>OZ038532.1:1402682-2805364 GCA_964036665.1 Gordius sp. MW1
TGCACCGATACCACTATTTTATGCCGATACCGATACCAGCCGATACTTAAGATTTTTTTGCCGATACCGATACCATGCCGATACTTATAATAAAAAAATTTTTATACTAAAAAATATATGCAAATTAAATATTATAAATTAAGTCACATCCAAATTTTGGTAGATCAGAATTTTGACGATAAAACAATTGTAAAGAAATATTTATAGCCAATCAAATGAAACAATTTTCAAAAAATTTAAAAAGTCCTCTATTTTTTAATGGTAGGAGATACTATAAATATTATTTTTTGAGTTTCATATTGAAAAAGGTATCGGCTTGGTAATTGCCGATACTAACAAAGTATCGGGCCGATTCTTTTGGCAAGGTATCGGCGCCGATACCATGCCGATACTTGGTATCGGTGCATCTCTACTCATTATCATTAACAAATTTAAAAATAAATTCTAAATTATTTCCTCAAGTTACTCTTATCACTGTTTTCTCATTTTACATCATAACCTAATTATTTAAAATGGTGACAAAGCAAAGAAGCTAAGTAGTTTTATTAAAACTTATAACCTTAAATAAGGGTTAGTTTATTTGGCTTATATATGGTTTTATCGTGAAGTGCCCTTGTAAATTTTATTCCATGTAGATAGTTTTTTAAAAGATAGAAGGACTCGAGTGACCGGAAATAACAATTTTTTCTTTTTTAACTATTTTTATTAACATTTTTAACACAAAATTGTTTGCCATATCGATAAAAAAAATAAACAAAAAAAATAAAAAAATTTTACGGGCCCGGGCCGGGCTCGGGCTTTGTATAAAATTAGCGGGCCGGGCCCGGACTTATAATTTAATATTTTGACGGGCCCGGGCCACGCCGGGCTTTTAACTTTTTATTACGGGCGGGCCGACTTCTCTAATGCACACATAAATTTTAATAAATTAAAACTAAACCTTTTACGTAGGTCAAATAAATTCTTTCATTTTTGGATTTTAATTGCAACGTTATTGTATCACTAGACATTTTACATGACTCTTCCTTCACCTTATTAGAAGTACATGCAACTTTTAACAACTTTTCTTATTGCTCGATTTGCAAAAAATAGTATAATTCTTATCTATTATAACCAGGTTTATTTAAATTTTGTTATTTAAAAACTTAAATTATACGTTCGCTTATTTTCACAAAATACAAAAACCCATTGCAACAAAATCAAAGTAATCAGTGCCAATAAAGATTGTTTAGTAGTTATAGAGGTATTTTTTCATATTATTCAATTACAAATAGAATTAATGGTAAAATATCTTAAAGAGCAACAATGTACCTATAGATTAAAGGTCTCCACGGCAGCTGCGGACCCGGGCGGATTAGACAGCTTGTCATTACTGACGCGCTGGACTCGGCTTAACTCGTCAAATGTAAAACAAGCTCCGGCGGGCCTATAATTCTCTAAATACTTTCTTTTAATTGCTATGCAATTTATGGGCTCGTTTTTGGTTGTCCGTCCGTTGTCCGTCCGTTACCCTCCCTATCTATTTGCATTGGGTATATTAGGTTATCGACTTTGTAAATTAATGCATGAGAAAGAGGTGCCCCACCCCTCATCTCTATCTCCCTCGCTGTGTTATTTTTTAAATTAATGCATAAGAGGTGCCCCACCCCTCATCTCTATCTCCCTCGCTTTCGGGCGGGGTCGGGTTTTAATTGCTACGTTAAATTAATGCATAAGTATATCTATTCGTTTTTGAATTGGGTAACATTGATATTAATTGCTATAATTTTTTTTTTTTAAATGTATATATTGTTTATTTGAACGTAAGAACATTATAGAAACGAAGTGTCAAAATTCGAAAAATATAGCGGATGTAAAACAAAATAAAAATATTATGATTCAAAAATGTCGCCTGTGTCATCTTGTAAAAGTGGCCAACTGTCGGCCAGGGATTTAAAATTGTACTTAGCTATAAAAATACCAATTTTTTGTTTAAGTAAAAAATTAGTGGAATATTTAGAGGGCGGGCAGCGACGGCTGATTTCTTTAAAAAGCTTAATGGCGGCCGGAATAAAAGTCCCAGAACACGAGGCAACGATAGGGGTAAAGATATTAGATGGTAGGAGGGCCTGGTATTTAACCGTTTTGCGGTGTTCGGCGAGAGTCAAAGCGTTGTAGTTTTGGTTAGAGGGGGCGAAAATGTCTATGCAGGTTAAATCCCATTTAAGGGGTAGACCATTTTGCCAAGGGATAAGGGTAGAGCCGTCTGGTCGCATCCTTCCCTCCAACGAAGGGTCTGACGGCTCTAAAACGGAGGGAATGTTGGCTTTTTTAAAAGCGGCTTGGATAAGGCTATTCACCTTTTCGTGCCTTATGTATTTAAATTTATTGTAAAGGCAGTGTAGGGGATGCCTTGCATAAATGTCTATGCTCTGGGAGCAGTTGCGGCAGGAATATTCCTTTGAATAGGGAATTCCTAGTCTGAGGGCGATGGCGTATGCTAGCTCTGGGTCCTCCAACATCAATCCAGAAAGTGAGCTAGGATAAGCTTCAAGCCACTCGTGACCCGATCCGTCAAAAACTAAAGATTTAAGGTTGAAGTGCTGGCGGGCGTCGCAACTCGATAAGAGGTAATCAACGGAGCGCGATACGAGGCCAGCATCCCAATCCTTTTGTCTAGAGGTTATGGGGAAGGGGGTCCCTGGGTTGACGTTGGCTGACCAGACGTCTAGGGCTTCTACAAACGACGGATCCTCATTTGTTGTGATTAAACGGTCGATCAATCCTTGGGCAGATTTATAAGTAGAGATAAACGCAGCTAACGAAATTGAGGTAGCTGGGCGTATGCCCAAGCCGCCAGCTTTAGTAGGTAAAGAGGCTTGGAGCCACGAGGAAGTGCTGAATTTGATATTGAGAATTGCTTCTAAAGTATTCTTCATGAAGCTATCGTAGCTTTTTAAAATCTCGGGCAATAAAAAGGCTGAAGAGGACCGGAAGCAGTGTTGAATTTTTGAGATGTTGAAATAGTATTTAATGATATAAAATGCGTGGTGTTTGGGGAGGGTATTAAGAATATCCATCTTCGATGTAAGAGTTGATAAGTGGCTATGTAAAAATTCTTTTAATGCGATTTGCCCACCTATTGGAGACCCTAGATGAGTAAAACTCATCAATTCAACTTTTAAAAAGGGCTTAAAAATGGGAAATTTGTTGGTATCCGGGCACTGATATATCTCGCATTTAGAGATATTCAATCTCAAGTTTAGGGAAATTTCATAATGTTGGATTAAAAGAATGGCCTTGGAAATTTCTTCAGGAGGGCCGCATAAGGTAGCATCGTCCAGGTACCAGACGTTTAATGATAATGAGCATTGGTTTGAGAGAGATTCAGTTAAATTTTTGATCCCAAGACAAAACAGAGGTGGACCTAGGGGGTCTCCCTGTTGAATACCTTCTGCCGAATCAATTAAAAAGTCCCCAAACTTTAGTTTTGATATACAACCGTAACTTAAACTGATGTAATTTGAAAACTTTGGAAACTCATCAATGAAGGTATTTATTATCGTTTCTCGGCGAATATTATTAAAAGCATTGGCAAAGTCCAGTTTAACCATGCAGTGATTAGAGGGAATTTGTTTTAGGCTTATCCGCGCAGCTTGACTGGCAGCCTCACAGCCGCCTTTAACCTCAAATCCTAATTGATGAGGAATTAACTTGTCGCTTAAACTGGATTTGATTGTCTTACAAATGAGTTTTGATATTATACTTCGAAAAACACTGCCAATAGCAATGGGTCTCACCGAATTATCAGGTTTTTTGATAGCGATGAGTTTAGCGCCGAACAATATAGGGATTATTTCGGTAGGAATATTACCGCTGACTATTAAATTGCATAGGGACGTTATAGAGTTGAGTAAAATTGCAGCGCTCACATTTTGGAGGTTAATCAGGTCTTGAAAATAAACAGGGCGGAAACCATCAAGGCCTGCTGCTGAGTCGATGGGAAAGGAATTGATGGCTTCCCGAATGTCGGATGAGTCTAGTTTTATGGAAGAGGCTGAGGTAGGGAGTCGATTTGCCGATGAGGATGGGGGATGTTTAGATTTGAGTTGTTGGTATGAATCAAGGGAGTAAGGAGCAATTGAGTCATTGTCATAAAATATTCTTAGAGCACTTTTGGGGTTAAAGTTATCAATTTTTTTAGAAATAGTTTAGCAGTTTGCTTGGCAGTGGAGGAGTTTGGGGATTGTTTGTGCTGGGGGGTATTTTTAAAAATATTATCAATATTGAAATTTAAAAAGGAGTCTTTAATATGTTTGGACAGATTTTCAGCGTTGGGTCCTCTTACATATAAGGTGTGAAAGGTAAGCCTGAAAAGTTTATCCCAGTTAGTAAGATTTGAGGGAGAGTTTGTTATGGAAGTTATAAGGTTGATTAAAAACTGTTGAGAAGCCGGGCGAGCTCCCCTAGGGATTCTTGAAATAGTATTGGGGAAGGTTAAGGCTAAAAAAGAATCACTCCAAGAATAGTCCAAAGAAGTGGTAATAATGGGGCTGTCTAAGGATTGAGTATCTGAGTTGGACGAGCAAGGGGCATTATGAGGAGCACTCTATTATGGAGGCAAGAGATGGAATAAGAGGGCTAGCAGGTGGGAATTTCCCAGAGGAGATGCAACGAGCAGAAGGGTGGCCATGTATTATAAAACAGTTATTTTTTTTGAGGCTAATAAGTTTTTTGCATGTACAACAAAAGGATTTAGTTGAAACCATTTTAAACTTATTTTAGGAATTAAAGCATTTGGTGAACCATTATTAAGATATATATAAATTATATAGATATTAGTTTTATAAAAAAAACCTCTGAACATTTTAAGGATAATATGTGTATGAAAAAGGTGATTGTTGCATTGTATGTGGACTTATGTTTAATATTTATTTTTATGTATATAAATTTAGGCCTAAATATGTATTGTAAAAAGAACTATGAATGTTAATAAAATAGGGATAAGTAATGTACCAATGTTAATAGATAAGTGATACATGAAGAATTTCTAGGTAAATAGTAGAGGATTCCGTTTGTAGTGCATAATAAGAATTAATATAATTTTCGTGCAGAACTTCCGATAACGACAACTTTTTCCAAATCCTTTGAGGGATATATACTAATTTGTATAGATTCCAAGATGATTATGTTGTTTTCCTTTTTTCCGCCATTTTAGGCGATGCGATGCCCTCCACTACAAGGGGCTATGCCTCTACTGATATGGGTCCCTGTGCCCCTACAAAAGCCTATGCCTTTATTAATTTGGGTTCGAACCCCGGCGAACGTTCTGAATTGCTGGTTCGATTCCCGGAGAGGGCAAAATTTTTTTTTATTTTTTAAATTAAATTAATATATTTTTCCTGTTACTACCATTGATAATATGACTTATTGGCCGTCCGCTTGTTCTATTATTGTTTCATTTTATTATATAATAAACATAAATAAAAGTTGTTTAATTTTAATTGCTATGCAATTTAACTAGTTTTTGGGTTAGAATCCCGGAGTTTTTCTGACTCATTGTTCTTGTTACTATCATTGATAATAAGACTTTTTGGCCGTCTGCTGGCTGCTGACCAATGAAAAAAAAGACCATTGGCCAAAATGTGAATCCGAGTTTACTTTTTCGTTTTTTTTGACTATTATGATTGTTCCTGTTACTACCATTGCTATTATGACTTTTTGGCCGTCCGCTGGCTCCTGACCGATGGAAAAAATGACCATTGGCCAAAATGTGAATCGAAATTATTTTTTTCGTTTTTTTTGACTATTATGATTGTTCCTGTTCCTACCATTGCTATTATGACTTTTTGGCCGTCCGCTGGCTGCTGACCAATGGAATAAAATGACCGTTGGCCAAAATGTGATTCGAAAACTTTTTTTTCGTTTTTTTGACTATTAAGAATTTATATCCACTTTTACCGTGTCCTGGCTGCTGACCAATGGAAAAAATGACCATTGGCCAAAATGTGATTCGAAAATTTTTTTTTCGTTTTTTTACTCTTATGAATTTATATCCACTTTTATCGTGTGCTGGCTGCTGACCAATGGAAAAAAATGACCATTGGCCAAAGTGAGCATCAAAATTTTTTTTTCCCGTTTTTTTGGCTATCATTGACTTATAGAGTATCTGTTGGTACTGACCAATAGAGAAAAAATGACCATTGGCCAAATTTTTGATTTTTTTAATTAAAAATTGTTCAAATTCAATAAAAAATTTCTCCCAACAATTCTGCAAATTCTTAACATTGTGATGTTTTATAATATAATGTTTGTTAGACCCATAATCACTAAAGGCCATAAAAACTAATGTAATACTCAACTAGATGCAAACACTAAATCTAACCCTAACCCTTGCCTATATTACATTTTGCCTATATTACATTTTGCCTATAAATGGAAAATTTGTATAAATAATTAATTAATCATTAGGCATTTAATACCCCCCTATAGGCATTCTCGCCCCTTCCCACCTTTCTCGCCCATAAATTGCATAGCAAATATGATACATTTATACGAAGTACAGATGAGTCGTCCCCCCTTCCCTTCCCCTCTTCCCTTCCCTTCTCCCCCTTTCCACGAGGGCCGAAAGCCCGAGTTGTAATTTTTAAGTATTTGACTTCACTTTCTTATCAAATAATGAAATGATTTTTCTCTTTTAAAATTTATTTCAATAGTTCAAGATGTTTAACAATGCAATTCAAGTTTATTAAAAATTAATCTGACCAATAATTTTGAAGGTTTTTATTACATAATACTTTATGAAAATATCATATTTTTGGTAGATAGGTTACCAGTAAAAGGACATATAGATCTGCTAAACATGCTCGGCAATAAAAATGATGATTCTCATAAAATGATAAATTATGTTTGTGAATCATTGTTTCAGAAACGATCGCCTTTCGCCTTAATATTATTTTTTAAAGCACATTATTTTTATGAATGATAACCTTTGAAAAATCCCAATGATAATTTATTTTAAGTAATAAAATATAAGCGGATATAACTATAAATGAGATATTCAGCAAATTGACTTTTGTAGTTGCTAATTCTTCTTCTTTATCAATTATTTGGTCCCAAAGTCGTGGGGTCTGTTTTTATAAGTTTCTTTCATCTTGACCGGGTGAGTGCCATGTCTTGACTAATCTCTTTAGTTTTCATAACATTAGCGACTTGCCCTTTCCACGTGACACGGGGGCGTCCTCTTCCTCTTTTCTCCGGTACCTCCAAGTCCAGTACTTTTTGATTTACGTCATTCGTGTCCCTTCTTAGCATATGCCCATACCACCTTAGTCGATTTTTGTTAATCATGACCGCTATAGGTTGAATATCCATTTGTGTCATGAGAAAGCCATTCGTCATATTGTCGAGCTTAGTATACCCTAAGCTCCACCGGATCATTTTCATATCTGTGGATTGTAATAGCTTTTCTTCCGTGGTGTTTAATGCCCATGTTTCACTTCAATATAGCAACACCAGTCTTACGATGGATTTGTAAGCTTCACTCTTCAATCATGTTGGCATTTCTAGTCGCACATTACACCGGATATATTTCGCCATTTAAGCTATCCTTTTTGATTCCGAGCATTGACTTCTGTTGCGCGACCTCCCTCTTGATATCGCATCGAGCCGAGGAATGTAAACCTATCTACTTATGGGTACTTTAGCTGCTCATTCAGCGATGGGTGTTTATAACGTTGATATCCATGTGTACCGTTTTTCGATCGTTGACCTTTAGACCGTATCCAGCTAAGCGCTTTGACCACTTTTCGGCTTCTTTGAATACTTTCTCCTTTGTTTCCTCGCATAGTACTATATCATCGGCATATAGCATACACCATGGTGATGGCTTTTGAATGTCTCTCGTTATCGTGTGTATAATGATATTAAATATTGGGGGACTAAAGCAGATCCTTGAAGTAATCCAATTTTAACCCGAAAAGGTTAAGAATCTCCAACTGTCATCCAACGCAGAGTTTGAGGCTTCATAAATATTTTTCATAAGCCGTATATATGCGTCAGGGATATTTTGTTTTCTCAGGCACCACCATATTAAATCGCGGGGGATTTTGTCATAAGCTTTCTTTAAGCCGATAAAGACCATATAAAAGTCTTTTCTCTTTTTACCATATTTATCTATCATCTGTCTTAGTGCGAAGATTGGATCAATTGTGGATTTTCCAGCCACAAATCCGAATTGGTTAGCCAATATTTCCACCTTGTTTTTAAGCCTTGTTACTAATATCCTTTCCATAAGCTTCAAGGAGTGGCAAGTTAGCTTGATACCTCCGTAATGGCCACAGTCCTTACAGTCTCCTTTGCCTTTAAATAAAGGTATAAGCGTGTTTGCTCTCCATTGATTAGGAATTCGCTCTTCTAGCAATATCTTGTTAAGGAGGTTCGTCATGGTGGTGACTCCTTCTTCACAACATCCGAGCAATGCTTCCATATTCCATCTGGACCTTTAGCTTATCCTTTTTGCATCTTGTTCATTTGTGTCCTAACTTCATCCTCCTGAAAGAGTTCGACCATACTTGTGTGGCTCAATATCGAGAAGGGTATATTTGTCATTTGCAATATTCATAAGGTTCTTAAAATATCCTTTCCACCTTTACATCATTTCCTTTAGCTTGAATAAGTTTTGACCCTTCTCGTTTATGACTATTTTAAGAACTCCGACATCGCGACTTTTTTTCTCTCTTATCTTGGCCAATTTGTACATAAGCTTATCGCCCCCTTTATGATCCATTTAGTTTGTCATCTCATTGTACGCGGCATTCTTCGTTATTGCAACGGCCTTTTTTGCGGCTCTCTTAGCGTCCCGATACTCTTGATAATCATTCGACTTTTTTGATTTATGCCACCATCTATATAGATTTTTCTTTCTTTTGATGAAATCCCTAACCGATTGATCCCACCACCATAGTTTCCTATTCATTGCATCCTTTGGTCTGTCAAAGAACACCAATCGCTGTTTCCTTTATATCCTTAGATAGCGTCTCCCAATCGTCGTCTACTCTCTTTGTAACTTCCTTGCACCTAAGAGTGAGGAGGCTTTTTGATGGTATTTTTCTTTCGCGGCGTATCCTTTAGCCTTTTATATCGAATTCGAGATTCATAGGCCTTTATTCTTTCGGGAAATACTCTTCTGTCAAGATCAATAACAAGGGGACGATGTTGCTTGGCGATTTTTTCTCCTGGGTTTGCTATGCAATCCTTGATACTCCATAAGTCCTAGCGCCGTATGAGCAGATAGTCAATTTGACTAAAATGCTTCCCACTTCTATAAGTCACAATATGATCTTCGTGTTTTTGAAAATAGGTGTTAACGATCGCCATGTCGTATGTTTAGGAAACACGGAGAAGTTTTACCCCTTCTTTGTTCCTCAGACCATGCCCATAGCCTCCATGAATGCGTTCATACCCGAGGCGATCGTTCCCTACGTGAGCGTTGCGATCCGCCCCAATAATTAGCCCTTCTTCCTGTGCGATTCCTTGTATTTCCTTTTCTAATGAATCGAATAATACTTGTTTTTCTGATTTCATACATCCATGGGGAGCATAAGCGCACATAACGTTTAGGAGGCCCCCTATATCTGCAATCTTCCCCACATTAACCTGTCTGAACAACGCTTGACCTTAACCAACCACTTTGTACTTGAACGATTCGTTTAGAACGATACCGACCCCGTCTCTACGATTTGGTGACCCACTGTATAACAGCTTGTATCCATTTCCTAACTCTTGGTTCCCTTCCACCTCGTCTCTTGAAGGCAAATATGTGTACATTTCTTCATCTTTTATGCGACCTCGATGCTCTTCCCCGTCAACGTTCCCACATTTCAGCACGTTATTCGCATTCTTTCTACAACTAATTTTCCTTACCGCCTTTGTTGTGAGTTGGTTCGTAACTCTAGTGTATTTTTCACATTGCACGAGCGGGGTATGCAGTGCACGTCGTCTAATTGATATTTTTAATATATATGAACACTTAATTGCTCCCAACTCTTTACTGATAATATAATTAAATGACATTTAATTATACATAATTCTATTAAGAGCATATATGGACTTAAGAATGCCGCTAAGGTTCATAAGGCATTTTATACAGTATAGGACCATTTTACATACATCGCAAAAATGTGTAATTGTTGGGTGGTTCAGGAACAAGAAGACATGTGGAAGAAAGTTAAAATGGATAAAGCTTATTTGTGCGGTAAAATTTTTATATATTTAGAATATTTCAATGAACTGGCCTGAATAGGCAAATTTTAGCACCAAGCGGGGCCTAAAAATACGGACGGTCTCAGGCAGGCTTGAACTTTTAAACACTGACACGAACGGGCCGGACTCCTAAAAACGGCCCATTCGATGAGCGTGAAAGCAAAGCTTGTCAAATAAGATAAACAAGGTGAAAAGGAACTGTCCATATAAGTAAAAATTAGGCACGCGGAAATGCAACTCAGTTTATAAAAACATAGCAGGAAACCGCATATATTATTCATTGCTCAGCCTAAGCTAACATTGAATTGCCTATCCAATTGACTAAGACTATATTATAAAGATATTATGCTGAATATAAGTGGTCATTTAACCATTTACCGTAGAAGTAGGAGGTTTGTATGTAAGATAATTAAATATATTTTACTTAATCACTGACATCATTACTAAATTTTCCAGAAGCTCGGTCTTACAAATACAATTAACACTGCCTGGCGATGAGCACATTTGGTCTAACTGGAGACAAATTAAAGATAATATTTTTACAGATTAATGAGAAGAGATAAAAGTAACTAGAAATATTGCGATAGGCGAGCGACCCTGTAAACTACCGGTTTTGGTTGGTAGAGAAGATTGTAGCCAACTATGAGTATTATTTTTAATATTTAAAAATTTAGTAAGATAGCTTGAATATTTTGTTTATAGAGATTTAAATTTTTAACAAGCGAAAATTGCTTTAAGAGGAAAAACAGTGCCAGAGTCTTGATATATAAAATTAATTTTATATAATATAAATTATACTATTATAATATTAAGTATACAGTATAAATTATGGTACTACTATCTCTAATAAGCCGAATATAGGCCGGAAACATGTAATCGAGGTTTAAAAGGATACTAAAATGGAATGAATCACCTCTTAATCGTTCATGTAAACAGAAGTACTAAATAACAACTTTTCAAATTAAATAAGTCACTAGATACACAAAAATTCTCTCCTTAAATTAAAACAGCTCTAACATAAATATATATCGCATACTCCGCTTTATTTTATTTTGTTATCCTATAGTAAGTTTATTGAAATTTAACTGTATTATATCAGATACTGTTATAGTGCAAAGATGGTAACAAGATTTCTAAGAATTACAGATATAAATAAAAATACCAATTATCATAATATAAGTGTTAAAGATGAAATATTTAGATGAACAATTTAAAAATAAATTTTAAGATGGCACTAGGTTTATGATTATGAGTTTTAAAACGCATAAAAATAAATAAAAATGACCATACGAATTTGAAAAACATATGATATGTTTCAATTGGTCAAACGAAAGAAGACGTAATTGCCAAATATTCAGCCAATGATTCTCTAATTTTATTTTCTGGACTACTGAGGAGAACATGGTAATAATTTTTTATTCGAATATTATTTTAAATGAATTGCATTTTTGAACCAATTATAGTGTTTTAAAACCTACCGCTCTTACTCTAAATTACCACTTGCTTAAATATAGGTCTTTGCCATAAATGCGCAACGCAATTAGTATGCGCGGTTCATAATTCGCATGTAAAGTACGACCTATAAAATATCTACCAAAATTTATTTTCTTCCACAATGTGACTCTAAACATAGTTAAAAGCTTGTAAACCGCATTAGCTCATATTTGCATAATAGCCAAAATAGTAAATTCGCAAATTTTAATGCCCCTGCTATCTATTCAAATTTTATATATGTAGTTAATTTTGTTTATGCCATATAATTGCCATGCCACTATGATATCTCAATCCATTTCTGATTGGTTTTGGAATCCAATTTTTTGGTTACCTCCAAATATTCAGTGGTCGGACATACAAAGTACCAATGAAAAGAAATATCCTGAATCAAGTGATCTTTGGGTGCCATTGTATCTTGCAGTATTGGTTATGCTCATCAGATATTTATTTGAAAGGTAATTACACATAATAAATTTTTGTGTAATAAATTATTATCATTATGAATTAAAAGGCACTTCCATTAAGTATTCTATTAGTAATTTCACTTTGATTTTAATTGTTTTATTATAGTTTGTGTGATTTCCTATATTTGTAAAGCTTAACTTATTTGTAAATTTTTTATAAACTTGTCATTTTATAACAATTATTGAATATAGTAAGTTGAGACAATTTAATTTCCCCAAAATATACTCTATAATCATTTGCTTAACCAATGATAAACGTTACTTTAACTATTATTTCTATTTATACTCATATATATGCATTTCCAATGGATTTTTTTAGAGTTTTATAATAACTTTTACACATTGGTATCAAGGGAAGTGTGGTTGTGAAGCTATATAATACATAATCCACTACTCTAAATTTAAACTCCTCACTGATTCAAAATAGCCTTGCATATATGCGAGATGATGAATGCCTGATAACATTGCATAGCATATTTAAAATGAGGCTATCTTCATATTGTATTGTAGTCTAACTCCTTCCTATCAACTTAAACTGTGAATAATTATAATTTTTAAAGCATATATGCAAAGTTTGTCTATAATTTATGCTTCCCCCACTACAATACCATAAATTAAATGTAATGTCCACTATTTCACGCTTGAGTGATTTACACACGCTATCCCCTGGGCTCTTTAGAATCATCTTTCTAATCCTAGCCTAACTACGAGAGACACTGCCACACCACACCACGTACACAAATACATGTATGACCGTTTATGGTGTTTTTAAATATGAAATAAGTTTTATTTGAAAATTCTGGGGGTTACCATACGTTCAGAGGGGCAAACGGTAGCTTTAAGTGTGTGGGATAATTATTATTTGCAAATAAAGCGTGCCTTTTTAATGTACCTAGAGGTAGGATTGAGATCATGTTGGTTTATGACGAGAAAATTTGGGCGGGTGTCAACGAAAAAGATTATTTTTCATTAGAATCAATTTATTTCGTACTTTATGATTCAATATCATGATGAGGATTAAAATATGCTATTTGTCCCTTCCTCACCCTTAAACCCTAATTAAGGATGGTGACTTGTATAAAGTATGAAAAGAATATTGATTGCTCGGCCCGAACTAGGAGCCCACGTAAAAATATTTTCTTTAAGGTCAAGTGGTCGAAATGACTATTCGTTGCCAAGTCCCTTTTGTTTTTGACGTTTTGTCCCCTACACTAATTATATAGAGACTTAGTTTTTCTCTCTAAATCTATAATTTTGCTAAGATCCATCTAAAATTATACAGCTAGATGGTGGGTATGTATGTATGCGAAAAATAGTCGGGTCATAAACAATATTGGAATTTGTGCTCGGGCGAGGTCAACAAATAAAGCCAACCAGCTGTCATTAGCTAGTCTATTTGTGATGGCAAAATAAATGTTTTTTACAAAAGCATAAGTCCACAGTCATTAAAAACCCGCATAAGTTTCCACTGCAATTAAAATTACAAGTTGGACAGGACGGCGGACAATTAAATGCCCCCGTCAAATCCAAAAATTCTTGATCTAAAAACATTTTTGCCCTACCTATAATGCCTCCCTCTAATTTAAATTGGCTACGCCCATGGGATCACGTGTATAAATTATCTTTAACATTTATAACGCGGGTTGAGATATTGATCAATTAATGAGCAAAGCTATGGAAATAATATTTATTCTTGTTAATTAAACATTAACACCTTCTTTTATACTAAATATAATGGATTTTATAAGGGGCCTCAAGTATATCTAGACCCGGCCCGATCCCGACAAGTTATATTACGGCCCGTCCAAGCCCGGCCCACGGGCGCAGGTATCTAATTACCACAGCGTTCTGTTGATCTAATGCGCGTATAAATAAATAATAGTGTAAAAGACCTGGGTTTTTTGTGAACCTTTGGTTAAACTATGACTAACGGTCGAGTCGATAACTTAAACAAACCTGAATCCTTTGGTCTATTTTTCAAATCTCGACTAAGCCCAGTGGTCGACTAAGTAAAACAGACCAAATTGTTTAGTCCACTAAGACACTAAAAATCCATCCTTTTTTTCAAAAGCAATGGACTTAGTGCCGGCCGATCCTTGATGCACACCGACATTTAGACTGACTCCCTTTGATGTACCACTGCATGTCCCTATTGCAATACTATGCATATTAATGGGATCGCTTTTGGTTGTTCGTGCCTCCGTCCTGTCCAACTTGTAATTTTTCACTAATTGCCGTGGAAACTTATACGGGTTTTTAATGGCTGTGGACTTATGCTTCTGTAAAAGACTTTTATTTTGCTTTCGCAAATACATTAGCTAATGACCGCTGGTTGGCTTTAATTTTTATCCATTTCCTGTATTAACATTATATAGGCGTCGGTTACACCATTGAAACTCGAACTATCCCAATAACAAAAAAACCCTTCAAACCTCTGAATGACATTAATGTCGTCTAACTCTAAATTACTACTAATGAACGCCAGTTTATTTTTCTTCCCCACTTTCTATAGGTTCATAGCTATGCCACTAGGCCGGACCCTGCAACTAGCAGACCCCTCGCCAACTGCTGTTAAATGCGAGCTCGTAAAAAATGGTGGCGCCAAAGATCGTGGTGGCAACGATACCGGTGCGGTCAAGCAAAATGGACATTATACGCGTCATAAACGTGAATACAAGTCAGAAAAATTAGCCCAAACCCAAACTGGTTCAATTTCCAAGGCCCTACAATGGTTGAGGCGCCCGGCCAAGCCTGGCCCCCTCACCAAATTCTCCGAGAGCTGGTGCGAGCATATACACTTCTATAAATTATTTTTAACGTTGTGTTATATATAATAGATATATAGCCACGTTTAGATATTTTGACAAGTTTAAAGTAATGTTTTTCGTGTGTAGGCAATAGCTAAGTTCCACTCAGACTAATAGACTGCTCATCCACTTTTAAAAAGTGTTCCAAATTTTGGCATCCATTTTGAAAAGTGAATTGAATGGTTAGGTTTATGCTTATAATGGTTTCGGTTATGCCTTATATATTTTTTTTGATTCAAAAATGTAAATCATTTTGAGTTTTATCAACATGAGTTTTTGAAAATTAAAATGGTATAAAAATTAATAATTATTTATTAATTACGCCTCTTTTATCATTTAATAAACATTAATCTCTCCTTCAATAATTTAATCTTTAGATATTTCGGTTTAAATACCATCAACATTAAATTTACATATTTTTTCATCAAAATATTGGCTAAGTTTAAATTTATATATTTTTGAAAATAATTTAATTTAAGATATAATTTTTTTTTCATTGATTAATATAATTTTCCTCTTTAATTTAAACCATTAATATAGTTTCTAGCCCTATTAACTTTTATAGCGCCATCTACACTTAAACTTATTTTCTAACATAAATTTTGCCCAATTTATATGGTTTGATAAATTTTTAAAATCGCTACAATGATTAAAATGGGTTGTTTTATATTATAAGATCAATGATTATTGACCAATACTATCCATCGCTATACAAATTCTACGTCACTTTCAAAATGGCGGTCGTTTTTGCAACACTTTTGATGCGTGAATATATGAGAGATGAGCAGTCTATGGTTCCACTAAACCTTTTCGTGGTCAAAAATGTACGTAGCCAGGTGGGCGGGATAAATCCAAAACTTTTTTAAAAATTTAATACGAATATGGCTAAAATTTGTAAAAATAATCATTTTGCCCTTACCCATATTATTATTTGCCCCCCTCTGATTCACATCCTGGCTACGCCCATGTGGTCTCTAAGATGTGTTATCATCCGGAAGTTGGTACAACTACTTAGACGTATTTTAAAAGTTTAATGTGCTATAAGGTCAACAAAAACTTTATTTTAGCGATGTCTTTAATAACATGCCATTTCGAGCTCAATTTTATCGTAACGGTTTTTTGGATGAATTATCGTTTTTTTGTTTTTCGTTTTAAGGAAGGTTAAATTGTTGACATTTTATTTTCGCCTTTTATCTTGACACACACGGCGCTAAAATTTATAGATGCACACCACGTTTTTGAAACCCTTTTCAATTGCGTAGGCCGGCCTTGACTTCCTTTTGAATGGTCCTTGAATGCTTTGTAATACGACGTTTATGTGACGTAATTTTTCCCTTTGATTACGCTCAGTTTTTTTGGTTCATTCGTCCAGTATTTTTCCAGATTTTCCCTTCTCTTTTAACAAAGAAGTCGGCACAAAAATATATTTCGCAAGCTTAATAAAAATAGTTTGGATCTTCTACATTTTATATAATTTTATTATGTTCCCGGGGAAAATTCCCGTTATTTCCCGTTAAACTTCATCGGAAAAAATTGCTCTTTTCACACATAGGAAGGTTTTCATTTTTCAAAATTTAGCAAATCAATGATCAGTTTATAAGCTTATTGCAAGTTTCGTTAGTGTTTCACTCTCCAATTTTAGTAATAAAATCAATAAAAAACACATTTCAAGGTCTTAAACAAATGTTAAAAAATGACATAATACACGTGTAAAATGTCTGTTTAAGGCAGTTAAAAAATATGAAAGACGACACCCCTGAAACATATTTATGAAAATAACTCGTATTAAAAACTCCTTCGACTGGGGCATTGGATGTATATTTTTTGTATCTTTTTAACACCGTGGACCCATAATTAGTTAATTTTAAAATTTAAATTTTGCAATTGGTAGCTGGAGGTTCACGTATTACGTCCTAGCTTTCGCCTACGGGATCATTATGTTGTGGAATGTAAGTGTTTTACAACATCATTTTTTTGCAATTCCTCTTGATTAGTATTGTAAAAACGGCTCTGGGTTTTGCTCGGTCGACCTGTGGTTAAGGCCGACCAAACATAAACTGACCAAAGATGCGACTAAGAAAAATAGACCAATAAACCTTTGTTCTGCCTATGTTTAGTCGACTAAAAGGTCGACCGAGCAAAACCCAGTCGTTTTTTGCAACTCTAATCTTGAAACTTATTTTTATTTTTGATTTGCAATTTATTCCCCATAAGTTAAAGTATCATTTTCTGTAATTTCTCATTGCTTAGAAGCCTTGGTTCAGGGATTCCAACGAATGTTGGATAGGCTACCCCTATCAAGTAACGAACCCCCATATTAATTTTATTATTACTTTTAAAGTGTGCAATACCTAATTTTCCCCCCTGTAAAAATTAATATTAATTTGCGTTTTTAGACCGTTACTCCTGGCATGTATTGGTATTACATGATCGAAATGGCCTTTTACTGGTCCCTCATGTTTACCCAATTCAAGGACGTGAAACGCAAGGTAAATGAAGATAATCACCGCCCTAGCCATGTGACTAAGACTATTACAGTGCCATATTAACCAACACGTTTTTTGTATTGGAGATTATGATTTATCAATTATTATGCTGAAGTGGTGTTGTAAAAACGGCTGGGCTTTGTTTGGTCGTCTACCTTTGGTTTGCTCAAGATTAACCGTCGACTTGGTCTGTAGTTCAAATTTCGACTAAGTCTAGTGGTCGACTAAGGAAGATAGACCAAAAAATTTTTGGTCTCTGTTTATGTTTAGTCGACTAAAACCTACGACCAACAAAACCCGGCCATTTTTACAACACTCTGCCAAAGTATGGAGGGGGGGGGGGAGGGGGGCTATAGGGAGCTTTTACCCCAATTATATCTTATCTGTTTTGTGCCTGTGTAATGACTGCTAATTGGTGGGTTTTGCGTTGATCTAGGATTTTTGGCAAATGTTCACGCACCACATTTGCACCATTCTCCTCATGACATTCTCCTGGATCGATAACATGGTTCGCATGGGGACTCTAGTGCTGGTTATTCACGACGCCGTCGATTTTTGGATGGAGGTATTTTACTTGTTGCACTTTTTTTTGCTTAGTTTAATATGCGTTTTTGCGCCGGAAACGATGTTTTTTTAGCGAAAGGTGGAGCTTCGATTTTTTAATACACGATTGATGGGCACTGAGGTAGTTAAAACTACGAAGCGAGGCTAGATTAAAAGATCGTGTGTTTTTATAACCTCAGAGAAAACATAGAAGTTTTTGTCTTTTAACATTGTTTAAAGCTTGAAAAACTTGAGTGTTTACATTTTATAACGTCTAATTTGGGGGTGGTCGGGTTCGGGTTGAAAATTTTAAAATGCTTTCTTGTCGGGTTCGGGTTTAAAAAAAGTAACTTTGCAGTTCTGTAGTATAGCCCCTATTGATTTTACCCTACAGACCATATAAGTTTTGTAAAAATGTACGCTTTAAATATTAGTTTCTGTTTTTAAATCGACCTTAAATAGTCTTCCAATTTATGAAAATATTTTCGCATATGTTTTTTGCCAATTAAAGCCTATTATTTTACTACCTTTTTCATTGTATAAATGTTTCAGGCCGCCAAGATGGCAAATTACTGCAAAAGCCACAAGCTGTGCAACACGATATTCACCATATTCGCCGTCATGTGGTTTCTCACGCGGCTCCTCCTTTATCCCTACAGGTTTGCTTCACTCCCCTGGGGTCCTCTGAGACCCCAATCGTATTGTTTTGATCAAAAATTCTAGTTACTCTATATCATATAGCGAAATTAATACCGCAATGTGTGTATTAAAGCCATGATTAATGCTAACCTTTTGCCGCTCTTACATGTTCGGATTACGATGAACGTATTCATAATATCATTTTCTCCATTTTTTAAGTAGTTTTTTTCCAGAATTACCTGTGGTTAAGAATTTTATGTAATTTGCCCACCCGGAAAAATCTTGGATGAAATTGTTGTTTATACGATAAACTAGGATAAATGCACCTTTAAAATAAAGAGCGATTTCCCTTGTAAAATAATGAAATTTTATCTTTTTAATCATTTTGGCACACACCGTTTTAAACATTAATTTGCTTTACGGATTTCTAATAACAAAAGACTCAGGTTTAAAACTGTATACTAATAATGTCTCATAGACCCTGTGAGCAGCTGAAAATTATTACTCACATATTAACAATATAAAGGCTACGCTAATCTTTCCGATTAAATTATCTTGTTTATTTTTTTTAAAAAACCCTATATCATGTCACTACCTCGGGGGAAACGTTCTTAGGAAGGAAAAATATATGTGTTAGTTTAAGAAAATTTTATAAGTGCATACTTATTTGTAAGGTTTTTTGCAATTGCACACCCAAAATGAAGGCTTGAAATACTTTATGATTGTGGTCTAAGGATTAAACTATGTTTTTGTCTCCACGAATCCCCTAACTCATTGTGACTTAATATGTTTACGTCTAAACATTTTTCAAATTGCTATTGTTTCCCCCTTGATTATTCCCATGCTAGTTACACAACATAAAAATCTACTTTTTTTGTAAAAAAAAATAAAATTCATTTAAATTTAAAACCTCAATTTTACTCGTATAACGTATGTTTTGCATGTGATAAAAATTTGAAGAAGAAAAAGATAGTATTTTTTTAATTTGGCAGAAGCTGGCCATGTAACAAGGGATTGTTTTGTAAAATGAAATGTGAACATTAAAATAATCAAATATACTTTAAAAATTCTATTATTAATTCAAAAATCCATATTGTCGTAAAGAATGTTTCCAGTTATAACAACAATTATCCTCGTCTAGGTTAGGCTTTCTTTAGTGTATTACTAATTTTATATTAATTTATTTGCTAAAATATAAAAGGCAAGGA
Source organism: Gordius sp. MW1 (assembly GCA_964036665.1). NCBI lineage: Eukaryota > Metazoa > Nematomorpha > Gordioida > Gordea > Gordiidae > Gordius > Gordius sp. MW1. The sequence continues at coordinate 1,422,566 of OZ038532.1, forward strand.
GGGGGTTATAAAAATAACCAGGCCAATTGATGAACCTTAAATTAAATTCTGGCTACTACTATTAATATAAAACTATTGCTATTTTCTTTAATATATAAATCTTTTCAATATCCAAGTAAATATGATGACGTATTATGCATGTTTAATGTTATTACTACATACTAAACTCGGCATAAATAAAGGCAACAAATTATTTTGCATAGTTTTTTATTCAAAGTGCAAAGTTTTTTTTGCCCTTTTTCAAGTTTTTTATTCAATTTGCCAAGTTTTGAATAAAATGTTAAGTTTTTTATTAAATGTTCAGATTTTTATTAATTTGCTCAGAGATTAAATACACTTGCCAAGTTTTTTTATGCAAAGTGGTTTTAGTTTTTAAATAAAACAGATAGGTGGGGGGATTCGAACCTACGAGGTATTGAGATGTATTGACGCCGGTCACAAATACAATCCACTACGCCTCAAGACCTTAAAATATGTCTTGGATTATATCACTTATATATAGCTGCACTTGTTAAAATTTATAAGCTACACTACACATACACAGTATTATATGAATCAATTTCTGATAGGGTTATAATATTTCGGTCAACACACGATGAACTTGATATTAAGGGTTCAAAATTTGACAGAAGCGAAATTAAAAAAATGGTTTCAATGGGCCTTAAACCAAAAATCTATATTCAAGAATCTTCAAAAAATCAGAGCAAGTGCCATCTATAAATCAGTTAAGGAATTACCTAAGTGGTCTAAAAAAAGAAAAATATGGCCCAACTTCTATAAGCTTGAGAGAATTAGAGCATTGGCTCATTTTGAAATCCCCATTACCTGATGACAATGATATACCTTATATCGTTTCTTACAGAAAGTCCTATGAGAACAATACATTTAAGTTTTTTATATCAACAAAAAGGTAATATATATTGTTAAAATTAATGTAGGCTGCTCTTAAATTCACAATTATCAAAATTGTTGCATGCTAATGCAACATACAAGATCACATGGCAAGGCTTTCCACTTTTATTGGAACAACAGATTTAGACAGGCACTTTCACCTTCTAGGAATTTGTCTGTGTATCAACGAGAAAGAAGAAGATTATGACTCCTCCACTCCCGCCCCGAGGAAGATAGGGGTAGGGGTTTAACCTTGGCATAGCGCCATTGAAAAAAAATCAATATAAAATGACGAAGGAATAATTTCCCCCTTTCCCCTTTTAATTGCTATATAATAATAATTCTAATATATTGATTATCTAGTTGTAATTTTCAATTATGACAACTGCAATTTCAAACCTAAATATTAGGTAATTATGACAACTGCAATTTCAAACCTATAAATTAGGTTAATTTTAAGTGTTAGAAAATAGTTTCAATTAAAATAACAACAGGCGGAAATTAGAAATAATAAAATTAATTAATCAACTTTTTAATAATAATAGAGAATTGGAAATAAAGATTTTAAAAAAAATCACTTTGCCCCTCCCAGGTATTGACCTACGCTCAATCACGGCTTGAAATTTTTTTTCTTATTAATTGTTATTTTTAATTTTATCAAATTTTTGAAAATAAAATTTAAATATATAAAAATGCGTTAGATATTAAAAAATATGACTTTTAAAAATAAGATGTAATAATAATTAGATTTATTAATAAGATATCTAAAAATAAAATAGTATAGATATTCAAAAATGGTATAAGGCATTTTTTTCATTGGTCAGCAGCGAGGACAGGGTAGAGGTGGTTATAAATTCATAATAGTCAAAAAAACGAAAAATAATTTTCGAATCACACTTTGGCCAATGGTCATTTTTTTCATTGGTCAGCAGCCAGGACACGGTAAAAGTGGATATAAATTTATAAGAGTCAAAAAAAAACAAAAAAACAAATTTTTGAATCACATTTTGGCCAATGGTCATTTTTTTAATTGGTCAGTACCAACAGATGGTCTATAAATCAGTGTTGGCGAAAAAAAGGAAAAAAATAATTTTAATTCACATTTTGGCCAATGGTCATTTTTTTCCATCCGTCAGCACCCAACAGACGGCCAAAAAGTCATAATAGCATTGGTAGTAACAGGAACAATCATAATAATCGAAAAAAAAGGAAAAAAATAATTTTGATTCACATTTTGGCCAATAGTCATTTTTTTCCATCGGTCAGCAATCAACGGACGTCAAAAAGTCATAATAGCATTGGTAGTAACAGCAACAATCATAATAGTCGAAAAAAAACGAAAAAATAAACTTGGATTCACATTTTGGCCAAGAGTCATTTTTTTCCATCGGTCAGCAATCAACGGACGGCCAAAAAGTCATAATAGCATTGGTAGTAACAGGAACAATCATAATAGTCGAAAAAAAACGAAAAAATAAACTTGGATTCACATTTTGGCTAAGGGTCATTTTTTCCATCGGTCAGCACCCAACGGACGGCCAAAAAGTCATAATAACATTGGTAGTAACAGGAACAATCATAATAGGCGAAAAAAAACGAAAAAATAAACTTGGATTCACATTTTGGCCAATGGTCATTTTTTTCATTGGTCAGCACCCAACGGACGGCCAAAAAGTCATAATAGCAATGGTACTAACAGGAACAATCATAATAGTCAAAAAAAACCCGGGATTCGAACCCAAAAACTGGTTAAATTAACAAAAATTAAAAGTAAACAAAACAAGACACTCGGTGCGTGACATCCACGTTCGGTGCGTGACATTCGGTGCGCACGCCGAATAGCGGACGCCGAATAGCGCACGCCGAATAGGCGGACAAACAAAATGGAAAGTGAGCCCATAAATTGCATAGCAATTAATATTTGATATCGACATATGTAGTGAGTGTCTAGTATATTTTAGAATGAATTGGACCATATGAATGCGATGTGCACTTACTTTATCCATTAGAAGGGATACAAAATGTTGCTAAAAATGTTATCTGGGTGTTTCAGAATCACCAGTCTGCAATAGGCATTATTTTTTGGACTAAAGGGAAAGGTTCTATATCTTGCTTAAGTATATATAATGATTCGCGTGCAAGGAAGCACGGTATTAAATCCACAAATGTGAGTGAGTATTTTTGTTTGTAGGGTGATATACCCAGCCCTGTTTATAGCGCACCTCAATATGGACTCCTTCTTCGCCGCCTACTACCTCTACAACGGTCTTCTCATTCTGCTCTTCGTGCTGCACGTTATCTGGTTCGTTACCATCGTAAGGATCGCCGCTAAATCCATCCGATGTGGCAAGGTTTAAACAGGACCTTTTTTAACTATTGTACTTTATCCCTTACTTTTTTACAATACAGTTACATATAAGTTGAGTGCATGTGTTGCAAATTAATAATTGATTAGACGTATATGTATATTATAAGTTCAGTGCAGTCTAAGTAGATTTTTTATTTATATGGAATACATTATATTTAATTGGTAGGAAAAAGTTTTGAATATAAAAAGAATCTCAATTGTGGTTTATTTCAGAATTTCGCCAAGTTTTTCGATTTTACCACTTTTCCGTTATTGCTACGTTGTTTCTTAAGTTGTTGCCATTTCTATTAAAAGTGTATTTAGTTAACAGAAACTATTATACATCCCTATTGTTATAGGTGGAAAAGGATGACAGAAGCTCTTCCGAACAGGAATCGGAAGGAGAAGAAGAAAAAGTTACGCAGCGAAAATCCAAATTAAAATCAGGCCCCAAAACCCCTTCATTACTCGCACAAAATCCGCACCCCAAGACCAAACAGCAAAATGGAATGGCTCCTCCCCTAGTTGACAATGCAAAAATTCGACACAAGGTGCAATAACTGTCGCTCTACACGCTTTACTAAAAACTCTCACACCCCATAAACACCACGACAACACTTTTAGTTTAGCTCGTATAGTCCTCATCCCCAAAAGGAATCTAAGCTTGCTGGGAATGTGGCAAATATCAGACGACGGCCATTAGTGAGAATTTTCGGAGGATATTTGCTAGATTAAAATTATTTTGTCACCCCTTTTTTACACAATTATTTTCATTCCTGTGCGATGGCCGAAATCTTTATTACCTACGCAAATTGTGTGCCCCTTTATCACCTATCGAGCTTATTTTATAACTCTAATCGTGAATACTTTTGTTTACACCACCAGCTTATGTACATATCGTTTATATTGCATCGTCGGATACACTTTATATAATACCCGCTTGTTTATATGCACGATTGATTCTTATTTATGTCTATGATTACGGATTTATTAACAGCACCTTAACCTAATATTTGGGCAATTAATAATAATTTACACTTATGTGAGCAAGTGTGGTTATCGGATATTTTGTTTTGTATACATAATTTTTGGTAGAATTGTTGGAGTACCTTTTAAAATGAATTTGTTTCTGTTGTAAGAATCTTATGTTATGGTTTTATAAGTGTATTGAAATGTCCCAGGAAAAGGTGATCAAATTAGATGTGGAGATTTAATCATAAGAAAGCGAGCTAGCAAAGTTTTGATACGATGACAGCCGATAGACAAAGAGAACTGAAGGAGCATGTAGGCAGACAAAGGCTTCGTGTTTGATGTACACACAACAACTGTGTATCTAACTGAAGGGAATAAGAACATCGGGAGATATTTTAAAGGGACACAGATTATTAGTTTTCTCCACAACTTATGTATTTATTGTATACTCCACAATGTTAACTACTATTTTGAGTTTCATCTCATGGTCTAATATACGGGAGAATCTTAATTAATACAATTTAAATCCACTTGATTGTTTAGTTAATTTGGATATGATATCAGCATTATAATATCAAAACTTTACTGTTATATGTGGAGTTGTAAAAATATATCTTAAGTACGAAATATCTAAATATATTTTTATTAAAGATCATATATCTACAAAAGTATCTAGTATAGGTTCGCTTCAATGTTCTGCTAATTTTTTATTCACTGGAAATTTTAAAATTGATATAAATATATATTTCTTCTATGTTTAAAACATTATCAATTCGATTAATATAATTGCAATATCATTAATTAAATTTTGAGATTTAAAAAAGTAAAGTCTTTTATTTATAAGCTACTAGTTAAGCCCGGCAAACGTTGTTTTGCCATATACATTATGTCTGGAATATTAACTAACTTACTATAAGTGTGTGGGGATATTTTTTGCAGAAGTTTTATCTAAATTGTAGTGTTATTTTTACAATCGATTTGCAGATAAGGAGTTTGTTGGGGAATGAAGGGGAAAGAAAATTTTTTATTTATTGTTTCCTGGGGGGTTGTTCGTCTACAGGCTTAACATTTTTAATTGCTATGCAATTTATGGGCTCACTTTCCATTTTGTTTGTCACGCTATTCGGCGTGCGCTATTCGGCGTCCGCTACGTGGATGTCACCCACCAAGTGTTTTGTTTTGTTTACTTTTAATTTTTGTTAATTTAACCAGTTTTTGGGTTCGAATCCCGGGTTTTTTTTGACTATTATGATTGTTCCTGTTACTACCAATGTTATTATGACTTTGGCCGTCCGTTGGGTGCTGACCGATGGAAAAAAATGACCATTGGCCAAAATGTGAATCCAAGTTTATTTTTTCGTTTTTTTTCGACTATTATGATTGTTCCTGTTACTACCAATGCTATTATGACTTTTTGGCCGTCCGTTGATTGCTGACCGATGGAAAAATTGACCATTGGCCAAAATGTGAATCCAAGTTTATTTTTTCGTTTTTTTTCTACTATTATGATTGTTCCTGTTACTACCAATGTTATTATGACTTTTTGGCCGTCCGTTGGGTGCTGACCGATGGAAAAAATGACCATTGGCCAAAATGTGAATCAAAATTATTTTTTTCCTTTTTTTTCGATTATTATGATTGTTCCTGTTACTACCAATGTTATTATGACTTTTTGGCCGTCTGTTGGGTGCTGACGGGAAAAAAATGACCATTGGCCAAAATGTGAACGGAATTATTTTTTTCGTTTTTTTTGATTATTATGATTGTTCCTGTTACTCCGGAAAATGTCCGATATTTTTAAAACTAAAAGGAATTTTAGGATTCTGAATAACTATTCTACCCCTGACCGCCCTGGGCATCTATGGCTAAATTTTCGCGCGAATCGGGCCGGTAGTTTCAGTAGCCCTTACATACATACATACTATTTACTTTATATATATAGATTACAATCAGCTTAACAAAAAGGATTCAGCATCATATCCATGCAAAATCGCTTTTCATTTGCTCAAGCCAAATTTTGCGGTTTAAGATATATGTTTCGAAATTTAGCTATTGTTATATCTTTAATGATAACAGTACTTTAAAATTATATATAAAACTAATTAAAAACTGCTGGGGGCTCCCCCCAGTCTCCCGTTGGGGGCTCTGCCCCCAAACCCCCGTTGGGGGCTACGCCCCCAAACCCCCATCTCTTGGGGGCTCCGCCCCCAGACCCCCGGAGAAGGGGGAGAAGGGAAGGGGGGGGGGGGAAGGGAAGAGGGGACGACTCATCTATTCTACGTATAAATGTAGCATATTTGCTATGCAATTTAGGGCGAGAAAGGTGTGAAGGGGCGAGAATGCCTATAGGGGGTAGGATAATTGCTAGGGTTTCCCCCTTGACTACTCCTATGCTAGTTACACAACATAAAACTCTACTATTTTGTTAAAAAAATAAAATTCATATAAATTTAAAACCTCAATTTTACTCGCCGTTTTATAACGTATGTTTTGCATGTGATAAAAATTTGAAGAAGAAAAAAATAGTATTTTTTTAATTTGTCAGAAGCTGGCTACGTAACAAGGGATTGTTTTGTAAAATGAAATGTGAACGTTAAAATAATCAAATATACTTTAAAAATTCTATTATTAATTCAAAAATCCATATTGTCGTAATGAATGTTTCCAGTTATAACAACAATTATCCTCGTCTAGGTTAGGCTTTCTTTAGTGTATTACTAATTTTATATTAATTTATTTGCTAAAATATAAAAGGCAAGGAAGGGGTTATAAAAATAACCAGGCCAATTGATGAACCTTAAATTAAATTCTGGCTACTACTATTAATATAAAACTATTGGTATTCTCTTCCATATATAAATCTTTTCAATATCCATGTAAATATGATGACGTATTATGCATGTTTAATGTTATTACTACATACTAAACTCGGCATAAATAAATATACGCCCGAGAATGCCAATATTGTGAAATAATCTTCATCTCCTCCACTCCCGCCCCGAGGAAGATAGGGGTAGGGGTTTAACCTTGGCATAGCGCCATTGAAAAAAAAATCAATATAAAATGACGAAGGAATAATTTCCCCCTTTCCCCTTTTAATTGCTATATAATAATAATTCTAATATATTGATTATCTAGTTGTAATTTTCAATTATGACAACTGCAATTTCAAACCTAAATATTAGGTAATTATGACAACTGCAATTTCAAACCTAAATATTAGGTTAATTTTAAGTGTTAGAAAATAGTTTCAATTAAAATAACAACAGGCGGAAATTAGAAATAATAAAATTAATTAATCAACTTTTTAATAATAATAGAGAATTGGAAATAAAGATTTTAAAAAAATCACTTTGCCTCTCCCAGGTATTGACCTAAGCTCAATCACGGCTTGAAATTTTTTTTCTTATTTTAATTGTTATTTTTAATTTTATCAAATTTTTGAAAATAAAATTTAAATATATAAAAATCCGTTAGATATTAAAAAATATGACTTTTAAAAATAAGATGTAATAATAATTAGATTTATTAATAAGATATCTAAAAATAAAATAGTATAGATATTCAAAAATGGTATAAGTCATTTTTTTCATTGGTCAGCAGCCAGGACAGGGTGGTGATTATAAATTCATAATAGTCAAAAAAACGAACATTTTGGCCAATGGTCATTTTTTTCATTGGTCAGCAGCCAGGACACGGTAAAAGTGGATATAAATTTATAAGAGTCAAAACACCATTTTTTTAATTGGTCAGTACCAACAGATAGGAACAATCATAATAGGCGAAAATAAACGAAAAAATAAACTTGGATTCACATTTTGGCCAATGGTCATTTTTTTCATCGGTCAGCAGCCAACGGACGGCCAAAAAGTCTTATCATCAATGGTAGTAACAAGAACAATCATAATAGTCGAAAAAAAACGAAAAAATAAACTTGGATTCACATTTTGGCCAATGGTCATTTTTTTCCATTGGTCAGCACCCAACGGACGGCCAAAACGTCTTATTATCAATGGTAGTAACAGGAACAATCATAATAGGCGAAAAAAAAACGAAAAAATAAACTTGGATTTACATTTTGGCCAATGGTCATTTTTTTCATCGACCAGCAGCCAACGGACGGCCAAAAAGTCTTATTATCAATGGTAGTAACAAGAACAATCATAATAGTCGAAAAACGAAAAAATAAACTTGGATTCACATTTTGGCCAATGGTCATTTATTCCATCGGTCAGCAGCCAACGGACGGCCAAAAAGTCTTATTATCAATGGTAGTAACAAGAACAATCATAATAGTCGAAAAAAAACGAAAAAATAAACTTGGATTCACATTTTGGCCAATAGTCATTTTTTTCCATTGGTCAGCAGCCAACGGACGGCCAAAAAGTCCTATTATCAATGGTAGTAACAAGAACAATCATAATAGGCGAAAAAAAACGAAAAAAAAAACTTGGATTCACATTTTGGCCAATGGTCATTTTTTTCATTGGTCAGCACCCAACGGACGGCCAAAAAGTCATAATAGCAATGGTAGTAACAGGAACAATCATAATAGTCAAAAAAAAAACCCGGGATTCGAACCCAAAAACTGGTTAAATTAACAAAAATTAAAAGTAAACAAAACAAGACACTCAGTGCGTGACATCCACGTTCGGTGCGTGACATCCACGTTCGGTGCGCACGCCGAATAGGCGGACAAACAAAATGGAAAGTGAGCCCATAAATTGCATAGCAATTAATAGTTTGTTTTTTACAGGTTTGTACAGCTTTGGACCTTGGTTACAAGGGGGACAAGGAGAGGGGGGGGAAGCGGCCCATTCCCCCCGTCCCTGTTATTTTTCTTTGATTAATAATTAATTACTAAGGATCAAAATTATTTATATTTAAATAAAAGATTAAAACACTTATAAATAATTTAAAGGGCTATTAGTTTTCCTTTGAATTATGTTTTTGACTAAAACTTTTTATCCATTATTTTCCTTTTCAAAATTAACCTGCCATAAAAACAAACTTGATTGTGCATTTTTACGCTACAAAATTATGTGGCCCTTCCACACCGATTAAATCTTCTTTACCAGTTATTTGGTCCCACAGTCGTGGGGTTTGTTTTAATAAGTTTATTCCATCTTGGATGAGTGCCATGTTTTGACAATCTCATTTGTTTTCATAACTTCATCGACTTGCCCTTTCCACGTAGTGATGCGGAAAAACAGAGAAAAATCTCGGTCCGAGAATTTAAAAAATTGAGTCGAGATCGAGACGAGAATTTTTACCTCGAGACGAGACGAGATTTTATAGTCGAGATCTCGGCTTTTTATTTTTAACTATTGAGACTTAATTTAGCTAATTAAGAATTTTTATTTTATTACATTTACATTTAGGATATTAAATGCAAATTAATATGATTTTGATTGATACTAATTTACGCACCTATTTATCCGCTTTGTGCGAATTTCAAATTTGTAATATAATTTTATTCAATAGACAACATAGTATTAGTGGCCCTTAGGGTATATGAACAGTTAATTATGTATTTTTTACTTATTTGCATAGCATTATCATACAATATAAGGTTTTAGACTTATAATGAGTTTATGCGCAGAAAGTTTATCATCCAACTCAAAAAAGAGCAAGCTTATCAATAATTTGACAGTATTCAAGGATGAATCAAATAAAATGGGGAAGTTTAAATTGTGCTTTAAAGCACTAAGACTCATAACAATACTTCAGTTCAGGTCTTCAACGACATCTTAAACGTTACCATCATGAGTATTACTATAACATTTACCCTACTAAGTTAAAAAGGAATTAAACTGCCAAAAATTTTCAGCCACCCTAGATGCTTTAGAAAATCTAAGCCTTTAGTAGCAATTATATTGTATATCACACATATTCATTAAAAATGACTAAATAATAGTATATATTATATAATTAGTTCTTCTTCTTTATCGTGTTAAAAATCCCACAGACGTGGGGTAAGTTTTCAGCAGCCTCTTCCATCTGAGTCGCGTACATGCCATGCCAATTTCCATGACGTCCATATCCTTTTCGACCAGTCGTTTCCAGGTGGCACGTGGTCTGCCCCTTCCTCTTCTTCCAGGCACGTCCATCTCCAGCGTTCGCCGTGTGACATCGTCCTCGTCGCTTCGTAATACATGGCCGTACCACCGAAGTCGATTTTCTCTTAAGAAGTCCTTCGTCGCTTGTATACCCATCTTTGTCATCAAGGATTCGTTCGTCATGCGATCCAGCTTGGTGTAGCCTAAGCTCAATCGCACCATTCTCATTTCCGTGACTTGCAAGAGTTTCTCCTCCGCGGTGGTTACACCCCATGTTTCGCTCCCGTAAAGCAAGACCGGTCGCACGATGGTTATGTACGCCTTGCTTTTCAACCAAATTGGTATCTTTTTGTCACACATGACACCGGAGATGCTGCGCCACTTGAGCCATGCTTTCTTGATCCGAGAATGGACTTCGGCGGTACATCCTCCCTCTTGATGTAATAGCGAGCCAAGATATGTGAACTTATCAACCTCCGTGTACATTGGACCGTCATTTTTGTGCATTTGCGGACTACCGCCCATCGTTTGTATGTAAACCGTTTTCTTCTCGCTGACCTTTAACCCGAAATCCGAAAAACGTTCTGACCATTTTTTCGCCTGATGAAAAACCCCTTCTCTTGTTTCATCGCATAAGACAATATCATCGGCATATAGCATAGTCCAAGGGGCTGGCTTGTGCAAGTTTTTTGTTATTGTATCCATAATTAGATTAAACAAGAATGGGCTTAATGCTGACCCTTGATGTAGTCCAATCATTATTCGGAAGGGTTTCGTTTCTCCTACGGTAGTCCTAACAGATGCAACCGCGCCATTATACATTTCCTTGATAAGTCGTCCTTCGGGTATATTTCTGGCTCTAAGGGACCACCATATTAAGTCTCTCGGAACCGTATCGTAGGCCTTTTCTAAATCGATGAAGACCATGTGTAAGTTCTTTCTTATGTCGCCATATTTTTCCATCGTCTGCTTCAACGCAAAGATTGGATCCATCGTTGATTTACCGGCCACGAATCCAAACTGATTGGGCGAGAGACCAACTTCGTCATTGAGCCTTTTCACTAGCACCCTTTCTAGTAGTTTTAGTGATTGGCAGGTCAACTTGATACCTCTAATGTTACCACATTCCTGCGCGTCTCCTTTGCCTTTGTATATGGGTATGATCGTCCTTTACCTCCATTGGTCAGGGATACGACTCTCATACAGCATAGCGTTAAATAAGCCTGTCATTATATCGATTCCTTCTCCTTTGCACCCAAGCCAAGCTTCGATCGGTAAATCATCGGGACCTAGCGCTTTCCCTTTCCGCATCTTCGTTAGTTGCGCTCCTACTTCATAAGCCTGCAATGGTAAAATTAAGTTCGAGTTCGGTTCCACCCTCTCTAGCGGTCTTCTATCATTCGTTTTGTTCATCATATTTTGGAAATAATCTTTCCATCTTTTGATGACTTCCTTCGGTTTGCACAACGTTCGTCCCTCTTCGCTTTTAATGACTTTCAGTGTCCCGACATCTCGACTTTTTATCTCCCTATCTTTGCGAGTTTATACATGACTATGTCGCCACCCTTGGTATCGAGCTTGTTTGCCATCTCGGTGTAAGCCTCGTTCTTCGCTATCGCAACCGCTATCTTAGCTTTGCGTTTCGCTTCACGATATGCCACGTAGTCTTCTCCTTTCTTCGTTTTGTACCATCGTAGGTACAACGCCTTCTTTTTTTCTATAGCCTCTTTGACCGAGTCATTCCACCACCATAGTTCACGCTTGTGAGCTCTGCCGCCCTTAGTTCGTCTCAAGATTTGAAAGGCTGTTTCCAACATTTGCAACGGTGTCCCACCTTTTGTTAATGTCGCCCCCCAAGCCTGCAACCTTCAAGAGCGGAGTTGCTCGAGCGTGAAACATTTCATTTGCGCGATCATCCTTAAGCTTTTCGTACTTTGTCCTTGGTGTGTAGATTTTTCTCCTTTCGGGAAAAATCTTTCTTGCTATATCGAGGACAACTGGCCGATGTTGCTTGGCGATTTCTTCCCCCGGTATAACCTTGCAATCTTTAACTTGCCACAAATTTTTGCGCTTCACTAGGATGTAGTCGACCTGTGTAAGGTGATCCCCACTGCTGTACGTCGCTAAATGTTCGGTACGCTTCTGAAAGAAGGTATTCACAATGGCCATATCGTAAGCTTGCGCCATTTGTAGTAACTTCTCTCCCTCTTTATTCTTCAACCCATAGCCATGCCCGCCGTGATTTCGTTCGTACACGCCCCTTACTTTTCCAACGTGCCCATTAAAGTCTGCTCCGATGATGAGATTCTCGTCAGGCTTCATGTAGCGTATTTCTTTTTCGAGCTTTTCATAGAATTCGTTCTTCTCATTTTCGGAACATCCAACCTGGGGCGAATACGCACAAATAACATTGACAAGGCCGCCTTGATCCGCCAGCTTTATGCACATCAATCTATCCGAGCATCGTTTGACTTCGACTACCTTGTCCTTAAAGGAATCGCTAAGCACTATACCGACCCCGTTCTTCCGTGATGGGGAACCCGAGTAGTATAGCTTGTAACCATCTCCTAGCTCCCTGGCTTTTGTTCCATGCCACCGCGTTTCTTGTAGACACGCTATGTGTATCCTTCGCCTTTTTAGCATCTGCGCCACCTCGATGCTCTTCCCCGTCAGCGTGCCCACATTCCAGCTGGCCACTCTTGTCCGTTCGACAACTAAATTCCTTAACCGCCTTCGTTGTGAGAGAGGCGGTAACCCTTGTATACTTTCCACATTGCGATGCAATGCGCGTCGTTTAAGGAGGACGCCCTAGCATTCAGGTATGAATTCGTATTTGAAGCTGCCATGTTGTTTGGAGTTGCTTTTTTACAGCCGGCTTCCGACCTGACGCCAACCCTCCTCTTTTTTCACACGGACTTGGGACCGTCGTTGCTAGTGTTATATTATATAATTAGTTGATTGAAAAATATAATAATCTTAATTTAGCAGCAATGGCTAGAGATTTTTTGAGCACTCCTGCAACCTCGGTGCCTGCCGAAAGATTTTTTTCCAAGGCGTCTCTGACTATCGAAATCGTAATAGATTAACCCATGAATCTGTCAGGAGCTTGCTATGCCTAAACTTATGGCACACCTCAACAATTTTCCACCCATCACTTTCATAACATTTTACAATGTAGGCTTGGCAGATGCATTCAAATTCACTGAATTTTTTTGCAAATGCTGCAATTTATCAATAAATTAAAAGATGTGAACATACGCTTTATAGTACGTAATTATTTTATGCGAAAATTAATAAAAAATGGATTAAGTTAATACCTTGTTATGTATAATGGGATGTCACACTATAATAGAATTGTTTATTATTATATTTAACAACTTGAATTAAATTATATATGTGCATTTAACGTAAGATCTCAAAACTTTTATGTTTTTCCACAATTAATGCCTATTTTATTGTATTTGCAATGTTCAAATATTTACTTTTTTTAAATAATGATAATTTTAAAAGTTTACTCTTGCATTTTCGTAATTATTTCAATGTTATTATATAAGATCTCATTAATTCATTATGTTAAAATATGATAATCTTATTACTCTTTATCCTTTAATTAAGCTTTAGCCAGGAAATAAATCGAGTCAAGTAGTATATAACACCTATATTAATGCTTTCTAAGGTAATCTAGCTTATGTTTTAAGGTTTGAGATAAAAAATTGGTTCCATTATCACTAATTTATATCTTATATACTAATTTATAAGAGCCAGAAAAAAATATGTTTGGTACAATTATTTTTAAAAGTCGAGACGAGACGAGAATTCTCGCCGAGACGAGACGAGATCGAGATTTTTCTAGGCCGAGACGAGACGAGATCGAGATTTTAATAATCGCTCCGGAGACGAGACGAGATTTTGCTTTCGAGACCGAGACGAGACGAGATCGAAACACTATTTCCACGTGACACGGGGTCGTTCTCTTCCTCTCTACCCCGGTTACCTCCATGTCCAGCACTTTTCAATTTACGTCATTTGTGTCCCTTCTTAGTATATGCCCATACCATCAGAGCCGATTTCCGTTGATCATGTCCGCCATAGGTTGAATGCCCATTTTTGTCATGAGAAAGTCATTCGTAATATTGTCGAGCCTAGTATACCCCAAGCTCTACAGTATCATTCTCATCTCTGTGGCTTGTAAGCTTTTCCTCCCTGGAGTTTCACTTCCATACAGTAACACCGGTCTAACGATGGATTTGCAAGCTTTGCTCTTCAACCATATTGGCATTTTCTTGTCGCACATTACACCAAACGAGCCGAGGTATGTAAACCTGTCTAATTTTGGGTACTTTAGATGGCCATCCAGCGATAGGCTGCCTGTAACGTTCATTTCCATGTATATGGTTTTTCGATCTTTACCTTTAGACCATATCCAGCTAAGCTCATTGACCACTTTTCGGCTTCTTCGAATACTTTCTCCTATGTTTCTTCGCTTAGTACTATATCACTGGCTGATAGCATATACCATGACGATGGCTTTTGAACGTCTCTCGTTATCATGTGTATAATTATATTAAATAAAAGGGCTTAAAGCAGATCCTTGATGTAATCCAATTTTAACCTAAAAAGGTTTAGCGTTTTAACGCAAGAATTTGAGGCTTCATAAATATTGTTCATAGGCCGTATATATGCGTCAGGGATATTTTGTTTTCTCAGGCACCACCATATTTGGAACCCTGCAGGGGGCGCTCGATCCGAGCCGCCGGCCCAAATTAAACTAAAGCAAATTAATATGATTTAAATAAACTCAACTCGATATTAAATAATAATTATCTTCTCACAGCGTACATAATATAGCTTCAAAACTTCAGCTTTTTTCCCCTGTCTATTATAATATAACTGACCTGAATTGCGAATCTTATTCTATTTAAATATATTCATAGTAGCTGTTAGAACTTTGGAAATAAGATAGGTAGATATTTCAAAAAGTTTGTTATTTGGAACTGTTAAAAATATATTATATGAAGTTAGATTTTTAGTTTGAATTATTAGCTGAATAATATAACGAGTTAAAATGGATTTTTTCAAACTTATCCTAATTATAAATGCGAGTAATAACAATCTTATGCATTTTATTTAGATGGGGAAATAATTTTAAAAAATATAACTTTTCAAACATTTTATTTGAAAAATCGGGCCGGGCTCGGGCCAGGCCAAAAATAAAAAAAAAAAACCGGCTCGGGCCGGGCTCGGACAAAATAAAATTTGAGAAGTCAGGCTCAGGCTAAGCTCCGACTGAAGAAATTTTATTTTGCAGGGCTCTAACCATTTTGAATCGGGGGACAAGCCTCCTACAAGTTTCATAAAGGCCATATGTAGATCTCTTCTCTTTTTACCATATTTATCAATCATTTGTCTTAGTGCAAAGATTGGGTCGATTGTAGATATGCCGGCCACAAATCCGAATTGGTTAGCCCATATTTCCAACCCGTTTTTCAGCCTTGTTACTAAGATCCTTTCCAAAAGCTTCATGGAGTGGCAAGTTAGCTTGATACCTCTGTAATTGCCACAGTCCTGAGGGTCTCCTTTGCCTTTTAATTAGGGTATAATTGTGCTTGCCCTTCATTGGTTAGGGTCTTCTATTAATAACTTGTTAAGGAGGTTTGTTATAGTTGACTCTTTCTTCACGACATCCGAGCAATGCTTCCATATTCCATATGGCCCATTAGCTTTTCCTTTTTGCATCTTGTTCATTTGTGTCATAACTTTATCCTCCTGAAGGAGTTTGACAACGACCATACCATGGTTGGCGAATCTTTGTCATTTGCAATATTCATAAATTTCTTAAAATATTCTTCCCACCATTCCATCACTTTCTTCGGCTTGAACAAGGTTGGACCCTTCTCGTTTTTGTCTATTTTAAGAACACCGACATCGCGATTTTTCTTCTCCCTTATCTTGGCCTATTTGTACATAAGCTTATCGCCCTCTTTATGGTCAAGTTTGTTTGCCATCTTATTGTACGCGACATTTTTCGCTATTACAACCCCCCTTTTTGCACCTCTCTTTGCTTCCCTATACTACTGGTAATCCTCCTACTTTTTTGATTTATGCCACCGTCTATATAGATTTTTTTCTCTCGATGAAATCCCTAACCGATTGATCCCACCACCATAGTAGCCTACTTATAGCTTTGCCTCCTTTGGTCTGTCCCTAGAACACGAATCGCTGTTTCCTTTATCTTCTTAAGCCAAGGCAGCAAGCCGGGCCGACACTTCCAGAAGAACGCGGCCCCTGCCCCGCGTTCGTAAACTTCTGAAGCGTACAGTACAACAATGGGGTTACGGGCCCTCGGGCGAACCGACCCCTAACGGCGATCAGAATATCCAGTCTCCAAGATGGTGGCGTCAGATAACAAATTTTTTACCCCGAGAGGTAGCAGTGTAACCTGTAGGTGACACCACTTTGAACGCTTATAATTTTTAAACTATTGGATGAAATATTAATTTTTAAATTGAATATGAAAGAGCACACTTAGGCGAATCAGCTGATATGTTTTATTCCCCTTCCTCTTCTTTCTTTCATTAATAATAAGGTTTCAAATATCGCTAATTTTGAAAGTTCGACTGCTTCTCATATATTCACTATAAATGGAGACTCAACCATATGAAATCTTATTTTAATTTGTATCATTAAAATCTTGACACTTTCACAATTATTTTGATATAAAATTTAATTGTTTTTGGTTAAAATTGAAATAATGTTGGCCCAAAGTTTGGTGTAACCTGTAGGTTACACTGGGCAGAGGTCCATACGTATAAGCTTATTTAAACGAGTAATGCTACTTTTTTATTTGCTTTAATTTGATTTTTTATAAGTAATTTCGTATAAAAATATCTTTATTACAAAGTTAATATCGCTTTGAGGTAAAATATATGATTAATTTAACCTTTGACCCCAACCACTTGGAAAATCCTGAAGATTACTTGAAACAATTTCTTTCAAATGATGTTATTTTGCATGTAGTTAATATGAGTAAATTTAACTGTTAATGAATTTAAAATTAAATCTCAATTCTTTTTTTAACTGGCTACTTGTTTCCTAAGTATATTAAAATGTTTTAGGAGCTCTGACCTGACTGTTTTAACATAATGGTTTTAGTTGAATGCGTAGAATCGCTTCCAAGAAATAACTAAATATTTACATTTGGCCGACAAAATTGGTAAGGGTTGACACTTTTTCAAAGTTCGAGATTATATGGATATATTAAATGAAAAGTTCAAAAGCAACTTTAAACAGCGTAGCTCTTCTCACATATCCATAGATGAATGTATGGTTTTTTATTTCGGGACCACAATGCAAAACAATTTATAAAAGGCAAGCCTTTTCGTTTCGGCTATAATATGTGGTGTGCTGCAACAAAAAATGGCTACCTTGTTACATTTCAACCTTACCAGGAGGCTAAATTTTCCGTAAATCGACAAAACGAAATAGGTTTAGGAGGAGCGGTCATATTAAACTTAGTAAATCAACTACCACCAGAATTTGGTCCATACAATATTTTTCAATTATTTTTTTACGAGCCACAATTTAATGATATGTCTTTCAAAGATGAATATTGGGGGCACAGGAACGGTGCGGGTTGATTATTTAAAATGCCTGATCATTGATGTAAAAGAACGCGGGTTTCTATCAAAAAACACTTATTTGATGGCTGTCCGATGGATTGATAATAATATTGGCACAATGTTGTCAAATTGTCATAGGGTCAAGCCTATAACCTCTATTGGAGAATCACTAAAGCGAAAAAATAGAAAAAATTGTAATTTAATATCCTCTTAGGATCAAAATGTCTAATTGTTTTATGGGCGGTGTCGAACGCTTTGAGCAAAGTATGGATGCAACTAGATTATCATTTCGCGACAGAAAAGTGGTATTTTCCTATATTTGCATTCGGGCTGGATGCTGTATGTCAAAATGCATGGCATCTATATTGCTTCATTAGGGAAAAATTACATTATGTAATTTCAAAAGAGAGATAGCGCAAAATTATTTTAAAAAATACGGACAACCGCGTAGACGGACTTTAAGCCCTAAATTAACTAATTTTAAGAATAATATAACATACAACAAAAGGTATCGTGTACTCAGAAACATTGTGTCGTCTGTCATAAAGCTATTAGAATTGTTTGTGCATATTATGAAGTAGGCCTTCCCATAAATTGTTGGTCAATATTTCATTATAATTAACATATTTTATACTCATTGATGTTAGTTAATACATTTTTATGTATTTTATAAAAAAAATCATCATTATTTTATACATAATTGTAAAATTTAATAAATTTTCTTTATACGTGAGTACATTTGTGCTGCCCAGTGTAACCTGTAGGTGGCACCCCTTTTTTTCTCAAAGTAAATAATTTTTTCAAAAATTTTCAATTGTTTAGCTTTATTTAGCATGTAAGAAAGCCCAGAAAAAAATTTCATAAAAATTTTTTCGGCCGAACTGGGTCTGGTACCTGTCGGGTTAAAAAGCGTCTCCCTATCGTTGTCTACATCTTTTTGCAATTTCCTTGCATACAAGATCGAATGAGGTTCATAGACTTATCTTCTTTCGGGAAATACTCTTTTGTCAAGATGCATAACAAGGGTACGATGTTGCCTGGCAATTTCCTCTCTCGGTATTACTTTGCAATCCTTGATACTCCATAAGTCATTTCACCGTATGAGCAGATAATCAATTTCAAAATGCTTGCCACCTCTAAAAGTCACAACAAGATCTTCGCGTGTTTGAAAATAGTATTAACGATCGCCATGTCGTATGATTGGGATACTTAGAGAAGCTTTTCCCCTTCTTTGTTCTTCAGACTGCCCACAGTCTCCATGATTGCGTTCATACCCGAGGCGATCTTTCCCTACGTGAGCGTTGAAATCCACCCCAATAATTAGTCTTTCTTCCTGTCATATTCCTTATATTAATTGCTATGCAATTTATGGGCTCACTTTCCATTTGTTAATTGTCACGCTCGGAATGTCTGTCTTGCACCGAATGTCTTGTCACGCTTTTCGTTTTTTCTTCGTGTTTACCACTGTGACAGCTTGGAATTTGATTAAGTTATCCTAAGTACAATACCCTGCGCCCCCCCCCTACAAGAGCCTATACCTCTACTCATATTAGTTCGAATCTCGGCGAGGGCAAAATTTTTTTTTAAATAATAATTATTAAGTTTGACATTATGACAGTAATAAAATTTAAATGGCGTTGACCCCTCCCCACTTGTGTCATATTATAGTTCGGCCCCCTCCCCCAGGGGAAATTGTCAGCTACGCCACTAGGCAGACCTACCAAAAATATATATAAACATTACGAGTATATTGATCATAGCAATTAAAGGCTTTAAGTCTACAAAATTTACCATGATTTTTAAAACGTTAACGTGGAATTCGTTCTCGTGCTTTATTCAAATAATTCTTATTTCTAAAGCATAAATTCATCTTTACCCAATAGCAACAAATTGTTCCACAAAGTTTAAATAATTTTTTTTAATTGTGTACATACATTAATATCAATAGTTATGGCTTATCTAGTTGCTAGGCATCATTCAAAAAAGACATTATGGAAGGTACTTCTTATCTATATATATAAAAATCTAAGTCCCGTTTTTTTGTACTCTAATAACTTTTAGAGTTCTCAACCGATTGCCACCAAATTTGGCCAGATTATATAGATACTTTTTATCAACCTGCGACAGCGGGAATCCTGTTTTTTGGTAGTCTATACTGCCATCTAGCGGAATATTTATACTACGTTTTTTGTACTTATTTATCGTTATGGTGCTACTTATTGTCTTAAACTCTTTTCCACGATAGTTTTATCTTTTTTGTCTCAATTTTTTACTCAACTACGCCCGTTTTTTTTACAATATATAAAGCTGTAACAAATAAATATTCTCGATACCGTAAAACACCACCATTTTCTTAAATAAGTATAACGCGCGCTTTTAGAAATTTTCCCACCTTTCGTGGTTTTTTGCTATTTTTAGGAAGTTCGGTTATTAATATTAAAAGTACAAAAAGATTACTTTAACGGTAAGTTGATAAATGCAGACAATGATTAACCGACAAACTTGAAATGCATTTATATGATTATTCATACATAATAATGCTTCGAGAGCACGAAGAAAATCATATAAAATGCCGCCAATAATCCATCAATGTAATATGTGAGCCACAATTGAATCGGAACGTCTGCTCTACATTAGTTAGATTACGGGCAGTGATGGGTATCCTTTATAAAAAATAAGATCAACAGAGGATGGTGGTAACGTGGTATGGTAACCATTCAACTGCGGAACGCAATAGTTTAGGTAGATAGCCCTTGGGTTTATGTCCCCCCCCCCCTTAAATGACAAAAAAAAATTCAATACAAAAACCCTTAAAAATTAAAAAAAAAATTGTTTTGCTCCCCCCCCCCCCCATCCTAATTGAACTTAAAACGTTTTCGCCCCCCTTTACAATAAGATTTTGCTTGCTGTTAATAAAGGTCCAGGAGAAGTCTTCTTCTTAGATGCTTGAGAAGGAACTGGTAAAACTTTCCTACTGACTTTGCTCTGGCAACTATTCGTTCCCAAATTAATATAGCCGTGGTTCTAACGTCTTCTGGAAGGGCTGTCACATAATTCGGTAGAAAAACTGCTCATTCAGCTTAAATGCCTTTAAACGCTTATTACTGTGAAACTCTAATGTGCAACATTTCCAGATCATATGGAATGGGTATAGTATTACAGAAGTGCAAACTTATCGTTTGGAATGAATGCACAATGGCTTATAAAAAACCGCTCTAAGTTCTAATCGGTAATCGCAAGATTTACAAAGAACCATCAAACCTATTGGTAACGCAAGGTTATTGCTTGCAGGAGATTTCAAGCAAACTTTACCGGTTCTCTTACGATCCACCCCTGCGGACGAAATTAATGCTTGCCTAAAATATTCTATTTTGTTGCCTTATGTCAAAACATTAAATCTAACTACTAATATGCGTGTAGTATTTCAAAATCATCTTGCATGTGAGATATTCTCCCATTGATTGCTAGAAATTGGGAAGGGAACCGTGCACGTTGATATATGCTCAGGACGAATTTCTTTTCCTACCAAAATTTGCAATTTTGTTCCATCTAAACTGCTTGGTTAATAAAGTGTTTCCAAATATTAACGCCCATTATAATGATCGACTTTGGCCCCGCCAACGGGCTATTCTCACTCCCAAGAATAATGACGTCCACGAGCTTAACAATCTCATTCTGTCTAACATTCAAAGCAATCCTATCACTTACAAGTCGGTTGACACTGCTGTTGTTATTGATGACGCAAATTATGCAGTCGAATCTTTCAATTCAAATGATCTGGCAGGGATGCCACCTCACATTCTGCATTCGATTGGCGTACCAACTATCGCGATGTGCAATTTCAGTCAGCCAAAATTTTGCAATGGTTTAGGTCTCGCTGTTTTGATGTGCAACGTTGAAGAAGCCACGATTTTGACTGGACATGTGCATTTTTAAATTCATAACAGGTATAGCTGTATATATCTTCATTTTAGCCTATCTACTATTACCAATATGTTTCTTCCCCACCAACCATATCAACCTCCCAGTTTTATTCTTATTCATCTTATTTTTAGGTAAATTTAAGCATAGTTTTCTTTCAACCGTCCGAAGCCAGGCCCAAACCTGGCCCGATTGGTCGGGCATATCTTAACATCTCTCAGGTAAAGTTAAAATCGTATAGGTACAATCAAAATATTGATGGGCGTAGCCAGAGGGAGGCGGGAGGGGTGGCTGCCCCCCATCCAAATCAATTTTTTTTTAATTTATTAAAATTATGGTTAACATTTCAAAAAATAATCATTTTACTTCTGCCTAAATCATTATTGCCCCCCTCTAATTTCAATGCTGGCGACCCTTATAAATATACCATAAGCCCCTTTTTAAACTTTGACTACACTTGCAGGTCTAAACTTATCATCTCAATTTTTTTACTTTATACTATTTCAGTCATCATCTTTATACTGGTTTTTATTATAATCATATCTCACCTATAACACCTTCATCTGATCAATGTTTTACTAGGTATAACGATATAACTATCTTTCTAATTAATTTTCTCATTCATAAATATTTCGCTTCCATTATACTCGCGGAAATTTATATAATTTCTAATTATTTCTCATTCCAACCAAATATTATAAAAGCCTTCATTTAACCAAAGTTGAAGGAGATTTTAATATCTCTTCATTTTGATACTATAGATTTTAGGCTATGACATTACACTACTATAAACGCTGTACTAAACTATTTTCTATACATTGTCGAACATTATAACTAACTTTTATACACCAGTGCAGTGGTTTATAAATTTTTGTTACCCAACTATGCATATTATCGTTAACATCGCACTTTTCAACATATAAAATTAACAAATACCTTGTAAGTATTTTAAACTCTTACAAATCTATTTAATTATGAATAAGTATGCCTTTTCCTATATTTTTTATATCATAAACGATTGACCCATTTAGCTAATTAAGGACTAAGCCAAAGCATCGTGGCCGGGCACAGCTAGTTTATTTTATAAAAATTAATCAATTCAGAAAGTATTGGCTGTATGACAGCCTTAAAAAACGACAACTACTTTAAAACAGAGGTCAGATTTGTTTAAATTTTTTTGCCCGAACCCGGCCCGGTTTGATTTTATGATTAACTGCTCGCCCGTCCTTCTAAGTGTCCGCCCGGCCCGAAGCGCAAGAGCAGCCCAAATGCCCGCCCAAAATATTACATGTGTCCTTTAATGCCGAATTTTTTATTTCTATCTTAAAAATTACCCGATAAAAACTAGTCTAATTTTGGAGAGATATTTAAGGGTAAATTTTGTTAGGCAATAAAATCATAACTTTCACTAACATATATTATACAGCATTTTTAAACGGGGCACCCAAAAAATTTCATCTTTAAATTCGTTTAGTTGATTAAATCAGGTTTTTAAATTAGCTTTAGCTTAAACTAATGTGATTCCCTCATTTTAAATAGATTCGAGAATAAGAAAAACTTATTTAAACTTAAGATAATTTAGTCTTTCAATAATAATGTGTTAATGATTTGTTTGAAAAATAAACAATTTATAAATATAAATTGCTTGAATGGAATAAATAATGGAAATTTTTGTTAGAATATTTAAATATGAAACTTAAATAATATTCTGTTTAAACGTGGCGCCTTGAAGACACCGATCAAAGATTTTAAGAGGGAAAACACTTTTCTCATAAATCATTCCTTATTTAATATTTTATAATCTCTCTCTAATCTAGTTTTTAACTCCTAACAAAATTGTATGTTTGTCTAGACTGCACGCACATACACATGCGTTGCGTTAGTTAGCAATAAAAAAAGGACGTAAAAGTAAATATTCAAATTCATTAAATAAACCAACGTAGTTAGCGATAGGATTTAACCCTCGAGAGCATTCGTGGGACACCACGGACCCCACGATAGTTATAAACATACATATAAAACGCGTTTAGAGATGAATTCTGGCCTTTTCAGTGTCTAATATTTTACCAAGAACAAAATTTGGGAAATTTTATAGCTTTTGGCCCAGTACTTTTTAAAATATAGCATCTTTTTGGTCA
Organism: Gordius sp. MW1; assembly: GCA_964036665.1. NCBI lineage: Eukaryota > Metazoa > Nematomorpha > Gordioida > Gordea > Gordiidae > Gordius > Gordius sp. MW1. Next base: position 1,446,513 of record OZ038532.1, read on the forward strand.
CAGGGGTCTTGTGTGTGTACCCCAAGAATAAATGTTTAGTTATAAAAAGTTAAAAAATGGGGCCAAATATACCCCACGAATGCTCTCGCGTTCGGAATTTTCAGGATACTCTCGAGGGTTAAAGAAAGGGAAGGGGGTGCTAAGCTAAGCTTTCTCGATTAAATAAAAAAAATAAAAATTTACACTAAATATAGTTTTTTTAATTTCATTAAAAAGCACACCAAAAATACAATTTTAAATACCATTTCTAATCAAATTGTGTTGACCGACGGGAGGGATAAAAAATGTGCAGCTTTTCCTATTACTATAAGTGTGGTTAAAGGTGAAGCTGTAACCTTAAGGCAATTCAATCTAAAAAATTTCAAAAATAATCCATTTTATTAAAAAGTCACACACCAATATAATTTATTTATGCCCGAATTGCCCGAATCTTATCAAAGCGTGCCCGCCCGGGCCCGCCCAAAAATTAAAATTTAAGACAGACGGGCCGGGCATTTCTGATCTCTGCTTTAAAAGTCACTTAGGGGAGACCAGGGCTAGTCGTATCCCGGGGTTACTAATATCTTTGTAATTATTTTTTAAAATAATAATGATATTCAATTAAAATTTAAACCAGATGTGTATTTTTTCATAAGGTATATAAAAAAATTTTTGTTAATAAAAAAAAAATTTAAAATTTTTATAGAGGAAAAATGTTTTTTGGGGCTATTAGTAGCCTTGACTAAATTTTGTATTTAGCACATAAAATTGTTTTGGCCTTATATTTTGGATTTAACTTTTATCTTATAAAGGAATATTTTTTATATAAAAACCGTCTAATGATTAAATTTTTATTCGCAATATAACATGTTAAATTATCGTTTGCTCATAAAAATAGGGGTTGGGGCTAGTTGGAGAGGGGCTAGTTCTAGCCATTTTTCATTGCGTAGACAAATGTCAAGATTTAAAAAACAATAATTTTTTTTATAATAATTTCTCTTAGTGTAAATTGGAATTTTAATAGACTTTTTAACATTTTTTCCATTGCAGAATTTGTCTTTTATACCTACCTAAATCAGATTGTCATCTTGATCCTTTTTTATTTGTATTATGTAAAATGTAACCATATTACATTTGCATTCTTTATGTTTTTTATAATAAAACAATCTGTTTATTGATTTGAGTTAGCATACACCAATAGGAAGAATCTCTCCCCCGAAAGGGGCTATGACTTGCCCCAGGCATTTTTTAAATTTTTAGGATTTTTGTTTTTTGTTAATTTAATTTGTAAAAAAACCATTTATTTGTTTAATGCGAATTTTTTTCCTATGGAAAAATAGAGCTTAAAATTACGTTCCAACAAAAAAATAAAAAAAAATTTTTTCAGTTTTTTTTAAAATGCGTTTTAATTTTTTATGGCTATTTAGTCCCCGGACTATAAGTAAATTATATTGTGAAAAGCGCACTTTATTTTTCATAAAAATTTAACATACGATTATTTGAATATATGTAAATAGTATCATATGATTTTGAACACTTTTTATTCTATAACCCATAAGTAATGTTATTTTACATGTTTCGTATCTTATTTCCATACTTTTTATTAATAATTAAAAATTATGAATATCACGAATTTTCATGACAATTACTGACTACATTACAGACAAGTGAAAATAAGAATTTGTGTTAAAAGTTTATGTTATTATTATTTGATACATATTTTACGTTAAAATGTTGTTAATGTTTGTTTAATACAGCAATTATATTTTTATCCATAAATATATTATTATAAACGAGTAAAGTAGGTTGAGAGAGGCCTATAGTTACAGCTACAGTTTGTATTATTTTCATTACATTAGGAGATTCGTTGGACCAAGATTTACCCGTAACGTATATGCCCACAACGTATGGTAATGTACAAAACAGTACTATACAATTAATGTTAATTAATAATTTGGCTTGGCCCCTTTGCACGCGACATCTTTGATTTGTATGTGTTAGTCCAAAAATTGAATCGCAGTCTCCTTTTTAAACACTGAGAGTCTACTCTAGGCGAAATCCTATTAATTCTTCTAGTGAACGGCATTGATAATTCAGCGTTAGGGATCCTTATTGTAGCCAGATTAGAGTTTGTTGGTTTTAAATTTGTGAATTTTTTAAAATATATGGAGTATGTTAGTATGGTATTTAATATTATGATTATTGCCATGGGAAGGAGAAAACAATGAAAATTCGTAAATTTCTCGTAAATAAGTAACCACCTAAAGTTAGTAGGTTGAAAGGTGTATTTGATAATCTGTTTATGCTCTCCAAATATTGTACCTAAATCTAGCCGATTTATTTTTAAGTAGAAAGCAAGAGGGGCCGACAGAATTATAAAATACATCGCCATGGCGACGCATGCTATCAGTATCAACGATCGTTTGATTCGCTTGAGGTAAATGATAGGGTAATGCATTGCAACTATGCGATCAAAAGATATAAAAACTGTGGTCCAGGTGACGCAAGCGGCATAAGAATTTTTGATGGCATAATCTAGATGTGCTTGATAAAAGATAAACAGATAAGATGTAGATCCAATGTCTGGATAGGCATAGGGCAATATCGGCCACATAATACTGGTTAAGGCTGCTACGACGTCGCATATCATTATTTGATAGATGTAGATATAAAAATGAGGACTTAACGTTTTAACTTTGTTAAGGCTCCAAAAGTATACAAAATTTCCAAAAAAATTGAGAACAACCATGCCCAGGGTTACTTTATAAAAACATAGGCGCTCAATAAAAGATATCGTAGATTGTGAAACCATATCACCCTCACTAAAGTTTCCCATTTTTAAAATTTTACTCTGAGCTACATTTTATTAAGTAACTAGCAAAATTTTAAAAAAAATTAGAGATGAAGTGTAGCTTCTTAAATTCGATGTCAGGCGTCTTTGTGATAGAAAATCATTAATTTTTATAAAAGGATTTGAAGTAAATGGAAAGTTTAACTTAAATACAAGGATAATTTATAAAGTATTAATGTTTTTAAGTGTTTTTAATAAAATCACATATGAAAACCTTTTAACACATATTAAGGCAAGTTAATAATTTATGAGATATCTTTGAAATTATAGTTGACAATTATTATATGACCTTCAAAAAATATTATTAAGACTAACTTTTCCTTGAATAAATTTTTTTTTTTTTTTTAAGTTAAAAATCTTTATTAGGTAAAATCTATATATATAAAAAATATAAAACACGATCAATAAATAAATAAATAAAAAGCGTGACTACTCTTCATCTTCATCGAGGGCCAGAGGCCAGGTGTCGGAAAATGCCTTATAATTGTATTTGGCAATTAAAATTCCTATTTTTTGGCGCGAAAGAAAACTTGCTGAGTATTTTTCTTCGGGAGATCTTTTTCCTATCAATTTAAAGAAGGCTAATGCCTGTTTGCCAAAAGTGGCGGAACATGAAGCCACGATAGGGATAAAAATTTTAGAAGGAATTATATCACGGTATTTATGAGTTTTGCGTGCTTCCGCTAGAGCTAACGGGTCAGCGTTATTGTTAGAGGGTGCAAATACGTCGATGCAGGTAAAGTCCCAAGATAGGAACTTACCGTCATCCCATGGAATATCGCTGAAAGTGAAGCGCTTCATTAGGTTATACATTTTTTTGTATTCTTGCAAATTTCCAACGTTCATTTTCTGTTTAAAGCCTAGAATTGGTGGGTCAAACGTTAATGAAATTTTACATAGTCGAGCAAATTAGTTTATTTGGCGAACACAATTACAAAATGGGATTCATTAACTAATTGATATTAATATGTAAATGATCCCTTGTGAGAATTGGTAGAAGCCTAATAAATTCAAAAGCTATTCTCTCTGAAATATTCACATCTTTAAAGGTATTATGATATTACAAAGGCAAGTTCATTCTCCAGACAATTCTCACATAGTTTAACTGAAATTTATTAAGTAAAGAATAATATTTATCTTCAATTCTTTGATAACGACAAATGCGTTTTGTGTGAAAATATATTGGTAGTAAACATTAACATTGGGATATTGCGCCTCAAGACAGTGAAACCAGGCCTTAAAAGGTTTAATAATCGATTACACTGGTCTACAAAAAAATCAACCGGGAAACGTTAAACATATTCTGATAGAGTTTTTTGTGGTGAACACAAATATGTTTTTCGTTTATTTCCTATACGTCAAGTTCTTTAGATATTTCGGTTCAAAGTTGCGAAAGTGAGTGTTTTTGACCCTTTTCGACGCAATAGAGCGATATTGAATAGCTAAAAAGAAAAATTTAAACTTTTAAGTGGTAGAACCAACTTAGTTTAAACCATTGAAAATTGATTTTTTCCCCTATTGTTTTTACTTTTTCCAATATATCGAATATCCAATTAGTCCCTATGCGGAATCGCGGCAACCTCTGAGCCTCCCTCCTTTTCTTTTTAATTGGCTTATATGCTTATATAACACTAGACCCTTAGTGCATGTGATTGATTGATGATGTGTGGTGTGTGCAAGAGTAGCGGGTTACCAAGCTATTCCTACTACTACGCCTGTCATCCTCCCTCTCTCCTAGAGTAATAGCTCGTATTAAGCCACTACTCTTGCACCCACCACACATCATCAATCACTCACATGCACTAAGGGTATAGTGTAATATAGGCAGATAACTCAATTAGATAGAGAGGGAGGGAGGCTCAAAGAGTGGCGCAAATTGGCATAGGGACTAATTGCATTTTTGATATATATTAAAAAGTAAAAAAAATAGAGGAAAGTTGGTTCTACCACTTCGAGGTTTAAAATTTTTATTTTAGCTATTTAATTTCGCCCTATAGAGCGTCAAAAAGGGCCAAAAACGCTCATTTTCGCAACTTTGAATCTAAATATTTCATAAACATGACTAGTGTTGCGATCTCGTCTCGGTCTCGAAAGCAAAATCTCGCCTCGTCTCGAGTGCGATTATTAAAATCTCGTCTCGTCTCGCCCAAATCTCGATCTCATCTCGACGAGAATTCTCGTCTCGACTTTTAAAAATAATTATACCATATATTTTTTTACCGACTCTTATAAATTATTATATAAGATATAAATTGGTCATAATGGAACCAATTTTTTATCTCAAACCCCAAAACACAAGCTAGATGGGTATCTTAAGGTAGGAAGCATTATTAGAGGTGTTATATACTACTTGCCTCAAAGGTATAAAGTTGCTAAACAAAAACTTTCAGTTCCTGGCTAAGGGTCAATAAAAGGATAAAGTTTCATAATATCATTATATTTTAATATAATGAATTTATTGAGATCTTATATAATAACGTTAACACAATGACAAAAATGCGTGAGTAAACTTTTGAAGATATCATTATTTATAACAAGTCATAATCTGAACATTGTAAATACAATAAAATAGGCATTTTTGTTGGAAGAAGATAAAAGTTTTGAGATCTTACGTTAATTGCACATATATGACTTAAAATATAAAATTCTTTAAAGCACAATTTACACTTCCCTATTTTATTTGATTCATCCTTGGATACTGTGAAATGTTTGAGCAGCTTGATCTTTTTTGTGTTGGATTATGAACTTTTTGCGCAAACTCATTATAGGTCTAAATAATTTTATATTATATAAGCTATACAAATAAGTAACAAATACCAAATAATTTCTCAAATACCGTAAGGGCTACTAACACCATATTGTCTATTAAGATTATATTACAAATTTGAAATTGCGCGAAGCGGATGATTAGGTGCGTAAATAAATTACTATCAAAAGTTTCAAAATCATATTAATTTGCATTTAATACCCTAAATTTAAATCTCATAAAATAAAAATTTTTAATTAGCTAAATTAAGACTTAATAGATAAAAATTAAAGTCGAGATCTCGCCGATAAAATCTCGTCTCGTCTCGAGGTCAAAATTCTCGTCTCGATCTCGACTCAATTTTTCAAAATCTTGTCTCGGATCGAGATTTTTCTCGGTTTTTCCGCATCACTAAACATGACGTATAGGAAAAAAACGGAAAACATATATGTGTTCACCACAAATAACTCTATCAGAATATGTTGACCGCTTTCCGGTTGAATAAACAAGACCATTATTTGTTGACTAGTGTTTTTATATAAATTGAGGACGAATCATGTGCATAATGATGTTAATATTTAAGTTAGGTTATAAATGTATTTCTCTATAAAGGAAGAAGCAATTACAATTTATTCGCAGTCGCTTCGCCATCCCACTAATACAAACAAAAGGGCGTTAGAAGGCGTCAATTTAAAATAAACTTTTAATGTTAAAATTCAAATTTATTTGCTGTTTACAACTTTATGGCAAAATTATTGTTAGCGCATATAGCTAAACAATAAACAAAATTTGTTTTAAATATAGAATGTTTTAAGTGGCAAAATTGAGGTTCTAGCTCTTGGTTAAAGGTTATTGTCCTTATTATGCTTAAGTTAAATTTGTAAAATCAAGCACAAGTATTGTAAAATTAATTACAGAAGAATTAATTAATCTGATCTATAAAATGCACTCTAGATTGGTTTGCCTGTTTATAAGCATTAATCAAAATTTATAGAATAATGAAAATCCCTTTCATAATAAAAATAATTTGTGTTAATGTTGTTATAAAAAAGAATTTGTTATCATTTAGATTAAATAGGACCATAGAACAATATCTCACTTGTATATTTATAAAATTGTTATTTAATCGGTGTGGGAACACTACCTACGACGGTCCCAAGTCCCTATGCAAAAAGTGGGGGGGGGGGGGGGGTTGGCGTCAGGTCGGAAACCGGCTATAAAAAACTCCAAAATCGTGATAGTTTAAAACAAAATTTTACAACAGAAAGCTAGGGCGTCCTCCACAAACGACGCGCACTGCATACCCCGCCCGTGCAATGTTAAAAATATACACTAGGGTTACTGCCCAACTCACAACGAAGGTTAAGGAAATTAGTTGTGGAAAGAATGAGAATAACGTGATGGAATGTTGGAACCTTGACGGGAAAAAGCATTAATGCTGTTAAAGTTCATCTTTAATATGAACAGGTTCAAGTTCATAGTTCTTTTTAAAAAATAAAATTAGTTCAAGTTCAAGTTCAGATTTTTTCAAAAGTACCTAGATCAAGTTCAAGTTCATTTTGGAAAAAACGAACTAGTTTAGTTCTTTAAATTTTACAAAATGAACTAGTTCAAGTTCAGTTCATAGTTCAGTTCATTAAAAAAAATATATTATAGAATTTTAATCCGATCCGAGGGGTTTTTGAAAAACTTTTATCTGATTAAAATCAGTTCTGAATCCGATACTCAATTTTAAAATTCGATGAATCAAATTTGTATTGATGAGTTTATTTAAACTTATTATTGTTTATTTTAAATTGGAAATAGTCCATTATAAAATATAATTTAATAAACATTTTTCATATACCAACAAGCTTTTATACAAAACTAAATTAGCTATAAAATGTTGAAAAAGAATTATATGTGTAAAACTTGTCATTTCAAACATTGTAATATATATAATTGTAATCAGGGGAAAATAGATGGGAAACTTCAATAATTTATTATTTTCAAAATTATCATTTAATAAAGATGAAAATTTATCCACAAAAAGAAGTCCTAAACTGAACAGTCTTTCAACAGGAGCACTTGATTGAATATGCAAACATTATTTTTAATTAAAATTTGTTTTAAATGGGGTAATTTATTAAATATATATCAAATGAGGTATTCATCAGTTTTATAAAGTTTTCAATGATTTTTTTATTGGAGTTATCACGTCTGATAGTTAGGAAATCCAACCCATTTTAAGCAAGAGGGTTAACATTTTCTGCATCTAATGACAATTTTAAATTGCCTTCAAAATTCTATACTCTTCCACTCAATTTTTCGCATATAATCACAAAAATTAAATAAATGATTCTTACTGACAATAATACAGCCAGGGGGGAAGCCAGCATTAAAATTAGAGAGGGGCATTAATGATATAAGGAGGGGCAAAATCCGGATGTGAAACCGCTAAGCATTAGCGCGCTTAGCATCTCTCCGCTGATGGGAGTAGCCTATTAAATACGCTATGTCTACACTTAAATGAGCTAGAGCTATAGCACGGCGCTAACAATGATAATTTTTTTAAAATTGTTTATTAGATAATAAAATACATCTGTTGTGCGCCACCACCATTTCTTTTATTTCTATATCTATTTAACAACTTTTGCTGTGAAATATCATTTTTTTGCCCTATCTCACCATCTAACTAAGACTTATTTTAATATAAATTTAATTAAGTGTATGACTTTAAATAATTCGCATTGCTTCAACATTTATTTTATCAATCACTCTCCCTTCCCCCCCCCCCCCCACCTCTTGCAGTGGAGAAAATAGAATATTTTGAAATTCTACCTAAGGAAATAATCAAATATTTAGGAGATATGACTGTTTTCATTACGATTTCATCTCCCCCCTACAGCAAGAAAGGGAGTGGGATTTTGTCCCCCCGGGATAACATTTTGGCTTATTTTACAAAATTTAATCTCCTATTTCGTTTTTTTGTTGTTTTTAAGAATAAAAAAAATTAAACTCCCCCCCCCCTCTTCTTTATTTAATCCATATCCCATACCATCCCTCATATTTTTATTTCACTCTTAATTTATATGAATAGGTAGTACTAGACAAGGGCGATTATGTTAATGGCAAAGTCAACACATGTTTCAATGAAAACAATAGCCCAACAACATTACATATGTACCTCTAAATATTGTGAGTTTTTATTCTTAACAACGTAGATGAATTAATCTAACCAATTTAAAATAAAAATGGTAAAGATAAATTAGACTAAATATGGAAGTGGTATAGGATCATTTTTGCGATTATCCCCACGATTTAAAATTTTAATCCTTGAGTCTTTTATAATATTTATTTTTTTATTGCAAAAAGATAGGGGGGGGGGGGGGGGGAGCGGGCCAAGCTAGAAATGAAAGTTGAAGGAATGCAAAGTACATGGGCGTAGCCAAGGGGGGCAGGTGGGGCGGCTGTCTCCCTCTAAATCAAAAAATTGTTGAAATTCAATAAAATTATATAAAAGTTCAAAAAACTTTATTTTGCCCCTCCCTAAACCTCCCTAAATCATTATTTCCCCCTTCAAATTTCAAAGCTGGCTATGCCCATGGCAAATTACATAAATTAATGTCATACAATAATATTAAAATCGGTGTTAAGCTTAAGATTAGTTAGATGGTGAGATAGGGCAATAAAATTATATTTTAACAGCAAAAGTTGTTAAATAGATATAAAAATAAAAGAAAGGGTGGTGGCGCACAAGAGATTTTTTTTAATGGCTATGCAATTTATTAATATCTAATAAACAATTAAAAAAATTATTATCAATGCTAGCGCCGTGCTATAGCTCTAGCGCATTTAAGTGCTATCGGCTATAGCTTTAGCGTCTCAAACCTCCCATCTCCTTTAGCTTATAGTACCTCAAACCTCCCATAGCTTTAGCGCCTCAAATCTCCCATCTCCTATAGCTTATAGCTCTTAAAGTGACTATGTGCTAGTAGACATAGCGGCATAAGGTTGCTATGTGCTATAGCTTTACCTCCTTAAAAACGCTATTTCCCCATCACTAGGCAAAATGATTGTTTCTCGATATTTTGGTCATTATTTTAATAGGGGGGCAGCCGCCCCTCCCTGCCTCTTGACTACGGCCATGAAAACACGCTCGATTGTTGTTGTAATGTGGGTGAAGATTATAAATCCAGAGGGCCTCCTAACCGTTATGTTCGCGTATGCTCCTCAAATTGGGTGTATGGAATTAGAGAAAGACATATTCTTCGATTCATTGGAAAACAAAAAATAGGGCTTCATACCAACCCCCCGTTGGGGGCTCCGCCACCAACCCCCCGTTGGGGGCTCCGCCACCAACCCCTATTTCCTGGAGGCTCCGCCCCCAGACTTCAGCTAAGCCAATCACAGTGCCTGCTTCACATATCTTTGCTTTAAATCCTCGTACACATCGGTTTACTCTTTTATACTAAGTATAACCAAAGCTTATTTGCTCAGCAATTTATGTTCAAATCACTATGAGCATGTGTAAAATTTAACCCATAATTGCATAGCAATTAATATTTGATTACACTAATTTGAAGAAAAGCGCCATTAAATTTCTTATTCAAAAGAGATGCACGTTATTTATTGGGGCATATAAAAAACTACATGTGACGATATGAATTGATAGGTTTAAATGAGGGAAATGCAACAGGTGTTAAAATAGCAATTAAAATAGGTGTAAAAAACGAACTTTTTTTTTGATTCGCACTTTGACCTATGGTCATTTTTTTTCTTTGGTCAGTAGCCAGCGGACGGCCAAAAAGTCTATTATCAATGTTACAAGAACAATCAGTGTTAGGTTATTAAAAAAAAACTTGCCCTCGCCAAGATTTGAACCCATATTAGTAGAGGCATAGGTCTTTATAAAGGGGCATGGGATTACAGGTGCTCAAAAAATTAATAATAGGCTTACGACAAAATGAGCAGCGATATGCAATAGCTCCGCTATTGCCTGTTACGACCGCGCATCTCATAATGTCACAATGAGCAGCGACATTCAATAACTCCGCTATTGCCTGTTACGACCGCGCATTTCAAAATGTCACAAAAAATTTTACAGGTGCTAAATTGAAACCTTTCAATCACACTTTGGCCAATGGTCATTTTTTCCATTGGTCAGTACCAAGAGACGATCTATAAATGCGTAAGAAAAAAAACGAAAAAAAAATTCGATTCACACTTTGGCCAATGGTCATTTTTTTCCATTGGTGAGTACCAAGAGACGGTCTATAAATACATGAGAGTCAATAAAAAACAAAAAAAAAATTCGATTCACACTTTGGCCAATGGTCATTATTTCCATTGGTCAGCAGCCAGGACACGGTAAACGAGGATATAAATACATAAGCATCAAAAGCGAAAATAATGTCTGATTGACACTTTGGTCAATAGTCATTTTTTCTATTGGTCAGCAGCCAGGACACGGTCAAAAACGATATAAATACATAAGAGTAAAAAAAAACAAAAAAAAATTTCGATTCTAACTTTGACCAATGGTCATTTTTTCCATTGGTCAGCAGCCAGGAGACGGTCAATTATTAATGGTATTAACAAGAACAATATATTAATCTATATATAAATATCTAAGTCCCTTTTTTTGAACGCTAATAACTTTTAGAGTTCTTAACCGATTGCCACCAAATTTGGCCAGATTATTGCCTTAGCATTGTAGATGGTTTATAGATACTTTTTATCAACCTGCGACAGCGAAAACCATGTTTTTAGGTAGTCTATACCGCCATCTAGCGGATTATTTATCTACGTTTTTTATACTTATCGTTATGGTGCTACTAATTATTTTAAACTTTTTTCCACGATTGCTTTGTCATTTGTGTCTCAATTTTTTACTCAACTAGGCCCGTTTTTTTACAATATATAAAGCTGTAACAAATAAATATTCTCGATACCGTAAAACATCACCATTTTTTTAAATAAATATAACGCGCGCTTTTAGAAACATTCCCACGTTTCGTGCTTTTTTGCTATTTTTATGAAGTTTGGTTTAATATTAAAAGTGCAAAAAGATTACTTTAACGGTAAGTTGATAAATGCAGACAATGGTTAACCGACAAACTTGAAATGCAGTTATATGATTATTCATACAGAATAATGCTTCGAGAGCACGAAGAAAATCATATTTAAAATGCCGCCAATTATTACATCAATGTAATATGTGAGCCAAAATTGAATCGGAACGTCTGCTCTATTTTAGTTAGATTACGGGCAGTGATGGGTATCCTTTATAAAAAAGAAGATCAACAGAGGATGGTGGTAGCGTGGCAACCATTCAACTGCGGAACGCAATAGTCTAGGTAGATAGCCCTTGGGTTTATGCCACCCCCTTAAATGACAAAAAAAAAATTAAAAAACCCTTAAAAATTTAAAAAAAATTTATTTTACCCCCCCCCCCCCCCCCCATTTTAATTGAACTTAAAACGTTTTCGCCCCCCTTTACAATAAGATTTTGCTTGCTTTTAATAAAGGTTAAGGAGAAGTCTTCTTCTTAGATGCTTGAGGAGGAACTGGTAAAACTTTTCTACTGACTTTTCTCTGGCAACTATTCGTTCCCAAATTAATATAGCCGTGGTTCTAGCGTCTTCCGGAAGGGCTGTCACATAATTACCCGGTAAGAAAAACTGCTCATTCAGCTTAAAAATTGCCTTTAAACGCTTATTACTGTGAAACTCTAATGTGCAACATTTCCAGAACATATGGAATTGGTATAGTATGACATATGCCACAGTATTACAGAAGTGCAAACTTTTCGTTTGGGATGAATGCACAATGGCTTATGAAAAACCGCTTTAAGTTCTAATCGGCGCAAGATTTACAATGAACCATTAAACCTATTGGTAAAGCAAGGTTATTCCTTGCAAGAGATTTCAGGCAAACTTTACCGGTTCTCTTACGATCCACCCCTGCGGACGAAATTAATGCTTGCCTAAAATATTCTATTTTGTTGCCTTATGTCAAAACATTAAATCTAACTACTAATATGCGTGTAGTATTTCAAAATCATCCTGCATGTGTATTCTCCCATTGATTGCTAGAAATTGGGAAGGGAACCGTGCACGTTGATATATGCTCAGGACGGATTTCTTTTCCTACCAACATTTGCAATTTTGTTCCATCTAAACTGCTTGGTTGATATAGTGTTTCCAAATATTAACCCCCATTATCATTATCAAGGATGGCTCCGCCAACGGACTATTCTCGCGCCCAATCTCATTCTGTCTAACATTCAAGGCAATCCAATTACTTACAAGTCGGTTGACACTGTTATTGATACCGCAAATTATGCAATCGAATCTTCCAATTCAAATGATCTGGCAGGGATGCCACCTCACATTCTGCATTCGATTGGCGAACCAACTATCGCGATGTGCAATTTCAGTCAGCCAAAATTTTGCAATGGTTTAGGTCTCGCTGTTAAACGCTTGATGTGCAACGTTGAAGAAGCCACGATTTTGACTGGACATGTGCATTTTTAAATTTTATAACTCCATAATAGGTATAGCTGTATATATTTTCATTTTAGCTTATTTACTAATACCAATATGTTTCTTCCCCACCAACCATATCAATCTCCCAGTTTTATTCTTATTCAAACTTATTTTTAGGTAAATTTAAGCATAGTTAACTTTCAGCCGTCTTAAGCCAGGCCCGAACCTGGCCCGACTGGTCGGGCATATCTTAACATCTCTCAGGTAAAGTTAAAAACGTATATGTACAATCAAAATATTAATATACCCATGAGCGTAGCCAGAGGGAGGCAGGGAGATATGGCTGCCCCCCATCCAAATAAATTTTTTTAAAATTTATTAAAATTATGGTTAACATTTCAAAAAATTATCATTAATTCCAATGCTGGCTACCCTTATAAATATACCATAAGTCCCTTTTTAAACTTTAACTACACTTGCAGGTCTAAACTTATTATATAAATTTTTTTACTTTATAATTTTTAAGTCATTATCTTTATACTGGTTTTGATTATAATCATAACTCACCTATAACGCCTTCATCTGATCAATGTTTTACTAGGTAATATAACGATAACTATCTTTCTAATTTTTTTTTCTCATTCATAAATATTTCGCTTCCATTATACTCGCGGAAATTTGTATAATTTCTAATTATTTCTCATTCCAACCAAAAATTATAAAAGCCTTCATTTAACCAAATTTGAAGGAGATCTTTTAATATCTCTTCATTTTGATACTATAGATTTTAGGCTATGACATTACACTACTATAAACGCAGTACTAAACTATTTTCTATACATTGTCTAACATTATAACTAACTTTTATACACCAGTGCAGTGGTTTATAAATTTTTGTTACCCAACTATGCATATTATCGTTGACACCCCACTTTTCAACATATAAAATTAACAAATACCTAATAAGTATTTTAAACTATTACAAATTTATTTAATTATGAATAAGTACGCCTTTTCCTATATTTTTAATTGCTATGCAATTTATGGGCTCGTTTTTTGGTGTCCGTCCGTCCGTCCGTCCGTTGTCCGTTGTCCGTTACCTCCCTATCTATTTGCATTGGGTATATTAGGTTATCGCTTTTTTAAATTAATGCATGAGAAAGAGGTGCCCCACCCCTCATCTCTATCAAGAGGTGCCCCACCCCTCATCTCTATCTCCCTCGCTTTCGGGCGGGGTCGGGTTTTAATTGCTACGTTAAATTAATGCATAAGTATATCTATATTTAAATTTTGGTAATTGCTATGCAATTTAACTAGTGTTGGGGTTAGAATCCCGGAGTTTTTTTTGACTCTTATGATTGTTCTTGTTACTATCATTGATAATAAGACTTTTTGGCCGTCCGCTGGCTGCTGACCAATGAATGACCATTGGCCAAAATGTGAATCCGAGTTTATTTTTTCGTTTTTTTTTGACTATTATGATTGTTCCTGTTACTACCATTGCTATTATGACTTTTTGGCCGTCCGTTGGCTGCTGACCAATGGAAAAAAATTACCATTGGCCAAAATGTGATTCGAAATTTTTTTTTTCGTTTTTTTTTGACTATTATGAATTTATATCCACTTTTACCGTGTCCTGGCTGCTGACCAATGGAAAAAAATGACCATTGGCCAAAATGTAATTCGAAAATTTTTTTTTAGTTTTTTTTGACTATTATGAATTTATATCCACTTTTACCGTGTCCTGGCTGCTGACCAATGGAAAAAAATGACCATTGGCCAAAATGTGATTCGAAAATTTTTTTTAGTTTTTTTTTGACTATTATAAGTTTATATCCACTTTTACCGTGTCCTGGCTGCTGACCAATGGAAAAAATGACCATTGGCCAAAATGTGATTCGAAAATTTTTTTTTTCGTTTTTTTTGACTCATGAATTTATATCCACTTTTACCGTGTCCTGGCTGCTTACCAATGAAAAAAAATGACCATTGGCCAAATTTTATATATAACCTAAAAATTTATTATAGATGGTCTAACAGACAGCCAACTATGTAATATATATTTTTAACCTTATAAATGCTTATATATTTTTTTATTGGGTTAATATATTTCATTTAATTAGATTGTGATTTCATAGAAAACCTAAAAAGTAATATTTAAAAAATAATATAGGTATTAGATTCTAATTTACGATAAAATATATCGATAGAAACTAACACAAAATTCGAAACCTCCTTCAAAGGTATAAGCATAGCCCGTTATTTCTAATTAAATTGAATCTACTATTAAACTCAAACACGAATTGTACTTTATTAGATGGCGCGCGTAAGTTTATATAATTAGTAAAATTTTTCTACGTGTCATAGATATTACACCGCACGTGTGGCAGGGAAATGTCCGATATTTTTAAAATGAAAAGGTATTTAAGGAATCTGAAAAGGTTATTTTACCCCCGGCCGCCCTGGGCACCTACGGGTAAAGTTTCGAGCGAATCGGGCTGGTAGTTTAAGAATTTAGCCCTTTTTTAAAACTAAAAAAAAACTTTTTTTTTTAATTTTTTTTTTACATTAAATTAATATTTTGTTTTTGTTAATACCATTGATAATATGACTTTTTGACCGTCCGCTGGCTACTGACCGACGAAATATATTGATTTTCTAAACATAAAACACAACTTTATTATTTTATTATCTATATAAATAACATAATAACTTCTACTATTTTAAAGCCACCATGGTATAGTGGTTAAAGCGCCGGCTTGTGAACGAGGTGTGGGGTTCAAGTCAGGGAGGGGACAAATTTTTTTTTTTAATTTTTTTAAATTAAATTAATATTTGTTCATGTTAATACCAATGATAATATGAATTTTTGACCGTCCGCTGGCTACTGACCAATAAAAAAATGACCATTGGCCAAATAAATCGAAATTTTTTTTCGTTTTTGAATTGGTTAACATTGATAATTACCCTATGTCCTCCCCTACAAGGGCCTATAACTAATTAACTAATTATTTTGCATCTAATACCCCCTATAGGCATTCTCGCCTCTTCCCACCTTTCTCGCCCATAAATTGCATAGCAAATATGCTACGTTTATACGGAGTATAGAAGAGTTCCCCCTTCCCCTCTTCCCTTCCCCTACTCCCCTTCCCTTCTCCCCCTTCCCACGAGGGCCGAAGGCCCGAGTTTTTTTTATATCATAAACGATTGACCCATTTAGCTAATTGAGGACTAAGCCAAAGCAACGCTTGGCCGGGCACAGCTAGTTATTAATAAAAAAAATAAAAAAAATTTGCCCTCCCCGAGATTTGAACCCACATCAGTAGAGGCATAGACCTTTGTAGGGGGGGGGCACAGGGTCCCATAGCAGTTACGGTATAGGCCCTTGTAGGGGGGCACAGGGTAATTATCAATGTTAACAAAATATAGCAATTTAAAAAACGGAAAAAAATAATTCAAACTTTGGCTAATGGTCCTTTTTTCCATTGGTCAGCAGCAGCCAGGAGACGGTCAAATGGTATTAACAAGAACAATATATAAATTATTAATTAAAAAAAAATTTGCCCTCGCCGAGATTCGAACCCACATCAGTAGAGGCATAGGCCTTTGTAGGGGGGGGCATAGGGACCTGAGGCATAGGTCCTTATAAGGAGCACTGTGTAATTATCAATGTTAACCAAATATAGCAATTCAAAAACGGAAAGAAATTTCGATTTACACCTTGGCCAATGGTCATTTTTTTCATTAGTCAGTAGCTAGGAGACGGTCAAAAAGCCATATTATCAATGGTAATAACAAGGACAATATATTATTATTAAAAAAAAAAATTTGCCCTCGCCGAGATTCGAACCCATATGAGTAGAGGTATAGGCCCTTGTAGGGAGGGGCACAGGCCACACGGTATCGTACTTAGGATGGCTTAATCAAATTCCAAGTAGTCACAGTGGTAAACACGACGAAAAAAAACGAAAAGCGTGACAAGACATTCGGTGCAAGACAAGACATTCCGAGCGTGACAGTAAACAAATAGGAAAGTGAGCCCATAAATTGCTGGTCAGTAGCCAGGAGACGGTCTAAAAGCCATATTATCAATGGTATTAACAAGAACAATATATTAATTGACGGTTCAACAAGAAAAATTAACCGGCAAACTGTTTGCAAATTCTGGTAGAGTTTGAACACAAATATGTTTTTAGTTTTTCCCCATACGTCAAGTATTTTAAAAATTCGCTGTCAAAGTTGGCAAAAACAGCGATTTTAGCGTCTTTTAAACGTCAAAAACTTGCAAATTAATCGGTAATTATTTAATTTAATAAATTCGTAGATAAATGTGTTAGGAATGTATTCACGAGTTTTTCTTAATCGTATCACATTAACTTTTTTAATTATAAACAAAATTAACTTATCCCTATCTATTTACATTGACAAATTACCCCCGACTTGAGGTCTCCCTCCCTTCTCTTTAACACTAGGAAATACAGCGTTTCTCTATTTGTTTGAACATCTTATGTAAGTGCGTGTTGTTGTTTATCTACTCTACTACTACCACTCTCTATCTCTACTACGACCACTCTACTCTACTACTACCACAGCTGTCAATGGTTGTGAGCAAGTCAAGTATCAATCTATCTTATTCACCCCTTCCTATATTCGCCTATGCAAAACATTTCATAAACCATTTTTTGCGTATTTATTTTTTTGCCGCACGAGATGGGCGTAGCTAGGGGGGGGGAACGGCCGCCCCTCCCTTAAAAAACTTTTTTTAATATGAAAACCCTTAAAAATTGAAAAAAATTATGTTTTGCCCCCCCCCCCTTAATTGAACTTAAACAATTTTCGCCGCCCCCCTTCTCCAAAACCTGGCTATGCCCATGCCGCATCGTTATTTTTGTGTATCTTTAATTTTTTTTACCAAAATTAATTAATAATAGTATCGTATGAGGGGATATTTATTTTTTATTGATAAACAAGATACAACATTGACTAATAAAATTTACAATAGTAAAGTTCAATTAAGGGGGGGGGGCAAAACATAAATTTTTTTTTAATTTTTAAGGGTTTTTGTATTGAATTTTTTTTTTTTATTTAAGGAGGGGGGCGGATCAAGCTCGATTCGAGCCCGAGGCCTGATTGTTTTATTAAATTCTGCCCGTCGGGCTTCGGGGGCCAGAGCAGGGCTCTATTAATTCCTAAGCGCCTATATTTGGTTGGAAGGGTGGCTTGCAGCCAATTGATAAAGGTAGACTCAAATAATTTTTAAGTGATCTTTTATTGTAGATTCGCATACTTTTAGTATCTGTATATATGTAAAAGAGCGGCAGATGGTTTAAAACTATGTTGATGTTGAATTTTGGAAAAGTTTAAAAATCGTTTTAACCAAAAAAAGCTTGTTCTTTTGGCCTCAAAATTTTAAAAGATCAAATTTTGAGGCCAAAAGGGAATGCTTGTTTAAAAAGCCTTGTAGACAGAGATCCGCCTATAGGCGAGCCGAGCATTGAAGGATTCTCTTTATTCACAAAAAATATGGTTTATATATAAATAATGTTCAAACCTGGGGATACTAAAACTTAACAATTAAAGGATGTGCACAGTTCTTAAGCTTTGGCTACATCTGCATCGCTGCCTGCCAAAGTCTAAATATTGCGTGTAAAGAATAGTTGCACTGATTATTATTTTGATTTATAAATTTTTTTATACTGCAGCAAAGTAATGGAGGTCCTAGTGGATCACCTTGTTGAGGGCAATCGGCAGATTTGTATACAAAGGGGCCAAAATTTAAAAGATATGGGCATCCGTAGCTTAACAGAATACAATTTGAGTATTGGGTACAGTTTTCCAACCAAACATGGCCACGACCATATATATAAATTAAATCGATTAATAAGGGTATGACGGAGACGTATAGTTATATTTTAGGCGGGATACAAAAGATGTATATCCAAAAACTAAAAAAAAACATTTTGTAAAATATCTAGGGGGGGGGTGTGTGTGCCTCTACATGCTACGTTCGGCCTTGAGGTCCGGTTAGTGCCTTTTTAATCAGGGACTGTTGTTGCCACTTAAGTCATTGCCTCGCGTATTTTGATATGACATAATTAATACTAAAAATCAATCTAATTTGAAATAATAGATCCTTTTTTATAATTGACAAATTTGTTCAAGTTTGCTTACTTCTAGAGAGCTAGAACTTGAAACAAATATATCTGTAAACGCCTGATGAAGAAAAATTAAATTCAGAGGAAATGAGCGATCGTATGGCCATTATAAATTTTACAAAAAAAAAATATTTTATTATTACATTAATAGTCATGATCTTGGCAAATAAATGAAAAATGTTAATTCCCAGCAGATTTCATATAAAAATGCGTTTTAGAATCTATAAAATCTATTTTTATTTTTTAACAATATGGCAGAAAAATTTCCTTTTGAAATATGACTTTTCAATAAAAAATTTAAACTGCTTAGAGGCACTGCAAATTCTACCTGATTAATAAACGCTTAATAAAATCAAATTTCTTAAACGACATATATTTTTTGTCATAGCATTATACAAATTCCATAAATACAATTTTATTTATTTGTCATAATTTTATAATACATCCACAATATATAATACTCTTATAGTTCAAAGGCGTATGGCCAATAGATTATTGCACTTTTGTAAATCGCGTAGTAATCAGATTTACGAGATTCACTGTAACATTTAAAATTCAATAAATAATCGAATAGAGAAAAATGCTTGGAATAAGCTGCATTAAAACGAGCTAGGGTAGATTGACTCACTCGTTGCAATAATTGTCTCGATATATTTTTTGAAATTGAAAATTTTGGTGGCCACTTATTATTAACCATGCCCCGACTTAAGCAATTGATAATGGTAGAATAATCTGTCATATATACCTACAAAATCATAAGGAACTTATCTCAAACTTGACATAAGTTATTATAGGTATCCCACTGAGGATCAATTGGAATACCTTTCCAATGCATGGAATCTATTAAGAATTTCAAGAATTCTTCTAAATGTACGTAGAACCCTGTTCGAAGCGATTTGTGCATTGGTATAAAACGATATTTTTTTATAATAGGAATTTTATATATTACAGGATAATTTACATTGGAAGATTCTCCCTTGTGCTGTATAAATTTGCTCCAGTAAGCACTTATAACTCGTTCTAGAGGATGTCTCACAAATATAATTTTTCAAAATTCTTTTAAAAGTTTCATCGCCTCGAGGGGTTCTAATTGCGACAATAGGATAAGAGGAAAGGGATTTTCACTTGAAGCATTATTGCCATTTTTGTCTTACTTGGCTATACCATTTTCCATTTCGTAGATGCAATTTTGGGGATGAGACAAAATAAAAATTTATATTTACGAATGACTATGATATGTTTGTATCGACTCATATCTTATGTCGATATCTCCTCATCTAAGAGCGCTTTTGGTTTTTATTGTGAGCTTCGCAAGCCCTAGCTAATTTGGTTGTGCGCTGATGTATTTTATCAAGAATTTTTCCCGTCAACTATTAAAAATATGAAATTTAAATTTTTGAAATTATAAATGGTAATAATTCGAAATACATTCAGAAATTCCAACGTCTAAAATCTAATTTACTTGTTTAAGTCCTTCCAAATTTTTAACTAAATTAAATAAAGGTAGTTATTTTAAAAAATAATTATAATAAGAACATGTTGTATAAATTTTTTTTTACCATATTTCTTGAAAGGATAAATTGGCATTTTTTGATATATTAATGGTTACAAAAATTATTGAAAAAATACTAAAAGCTAATATGCATCTTTTTCATGATACAAATATAGTAGAAAATAACACTTTAATTTTCACAAGTCAATTCATAATTAAAGAGAAAAATTGTCATATAGTGACAAAAATCAGATAAAGCTTCAGAATTATGCGATGTTAAGCTATTTGTGTGTGACCCAGTTATATTTTCCACTACTTCGATAGAGCTTGGAGACATTCATGCTGCATGGATTCCATATGTAGGGCTAGGTTAAAATGAGATGTCATAATATATACGTTCTAATCCTATTCTCTTACTCAGAGACAAGATTTCCTTTTCCTAAATATTAGCTGTAGAAATAAGAAATAATTAAAAAGAAAATTAGTTATACGGTTAGATATTATTTTATTTTAATTATATTATAACTTTAATGAGTACATTAATTCATTTTTTTTATTATTTTTCACAATTATGTAATAAGCCAGTAAAAGTATGTCAATTTAAGTTAGAAAGAGAGTCGTTAAAGTTTATAAAACTACAAATGTCGCGATAGTTATATATTAACTCCCTTCGGCCCTCGTGGGAAGGGGGAGAAGGGAAGGGGAAGGGGAGGAGGGGAAGGGAAGGGTGAACGACTCATCTATACTCCGTATAAATGTATCATATTTGCTATGCAATTTATGGGCGAGAAAGGTGGGAAGGGGCGAGAATGCCTATAGGGGGTATTAAATGCCTAATGATTAATTAATTATTTATACAAATTTTCCATCACTTTAGCCAGTGGTGATCTTTTCTAATGATTAGCAGACAGCCAAATAACTAGACTATAATTATGAGCAAAAAAAATTTCAATTTATTTGGCCAATGGTCAATTTTTTTTATTGGTCAGTAGCCAGCGGACGGCCAAAAAGTCATATTATCAATGGTATTAACAAGAACAAGATATTAATTTAATTTAAAAAAAAATTTTGCCCTCTCCTGGGATTGAACACGAACCTCCAGGTCAGAAAGCTGGGGCAAATAACTTGGTGGACAACGGACGGACGGACACCAAAAACCGAGCCCATAAATTGCCAAGCAATTAATACAAAAGTATCCAGGAATGTAATCTTATGGCTAAATCAATTTCAGCACCTATGTTCAAATGCGTTTTTAATTAAAATGTCTCTGCCTACCTAATTAATTAACATTAAAGCCTTGAAGTTAAAGTTTTATTCATTATTTTGCTTTCCAACAAATGCCCCCAGTAAATTTATATGGAAAAATAAAAGACGATAATAATTAAAAGGTTAGGCTGGTGCAAAGCCAAAAAATTATTAATTCTTATGATTTAGTATCAAATTTAAGTGATAAAATACTTTCAAATCGGCCTGCCAAAAGAATAGCGTTCTATCTCATTAATTTATTTGCAATATTTGTAATGCCAAGGTATTTGTTAAAAGTAACAAATATTCAAATTGGGCTTGTAACATAGGGTAACCAAAATGGAAGGTGATAAATGCCTCAAAAAGAAGATTTTTGGAATTAAGGGTGGCTTTCCTTGTGCCTGCCCATAGCTGCATCTTTAGTATGGCTGCAACTTCAAATAATACTTTTTAGGCCGCCTTTCTAATTCGCCAATTGAGTTTGTGAATATTCTATAGTTAGTAGTTGTGATCAATAATATATACGCGAGCGTAGCCTAGATTCAAATTAAAGGGGGGCAATAACGATTTAGTAAGAGGCAAAATGTTCATATTTTTGAATTATAGTCTAAACTATGTTAAATTTAAAAAAAATTAGATTTAAAAGAGGCAAGCAATGGGCGTAGCCAAGGAGGGCTGATAAGTTAGCCCGCGGGTTTTGTGCCGATTCATTCCTTTAAGGGGCGAGGGGGTGGAGCGCAATCGATCGAAAAGCTATGCCCCGCCCCCTTCCGCCCGAGGGGTGGGTATGAATAGTATTGCTGCTGCACTGTGTGAAGGAGGTTGTGTGTGTGGTGGCGGATTAGATTAACCTTGGCAATGAATTCGTTTTATAAGCGCTTGCGCTACGCATTTTTGTCACTCACTGCCCCACAATTTTAGTGACATCAAATATCCGCGGTAAATTTCTGATGTAAAAAAATCTTTGGGATCGTGTGTAAGTCGAGTGGGGGTAAGGCTTATATAGCCATTTTTTACATATGTGACATTTAACATCGAGTCATCGACATCATACACTTGGCTATAGACTTGGTTCATGCTTAAAAACGAGTCAGAACATAAATAAGAGCTCAGTAATTAGTAAAACTTTTTTATATAAAAATTCATAAATAATCTTTAAAGTCGTCCCCATTAAAGTTCGCAGCCGATGGCACTAGAATTTATATGCAGCTCTACATATTGTTTTCAAGAATAGTAATTTTATCAAAATATTTTTATAATAAATTTGTTATACCTTTGTTTAAATATAGCTAATATTTAATTTTAGACAATTTATCTCCCTTAAAAAACTTAGGAAGAACGTCTAGCTTGTGAGGCGATAACTCACTTCTATTTAAATTCGTGATTTGTGACTATTTGTGTCTCTTACTTGACTAATTAAAATTCCTTTCATACCAAGAATTAAAAAATAAACTGGTAATTTAGAGTATAATAATTTTATTTTACAAAAAAATACACTGTTATTTTTTTCATTGGTCAGCAGCCACCAGACGGCCAAAAAGCCATATTATGAATGGTATTAACAGGAACAATCATAAGAGTCAAAAAAACGAAAAAAAAATTTTCGATTCACATTTTGGCCAATGGTCATTTCATTCCATTGGTCAGCAGCCAACGGAGGGCCAAAAAGTCTTATTATCAATGGTATTAACAAGAACAATATATTAATTTAAACAAAAAAAATAAAAAGAAATTTGGCCTCTCCGGGATTCGAACCCACATCAGGAGAGGCATAGGCTTTTGTAGGGGGGGGGGCACAGGGACCCATATCAGTAGAGGCATAGGCTCTACTAGGGGAGGGCATAGGTTAATTATTTAATTTAACAAAAAAAACGAAAAAATTTTCGATTCACATTTTGGCCAATGGTCATTTTTTTCCATTGGTCAGCAGCCAGCGGACGGCCAAAAAGTCATAATAGCAATGGTTGTAACAGGAACAATCATAATGGTCAAAAAAAACGAAAAAAAAACTTGGATTCACATTTTGGCCAATGGTCATTTTTTTCATTGGTCAGCACCCAACGGACGGCGAAAAAGTCTTATTATCAATGGTAGTAACAAGAACAATCATAAGAGTCAAAAAAAAACTCCGGGATTCGAACCCAAAAACTAGTTAAATTAACAAAAATTAATAACTAACGAGACAAGACATTCTGTGCAAGACAAGACATTCGGTGCAAGACATCAAGACATTCGATGCAAGACAAGAAATTTGGTGCAAGACACCGAACAGCGTGACAAACAAAATGGAAAGCGAGCCCATAAATTGCATAGCAATTAAAACCTCACGTGAAGAACGTCATTAATAAATATAAGGGATATTTATAACGCAACTTCTCTATGGGAATTTAAGGTATAGACACTCAAAATTTCTCCCCTTCATATAGAAAAAATGGAAAAAGTTGTAATCATACTGCATATTTAAATAAAAATTTGTATGATTTAACGCAATTTCTACCCCGTGGATCGATCTTTATAAAGCCGCATTTTCTTCTTCTTTATCAAGTATTTGGTCACACAGCCTTTTTGATTAGTTTCTTCCATCTTGATCGTGTTAGAGCCATGTCTTGATCAATCTTTGTAGATTTCATAACTTTGTCGATTACCCTTTCCACATAACACGAGTTCGTCCTCTTCCTCTCTCCCCCGGTACCCTCTAGCCCTTGACTTTTTGCACACGGACTTGGGACCGTTGAGGTAGTGTTCAAAACGCGGTATAGTTAACACAAATCCAATTTATGTTATTGTAAGTTGCAGCCCATCCTGCCTCTACATATTCCGATTCAGTTAAAAATGGAACGACTCTACCTAGCATGCTGCAACAGAATTTATTCTATAATCTATAACTTTTACACAAATTTTGATATCCATTTTTTTATGTTTACAATTACGTTATTCAGTATATAATTAAAATTGGCAAATCAGCTTAATCATAATTTTATTTAAAATACCAGCACTAATCATTGCCGACAAAAACGTACCGCAAATAGTATGGGCGAGACTCCAGAGATGGACCTTATTTACAACCCCCCACATGTATACCATAAATTACAAAATGGTTTAAAAAATGGTCAGGCTGACATGTTATTAAGACTTGCAATAGAATCAGAGAACTAATATCAATGGCCTTTTAATTTATGTGAAAATATTGCCCCAAGTCTATCATGTCAAGCATCCAAAGGATTGAAGCAAATTCAGAATCAAAATGTTTTAAAATGGGTGTTTGACAATTGCTTTTATATTGACCGAATTCGCGCAATCTTCGCACAAATTCCTAGTTATTGACTTAATTTTTTATGAGGGTTGTGCCAAAGCAGAAGAATTTTTTAATAGCACAATCAGTGGTCGTTCTTATAAAAACCAATAATTTTATGACTTTTGTGGGGCGGCTGCTGTTATTATTGCTAAAATATTCGTGTCTGTGACAAGACAAATATTCCGTCTTCGCTATTGGTAAGACTTAGGTATTCCACTTTTTCTGTTTTAATATAGGCAGGATTGCCTAAAGGGGGCGTCAAACATTTTGATAAATAATACTTTAAAAACAAAAATTTAATAAGATTATAGACATCAGTATTGTCCAAGGGGTGAGGAGGGGCGGGGGTAAATATGTGTCAAAAAATTTAGATTTAAGAAAAATTAATCAAAATTATATTCAATTATTATCTACGATGGGTTTTTGATAAAATGCACCAATAATTTCTTTTCTATCATTTTTATACTTATAAAAAGCATTAAGAGTTAAATTATTTGAACTGTTGTGACCAAATTCCGCCATGACCAAATTCCGCCAGTGGGCTTTCTTTAATCTTTATTCCAAAGCAATAAGCTCCCTTCATTTTTTTTGAATATGCATTGAACTCGAGAAATGCACTGTCTTTTTAGGCTTAATTGGCCCACCATTACGATATAGTTAAAAACCCAGCCCGGGCGGGCCCAGCTTAGACCTTTCTTTGACAAATTTCTTTTATATTTTCCTGTTCTTTAAATGCAAATTTTCTCTAATATTAAAACAATCATTTATTTAAATAATAAAAAAGTTTAATCAAAACTTTAAACAACATAATCTCTAACGGGTTTTTATTTCTTACAACAAGCGACCCGCCTTTTCGCTTTCACTTGTAGCACTTGTAGCTGCATAAGCCATTTATCTCACATTGAATTGGAAACTATATGCAAGGTTCATTTTATTTAACAAAAATTAACTAATTTTGTTCATTTTCAACTTATAAAAAATAAAAAATTTGGGATTAACTTATTTAAAAATCACTTGTTCTATGAATATGTAATGAGGGAAAATTAATATTGATTAAATCATTACCGCAAATATAAAATAAATATAAATTTTGAAAAACACACACCATTTCTACATAAAAATACAAAAATTAATTCATTACTTAAATAATTTTGCTGTCCGCAGCCGGGGCTAGCATAGCTAGGCCCAGCCCGAGCAAGGCACGTGTTTTTTAACAAAAAGTCCATCCATGTCCGGCACGTTTATAGGCCGTCCGCAGGTCGGATTTTTTTTATTTAATCTTTGCCGATGACAACTATATTTGCATTTAGTGATGGGAAAACCCGGGGTTTTTTAAACCCAAGCCTGAGGTTTTAAGTTAGGTTGTTTTAAAACCTCGAGGTTTTAAACCTACCTAACCTAAAACCTTTTAGGCTTAGCATGGGTTTTGCATCCACCTAAGGGTTCCCCAACGTCCCTAACTAAAATTTTGGGCAAGATTCAAACTCTAGCCCAAAACATTAGGTCGGAACGAAATGCAAAACCCCGGTCACCTTGGGGTTTCCATTCATAAGGTATGGTTTTTATATACTAATATTTCGGCTGAATGACGGTCACTAAGCAATTTTATAAAATAAATTCTTAATTATCATTTGTTTTGATTTAAAAAATAAATTAAAATAATATTGTATCCTAATATCAATATATAAAATAATAATATCAAATAAATACTCTACTATATTGTAATAAAAAATGTAAATGTATTATATCGGTTTTGGCCATCTATAAACTATTTTAATTTAGATTAACACATTATATCCTTACCTTATACCATGCATGTAGTAGTGGCACTGCACCATACCATATAACTCCCCCCCCCCCTTCTCTTTCCCTTCTCACACAACCCAGCGTATAATGCGAGCTTGAGGATACCCTTGCTCCAAAATATTCACACCCAAAGAGCAAGGCAGTCGCCTTGCTCCAACCCTGCTCTACTCCGGGCCATCCCTGTTCCCAACCCCGTTCCGACCCCACATAACCCAAACATTATTTTGTATGGGAGGCGATGCGCTACTATGCTATGACGCATACATATCCATATGCATAAGTTAGGGAGGGAGGAGAAGGGGAGAGTGCGTGCTGTGCTGCTACAAGCTATGCATAAGCTATGCAGTAGTTAAGAGTGAATAAACATTACTTACATGGCGTTTAGATGAATTAGCTAATTTAGATTTTACCTGAATATTTTCCCTTAATTTAATCCTCCAATGTACTTATAGAAATCCCAACCCTGAAGTGACTTAAGGGGTTTGCAGGACCCCATTCTTAAAATGATCATAATTTTAAATAGAGTAACACGTCTCAAATTTTAAATATAAGTTTATTAAAGCCTCTTATAGGTTTGTAAAAAAATTAATTTAATTATAAATACAAATTTTAAATTTATATGCAATTTACCAAACACTAAGAAAATGAATAAAAATCAAAATGACATGTTTTATTTTTGTAATGGAGACCAAACAGTTAGTAGAAATATAAAAAGCAAATGTTTTTTTATTAAAAGAAGGTTTAAATAATATAAAAAACATGCATTCATGATGAAATGATTAAACAGGAAAAAATTAAAAGACTCTAAAATCACTATTATCATCAAAAAAGACATTAATAAGTTCTTAGATAAATAATTATTAAGCCGTAACCGATTATCGGAAGGTAGTAAACAATAAAATTTTTACATATTAATTATTTTTTAAGTTTTAATAATATATTGTCGCCATCAAGTTGTCTCTCTTTTAGACTTTGAATTTAAAACATAAAAACATCTAATAAATGCCAATATTTGCGAAGATATCATCAATAAGTATAAAATTAAAACCACTTGATCAAATGGCAAAATTAATATATTACCCCGCCTTCACAGCACGGACGCTCCATATTTATTAACAATAACTATAATTACTGCATAGCTTGTAGCAGTACAGTACGCTACGCACTATCCCCTACCCCTCCCTCCCTAGCTTATGCATATGGATATGTATGCGTCATAGCATAGTAGCGCATCGCCTCCCATACAAAATAAAATTTGGTTTATGTGGGGTCGGAACGGGGTTGGGAACAGGGATGGCCCGGAGTAGAGCAGGGTTGGAGCAAGGCGACTCCTTGCTCTTTGGGTGTGAATATTTTGGAGCAAGGGTATCCCCATGCTCGCATTATACGCTGGGTTGTGTAAGAAGGGAAAGAGAAGGGGGGGGGAGTTATATGGTATGGTGCTGTGCTACTACTACATGCGTGGTATAAGATAAGGATCTAATGTGTTAATCTAAATTAAAATAGTTTATAGATGGCTAAAACCGATATAATACATTTACATTTTTTATTACAATATAGTAGAGTATTTATTTGATATTATTATTTTATATATTGATATTAGGATATAATATTATTTTAATTTATTTTTTAAATCAAAACAAATGATAATTAAGAAATTATTTTATAAAATTGCTTAGTGACCGTCATTCAGCCGAAATATTAGTATATAAAAACCATACCTTATGAATGGAAACCCCAAGGCTTGGGGGGTTTCTCGGGGTTTTGCATTTCGTTCCGACCTCATGTTTTGGGCTAGAGTTTGAATCTTGCCCCAAAATTTTAGGTAGGGACGTTGGGGAACCCTTAGGTGGATGCAAAACCCATGCTAAACCTAATAGGTTTAAGGTTAGGTTGGTGTAAAACCTCGAGGTTTTCAAACAACCTAACCTAAAACCTAATCTTGGGCGAACCTCGGGTCCGCCCCACCTAAGGTTTTTCCCACCACTATTTGCATTAATCAAGTTGACTTGTCATGATCGTCAAAGTAGACTTTCTGAAGATCCTTAGATCTCAGTTGAATTTGATCATACCTCCCTGCCTACGCCACTGTTTTTATGTTAAAATTTACACTTTACTACCTTTTAATACCAATTGTATTAATTGCTATTAAGTAAAAACTTTCTATGAATTTTTAATATGGTCGTCAGCAGGTTTTCACGCTACAATGATATCATCAATGTAACATACAAACCCATTACATCCCAAATTAACCACTCACTATTGTTTTAAATATAAGGCAAAATCTTATTGCATTCTACATCTTAGTGGATCTCTTAAATTAAACATCCTTTTATCAAGTGCATAGGTGTTGAGTGATAAGTTGGGGACAAGACATACCTTTATGTCGGTTTTGCCGAAATTAAAACACCTCGCACCGTGAACATTGATGTTTTGAGAATGAACAAGTTCCATTTGATAAATTTTAATGTTATGCATTAATAAAAATAGTGGTGTAACTATATTGTTTTTTAACCAGCCCATTGAATCATTTTAAAGTCATGACTAACGATTTCGCTGGATCCTGGAATGTGCGTACAGGACTTAATAGTCAATTGGCAGGAGGTGGAGTCAATAATGTGTTATTATTAATCGTATTTTATATTAAAATTTATAATTCAAATAGCAGTGTCTGATAATTATGGTCAGATAACCTTTTCGAATGCTTTATGGGCTTGACAAATAACATTGTTGTTATTGATTTTAAGGGTATATTACTTTAATCATTATTTATTAACAAAACTTAGTCATTATACTACCAAAATGCGTTAGCATAATGAAATGTTTACCGAAAAATAGTTTGAAATTAATATAGTCAGTGATTGCCCGATACAATTTATATAGTAACCATATTGTTGTGATCCGTTACCAACCAGTCAGTTAGAATGACATGCATATGCACTATATTCAATATTATTCTAAGCAGGCGCATAGCAGAGTTTCTTAAGGGGGAGAAGCTGCCAAAAAATTATAACACTTTTATTTGTAATAAAATAAAGATCAAAACCAAAAAAGTCTAGCCCGCTGCCGGGTTCGCTCAGCCTGGGCCGGGCAAGCAACTGTCTTAAATCTAGGTACGCCCAAACGGGCATTCTAACAAGATTCGGGCTAAATGAATGGTGTGCTTTTTGTCACTTTATATTTGATTGTATTATCTATATATATAAAGTAAAGTGTATATATGTATATATAGAGCTAAATTCTGAAACTACCGGTCCGACGCGCGAAGATTACCCCTAGATTCCCAGGGCGGCCAGGGGTAAAATAGCTTTTTCAGAATCTAAAATTCCTTTTAGTTTTCGAGATATTGGGTTTTATGCGTTTTGACGTTCAATAAAATGTCAATCAAACGCACCTTCTCGCGTTCGTTGAAAATTTGAATATACAGACAGTTCTGTAGGAAAAGTGTATCACTTATAGTAGTTTGTAAAGCGTAATCTTTTCTTAACGGCGACAACATAAAATTTATGAATTAAATTTCTTAAACGTCATCTTTTCTTAACGGTGACAATATAAAATTTATGAATTAAATTTCTTAAACGTCATCTTTTCTTAACGGTGACAAGACAACATAAAATTTATGAATTAAATTTCTTAGACGTCATCTTTTCTTAACGGTGACAACATAAAATTTATGAATTAACCTGAAATAAATAAAATTATAGATTGTTTGAGAAAATATATAGGTGAAGAAGATGAATTTTTCTCATTATCATTAAATGAGATATTTTAAATGAGAAAGATGAAAGTATATATAATTTAAATGTAATACAAAATAGTCCAACGTTGATTATTCTGAGTAAATGCTATTTATATATAAATGTCATTATTTATCTATCATTAATTTTTATTAAATGAGATATTTAAATGAGAATAAATACTGAAACTACCGGCCCGATTCGCGCGAAACTTTACCCGTAGGTTCTCAGGGCGGCCAGGTGTAAAATAGCTTTTTCAGATTGCTAAAATTCCTTTTAGTTTTAAAAATATCGGACATTTCTCGGCCTTTTGGTTTTAAAAAAGGGCTAAATGAAACTTCAGATCCGATTCGAGCGAAAATTTAGCCGTAGATGCCCAGATAGGCCAGGGGTAAAATAGCTTTTTCAGATTCCTAAAATACCTATTTGTTTTAAAAATATCTGACATTAACAGACTATTTAAATTAAATAAATAAAATTTAAATTATGCAGTTTTTGTCATTATTATCACGTGGTCGATCATAGAAGCATACTTTTAATAATTATCCATCCTTCAATTATTATTTTATTATATTAAAGAAAATTGTATTTCAAATAAATCAGCTAACTAGAAAAATAAAATAATGGTATTATTGTATAATAAGTAACAGCATTAATAAGCAATTTTTTTAAAAAACATTTAATTTTAGTCGGATTTGATGACTAAAACAGAATTTGCATTTGGTTTGTCTTATTATATAAATATATGCTAAAAATAGTGGGTTCATAAAATCATTCGGACCTTTCACATTATAAATTATTTCATATATGACCCCATTTTAGATAAGTCTTATTAATAGCTTATACTTAATTAACCACTTAAGGACTGAGCCAAAGCAACGCTTGGCCGGGCACAGCTAGTTAATAATAAATCGTAATTGATATCAAAAAAAAATTTAGAATTAAATAAAAAATCAGGCCGAATATTTGACAATATTAATGCAAAAAATTTAAAATATATTTATTTTGAGCCGGGCAATTCGGTTGTCTTTAATAGAGTTTCAATCTCGTCTCGTCTCGAAAGCAAAATCTCGTCTCGTCTCGGGAGCGATTATGAAAATCTCGATCTCGTCTCGGTCTGTAAATAATCCAAATGGCAAACCTTATTATTTTTTAAAAAACCTTAATACACAAACTTTTTAAAGTAGCGAGACACGACATTCATTGACAATAAAAATAGGTGATAATACATAAAGATAACGATGGAAAGTGCAAGTTAAAAAAACTTTAGCTTGAAATATAGAAAATTAAATTTTATAGTTTTAGCAAATTTTATTGTATCAAGTTCATTGTGTCTGTCGAATATAAATAGTCTGAGAAATTAGTAAGTTCTCCTATATTTGACAGTTAAAAATTTGGGCAAATTGGGACCCTTTATGTACCCTGGCTAGAGCCTCAAAGTAGACCTTAGAGCAAACGTTTTAGTCCATTGATATTACCATCATCAATGATAGCCCATAGAATTTATACAAAGTGCGAGTGACTTTTAATGATAATATTATTATTTACAGAATTGATAACTAGTTGCACATATTAGAACGTTGTAAAAACAACAATAAATTCAGCATTATTATAGGATTAAAAACATAAGGTTTTTATTTTATTTTATGACAAAAATCATTATAATCAAATTTGTATTCCAGATAATTTCCTCTCAGTTCTAACTAACTTTGCCATTAAAATGTTATTTATCAAATACAGTATAAGTTCGTGTATTTATTTAATATTGCACAATTGCCACGATTATATAAATGATAGTAAAGTCAAGAGCCCCTGCTAACCCCATAATGCATATGACCAAACGATGAATTCACATAATGTCTGAAGCATTCAATTCAATAAAACTCAAAATTTAATCTATTATGGTGTCATCGAATACTAAATTACTCTTTCTAAATTGCATGAGCGTAGCCAGGGGGAGGGGGGCAGGGGGGCGGCCGCTCCCTCCTCCCTGAATAACGGAATTTTTTTTTTAATGCAAAAACCCCTTAAAATTAAAAATTTTTACGCCTTGCCCCTCCCTAGTTGAAAATTAAAAAATTTTTATGTCTTGCCCCTCCCTAATTAAACTATTAACCGTTTTGCCCCCCCCCCCCCAATCCAAAACTTGGCTACACCGATGCTAAATCGTTAGGCAGGCACAAATGACTCTAGGGTGCCCAAAATATCTTGAGCCACCTGTATCATTATTTAAATTAATTAAGCACCAATTCATAATTACCGCCTCCAGCAGGAAGAGAAACTGAGAAATTTAGATATGCTTTAGTAATAACCAATGTTTTACCTCCAGATTTTTCATGGAGTAATTCCTTCCTTACTCTCTCCTTCCCTAACACGTTATCTAGAATTCCTAGAGGGGCAAGACAGGCTGTTCAACAACTTATTATAAATTTGATAACCTCCATAACTAATGATCCTATGAACCTTGCTAATTGGGACAAAATCCTTAAATTCTCATACCACATTCTCTTTATCAGGCCTCCCGAAGACTTAAACCTATCTAAACAGATAAAAGACTCCATCGTTACTTTTGATATCAATAAACCCTTATGTTCTTCCCATACAAAACCTGCTTTTGCATCATCACTGAAACATACTGCAAAGCTAGTATCTAACAAAATTAACCACTTTAATCCAAAAGGAGCTCTGAGGGTGTTTTATGGCAACGATACAATCGCCCCAAGCACACAGGAAACTTACAACCAGCTTATACTAAAACATCCTCCTTCTTCATCCTCAGATAAATATCCCCACTCTAAATCCAACATATCCTTAGATTCCGCTGAGGTCGCCGAAGCCATTAACTCATTTCCCCTAGATTCTGCAGCTGGCCTAGACGGAATCCGCCCTATATATCTCCAAGATTTACTTAAAATGAATAACCTTAACTCAACATGCCTCTTAAAGGCCATAACATCTTTATGCAACCTTATTGTTAATGGGAACATACCTTATGAAATAATACCTATTCTGTTTGGCGCCAAATTGATAGCGATTAAGAAGCCAGATAATTCCCTAAGACTTATCGCTATTGGCGGAGTATTTAGGAGGATTATTTCGAAAATAATATGCAATAAAATTAAACCGATTCTTTCCATCAACCTAAGTCCACACCAATTAGGTTTTGGAATAAAGGGAGGCTGCGAAGCTGCTAGTCATGCCGCTAGGCTAGCCCTCGAATTCATACCATCAGACCATTGCATGGTCAAATTAGACTTTGCTAACGCTTTCAATTGCATTCGTAGAGACGTCCTTATTAAAAATTTTCTCGAGGATTTTCCAGAGTTCCATAACTACATCCTATTAAGTTATGGCTCAACATCCTTTTTAAGATTTGGGGATTTTACAGTTAAATCAACTGAAGGTATCCAACAGGGTGACCCATTGGGTCCGCCATTATTTTGCTTAGGTATTCAAAGTTTAGTAGAAAAAATATCACACGAATGCGACCTATCATTAAATATATGGTACTTGGACGATGCCACCCTTTGTGGCCATCCTCGCGAAGTTTTTAAAGCTATCAAAATTATAAAAGAATTCGAACCAATTTTAAAACTTAGACTAAATGAGACCAAATGTGAGATCTTTCAACCCCCTGACTACACATTATATCCCCACGTTACCCCTTTTTTAGCAATCAAGAAAGACGCTATGTGCCACCTTGGATCGCCCATAGGCGGTAGAGTTGGACTCGCTACTTATTTGGAGAAAAATCTCTCTATTTTAAAGTCAAAATTAGATCTCTTAAAGTGTCTGCCTTCACACCACGCTTTTTACATAATAAAAAACTATTTTAATATTTCAAAGATTCAGCACTGTTTTCGCTCTTCAAGTGCTTTTTTACACTCGGAAATTTTAAACCTCTTCGAACAAAATATTAAATCTATTTTACAATCTATTTTAAATATTAAATTCAATACTCATAGCTGGTTACAAGCTTCCCTACCAACCAAATCGGGTGGTTTAGGGATTCGCTCACCGGCCTCAATATCTCTAGTCTCCTTTATTTCATCTTATAAATCCGTACAAGATACCATTTTTAAGTTGTATCCGGTTAAAGAAGACCCGCTTCTACCCATTGCTTTAGCTACTTGGGAAAACAACACCAATCCCGAAACACATTTGCCACAAACCTCACGACAAAGAGATTGGGATGCCGGACTTGTGTTGCACTCCGTTGATTATCTAATTTCGAGTAGCGATGCAAGTCAGTGTTCTAATTTAAGGTCGTTTTTGTTTGATGGCTCAGGTCACGAATAACTAGAGGCCTACCCAAGCTGTCTCACCGGGATGATGCTGGAGGACTCGGAGCTTTCGTACTCCATAGCACTCCGGCTAGGGGTGAAATTTTCGAAGCCATTTACTTGCCGAAATTGCAGCATACTCGTAGACGAACAAGCCAGGCATCCCTTACACTGCCTGGCAAACAAATTCAAATATACTAGACACAATAAGGCCAACGCCTTAATTCAAAGTGCCCTGAAGAGAGCAAAGATTCCATCCATCTTGGAGCCATCGGACCCCGCCTTGGAGGGACGTATGCGTCCTGATGGATCTTCTTTAGTCCCATGGAGCAATGGTCTTCACCTTAAATGGGACTTCACATGTATTGACCTATTTGCCCCCTCTAACTGCAACAATGATTCTTTAGCTGTTGCAGAGGGGCGGAAAACCAATAAATACAAAGCCCTATTATCCTCAAATATTTTTATTCCATTGGTTGCTTCGTGTTCAGGCACCTTTGGCAAACAGGCCTTAGCTTTTTTTAAAGAGGTTGGAAGACGTTCTCCCCCGTCTAAACATTCGGTACCCTTTTTACTAAAACAAAGACTTGGTATTCTTATAGCCAAGTACAACTTTAAATCGTTCGCGGATTCTTGGCCAATTTTGGAAGATCCCCTCGATGATGATATACCCGAATA
Organism: Gordius sp. MW1; assembly: GCA_964036665.1. Taxonomy (NCBI): domain Eukaryota; kingdom Metazoa; phylum Nematomorpha; class Gordioida; order Gordea; family Gordiidae; genus Gordius; species Gordius sp. MW1. The sequence goes on from OZ038532.1 coordinate 1,482,249, forward strand.
GTGTATTATTTTATTCGGCGCATTTTGCCTTTTATATTTCATGTATTTATATTATATTACTGTCAGCGGATTTTTAACAAATAAACTTTAAAAAAAAAAAAAAAAAAAAAATTATTTAAATTAATTAAGCACCAATTCATAATTACCGCCTCCTGCAGGAAGAGAAACTGAGAAATTTAGATATGCTTTAGTAATATTTACTACTCCATCAGAACTCATTTTAAGCCTAAATTTCTATCTTCTTCTTCTTTGGTCCCACATTCGTGATGTTTGTTTTGATAAGTTTCTTCCATCTTGACCTAGTGAGTGCCATGTCTTGACTAATCTCCTTAGTTTTCATAACTTTATCGACTTGCCCTTTCCACGTGACACGGGGTTGTCTTCTTCCTCTCTTCCCCGGTACCTCCATGTCCAGTACTTTTCGATTTACGTCATCCGTGTCCCTTCTTAGTATATGCCCATACCACCTTAGCCGATTTTCGTTAATCATGTCCGCCATAGGTTGAATACCCATTTTTGTGAGAAAGTCATTTGTCATATGGTCGAGCTTAGTATACCCCAAGCTCCACCGTATCATTCTCATCTATGTGCCTTGTAATAGCTTTCCTTCCGTGGTGTTTAATGCCATGTTTCACTTCCATATAGTAACACCGGTCTTACGATGTATTTGTATGCTTTGATCTTCAACCATATTGGCATCTTCTTGTCGCACATTACACCGGATATACTTCGCCATTTAAGCCATCATTTTTGGATCCGGGCATTGACTTCCGTTGCGCAACCTCCCTCTTGATGTAGCATCGAGCCGAGGTATGTAAATCTGCCTACTTTTGGGTACTTTAGATGATCATCCAGTGATGGGGTCCCTGTAACGTTCATTTCCATGTATACCGTTTTTCGATCGTTGACCTTCAAACCATATCCAGCTAAGCGCTTTGACCACTTTCGGCTTCATCGAATACTTTCTCCCATGTTTCCTCGCTTAGTACTATATCATGGGCATAGAGCATACACCATGGCGAAAGCATTTGAATGTCCCTCGTTATCTTGTCTATAATTATATTAAATAAAAAGGGACTTAAAGCAGAGCCTTGATGTAATCCAATACCGAAAAGGTTTAGAGTCTCCAACTGTCGTCTTAACGCAAGGGTTTGAGGCTTTATAAATATTTTTCATAAGCCGTATATATGCGTCAGGGATATTTTATTTTCTCAGGCACCCCATATTAAATCGCGGGAAACCGTGTCATAAGCTTTCTCCAAGTCGATAAAAACCATAGGTAGGTTTTTCCTCTTTTCACCATACTTATCCATCATTTGTCTTAGGGCGAAGATTGGGTCGATTGAGGATTTGCCGGCCACAAATCCGAATTGATTAGCCGATATTTCCACCTCGTTTTTCAGCCTTGTTACTAAGATTCTTTTCATAAGCTTCAAGGAGTGGCAAGTTATACCTCTGTAATTGCCACAGTCCTGAGGGTCTCTCCTTTGCCTTTAAATAAGTGTATAATCGTGCTTGCTCTCCATTGATTAGGAATTCGCTCCTCTACCAATATCTTGTTAAGGAGTTTCGTCATGGTGGTGACTCCTTCTTCACGACATCCGAGCTAAGCTTCCATAGGTATTCCATCTGGGCCATTTGCTTTTCCTTTTTGCATCTTGCTCATTTGTGTCCTAACTTCATCCTCCCGAAAGAGTTCGACCATGCTTATATTTGGCTCAATTTTGGAAAGAGAATCCTTGTCATTTGCAATATTTATAAGTTTCTTAAAATATCCTTTCCACCTTTCCATCACTTCTTTCGGCTTGAATAAGGTTTGACCCTTCTCGTTTTTGACTATTTTAAATACTCCGACATCGCGACTTTTCTTCTCCCTTATCATGGCCAATTTGTACATAAGCCTATCGCCCCCTTTAAGATCCAGTTTGTTTGCCATCTCGGTGTACGAGGCATTCTTCGCTTTTGCTACGGCCTTTTAGGCCCTCTTTGCGTCCCTATATTCTTGATAGTCCTCCGACTTTTTTGATATGCCACCGTCTATATAGGTTTTTCTTTCAATGAAATCTTTAACCGCTTGATCCCACCACCATAGTTCCCTATTCATAGCTTTGCCTCCTTTGGTCTGTCCTAGAACATGAATCGCTGTTTCCTTAATGTCCTTAGATAGCGTCTCCCCATCGCCGTCTACGTCCCTTTGCAACTTCCTTGCACCCAAGAGTGAGGAGGTTATTTGATGGTATTGTTCGTTCGTCGACGTATCCTTTAGTCTTTCGTATCGAATTCGAGGTTCATAGACCTTTCTTCTTTCGTGAAATACTCTTCTGTCAAAATCCATAACAAGGGGACGATGTTGCCTGGCGATTTCTTCTCCCAGTATTACTTTGCAATCCTTGATTCTCCATAAGTCCTTTCGCCGTATAAGCAAATAGTCAATTTGACTAAAATGCATCCCACTTCTATAGGTCGCAATATGATCTTTGCGCTTTTAAAATAGGTGTTAACGATCGCCATGTCATATGCTTGGGATACTTAGAGAAGTTTTTCCCCTTCTTTGTTTTTCTGACCATACCCATAGCCTCCATGATTGCATTCATACCCGAGGCGATCTTTCCCTACGTGAGCATATCTTTGCGCTTTTAAAATAGGTGTTAACGATCGCCATGTCATATGCTTGGGATACTTGGAGAAGTTTTTCCCCTTCTTTGTTTTTCTGACCATACCCATAGCCTCCATGATTGCATTCATACCCGAGGCGATCTTTCCCTACGTGAGCATTGAAATCTGCTTCAATAATTAGCCTTTCTTCCTGTCCTATTCCTTGTATTTCCTTTTCCAATGAATCGAAGAATATGTCTTTCTCTGATTCCGAACACCCATTTTGGGGAGCATACGCGCACATAACGGTTAGGAGGCCCCCTTGATCTGCAATCTTCACCCACATTAGCCTGTCGGAACAACGCTTGACTTCCACCACCTTGTCCTTGAACGATTTTCTTAGAACGATACCTACCCCATTTCTACGATTTGGTGACCCACTGTAGTAAAGCTTGTATCCTTTTACTAATTCCCGAGCTTTCGTTCCATTCCACCTCGTTTCTTGTAGGCAGGCGATGTGTACCTTTCTTTATTTAGCATTTGTGCGACCTCGATGCTCTTCGTCAACGTTCCCACATTCCAGCACGTTATTCGCATTCTTTCAACAACTAATTTTCTGTAATATTTAAAAAAGCTAAGGATACAAATTGTGATAGATAATTATTAAATTATTCACATACCCTAAATGCCATTCATACTTAGGTAGAACTGAAATTGCCAAAAATGTATAATATTTACAACACTTAGGTGATTCTTTAGTATCATATATAGTCCAAAGTCCAAACATATCAATTAATATTTACATTTAATACCTTAAATGTGAATCATACAAATTATTACAATATTTTACTAAATCTAGTGATCAATAAAAAGCCGAGATCTCGCGGAAATCATCTTGTATCGTCACAACAAAATTCTCATCTGGACCACTGGAGTTTTCAAATTCTCATCTCATCTCATCTCGGTTTTTCGAGACGAGACGAGACCGTGAATTTTCTCGGTTTTTCCGCATCACTAGTCTTTAAGGATTTGTGCATGGCCGGGAAAAGGTTCGGGCGGGCCCTGGCAGGAAATTTAGTTCAGACCGGGCGGCAAAAAATTAGACAATTTATGACCTATGATAAAGGTTTAAATCCTGTGTATGGAATGTTATACCGTATAATAAAATAGTCATTTGATCTTTCTTTGACCCAGCTGGAGCATTTTCGATGGTTTTTTGATAATGCATATTAATTCTTTATATATCTTCTCATAAAATCTTTTAAATAATTTTTAATCTACTGAGTTTGGAAAAGCTTCGCTCATTGGTGCATGTGGTGTTGGGAAGACAAAAAGCCTGGTTATAATAGGCAATGTTTTAAATTATAATTTTAAAAGCTGTTAGCATGTCCAAAGCATTCTTGGGACGACAAATCTTCTAAACTTTAGAAAACCGTATACCATGATTTAATTTCTAATTTGAATTGATGTTTCTGTGATTTAAATTACTAGAGTAAATTTTGACCAAAATAATATTTTTGAGTCTGCGGCACAATAGCCTAGAAATTAATGAAAGAACAAGATTTAAAGTTAGTTATAATTTTTTTTTTCAACGAAAACCCTCGATTTATTTAGAGGGTCATATGTCAAACTTAATAGTCACCTATTTCTTTGTGCCCTCCTTCAAAATATTCATTAATTTTTACCGTTATCTTAGATCTTACTTTTGTGTATCTTCGACCAATGAGCACTAGAATATGAGACCTTCAACGGACATATTTAGGAGAAATCCACTGTCCTTAAAAAATATTAAAAGCCCGGGACGGTTTAAGCACTTCAAGTTAATTCATAGATCCGGGTCTGGCCTTCTAATTTTGTACAAAGCCTGAGTCCGGCCTGAGCCAGTATACTAAATTTTTAGTTTGCTTATTTTTATATTCAATTGTAGTTTTTTTATTAAAATCAATACAAATATGTTAAAAATGTTAATAGTAATCATGCAATAATGAACTTCAAAATATTTAGTTAACTTCATCTAATGTTTAAAGAATCTTTAAAGGGTATGATAGGAGTAAACCGTCTATATATAACTTTTGTTCATGTGCATTACATCACAGTGTTTATTAACTTATTTTATTTTTTTAAAGTATTCATAAGTTATGCAGTAGTGTCATTTACAGATTGAGTGCAATTTCTTCTTTTTTACAATATATAGATTTTATTTTTTTCATGTTTTACATACTTGATTTGCCAACTTTTGATTATGTCCATTATACCACGGTGTTTTGTGACTTATTATATTTTAATAATATTCATCTTTTCTCTTCCCCATATTATCCCATTTGTCTCAGTGAATCTTCGCACTAAGACAAATGATAGATATATTTGGGGGAAAAAGAAGAGACTTACATGTGCTCTTTATTGACTTGAAGAAAGCTTATGACACGGTCTTACATTATTCATATGCTCTTTATTGACTTGGAGAAAGCTTATGACACGGTCTTACATTATTGACACGATACAGAGAGACATTTAAAAGGCAACTTTTGGTCTATACTATATATAGTCTATTTACAAAGGGAAAACAATAATAATGTCAAGTACAAAAACGTGTATATATAAAAATTAATTGGGTAATCTTGCTAATCGATACTTATTTTGAGGCCATCACAAAACAATTACACACAAATAGATAAATTACATTATTCCCCCATTTAAGGATGACTCCCATTATAGCGGTCAGATGGTTAACCCTTTTGTCATTTAGAATGTTTCTTTCAGATACCGCACCTTGATCTTTTGTTTTTCCTCCCTCAATTGATCCCCGTGCTTCCTTCTTGTACTTCCATCTATGTTGAGGTCATATATAGTCGCGCTTGTTTGTGCCTCTACAAGTCCTTCCCTCCATCTCGGACTTATGTCACCCATACTGGTTCCTCGGATTTAGAGAATCTTTCCAGTGTCCACCTGTTCTTCTAAAACTTTTGCTTTCAAAGAGAATCTTCAACCTTCTCGCGAATGGTTTTCTTTAGCTGGTCTAGCTAGCGTCGTGCCAATCTTGCGATTAAACATTGGCTCAGCAATGCCTGTAGTTACGTTATGGCTAGTTCGCATGTTCATTAATACTTCTAAAATATTTAGTGAGTCGTTTGTCCCCGACTTTTTATTAGCAAAAAATTTACTTATTATCGTTCCAATGTAGCTTTCCGCAAGACCATTTGTTTTGGGGTGGTATGGCGTTCCCGTAAAATGTATGATATCGATGTGTTTACAGAAATTTTAAATTCCATGGATTTAAAATGGGCCCATTCTAACTAAATATTTAGGTAACCCAAAACGCGCAAATATTGTTTCTTAAATTTTGGATAATATTTGTCGAATCACAATATCTAAGTACTAACCTCAGGCCATTTCGAAAAAGCGTCGATACATAACAACCAGTATTTCTTATCAATAGGACCCGCTAAGTCTATGTGGACCCGTTCCCATGGCTTGTTCAAAACGTTCCAAGCGTATAAGGGCACTTCTATATTTAGCTTTTCCACTTGACATTTACAAGCATTAACGTATTTTTCAATATCTGCCCCCTGTTGTTCAAATAAACATTACCTCCCTAAATACTACATAGCTACTATTCCCCGATAACCTTCTTGTAAAATTTTGGGAATTGACCTTAATTTTTCCGTCGATCTTAATAATATTAAATTTTTTGAAAGAAATTAAATTTTTTTGTTGTATATATTTTTGAACGTTTTTATTATTAGAACTGCCTTGCCATCTATTATTAAAAATATTTTTTTTGATACTGTGTCTTTTATAGTTTCCTCTACAAGATTTATTATATTCAAGGGTAAATTATTATTAGCTGTATTTGAATTTGTCTAAAATCATTTTCAATATTTAAGTTATGTGGAGAGTTTTTTTAGACACAAACGTATGAGCGCATCCGCACGCCGATTAGATTGACCAGCGATATATTTTATTTCGTAATCATATTGTAACAATTTTATCACCCATTTTAATAATCTATTATTAGTTAATTTACTAAGATCTCTTATTTTTCCAAAAATATATATGAGAGGGTCATGATCTGTTTGAATAGTGAATTTACGCCGTGAATATATTGATGAAATTTGTTAATCGCATACATTAAAGCTGATGCTTTTCTGTCAATGAATGAATAAGTTTTCTCAGTGGGATTTAGGGAATGAGAGGCGTAGGCAAAAGGTTTTTTTATGTTAAAATTTTCAATAATAATCAAATAAAATATTTTTCATAACACTCTTAAACGCATTTCTTCCAACAAGCGACCCGCCGTTTAAAATTCAATAGTAGCACTTGTAGCTGAATAAAACCATTTGTCAAATATAATTGGGCACTCTATGCAAGGTTAATTTTATTTCTATTTTTGTTAATTTCCAGCCATATACAAAATAATAACTTTCCGAATTCCCTTATTTTAAAATCACAAGTACTATAAATAGAGGATGAAGAAAAGGTAATACTGATCATATCATTATTGTAAGAATTAAATCATACTAAATCTGATAGACATGATTAAAAAGCATACTATTTCTTACATATTACAATAGATACATAAAAGCATTTTTAAATTATTTTGCTGGCCGAATCCGTTTGGGAACTTTAAACCCCGTCCAAGCAAGGCCCGTAATTTATTTTACCAAAAAGCCCATCCATAATCGTCACTCTTAACCTTGGCGATGCCAACTACATTTGCCTTAAAGTTGGCTATGTCATGATCATCTAAACGTATACGTTTAAAATGATTTACTAAACCAAGACATTAATTCTTAGTTTAATTTGATCATTAGTCTCTACTGAAGAGTTAGCGCACTCAGTTTCTAATTAAAAGAGAATTTAAAGAAAGATTTTTTCTCCAACTCGTCAAGCCCCGGCTCTTAAAAAAACCACGCTGTATTAATATTTACCCTTGTCACGTGATTACTGGGTATGGTTTTTATTGATATTCTATATATTTATTTCATAATATTTATCCGATAAGGACATTCGAAATTTAATCCGATACATTTTCTTTTATATTAATAAACAATCCGATATATAAAACTAGGAACCATCATCAGGACGCCGCGTAATATCTATAGACGAGTAGTGGTATGTTATGTGGTTGTTTATAACTCATTCCAAATTTAATGAAAGACCAACAAATGTATTTTTTTAACAATACACTACACTTTACAAAGCTTTATATTAGCTAGTATTTCGAATTATAGAATACCATATGTGACGTTATTCACATTTCTATCCTATGCTAGTGAGGGTCATGCCAATCTTTGAAATTCCTTTATCGAGCAAATGGCAAACTATAATTTCTAACCCTTCAATTTTGTGGGTCAAGAGGGTCTTCTTTAATGTTTAATCAATTTGATTATTAATCATCGAATAGGGGGCAATGGTTAATTATATTTGCTTATGTGTTTCAAATAGTCGAGATAACTTATTGAATATTGTAATTAAAAATTTGATAACACTAAGTTGCTATAAGATATTTTAAGTATATTGTTACAACACACATATCCTCCTTAAACACATGCATATAGAGCCATTAGTCTCCATATATTGGATGTTGCATATTAATTTAACAAGTTGGTGTGATAAGAACTGGCAACATGACAATTTATATTTAGGTCAACAATTCTATTATTGATTTTAAAATTATATGAATTAATTAAAAGGAATCTACAAATTTAAATAGGTCAATACTTTATATAAACAATAAGAGGCGTCTCATAGCATATAAGGCGAAATTTAGAGCATTATAGATTTTAATTAAAATCGTGTGCCAAGTAAGTCCATGTAAGTCAATATTTTATTTTGTCCGTGAAATAACCATAATAATTGAGACTACTAAAATTTTATCACTGTTTATGCCTTATACAAATATCTTAGCCAAGTTGACTTTGAATCTAGCAAACCCAAGTTTCTTTTAAATATATTTGTGGAGTAGAAATATAATAAATGGAATAACCTTACCCATCTTAGTGGTAGATGGAATGGTTGAAAGTGGATTTTACTATATGTCAAACAGAGTGGTTTCAAAAAGTTAAAGTAATAGAAAAAAGAAACACATAGTATCTGTTCACCTGTTTCTTAGAGCTGTAACCCTTTCCGATTTCATATTGTCCTTATTCATTATCCCTATTTTAGCATATATGTTAAAATACGAGACAGGTTTCGCTAGTAAATGGTATGTCTTTTATGTAATTAAAGTCAATTTTCCCCTATTAGATACGTTTGCTAACTTCAGCAATTACATTCGTTTAGGTGAATCACTGGGACGTTTGTGTGCTTTAACATTCCCACATTATTTAAAACAACATTGCAAGAGCTGGCGAATTAGTTATATTAATTGCTATGCAATTTATGGGCTCGTTTTTTGTTGTCCGTCCGTCCGTCCGTTACCCTTCAAGTTAATGGCGCCAGCTTGGTGACCTGGAGGTGTCGGGTTCAAGCCAGGGAGGGGACGAATTTTTTTTTAATTTTTTTAAATTAAATTAATATTTTGTTCTTGTTAATACCATTGATAATATGACTTTTTGACCGTCCGCTGGCTACTGACCGATGAAATATATTGATTTTCTAAACATAAAACACAACTTTTAATTGCTATGCAATTTATGGTATTATTTCATTATCTATATAAATAACATAAAAACTTCTACTATTTTAAAACCAGCATGGTGTGACGGGTTATAGCGCCGGCTTGTAAACATATGCCTTTACTGATGTGGGTTCGAATCCCGGAGAGGGCAAAATTTTATTTTTTTTAAATTAAATTAATATTTTGTTCTTGTTAATACCATTGATAATATGACTTTTTGATCGTCCGCAGGCTACTGACCAATGGAAAAAATGACCATTGGCCAAATAAATCGAAATTTTTTTTCGTTTTTACATTGGTTAACATTGATAATTACCCTATGCCTTCCCCTACAAGGCCTATAACTAATTAACTAATTATTTTGCATTTAATACCCCCCTATAGGCATTCTCGCCCCTTCCCACCTTTCTCGCCCATTAATTGCATAACAAATATGCTACGTTTATACGGAGTATAGAAGAGTTCCCCCTTCCCTTCCCCTACTCCCATTCCCCTCTTCCCCTTCCCACGAGGGCCGAAGGCCCGAGTTAATATTAGCTATAGAATTTTTTGTTTTGTAATTTATTTTACCAAAAAGCCCATCCATGATCTTCACTCTCATTATATTTTTAACCTTGGCGATGCCAATTACATTTGTCTTAAAGTTGGCTAAGTCATGATCATCTAAACGTATACGTTTAAAATGATTTACTAAACCAAGGTATTAATTCTTAGTTTGATCAGTATCTACTGTAGAATTAGCGCACTCAGTTTCTAATTAAAAGAGATTTTAAAGAAAGATTTTCCCCCTACTCGTCAAGCCCCGACTCTTACAAAAACCATGCTGTATTAATATTTACCCTGGTCACGTGATTATTGGGTATTGTTTTTATTGATATTCTATATATTTATTTAATAATATTTATCCGATACGTCTACATTCGAAATTTAATCCGATACATTTTCTTTTGTACTAATACACAGTCCGATATATAATACTAGGAACCATCACCAGGACGCCGCGTAATATCCATAGACGAGTAGTGGTATGTTATGTGGTTGGTTATAGCTCATTCCAAATTTAATGAGAGACCAACAAATGTATTTTTTTAACAATATAGTAGTACGCTTTACAAAGCTTTATATTAGCTATTATTTCGAATTATAGAATACCATATGTGACGTTAATCACATTTCTATCCTATGCTAGTGATGGTCATGCCATTTAAAATTCTTTTATCGAGCAAATGGCAAACTGTAATTTCTAACCCTTTAAATTTTGTGGGTCAAGAGGGTCTTCTTTAATGTTTAACCAATTTGATTATAAATCATCGAAATAGAGGGAAATGGTTAATTATATTTGCTTAGCCTTTCTAATAGTCGAGATAACTTATTAAATATTGTAAAATTTTACAACACTAAGTTGTTATAAGATATTTTAGATATATTGCTTTAACACACATATCCTCCTTAAACACATGCATATAGAGCCATTCGAAGTCTCCATATATTGGATGTTGCATTTTAATTTAACAAGTTGGTGTGATAAGAACTGGCAACATGACAATTTATATTTAGGTCAACAATTCTATTATTGATTTTAAAATTATATGAATTAATTAAAAGGAATCTACAAATTTAAATAGGTCAATACTTTATATAAACAATAAGAGGCGTCTCATAGCATATAAGGCGAAATTTAGAGCATTAAATATTTTAATTAAAATCGTGTGCCAAGTAAGTCCATGTAAGTCAACATTTTATTTTGTCCGTGAAATAACCATCATAATTTAGACTACTAAAATTTTATCACTGTTTATGCCTTATACAAATATCTTAGCCAAGTTAACTTTGAATCTAGCCAAGAAAACCCAAGTTTCTTTTAAATATATCTTGTGGAGTAGAAATATAATAAATGGAATAACTTTATCCATCTTAGTAGTAGATGGAATGGTTGGAAGTGGATTTTACTATATGTCAAACAGAGTGGTTTCAAAAAGTTAAAGTAATAGAAAAAAGAAACACATAGTATCTGTTCACCTGTTTATTAGAGCTGTAACCCTTTCCGATTTCATATTGTCCTTTTTTATTATCCCTATTTTAGCATATATGTTAAAATACGAGACAGGTTTCGCTAGTAAATGGTATGTCTTTTATGTAATTAAAGTCAATTCCCCTATTAGATACGTTTGCCAACTTCAGCAATTACATTCGTTTAGGTAAATCACTGGGACGTTTGTGTGCTTTAACATTCCCACATTACTTAAAACAACCTTGCAAGAGCTGGCGAATTAGTTATATAATATTAGCTATAGAATTTTTTGTTTTGTAATTTATTTTACCAAAAAGCCCATCCATGATCTTCACTCTTATTATATTTTTAACCTTGGCGATGCCAACTACATTTGCCTTAAAGTTGGCTATGTCATGATCGTCTAAACGTATACGTTTAAAATGATTTACTAAACCAAGTTATTAATTCTTAGTTCAATTTAATCATTAGTCTCTACTGTAGAATTAGCCCACTAAGTTTCTAAATAAAAGAGATTTTAAAGTAAGTTTTTCCCGTACCCGTCAAGCATCGACTCTCTTATACCTCGCTCTGAAAATAATAGTTCCCCTGGTTACGTGAATATTGGATATTGTTTTTATTGATGTTTTAAATATTTAATTTATAATATTAATCTAATACGTGGACATTCGAAATTTAATCTGATACATTTTCTTTTACTAATAAAACAGTTCACTATATAAAACTAGGAACCATCATCAGGACGCCTCTTAATATCTATAGACGCAGTAGCGTAGGGAAGAAGGGGGGGGTCCCCCCTTGGCAAAAAATTGAATTTTTTTCAAATTATACGGAAAAATTCAATGATAGAAGTCTTGTTTGCGCATTTAGAAATAATAAGTTATCTTAATTAATTTGAAATTTAATTTTAGATGAAATATACTAATTCTAACACTATTTGTACAAAAATTTCTGTCCCGAGTGCGTGTTTTGTAATAGGAAGAAATATAATTCTTAATTATTTATCTAAAAAACTATCTTAACCTCTAAAATAAACGAGGAATGCTGATATAAACCAATTTTATTTAATAGGGTTATTTGAACTTACATTAGTTCCTTGTTTAAAGAAATTTTGGATATACAACTAGAGACGAGTATAATAATAAGATACAAATAATTAATATTAAGGTAAATGATAATTTTACAAAGCGTTTTGCAAATTTCTTGCATGCATGCTTCATTTTTAAACATACTTTAAAATTTAATTTATTTAATAATTGTGCGTGCTGATTCTAGAGTCAAACTGTGCGTACTAATTCAACTAAAAATTAGTATTGCCTATGGTTTAGTAAATTCAATTTTTGAAGTTTAATTTTTAATGATCATGATATAGCTAACTTTATTATAGCTGGCACCCCCAAAGCCGGGCATGGGCTTTTGTTAAAAATTGCGGGCCTGGCTTGGACGAGCGTTATGGTAATAAAACGGGCGCGGGACGGTTCTAGCTATTAGTAGGGGCAAAACCTTTATGTTTTAATAGATATAAATGGTGTTTTTTATGATGTTTCTCAAATTTTATTATTATTTAATTTTACAATATAAACATATCCCTATTAATTTTTGTTTGCTATTTATTCATAGAACTTGTGATACTTAAAGAAGTGGTTTCTAATGTTTTTATTTTTTTAAAAGGGGATCGTGATACATTAACAAAAATATGTATATTTAGTATAAAATAATGCTAGCATAGAGTTTCAATTATCATAAATGGTTTTATGCAGCTTCAAGTGCTCCTAATGAAAATTTAACTTGTTGGAAGAAACAAAAGCCTGTTTGAGGCTGATGTATTTAACATGACTAATATTTAATTCAACATATAAATAAATAATTGTTTTGGTACTGATAAATAATGTTTACATAGCCGCAGATTATATATTATTTTTTTGGGAAGGTGTAGGCTGGGCCTGTGCATTACAAAAAATCAGCGGGGCGAACTCGGGCTTATAATATCATTTTAACGGTCCCGTGGCGGGACATTTTTTGGTACTGGTGGAAAAATTAAGCCTAAAAGGCCCATGCAAGTGTTAAGTGTTTAGTTCAACAATGTGCCGAATTAGCACATACAGAAAAATTGGAAGGAGCTCTTTGCAATTTGGCATTTCTCACCAAAAACCCATCTTAGATATTGAATTTATATAATTTTAATTAGGTTTTGTTTACACAAAATTCTTTGACACAAAATTTACCCTCCCCCCCCCCCCCCCCCTCCTACCCCTTACTTAGATGATCCTGCCTTTGCCACTACTGTATATAAGCCTAAAATTCTTTTTTTTTAAATATGATTATATATCAAAAAAATTTGAACCCCTCCCCCCCTCCCATGAGGCAATCCTGGCTACGCCTATGTATAGGCGAGTAGTGGTATGTTATGTGGTTGGTTATAAGCATTCCGAATTTAATGAGAGACCAACGGATGTATTTTTTAGCATTATAGCGAAGTTTTCTATTAGCTAGTATTTCGAATCATAGAGTTCTTGAAATTACGTTAATCACATTCCTTTCCTTGCTAATGAATCACCGATTTTTTTGGTCATGTCCAATCTTTGAAAATCTATTATCGCGAAAATGGCAAACTATAATTTCTAACCCTTTTTATTTTGTGGTTCGAGAGGCTCTTCTATAGTGTTTAATCAATTTGATTATAAAGCATCTAAAGAGGGGGGAAAGGTTATTTCATATTCGCCTATGGGTTTCAAATAATTGAGAAAATTTATTAAATATTGTAATTGAATAATTGACAACACTAAGCTGTTATAAAATATTTTAGAGAATATATTGTTTAAACACTCATATCCTCCTTAAACACATGTATAAAGACATGAGCGTAGAGATCATTGGAAATAGAGGGGCCCAATAATGATTTAGAGAGGGGCAAAATGATCATTTTTTAAAATTTTAGGCATAACTTTAATAAATTTCAACAAATTTATAGATTTAAATGGGGGCAACAGCCCCTCCCTGCCCCCCCCCCTGGTTACGCCCATGCATATAGAGCCATTCCAAGTCTCCATATATAGCATGTTGCATTTTAATTCAACAAGTCGGTGTATAAAAATTGACCACATGAAATTTTTTGTTTAGGTCTAGCACTTATATTTGGGTCAACAATTCTATTATTGATTTTAAAATTATAAGAATTAATTAAAGATCTACAAATATAAATAGGTCAATACTTTATATTAGCATATGAGGCGAAATTTAAAGCATTATAAAATTTGATTAAAATCGTGTGCCAAATCAGTAATATTTTATTTTATTCGTGCCAAAAAATAACCATTATTTCATAATTTTGACATACTAATATTTTATCACTCTTTATGCCTTATACATATATCTTAGACAAGATGAGTTTGAATATAGCCAAGGAAACCGAAGTCCTCTTCAAATACATCCTGTGGAGTAGAAAGATTATATACGGAATAACTTTCCCAATCTTAGTGGTAATCGGAATTGTTGGAAGTGGACTTTACTATATGTCAAACAAAGTCGCTTCAAAAAGTGAAAGTAATACAAAAAAGAAACACCTATTATCTGTTCACCTGTTTCATAAAGCCGTAACCCTTTCCGATTTCATATTGACCTTATTCATTATCCCTATTTTAGCATATATGTTTAAATATGAGACCGGTTTCGCTAGTAAATGGTATGTCTTTTATGTAATAAAAGTCAACTTTCCCCTGTTAAATACGTTTGCCAACTTCAGCCATTACATTCGTTTAGGTGTATCATTAGGACGATTGTGTGCTTTAACATCCCCATATTACTTTACACAACCTTGCAGGAACTTGCATGTTAGTTATCTAATATTAGCTCTAGTATTTTTCGTCTGTCTGGCCTTAGTAATACCGTACAGTTGGGGGTTCAATGTCGTCTATGTAGAAAACAAAATAACAAATTTTATAGATGAAATCTTTTTCTTCAACAATATGACAGGCATTTCAAGCATCAGTAACATTAACAATAACACAAAAGAAATAAATTCAAACAACAATTTTTGTAAAATTAATGGATATTTTCACGAACCGAATGCTAAATCAAGTATTTGGTTTAATAGCTATCGTCGTTCGATACACGTTATATTATGTGTAGTCCCATTACTAATAACTGTTATTTTGAATACCATTACGACTTGTTGCTATTTAGATCGGCTAAAACCAAAAAACAAAATAAGAAAATCGGATGATAAAAGTGTTGTTGCAACTAGCAACCTTTTGTTACCATATGTGAAAAGGACTCCTAGTACTAAAAGCGATCACGATGGTATTTCTTTAAGCATAATGCCTCCGGATATACAGACTACAAAGATGAGAGCAGACAGCAATGAATCTACGAAAAACAAATATAGACAAAAAAATGGAATTTTATTCTTGATATTTACCAATATATATCTCATTTTAAACATAGTACCAATGACAGTTTACATGTTTGTCTATCAACCATGGACGGATACGTTTAATAGCAAAACTGAACTATGGTTTCAGCATTTCGCCTACATTACGGAATACGGCTTAAATTGTCTAGGCGTCTATTTGCAATTATATTTTGATCCCGAAATTAATCAAGGATTGAAATGCGTTTGTGAAAATATATGGCGTAAGTAGGATAAAATATTTTAATCAAAGAAATGGACCTAAGGCTTGTATTACAAATTCAATCTAACATAATGTGTTTTAAATAGCCTAATTAAAATTATATCGAAATGCGTTGTGCCATTCATTAACACCATATTAAATATGATTCATTAATATTACACTATTGCGAATGATCATATACAATTTATAGTGAATAAATCTTTCATAATTGTTAAATTACATGTGGATATTTGCGACCGAACCTATATTATTAATAAACATAACAAAACCTAAAATAAGCGTTGTATACACGATTTATCCGTTTCTACCCCCCCCCCCCACTACATATTGATTGTAATACCGCGTAATTTTGGATTTAATTTTATTGCCTAGGCACTAGCGGCCATCTTCCCACTTACCCTTTTGATGTTACCCGCGATGATTTTAAACTCCCCCATCGTTTTCTAACGAGTCGCATCCTCGAGATATTAAAATGAGGCTGAACATCTGGCCTCCTCAAGAGATACTCAGGAAAAGATAAAAAACCTATAAACACTACACAACAAAAGTGATCCCCCCGCTTCAAAATACAAAAAATTTATATTATTCTCGATATTTATTTAAAATCTTGGGTCGATTTGTCTAATCTAAATATAATAAAATAAGAAAATTTTGCCTTCAAATCATTAGTCTAGCTTTATAATTTAAAAAGTTAAATCTGAAACATATAATGAGCAAAGATATATAACTTTGGTACATTTAAAAATTAATGAGCAATTGTAGAACATATAAATTTTTGATAAAACTCGAAAGGCATAAGACATTCAATCATTAAAGAGGCCCTATGGAAAATGTGATACTATCTTAGTATAACATATTTTGGCAATTTTACCTGTAACATTCTAAAAATTTAAACACTTTTGCAAATAATAATTGATATGCAGTTTATGCATTTATTAGCCATACATCTTAGATAAATTTATTGTTTAAATCCATTTATACCAAATGAGCCAAGTTTAGTTAGCTTAGGTCAAAAGAGGGATAGAATTATTGCATATAATGTCATATGATTAGTGATGCAGAAATCCGAGAAAAATCTCGGTATCGTCTTGAATATAAAAAATCGGACGATAAAAAATTTTAGCAAGGATCCCAATTTTCAAATTTCTTTATTTGCCATCATAATCATAAAATAGTAAACTTAGTTGCGTATTTTTATTGTGTGGAATTCACATTTAGGACCTATACATTCGCTACTAAATAATTTACACACCCAAATATTTGGCACAAGAGCTATGCAAGTTCAACCCGTGGACCGGCCTAAAAGCAAAGGTCGCTTGTTAATTTTCCGGCCACAAATCCGAAATTGATAGCCGATATTTCCACCTCGCTTTAGCCTTGTTACCAAAATCCTTTCCATAAGCTTTAACGAGTGGCAGGTTAGCTTACCTATGTAATTTTTTTTGCCACAGTCCTAAGGGTTTCCCTTGCCTTTAAATAAGGGTATAAGCGGGCTTGCTTTTCATTCTAGGAATTAGCTTTTCTACCAATATCTTGTTGACGAGATTCGTCATGGTAGGGACTCCTTCTTCTCCATATCTGACCCATGCTTACATATAAATTCCATCTGGGCCATTAAATTTTCCTTACTGTATCGTGTTCCTTTGTGTCTTTGCTTCATCCCCCTGAAAAAGTTCGACCATAGTTAAGTTTGACTAAATATGAGAAGAATTCTTGTCATTTGCAATATTCATATGTTCCTTGAAATCCTTTCCACCTCCATTAGTTCCTCCGTCATAAATAAGGGTTTACCCTTCTCGTTTTTGATAATTTTTAAGAACGCAGACATCGCAATCTTTCTTCTCCCTTTTTTTGGCAGATTTCTACAAAAAACTGTTGCTAGTATTTCGATCTCGTCTCGTCTCGGTCTCGGGAGCATTCTCGACTTGTCTCGACTTTTAAAAATTATTTATGCGAAATAAAAATTTCTCTTGTTTTATTAAAAATATTTAATAAGTGTTAAGAAAATCATTTTTAAAAACCGTTTTATACAAATTTTGTAAAGATTTAGCGCGACACGACATCTCATTGACAATATAAAGATATGAACTAATACATAAAGATAACATTTTCTATGGAAAGTGCAGATTAAAAAAAATTATAAATAAATTTGAAGGATAGGAAATACATTTTATAGTTCTAGCATATAACATTTGTATCAAATGCACTATGTCTGTCAAATAAAAATAGGCTAGGAAATATATAATTTTACCTATATTTGACTAGTTACATAATTGGGCGTATTGAATAAAAGCTTCAAAGCGACCTCAACTAATATAAGGCAAACGTTTTAGTAAATTATATTACCATCATCAATTATAGACCAGAAAGTTTATTGCATGTTTTCTATACCATTCTAAACCCCAAAGTGCGAGTGACCTTTAATGATAATATTAATATTTACAGAAGTGATAACTAGTTACACATATTAAAACGTTGTTAAAACAACAATAAAAGCAGCATTATTATATTTAAGAACATAAGGTTTTGAACTTTAAATTAAAGTCTGTGTATATTAGGAAAATCATGTTAATCAATTTGTATTTCAAATGGCTTCCAATTCTAAACTTTACCATTAAATAGTTTGTTGTTGTATTTATTTTATATTGCACAATTGCCATAATTATAGAAATCATAGTAAATTCGAATGCACCTGCCAACCCCGTTTATAACCTGAAAAGTAATGCATATGATCAACCAATGTATTCAGATAATGTCTTATTAAGGTACAAAAATTTACGAGTTATACTATTAGTTGGGGCATAAATGTTATAGCACGGCCACTCACTATTCAAAGACTGCGTATCAGATATTATAGCACAGCCACTCACTATTCAGAGACGTAATTATTACTTTTGCATCTACCCTAATTTGTATCATCTCACCTTCACGCGTATATCCCACCATCACGCGTATCACCCCACTATCACGCGTATCACTCCACTATCTCGCAACCTTTTCATATACATATGTGGTGTTCCCCCCGCTTACTTATTTTTACTCATTTATTTTTATGGCCCATTTTAATCATAAGTCGTAGTTGTAGCGATTTTATTGCTTTTACTCTGGATTGTGCCGAGTAACCGTGATGATCTTTTTTTTAGATATCGCTAGTTAAACTGGCACATAAGAAACTAATAAAAAGGCTAAATATAATTTAAGAAATGAAATAGTCATCTACGAGCCATAGTCACATATATCCCTTTGTTTTTTAAAACGCATTCATTCCTTTTTTTTCCTTTTCAAAATTACAAAGTCATATTATTTGTTCAAAATTACGAAATCATATTATTTGCCCCCAAATTACGAAATCAAATTATTTGTTCTAAGTAACTAAATCTTATTATTTATTCCAAACTATATATAGACAATAAAGAATTCGAATCGAAACAAAAAGGTGGTGTCTGAAGTGGGATCTGAACCCACGCCCTCATTCAAGGACCAGAGGGGGGAACAAACAAATAAAAACAAATAAGCTAGTCCCCGCCCTCTTACGAGAAGTCGAAGCGGCTGCCCCATTGAGGTTCAGGACTTGATTGCCCAGTGTTGCTTTACAGAGCTGGGTGCCAAGTCCAGTAGCCATAAAGTACCCCATTTTATAACTGATTCACAGTGCGGGATTTTATCGATTAAATCCGTCGTCCATGAATCAGTTCCGAGGGCAAAGGCAAAACTTATCACAACATGGCCAGCAGAAATTATATTAATTTTGGCCAAATTTTCGGACATTTTGGAAAATAATTTGGGCTGTGTTAATGATAGAATTATTTCAATTAGAGTAAATTCAAACGCCATACCTAAATTTTGTCCTGCTAGACGCTTACCTTTAATTATAAAATATAAAGTAAATGCTGTAATTTTAGATTGGCTTAAAGACGAGGTGATTGAACCCATAGATTATTCGGAATGGGCTACACCTTTAGTACCGGTCAGGAAACCTGAAGGAACGGTACGCGTCTGTGCTGACTATAGAGTTACAGTTAGTAAATTTATTATTGAAATAAAATACCCGCTGCCGAGATTAGAATGATTTTCGTTAAATTACAGGGAGCTAAATTTTTTTCAAAAATTGATTGGCTAGCGCGTACTTACAGCTTAAGGTAGACGAAAGGTCGTCACGGCTTTTAGCATTTAATACTGATGCCGGACTATTTAAATTCAAGAGATTACCTTTCGGCTTAAGCGTTTCAGCTGCTATTTTTCAACAGACAATAACTTCCATTTTTTGTAATTTAGACGGCGTAATATTTTATTTAGACGACATTTTAGTCACTGGCATAACTAAAGAAGAACGCGATATGCGCCTAATCAAAGTTCTTGATTTAATTAAAGTAAAAGCATTAAAAGTTTCGGCTAAAAAAATGCGTTTTTCGAACTGAACAGATCCTATTAGGTCATATTTTAAGTGATGGTAATTTTCAACCTAAATATGACAAAGTTATGACAATTAAAGATATTAAAATCCAACTAATAAAAAGGAGCTATCGTCATTTTTGGGCGTAATGAATTATTATAGTCGCTTTATTAATAATTATATGAAATTCGCTGGACCATTATATGAATTGACCAAAAAGTCTGTTTTATTTAAATGGGACGAAACTCATACAAATAATTTTAATTATTTAAAGAATGTTTTACTAACCAAACCCGTATTAAGATGTTACAACCCTGACAAGCAATAAATTTTAAGAGGCGATGCGTCGAATGTAGGCATCGGCGGCGCATTATGTCAAGTCGAGGATAACATTGAACATCCTATTTTGTATTTTTCACGTAAACTAAACAAAACATAGGTCCGATATTCTGTTATTAAACGAGAGGCTCTAGTAATGTACGGATTACAGCGATGTAGAGAATATTTAATCGGTAAATCGTTTACTGTAGTCAGGATCACAAACATCTTGTTGCTTTATTAAAAAAAGCTAACGATCAACTACTAATGTCCGGTAGATTACAGCGTTGGCTAGTTATGTTAAGAGATTTTTCCTTAACTCTTAAATAATGCATAGATGAAGAAAATCATTTAGCTGATGTATTATCGCGTTTAGGCGCGGATGACATCGATGCTGATAATGATTCTTTATCTTGCGAGATTTTCGGAGGAGAGGTCATAAATATAATTAAAATTTTGTATTAAAATGACATAATAACCGAGAATAATGCAGATCTTGATATAATTAAGGTTACAAATATTTTACTTGGCTTGGACGATGACACTGACATCCCATCACCCTTTAAATATGTCTTAAACGAAATGTATTTAGAAGATGACGTGCTTAAAAGACAGGAAAGGTTAGTGGTTCCTAGTAAACTTCGCCAAGATGTGTTAAATGTTTTACATCAAGGTCATGCAGGGATGGTTAAGATGAAAGGACTAGCTAGACAATATGTCTGGTGGCCTAAAATTAACAAAGACAGTGAGAACTTCGTCAGGCAGTGCGGGCTATGTAAGCTTGACGCACCAATGCCGCGAAGAAATAAAAGGCTAGATGGCCTCGTTCCAGATTTCTGTGGGAGAGAATACATGTTATTTTTATTGAATTTGACAAGAAACGTTCTATATTAATTGTCGATGCATATTCCGGTTGGACGAAATTTAAAAACATTTTTAGCATGTCAGGTAGAGTAAATAAATATTTTAAAAGAATTATTTGGCGCGTACGGGTTACCTACCTACATTGTTACAGATAATGGAAAGGCTTTCGTAAGCGTAGAATTTAAAATTTTTTGTTTAGAATTTAACATTAACCATTTACTAACGCCTCCTTATCACCCTAGCTCAGACGGACAGGTGGAGAGGTATGTAGGAATAGTTAAAAAATGGTTAAGAGTAGCTAAAGAAACGAAGGGAGGTACATGGATGTTAGATTATATCATAATATGGCACCAAGATTTCCTAATAGTGCGTCTGTGAGCTACGAATTTTTAAGCAGAAAGTTGAGGTACCCGCCTGACTTGTTTCAATATCTCGAACCAGAACTATCTAGGTCAAGTAGTCCTAGATTAAAGCTTAATCAGAAGGTTTGGTATAGGAACTACTTTAAGGAACCTAGGTGGGTACTAGGCGAGATAGTAGTGCAGGTAGGCTCAAAGATTTATAAGATTAAAATTGCAGAAACAAATAAGATTGAGACTAGGCATGAAGAACAGATTAAATTGTACAATGCTTAATAATTGAAAGACATTTTTAAATAGGAAATGTTAAATCTTACGTTTTTATATTCTGCATTAGATGATTATCCCTACTATGGTGCAATGTACGACTGTAGGTGATTCCGACGGTACCCGTTTATGCTCGGAGACCCATGTTGATTACATTCGCGGTCGAACTGACAGGGAGAGCAAGGGTGGTCAATTTAACACACCCCGTTGTTGCACCACAACGTGAGATGGCTAGGTTGAGATCGGGAACAGCCAACCGGCTGCGAGGTCTACACCTGCAGGTATTGGGGCTATACAATCTGGGCCAGCCACTCAGTCTAATGTCACTCGCCGAGACGGCCAGATGGCCGGGACAACTGTGGTTCGTAGGAAGAAGTGCTGGGGATGCAGGAGAAGGCACCCACCTCCGATGTGTCCTAAGCCCCAAGTGCTCAATAAGCCGATAGTCCCGGTCCGTGGGGAGAACCGGCAGTCCAGATTGAGGGGGCTTTAGAAGTCTTGAACCTTATGGGGCAGCCGCTTTGACTTCTCGTTAGAAGGGGACTAGCTTATTTGTTTTTGTTTGTTTGTCCCCCCCACACACATACACATATATGCATAACTTTTACTCTCCTCTTTATGATGAATCATATTTATTTGTACGTCTATGATATATATTATCCTTCCGTAACGATTCTTATACGCGTTCATTATCCAAAAATAAAAAAAAGAAGAAAGAGGCGCGACATTTGAAAAAAAAGAAAAACCCGCGATATACGAAATATTCTATCACACGCGACATCCGAAATATTCTTCCATCAAACGTGTTATCCGAAATATTCTAACAAACGCGATAAACTGAAAAAGGCGCCGAAAAAAAAGAGAAACAACAAGAATCGTTGGGCAATAGCATCAACCCGCTCCTATCCTTTGCGAGAAGCAGACGTATTGATTGGTTGACTTATGGACATCAAGACTTTGATTTCTCATTAAAGGGGGAGGTGTGGTGTTCTCCACGCTTACTTATTTTTACTCATCTATTTTTAGGGCCCCTTTTAGTCATAAGTCCTAGTTAAAGCGATTTTATTGCTTTTACTCTGGATTGTGCCGAGTAAACATGATGATCTTTTTTTAGATATCGCTAGTTAAAATGGCACATAAGAAACTAATAAAAAGGCTAAATATAATTTAAGAAATTAAATAGTCATCTACGAGCCATAGTCATATATATCCCTTTGTTTTTTAAAACGCATTCATTCCTTTTTTTCCTTTACAAATTTACGAAATCATATTATTTGTTCAAAATTACGAAATCATATTATTTCAAATTACGAAATCATATTATTTGTTCCAAATTACAAAATCATATTATTTGTTCCAAATTATGGATATAGACAATAAAGAATCCTAATCGAAACAAAAAAATAAACTAAACTTATATTAGTTTCTTTAGATCTTTTGTTTTATGCCTAATATACAATAATGGCGCGGTCGACGTCCTCCCTTAACTTCCACCCATATACCCTTTCCGCCAACGTTGAACTTTATATTTCCCAATTTAACTATTACCACCAAGTAGTTGGACGATACGAGAAAGCTCTATTCCTTACTGTGATTGTCTCTCAAATTATGAATTATTTATAAATCTCCCTCACCATCAGATCCTTTACAAAAATTCGAAGAAATCGTTTCCACATTAAAAAGTTTTTTCTCCCCCAAGCTTAGTGCTATTGTAGAAAGGTACAAATTTTACATATGCCTTCAAATGGATGGTGAAAGTATTGATTCTTTTGCGGCGAGGTTAAAGGGCTTTTCGATAAATTGCAATTTTGGTGCAAGCCTCGAGGACAACTTAAGGAATCGTTTCGTGGCTGAGTTACAAAATGGTAAGATTGTAAAGCGACTGTTGATTGTGGATAACCTGACCTGGCAAGGGGCGTTGGCTGTTGCCAGATCAATGGAACGAGCAAGTTTCAAAGCCATATGTTGACGCAACATCTGGAGCCTATTCATACGGTGACCAACAAATAGCCGATACCAAATGTTAAATGTTTCGCATGTGGGGGTAACTATTTCTGTTCCAGTTGTAAATTCCGATTCGCAACATGTTATAAATGCCATAGCCAAGGTCATATCGGAAAGATATGCCGTAATGTTTCGCATGTGGGGTAACCATTTCCGTTCCAGTTGTAAATTTCGATTTGCAACATGTTATAAATGCCATAGTTAAGGTCATATCAGAAAGATATGACGTTTCAAACAGGTTTCGTCAGTGAACCATTTTCATTTGGAAGGAGATGCTTCACGCCCACTTCATGGATTGATAGTAAATGACAATGTTTTAAAATTTGAAATTGACACAGGCTCGGCTGTGACCTTAATAAATTCTATCAATGGGGTTCACCTGGCTACTCAACCTTGTAGTACTGTGTTAAGGAGTTACAATGGTACACTTATACCGGTAAAAGGAACGGCGAAAGTCAAAGTTAAAGAACAGGACTCAACCTATCAACTTCTTATTCATGTCGTTGATGGGGACGGTGAAAACATTTTGGGAAAACACTGGTTAAAAATCTTCCCACCCATTACGTCAGCTAGTTGGGAATTGGAAGAGCAACAAACATTTCCAACTGCACGAGCACTACGAAAATGTTTTGTCAAATTATTAGAAAATGAACTGGGAGGGGTAGTCGGTTATGAGGCGACGCTTAAATTTAAAAATAAGTTGTGTCCGCGTTTTTTCCGTCCTAGACCTATTCCCTATATGTTAAAACCTAAAATTGACCAAGAATTAGATAGGTTAGTTGAAGGAGTTTTAAAACCAATAAAATATGCCGAACACGTTGCACCTATTGTAACAGTTATTAAAAGTAATGGACACATACGCATTTGCGGCGACTTCCGTGATTTAACCAAGCACCTTTTAATTAAAAAATATCCCTTGCCACGTTTTCAAGATATATTTGCACAACTAGGCGGTTGTAAATATTTTTCCGTTTTGGACCTTAAGGACGCCTACTTTCAAATAAAGGTTAGCGAAAATTTTAAAAACCTATTAACCATTAATACACATCGTGGACATTTTTTACACTAAACTACCTTTTTGTATAGCCTCGGCACCAGTTATTTTACAAAGATTTATGGACTCATTATGGAATTATAATGGAAATGTAGTTTACCTCCATGACATTATTATAGCGGGTAAATTGTTAGAAGACTACAATCAAAAATTAGAAAAAGTTTTTAAAAAATTGGAGAGAACTGGCTTAAAATTAAAATTAGAAAAGTGTTAATTACAAAAAAAAGTGGAATACTTAGGGCATACGATTAGTGAAGACGGAATTTTTACAACTGACAAAAACACTAAAGCAATTTTAACAGCCCCAGCCCCAACTAAAATAAAAGAACTACAATCTTTTTAAGGCATGGCCACATACTACGCAAAATTTATAACAAAATTATCTACTTTAGCACAACCGCTTTATAAACTGCTAAGAAAAACAATAACTTCGAATTGGTCTCTAGACTGCGCAAATGCCTTTAACATTAAAAAATTAATTATCCAAGCCCCGATATTAAAGCATTTTGATCCTGAGTTACCATTAAAACTCTCGACAAATGCTTCGTCTGAGGGACTGGGCGCAGTACTCGCACATGAAATTAAAGGTTATCAGCACCCAATTGCTTTTATTTCCCGCACCCTTAACGCCGCCGAAAGAAATTATAGTCAGATTAAAAAAGAAGCTTTAGCCATTAGTTTTGCTTTTAATAAATTTAAGGAATATTTATATGGCCACTATTTTACATTAATAACAGATCACAAACCCTTAATATCACTATTTAATCCTAACAGAAATGTACCGCAGGCCGTTTCAGCGAGACTTCAGAAATGGACCTTATTGACAACACCCTATCTTTATACCATAAAATATAAAAATGGCAAAGAAAATACACAGGCTGATATGTTATCTAGACTTCCGATACAATCTGAAGAAACGCTAGAACAAGGGGGGGAAGATATATACACCATTTATAAAGAACCATTTCAACATTTTCCCATTACATCAGCCGACATAGAGCGTCATACTCGTAAAGATCCTATCCAGGGACAAGTCTATAACTATGTACTCCATGGCTGGCAGGAGAAAGTTGCTCCAGAGCTAATAATGTACCAACAACGATAAAAAGAACTCACCACCGTAAAGGGCTGCATATCTTGGGGATACTGAATTATTATTCCTCAAGGCTTAAGGCAAAACATTTTGAAACTAATCCACTTAGGACACCCGGCATGAGTCGCTTAAAAATTTTGGCTCGTCAATATCTCTGGTACCCGGGTATTAATAAAGACATAGAAGGTTATGTTTAAAATTGTACGGATTAATGGTTCACTGGTATAACAGAATTAGCAACTAAAAAATGGGAAAACCATGATCTAGGTTACAAGCAGATTTTTGTGGACCAATTAATGGGTATTATTATCTAATTTTGATTGACGCCTACAGCAAATGCCCCGAGGTGATTCCTATGACAACGATAACAACTTCAAGCACTATAAACGCTCTCGAATCTATTTTCTCAAGGTTCGGAGTATCTAACACCCTCGCTACAGATAATGGACCTCAATTTACAAGCGCAGAGTTTAAAAAATACTGCAACACAAAGTAACGCATATTCCAGCCATTATCATCCTCGATCTAACGGAGAAGCTGAACTTTTTGTCTGAACATTTAAAGATTTTTTGAACCAGAAATTTTAAAAACGATAAATTGTATAACTTTCTGTTTTCTAATAGGAATACCATACCCCCAACAACTGGATTAACTCCTGCTAATCTATTAATCAAGATACAAACAATCGGTCCGTTAAATTTACTCAAACCACATGTTTCCGGGCTTGACAAAGATGAGTGGGCACCCATCAAACGGAAATTTTTAATTGGAGATAAAGTGTGGGTTAGAACTTATACAACTAATGAAAACTTATGGGTGGGAAAAATAGCAAAAATCTTAGGCCCAGTATCGTACATGGTCGAAATGGATAATGGTGCGTAATGGAAAAGACATGGTGATCATATTAGGAAGTCTTTAGATACCGCAGACAAACAGAACAATGAAGAACTATTGACGGACTTTTCGAACCCAAAACCGGCTAATCTGCCACATAATAAAACCAGGATTTACTTGAATTTATCGTTCCGCAACAGATTAATCTTCCACAGGATGAAGCCAGCGATAATATCAGTTTTCATCACACCCCCACTCTCACCCTTACCCCAGCTTAAGGACTCCTCGGAATCACCTATACTCGTACTTGAACTGATTGTCCGGCGATCAACACGAATCCGAAAACCTGTAGAAAGATATGGAATAAATTAAGGGGGTAGGAGTTGTTATAGCAGGGCCACTCACTATTCAAAGACTGCGTATCAATATTATAGCACGGCCACTCACTATTCAAAGACCTAATTGTTACTTTTACATCTAATTTGTATCACCTTCACGCGTATCATCCCACTATCACGCGTATCACCCCACAATCACGCAACCTTACCATATATATACTAAATTATTAGTTTCTTTAGTTCTTTTGTTATATGCCTAAAATACAATAATAAACACTTCTAAAAACTCGTGATTTAATCTATTAAATTGTCGTAGAATACTCAATTGTACTTTTGAATCGTTAGGCAAGCACAAATGACTCTAGGGTACATACAAAATCTAGAGCCACTTTAAGTCAACTTTCATAATTTCCAAGCCTAAAATTTTGTAATAATTAATAATGCTATGGATACAAATATGTGAAAAATATAATATTATTCACATACCATATGGGCCATTTATACTTAAGTAAATGAATTGAAACTTTGAATTTTTTTTTGTATAATAATATTTACAACACCAAGATGCTTTTTAATATCCAATATATTCCAATCAAATCATGGAAATTAATATATACAAAAATTTACTAATATCTAATGATCCATAAAATGCCGAGATCTCGCCTAAAAAATCTCGTATGTCTGGTCTCGACAAGGATCAGTGTTTCAAATTCTCGTCTCGTCTCGGTTTTTCGAGTTTAGACAAGACCGAGAATTTTCTTGGCTTTTCCGCATCCCTAGTCGCGCCCTTTATCAAGTTTCTTTTACAGCTCGGTAAGCAGCATTCTTCGCTATTGCCACGGCTTTTTTCGCGGCTCTCTTTGCTTCCCTTACTCTTGATAATCCCCCAATTTTTTTTTTGATTTATGTCATTGTCTATATAGATTTTAATTCTTTCGATAAAATTTTAACCGATTGATCCAACCATCATAAATCCCTATTCATAGCTTTGCCTCCTTTGGTATTTCCTAAAACACGAAATGTTTCCTTTACCTTAGTTGCATCTTGCAACTTTCTGCACCCAAGTGTGAGGAGGCTTTTTGACGATATTTATCAATCGTTACCGTATCCCTTTATTAAATATTTTATTTAATATAAATAATATAAGAGTGCAAGCGAGTTGGTAAGTAGGCACAAACACTTGCCTATATAATGGTGATGAGAAGTTAATTCGCATAAGTAAATTTAATGTAGTATACCGCAAGCTGTATGAAATAATACGATTAAGTCAACGTTTAGAAATGAATTTATGTTAGTATGCCGTGTTTTAGTTTCTATAAATAGTCCTTTGGGTAAAAACGGAGTTTATACAAAATTAAAATAAAATTTGGCCAGTGAACTTGGCAACCAGACTTGATGATGGTTGGGTTAGGAAGTGATGTGCTAGGTTTGGTAGAAGAAATGGTAGGTTGGCTTAAATTAAGTTGGTTTGGCCATTGCTTGTTTGGTTTTGGTAAAAACGAATTATCTGCTTTAGGCTTGAGGAAGCTGGTTTAAACGATCAATTGAGCAGTGTCTTACCTCACATTGTGATCTAAATTTAGTGTGCTTTCCGATCACATTGAAAGATCCTTTGTACGAAGGAAGCGTAGTCTGTCAGTCCTAATAAAAGCGTGGCTTGTTATAAACGAATTGTCGGAAATTTAATGTTTGATGACCTGGAAGGTGTAAATCGGACCTAATCGAATTGCTATCGAACCCATTGGATGTAATTGGCGGCGTTTATTTCTCAATCCAAATGTTGTAAAAACTCCTGGGAGTCTTAAAGAAGTGCGCATACCAACTTAGCCTTAAACAGGCGAGGTCTTCTTTGACTGTGTTGCGAATACCTAGGAGCACAAGGGGAATAAGGTCAGACTAACGGGTAACGTCCTCTTTTGTGTTAATCTAACTTTTGAGCTGTCGGTGAAAATGCTCTACCATCCCATTGGCTTGTGGGTGGTAGGCTATTGTGGTAATATGGTGATACCCTAGAAAAATAGAAAGAAGTTTAAAAAGGACTGTTTGGAATTGCGGCCTCCGGTCTGTGTTTAAATCGCTGGAACACCAAAGTTGGCTATCCAGTGTATTAAAAATGTGCGTGCAACGGTTTCGGCTGTCATTAATGAAAATTGCAATCTGCCATCGGGTGAAACGATCAACGGCCTTAAAAATTACGTGTCTATTTACCTTACATTTTTGATATGCAATGCATTACTAGCAAATTGAAAACAAATTTGATCGCACATTTTGGTTCATTCTCGACCAGACGAAACGTTTGGAATTAGTTTAAGTGTTAGGCGTAAAGCTGGGTGAGATAGACTATATAGTTGATAAAAAACTGTGCGTCGGAGCGTCTTAGGTACTAAACGTATCGAAATCATTGTAGATGATCGCACATAATAGTTAAATTTATACCTGGAATTAAGCATTGTTCCAGTTTAAGTCTTTCGAGCTCTTCTATTTGATGTTGTTATTGTTTTAGTGTCATCGCAATTATTCCATGATTGATGTGTTTGGTTGTCAAATGGTATCGATTCGTGACAAAGTGTCTGCTACTATAAACGCATTATTTTTAACTTTAATAAACTGTATAGCTAACGTAAATTTTGAGATACAGTCTAGTCGTCGTATTTCACGCGGCGAAAAATTATCGGATTTAGAAATGAGAGCGTAATTTAACAGTTTGTGATCAGTAAAAATTGTAAAATCACGACCTTTTGAAATGTGGCGGTTATGTTAATTGAGAGGTAAATTGCTAGCAATTCGCTTCCGAATGTGCTGTATTGAGTTTGTGTTTTGCTTAATTTGAGGGAAACAAAAAGGAGAAATGATTTCCCTTTGTACGATTTGATGTAAAACGGCTCCGATCCACTAAATTTTTAAGGATTGAGATTCAATCGAGGATTATGTTCTGCGTCATTCAAGGGTCCTTTTGCGTTATTGAGGAGGTCAGTCAGTGGTTGTAGGAGGAGTGCACAATTAGGCAAAAATGCATTTACCATTCCCACGAAACGACGTAGATGTGTCATAGTGGTCGTGGGGGCGAAATTTTAAATTGCTGAGTTATTCTATGGTATTGGCGTTAAACCTTATGGATAACGTAATGTCCTAGAAAATCTATCGAAGAACATCCCCACTCACATTTATTTAAATTAATTTTTGTATAAAACTTTCTTAATTGTCTAAAAACTTTATGTAAGTGGTCTAAATGTTTGCTAGTTGATGTAATTGCGATTAAAATATCGTCCAAATATGCAAAGGTTTGAGACCACGGAGAGCTTGGTCGATGAAGCTTTGAAAGGTTTGAGCAGCTTTATGTAACCCAAAAGGCCTGACCAAAAATTCATAAAGACCGAAAGGTGTGGTCACTGCAGTCTTTGCGATGTCATCCCAGGCTACGGGTATTTGATGGTAAGCTCTGACTTTATCTATTTTTGTATTGATAGTTCGACTGGGTTAATTTAGAAATCTTGCAGGTGTGGTAAGGGATAACGATCCGGTATCGTTAAAACGTTAAGGGCTCGGTAATCTCCACACGGTCGTCAATCTCCTGGAGTTATTGCTGGAACCTTGTGAAGTGGAGAACTTGAAGGGCTTTTTGAATGTTATATTATGCCGTGTTCGAGCATGTGAGCCAACTCTTGTTTGTCTATATTTAGCTTGGCACAAGCGTCTAGGTTCGACATAAACGGTCGTCCCTGTGTATTATGTATGAGGTGGACTATATGGTGGCATGTGACCTGTAATTTGGATGGTCATAAATATCGGGAAATTCTTCCAACACATTTTTAAAATAAGGTAAATCAACTTTCATTGCCAGTTGTAAATTATACAAATTCGAATCACTATATCGCCTAAAAGTTAAAGTAGCTAAGGGTCTCAAAAACATTTACGACGTATATCTAGGAGGAGGGACGTTATAATGATTTACAAAATCTACCCCGATAGTAGGTGTCTTTACGTCTGCGATTAAAATCCATTGAAACTTTCTCCACAAACTAAGGTTTATATCTAATGATTTTTTACCATAGGTCCCAACAAAGATTAAATCCTTTTTAAAGGTTGAGGAGAAAGTTCGGTAGGGTGCAACACATGTTGCATTATTTTATCGATTTTATGCTTCTGATGAAATATATAATATTCATTAAGTAGAACTCTTTCCCCTTTTTAAAAAATTTAGTTTTTTATAACTTTTGCGACGTCAAAATGGAGTATCCAAACGGTAAAAATTAACATTTTCGACACCTGCTATTCTTCGGTTTTCATCGTGGTCAAAACGCTGCTGAAACAGCCCGAGACATTTGTAAAGTATACGGAGAAGGTGTCATAGTTGAGTCTACACGCAAAAATGGTTCGCAAAGTTCAAAAATGGCGATTTTGACATCGCTGACAAGCCCCGTAGCGGAAGACCCTCGGAATTCGACGAAGAGTGTCTCAGAGCACTTTTGAAGGAGGACGGTCGCCAAACAAGTCGTGAATCGGCGGTAATAATGAAGTTTGATCAGAAAACCATCCTAAATCATCTTCATTCGATGGGATTTGCCGAAAAATTGGGATCTTGGATGCCTCACGAGCTTAACAAAAGCCACAAAGAAAATCGCCTTCAAATTGCTTCTCAACATCTCGCCCGTCATCACCCGCGGTCATAAACAGCGCTTTTTGTACCGAATCGTCACGGGAGATGAGAAATGGTGTTTGTACGTAAATTTGAAGCAAAGAAAGGAGTGGGTGGCTCCTGAAGCGACTCCAAAGCCGAGGGTCAAGCCTGACCTCCATCCAAAAAAGACCATGATCTGCGTTTGGTGGGACTGGTTCTGCATTGGGAAATTCTGGAAAGAAATGCCACGGTCAACAAGGAGCTCTATATATCCCAGCTACACCGCATGAATGAGGCTATTCGACTCAAAAGACCCCATCGACAAGGCCAGACCATACCCCTTCACGACATCGCAAGGCCCCATGTTGCTCAAGTCGTAAAAACCGCACTCCAAGAGCTCGAATGGGAGGTCCTTCAGCATCCACCATATTCTCTGGACCTTGCACCGACGGATTACCATATTTTCCGCTCTCTCTCGAACCATATAAGGGACGTTACCTTGGACGTAGAGGGCCTTAAAAACTGGCTCAACAACTTCTTCGATACCAGACCGGTCGATTTTTGGCGTAATGGCATCGAAAAATTGGTCAAAGGGTGGGAGGAGGTCGTAAACAGCAACGGCGAATGTATTATTGAATAAGTTATTGTTATAACAATAAATAATCGTTAAATAAAAGACTTTGATAAAAACTCTACGAACTTTTTCCTCAACCTAATAATTTTGCTGGTCGTAGCCTAGCGTTATCGTAGTTAGGCCCGTTGTCAGGTTATTTTAATTCTTATGTTTTAAAACTAGATTTTTTGATTTTTAAAAACATTTTGATTTCTATATATTTTACGTTTTATAACTATTTACATTAGTTAATTTATATATATTTTTTATGTTTAAACCTAGATTTGTTGACTTATATAAATTTTTTATATTTTAAAACTAGATTTGTTGACTTGTATACATTTTTTATGT
Organism: Gordius sp. MW1; assembly: GCA_964036665.1. Taxonomy (NCBI): domain Eukaryota; kingdom Metazoa; phylum Nematomorpha; class Gordioida; order Gordea; family Gordiidae; genus Gordius; species Gordius sp. MW1. Next base: position 1,515,211 of record OZ038532.1, read on the forward strand.
TTCTAAAACTAGATTTGCTGACTTATATATATATTTTATGTTCTTAAACTAGATTTGTTTACCAATATATATATATATTTGTTTTTTATTGGTATATAATTATAATGTAAATAAAACAAACATAACAAATTTTTATTTACACATGTGATTTATAAAATAAAATGATTGTAAGACGCAAGTATTAACATTCCATATAAAGACAAATTTTTGTTCGGGGGTAAATATAAGGACCAATTTATATTGTGTATTAGCTACATAAAAGATTATATATAACAACACAAAATACAAAATGTAGATGGAATAAATTGACCTATGTAAAGAATTTAGTATAATGTTTTAATTTAAGATAAATAAACATACTAAAATTAAAAGTAAGGCAAGCTTTATAACATCATAAAATAAAAAATGTAGATGTAATAAATTAATCTATGTAAAGAATTGAGTCTGATATTTGAATTTAAGATAAATTCACATACTATAATCAAAAGTAAGGCAAGCTTTATAACACAAAATGTAGAGGAATAAATGGACCTATGTAAAGAATTTAGTATGATGTTTAAAATAAATAAACATACTATAATCAAAAGTAAGGCAAGCTTTGTAAAATGTAGATGTAATAAATTTTGTATATATTCAGATATTAACAAAACATTTGACCTATGTAAAGAATTTAGATAATTCGTATATATTACGTATGGAGAATAGAATATGGAGAATGGAATAATATCTATCCTCTGTTGAAATTCCAAATGACTTGTTTACACACAAATATCACGCGTTTTTTTACGCTTTAAATTTGGCGTTACAACAATTTTAACCAATGGCTTATCTGGTGAAAATCACGTGATCTTGTTTACTTTTACGCTTGTAGCTAATTGCTGCGCTTTATTGCTATGTTAAACTTTATTATTGTTGAATTATATAACCGTACACCGGCTCGAGCTCATTTGGTTATCCTAAAGCTCGTCCGAGCCTGGCCCTTGCCGTCCACAGGTCGGAATTTTTTAATTTCAATTTTGCCGAAGCCAACTATATGTCATGATCACCACAGGAGATTTTGAAAATAATTATACTAAACGATGGCGATCATTAACTTTCAGTTGCATTTTATCATACCCCCTGCCTACGCCACTGTTTTCATGTTAAAATTTACACTTTTCTACCCTTTAATATCAAATGTATTAAGTAAAATACTGTCTCCAAAAATTTTTAATATGGTCATCAGCAAGTTTTCATGCTACAATGTTATCACGATGTAACATACAAATCCCATTACAACCCAAATTAACCACTCACTATTGTTTTAAATATGAGGCAAAATTTTGTTGCATTTTACATCTTATCTGATCTGTTAAATTAAAGATCCTTTAATCATGTGCTTAGAAGAGTTGGGGACAAGGCAAGGCATACCTTAATGTCGGTTTTGAAAATTATAACACCTCGCACCGTGAAATTTGATGTTATGAGAATTAACAAGTTTAATTAATCAATTTTAATGTACATTAAAAAAAGTAGTTTATATATGTAAATATATTGTTTTTTAACCAGCCCATTAAATTATTTTGAAGTCATGACTAACGATTTCGCTAGATCTTGGAATGGGCGCACAGGACATAACCATTGGCTGGAGGTGGAGTCATTCAGGTGTTTATAATCGTATTTAATATTGGAATTTATAATTTAAATAACAGTATTTCTCAAATTATGGTCAAATAACATATTCAAATGCGTTATAGGCTTGCCAAATAACATTAAAACTTTTTGCTATTAATAATTTAAGCATTCATTATATTTTTTAACTTATTTAAATATGTGAACGCGTCAATGATGTGTTTTTTATTAAAATGCATAACAGATTTGTTAGTGATTTAAAGGCTATAAACTTAAGCCAATATTACTTTGATCATTAACAATAAAATTTACTAACAAAATTTTGTAATTTTACCACCAAATTGCGTTACCATATTGAAATGTTACCGAAAAATAGTTTGAAATTAATATAGTCAGCAGAGCTGTTAAGAACTAGTTTATTTTGAACTAGTTCATAGAACTAGTTCATTTTTTTCTGAACTTAGAACTGAACTAGTTACCTTCCCAAAAATTTGAACTGTGAACTTGAACTAGTTCATTTTTTTAAGATTGAACTTGAACTTGAACTAGTTATTTTTTTTCTAATTCTGAACTTGAACTTGAGCTATACAATGTAATTGAACTAGTTCATCACAAATATATTATTTAAAATAAATTTATAAGCCGAGTGTATATGCGTCAACAATTTGACGTGCATGGTCTTGTCGGTAATCATACAGACACACAGTAACCGCAAATTTTTGATTTTAAAAACACAAAATTTTTTAGAAAAGATGGATACCATTTCTGAAGTAGATAATAGGAACGAGGCAGCTCAATCTACCTTTTTACCTTGGCCTTCAATGGAAGAATACTTCAAATATGTATCTTCAGATAAAGATTCATTCAAAGTTAAGTGCAAACTATGCACTAAAGTTGTGGCGGCTTCAAGAACCTCAACAGCCAATTTATGGAGACAAATAAAGGTAATAAGAATAACGTATTATAATTTATAATATAAAATCTAGGTGTCTCACTATCAAAAACATGATGAGATTAAGAAGGCTGTCAAGAATAAGGCTGGAAAAAGTTGTGAAGCTAACAAAAAGTTAACACAGACCTTAATTGACAGGCCTTTAAACCAAAATTCCCCAATGGCCATTATCAAATATATAATCAATGGTAATCAACCATTTTCGCTATGTGATGATGAGCACTTCAATGAATTGTTGAGGGCTTTTAATCCAAAAGCAAAAACAATTTGTAGGCAAACACTCACAGGGAAGGTGATGAAATTTGCTGCAAAGATGAAAGATACAGTTAGAACAAAGTTAATGGCACCCAAGTATGTATGTACAAATGCAGACTGTTGGACAGCATTTAATAAGTACTTATTAATTTCTCTAAAATTGTCAATTTATTTTTTTTGTTAGGTCATTTATTGGGGTAACAGCTCATTGGATAGACGATGAGAGTCTTAAAAGAGTTGATGCAGTTCTAGCCTGCAAATGTTTAGAGGGGAGGCACTCTTTTGATGTTATATGCAAATCCCTTACTCAAATTTACAAAGAGTACCATATTCAAAACAAAAATATCTGTACAATTACTGACAACGGATCTAATTTCGTTAAAGCATTCAGGTACTATTTATATAATTCTTCTTTCCTAACTTTTATATAGGATTTTTAATGAAAATGATGAGATGCAGGAGGAAGTAGTATCTCTTAAGGATATACTTGATCGGGCTGGTTTAGAGGGACATAATCAAAATGATTATGATTTATCTACCCAAACATAAGAGATGTGCTTGTCACACCCTAAATCTGATTACTACAAGTGATGTTAACAAGCTTTTGAAAAACAATAATGCGTTTACTAAATTATATAATTCTTCATTCTGTAAGTGCCAGGCACTTTGGAACCTCAATAGCAGATCCACATTATCGGCACAAACCATACGTAACCGTTTTGGGTGTAATATACCCTACCCTGTAGTAACTAGATGGAATTCAACATTTGATTCCATCTCTGTTATAATAAAAATGATTCAAAATAAGCCTAGTGATTTTCATACTCTCTGTGATGAATTGAGGCTTGAAAGGCTTTCTTTGGAAGAATCAAATTTTTTACAGGAATATCACTTAGTGAGTCATTATTTTAAATTTATTTAATTTTTTTAAGGTAATGGAGCCACTTGCTAAGGCCCTTGAAATTTTGCAGGGGCAAACATACATGTATATGGCTTATTATACACCTACCATAAGCCAGATTCAGTTATGTCTGCAGAATAGGGTAAACTTAAAATGGGCTCAACCATTAAAAGATGCTATTTTGAAAGGAATAAACATCAGGTATCAAATATAAATGGATTCTAATATATAAATCATATGGTTTTAAGATTTCCTGATCTCTATGATGAGGAAAATATTATTGCAGCTGTCCTGCATCCAATTTTTAAGACAGACTGGGCTTGGATCCGGTCACCAGAAAATGTGGAGGAAAGGTCCAGAATCTTAAAAGCAATAAATTTACTAGTGCCTCAAACAACTGATAATATGGAGGTGCATGATACACAGAATGGTTTAGATTTTTTTGATATAATACGTGAGAATTCTAATAAAGAAACAATTGAAGACTATATTAAATTAAATAATACCTCATTCGATGAATTTCCCAATCTAAAACAAATTTTTATAAAATTTAATGTTTGCCTCCCATCTAGTGCTCCAGTTGAAAGGCTTTTCAGTCTGGGAAAGCTTATATTTGGAGATAAACGTACTTGTTTATTAAACGATAATTTTGAGAACAATATTTTATTAAAGTCCAATGGACATCTACTTTCACATGATTTTTATTGTAAATTATAATTGTATATTGTTTGTATGTAATAAAGATTTTAAACATTGTATAGTTGATGATTTTGTTATATATGAATATTTCCTTAAATTAGATTTTCAAATATATAATAAACTTTGAAATTTATTTAAAATTTTGGATAGCTCTCAAAAAAACTGATTTTAATTTAGGAATCATTGCCTAAATTAAAACTTTATCATATTTAAAAAAATGAACTGAACTTTAACTAGTTATTTTTGTAAAATTGAACTATTAACTTGAACTAGTTACATTTTTTCCTACATGAACTTGAACTTGAACTAGTTACTTTTGAAAAAAAAATGAACTTGAACTTGAACTAATGATTTTTTCAAATTGAACTATGAACTTGAACTAGTTCGTAACATAGATGAACTTTAACAGCTCTGATAGTCAGTGATTGGGCAATTGGCTATTAACTTTAGGTAATTTTACTTTAACCTTAAAATATCGTAAAAGAGATAAAAACCATTTGGCCGACGTAATGTCGCGTTTGGGCGAAGACACAAAAAAAAGGTTATGGATTCATCTTTGAGTTGCTATATTGTTAGTGGACATGTAATTTAGTATTAACATAATTGATTTTAAGCATGTTGTGACCCGTAACCAGCCAGCCAGTTAGAATGACATGTATGCAATATATTCGATATTATTGTAAGCAGGCGCATAACAGGATTTATCAAAAGTGAGAAGCTGTCAAAAAAATTATAACACCTTTATTTGTAATAAAATAAAGATCAAAAACCAAAAAGTATGGCCTGCCGGGTTCGCTCAGTCTGGGCCGGGCAAGCAACTGTCGTAAATTTAGGTACGCCCAAACGGGCACCTCAAGATTCGCGCTTAATGAAAGCTGTGCTTTTTGTCACTTTTTATTTGATTGTAATAATATTAATAATTCATCGTAAGTCTATTCCAAAAAATTGAGAATTAAATAAAAAATCAATCAAATTTTTGACAAAATAAATGCAAAAAATAAAAAATTTATTTTAGGCCGTACAATTCAGAACTCTTTAATTATTTATGCATGGCTAGGCGAACTCTTAAAAGGTTGGGGCGGGCCTTGAAATTTAGTTATCAGACCGAGCGACCGAAAAATTAGACAAATTCGACCTATGATAAAGGTATAAAATCTGTGTACTATGGAATGATAAACCTTATAATAAAATAGTCATTTGATTTTTCTTTTAACCAGCTGCAGCATGTCCGATAATTTTTTAATGACGCTATATATCTTGTCATAATAGTTTTTTAAATAAGTTTTAATCTCCTGAGTTCGGAAAAACTTCGCTCATTGGTCCATGTGATGTTATGAAGACAAAAAAGTGTGGTAATAATAGGCAATGTTTCATTGATAATTTAGAAGTTAAGCTCTTAGCGTGTCAAGAGCATTTTGGGACGACAGGTCTTTTTAAGCTTTAGACAAAGCTTTATACCATGATTTAATTTCTAATTTAGAGTAGATGTATGTGTCATTTAAATCAATAGAGTAAATTTCGGCCAAAAAATATTTCTGAGTTTGTGGCACTATAGCTTAGGAATTTATAAAAGAACAAGATTGAAAGTTAGTTATAATTTGTTTTTTTATCGAAAACCATCGATTTATTTATTAATGGAGGGTCATATGTCAAACTTGATAGTCACATATTCCCTTGTGCCCTCCTTCAAAATCTTCTTCAATTCTTAGATCCTACTTATGTGTACCTCAACCAATGAGCAAGAGAACTTAGAGACCTACAACGGACATTCTTAGGTCAATCCACTGCCTTTTCAAAATATTAAAAGCCCGGGCCCGGTCCAAGCACTTTAAATTAATCAATAATTGATCCGCGTCTGGCCCACTAATTTTTTACAAAGCCTGAACTCGGCCTAAGCCAGTATATTATATTTTTATTTTGCTTATTTTTATATTCAATTGTAGTTTTTTATTAAAAGCAATACATATGTTAAAAAGGTCTGGGGTCCAGTCTTCAAACCTGTAGTCGCTTAACGGCGAAGTGGTTCGATTCCATCTATCCGGGACTAATAATAAACCCTCAGGAAGAAAAAAGGAGTTATTTATAATAAGGTATCAACAAACGAAAAAAAATTTTATCACATTTTTTTGGTATCGACAAACGAAAGAAAAAAAATAATTATTTTTGGAACTAAATTTTTTAAAAATCGCTCGTAGAGGGGAAAAATTATTTTTCATTTATTTATTTTTAACTTATATTAGTTTTTTTACGAGTTTTTATCTGCCAGTTTACTCCGGTCTTTCAACTAAATTTTACTCAAAAAGTTATAAAAATCGTTAATTAGCAAAAATAGAAGTGAAAAATTACGCGTATGTGCGTATGTGTGTGAGGGGGTTGTATATATAAATTATTGATTTTTATTATATATCAGTATGCGTGATCGGTAAATAATAATATAAGGGCGCAAAGATAACACACGTAAGGGAAATTTAATTTAACACAAAGCAGGTGGTGGGGGGTGGGGGCGACAAAAATATAGATATTTCAGGTTTTACAAATTTGTTTCGCCATTGTATGTGCATTATATCATAGTGTTTTGTAACTTAATATATTTTAATGTAGTACTCATCTTTTCTTATCCATTATTTGTCACAATGATCGTCGCACTAGAATGATGGATAAATACGGGGAAAAGAGAACAGACTTACATATGCTCTTTATCGACTTGGAGAAAGCTTATGACACGGTTTTTTCTTGGTCCCTCATTGACATTTAAAAGGCATCTATTTGGTATATACAATATATAGTATATTCACAAGGATAAAATACCTAAAGGTTAAGTACAGAGACGTAAGTGATAAACCTTGCTAATCAAATACACATTTTAGGTACATCACAAATCAATTAAATTAACACAATTTGAATACATTACATTATTCCCCCCTTTACAGGTGACTCCCATCATAGCGGTCAGGTGGTTAACCCTTTTGTCATTTAGAATGTTTCTCTCAGAGACCGCACCAGGATCTATTGTTTTTCTTTCCCTCAATTAATCCCTGTGCTTCCTTCTTGTACTTACATCTTTGTTGACGTCATACGTTGTCGAGCAAATTTGTGCCTCTACAAGTCCTTCCCTCTATCCCCGACTTGTGTCGTTGTGTGCCTATACTGAGATATGAAAAAATTTCCTGTGTGCAGCTGTTTTTGTAATACTTTTGCTTCCAAAGAGATTTAACCTTCTCGAGAGTCATTTTCTTTGGCAGGTCTAGCGTCATCCTGCGATTAAACATTGCCTCAGCCGAGCTAATGCCTGTAGTAACGTTATGACTGGTTCGCATGCTCATTAATACTTGTAGCATATTTAGTGAGTCATTTATACCCGACTTTTTATTAGCAAAAAATTTACTTTTTGCTTTCCACACGACATTTCTTTTGGGGTGGTAAGGCGCTCCCGTAAAATGTATGATATCGATGTGTTCACAAAAAATTAAATTCCATGGATTTAAAATAAGCCCATTGTAACTAATTAAATATTTAGGTAACCCAAAACGCGCAAATATTATTTCTTAAATTTTGGATAATAGTCGAATCAATATCTCTAAGTACCAACCTTAGGCCATTTCGAAGCGTCGATACATACCAACCAATATTTCTTATCTATAGGGCCCTCTAAATTTATGTGGACCCGTTCCCATGGCTTGTTCGAAACGTCCCAAGCGTATAAGAGCACTTTTTAAATAATGAGCCTTTCTACTTGACAAAATTTACAAGCATTAACGTATTTTTCTATATGCGTCAATGTTGTTCTAGTATACACAATACCTCCCTAAAACTTCATAGCTATTATTCCCGGATGGCCTTCTTCTAAAATTTTAACAATGTCTGACTTTAATTTTCCCGGTCGAGCCCTGCAAAACAATATTTTTTTGGCCCGAGCCCGGCTTGAGCCTAACTACTCAATTTCTATTTTGCCCTAGCTCGGCCCGAGCCCGAAGAACTTTGGTCCGACCCGATTTTTTAAATAAAAATTTTGAAAATTATATTTTTGAAAATTATTTCACCAGTTGAATAGAAAATGCATTAGATTGTTATTACTCGTAATTTACAACTAGGATAAATAAAAAATAAAATTCATTGTTACTCGTCACAATTTATTCAGATAATAATTTAAAACACAAATGTAACTTTATAAAAATATTTTCAACAGTTCCAAATATAATACTTTTTGAAATATTTATCTATATTATTTGTTGTAACAGCTACTATGAATCTATTTAAATACTAAAATAAGATTTCAGGTCAGTTATATTATAATAGACAGGGGAAAAATGCTGAAGTTTGGAAGCTATATCATGTACGCCGTGCGAAGACAATTATTTAATATTAAGTTGAGTTTATTTGAATTATATTTAATAAAAGATTTAATTAGTTCACTTCGGGCCGGGCTCGGGCCAAGGCGCCTAATATTTAACAAAAATCCCATCCATGGCCGTCACTTTTATTATAATTTTAACCTTGCCTATGCACACTACATCTGCCTTAAAATTAGCAAGTCATGATCATTTAAACGCTTACATTGAAAATTATTTACTAAACCATGATACTAATTCTTAGTTGAATTTTGTCATCAATCTCTATTGTAGAATCGGCGCACTCAGTTTCTAAATAAAAGAGATTTTAAAGTTTCCAGTACTCGTCAAGCACCAACTCTCTTATACCTCGCTCTAAAAATATTTTTCCTTGTCACGTGATATATTGTTTTTAATGATATTCTATATTGTAAATTTATACTATTAATCCACTACGCGGACGTTCGAAATTTAATCCGATACATTTTCTTTTATGCAAAATGGTTCGATATCTAAAACTAGTAACCATCATCAGGACGCCTCGTAATATCTAGAGACGAGTAAGGTATGTTATGTGGTTGGTTATATATAACTCATTCCGAATTTAATGAGAGACCAACGGTATTTTTCAGCATTATAGCTCGCTTAACGAAGCTTTATCTTAGAGTATTTTGATTCATAGAGTTCTCGATGACGTTAATCACATTCCTCATATGCTAGTGATGGTCATGCCCATCTTTGAAATTCTATTATTGAGCAAATGGCAAACTATAATTTCTAACCTTATGTATTTTGTGGGTCAAGAGGCTTTTCTTTAATGTTTAACCAATTTGATTATAAAGCATCGAAAAAAGGGAAATGGTTGTTTCATATTCGCTTATGCGTTTATAATAGTCGAGAATATTTAGTGTATATTGTAATTGAAAATTTGACAACACTAAGTTGTTAAAAATTATCTCAGATATTATAATGTTTAAGCACACATATCTTCCTTAAACATATGTATATAGACATAAACGTAGCCAGCATTGGAATTAGAGGGGGGCAATAATGATTTAGGGAGGGGCAAAATGATCATTTTCGAAGTTTAGACATAATTTTAATAAATTTTAACCAATTTTTGAATTTAGAGGGGGGCAACCGCCCTTCCCTGCCCCCCTTGACTACGCCCATGCAGATAGAGCCATTTAAAGTCTCCATATATAGGATGTTGGATTTTAATTTAACAAGTCGGTGTCAAAAAAATTAGCCACATGACCATTTTTTGTCTTAGGCCTAGCACTAATATTTGGGTTAACAATTTTATTATTGATTTTAAAATTATAAGAATTAATTGAAATAGATCTACAAATTTAAATGGGTCAATACTTTATATAAACAATAGGGGGCGTTTCATAGCATATGAGGTGAAATTTAGTGCATTAGATTAAAATCGTGTGCCAAATAAGTGCATATAAGTCAATATTTTCTTTAGTCCGTGCCAAAAAATAACCATCATTTCATAATTTAGACTTACTACATTTTATCACTGTTTATGCCTTATACACATATCTAAGACAAGATGACTTTGAATATAGCCAAGGAAACCGAAGTTTTCTTTAAATACATAAGATTATTTATGGAATAACTTCACCCATCTTAGTGGTAATCGGAATTGTTGGAGGTGGACTTTACTATATGTCAAACAATGTCGCTTCAGAAAGTGAAAGTAATAGAAAAAAGAAACACATAGTATCTGTTAACCTGTTTCTTAGAGCTGTAACCCTTTCCGATTTCATATTGTCCTTATTCATTATCCCTTTTTTAGCATATATGTTAAAATATGAGACAGGTTTAGCTAGCAAGTGGTATGTCTTTTATATAATTTGTAGAGAGGTAATTGGAGTGTGAAGTGCCTCAGGGGATACGTTATTTACCGATGTGTTGTCAATCAAATTAACGTTAATTGGTTGTAACTTATATATGCGTTTGATATACACGTTTTACTCAATTTTCTATTATTGTATCGCGTCGAACATGTAGTAAATAAAGCCCAGACATAACAGTGGCGTCGTGTGGAGAACAACAAGGCGCATTTGAAGCCATCAAGTCCGCGCTTACTAAAGCCCCCGTACTGGCATACTTTAATGGAGATTGGGAGACTGGCCTGGTCGCAGACACCTCTGGTACAGGGTTAGGGGCCATCTTACAGCAACGAGCACCAGGGGAGAATTGGAGAGTGGTGGCCTATGCTTCAAGAGCGTTAAACGATAGCGAAAGCCGGGATTCGACGATCGAACGAGAGGCCCTTGCGGTGGTTTATGGACTAAAAAAGTTCAATGAATATATACAAGGACGAAGCGTTACTATTGTGACGGATCATAGACTCCTAGTATATATATTTTATCAGAGCAAAAGGGGCAAGGAATAATGGTCACCACGTCTAACTAGGTAGGCGCTCATGGTATCAGGCTACACGACCAAGTTTGTGTACAACAAGGGATCCGAAAACGCGGCAGATTTCCTGTCTAGAAAACCGCACGAAAACGCGTAACAGGTTAGCGAGGAAATGCCAGAAGACTCGACGAATCCGTTTATATCATTGGAAGTAGTAAGACAACACAATTTGGACGACCCGGGGCTGCGGTGGATAGAGGTAAACAAAACACAATGGTCACGTATGGGCTAAAACGCTCCTACGAAAAATACCTGCCAAAGTTACACGAAACCAAAAACATAATATTTTACAATGGACGACGAATATTAATTCCGGCTAAAGTACGAGGAGCGGTACTCCAAAGATTACATAGGGGCCACGTGGGTATCAAGCGAATGCAAGAAGTGGCGGGGCAGTATATATTGTGGCCTACTCTCGACAATGACTTATTGAGCGTAGCGAAAGGGTGCCGGAATTGCAATTACACTGCCGCGGCGGCTAAGAAGGCACCGTTAATAGAGTGTCAACCTAGCCATAAACCGTGGGTTCAAGTACATATCGATATCAGGCGTCCCCTCAAGGGTAAGTCATACCTGGTGATGATGGAAAATAGCTCGAAATGAGTAGAAGTGTTCAAATTAGAAGACACCACAGCCACCACCATTATAAAATAACTTGCCAAAACGTTTGCTAGATTTGGAAATCCGCCATGGTTAATATCAGATAACGGCTCGCAATTCAAAGGTCAGGAATTACAGAATTTTTGCAAGATAAGAGGGATTAATCAGCGATGGACAGCTCCTTATATCCTTCCTCTAACGGTGTGGCAGAAATATATGTACGATTAATTAAAGAAGTCATTATTACAAACGAGTCGGAAGTAGGGCTAAGTAGATTTTTGGAAAACTACAGATCTACAAAACACCCCACAACCAATAAAAGCCCAGCAGAAGTGATGCTAAAAAGGCGTATGCGCACCGATTAGAGACCGTCAACCCGCGGATGTTCAACGTAGGAGATTTGGTTTGGGTACGCATGTTTTTGGGACCAAGCAAATGGGTAGAAGGCACGATAAAAGCCAAGCATGGTAATCGTTCCTACGATGTATAGGCACAGAGAAGAAAGCACCACCGACACGTGGATCAAGTAAGGAAACAAAAAATCCTGGATTGGACCACACTGGGACAAGAGAACGGGTGGCCGCAAAGGATATCATCAGAAAGGGAAGCGGGAACAAGTGCTTCAAGGAAACAAATGTAAAACCGGGGAACAAGTGCTACAAGGAAACAAATGCAAAACCAGCCAGGAACGCCTAGAGAAGAACCTAGATACCCGCAGGGTAGTCGGAAACCGCCAAGCATTCCTTAAAGATTCTGTCTGTAAAAAGGGGGGAACTGTAGAGAGGTAATTGGAGTGTGAAGTGCCTCAGGGGATACGTTTTTACCGATGTGTTGTCAATCAAATTGGCGTTAATTGGTTGTAACTTATATATGCGCTTGATATACACGTTTTACTCACTTTTCTATTATTGTGTCGCGTCGAAACATGTCGTAAATAAAGTTTTCCCAGACATAACATAATTAAAGTCAATTTTCCTCTGTTAAATACGTTTGCCAACTTCAGCAATTACATTCGTTTAGGTGTATCATTAAGGTGTGCTTTAACATTCCCACATTACTTGACACAACCTTGCAAGAACCGGTGTCAGGTTATATCGCTGATTCGTAAAAAAGTTAAACAGGTCAATTAGAATTTGATTGACGTATGTCTAAATTGACTGGTATTTTGAAATTTTTAAACAAACTATAAATGGCTAATCTTGTGATGTTAATCTTATAGAGTTATATTTTATGCTTGGTGACTTGTAAATACATATAATACCCTAAAATAGATTTGTTTACAAATCTATATTTTTAATTTCTAAAACTAGATTTTTTGATTAATATATATTTTTTATGTTTAGATTTGTTGACTTATGTATTTCTTTTGTTTTATTACTAAATTTGTTGACTTTAATTAACTAGATTTGTTACTTATTATATATATATACTAGATAAGCCCGGCAAACGTTGTTTTGCCATATACATTATGTCTGGCAAATTAATTAACTTACTATAAGTGTGTGGGGATATTTTTTGCAGAATTTTTATCTAAATTATAGTGTTTTTTTTACAATCCATGGAAAGTAAACGTAAATAACTAATTGCAGGTAAGAAGTTTGTCGGGGAATGCAGGGGAGAGAAATATTTTTATTTATTGTTTCCTGGGGGGTTGTTGGTCTACCGGTTATATTTTCTTAACCACTCTTAAATAATACCTTTTTTATCATTCGCATCACTTTGTTATATATGGAAAAATTAAGACACAATTACGGTGGATAAATTTTAGCTTTAGCGCCATCTGTACATACTATAAAATTTTTTTAAAAAATTAAAAAAAAATTAAAAAATTTAAATAAGAAAATCTAAAAATATTAAAAAAAAATTTAAAAACTCAATTAATAAAACTGGCAACAAAATTAATGAGCTGCCATTATTATCACATGGCCGTAGAAGCATGTAATTTATTTGGAGACACGACCTTGCTTAAGCATATTTCGGGTAATCAAGGATGGGAAGGCGAGGAGGTAAAACGCGGCCTAGGATAGTGACGGTGTTTCCCGGAGGACCGTGTGAGTGGAAGCTAAGTAAAAATATTTTAGTGGATTGGAGAGACAAATACTGATGGTAGTTTCCAATACGGGACTCTGAGGATAATTTAGATGTAGCAAAAAATATAACGCGAAAGGTACCTAGTGCCGCCGGGTGTGAAACGAAAGAGCGGTACTTTGGTTCAAGTGGTAATATGGCATCAAATGCCATCGCCGGATCATTGCAAGGCCATAGGATATACAACATTTGTGGTTTTACCCTCCGGCGCGAAAATAAACAGGTTCCAAGGTGTACTTACACGGGAGCAGGCTACATATAGTTGGCCATGCGAAAAGCATGGATTTCCTAGATTTAAGCCAACAACAGTTAATGTTGCTAGCCGGTGCGACAAACATTACCTGTTATCCCAAGAGCAATACCGGCTGATGATCTGGATGCCTGCCTGAAGGCGTCACATCATTGGTGGAAGTTTACGATCCTCACGCTTACTACGAACATGCGCGTGCATTTACTCCCGGATACGTCCTTATACCGTTCCAACAACCTATTGTCGCCTACTGCCATCGCCTGAGGCTGTTAAAACTATGGTGTTCCCCGACATTGCCACGTACTACACCTACCACACATGACTCCGGGAACGCGCAATATTAGCGCCAACAAATGCAGCTGTCACCCGTATGAATGATCGTCTTCAAGTGCACATTCAAGGTGATCCCATTACTTACAGCTCTATTGATAGGTCGGCCAGCCGAGCGTTGCGCTTTCCGCCAGTTTCAGTTGCTCTCGCCGTGGAGGATTGAATCCGCTTTTTGGCCAGCCGGGCGTTGCGCTTTTCGGCAGTTTCAGCTGCTCTCGACGTGGAGGCTCGGTTCCAAAGGTCGGCTAGCCAGGCGTTGCGCTTTTCGCCAGTTTCAGTTGCTCTCGCCGTGGAGGATCGATTCCGCTTTTTGGCCTACCGGGCGCTGCGCTTTCCGGCAGTTTCAGCTGCTCTCGATGTGGAGGCTCGGTTCCGAAGGTCGGCCAGCCGGGCGTTGCGCTTTCCGGCAGTTTCAGTTGCTCTCGACGTGGAGGCTCGGTTCCGAAGGGCGGCAAGCCGGGCGTTGCGCTTTTTGCTAGTTTCAGCTGTTCTCGCCGTGGAGGCTCGATTCCGAAGGGCGGCAAGCCGGGCGTTGCGCTTTCCGGCACTTTCAGCTGCTCTAGTCTTCTTTGCGGTTTTTGTAGTACGTAGAATTTTTGTTAAAGTTTTTTGCCGCCAGGGCATATTAGGCTGTTGGTTACAATAGGGAATAGCAAAAGTAAAATAAATCTTTCTTAGCATTTGGGGGGGGGGGGGGGTGCTTAAAAAAACAGTAGTAAAGTAGGTACCCGATTTTAGACTTAGAACCATTGTAACGACAAAATAAGTTAATTAAGTTATTAAACTAAGCCACCATAGAGATGTTTATATTCAAATGACAAGACATAAAATAAGAAAGTTTTCATTATAATTATTAGTCTAGCATTAAACTTAAAAGATTTTAATTTTCAGCGATTCAGTCTTTTATGATTATGAAGCCTTATGGAAAGTGCGATACTAGATCTTGGTATAACACATTTTAGCAATATAACCCATACCATTGTTCTTTAGATTTAAACATTTTTGTAATTATTAATTGCTATGCAACTTAAAGGGGGGCAATAATGATTTAGGGAGGGGCAAAATGATCATTTTTTTAATTTTAGCAATAATTTTATAAACTTTCACACATTTTTGGAATCAGAAGGGGAGCCGCCCCTCCCTGCCCCCCCCCCTGGCAACGCCCATGGGTATACATCTTAGGGCTTGTCTTAATATCGGATTTGGCTGCGCAGCTAAAATTACGGGTTATAACATGGCCATGTCTTAACTTCAAATTTACAGCAGATTTACTTTTCAGACGCATAACACAGCAGCGATTTTGTAAGATGCAAAATTTTTCCTAATCTTAAATGTGGATGTTTTGAATTTTTAGATAGAAAAGTTTGGATTGACTTTCAAGAGTTGAATTAAACAAAAAAAACGTTTTTAACTATCAAAAACAAAATATTAATAATGACAATCGAGTTTGACCCATAAAATGAATCGGCAAAGATAAATTCGCGCGAATTGATTTTAAATCAGGTATTAAGACAAGCCCCTAGAGAAATTTATTGTTTTAATCCATTTATGCCAAATGGGCAAAATCTACATAACTTAGATCAAAATCCGGATAGAATTATTACTTAGAAATGTCATAGGATTAGTGATGAAGAAAATTCGAGAAAGATTAAAAATTGGGTCGAGATCGAGGCGAGAATTTTGATCTCGACATGAGACGATACGATATTTTAGCAGAGAGATCTCAATTTTTAAATCTTTTTATTGGCCATCATAATCATAAAAAATAAATTTAGTCGCGTATCTTTATTTTGTGTGATTCACATTTAGAATGCTAGATGTAAATTAATATGATTAAATATATTCGCTATTGGATAATTTACCCAAAAATAGTTTGTAATAGAGCTATGCAGCCCAGATTCTGCCTGCAGACGGGCTTAAAAGCCCCACGGACGAGCGGGTACGGAAGGTCATTACAAAAATTATAACGGGCGGGCCTCGGGTGGGTAATCCGCAAATGAAAATAAAAATTGAAATGGTCTTTATATTTAATTAATCAGTCAATTCACATATTTATCACATTCATTTATTTTGCATATCATGCCATTTAAGTTCGAATAATTGGCTCATATTTTTTCCCCTAGCATATGACTACACTTTTTATAACTTATTAAAGTAGTTTCTCTATTTGAAACAGTGGCCTAGCTAGCATTTTTCCCTTGGGGGAGGGGGCCTAACTTACATTTTGCATCAATGGGTGGGGTCAATAGCGATTAAAAATATTTCCGAGCCCTTTGTCAAACTTATTATCAGCTATTCCTTTATGCAACTTTTTTTTTCAAAATTTATTTGAACTCGTATCTTTTTAAGTCCATATCAATAATATGTTCCCTAATTTAGATCTTCCCTCTTTCGTTTTCCTTCGACTCACATGAGCCTGTTAAATCTGAGACCTGCAACGGCCACTTTAGGTCAATCAGCCTGCTCATTACGAATATTTAAACTTTGGGCCGGGTCAGAAATTAAAATAATAAATGATACATCCGGCCCGCTAAGTTTTTACAAAGCCCTCGCTAGGACCGGAAACAATAACTTTTATTTTGCATCTTTTGATATTGAATGAATATTATTTGTTACAGATGTTAATAATAATCAAATAAAAAATTTTATTTATCTAAATTTTAAATTAGCTTAATTTTTATAAATTTTAAAAGGGTAGGATTGGAGGGGACCGCGTCGATATATCGTCTCTAATAACACTTATCAATTTAAAAAGCGCGTTGAGATATTGATAAATGAATGAGTAACAAGATAAATATAATTTTATTATCATTGTAAATTTAATAAGCATTACATAATTATGATTTAATATAAACCATTATAAAAACACATTTTTTTATACTTTATAAAACGCGAATTATACGCCACTGATTTGAAACTAATTAATAACACTTTATGATATTTCATAATGCATTTAAAATTACTTTAAAAATTCGATTCGAACTAACCAAATTTAGTATTTTAGAAATTTATTGCATTTTAATAGCTTTTGCTAATTTTCATAAATGAAAATTACACTTAGAAAGGACTGTGTGCGCAACTATGGATAAGTGAATATCTAATTACTCAAACATCTTTTACGCTTAGCAGACATTTGCTTTTATAAATTGATTCGTAAAAGTTATTTATGCAAACCCATTTTTGTACAAAAATACAGAGTAGAATATTACATAAGTTATTTTGAACAAATCACAACATTTAAAGTTATTAATGAAGTAGTTATCTTAACAAAATATTTTACGAATCAAGATGTGGAATATAATAAGAATCTACTTATTTGGTCGGAATATCTTAATTAAAATATCAGCAAAATAGCAATAAATGTTTCCTAAATTTTTGATTTTTTAATGAACCCGGCCTACGGGCCAATTTTAGATGGGGGCCGAGTCTAAAATTTTTATTGATAAACATACGGACGGGATCGGGTGGGCCTGAAAGGTTTCAAAAAGGGTACGTGTGGGCAAACTTCCTAAAAACGGCTCGTTGCAGATCTCTGGCAATTATTAAATTATATCAGCGCAAAATTTAAATTTTAGTAATTTAGGTTATTTAAATTATTATGATATATTTCTTATACATTTATATTCCAAGCATTAATATTTAATAATAAAATTTAGATTTTAAAAGTAAGTCATGATGGTAATGTTACTAAAGCATCTTTGCAAATTTTATAACAAATAGATCATCTGTATGTGATAATATTTTAAATAGGTATTAATGAATCAAAACAAGCATATAACATACATAATTATTTGGAAATAAACTTCTATCAATCAAAAAAAATTATTTAATTTTGGCCATGGCTAAAGATTTTTAAGCATCCCAGGAACGATTAAAAGCATCTCTCACTATTCGATTCTGAAATTTCTAAAACCATAAATCACATCTTGCATTTGTTTTTTAATTTATATAACCTTTCTCATTATAAAGGATGGGTTGGCCGATGCTTCTAATCCACTGAATTATCATTAAAAGTGAGAATTTTGCAATACAAATAGTACATAGCATAAACTTTAATAGTAATAAATATTTTATGGCGAATATTTAATAATGGATTAAGTAAATATTTTAGAATATAATAGGGGCCCACACTATATTAGAATGAATCACTTTTTCAATATAAAAATATTTGTTAAATTTATAGGTAATTCATTATTCTTCTTTATCAATTATTTGTTTTGATGAGTTTCTTCCATCCTAATCGGGTAAATGCCATGACTTGCTTAAGCTTGTTAGGTTTCATAACTTTGTCATCCTGCCTTTTCCCCGTGACACGAGGTAGTCCTTTTCCTCTCTTCCCTGGTACGTCTAAGTACTTTCGATTTGCATCATTCGTCTCCCTTTTTTAGTATATGCCCATACCACCTTAGTCAATTTTCCTTAATCATATCCGCCATGGGTGAATACTTATTTTTGTCATGAGAAAGTCATTTGTCATATGGTCGAGTTAAGTGTACCTCAAGCTCCACCGTATCACACTCATCTCTGTGCCTTGTAATAGCTTTACTTCTGTGGTGTTTAAAGCCCATGTTTCACTTCCATAGATTAACAACTGTCTTACGATAGATTTGTAAGCTTTGCTCTTCAGCCATGTTGGAATTTTTTGTCGCACATCACACCGAATATATTTCGCCACTTGAGCCATTATTTTTGGATCCGGGCATTGACTTCTTTTGCGCAACCTCCTTGATGTAGCATCGGGCCGAGATATGTAAACAAGTTTACTTTTTGGTACTTTAGATGGTCATCCAGCGATGGGGTGCCTGTAACGTTAATTTCCATGCATACCGTTTTGCCTTTTGACCACTTGGCTTCTTCGAATCCTTTTATGGAAAACTTAATGAGATTAATAAGGCTCTTCGATAGTTAGTTATTACCATAATTGATTTGCGATTTAATTTTAGATGAAATCTACCAAATCTAAGACTATTATAATAAACTTTTTCGTCCCTAGTATGTATTTTAAAATGAAAAGAAATAAATAAGTAATTATCTCTCTAAAAAACTTAACTTATAAAGTAGAAGAAGAATGCTAATACAAGCCAAATTTTGGTAATAATAATATTTGATAATTTAATTTCAACATGCTTATTTAAGGTTGCTTTAGATTCCTTGTTTTTAGAAATTGCCTGCTTCATTTTTAAATACTTTAAAATTCCTTTCTTTAGAAATTGAGTATGAAAATTCTACAATAAAGCTTGATGATTAAACTAAGAATTAATAATCCTCATACTTCTGGATGATTCTGACATAGCCAAAAGCAAATATGGTTGGCATCGGCAAAGTAAAAATTATAAAATTTCGGCCTGCAAATGGCCCATAAACTTGCCGGGCATGGATATGCTTTTTGTTAAAAAAGGATTACGGGCTCGGCTTGCAACGGCTTCAAGGTAACCAAACGGGTTCGGGCTGTGTCTAGCTATAAGTAGGCTCGACTCCGGCCGACAAAATTATTTGAATAAAGTTTTTATTCTTTAATATAAAGTTATCGTGTGCGTTTTATAATGTATATCAAATTTTATTAAAATTTAATTTTTACAATAATGATTTGAAACTTGTGATTCTATAATATGTGGATTCCAAAATATTTATTTTTGTAACAAGATTACAAATTAATTAAACTAGATAATTTTTGCTAAATAAAATTAACCTTGAATAGAGTTTTGAATTATACATGACATAAATGTTTTTATACAGTTACAAGTGCTGCAAGTGAAAATTAAACTACGGGTCGATATTAGGAAGAAAAAAAACACCTTTGAGATTGATGATTAACATTTATTGAAAATTTTTAACGTAGAAATAAATGTTTGTTTTTCAATAATGACAAAAAATTTGCATTTAAATAGCAGAAAAATATGAAGTATTTTTGGAAAAGGTCCATGCTGGGCCATAGCTCTGCAAAACGAGCCGGGCCCGAATATAATTTAGACGGGCCCGGGCCGGGACCGAATTTTTAAATATTTTATACTAATAGGCTAATTTAAGCCTAAAAAGCCCGTGCAAACTCTAGTTAAAGCAATGACCCTGGTTGGCATATACAGAAAATTTGGAACAAGCTTTGCAAATTGCGTCTTGCAGGAAAGAGCACAGACTGAATTGAGTCACAATCTTTATTTAACTGTTAAAGATTTTTCTGGGTTCAAACATAATACTGAAGAAATTATTAAGGCTTTTATCAAAAACCCATCGTAGATATTTAATGTATATAATTTTCATTAATTATGGTTTAAACGAGAATTTTTAAGGCAACATTAAACCCCCTTAAAAAGAAGAAAGATAGACATCGTCTGCAAACAAGAGACGAGATGGAACTGAACCATAGCTTGGGGGTTAAAAGAAGGATACCATCTATTCTACAGTGGGTCACCAAATTTTATAAACGTGGTCGGTATCGTTCTGACCGTTTCATTCAAAGACAAGATGGTGGAAGTCAAGCGTTGTTCAGACAGGTTAATGTGGGTGAAGATTGCAGATCAAGAGGACCACTAACCGTTATGTACGCGTATGCTCTAAAAATTGAGTGTCTGAATTCAGAGAGAGACATAATCTTCGATCTATTGGAAAAGGAGTGGCAAAGTAAGAAAGCTATTATATATTAAGTCGGATTTTAAAGCCCACGTAGGGAAAGATCTATAAGGCTATGGGCATGGTTTGAAGAACAAATAAGGGGAAATACTTCTCCAAGTATCCCAAGCATACTACATGGCGATCGTTCACATGAATTAGAAGTGGGAAGCATTTTAATCAAATTGACTATCTCCTCATACGGCGAAAGGATTTATGGAGTATGAAGGATTGCAAATTATTGGAGAAGAAATTGTCAGGCAACATCGTCCACTTGTGATAGATCGTCAAAGAAAATTATTTCCCGAAATAAGAAGGGTTTGTCAACCGAATTCGAACGAAACGCTAAAGGATAGCCGACGATTAATAAATATCGTCAAAAAGCCTCCTCACTCTTGGGTGCAATAAAGTTGCAGGGAGACGATAACTAAGGACATGAAGGAAACAGCGATTCGTGTTTTAGGACAGACCAAAGGAGGCAAAGGTATGAATAGGGAACTTAGGTAGTGGGATCAATCGTTGGAAATTTTATCGAAAGAATGAAAATCTATGTAAATTGTGCATAAATTAAAAAGGTTGTAAGACTGTATAGGGAGGCATGGAGAGCAACGAAAAAGGCCGTTGCAATAGCGAAAAATGCGGCTTACAACGAGATGGCTAACAAACATGATAAAGGGGGCGATAGGCTTATGTACAAATTGGCCAAGATAAGAGAGAAGAAAAGTTGCTATGTCGGCGTCCATAAAAATTGTCAAAAACGGGAAGGGTCGAACCTTATTAAAGCTGATTGAAGTAATGGAAAAATGGAAAGGATATTTCAGGGTACTTATGAATTTTAGAAAATTATAACCCTCATAATCAATGTTCTTCATATATTTGTTTCTAACACCCTCTGACATTTCCGAAAATAAATTTATGAATTAATTATGAATATGGTCAATGACAAAGATTCTTCCCCATATTAATCCAAACTTAAGTATGGTCAAACTCTTTCAGGAGGAAAAAATTAATACATAAATAAACAAGATGCTAAAAGAAAAAGCTAAGGGCCCAGATGGAATCCCATGGAAGCATGGGTCGAATGTTGAGAAGAAGGAGTCACGACCGTAACGGATCTCTTTAACAAGATATTGGTAGAAGAGCAGATTCCTATCAATGGAGAACAAGCACGATTATATGCAAAGGAGACCTAGTGAGGCATTTACATAGGTATCAAACTAACTTGTCACTCATTAAAGCTTATGGAAAGGATCTTAGTAACAAGGCTGTAAAACGAGGTAAAAATATCTGTCAACCAATTCGGATTTGTTGCTGGAAAATTTACAAGCGACCCTATCTTCGCACTAAGACATATGGCAAAAAGAGAAGAGACCTACATGTGGTCTTTATCGACTTGCATGACACGGTCCCTCGGGATATAATATCCCTGACGCATATGTACGCTTATAAATAATATTTATGATGCCTCAAATTCGTGCGTTAAGACGACAGTTGGAGACTCTAGACCTTTTTGTGTCTAAGGATTACATTAAGGATTTGCTCTAAGACCATTTTTATTTTATATAATTATGGACACAATAACGAAAGACATTCATAAGCCATTGCCATGGTGCTGCTATGCCGATGATACAGTACTATGCAAAGAGATAAGGGAGAAAGTATTCGAAGAAGCCGGAAAGGGGTAGAATCGCTTAGGGGTATAGTTTGAAGGTAAACGATCGAAAAACGATATACATGAAGATTAACGCTACAGGCACCCCATCGCTAGATGACCATTTAAAGTAGCTAAAGGTAGACAGGTTTACATTTGCGCTGTTACATCAAGAGGGTGGTGGCATAACAGACTTCAATGCCGGAACTCAAACAAAATGGCAATGGCAAAGTATATCCGGTGATATGCCCGAGAAGAAAATGCCAATATGGGTGATGGGCAAAACTCACAAATCGATCGCAAGACCGGTGTTACTCTTTAGAAGTGAAACATGGACATTAAGCACCACGGGAAAAAGCCATTACTAGCCACGGAGTTAAGAATGATATGTTTGAGCTTGGACTATACTAAGCTCGACCATATGACGAATGACTTTCTCATGACAAAAATAAGTATTTAACCCACTTCGAACATAATAAACGAAAATCGAATGAGGTGGTATGGGCATATACTAAGAAGGGAAACGAATGATGTAAATCGAAAAGAACTGGACATGGAGGCACCGGGGAAGAGAGGAAGGGAACGACCTCGTGTCGCGTGGAAAGGGCAGGTCGACAAAGTTATAAAAACAAAAGAGGTTAATCAAGACACGGCGCTTACCCGATCAAGATGGAAGAAATTCATCAAAACAAGCCCCACGGTTGTGGGGTCAAATACTTGATAAAAAGAAGGAGATTAAAAAGATTCAAATATATATAAGATGTGTTTGTGTGTCAACAAAACAACCGCTGTTTAAATATAAGTTTGCGTTAGATATAGTAATAAAATAGTTAGTTACTGCATCTTCTCTCCCATTAATAGTTGAGTTAGGTTAGGGTATTACTACTTCATCAGAACTCATATTAGTTCGGTTTGTTTATATAATATATAAATGCTAAGGATTTAAATATGCACAAATATATATATTAACTTACATTCCTTAAGGGTCACTTATATTTAATTCAACAAGGTAAATTTATTATAGTTTAGATTTCACGTGGCTACTTGGGTGTGATAATTATTCAGCATGAAAGTATTCTAATTATATTAATTACAATCAACATCTAAATGTCAGTGGCTTAAGCAGGATTGCCTAGATAAATTACTATTAAACAAAACTTAATAAAAATTGTGTAAATCAGCGGTTAGGGAATTATGTATAAGGAGAAGGGGGGTTTCATGTTGCCTTAAAATTTTCGTTTAAACCATAATTAATTAAAATTATATACACTTAATATCTACGATGGGTTTTTGATAAAAATGCATCATTAATAATTACTTTAGTATTATGTTTGAACCCAGAAAAATCTTTAACAGTTAAATAAAGATTGTAACCCAATTCAGTCTGTGTTCTTTCCTGCAAGACGCAATTTGCAAAGCTCGTTCCAAATTTTCTGTATACGCCAACCAGGGTCATTGCTTAAACTAGAGATATGCACGGGCTTAGGCTTAAATTAGCCTATTAGTATAAAAAATTTAAAAATTTGGTCACGACCCGGGAATTATATTCGGGCCTGGCTCGCTTCGCAGAGCACGGGCCCAGCATGGACCCTTTCCAAAAATACTTCATATTTTTCTGCCTTTTTATATGCAAATTTTTTGTCATTATTAAAAAACAAACATTTATTTCTACGTTAAAATTTTTCAATAAATGTTAATCATCAATCTCAAAGGTGTTTTTTTTCTTCCTAATATCGACCCGTAGTTTAATTTTCACTTGCAGCACTTGTAACTGTATAAAATCATTTATGTCATATATAATTCAAGACTCTATTCAAGGTTAATTTTACTTAGCAAAAATTATCTTGTTTTCTTAATTTTCAACCTTATTACAAAAAGAAAATATTTTGGAATCCACATATAATAGAATCACAAGTTTAAAATCATCATTGTAAAAATTAAATTATAATCAAATTTGATATCTCTATTCTCTATATATAAAAATGTAACTCCGTTTTCTTTGTTTCTAACAACTCCTAAAGTTCTCGCCGATTGCCACCAAATTTAACCAGATCATTGCCGTAGCATCGTAGATGGTTTATATATACTTTTTATTGACCTAAGTAATAGGATGGTCAAGTTTTTTTGTTTTATACGTTTTGACACTCAATAAAGACGTCATATGACGTCATACAGGGATACTGTAAAATTCAACGATGTAAATAATCTTTCATATATAAAGGGCTCAAGTATTCTTTTTTTTATAAATATTCTATTTATGAACATATCAGCAAAGATATTTGGCCCCGCACGTTGCTGGATGTATTTGAATGAGTGGCAAATGCGAGCACATGCTCACATTTTGATTTAATTCATCGACATACCTCCTGAAGACATCGATAATAATTTATGCAGAAATTTCAAATCCGTGTACTGATAAATTATTGTTTCATACTAGCTGTGCCCAGCCAAGCGTTGCTTTGGCTTAGTTTTATTAGCTAAATAATTAGTATGAATTAATAGAACATATATGAAAAAATTTGGGTCATCTGTAGGAGAGTTTATGATGTATAAAATAGAATGCTATATCATTGAAATAAATATTAGTTAATTTAATTATAGGAAAAGGCATATTTATTCAAAATTTAATAGATTTGTAACAGTTTCAAATACTTATAAAGTAATTGTTAATTTTAAACATATCATGGCCCATGTGGATATTTTAATCGATCATCGCTGTCGTGTATATATAGTAAATTCAAGGAAGACTGAATTCTTTCAACTGCGACTGATGTTGCTTAATGGCACCGGCTCATTGTCATTTCACGATATATGTAAAGTAAATGGACAACAATATCTAGCGTATAAAGATGCATGCATTACAATAGGCTTGCAAGAAGACGACAACAATCGGAACAATATTCTTACTGAAGCAGCATTCTGATCATATCGACATCCTTCAAGGTGCAACGTTTTAACGTTATCATTCAGCGACGCAATGTATGATGAAGTATTTTGATAGCTATAGGATCTTTGCATTGTCATTGTTATTTTGTTATGAGTTAACCAAATCGATGAACATTTGATTTACTCAACACTGATATGAGTCTTAAACTGCAGTATAATACTTTAATGGCAGCGATTGTTACTCGCAATGTCCCACCACTAACTGATGAACAAAAAACCATTTACGACCGCATTATGCTGATAGTTTCGGCAGGACAAGGGGTTTCTTTTTTTATGTATGCATCAGGTGGAACTGGCAAAACATTTCTCATTTCGATAATTCTTGCCGAGATACGATAAAAAAATGGAATCGCATTGGTTGTGTCATTAAAATATTAATGAAAAACTCGAAGTCAGCATTTTTGAACAAGTTCCGAGGTGCACATGTATGCTTCCACGAATCCCTATGATTCCCACATATGTGCCGATTGAATTCATATGCATTAAATTTCCAATTAGGTTGGCATTTGCAATGACAATCAATAAGGCGCAAGGCCAAACGATGTCTATTTGTAGCTTAGATTTTGCCACACCATGCTTTTCTCACGGACAGCTATATGTGGCATGTTCTCGCGTGGCTAAACCATCCAGTTTGTTTGTGTTGACTAAAGACGGACCACAATATTTACTTCATCGCACTTAGAGGTTGATGATGAATTATTTTTTAATCGTCATAATTCAATGTGTATATAGGTTTCAAAAATGATTTATTAAAGTACAATATAAAGAATGAATTAATATATTAGTGAATTGTCACTATATTTTTTCCCAACATTGTCACAACGCTCCATTCTTATTTCAATCATAACCACATGCCCATACACTGATAGTATTTTTTAGAAATAAGCTGACCTAAATTCTTTTATATATTTCCTATTGATAGGTACCAATTGTTTAGCCAAATAAGAACTAAGCCAAAGCAACGCTTGGCCGGGAACAGCTAGTACATTATAAAAAGCACACAATTACTTTACATTAAAAATAAAAACATTATTTAAATAATTTTGTCAGCCGGAGTCGAGCCTACTTATAGCTAGACCCAGTCCGAACCCGTTTGGTTACCTTGAAGCCGTTGCACGCCTAGCCCGTAATCCTTTTTTAACAAAAAGCATATCCATGCCCGGCAAGTTTATGGGCCATTTGCAGGCCGAAATTTTATAATTTTTACTTTGCCGATGCCAACCATATTTGCTTTTGGCTATGTCAAAATCTTCCAGAAGTATGAGGATTATGTTTAATCATCAAGCTTTATTGTAGAATTTTCATACTCAATTTCTAAAGAAAGGAATTTTAAAGTATTTAAAAATGAAGCAGGCAATTTTTAAAAACAAGGAATCTAAAGCAACCTTAAATAAGCATATTGAAATTAAATTATCAAATATTATTATTACCAAAATTTGGCTTGTATTAGCATTCTTCTTCTATTTTATAGGTTAAGTTTTTAAAATAGATAATTAATTATTTATTTCTTTTCATTTTAAAATACATACTAGGGACGAATAAGTTTATTATAATAGTCTTAGAATTGGTAGATTTCATCTAAAATTAAATCGCAAATCAATTATGGTAATAACTAACTATCGAAGAGCCTTATTAATCTCATTAAGTTTTCCACAAAAGTATTCGAAGAAGCCAAGTGGTCAAAAGGCAAAACGGTATGCATGGAAATTAACGTTACAGGCACCCCATCGCTGGATGACCATCTAAAGTACCAAAAAGTAAACTTGTTTACATATCTCGGCCCGATGCTACATCAAGGAGGTTGCGCAAAAGAAGTCAACGCCCGGATCCAATAATGGCTCAAGTGGCGAAATATATTCGGTGTGATGTGCGACAAAAAAATTTCAACATGGCTGAAGAGCAAAGCTTACAAACCTATCGTAAGACAGTTGTTACTCTATGGAAGTTAAACATGGGCTTTAAACACCACGGAAGTAAAGCTATTACAAGGAATTGAGATGAGAATGATACGGTGGAGCTTGAGGTACACTAAACTCGACCATATGACGAATGACTTTCTCGTGACAAAAATAAGTATTCACCCTATGGCGGATATGATTAACGAAAATTGACTAAGGAGGTATGGGCATATACTAAAAAGGGAGACCAATGATGTAAATCTAAAAATAATAGGCATGGAATTACCGGAGAAGAGAGGAAGAGAGGACGAGAAGAAGAAAGGAAGTAAGGAAGAGGGCTACCTCCTATCACATGAAAAAGGCAAGTCGACAAATTTATGAAAACAAAAGACATTAATCAAGACATAGCATTTACCCGGCCAAGTCTCAAGAAACTTATCAAAACAAACCCCACGACTGTGGGATCAAATACTTAAAAAAAAAGAAGAAGTTTTCCTTTTAAATTTTTTATCAATGGGCGGACTTCTAACGCGAAAACCCAAACCCCCATCTTCCCCCTCTCCCTTTCCCTACGCCACTGTTAAATGTGAATCACAAAATAAAAAATACATAACTATATGGTCAATAATAGAGTTTTAAAGTCAAGATTTCGCTGATTAAATCTCGTATCGTCTTGTCTTAAAGATGAAATTCTCGTCCCGATCTCGACTTAAAACTCTCTAAACGAGATCAAGATTTTCTCGGATTTTCTGCATCACTATTAAGATTTACCATATACTAGTACAAATTCACTTTAATGTTCAGCTAACTTTTTTGTTCACCGAATTTAAAAATTTATATTAAAATATATATTTTTCCTATGTTTCAAACTAATTATTATCAATTCTATTAATAGACTAATTGCAAGATTATTAAGTTTGAAGTAATCTTTGAAATTTGAGTCAGATTATTTTAATTTAATATTTTAGGCTCTAACAATCAGCTTAACAGCTCTGATTCATCACCAAAGCCCTGCAAAATTGTTTTTCATCAACCCGAGTCAAATTTTACCCCTTAGCAACTTTTGAGACTAGAACAAAAAATAAGTATAGACTTTGTTTCTTGGGGCTGGTACTTTGGGTAATTTAAATACCTCTCAATATCAAGCACTTTTATTTTCGTTCAACTCCGCCATGAAACTTTTTGTGTATATGTAATTTAGGGGAATCAAAAGAGGGAATTAGACTATACTTAAAGAAGATTTAATAATATATCATGAAAACATTAAGCCTTATATCCTAATCAAAGTTAATGTTTAAAAAATAAAACCAGCGTGGATCACTACTTATGATTTATGTTACCAATACTGCGACTAAAATTGTGTTAAATAACTCATTTTAAATAAAGTAAAAATTCTACAAAGCAATCAAAATTTTTAAATTGTAAATTTTCTTTGATAATTTTAGATGATATACAAAAAATTACATACACGGCTGTAATAAATGAGTATACAATGTTATTACCTAAACATATTTATATAAAACAACATGGCATTAACACGTTACAATGTAATGAATTGCGCATTATTGGGATCTTATGATACATTTGAATAAACTATAAATCGGAACTTCAAGCGTTGTAATATTGGCGACGAGGTAAAACTATTATAAATATTAATGCCAAGAATGGATGAGCAACTGAAAAGAATATCCATGGCTGAATTCAATCCAGAAATTCATTCAATTGAAGATTATCTGTACAATTTAGATGCCATCCTAGACATAAAAGGAATTAAATCTAGTCCAATAGTTAAAAAGAAGATAGTTTTGGCATACATAGGATTACCAATAATCAAGGAACTGAGGGAAATTTTATATCCCATGACTTTAAATGATGCAAAATGGGAAAATCTTGAAAAGGCCTTATATCAAAGATATCAACCAATGAAAACTATTTTTGCTCATAGGTTAGATTTGATGAACTTAAGCAGATTGCCTGGTGAAAGTATTTTAGAATTGTCAAAATGAATTAGAATATGCTTAAGTAAATGTGTATACAAGCATGACTTGATGAAAGAGCCCGAGATCATTTTATCTTTGCCCTTAAATTTAAACAACTAGAGATGGAACTTAAGACAAAATATCGTGATACTCTAGATGAGGAAGGCAAGCCTCTTACGTTTGAAAGAATAATAAATATGGCTTTATTTATGGAGAGGGCTGAAGTAGAGACAAATGGTGATTCTGAGGAAAGATTTTTTAAACTAAAATATGACACTAAGAAACAGTTGAATGATCACAACAAGAATGATAACAAAACATTATTTAAATGTTCAAGGTGTCTAAAACAACATGCAAAATTTCGTTGTCCAGCCTTTACAGCAACATGCTTCAGATGTCAAAAGAAAGGTCATTTTGCTATAGCTTGTCGTAGTGTATTAAATCAAATGACTCTCAAAAATGATAATGATGATTCTGGTGATTCTATCAAGCGTGTATGTCAAATATATAAATGAGCCACAATAGAGGTTAAATTAAATGGTCAAAATTTCATAATGGAATATGACACGGGGGCTCAGATTAGTCTTATCAACCTTAAAATGTGGAAACAAATAGGCAGACCCAGATTGACCAAATGTATGTCTCCCAAAGCTTATGGTAACCAGCCAGTAGAAACGCTGGGCAAAACATTATTAAATGTCCAGATGGGGAAAATTAATCATAATTTGACAGCTGTGGTTACAAAGACAGATGATGTCCCCTTGTTTGGATTACCATGGATTATAAAATTGGGATTAAATATTCCACAAGAAGTAAAAATCATCAAAAAATAGATGCAACAAGTCCGAAGTTCCACTGTATTCGTGGAATGTAACAGAACAGCCTTGGGAACGTATACATATGGGCTACGCGGGTCCCATAGATGGATATTTTTGGTGCATAGCTGTTGATTCATATTCAAAATGGGTCGAAGTGCAGCTACAAAATAGCTCCACCACTACAACGACCATTAAAACCATGCGCCAATGGTTTGCAAGATGGGGAGTTCCAAAACAGATCGTTACAGACAACGGTCCTCAGTTTCGAAATTATGAAATGGAACAATTTTGCGAATCCTTAAACATAAAACACATCAGATCTACGCCGTATCATCCAAAAACAAATGGATTGGTGGAAAGAGCTATTAGAACTATAAAGAGCAAGCATGCAGGGAATATACCAAAGATCCCGAGTCATGTATGCTTGACGTGTTGATGGGGTATAGAATCAGTGAACACTCATCAACTGAAAGAACACCGTCGAAAGTGATGATGGAGAGAAACCTAAAAATGTCACTCGATTGGATACAACCAACAATCGGCAATTACATAGAACAAAAGACTGAGAAAAGTGAAAACAGGCAAAGGGATAAAGCTGTTACCAGAGAGTTTATTCCAGGTCAGGCTGTATGGGTAAAAAATGAGATCAAAAAAGGATGGCGGCTGGGTTAAGCTAAATGGACCTTATTCCTACGTGGTCAATACGATGAATAGAACCGTGAAAAAGCATAGTGACCAGCTAAGGGAACGATACCAGCCAACCAAGAATGTTAGAGAAGAGAGCGATGACGAAATAAATTGCGATGACGAAGGCGTTGAAGGTATCGTTACAGAAAGCACAGGGCCTCGAAGGTCAAATCGAGAAATACATCCTCCTAAGCGGCTTATTCAAGAAATTTAGTTCTAACTAAAATTAGCGAAGGGAAATGTAATAAATGAGTATACAATGTTATTACCTAAACATATTTATATAAAACAACATGGCATTAACACGTGACAATGTAATGAATTGCGCATTATAGGGATCTTATGATATATTTGAATAAACTATAAATCGGAATTTCAAGCGTTTAATAACGGCTAAAAAAATATAAAAACGCGCTATAACTAAACGGATGGCATTGATCCGTGTATGAAAATCGTGTTGGATTTAACGATTTCCATTGTGATCTTTTGCCTGATATAAAAGTACTCCTAAAGAGACGCTGGAGATCGCTTTTCCAATTTGTTTCAGGAGAGCGAGAGCTTCAGCGCCTAAATTTCCAATTGTGGTTGCCAAAAATATTTGAAGATATATGAGGGAGCTTCTAACTGAATCTTTGTCCAATTTTTGAAACTAACAGAATGTGGCTCAATCAAAACTCCGGTGTTTGTCATTTTATTATAACTGGGTATGATATATAAGATTTTAAAAAAAGTTCCCAACTGTTTAGATACTTTAAGTGAAAAGACTTTATAAAGACTTAGTGTTAGATAAATTTAAGGTACTTTTTGTTTGATATCAAGTGCATGTTATGCATTTTTTTTAAAGCCATCCTAAACATGGGTGGAGCTGGATTTTGAGTTTAAAAGAAGCAGTTATAATTTATGGAGAGACAAAATAATTCTTAAATTTTTTGCTATAAATTTGACAAACCCTAAATGTTTTTGAATGTCTCTTAAAGGTGGACCTTTTCCCCAATTAAATTTTAAAATATGCAAATTTTTATTCTTACCTAGAAAGCATCTAAATTTTTTTGAAAATGGAGAAACACATTAACTGAGGCAACTAAATTTTTTAATTAAATAAAATTTAGATTGTGCTTAAAAAATGTGTATTATATTTCTACTATGTTATTCTCTATTAATACCTGAATTTGCACATAAATAATCATACAAATAAAAAAAGCCATTGTTCAATCAAAATTTAAAACAGTTGTTATACTATTTTCCTTTGGTAATCATATGGTACCCGTTCAACATTTCCTTTTAATATGAGCGCCCCCAAAAATATAACTAAAAAACGAAAAGTTTGATTTATCACTATTTCATTTATTTTATTGCGTTTAGTTTATAATTGATGGAGTTTTCAAAGCAGAATTAAATGAGTTTTTAACGCGAGAATTAGCAGAAGATGGTTATAGCGGAGTAGATGTTAGAGTGACCCATTCAAAAACTGAAATTATCATATTAGCAACTCGTACACAGAGTGTATTAGGAGAAAAAGGCCGTAGAATTAGGGAATTAACTTCTGTAATTCAAAAGCGTTTTAAATTCCCTGAAGGCTCTGTTGAAGTAAAAATTCTATAACAAATTTTTTATCCTACCTAGCTTTATGCTGAAAAAGTTGCAGCTCGTGGTTTATGTGCAATAGCTCAGTGTGAATCTTTAAGATACAAATTAATTGGTGGGCTAGCAGTTCGCAGGTATTAAAAAATTATATGGTATTTCATAATTTTTTCAGGGCTTGTTATGGTGTTTTGAGATTTATTATGGAAGCAGGAGCCCAAGGTTGTGAGGTTGTTGTTTCTGGAAAATTAAGAGGGCAGCGTGCAAAATCAATGAAGTTTGTAGATGGATTGATGATACATAGTGGCGAACCTAAAAATGAATATGTTGATACTGCTGTGAGGCATGTTCTTCTAAGACAAGGTATTCATAATTTTATTTTATGGTTTTGTTATGCTATATTTATTAAATACCTTAAGGTGTATTGGGAATTAAGGTTAAAATTATGTTGCCTTATGACCCTAGTGGCAAGATTGGACCTAAAAATCCTTTGCCAGATCATGTAACCATTTTAGAGCCAAAAGAGGAAGGCCCAATAACAACCCATAGTGAAGTTAAAGAGGCTAAACAACCTATTTTGCCACCTCAAGGTATTCAACCCCCTCAAATGCAAGCTGGAATGATGGGACCACCTCTATAAATATTTATTTTAATTGCCTACCAATAAAATCTTTAAAGTTAATTTATAATTGTTATTGATACAATAGTTTAAAAGATAGGTGTTGAGAAAATTAGTATAGTATATAGTTTATGAAAGTTTACTTATTGCTCAGTTTAAAATCTTTTTTATGACATGGCAATGTAATAGGAGATCAACAATAGTGTTCACTTTGACTATTTAAATATTTATCAGAATATTCATCATAATCTTGAAATATAAAGTAGTAGATCGCAAGCTATATTACTATATT
This sequence comes from Gordius sp. MW1, assembly GCA_964036665.1. Lineage (NCBI taxonomy): Eukaryota > Metazoa > Nematomorpha > Gordioida > Gordea > Gordiidae > Gordius > Gordius sp. MW1. Next base: position 1,548,738 of record OZ038532.1, read on the forward strand.
GAAATTGTAAACTTAGATCACAAATGAAAATATTGTTTAGAAATTTACAAAGGTGAGATTTTGCAATCTTAGATTAGGTTTAAAATATTTATATTTGCCAAAAAAATTAACCCTTGTTTTAGTTTTAAAATAATTTCATTTCACCTGATTCTTTTTTTCCAGTGCGAAATCTGCTATTTAATTGGCATTTGTGAAGATAAAGTAGAACTAAATACACCTAGTTTGATTAAATGGATATTTATGCGGCATTACTATTTTCCTTATGGGAGATGATTGTGACTTTTTATTTAATGTATGTTAAGAGTAAACTTATAAAAGAGAAGTTTTATTTTTTGCCTAGAAATGCTTAAAAAGACATTGGCATGTAAAAGATTTGTTTTATCGTGGAAAGGAAAGTTTTATCCTACATTAATTATTTTTCTGAATATTTTTGCATAATATTAGACCCTATTGCAAAATTTGAGTTAAATGCCCTATGATTTTATTAGGTGGTAATTTAGTGGTTATTATTTTACAGCAACTTTCAGTATAAATATTTTTTGTAATACATTGATTCATGCTAAGTTAGAAGTTAAAACGAGGAATTATGAAATATAAAAAGCTTAAGAAATTACAGCTCTAAAGCATAAATATGGTCCGAACCCGGGCCACCATAATAGTTGGTGAGTGATGTAAAATCGAGTTTGAAGCTGTGTGGAATTTGCTCAGCGCAGCTCATTGTTCCGCTAGGTATATTCTATTGAAGCGTATTCATAAACAGCAAATAGTGAAAAGAAGCACGACGAAATTTAAAAAGTGACGAGGGTAGGCGAAAGGGAAGATTGGGATATGAAAATGGCGACAAGGCCTCGAGGTGTTACTGTTTTGCTCTTAAAAGGTTCCCACTGAGGCATTCACGCAAGATTGATTGAGGTTCTAATGTCTTTTCTCGTTGGAAAATTCATACGATTCGTTGAGCCAATAATTTCGTTGTCAGGTTAGTATTATCATACCTAAATCCGGCACGGTGGTAACGAGGCCTTTATGCCACGATGTAATGTTCATGTCTTGAGGGTGGGTTGTTATCAGCCGGGCACCACCTAATGGTGAAGTAGATGGCTAGGAGTTATTCGAGTATGTGATAAAAACTAATTAGTGAGTGTTTCTAATTAGGACTTCCCTTCTTGATGGAAAAGCTGCCTGTCGGTGAGTAGTGATGCCGAAAATTAGAGGAGAATCTCGATCCGAGAGAAATTATACATTGAAACAAGACGTTACAAGATTTTATCAATGAGATCTCGACTTAAAAACTTCTTTATTGATCATCGTGATTATAATATAGCAAATTTGGGTTTGAATCTTTTATTTTGTGATTCACATTCAGAATATTAGATGTAAATTAATATATTTTTAACAACTTTGTTTAGGGTAACCCAAGTAGCCTCGTTAAGTTAAAATTGTAATGAGTTTTTCTTATTCATAAATTATGAGTGGCCCTTAGGTTATGTAAATACTTTTTATTGTTTTTATCTTTAGCATTTATACATATTACAGACATGACTCAAAATGAGTTCTGATGAAGTAGTAAATATTAATTAAACATCTTCAGATTTTGCAACGATTACATCATCCTCACTGATTATTATGGATCGGTGGTTAATTAATCAAAATAATTATAAATTTTTAAAAGATGTAAAATATATCACATCGTCAACACGGCTGTCAGGCCTGGATAGCCGAGCATCACCCCTTATCCAAATATCTAAAGAAGCGGATCACCTTAGTGTGACAAACAGCTATTGGAAAAATTATATACCTGCAATGGCTAAAGATTTTTTTAGCACCTCGGCAACCTCTGTGGCTGCTGAAGGTAACTAATCCACTGAATTTCTGTGCGATTTCGCACTACACCTATATGAGCATAAGCTTTATTAAGAAAAAATATTTTATGGCTAAAGTATTTAAAAAATGGATCAACTAACTATTTTGGAACATATTATGGAATCTTACCCTATTATAAAATCGTTTACTTATGGAATGTAAACGTTTTCGTTATGAAGTGGAATTTATATAAAACCTCGAAACTCATCTTCCTTAGTGATGCGAAAAACCCGAGAAAATTGATCTCGAGCATTTGAAAAATTGACCCGAGATCGAGACGAGAATTTTGATGTCGAGACGAGACGATACGAGATTTTTTCGGCAAGATCTCGACTTTTTTTTGATGGTTAGATTTTAGTAAATTATTGTGTATTTTAATTTGCATGATTTACATTTAAGATATTACGTTTAAATCAATATGTATGGAATATATTTAATATTAAAAAAATTCCTAATGGTAGTAAATATTATATTTTTTACAAAAAAATTTAATTTGACAGTCATTTACCTAAGTATGGTTGACCCTTAGGATATGTGATTAATTTTATATTATACTAGCTGACCCGGCAAACGTTGTTTTGCTAAAAATACAAATTTCTTTAATATAATAAAATTCGAGAAAACTTCAGCCATGTATGTAAGACGTCATTATTGTATATGATGCTATAAATGATGGCCGGGAAATGTCCGATATTTTTAAAACGAAAAGGTATTTTAGGAATCTGAAAAAGCTATTTTACCCCTGGCCGCCCTGGGCATCTACGGCTAAATTTTCGCGCGAATCGGGCCGGTAGTTTCAGAGTTTAGCCCTTTTTTAAAACGAAATGTCCGATATTTTTAAAACTAAAAGGAATTTTAGGAATCTGAAAAAGCTATTTTACCCCTAGCCCCCCTGGGCATCTACGGCTAAATTTTCGCGCGAATCGGGCCGGTAGTTTTAGAATTTAGCCCTTACATACTGTAATGGCTAGCGAGCGAAAAAAGGCTGAAGCGAAGGAATTAAAATACTTTATTTACCCTAATACGTCTAAATATTTACAATTATAAAGGCGATTTACAATTAAAATGATTGGCGACTGTAAAATTATCAAGTTTCTTAAAATTACAATAAAAGGGGGAAAACGTATTGATTGGGATTATTTATAATGGGGCGACAATTACAAAGGTTTTAGAAGAAGTACAAGGTTTTGGGAAAAAGTTTAAGGACTGAATTTACAATGACTGAACTATTGATGTGGGATTTTGTTGAATCTTCCCAGGGTGGTGGGCTGGATTGAACGAGCAATATACGGGAAATCTTCAGACGGGGCTGCGAAAATGAGAACCAGATGTGGCTGATTTAAAAATAAAAAGAAAAAGTAATTAATAAAAGAGAGCGTCAAAGAAACTTAGCCACTTCCGCGTCTAGGTTAACCCGCGGTAAAAGTGCCTTCCTTTGACCAATTCCTTTTTTTTAAATATAAGGATTGCAGAACCGTTCTTTAACCCTTCTACATTAATATTAATAAAGAAATCTAAGTAAGATCAAAGAGTATACCGCGTACATTAAAACGTAGTATACTAATATAGGGTAACGTGGTACACGTATACCACACCTTTCCCTTTTATTGAGAAGTTGAAGGTCCGGGGCTGTCCAAAGTTAGGGTATCCATAGCCACCCTGGACTCCAGCCCTACGACATCTTTGGGTTGAGTTGTCTTTCCCGAACCAGTCTTTGCTTTGAAACACATTGGGGGCAGGTGTTTGGCCTTACACCCCCAACACTTCTTTCTTTTCAAAATTGAAGGCCGGAGCAACGGTTGATTTCCAGACACGTTTCGTCGTTGCTCCCCGCTCGTATTTCCGTTTCGTCTCACCGCAGCCCCCTCCTGTCTTGGAGATCTTGGGGGTTGTGGATACGACCTCCCGACCTGGCCTGGCGGACCCAGAGAGTGCGTCAAGTTTAATAGTCTCGACCTCCCGTCCGTTTCCACTTTGATTAATATATACACTGGAACTCTTTCGTTCCTAGATGCCGTGGATGTCACTTCCAACTCCACGTCGGACCATGCTGCATTTATCCTCATCTATATAGAAATAAACTTTGAAAATAATTATATAGCATCAAACAATTTTAATTGTTCAACGTGCCTAATTTCAAATTTATCTTTATTTAAGTCCTTAACTTTATAGACTTTTGTTCCTAACTGTTCATTGATCACACCTAACACCCATTTAGGTTTACCCAAATAGTTTTGATACCAAACTTTTTGGTTTACCTTAAACTTTGGCACACTAAAACGGATCGATGTTTGGTGCTCATTGAACTTTAAAAAGTCGGGTGGGTACCTTAATTTACGATTTAAAAACTCATAGCTAACCGGAGCACGATTAGGATACCGTAGTGACATATTGTGATAAAGTTTAGATAACCACGTTCCGCCCTTCGTTACTTTAGCTATGTTCAACCATTTTTTATCAATACCTGCATACCTTTCTACCTGCCCATTAGAGCTTGGATGGTACGGTGGAGTTAAAATATGATTAATTTTATATTTTAAACAAAATTGTTTAAATTCATTACTAACAAAATCTTTACCATTATCCGTAACAATTATTTCTGGAAACACGTAATTTCCTATCAATTCCTTCAAAATTGTAATTGTTACTCTACTAGATATATTGATATTATTTTAAATTCCGTCCAACCGCATCTACTATAGATGTACCGTTTTTTTTTATCTAATTCGAAAAAATCTATGTGTATACGCTCCCATGGAAATTTAGGACGAGGCCACCTAGATTTTTTATTCCTACGCGGCATCGGTGCATCAAGCTTACAAAGCTCACACTGCCTTACGAATTTTTGGATATCCTTAGTTAATTGCGGCCACCAGACATATCGTCTGGCCAAGCCTTTCATCTTAACCATCCCACAGTGTCCCTGATGTAAAATTTTTAGCACTTCCTGACGAAGCTTAATCGGTACCACTAACCTTTCATGCTTTTTAAGAACATTATTTTCTAGATATAATTCGTTTAAAACATGTTTAAACAGGGTGGGTACATTGATTTTATCGTCTAAGCCTGCCAAAATATCTTTTACTTTACATAATTCAGGGTCCGCATTACTTTCATTAACAATATCGTTTAAATCTAAAATATTTAAAGCATTGATTACATGTCCTCCTAATATATCACAAGACAAAGGTAAATCATCGGCCTCAATGGTATCTGCGCCCAAACGCGATAGTACATCAGCCAAATGATTGTCCTTTCCCTTGCCGTATTTTAGGGTTAATGTAAAATTTCCCAACATTACAAGCCAACGTTGTAACCTAGGAGACATTAATAATTCGGCGTTCGCCTTTTTAAATAAAGCAACAAGCGGCTTATGATCTGTAACTACAGTAAACGATTTGCCAATTAAATATTCGACATCGTTGTAATCCGTAAATCATCGCTAATGCCTCGCGTTCTATAACAGAATATCCCACCTCTGTTTTATTTAATTTACGCGAAAAATACAAAACTGGATGCTCCATTCTATCCTCGACCTGACATAATGCGCCTCCAAACCAATATTGGATGCATCGACCCTTAGTATATGTTGTTTATTAGGATCAAAACATCTTAAAATGGGTTTAAGCAAGTTATTTTTCAAAAAATAAAAGTTTTCAATATCACTTTTACTCCATTTAAATATGATGTCTTTTTTTGTCAATTCGTACAATGGTCCAGCATATTCAGTGTAATTATTTATAAATTTACTGTAATAATTCATTAGACCCATAAATGACGATAGGTCTTTTTTATTTGCAGGCAGTTTAACATTTTTAATGGCTTTTATCTTGTCATATTTTGGTTGAATATTACCATTATTTAAAATATGTCCTAAATAGACAATTTGTTCAGTCCCAAAAACACATTTTTTAGCTGAAACTTTTCAACCTTTTAGACTAATTAAATTCAAGGCCTGAACAAGACGCAAATCATGCTCTTCTTTCGTTCGTCCCGTTATTAATATATCGTCCAAATAAAATATTATACCGTCTAAATTACTAAAAATCGACGCCATAGCTCGCTGAAAAATTGCAGCTGAAATGCTTAAGCCAAAAGGTAGCCTTTTAAATTTAAAAAGTCCGGCATCGGTATTAATTGTTAGGAGCCGCGATGACTTTTCATCTACCTGTAATTGCAAGTAAGCATTGGCAAGGTCAATTTTTGAGAAAAATTTAGCTCCTATTAATTTAACAAAAATAATTTCTAATCTTGGCAATGGGTATTTTACCTCAATAATACATTTGTTTACCGTGATTCTAAAATCAGCACAAACCCTAACTGTACCGTCAGTCTTCCGGACATGTACCAAAGGTGTAGCCCATTCCGAATATCCAATAGGTTCAATTACGTTATCCTTTAACCATGTTTTAATTACCTCGTCGACCTTATTTTTCAAAATTAAAGGTACGCGTCTGGCAGCACAAAATTTAGGAATCGCATTTAAATCAACTCGAACCGAAAATATTTCGTCATTTATGTAATATCATAGATTTATACTTTGTATTTATATATACGTTTAAGTTCGTTGTTCCTGGTGGAATACATATGTTTTTTTCATCATCACATGTTTTAGTTGATTTTGCATATTAATAAAAAGCTTCAGCGATTTCTGAGTAGTTGATAATTGTAGTTAAGAATACTACATTTATTGGCGCGGTACTACATTTATTCTTTGGTTATGGACATAATTCCTTGCTACAATGGCACAGATAAGATTGATTCTTATATATTTACCATTGAAAATATTTTTAGGGCCAGGAATATTGAAAATTTGGATAAGAAAGCCACGACGCTGATTTTAGCGTATATGGGCTTATCCCACATCGAGAAGATAAGAACTTTTGTATACCCAAAGGATATTACTAAACTAAAATACAATGAATTGATTCAAATCATCAGAAAGGTATTTACTGTAAAAAATACCATTTTCAAAATAGATTAATGTTTATTCGTTGCTTAAAAAATGATGGAGAGTCAATAAAAGATTATGCAACAAAATTGAAACAAATTGCAGAAGAATGTGACTTTTTTATACAACTTAATGAAAGGTTGAGGGATCAATTCATTCATGGAATACAGAATAAAACTTTTGAAATTGAAGTTAGAACAAGATGGCCAGATGCAGTTGATCCCGAAGGAAATGCAATTACGTTTGAAGATTTGTATAAAATTGCTGAAGCAATGGAATTAGCAAGAAATGAAGTAGTAACTCATGAAATAGATGTAATATATCAAAAGTTTAAGCCAAAATTTAGACATGTCACCACAAAGAAATTTCTCCACCAAGGATCAACATCTATTAAAAGATGTGAGAGATGTGGAAATGTGCATGAAGTTAACAAGTGCCCAGCATTTAATAAAGAGTGCTACAAATGCCACAGAAGGGGACACTTTGCAAGATTTTGTCATACAGGATCTGTCAATATGATAAATACTTTACACGTAAAAAATTATACAAGTTTGGGGATGAAGAAACCCTATATCAAGGTTTGTATCAACCAAAAACTATGCAAGATGCTTTTCGACACAGGAGCAGCAGTCTCAATTATAAACCAAGAAATTTATAATTTGATTCAGAATCCAACTCTTGAAGAATGCCCAAAATTAAGATCTTTTGGATACCATCCAATACCAATCTTAGGAAAAACTAAAGTTACAGTTCAACTTGGTCTAAAAGTTTTGACATTACCTGTAGTGGTTACAACAGCAAACGAAGGGGCAATTTTTGGCCTTGACTGGATAAAAGCGTTTGACCTTGACCTGCCGGGTGAGGTTTCAATAAACAAAATACAACAGGAATTAGATTCCCTATTTCTTACTCGGTATCCAACTATATTTAGCGATGGCCCCGGAGTTATTAAGAATTATAAAGTCAAAATATTTTTAAAAGATGAAAGCCAGCCAATATCATTTCAACCCCGAAGGGTACCGTTTCCGTTAAGGAAAAAAGTAGAATTGGAATTAAAAAGGTTGGAGGACGAAAACATTATTGAACGAGTGGACCCATCTTTAAGTGAAGTTAAATGGATCACACCAACGGTAAATGTTGTTAAAGGGAATGGTTCTATTCAAATCTGTGGGGATTTCAGAGTTACTTTGAACCCCTACCTTAGTACCAATGATCATATGCTGCCAACATTTGATGATCTAATTACAAAAATAGCTGGTGGTGAGAAATATACAGTGATAGATCTACGCGACGCGTATTTACAAATGATGGTAGATGAAGAGAGTAGACAATTGTTAACAATTGCTACGCATGTTGGTCATTTTAGGTACAAACGTTTGCCATTTGGTTTAGCGACGGCACCAAATCTTTTTCAACGATATATGGAAAACTTATTAAAGGGAATTCCGCACACTGGGGTACTGTTAGATGATATTATAGTCACGGGGTTAAATCAAGATGACCATTTGAAAAATCTAAACGAGGTCCTAACAAGAATACAAAATGCTGGGCTGAAAGCAAAAAAGGAAAAAGTCAAATTTTTTCAAAACTCAGTTATCTATCTAGGACATAAAATTGATTCGACAGGTATCCACCCTACAGAAGAACGCATTGAGTCAATTAAGAATTTCAAGATACCAGAAAATAAAAAGGAGCTACGCTCATTTTTAGGTCTTGTAAATTATCAGGAACGGTTTATTCCTCGATTACACGAAAAATGTGCTCCACTACATGCCTTAACTGGTTCTACCATAATGTGGAGATGGACAATTCAGGAACAAAAATTTTTTGATGAAGTTAAGTTGATGCTTTCATCTACTGACACCTTAGTACCGTATAGTACAACGTTACCAGTTAATCTTGCAGTTGATGCGTCCGAGACAGGTGTAGGCGCCATGATATCTCATGTTTTTCCCGACAAATCTGAAAGACCCATAGCTTATGCTTCTAGAACGTTGAGCCAATCAGAAAAACATTATTCGACGATTGACCGTGAAGCTAGAGCCATAATTTTTGGAGTTGAGAAATTTAATCAGTATCTCAGAGGACGAAAATTTACGTTAACAACGGACCACAAACCGTTAGAAAGAATTTTCGGTTGTAAAAGGGATCTACCCAAAATCGTTAATAACAGGCTGGTACGGTGGGCTTTACTATTAAATTCATATCAATATGAAATTAAATATCGTATGGGTAAAGACAACAAATGTGCAGATGCTCTGTCTAGATTGACCACTCACGAAGATGGTGACGTTGCAAATATAAACAATATTGGGTTATTAATGATCGAGGACTTAACACTGAATAGAGAAATGATTAAAAATGCAATAAAGACAGATCGTAGTTGTCTAGAATTAATTCGTGCTATTGAGCGCAATTGGCGCATTGACATGTCCAAATTTCAGTTAGATATAAAAGGATATTTCAATAAACGTGAAGAGATTTCATACGAAAGTCGACTACTATTTCTAGGAAATAGGTTGATCATTCCGAAATCTTTACAGAATTTGGTTCTTCGGATTTTACATCAAGGACATCCTGGAATTACTGGGATTCGAAATGTTTGTCGCTATTATGTTTATTGGCCGAGAATGGATGAAGACATTGACAGACATGTAAAATCATGCGAAGGATGTCAAGAAGTGCGACCTCCAGAAAAGCAGGTACCGCTCTATCCATGGAATTTACCTGATCGTGTGTGGGACCGTGTGCACATTGATATAGCTGGTCCAATAGAAGGAAAATGGTGGTTAGTATTAATAGACTCATTCTCAAAATGGGTTGAGGTAGCAACGGTAACTTCGACAACAACATCGGCCATAATCAATCATCTACGGAATTGGTTCTGTAGATTTGGAATTCCGACGCAGATTGTGTCAGACAATGGACCACAATTTGCTGGACAAGAATTTTTCAATTTCTGTGTTTCAAATAATATTACTCACATAAAATCGACTCCATATCATCCTAAAACCAATGGGCAGGTCGAAAGGATGATAAGGACGTTAAAAACAAGATATTATGCGGCGAGAAAACAGACTTGGAACAAAGAACTTTGTCTCCAACAGGTCTTGATAAGTTACAGAAACTCTCCTCAAGCGACGACGGGAAAAACCCCATCTGAATTATTTTTAGGAAGGAGATTACAAACCGCACTAGATTTAATAAAGCCGGATTTAAGAAACGTAATAAGGGAGAAGATATGGAAGCAGAAAACATATCACGATCAAAATGTACGTTTTAGGAAATTTGATGTTGGAGATCCAGTATGGATTCGCAACGAAATTAAGCCGGGATGGTACAAAGGTATTATTGTAGAACGGAAGGGCCACTATTCGTATAATGTCCGGACAGACGGTGGAATCAAAAGAAAACATGCTGATCAAATGAAGTTTAGGCTGCGATCCCAGTTTATGCCAAGTTTAGAGACTGCGACAACAGGTTTGGAACAAAACATAGAAAGAGTTGAAAGTCCCCCTATATTGCGACGTTCAACAAGAATATCAAAACCACCGGTACGATTCCACGATGAATTTAACTTTTATAATAGGGAGAAATGTAATATCATAGATTTATACTTTGTATTTATATATACGTTTAAGTTCGTTGTTCCTAGTGGAATACATATGTCTTTTCATCATCACATGTTTTAGTTGATTTTGCATATTAATAAAAAGCTTCAGCGATTTCTGAGTAGTTGATATACTACATTGTAGTTAAGAATACTACAATTTAAGCATCCTAAACCAGGTTCAAAAATTTTAGAGAATTGGTTCTTTATATTATCAATTTTGGTGTGCCATGTTGTGACCAAATCAGGCTCTGCCCCCAGGTTAGCTAATTTATGGCATGTGGGCTCCAGAGGTACCCCGCACTGTAAATCGGCATGAAAAATGGTCGTTCTTGGCAGACGGGACCTCCCGAGTTATCTGATCTATGGGCTATGCGCCTTAAATCAGAATGAAAAACGGGTGTGAAATCCCTGCACACTACCTGACAACGCCTTAGACATCACCATGGACTTAACATCAACCTTGAAAATTTGCGGGCATCATTTTTATTACATAATCCCCACCATTGAATTTGGGGCCCAATTATCCTAATCCAGGACCAGCCCATTATATTATCGACATTCTCTTTAATAATATATCCAATTCAACCATAAATCCTGCCACTTTAACTAAAACATTAATTCTACCCAGGACAGTTATTAAAGTATTATCAACTTGTCTTGCAATTATATTGGCAGTTTTAAATTTTCTTTCGGGCCAAAATTTTTTAAATGTTTTAAAACTAATAATTGATATTGCGGCGCCAGTATCTAATATAAATTTTATCTTAAAATTATCGACATCTACTGTCACTAAAGGTGAAGCTGACGAATTTAAAATTTTATTTATATCTACCATGCGCATATCTATATAATTTGAATTATCCTGCGCTAGTCAATCAAACACAGCCTGCCCATTGGCAGCTGTTTGCGTTTGACTGACATGTCCCCTGCACCTATAACAAAATTTCCCATCCTCAACCTCTCTGGTATTGTAGTTATTTGAGGTTGTTGGTGCGTTAAAACTTGGGGAATTTTTGTGGGTAAATCTATAGTCTGTGTAGGGTTTATTGGGATGCGCATAATTACCAAAATTTTTCCTCGGGCCGCGTTGTGCAAAATTACCCGATGTATATCTAAAATTTCCATTATTTCTCCTTTCAAAATATTTATTATCACAATCCTTTTTAAGATGACCTCGTTGCCCACATCCATAACACCTTATATTAGACTTGAGTAAAAAAACTTTCTCTACCCTTTTTAATTTATACAAAACAAATAACACTAGTACGGTTAAAATTGATATATATACAAGTAATTTGTCCGCGCACAAATAATTAAAAAAATTGATACCAATTGACGGCGGCGTGTAAAACCCAAACATTATAAATTAAAAGATTAAACTAAACTATATTTAAATTAATTACAACAAATCATTTAAATCGAAAATTAAATTTAATAAAACATAGCAATTTAATTAAAATTAATTAAGTAATTTAAACAAAATTATCATAACGTATACAGTAACCATTTTATTAAAAATAAACGTATCCAATAACTGTTTAATGTAATTATAGTTATCAAAAGTATAATTATCAAACATAAAAATTCTTTATCCATTATATAAAAATATGCATCGACAGAAATGTTCACCTTGTAATAATTCCAATCTAATATTTTACAACAGAAATTTATGTGATCAACCCTATTTCAATATTCAGAAATATTCAATTATACCTTCTATTAAATTATATTTAATTAATTAAACTAACATTCAAAACACAATTTTTTTTTACAAATTTTATCCCAACATTTTAATAAAAACAAATATTAATTTTATTTTAATATTTTAACATAAAATATTTTTACTTACAATTCCTTTTTTTAAGAAGAGGGCGAATCTGACACCAATGTAATGGCTAGCGAGCGAAAAAAGGCTGAAGCGAAGGAATTAAAATACTTTATTTACGCTAATACGTCTAAATATTTACAATTTTAAAGGCAATTTACAATTAAAATGATTGGCGACGGTAAAATTATCAAGTTTCGTAAAATTACAATAAAAGGGGGAAAACGTAGGGATTGGGAATTATTTATAATGGGGCGACAATTACAAAGGTTTAGAAGAAGTACAAGGTTTTGGGAAAAAGTTTAAGGACTGAATTTACAATGACTGAATTATTGATGTGGGATTTTGCTTTTATAGCTGTTGAATCTTCCCAGGGTGGTGGGCTGGATTGAACGAGCAATATACGGGAAATCTTCAGACGGGGCTGCGAAAATGAGAACCAGATGTGGCTGATTTAAAAAGAAAAAGAAAATGTAATTAAAAAAGAGAGCGTCAAAGAAACTTAGCCACTTCCGCGTCTAGGTTAGCCCGCGGTAAAAGTGCCTTCCTTTGACCAATTTCTTTTTTTTAATTATAAGGATTGCAGAACCGTTCTTTAACCCTTTTACATTAATATTAATAAAATAAATCTAAGTAAGATCAAAGAGTATACCGCGTACATTAAAACGTAGTATACTAACACATGGTAACGTGGTATACACGTATACCACACATACATACATACACACATACATACATACATACGCTTTACTTTATATATATAGATTTATCACATATTTGTATCCATAGCATTATTAGATATTACAAAAGGCTTAGAATGAGTTCTAATGGAATAGTAAAATCAATAAAGCATATTTGAATTTCGCAATTAATCATCCTGCATGATGCGGTAATTATAAATTGGGGGTCAATCAGTTTGAATAACTATACAAGAGCTAAGATGGCTCGAGATTTTTGAGCACCTGCTCAACGATTTCATAAGTACAATAGAGTATTTAAATGACACCGTAATAGATTGAATCTTTTATGAGTTTTCTAGATGTTCTTATGCTTCATCTAATAGTACACCTCCCAAATTTTTGAACCTTGTGAATACATAGTTTTATCATATGCATTACTTTTCACATTATAAGCAGCAAATTTATTTATAGTTTTTTTAGTCTGCACCTTCCATAGAAAATGTTATTTATATGAATTAATTCATATCTTTATATTGTAATGAGATGTCGTGTCCCGCTAATTCTTTAAAAGGTTTGAGTTTTAAAGTTTTTAAAAAATATAAAAATTTGCCCTATGGATTTTTTAATACAAATGTAATATTTTTAATAAAACAGGAAATTTTTATTCTGTATATAATTTTTTTTTAAAGACGAGACGAGACCGAGATTTTTCTAGACCAAGATTTTTCTAGACCAAGATTTTTCTAGACCGAGATCGAGATTTTCATAATCGCTCCCGAGATGAGACTAAATTTTGTTTTCGAGACCGAGACGAGATCGAAATACTAATCTTCCTATTCCAAAAACAATGCTACTTTTATTGTGTTTTTACAACGGTGTAATGTGTAAGACTAGTTGCTCATGTTAAAAATAATGATAAAAAATATCCACTCGCACTTTTCTAGTTTTTGAATAATATAGTAAACTTACGATAACTGCTCTTGTCCCAAATCATTATCCAAAAGCAATACATATTTTTGCCAATGCTAATTAAGGTTCCCAACTAGTTCAAATATGTAAATGACTTGTTTATAAAGGTTTTCGCCATTTATAATTATTTTATAAAATATATTAGGGGAAAATTTAGATAGTATAAATTTTTTTAAAGTTGAAATTTTTCTACGAGATCAATGGTTTTCTAAACCGAGACGAGATCGAGATTTTCACACTTGATACGAGACGAGATTTTGCTTTCGAGACTGAGATTAAACGAGATCGAAACACTACCGGTGAGTCAATAATTATCGATGAGTATGTATCCCATGTATTAAGCATGCAGCAAACAACAGTATAGCGTGCGAGCTTTTTACCTAGGTTAAGAAACCTAGGGCATATTGAATGTAGTCGATGATGACAGCTTCGTTATCCAAGGAATGCCTTTATCGATATTTGGACTTAATTCAGGTGTGTAAAACCTTCACCTCGCTAAGGCTTAGAAAGGAACTAATAGTTTAGACATACCCCTTAAGCTGTATTTAGATGTGAATTGTTGATAAGTTTCGGGACGCAATTATTTTTTGGCTAAAGTTATAATTATAGTATACATTGTATACTATCTATTTTGACGGGCCCGGGCCGGGCTTTTTAATTTTTATTACGGGCGGGCCGACTGACCTAAACAGGCCCGTTGCAGGTCTCTTGTATACAACATCCTTTTCAGTTGAAATAATTCCAAAAAAGATTTGCCCTTTAACTTAGGAGATTTTTTAAATAATTGTTGTATTGATTTTAACCTCCAAAAAATCTTCGATAAAATTTATCATCAAAGTTGTATTACATGGATTTTAACTTATTGCCAGCTAATAGGATAACTTATAGAAGACCAGGTTTCTTTCAATTATATGCAATTGTCTGTATAGTAAAATTATGTAACAAAAGTTTTAACACAATAAGATTGCGAAAAAGTAAATCATTTCAAGTTGGTTATAAGGCGTCTTATGCTCAGAAACAGTGTCGTACGTCGTCGCTATAATTTTTAGTCTTGTTTAATATCATTTTAAGCAAAACATCATTTGGTTATACCTTTGAGATTATACCTATAATATTGAAAATATATTCATGTCACAATTACTAAGCTCAATGAACTTTCCTTTCATGTCAAATCATAGGCGAAATCTTAGATAAGATTCTACTAGGCTAAATTTTCTGAAAATATTAAAAAAGAAAGAAAAATCATTGATTATTGAGGTGTTTATTTCGTAATCTTTCTAAACTAAGTATTTTTTATTTATTTAAAAGTTTTTTTTTATCTATAATGAATAAAAATATGTATCAGCTACGCTCCCAATAATTCTAGGGGACAATTGATGACAAATAATGATTTATATCATCAAATTAATCACAAAATTATCCATCTCACTTGGTTTTAACTACAATTAGTAAAACACCGTGAACTAGTAAACTGCAAAATTACTTTTTTCCACCCGATTCCGACCGGACAAAAAGCGTTTCAAAAATTCAACCTAATCCTACCCGATTCAAAAAATAGTATAATTCGAATTCAACCAGAATGTAAAAAAGTTGCTGCTTAAATTCGACAAATCAATGTATCAGCTTCAGAAATGGATGTCACAAAGTTGATAAATTATGCGCTTAATATAAAATTTTAATGATGACATTTTTTTTATGGTAAAAAAGTTTATTTTTACGAAAATAAAGTTACATACAACATAAGCGTAATACATAAATAAAGACATATTCGTTAAATACAGATCTATATCATTATCTTCTAAAATAGGCCAAGAGTCGGCAAAGGATATAAAGTTTTTTTTTGTATATATTGTTTATTTGGACGTAAGAACATTATAAAAACGAAGTGTAAAAATTTGAAAAATATAAGAGCGGGTATAAAACAAAATAAAAAAAAATATGATTAAAACGCGTCGCATGTGTCGTCTAATAAAAGTGGCCAGCTGTCGGCTAGGGATTTAAAATTGTACTTTGCGATAAAGATACCAATTTTTTGTTTAAGTAAAAAATTTGTGGAATATTTAGAGGGCGGGCAGCGACGGCTGATATCTTCAAAGAGCTTGATGGCGGCAGGACACACGAAGCAACGATAGGGGAACATGAATCCTAAGTTGTTACCTGAGTAAAAAGGACGCGGAAATTTTAGACTTCGGTAAGCGTTTTCCTATTTCTTTAAAAAATGCAATTGCCTGTTTACCGAAGGAAGCGAAAAACGAGGCAACAACAATGATAAAATATTGGATGCCAAAAGGGTAGCGTATTTTGTAGTTTTACGTCCTTCTGCTTTAACGATAGGGTCGCAATTAGAATGGGAAGGGGCAAATAAGTCAAAGCATGTGAAATCCCATTTGAGGGAGAAGCCCTATTGCCAAGGGACTAGAGAAGAGCCGACAGGCGCATCCTACCTTCAATAGAGGGATCCGACGGCTCAAGGATTTAGAAGATTTTAGCCTTTTTAAGGGCAGCTTGAATTAATAAAATGGATTTATTGTGGCTAACATTAAATTTGTTAGCAAGGCAATGTAGAGGGTGCCTGGCATATTCGCCCACCATGGTTAGACAATTCCTACAAGAGAATTCTTTGGTTTAACTAATCACCAACCTTAAAGCTATGGAATATGAAAGCTCAAAGTCGTCAAGCAGCATTCCCAAAAATTTGCTGGGATAGGCTTCAAGCCATCGTGACCGGAACCATCAAAAGCTAAGGACCTAAGGCTGTAATGCTGGCTATCATCGCTGCTCGATGGCAATCAACGGAGCGCGATACAAGAATCCCGATCCTTTTCTCTCATACTTTGGGGTTGAACAAAGTTCCAAGGCTTGAGTTAGCTAAGGGTCTGAATCATGTCTTGTGAGATAAAAATTAAATTTTCGACCGATTTAAAAGATGATGTAAAAGAAGCTAGCGATATGCTGCCGGGAGGGCGTCCTAATTCTCCTGATTTGGTTGGTAGGGATGCTTGATGCCAGTTATTGGTATTAAATTCTAAATTCTTTATAATGAATGTTGTAATTTAAGCGTACTACAAAAAACCAAATAATATAAATTTCGTATTTATATGGTAAGGTTGCGTGATAATGGGGTGATACGCGTGATAGTGGGATGATACAAAATTAAAGTTGATGGGGTGATATGCAAAAGTGATAATTAAGTCCTTAAATCGTGATAATAACCTAAGTGGCCTGGGGCTATATTAGGGTAGATAGGGTGATATGCAAAAAGTCCTTGAATAGTGATAATAACTTAAGTGGCCTGGTTACAACAATAAAGTTTTTAAAAAGCCTTCGTTAGAGTTTAATACGTCTGGGTGTAAAAATGCGCCAGATGAGCGGAAACAATGATTCATTTTTGAAATGTTGAAATAAAATAGTTTTTAATTCTGTGTAGCATATTTCATTATGCTGACTAAATTTAAATTTTATTATGCGCGTTCATCCTCGCCTCCTCCTTGCGCTTTTTTCTAATCATTGTTACTGCATTAAAAATTTATTATTTTTAAACCGTGTTGTACGAAATATTATTACTGTTAAACCGCGTTGTACGATATATCATTATTGTTAATCCGCGTTGTACGATGAATTGGTAATTATTTACGATCATTTATAAATTGTGGAAGTAAAAGACGAAAAAATTACTGATTGCAAAACGTTTAAATATAATTTAAAAAGAGTGATGTGCAGGCAAGTATTTTAAAAGTTCCGTTTTAGATTTTAAAATTTCGAGATTCTTATGAAGAAAGTCTAAAAGGGATTTTTCACTGCCAATGGGTGATCCCAAAAGGGATATGTTTTCTCTCTTTAATATCAAAAATTTTTAAAAATTGGAAAGTCAATTGAGTTGGGGGCCTGAAAGATTTTTTCGAATTTAATTTGAGATTTAGGGTGGGTTTAAAATTTTCGATAATCTTATTGGCTTTACTAATCTCCTTCGGGCGGTCACATAAGGTGGCGTCGTCGAGATCAGAGACCAGAAAAGCCCGATGTGTTAAATTTTGACTTTTCGGCTGGGACCATAACAAGATTCTGGCAATTCAGGCATTAATGATGTATTTATAATAGTGTATAATTGTTGGCTTGTTTAATTTGTCATTTTTTATTTGATTGCAAAATGTTTGTTGATCCTAGTTCTTATCAAATCAAAAATTAAAATAAAGTTGTTTAAAAATAATAACGATATTAATGCTGAAAATTTTAAAACACATTATTTCGGGCCGGGCAGTTCGGACGGCTCTATTGTTTTAAGCGGGCTCGTTCGGACACTGAGAAGGATTCGGGCGGGCCCGGGCAGGAAATTTAGTTAGAAAATTGAACCGGGCCGGGTTCGGGCAGCAAATTCCAAGAATCGAAGCTTGGTTGTAGAACCATAGCTTAATTGAATCTTCTTTCTATGACTGTTTGTCACCTAGCCTGGTTGTCAGTCCTTTCAGCATTCGTTTCCATTTGTTTATATGTTTACATAGATCTTTCTTTATCTTGTGGACTTTCATATCGTGCCGTATTTTATGAATCCAGATAAGCTTAAGCTTTCCTCTCCTTCGTTTTCCTGCTAAATTTATCATCTCGATTTTCTTTTTGCGGTAGCTATCGTCCCTTCTTTTGACTTGGCCTTACAATCTTTGTCTATTTGTTAGGAGCTTTGTCGTAATAGATGTAGTACCCAAAATTCTTCTTATTTCTTCATTTCGCATATGTTCCTTTTTGCTGACTCTGGCTGCAAGACACTGCTCTTCTCTTTTAGATATAGCCCATGATTCCGAGCTATACAGGATGTTGGCTGTATGATGGATTACAGTGCGCTTTTTAGTCTTCTCGGGATGTTTTCGTCACAAAGAACACCTGTCAAGTACCTCCTGAGCCATCCGGAACTTATCCTTGCTTGGATTTCTTTATTCATTCCACCATCCGATTGAAGTGTTGATCCTAAATATTTGAAGGAATCCACGCTTGTAAGTTGCCAATCGCCCTAAAGTAAGGGATGCACTTAGCTGTCGGTTTTCTTTCGATTTACTCTGAGACCACTTTCTTCTATTGCATTTACCCATCTATTTACAGTATTAGCCAATTCTTGTTCACTTTTGACACAGAGGATTATATCGTCTGCAAAGATCATTGCCCAAGGAGCTTCCTCGCCTAAATCCTTGGTAATAATATCCATTATCATTATGAATAGGAGGACTAAGAGCTGAACCTTGATGGACTCCAGTGTTAATGGCAAAGTCCTTTGTAGTCCCCACCGTTGTTCTAACTTACGTTCTATTTCCCTTGTACATATCTTTTATTGCTCTAGTATGATTCTGGCACATTGTTTTATTTAAGACATTTCCACACTAAAGTACGAGGAACTTTATCAAACGCTTTTTCTAGCTCGATGAAACACATGTGCAAATCCTCATCCCTTTCTTTAAACCGTTCCATTAACCTTCTAACAATGTTTAAAGTGTCTGCTGTAGACCTCTCCTACATGAATCCGAATTGGTTATCTCGAATTTGAACCAAACTCCGAAGCCGTTTTTTGATCCCTTTTTCATAACACCTTGAAAGTGTGACTCATAAGCTTTACTCTGTAATTGTTGCAATCCTGAATGTCCCCTTTCATCTTGTATATCGGGATCATGTAGTTATATATCTCCACTCGTTAGGCATTTTACCCGTTTTCAAGATATTGTTTAAAATGTTGGCGAGGAAGGGTGCACCAGTATTGCCTAACGCTTTAATGCCCTCTATTGATATATTGTCTGGCCCAAGAGCTTTTTCTGACTTTAGTTTACCCATAGCAACTTTGACTTCCTTTTCGTGATCCAGTCCACTGTGTTTAATCTCGTGTTGTATTTTCTTGGTTAATGTCTTCGACTACAGGCCCCTTTTTAATTGATAAATCGCTATAATAGTCGTACATCTTTGTAGTATATGGCTGTCGTGTGTTAGAATTTCTCCCTTTTGACCCTTGATTAGCCGGCATTCTAGGTAATCTTTAGAATTTCGGGCCCTTGACTTTGCGATTTTGTAGATCAATCTTTCTCCTTTTTTTGAGTTTAGTTTTATATTTATATCGTCGTACACCTGAATTTTTTAGCCGATCTTTTAGCTACTTGGTAAGCTTGCTTATCAATACTATCCTTGCTTTAATACCAAACTTTGTACAATCTCTTCTTTTCCTTGATACATTTTTGCACTTCTTCATTCCACCACCACGTCTCCTTGAGAATTTTTTTAGTGGGCTTGCTTTCACCTTGTATTTGTCGCCCGTTTTTCGCATTGTGGCAGCTATACCATTTCATTGATCCTCACATGAAGTATTTTCCTTAAATTCAGCATGTTTAATTACTTGTTCCTGAAAATGTTGAATGTTATCCTTTAGGTGCCTCCATTGTAGTAGCCGCTACTCTTTGTACCTTTTGCCCTTTAATGATCTATTATATAAAGTCCATCACCAACAGCTTGAGTTGGCAGGCCAATATTTCATCGGCATTACCTTAACATTTTGAACATACTTTAAATGCGCTCTGTTGACTAGAAAGAAATCTATCTGAGTGGTGCGGCTGCCGCTTTTGTACGTTATAAGATGTTCCTGTCTCTTTTTGAAGAAGGTATTCCCTATTGCTAGGTCAAAAGCTTGAAAAGTTCCTAGAATTTCCGTACCTCCTTAATTTTTTAGCCCGTAACCCCGACCACCGTGATTTCTATCAAATCCTCTCCTTGATTTGCCCACGTGTCCATTGAGGTCCGCTCCGATAATTATTAGTCCCTCTTTACCGAATTGGGATAGAACATCTTCAAGCTCCTTCCAAAAACACTCTTTTACCGCCTCAGAGCATCCACTTTGAGGGGCTGTTATCGTATTCGATTTATAACAAAGCTGTATCGCCATAATTTTGTCATTGATTCTTTTAACGTCGACGACAGTTTGCTGTCCGATAGCACTATACCGACGCCATTCCGAAGAGTTTCTGTACCGTAAAAATATAATTTGTATCCGTCACCTATGTATTTTGCTTTTTGACCCTTCCATTTGGTCTCTCGTATGCAAGCGATATCGATTTTTCCTCTCCTTAGAACGTCTGCCAATTCTCTGCTCTTGCTAGTCATTGTACCAATATTCCATGACCCAAACTTTAAACTACGCAAACTAATGTCTTTAACCGCTTCCGTTTGTTGAGAGAGTGGTAGCCTTCGTTTATTCCCCACACATTCCAGGCGAAGACTGCGCGCATCGCTTAAGGGGGACGCCCTTGTTGTAGTATACATTTTGGTTTATATGGAATGAGGGAGTATTGATATCTCTGCCTTCCAAGCCTGACAAAACTATGTTAGATTTTGGCGATTGACTACCTACCATTCTTTATGATGCCGTCATTTTGGCGAATTAAACTTTTCTTTAGACCACTCTTATTGATAGGCTTAATCTAGCACTTCTATTTCACTAGTAATCCCTCAAAAAAACCCAGAAATCTTAGTCTGACCCTTCACCAAGAACCTTGTAAATAGGGTAACCCCACCAGTAACAAACACAAAAATTGTGTTTGGCTACCAAAGGTATAGCTTTTTGGATCACGAAAGTACACAAGCTCAACCACCACTACAAAGTATTTCTGGCTCTAAATGTAATGTAAAAATTGTGGAAATTTAGCTAAAAAAGAGTTTATAAGGGTTTCTCTGCGAATGCTGTTAAAAGCATTGGCAAATGTTAATTTCACGAAACAGGACTCGGTAGGAATATGTTGAAGTGGGATCCGGCCAGCATGGCTGGCTGCCTCAAAGCCTCCTTTAATTCCGAAGCCGAGTGGATGAGGGCGGAGCCTTGCGGATAAGGAGGGTTTTATGAGTTTGCAGAGTATTTTAGATAATTCGGCGAAAAAGACTCCCAATGGCAATGGGTCTAAATGAGTTATCCGGCTTTTTGATGGCGATAAGTTTCGCACCGAATAAAATAGGGATGACTTCACGAGGAAATTTTCCATTAACAATGATATTACAAAAAGAAGTAACAGAATTTAACAGAGGTTCAGTGTTTAAATTATTTAAGTTGAGTAAATCTTGTAGATATACTGGGCGCCATCCGTCAAGTCCGGCTGCGTAGTCCAAAGGAATGGAGTGGGCTTCACGGACGTCTGAACACTCAAGCACTATTATTGATGGAGTTGTGGTGTATATCTTGGCTAAGGATGCTGGTGGGTGTTTTTGATTAAGCTCGTCAGGGCAACTGGGGTCAATTGAGGTAAAAAGCTCTAAGGGAACTTTCTGGGTTGCAATTATTGATTTTATTTGTGCTTGGCAGTTTGGTTAATTGATAATTCCAGTGGAAAGGATTTTGTTTTACTTGTGCATGTAATGGGAATATCAGTATTAAAACAAAGAAGATATTCCTTGATAAGACTCGATAAATTATGTTCATAAGGTCCCCTAACATAAAGGATATGGTATGGTGATTCAATGAATGTTTATTATAAAATTATAAATCATTATATGTACAGGCATTATTCCTTAATCTTGTACCAGCTTATTTTACAATCTAAAATTATAAATCGCTTAAAAATAGAGCAGTTAATAAAACGTTTAGTTTAAATTTTGATTAACCTGCAACCATCTAAAATTTCAATTTCGTTAAGTTTCAGAATTCGAAAAAGGAGTTGTGCTTTCAACCCTACCTTATATTCTTTCAACTACACCAACCTGACCCGCGGCATTTCAAAGTTTTTAACCATGGATCACCGGGCGAGTCGCTACCCTGAACTTATTAATATAACTCCTATAAAAATTGATAATTTTTAAAGCGACAATATTAGGATTTAAAGAATACAAAAGGTTGATAACATTTGTTTTATAAATTTTCTATTGAATTTACATCATCCATCCTTATATTTAATCACAGTCAATTTATCACCATTAATTACAGCTGACATTATCAATTAATTTTCTCACATAAGTTAATTTATTTTACTTTTATTCTGTAACAGTTAGAGGTCTGAAAGGGGCCTTTTTTAGGAGGTTGACCCGCCCGTACTTTTGAATACTTTCACGTCCGCCCGAGCCCTTCCGTATTTTTTTGTGCACTTCAGGACAACCCGTACTCGTTTGGAAAACTTTCAAGCCCGCCCGAGCCTTCAGGTCTGGACTTAGTCGTGTCCGTTCAAAACTCAAACATTTATGCAGCATTTACCGTTGTTTTACTCATATTTTAATTAAGATATTACAATTGCATTGGTGGATTTTTTGAGGCATATTCCACATTTATAAGGATTATTTCATGATTTCACAGGTCTACAAATATTGACTTTGCGATTCCATCAGTCAGGCACACATGAATGGGGCGGGAATGGAGGAGATAGAGAGGAGAGTAGATGAATGGGGAGAGTGTTACATTAGAACATCGCAAAGTTAGTATGTGCTTTTATGTATTGCATTTTCAAGACAAAATGGGACGGATTTTTTTAAGGGGAAGGGGTTCACGTAAACGCAGCTAAATTTAAATATAGAGGTTAAACAAAAATATTAAAATGATGGACCTATACATGAAATTTGAATCTACAGAAATAAATAAATACTTTTCAGTATAAATTAAGGGTACCGTGGCAATATAGCCTTAAAAATAATTAAAATCGGCATTTTTTGCACCTTTAACCTCATTTATCTAAAAAACTTGAAGTATTGGGGAAAATAAAAATATATTATTGTTGAGCGCAAAATTCTCTATCAGATTTATATGCCCAATTGCAGGATAGTTTTTTTTGTAGATCTGTGTTATCACTCTACCAAATGCTGTGATTTGTTTAACACCACATTTTAAATATTACACCCTGATTTTTTATACAAAAATGGGATGTGAAAAAACTCTTTCGAGGGTTATCTTACACAATCAAATGAATTAGCATTTAAGATCTTTGTGTTAGATATTCCATGCCCATGGCTGCACACACAGTCCTTTTTAAGTGTAATCTTCATTTATGGAAATTGCCAAAAGTCAATTAAGATGCAATCATAGACTAGATAGATTGCTCATCAAATTTTAATAAATGTAACGTTCTTCCGCCATTGTGAAATGTACACAAATAAGGGAAGGACATATAGATTATAATAATTTTGGGTAATTAAAGTGTTTTTGGAACGTATTAAAAAATATTGAACTATTTAACATTAAAATAGCATTCTAATATAAATATCAATCACAGAATTTATAAAAAATACTATGATGATATCATGTGAATGCAATTTAGTGGCATCTACATTTGATTGAATAATCATTTATCAACATTTTTATTAACTTATGAGGAAGGTAAATTCACATTTGTTTTAACAGTGGGGTACACAGCAGAAGGACAAGGGAAATAGTTAGAGTCAATGGTGGATTTAATGATACACATTTTAAAATACATCATTCAATTAAGCATTATATATATTAATATTTGCATAAAATATCATAAACTGCTATTAATGTTTCAAGTAGAGAAGCTGTTTTAATTTCGGGTAAATGTGTGGTCAGTTAGGGTTATAAAATTTGAGCGAAATGTTTAGAATTAATATTGCACAAATTTTAAAATCAACGAATGTGATAGGTTAGAAGTGTAGGGGATAAGGGTATATAAGTCGTTTGCGGTTAAAAATCTAAGAATCTATATTGATAAAAGCTCTTTTGTAATATATCTGGAGGAGGAGGTATATTAATAGGTAAGATTATGGTAAAAAATGTGGCTTGTGTTATATAGGTGTAGAGCGACTTTTCAGATTGAGAAGATGATAAGTGTAAGCAAATTTCAGCCTTTGTCGATTGATTTAGAGTAAATCGTTCTCGTTTGGCTGTTGGTTGAATAAAACCTTTAGCTTGTTATTTCTCGCCATCTAATGCCCCACACTATTTATAATTCGTAAAGCACTTATTGAGAAACGATAACCGCAAATAATGTATTTAAGCAGACAATTATATTTGTTTTCCTAGAATGACCGAGTAATAACCCTGTTTATTCTAAATGTGTCATAACTCTTAATGCTTTTAATTTTTTGCGTCGTTCTCAATTTTTAAGTATTTATTATTAAGAATAGATTTCATATCCTTAAGGATTTCAAAGAAACATCCTAAGAATACGATTTAATTATTTGAAGAGATATCAGTAACAATTAATATATTGTAAGCATTGAGGCCTTCCCCAAAAGGGGAGACTAGATTCAATCTTTTATTGTACCAACTAAGAATTTTAAAATATATTTATTCAGTAACTGAATAACGAATAATGATCAATTCTCGATGAAATTACAATTCATGATGATATAAGCTTTCATATACAGATATTGATTAGTGTTGCGTGTGTGTAACGTATAGTGGTTTTCTTTAAATATCTTTCTGGATCTTGTATATCGCATATACCAGGAGATTGATAAAGGGTGCGTATCTCACATATACCAGAAGATTGATAAATGGTGCGTGTGTTATAAATGTCAGTAGGAGATGTGCAAAATTCGAATCTTACGTTATTAGAACAGTTTGCCAAAAATTAAAGCGCGGGTATGTCAGTAGGAATAAATAGAATTTGATTTAGAGTGATTTAGTATTTATTAAAGATTGTTTAAATTCGGCAAGATGCCACAATAGATCCAACTATATTATAACGAATTTGTTTTATAAATACTATCGTATCCCTTGATACGTGGATCCCCCATTTCCCCCAACCCCTCCTAAAACAGTGTATTTCATTCGATTAATTACAACATTTATTGTTGGATTTCTTAACATTGTCGGATCTTTTGATCTTATATCTTATACGACTGAGTAACCCCTTTTCCTGTAACCTTAAGTTCATAGTAATACTTTTACTTTCTATTTAATTTCAATACGTGTGTTACTTTACCCCCCCCCCCCCCCCCGACGCGCTTATACTTATTTATTTCTCCCCATATTTGATTGTTTATAACATGAACACGCATCAGTAATTTTTAGTATACGTGTGTGATCGCATTGATAATATTGGGATCATTAATTTATTCTTGGAGATAAATAAAATACATAAAGGACCTAAAGAAAGAATTAAATGTGAGTCCCCCTTTGGGGGGGGGGGGACAAGGTTTATCCATTTACGGCCATCCCCCAATATAGTTTATCTTTTTACGGCCCAATATATCCCCCTATCTTTCGTTTCAATTCGCCCAATTATTTATTCCTATTCCTCATATCTTAAATCCTATCCTGAACAAATATAAAGAGTTCATAATCTTGTTTTAGAATTGGAAATTAAGAATTGGAATGAACAAATATATAAATTCATAATCATCTTATTCGAAAATAGAATAAATACTTTGATTCAAATATTAATAGATATAATTTATAAACGCTTGATCATTTATTTGGCGGGTGTGGTGACGCTAGTTATACGACAGTAGTGACGACAGTCACACGTGACATAGGTTAGGTCAATCTAGGTAACATCAATCAATTACTCAGTGTAATGTTATATAACTTATGTTTATATTCGTTATTTATAATATCTTTTAGTTATATATACCTTGGGGATATGATGATTATTGTATCATATGTTTTGGAATTAGAATAAAGATTTCTTATTACTAAAGTGGCGCGGTAGACTGGACTTGAAGTAACTTTCAATGATGTGTATTTATTAGCAGAATCAATCACCCTGGCAAATAAAGAGGTGAATCGTTCCTCAAATGAATTAAACAAAATACAACAAAAAAATAAAGAACAAAAGATTTTGATGAAGTAAAAAATCTTCTATCAACTACGGATACACTGGTGCCATATTCCTTGGACTTGCCCTTAAATTTATCAGTTGATGCATCGGAATCGGGCCTAGGAGCCATATTAACTCATGTATTCCCTGACAGTTGCGAAAAACCTATAGCTTACGCTTCTCGCACCTTAAGTGTAGCTGAAAAAAGATATTCAACGATCGATTCGGGAAGCGAGAGCGATCGTGTATGGCGTTGAGAAGTTTAATCAATATTTACGTGGACGGCAATTTACCTTGATGACTGATCACAAACCCCTGGAAAGAGTATTTGGGAAACATCGTGATTTACCCAAAGTGGTGAATAACAGGTTAATTCGTTGGGCACTATTCCTGAATACGTATCAATATGAAATAAAGTATAGATCCGGGAAGACTAACCAATGTGCGGATGCCTTGTCAAGACTCCCAAATCATAGAGATACGAATACAAATGACATTAATAATATAGGATTATTAATGTTGGACGATTTAAAATTAAATCATGAAACATTGAAGAAGTCTATCGAGCGTGATGCTCTATGTTCCGAGTTCAAACGAGAATGGCGACTCGATATAAAAAATTGCCGGTTTGATTTAAAGCCTTATTATCATCGTAGAGACGAACTATCCTTCGAGGATGGATTATTATTCTATGGGAATCGGCTAATTATACCCCATTCCTTGCATGTGTTAGTTATGAAAATTTTACATCAGGGTCACCCCGGTATTACAGGCATGCGAAACGTAGCAAGATATTATGTGTGGTGGCCAGGTATGAATAAGGATATTGACTTTTATGTAAAGGAATGCGATGGGTGCCAGGAAAATCGACCATCGGAGCAGGAGGTTCCTTTATACTCATGGTCATTGCCGGAACGAACTTGGGATAGAGTGCATATTGATATTGCCGGCCCGGTTGAAGGAAATTATTGGCTAGTGTTAATTGATGCTTTATCTAAATGGGTGGAGGTAGATATCTTCTATAACTGGCTCGCAAATTGTGAGACAACTACGTAGTTGGTTTTGCAGATTTGGGATACCATCGAAAATAGTATCCGATAATGGACCCCAATTTGTTGGCGGTGAATTTAGAAATTTTTGTTTGGCAAACAACATAAAACACATAACATCAACTCCCTATCACCCGAAAACGAATGGATTAGTAGAGAGGGTAATAAGAACGTTAAAGTCAAGGTATTGGGCTGGAAGAAAAGGTGGGAGTGATAAGGAACTTTGTCTTTTGCAAATCCTTATGGCTTATAGGAACACTCCACAGGCGACGACAGGTAAAGCACCTTCGGAAATTTTATTCGGAAAAAGGTTAAGGACAGCATTTGATTAATTCGTGCGGACCCAAAAGACAAAATGAATCGAAACTTGTCAAAACAAAAATTTTACCATGATAGGAAGTCGGTAGTTAGGCGATTCGGGGAAGGAGATTTAGTGTGGATTAAAAACGAAATAATTCCAGGTTGGTATAAAGGAGTGATTATGGAACGAAATGGCGAACACTCCTATAGCGTTCGTACTAACAAAGGAATTCGAAGAAAACACGGAGATCAGTTAAGTGCGATACATGTCAACAATTATACCAACGTCCGATATTACGATCGAACAAAATATGGAACCGGAAAGGCAAATGATGGAAGAGGTTCCGTTAAGAAGGCAAACAATGGAAGAGGGTCAGTTAAGGCGTTCGTCCAGAAAGCGAAATCCTCCGTTACGTTATCATGAAGAGTTTTAGCTTTTTAAAGTGGGAAGAAATGTAATGTTATATAACTTATGTTTATATTCGTTATTTATAATATCTTTTAGTTATATATACCTTGGGGATCTGATGATTATTGTATCATATGTTTTGGAATTAGAATAAAGATTTCTTATTACTAAACTCAGGATGTCAGTTGATCCGTCTTTCTAGAAAATTATTGATATATTTGGCTTTTCCTAGAAGTCTACGATCGATCCAGAAATTAATATTGATTTCTTGGTAATTTGGAGTACTCCTTAAATCATCCCTCTATAAATTTAATACACACACATACACAGACGGTTTTGTATTTCTATATTCCTTAATATAAATGTTCGCCGTTTAATATATTAATAACCACGAGTTGTTAAACAGGGTACAATTTATTATTCCGCAACACATTACGAGTTATCAGTCAGAAACATTGGCCTAACGTGTATATGATGATGTTTCCAAATCATGTGCCAACAAGGGGTAGGAAGAGGGAGGGGAACATTTGATGAAAAAAAGAACACCCTGTACATTTTCAATAATCAATAATAAACTTATCCTCCTCAAAATATGATAAAATATTTTTTTGCTGCGTGTATCAATTACAATATAGATTTAAATAACAACACTAATTTTAAGGCATATAAGCGATTAAGCATATAATTTTTTCACACAAATATTTGAATAAGATGGACACCCGAATTTTTCGATATATTTATATCGGATTGCTGCTGCTTAAAGTTTGTTTAAAATGTCGCACGAAAAGAAATTACAAAACGAAATCGAAAATGTCATAAACGATATCGATAAAAAATATATTCGAAAAATTCAGGTATGTGTAATAGTTAAACATTTTAAATTAATGCATAATTTATTTATGATTAAATATAATCCAATAATTTAGAGCCACATGCATGAATGTTCGTTAAAGTGCTGTCAAAATGATAATTTGGACATTAAGGACTTTCATAGTTGTGTAGAAAACTGCTCAAAAAATGTCATGCAATGTCAAAATTTTTTACAGTCGGAACTATCTTCATTTCAAGTAATACAATTAGGCACTTTGATGTTTTTTTTACACGTTTTCATAATTCTTTGATTATATTTAACTCTTAATATTATAAAATGTACTGGGTGTAGCCAGGTTTTGGATTAGGGGGGGAGGGGTTCAAAACGTTTAAAAGTTCAATTAAAGAGGGGCAAATTTTTTTTTTTAATTTTTAAAGGTATTTTTATTGAAATTTTTTTTTTGTCATTTAGGGGGGGGGGGCAGTGCCCTTCCCTGCCCTTCTGGCTACGCCCATGAAAATGTATATCTATGTTTTTAAAAAGAATAGAATTCAACGTTGTGCAAATGATTGCCAGGATCAAATCAAAGATAGTATTACCTCAGGTGGAATTAAGACCATGACAGATTCAAAAAACAAATCAACAGATTCTCAAAAAGAATTTGATCATTGCCTTGACAGATGTTTTGA
Source organism: Gordius sp. MW1 (assembly GCA_964036665.1). NCBI lineage: Eukaryota > Metazoa > Nematomorpha > Gordioida > Gordea > Gordiidae > Gordius > Gordius sp. MW1. Next base: position 1,578,607 of record OZ038532.1, read on the forward strand.
GGCACATTATGACAAATTGTTTCCTTTAAAAAATAGAATTGTTGAATATCTTTCGCAGTTTCTATGATTTTTTATCCAACTATGTTGGATGGTTGATCAACCATTTTGTTAATAATATTAGGGTTTAAAAATAGTTAGCTCTTTTGTTTATTACACGTTTGTTCATAATAAAATTAGTTAATTACACTGAAGGATCATATTACAATCTGTTGTGTATTAGAGTTGGATATTAAAATATTTTTTGTAATAATATTGTTAATCATTTGAAAACTTAATTATGAGCCAATTTTGTTTGAAATTTATAGTTAAAATTAATCATTAAATTGTTATTTAATTCATCCTTTGAGATCATGAATAAACTACTAAACATTTTTATGCTAAAGATAACTGAATTAACTACTAAACATTTTTTTTGCTAAAAGATAACAAATAACAAAGAGTTTAGATAGTTATTTAAATTTTAAACAGTCATGTTTCTATACCCCTAAGGTCAATAACTAAATATGCATAAGAATTTACTCTTGTAGGACTATAGTAGGCAGTTATTTGAAATGCCTGCTGGATAATTTTGACCCTAGATATATTTAAGTTTCTAAAAGTTAGAAAGTGTACTTTCCATATACTCATGAATGTAACAAGAATCTGGATTAAATCCTAATATTTGGTAATGGTTTAGAAATGGGTAATTAACACTTTTTCAAAATTTTTTAATCTATTTAAATTTTTTTAATAGCAAGGGCAATACTCTATGCAGGCAACACTATTGCCATGCATCATGGGCGTAGCTGCCCCCCCCTTTAATTAAAAGAAAAAATTTTCAATACAAAAACCCTTAAAAATTAAAAAAAATTTTGCCCCCCCCCTAATTAGCCAGGAGGGGGGGGGGCAGGGGGTCCGGCTGCCCCCACTGCATAATTAGGGGAGTTGCTTTTTTTTTGCTCTCAGGAAAATTTTTGGAAATGTCAAGCTTCTTCTCTTTTTTTTTGCTCGCAGGAAAATTTTTGGATAGTCAAGCAAAAAATTTTTGTTAAAAATAATCTGCCCCCCCCCCCCCCAATTCAGAACCTGGTTACGCCCATGCCATGCATACAAAGACTTTAGACTGCTCAACAATACTAATTAAATGTACGCCTCTTTTGGCCATATTAAAACATGCACAATTAAGGAAATGCAACATATTAATTGCTATGCAATTTATAGGCCGTTTTATAATAATTTTTGTAAATTAAAGATTAAACAAGCTAAATATCAAAAATAACACTCATAATATATCATCAAATAATAAAACTGATCAACAAATAATGTATTATAAATCAGCCCGCAAACTTTTGTAGATTCTGGTACTTTTTACGGTGAACACAAATATATTTTTAGGTTGTAAAATATTTGCTGTAAAAGTTGCTAAAAACAGCGATTTTGGCGTTTTTTAAAGGTCAATAATTTGCAAATTAATCGGTATACTTTTAGTTTAATAAATTTGATTTATAACTAAAAGGGAAAGGAGATCATTAAAAATTTTTTACCCTAACTCTTTTAATTTTTTGATATCAAAATTAACTTATCTCTACTTTTTAACAAATTGCCCTGACTTATAATCGCCCTTTCTTCTTTTTAAAGACCTTGCGGATGAGCCTCGTCAGCGGGCCGAGCTTCTGCTTTGAAATAAAATAACCGGCCGGGCCTGAACGGGCCGTAACCTAACGGACTCGGGCCGGGCCTAGATATATGTGAGGCCTGCTAAAAGCCCTTAACAAACTCAATTAGATGTTTATATGTGTTATAAAGTATAAACCAAGATAGTTTTTATAATGTTCCAATTTATAACAATAATATGATCTTAAATTAACAAGGATTCAATGGATTTCCCTTTTATTTATAAATTAAATTTATTAAATTAAATTTTGCCGTTAATTAGCAAGTTATTGACGTCAAAATCGCTATTTATACCAACTCTGGGAGCAAATATTTGACGTCTGGGGAAAACATATAAAATATATTCGTGTTCACCGTGAAAACTCTACCAAAATCTGCAAACAGTTTGCCGGACGATTTTTCTTGTCATGTAATTATATCTATGATATATTATTTTGATTTTAGTCATATCAAAAGAAGTGACAACCCCTAAATTTATAAAAATATTCATATGATCTATTCAGGATTTCTAATTAATGATAGTTCTTCCTTGTGCTCCGATATCGTCTCCAAATGCAAAATCTCGTCTCGGGTTTGAATAATCTCGGCCTCGTCTTGAGCAGACTTCTCGACATGTGGCGACTTAAAAATTTATAGTACGTAAATTTTTCCCATGATTCTTTTTTTTTAATTTTAATATGAATAAAGGAAATTGAAATAGTAAATTGGATGACCATTTTTATAATTCAAATTTTTAGGAGCATGTTATTAATATAGCTTTTTTACTACTTTACTATATATTATTCGTTTTTACATTTTGTATCTGTTTTTATAATGTCTATAACGAAAATAAAACAATAAAAAACATGTTATTATTTACTAATTGTATAAAGTTGTTTACCAATTAATAAAAATAACAGTCTCTATAATAACAGATTTTTAAAAAATATCATCAAATTTGCAAAACTATCCTATGTGCAAAAAATTTCAATTAATAAAGGTAGTTTAAAATTTTAGACACACTATGTGGGTTTATTTACATTTAACTTAATTGCATATATGAACAGGCTGAGACTCTTAGTTAACATCGCCTAAGATAAGTAATGCCTTTAGAAAAATGATTTAAACATCTGATAACTATTATCAATTCGTTTCTAAAGAATTTATTGCATTTTTATTATTTTTATATTGTCATGGATACCACTTAGAAAAGCTGGGGCTCAAAAAATCTTTACCCATTTTAGCCAAATTTATATAAGTAGTTTGTTTGCTTGACGCTGTGTAATAGGCACCAAACAATAAACTCATTTGCCCTCACGGGCAAAAGTTCCCTTCACTCTTGATGTGTCAGATTCCTCTCTTGAAGGGTGGATGCTCCTTGACGGTCACTTGTTCCATGGGACAAAAGTTTCTTTTTTTAAAATGGGACTACACCTGTATTGATCCGTTTGCACCCTCTAACGATACTCACAATATCCTAAGATCGGAAGAGCATCGTAAATCCTTAAAATATTCAGCTTTATCTATCGTTTCGTCATGCTCAGGGACGTTTGGGAAGAGCGCTTTGAATTTTTTTCAAAGAACTTTATAAACGCTCACCTCCTTTAAAAACGAATAGTTTTCTACTAGGACAATCGATCGCCATTGCCATCGCCTAATCTAATTTTTATTCCTTGATGGATTCAATGCCCATTCTTAAAAAGACGAGGAAACGGATCCTGCCTTTAATCATTTTATTTATTGTATCCTTTTATTTATTGTCTTTATATATTTAATACTTTTTTAAATAAAGTCTTTTTCATCATTAAAAAGAAATCAATATAGCAGACAGGATGATGTAATTACTGCATGTTTAGTAATATTTAGTATTTTATCAAAACTCATGTTTGTATCTAACGCTCAGGTTAAAAATATTTAGTATGCATATTCAATTATTATTTACAAGCTTTAAGGGCCACTCATATTGAACAAGCTAGAAATACAAAAATTTAAATTTTAAGCGGATTTCGATTTAATATTAATTACTTGTATGTGTAAAAAATCCGATAAAAAAGGAACTCCAATTATATTCATTTACATTTAACATGCATAAATGTGAATCATACAAAATATTTACTATATTTGATTATGATGGCCAATAAAGAAAACTTTAAGCCCAAATCTCGAATATAAAATCCAGTCTCGCCTCGAGGTCAAAACACGCAACACTAGTTCTTCCTCTCCAAAAAAATAGCGGTTTAATACGTCACAGCATCCGAATAAAATGGCATGAATATTCTAGATCAGTGGTTCTTAACCTTTTTATACATGCGACCCCCCAAATATTTTATAATTTTTTTGCGACCCCCCCATTTTTTTTATAATAATTTATATTTGTTAAATTATCTATTATATGATTTTTTATTATTGTTTCATTTTATTAAATAATAAACATAAAACACAACTTTATTATTTCATTATCTATTTAAATTAACTTCATAATTAAACATAAAAACAATTCATTTATAATAAAAAGGATATGCATTCGGAAATATATTTAATGAGATTTCTGCTGCTGAACATCATCAACCAATTTGTTAATTCTTGGTTCAATTGATTGTAATGCTATCCTCATGCAGGAATCTAGTCGCAATCGATTGCGTTTTTTAGTTTTTATATCCACCATAGTTGAGAAACCTTTTTCACACAAATATGTACTAGCGAAAGGCAGCAAATTTTGCATTGCTGCTGAAAATAATGGAGGATATTCTGCACGAATTTGTATCCAAACTTGCGCCAAACTTTTAGTTTTAAACAAAGATTTTAAATTACAATCATTTATTAATTCTAATAATGAATCTTCATCATCTGATGATAAATTGGTATTTTTATAATTGTTGTATGGATCTTGAATCCAGAGTTTTGTAATGTGACCTTCATCATTAGGGAAATATTTTTCAAATTTATCAATTAATTTTAAAATATGACATTTAATCAAGTAATTTACATTTTCTTTCTCGAATTGAAATTTTGAATCAGAGATTAGTTGTGAATAGAATGGAAACATTTCATATATATTTGAGTCTATTCTTTGAATCCATCTTTGTAATTTCATTTTCATAGCCTCAATTTTGTTATGCATAGTAAAAATATCAGATTTAGGTCCTTGCATAGATATATTCAACTGATTTAGAATTGTAAAAATATCCGCTAGATATGACAATTTAGCGACCCAATTATTGTCATCAAAATAGCTTGATAGGCTGGAGTTTTTATCATTTAAAAAAAGTTCAACTTCCAGTCTCAATTCAAATAAACGAGTTAAGATTTTTCCTCGTGATAGCCATCTCACTTCTGTGTGAAATAAAAGAGAACTATTATCTGCGCCAACTTCTTCACAAAAAATTGAAAATAATCTTGACTTTAGTGAACTTCCTTTTATGAAATTTATAATCTTTACTGAAATTATCAAAACTTCATTCAATTCTTCACTCATTTCCTTGGAGGCTAATTGTTCCCTATGAATAAAACAATGAGTAGTTGTTATGTTTGCATGTGCAATACGTTTTATTCTTGATGTAATGCCCTTATAACAGCCAGTCATAGAGGCAGCACCATCTGTGCAAATTCCAACACAGTTTTTCCAGAGTAAGCCATTAGTATTCAGAAAGGAATCTATTTTGTTAAATATATTTTCACTTGTTGTATCTGTTTCTAAGTCTATGCAAAAGAGAAATTCTTCAGATATATCCATTTTTATAAAATCAATAAATCGAATGTATCCTAAGCAAATGCTCCTGTTAGAAACATCTGTAGATTCATCTATTTGTAATGAGAACCAAGGAGAATTTTTAATATAGCCAGTTAACTGTTCCTGAAGATCATTAGCTATTAATAAAGTTCTATTATAAATTGCATCATTTGACAAAGGTATTTCTTTAATTTTGTTTGACACAAAGGGTTCAAATAGCTCTTTACAAATATTAAACATGGCAGGTTTTAATAATTCTTCGGCTATAGTAAATGGTTTTTTTGCTTTTGCAATGTACAAAGCTGCAATAAATGAAGCTTTTAATAAATTTTTATTGGTAGTAGTTGTCACATTTATGAGCGTCTTTTGATTTTTTAATTCATCTCTTTTTCTTATAAAAAAATCTTCCTTTTTATTTTTATATTTATCATGGTTAAGATTTAAATGCCTCCACAATTTATTAGGTTTCATTGATTCATTAGAGAGAACTACACCACATATAACACATTGTGGTTTTGTAGTTCCTCGAACTTCTATGCTTACAAACCCATATTTAATATAATCACGATAGTATTTTCTAATTCTATTGTTACTTGATTTTATACCTTTAGTTTTAGGACTATTGGTTTTTTCCGTTTCATTTTTCGCTGTATCATCATCGGAACCTTCACTAATATTTGAAGTTCCTGGTCCGCGATTATTTAGATCAAAAAAAATTTCCAATGTTTCTTTCTGCTTTTTGCTCATAATATGGAATATAATAACTATTTAAAATGAACAAACAATATAAGAAATAATGCACTATTTTGCGATCCAAAGTCTGTGGTGAGAAGTTCGCTTTATTTTTAAATTTCAGAAGTTAAATTTGTTGAATTGTAAAATTAAATGAAGATAATTATTTTAAAGATTAGAAAATGAATAAATTATGAAACAGCAAAAAAATCTACCATTCAAAAAATTATTTTCATTATAAATAATAAGTTTCACAACGTATTTTAATAGCAGCATGGTGTGAGTGGTTATAGCGACGTCTTGTAAATGTAAACAAACATAATGCAACGAGTTCGAATCCCAAGGTGAGTATTTTTTCTAAAGCTTTTCTGAATATTTTTATTTTATTCTAAAAAAATTTGGCGACCCCCCGGCAAACTTCTCGCGACCCCCTTGGGGGTCGCGACCCCTAGGTTAAGAATCACTGTTCTAGATTGTCTATTGCATATTGAAATTATTGATATTTTGTGAATTAAAATTAGAAATTAGGATCTTATAAGTCAGAGAGAAGTTTTTATTTGGTTTTTGGAGTTTTATAAATCAATGAGACATATACCCAACCCAAAATCTTGTAATGATTTTTATTCAAAAAATATCTATTTCTTCCTCAATCCTAATTCTAGACTTAAGTATTTATACTATAAACCTAATTTTAAATAGCTCTTAAAATCTAAAAGTACGTACAAATTAATTTTTAACAAAAACAAAAGTAATCTTACGTTATAGTAAATAAATACGCCTATTCAAACTACATCAAAGAGGCTAAATCTTAACTTATTGTAATAAGAATGATTAATACTCAACAATCATTAATATATATTAAAGATGCATTAACACTAATGTGCTATCACAAATTAATTTATATATATGCTTACATATGCTAGAAGGTGTGTTAATCATTAACGTTATTCTTATAATGCTACTCTGGCCTAAAATTTACGCTTTGACATCCAAGGGAAAACACAAGTTTGAAGGCTTAAAACATTACGAACCTTTCGTAGCCAGGGATGTATCGTTGAGCGAACCAGAAAGCCTAGCACTTCAAAAAGTTAAAAAGGCGGATAAAGGACTCAATCTTTCCTTCGAATATCAAGGCACCATATATAAACTTATCTTGAGCAATAAGTTAGACGTCCTTCAAAAAGGTGACACTTACAACGTTTACACTGATAGGACAGAGCAATCTAACAGAATTCCCATACAACTTTTAAACACCTTTTATAGCGGTAAAGTAGAAAACATTCCCCGTTCCCATGTAGTTGGCATATACAGAAGTGGGGAATTTGAAGGGTTCGTGTTTATGCCCAAGCTGGTACTAATCGTGGAAAAAATATTTTCTGACAGATACAACCTGATAACATACTTGGCGGGCAAGTCGACTAAAACTAACAAGGCCGCTACACCCATCATATCCTACGAATTTAGCAGTTTGGAGTCTTTGTACCAAGGTGTTAATAGATCCGATTTTGTGAGACCTAATAACACAAAGTCTCCTCGTGAATTTGAAAAAGTGGTCAAGACTTTTACAGACACCAAGGCTATCAAACTAAATGTCAGTTCAGTTCATAGCAAAATATTACCACAAACGTCAAGACAGAGAACGGCAGGGGGAGAAGAGCTATGCGACGAGGCCGAAGTGAAATCTAATAGCGATCCGGACTACAAGAAGACGTGTGATTTGCATATAATTATAGACCCAACTTTCTACCACTCATACGCGGCTGAGTGGTTGGACCAAGTTATACGCGAGATTGTTCTATTAATCGAAGGTCTCAACTACGTGTATAGAACTACGGATTTTGATGGAGATGGGAGAGCTGATAATGTAGGCTTCGGGATAGCCCAAATCAGCGTTTACAAAACTTTTTATCACCCCACTTTCAGAAACATTGCTCTTTACAGAGAACGCTACCCCGATAAGCTAAGAGATATGGCCTACTTGAGTGCCTTTTCCGAGGCCTTCGGTTACAAGCGGTGCCTGGCTCTCAGTTTTACCTTCAGAGATTTCTCGGGAATCAACGGTCTAGCTTACATAGGATCGACCTCTAGTAGAAGCGGAATTTTTAGTTGGAATGAAAGATTGATTCCGGGCTTCGAAGCTAAACCCAACAAGCCGGCAGCTGCTAGGCCTCCTATTGTATTGTACCACTTTAACACGGGTCTCATAAATTTTCGTCGACCTAGTAAAACTAAGAGACAGCTGCGAGGCTTATCTCTTAATACATTGGCCCATGAGGTCGGACACACGTTTGGTGCTTTACATGATGATGACACTAAATGCATGGGTAGCGGACAAGTTATGGAAGCTTTTGCACCACCTTATTCAACCCAAAAATTACTTACCTTCTCCAATTGTAGTAGGCTCAACGCCAATTCAATCATTCGAGCGCGTTTGTGCAAATTTAAGATTGCCTACGATCCAGTGTAATAACTATGTATATTTGTTATAAAATGGCCGGAAATTTTAATAGAAATTAAAAAATTACCATGATTTGACCATATAGACACTGCAAAACAGTTAACTTTATATTAACCAAACCTTTGACATATAAAAATGTACGTAAAATAAAGTTCAAAACATCTACTGCAAACTTTTTAGTTAGAATCAAAGTATAATAATATATTTTTATAAAAGATACTATTATAGGAGAGTTGTCCAGTTTTTTTATAAAAATTTTGCTAGATCGTCCTATGTTATTTTTATAATGAAAATATGTAATTTAGCTGAAATTTGGTTTTGCCAAGTGTACAAGTTACTGCCACAAAACTTTAATAATACAATTATTTGAATTCTTGTAATATATGGAATAAATTTTTTAAAGGCTAATTTTAATTTGGCGCTCGTATCGTTTTCTCATCATGGGAAACTATATGATAAGGATACAAATTCTTAAACTATAGATGAAATTCCCTAAATTGGTCACAACCTAAACTTACTAATACAATTAATAATTCGAAAAAAATCGAGTACAAAATTTGCCTGTCATTCTTTAGTTTAATTTATTAATTATTTGAAACAATTTTAATATATTAAAAAGCAGGCCTCCATTTTAATTACTTACCAAAATAGAGAAATTAAGTAATTGGTTTTTAAAAATAACTTTGTGCTAAAACATGAATACTGATCAATATAATTTTAAACTACTGGATATTTAAAATTAAAAATGGAGAACTTTAAACTTGAATAACTGAACATTTTAAAATTTACTGAGCACCCTTTACCGGACATTTTTGAATTATTTAAACACCATTTATAACACCCAACGACAGCCTTTTCACAATACTTTCAGAGTGTACTGCAAACAGAGATTTATTTTAAAGATCAGAAACTAGTAGAACAAATTTAAATAATACAGGATCGTCGTCATTTATTAGTTAATATTGATTAAATACAAAGTATATCCTATAATGTGTCAAAATTTAGATAAAAGATTGCACAATAAGTAACAACAAGAATACATAATTTAACATTGCACTGGGAATATTTCCTAGATAGTAAAAATAATAAAAACTGATTAATATAGACCTGAGAGGTTTAACAACAACGATGAACTAATGATAAATAACTGGATAAACTAACCTGAGTTAACATATAATATAACGAGGCACTGATTAATAATGATTTAAAATCACGAATATGCATTGTATTTTACGATCGAAAATTCGATGCAAATATTATAAAGACAATTTGGTGTACATGAGTAAGATCCTACTTAGTTTTTATTAATTCAAAAATTATTTAAGCTTGCTAATCGAAGAATTGATAAAATCATTTAGAAACTATGAACTAGAGGCTTGACTCTACTATAACATAAATACATAGGATTATGCAGAATTTGAATTATTTGGCCATGATTTGGTACCGGTAAAAAACAAGAAGAGTAATAATTTTTGAAAAACCTTTGGTCTGTTTACGTGTAGTCGACCAAACCTAAAGGTCGAGCGATCAAACAAAACCCAACCGCTTTTACAACACTAAGTGGAGGGGGGGGGGCAAGAGGTGATTCAATGATCGGTAGTTAAGCATAAATTCCACCGACCCACCCGGTCTAACTTATATCGGAGGGGTGGTTTATCGTCCCCAAAAGCTTCCGTCTCGTGTACTACGTGAAAAGGGGTACCTTCCTCCCTGCTAGGCACACCCAAATCAAATTGGAGAAAAGTTAGGGCAGCCCTTATGTCTCGGGCCAATTCAATTTTCAATGCTTCGTTGCCCGGCAATTCCAAATATTCCAAAGCACACGAGCTTCCCACCACTGTTTGAATGGGTTGATGCGAGGTAGCGGTTTCATCTAGACTAGTGTCGGGGTAGTAGTAGTACTGAATAAGTTCTGAATCCGAAATGACCGCGTTGTTTGCGTTATCACAATTTGACCCTAACAAGTACTTGATACGCCTTAGCATCCCTCGCATCTCGATTTCTATGTTGGTGGATGTTTTGAGTGAATCATACGACCTAGTGGTTAGCAACTTCTTCTTTTCGGGCTTGCTTACGGGGCCTCGGGGTGGATTGGGTACTTTTAAAGATTGAGGTGGTGACATAGCTTCGCCACTCGATACCCGTCGCCTGGTATGAAAAAAGACAGGATTTCAAAAATGTCGAGTTTAATTCATCGCCCGCTATTGCAAACTAGTAATGTGATCTACATCAAAATTAAATTAAAAGTTAAAATTGCAGCATTATGATAGAGTAGGGGGTGGGAAGGGCAAATGAGATAAGTGAAAATAAGGATTTAAGCGCGTCAATACTTAATGGGAGAACTATTTTGCATAAAAGGAATTGCTATTCATGGAGGCATCAACAATTAAAGTGGCGGTATTACAGGTATTCCAACCTTAATGCCTCACCAGCTAGGCTTAGGGGTCAAAAGAGGGTGTGAAATAGCAACACACGCCGCAAGATTGACCCTCGAAAATCTATTACCCAATGAGTCTTTTTTAAAATTAGATTTTTTAAACGCTTTTAATAACTTAAACAGAGATTCCTTTATCAAAACTTTTATCAAGACTTATCCTAAATCTGCTAATTATATCCTTTTAAGTTATGGGACACCCTCTATCCTAAAATTCGGGCGTTATTTAATTGATTCAGCGGAGGGCATTCAACAGGGGGACCCCCTTGGCCCCCCCCCCCTTATTTTGCATGGCCATCAAACCATTAATGAAATCAACGAAAAATGCAATTTAAGGTTAAACGTATGGTATCTCGACGATGACACTCTATCAGGCACCACGGAAGAGCTAATCAAAGCTCTTAACATCATTAATGAATACTACATAAAACTTAACCTATCTTTAAGCGCGACAAAATGCGAAATTTATTCTGACAGCACAACTGACATCTACCCGTCCTTAGCATCTTTTCTACGCCTTGAGAAGGACGAGGTTGAATGCGTAAGAAGTTATCTCGACGATAACCTTAAAAATTTAAAATGTAAAAATGAAATTTTTAAGCTTATGCCCGCCCATCACGCATTTTACATATTGAAAAACTACTTCAATATAGCCAAAATATTATTTTGCTTTCGATCCACAAGCGCATTTTTGCATACACATATTTTACAGAATTTCGAAACCCACATAAAATCTGTCATCGAATCCACCCTGAACTTATCATTCGATACTAACACCTGGCTACAAGCCACATTACCAACAAAATCTAGGGGTCTGGGAATTCGTTCACCAAGCTCCTTATCCTTGGCCTCATTTACATCCTCCCACTTATCCTCAAAATCCATCGTCGCCAAACTAATCTCATACTCCCTCGATGAATCATTTATACAGGCCCTATCCCTTTGGAATTTAAATGTTCTACCAGAAAGCTCACCACCACAAACACCAAATCAAAAGGATTGGGATGCATGTTTGGTTTCGCGCTCCGTTGCTTATATCCCTTCGAGCTGCGATACCAAACAACATTACAACCTTAGATCTTTGATGTTTGATAAATCTGGACATGAATGGCTAGAGGCGTATCCTAGCAAGTTCTCCAATATTATGTTAGAGGATTGCGAGCTATCCTACAATATAGCACTACGCCTTGGAATAAAATACACCAAGGCATATGTCTGTAAAAATTGCAACCTGCCAGTGGATGAAGAAGCACGCCACCCGTTACACTGCAGACTAAATAAATTTAGACACTTACGACACTCTAAAATCAATTATATTATCCAGTCAACCCTTAGAAAGGCCCATATTCCCTCCATACTTGAACCTTCAGATCCTGCCCTTGAAGGTCGAATGCGTCCTGACGGTTCCTCGTTAGTCCCATGGGGAAATGGTCTCTTTTCAAAGTGGGATTTTACATGCATTAATCTTAATTATGACCCCATGGCCCTCGCTGAAGAACGCAAGCTCCAAAAATACAAGGCCCTTTTGGACTCTAGTATTTTATCCCACCCAATAGTTTCCTCCTGTTCAGGATCCTATGGAAAAATGGCGTTGGCTTTATTCAAAGAAATAGGCAGGCGATCCCCTCCCTCCAAACATTCCCCCGCATTTTTATTGAAATAGCTATCTTAATTGCAAAATTTAATTTCAAATCTTTTTTGGATTCCTGGCCTCTTCTAAAAGAGGAAGACGAAGACATATTACTCATATGATGTTTTTTTAAATATAATTATTATATAATTGTATCTTAATATTATGTTTAGATACATATCAATAAACTAACTTCATCTTTTGAAAAAAAAAATCTCTTAGTATTTAATAACCTAAATTTCATGAAAACTCTTGATCACGGCAGATTTTAATTCCATGGTCCAAATACCTCTATTTATTTTGTTTCTTAAAGTTATAATGACCTATTTTCGGCATCAATCGTATGCTGTGAGCTTTGTATCCCAAAAAGGCAGTAAATTTTATGAAGTCTGAAGGCAAAAAAGGGCGAATCCCGCGCCCCCCCCCCTATTTCTATTAAATATTGCACAATTCATTAGGTTATACGTATCTTCAAAATTATTTTACCCTAGCCTATATTAAAGGTCGTCCTTTTTGCTGACAACCCATACCCTAGTTATTCCCATGAACAAGATCCTCTGTCTACACTTTTAAGCTGTCACCCCGCAATCTTAAGGTATCCAAGATTGTAGCTAGGCAGTCTAATAAATTTTTTTTTTTAAATAACTTAAGTTATTGGCAAATTTTAAGGAAATTTTCATTTAACCCGTGCCCCCTTATAAACTAAGTTTAGTTGGATCAGTGCATGTTGATTTTACCTAGTTTCTGCACGTCGTTGCATACCGTGGGCTTGGGCCAGCAAATTCCTGATCGACCCGAAGTTGAGCACAAGCACATCTTGCGTTGTGTCATAAATATCTACGACTCGAAGGGTTAGAAAATTATCTGCTTTGTCTGAAGGCCCGGCTGCTTGGCTTTCACCTTATGCCGATAAAATGGTTATAAATTGACTATAATGTTAACTATTATCGAGGCGACCCTTAAACATTAGACTCGAAGTGGAAATTTATGAAATTTTTTTTATTAACTGCAAATCGATTGAAAATGTTGTAAACATATCATTTTGGTCCTCTTTAAATCATTAATCACACATTTCGCTCCCATCCTATCCAAAACTAAGCTTCATTTTCATGATTTCAAACAACCATTTCGCTATTCCTGCTAAAGCCTAGGTCTCGCAATTTAAAATGGGTCTCCTCTACACAACAAAAGATACCTCCAATTACTTTGCTCCCCAACAAAAATAAAATACTATCGAATCTCTGGAGTCAAAACCTGGTGGCTAGTCTATTCATTTCATTTAGCATATCGGATTGAATTAAAAAAGAGTCTCAAACAATCACTAAAATTCCTGGTAAAGCCTAGGTCTCGCAATGCAAAATGGATCTCCTCTACACAACAAAAGATACCAATCACTCTGCGCCCAAATCAACAAACATAATTCCTAAAATACCATATCTAAATCTCTACAGTCAAAACATGTCTAGTCTACTCATTCACATAGCATTTCGAGAATTGAATAAAAATAAAAGAGGGTAATCCACCACTACTCTGATCGGGTCGGCCTTGATTATTGATGCTGTCATCATCGTAATCTATGGTAGAGGCGGCAGAACAGTATGAAGGGAGGAGCATGGGGATGCAAGTTCTCGCAAAACGCATGGCCCCGTTAGGTCCAACTAGCATCCCATCCGGGCCCGGGGAAAAACGGGAGACGGGAAAGTATGAGGCAGTCGATACTTCATACGCTAGACCCGTTAATCTCGGGCAATGATACCTTTCAAAATAATATTTATAACATCAATAATCCTAAATGGAGATTAGAGTTTGGGAGATGGAAAGGGGAGTAGTGTTGTAAAAACGGCTGGGGTTTGTTTGGTCGACCTTTGGATTAACTGTCCGTCTTTCAAATTTCGACTAAGCCTGGTGGTCGACTAAGAAAATGGACCAAAAAATATTTGGTTTGTTGACGTTTAGTCGACTAAAACCAAAGGTCGATCAAACAAAACCCAGCCGTTTTACAACACTAAAGGGGAGTAGTCCTGAGAAAACTAAACTTTAAATCGCTCCTAGTTCGTTTTGCCGTTTGGTTATTAATCGATAAGTTAATGAAATGGATGGACCCATGGGCGTAGCCAAGGAGGGGGGGCAGGGAGAGGCGGTTGCCCCCCTCTAAATCCAAAAATTTATTTAACTTTATTAAAATTATGGCTAGAAGTTCAAAAAAGGATCATTTTACCCCTCCCTAAATCATTATTACCCCCCCCCTCTAATTCCAATGCTGGCTACGCCCATGGATGGACCTTACCCTAAAATCGAAGATACGTCAGGCTAACAATACTTAGGTGCAAACTTTTGTTCATAATAGATTTAGGGCATATCAACCGTAAACTTCAAGTTTTATGACGCAGAAGTTGAGCGGTAATTTAATGATTTTGGGGAAAAATACAGTTATTGAAAGGAGTTGGGCGCAGTCGAGTTATGGAAGGCAAGGCTCTTTTACCTGCTACCTAAATATAAGCCCAAAGATTATGTTTCGTTTTTTAAGAGTGTTTTTTAAACTTAACCAGAATTCTTTTTTATGCATAGTATAACTTAAATCGTACAGGGAATCCTAAAGATACAAAGAGGCTATACCTTGTTATTTTAAAAAATAAGTACTCAAACAGTAAGCTTAAGTAATATTAACACTCCGTTGTCCAGGCTAAAATCCTAACACGGATGGTAGAGGGGGTCTTAAAAGCCCCAAACTTTTTAATAGCTATAACCTGGTTGTATTGTAATATAAACTTTTCAAATTTTAAAAGCATAATACTACAACTCTTATCTGTAAATTGATATATTACTTTGGGTATTTGAACAAGGGATTATAATTTTATAATTACAATTAGTGCAACCCCCAAAATTTCCCCCTATGTGACTATATTTATTCATAACAAATTTTTTTTCTCCATAATTTAATTTATAAGATCATATAAAATAAGGTTGGAGCTAAAACTATAAAAAATTTGGCATAAAAAAACCTAAAAACAAAAATAATAGAGATGTCCAAACTTAGGGAATTTTTGGCCCTACGTTTTTTAGGGCAAAAAGTTACTACTGTTCTAAGCCATTATTTTTCTAATTTTTGGACTTCAATTAAATTTTTTTTAATAGAAATTCATTATAGAAGGTTAGAATTAAGGAAAAAAATCTAATAGTAAAATCTTAAAACAAAAATTTTATGAGGCTTTAAAAATAGTGAATTTTGTGTAAAAAATGAGATTTCCTACATGTTTTGTTAGTTTAAAATTAAAAAATTTTTTAGTTTGAAAAGATAAAGTTTAAAAAAGTTAGTTTATAAATGAACATTGGTAATAAAAGTTTATGATTTTTTACATTTGGCTTAAAAAAACCTAAAAATAAAAAATAGAGTTGTCTAAACTAAAGCAAATTTTGACCCTTTTTTTTGAGACAGAAAGTTTTCTATTCTTATTAATACATTTTTTAAATAATTTTTCAACTAGTTTTATATTTTTACAATAGAAATAAATCTTAGAAGGTTAAATTTGAGAATATGAAATTAATCTTCATTTAGTATCTTAAAACAAACATTATGTAGGGCTATAAAAACAGTCAATTTTTCATAAAATGACACTTCATACACATATGAAATATCAAATATGATTTGGAAAGTTTTAATTCAGTTACTTTATAAACAGACATTTATTATTTATGATCTTTTAGTCTATTTAATCCTAAGCTACAATAATAATTACTATAGGTATAAACTCCTTAAACTAATATATGATTATTTATTTATGACAACATGATAAAATGTTATATTTTTATATTTATATACCATTTTCAGACAAAAAATAATATATATATAGCACTTTTTAATGTTAGACATGTTGAAATATCTAAGTGCACAGGAAAATTTACACAAATTAGCACATTGAAATACCACGAGGAAAAATAAACATGTTAAAATCTGAGTTTAAAATGTAAATATCTCAAAGAAAATAAAATGTTTATAAAATTTTTTTTCACAAATAGGTTTATAATAATGCTTTTTAATATTATATTTAAAAAAAAATTTTTGGAAAAAAATTTTTTTTTCCTATTGTGGAACGTGGGGTCCTGGACGACCCCGGGCATCTAAAACACGCCGTATCTTAAAAACTACTGGATAAAAACAAGCCAAATTTTGCAGAGATATTCTAGGATAAATTTTATTAAGCTACTGAAAAAATGAAATTATAACAATCACTAACTTAATTTGTACAACATTTATAAACCGCTTGGGGTCTTGTGAGACCCCACCTAGCCAACGGAGTGTTAATGCGCGAATTGCTATAAAAATCACGTTATAATTTAATATTATAAAGTAAGCAGCCCCATCGTGGACTACGCAAAGGTTAGGGGCTCAAAAAAGACTTATCTCTTCACTGGAAATTACTGGGCAAATTGTAAAGTAGGAATCCTTCTGAACTATGCTTAGAATAAATCTCGGAAAAGCATGGTGATTTGCTTTTTTTTAATAATTTTTATAGGGACTGGTTGAGGCTATTTATGGACATCATCAGATAAATAATATATAAACTTATAGAAGCGCGTAAAAAAATTAGAATTCACGCTCTAAAGTAGTGTTGCAAAAACGGCTGAATTTTGTTTGGTCGACCTAAACATAAACAGACCAAAAATTTTTTGGTCTGCTTTTCTTAGTCGACCGCTAGGCTTAGTCGAAAATTGAAAAAGAGGCCAGAGTCGCCCTTTATTCATAGTTGAACCAAAGGGCGACCAAACAAAACCCAGACGTTTTTACAACTACTGTGAAGTTAGAGCACTAAGTTTGTAAAAATTAATGCAAAAGTTCTTTTCTCCTTTTCCCATAACTAATTAATCGCCTAAACAAAAACTGAGTTCAATGTTAACATTTCAAATTAGGATTCAGTAGTAGTTCCTAACCAGAGGATTTTAGGTCAGAATATCACCTGTTTGTATTGATTGTTTGGAAATTGCGAACGGTATTTTGAAATTTTTTATAACTACTTAAAATGATCTCGCTTCCTTTAAATTTAATCATAAAACGTCCTTTAAAAAGTTAGTTATTATATTTGAAAGTAAGAGAACACAGTTGTGAAACAAAACTAAAACCCATGAATTTTCTTCGAAATTGGTATAGGGCGAATTTAATATAATAGCCGAGTTATAATCAAAAAAATATCTGTTGAAATCTTTAATAGTTTATTGTTTTTTATACAAATCAATAAGTCATCTTTTAAATAATAAAATGAAGTTTTACACTAGAAACTACTTTCCAGAATTCTCATCTGATTTGGATAAATCATAATACCAAATATTCTTTAAAATGACAACCTCGCGACAAGTTAAACCTGCATTTAAAACGCTTAAATCTCTAACCTTAGCCTAGGCTCGGTAAAAAACCTTAAAAAACGGGGAAAATATAATAACAAAAATGTACACGTTATAAACTGAGGAGATTTAAAAAAAAACACAAATTTAACTTTATAATTCTAACCTCCTAAGATGTCTAGAACGACAAGTTAAACCTGCGCGTAAAACGCTTTAAACTCAAACCTTAGACTATGCTCGATGAAACCCTTTAAAAATTAAAAAAATGTATACTATAAACTGAGGAGATCTATTTAGAAAAAAAACACTCACAATCAACTTTATCATTCTAACCTCCTCAGATGTCTAGAGCGGAGCACGTAGCCCCTAACTTCGGAAAGGGCGTCACTCAAAGCGGGCCCGTGATTTGACGCCCCTCCGTGTAAACGATCGAGAGGTGGTGGTGGGGCGAGTGATGCCGCTAGAGTAGGAGCGTTAAGAGCGTTACTGGACAACGAGGATAAGCGTCGTTTTAATTGATCCACTCCCGTGGCGCTAAAACGCCTAAGTCGTCCTACTAAGCGCGTGAGCGTCAAACGACGCCGATGCCGCCCGTACGCTCTCTCACGATCTCTCCTCTCGCAAGTTTCCGTATTCAAAGGCCCGGAACAGAGGACGGACAAGTCAAAAATTACCTAAAACACACACACACAAATACATTATTTGTTTTCCTCCAAAATTTGTCAAGGGGTATTAAGATATTGCAGTTGGCTGAACTCGGCTTAAAAAATTACCCATAGGCCTAGCTAGCGACGGGAGGCAAAGAGGGGCGGGTGGCCCTAGAAAACTGCAAAGTCACTTTTTTCAACCCGAACCCAGCCCCAAATTTTCTCAAAATTTTCAACCCGAACAATACCCGACCCCAAAGTATTTAAAAAATTTTCAACCCTAACCCTAACCCGACCCTATGTTGGATTCGGGTTCGGGGGGTCAGGTTTTAGGTCACCCGTGCAGGTATCTAAGTGGCCCCCGCCCCTTCAAAATCAAAAACCATTTATATACTCAACAAAATTCTACAGCATATTACCTCTACGTATATCATAACCATAACCTCACTTTCGATTTACATTCATTATATCAGGATATTGGGCTATGATGACATTAATTTGTAAAACAAAAGCCCAAACAAATTAAATTTGTTTGTCGTATAATATATATCTCTTTAATTTCATTACATTTTAATTAATTTATTTTCATGATAATAATCAATATAAATGACAAAGCAATTCCATAATATTTACACCAACTACTACGATTACACTGGTCAACAAATAATGGACTTGTGAAATCAACCGGCAAACTGTTTGCAGATTCTGGTAGAGTTTTTCACGGTAAACACAAATATGTCTTCAATTGTTTCCCTATTCGTCAAGTTTTTTAGATATTCGCTGTCAAAGTTGCCAAAAACGATATTTTATCGTTTTTCAAACGTCAATAACTTGCAAATTAATCGGTAAAAATTTTGTTTAATAGATTTAATCCGTAGATATATGGGAGAGAAATGTATTCACAATTTTTTTTATCCTAGCACTTTTACTTTTTAAATTATACAAAATTATCCCTCTTTTACATTGACAAATTACACCAGACTTGAGGGCGCCCTGCCTTCTTTTCAACACTAGGAATTAAGTGATGTTGTTGTTTGTGTTGTTGTTTATCTACTACTAATTTTTTTTCGTTTTTTTTTCAAATTAATATATTGTATTTGTTAATACCATTGATAATATGGCTTTTTGGCCGTCCGCTGGCTGCTGACCAATGGAAAAATATCACCATTGGGGCCAAAGTGTGAATCGAAATTTTTTTTCTCGTTTTTTTTCGACTCTTATGTATTTATAAACCGTCTCTTGGTACTGACCATTAAAAAAATGACCACTGGCTAAAGTGTAGCAATTTTTTTCTATATTTTAAATATAGGCCAGTTGGCCGTTTGCTGGCTACTGACCAATAAAAAAAATGACCACTGGCTAAAGTACGATTTTATTAATTTAATAAGTTTTTGTTTAATCGAACTTTGACATAAAATTTACCCCCCCCCCCCCCCTTCCTCCTTAATTAGATATTTATTTTGGGGTAATTTTTCCTGCTGACCCGACAAGAAAAAAGGGTGGGTTTTGGGGCAAAAGTTACATAAATTCGCTCCTGGTTCGGGTTAAAATTTTGTATTTGCAACCCTTTGGAAACAAGATGTTTAAAAGCATGGTATAATAAGTTATTGATTGAGAGATTTAATTTTATGAAACAGTTGCCCTCAAGTCTGGTGTAATTTTTCAATGTAAAAGATAGGGATAATTAATTTTGTAAATAATTTAAAAAGTAAAAGCGCTAGGATAAAAAAAATTGTAAATACATTCTTCTCCCCTATATCTACGTATTAAATCTATTAAATAAAATTTTTACCGATTAATTTGCAAGTTATTGACGTTTGAAAAACGCTAAAATGGCGTTTTTGGCAGCGAATATTTAAAAAACTTAAAGTATAGGGAAAAAACTAAAAACATATTTGTGTTCACCGTGAAAAACTCTACCAGAATCTGCAAACAGTTTGCCGGTTGATTTTTCTTGTTGAACCGTGTTATTTAAGAGGGAAGTTAATTGATTGCCAAGTTGTCGTTTCATCAAAAATGGGAAAAATGAATTTATTATTTAACAAATAAAAAAAACCGAGAATTATACTAGAGCCCACTTACTGATGGCGCAAATACTAGGCACTTATTTTTTTGTAAATGAAAAATTTGTTGGTAAGTAAAAATTTGATTGCTAGGACTTCATTTAAACCTAAGTTATAGACTAACTTCAACTTTTACGCATAAATTCTAGCATTAATTTTGCTATTTTATCATTATTTATATGAATTCTCTTCTAAACTTTAGGGCTAATAAATTTCAAAAAGGTGCATCTGACCACAGGAGTATTAAAAAACCAGTTTAGTTTAGTAATGGGAAGGGGGTAATAAATTACCCGGGACGTAAATAGGGAGTAGAGTATGCGTAGCACTAGGAGATCGCATTCGTTAGTTATTTTAGCCGCAACTTCCACGGCCGAAGGTCTGCGTGCGTGCTTATGAGAGAGGGGGTCGTTTTCACTTTTATTTTCCTCGGGGTAGGAGAAGGTATCATCTTCGGTATCGTCTGCTTTGGTTCTATCACCAGTTTCGTACCCACAACTAAAACCCCCAAAAATGGAAACTTCCATCATCGGTTCGAGCATGGCTAAACGATTGGTTTGAGCTAAGGTGATCAATTTAACCAAGATTTGGGCCAAGCATTCCTAATATTCCGCAAAAACAAACAAACAAATCGCTACGTAAATTGCCAATTATAATTTCAAATCCTAGCCGATTTGCTGGCAGTCGACGTGTTTTCGAATTAGCATTTTATATATTGATTTTCCTTTTAAAATTCTTCATTGTGTTTATGTATATAACATCAAATAACTCAGATTAATTAAAGGAAAGGCTTTTTATTGTCTACGAGAAAAATATTGCGCCGGTTTAACATTCCTACAAAAATAAAACATAATCCTTTCCAATATACTATTTGAAAATCACCCCATAGTAAAATATAAAGTGCTTCCAATAATTGTAAGAGCCATTTAAAATAATTTAATATTTCATGCTTGCTCAATTTACGCTAAACAATTTCTAAAATTTAAAATAAATTGCTGCTTCAAAAAATATGTGAGAGAACTTTAGAAACTTCTATTAACTTGGAAAAGTATAAAATAAACGGTTTTATAATTGACTCGATTTATTTAGTTCACGACAATTCATACTTTTTTCCTTTTATTATAACATTACTAAAAAAAATTATGGAAAACCAATTGAAATATCATATTTCATTAACCTTATAGTTTTTTCATACCCATAACTAGTTTTTTTTTAACAAGTAGGTTAATTAGATTAAAAGTACCAACAAATGCCCCATATTGGAAACTCAAGCATAAAAAACTAATGGAAAAAACATGTAGATGATTATATATATTTTTATTGAAGAGGCAATACAAACTACTGATTTATTGGTAAAAACTAATTGGCAAAGGGGTAGGGGTGCAAGTTTTAATAAATATAATATTTATATACTAAGTGTTGTTTGGAAACTTGACAAATTATGTTCCCTAGCTAGACCATATAGTTGGCACGTGGTCCAATTTATTATGAAAAGCTTGTAAATTTAAAAGGAGAGAGGGGTGGGGGGGGTTAAATTTAGCTCCGAATTACAAATAGGTATTTTTTGAACTGAATTTCCCAATTAAATTATGTTAATATATGGGGGAAAATCTCATTGTAAACTTAATAAATTAAATTTTTATTTATTTCATATTAAACATGTTTAAACGTTCTGGTAAATGAGAGTCATACAAAATACATGGTGGTTTATGGAAGGATACAAAAGAAGCATTTGAGATTAAAATAAATTTTGGCTTAATATTTAATTTAAAAATTAGCCAATTTTTGGATGTTCTTACTTATATAAAATTAGTAGTAAATTTTAAATTGAAAAGTTATATTTTGCCACAAATTCTACAATTGCTGTAAAAAATGATTTAACACCTAAATAGTGCTAGAAAAGAAAAGTCAAGTTTCAGTGAGTTCAACAATATATAGTTTAGTATCAACAAATAAGGTTTTTTAATATTTAAAAACTTATTAAATAATAAGTAAAAAACAAAAAGGGACAAAATTAAAGCTAAAAACTTATACCAAAATTCATTTAAAATAAAAAAAGAATAAAAAATGTATATATTTTTAAATTTCAAATTAAGGATCCAATAGATTAAGCTTTATTTGTTATTAAAATTTTTTGTCATATGATAATATAATATGCATAATGATTAATTAACATATTTGCGTCATATAAAAAATGTATAAAAATATAATAGGCAAAATTATATTAAAATGACTTTAAATTACTAATATAATATTAAATTATCAAAAAAATAACTCTGTAGTAAAATAAACAAAAGTAAATTAAATTTAACTATAAAGATATTTGAAATAACAAATATGATAGGTGAAATTTCCATTGTTAATTACATATTTTAATAAATGTTTATTGTATTTTTATGTTTCTGTTAGTAAAATATAAATGCTATTATAATTGAATTTTATCATATAAACCACTAGATCATTTATATTAAATATTAGTATAATATATATTAAAAATACCTCAACATTAAACTCATTGCTGATATGCGCGATGGCAAATATACCCGTAAGGATTTCTTTCAATATGATAATTACCGAAGTTATTGCAATATCTGATCCCACAAATCTAATTTTAGTTAAATTAGGATCAATGACGGCAAATTCACCTTTAAAAAGGTATAGAAGAAAAGTGGGATCATCGAATTCTATACGATTTAACTTAATCACTTCTTCAGATCTTTCTTTAAGTTTTTCAAAAGTATGGAAAAAATCGTCAAGAGAAAATGGAAAATAATCAGGAAATATATCGTCGATTTTCAAAGGCATTTGTACCGACCGGCTGTTTAAATGAATGTATTCCGAAGATGTTCGAGACCTGAATGCAAAATAATACGTGGCTTATTATTTTTGTAGAATTCGCTTAATATCATAACACACAATAGGTTTTGTTGTCTTGAAGCTGGTTTATTTATTAATAGAGTAGCAAAGATTTGACCGGTGGACAGATATTAGTGTGATTAACCGATTGTACATTATTATAATGAATTATCTCGTTTATGATCACGTGACTCAATCTTGTAACAAAAAAATATTAAATCATGCATATATAATCACGTGCTATTATATTATTACTTCTAATTTAAATCTATATGTATACCTAGGGGCTGTATTGTTGATATTTGTTAATTCAAATAATTATACTAATTAACAAAGGCGTAGCCAAGGGGGAGGGGCAGGGAGAGGCGGCTACCCCCTCTAAATCTCAAACTTTGTTGAATTATTAAAATTATGGTTAAAATTTAGAAAAATGAATATTTTCCCCCCGCTCAAATAATTTTTGCCCCCCTCTTTTTACATAGGCACATCAGCTTCGATATTTGATGGTAAAAATATAGACACAAATGATTAACATTCTGAATTAAAAGTTATTCCTTGCTTCATTTGGTCAAAACAAGGTGGAAATACTACGCAACTATTTTTTTTTGATTTTTAAATTGCTTATTTCAACGTAAGAACATTATAAAAAACGAAGTGTTAAAATTCGAAAAATCTAAAAGCGGGTGTAAAAAGAATTATAATTAAAAGGCGTCTCATGTGTCATCTAATAAAAGTGGCCAGCTGTCGGCCAGGGATTTAAAATTGTACTTTGTTATAAAAATACCAATTTTTTATTTAAGTAAAAAATTTGTGGAATATTTAGAGGGCGGGCAGCGACGGCTGATATCTTTAAAAAGCTTGATGACGGCAGTACCAAAAGTCGCAGAACATGAGGCAACGATGGGGGTAAAGATATTAGAGGATAGGAGGGCCTAGTATTTTACCGTTTTGCGGTGTTCGGCGAGGGTCAGAGCGTTGTAGTTATGGTAAAGGGGGCGAAAATGTCTATGCAGGTGAAATTCCATTTAAGGGATAAACTATTTTGCCAAGGGATGAGGGTAGAGCCGTCTGGTCGCATCCTTCCCTCCAAGGGTCTGACGACTCTAAAACGGATGGGATATTGGCTTTTTTAAAAGCGGCTTGGATAAGGCTATTCACCTTTTCGTGCCTTATGTATTTAAAGTTATTGTAAAGGCAGTGTAGGGGGTGCCTTGCATAAATGTCTATGTTTTAGGAGCAGTTGCGGCAGAAATATTCCTTTGAATAAGGAATTCCTAGTCTGAGGGCGATGGAGTATGCTAGCTCTGGGTCCTCCAACATCAATCCAGAAAGTGAGCTAGGATAAGCTTCTAGCCACTCGTGACCCGATCCATCAGAAACCAAAGATTTAAGGTTGAAGTGCTGGCGGGCGTCGCAACTCGATAAGAGGTAATCAACGGAGCGCGATACGATGCCAGCATCGTCCCTGGATTGACGTTGGCGGACTAGACATCTAGAGCTTGCACAAACGATGGATCCTCTCTTGTTGTGATTAATCGGTCGATCATACCATGGGCGGATTTATACGAAAAAATAAAAGCTGCTAAAGGAATTGAGGTAGCTGGGCGTATGTCTAAGCAGCCAGCTTTAGTGGGTAATGAGGCTTGGAGCCACGAAGAAGTGCTGAATTTGATATTAAGGATGGCTTCTAGCGTGTTTTTCATGAAGCTATCGTAGCTTTTTAAAATCTCGGGTAATAAAAAAGCTGATGATGACCGGAAGCAGTGTTGAATCTTTGAGATATTAAAATAATTTTTGATTATATAAAACGCATGATGTTTTGGGAGGGTATTGAGAGTTCCCGTCTTCGAGGAAAGAGTTGATAAGTGCATATGTAAAACTCTATTAAGGCGATTTGCCCACCTATTGGAGAGCCTAGTTGAGTTAAACTCTTCATTTCAACTTTTAAAAAAGGCTTAAAATGGGAAATATGTCTGTATCCGAGCACTGATATATCTCGCATTTAGAGATGTTCAATTTAAGGTTTAGGGTAGCTTCATAATCTCGGATTAAAAGAATGGCCTTGGAGATTTCTTCCGGAGGACCGCATAGGGTAGCATCGTCTAGGTACCAGACGTTTAATGTAAAGCATTGGTGAGAGAGATTCGGTTAAATTTTTGATCCCTAGACAAAACAAAGGTGACCTAGAGGGTCACCCTGTTGAATACCTTCTGCCGATTAAATTAAAAAGTCCCCAAACTTTAGTTTTTATATGCAACCGTAACTTAAACTGATGTAATTTGCAAACTTTGGGAACTCATCAATGAAGGAATTAATTATCGTTTCCCGGCGAATATTATTGAATGCATTGGCAAAGTCCAATTTAACCATGCAGTGATTGGAGGGAATTTGTTGAAGACTTATCCGCGCAGCGTGATTGGCAGCCTCACAGCCACCTTAAACCCCAAACCCTAATTGATGAGGAATTAACTTTTCGCTTAAACTAGATTTGATTGTCTTATAAAAATACGTCGGAAAACACTGCCAATAGCAATGGCTCTTACCGAATTAACAGATTTTTTAATAGCGATGAGTTTAGCGCCGAACAATATAGGAATTATTTCGGTAGGAATAATACCGTTGACAATTAAATTGCAAGGGACGTTATAGAGTTGAGTGGAATTGAAGCGCTCACGTTTTGGAGGTTAATCAGGACTTTTAAATAAACGGGGCGGAAACCGTCAAGGCCTGCTGCAGAGTCGATGGGAAAGGAATGATGGCTTCCCGATTGTCGGAAGAGTCTAATTTTATGGAAGAGGCTGAGGTAGGGTGATATGCCGATGAGGATGGGGGATGTTTAGATTCGAGTTGTTGGTATGAATCAAGGGAGTAAGGAGCAATTGAGTCGTTGTCATAAAATATTCTTAGAGCACTTGGGGTTAGAGTTATCAATTTTTTTAGAAATTTGTTTTGCAGTTTGCTTGACAGTGGTGGAGTTTGGGGATTGTTTGTGCTGGGGAATATTTTTAAAAATATTATTAATATTGAAATTTAAAAAGGAGTATTTAGTATGTTTGGACAGATTTTCAATGTTGCGTTCTCTTTCATATAAGGTGTGAAAAGTAAGTCTGAAAAGTTTATCCCAGTTAATAAGATTTGAGGGAGAGTTTGTTATGGAAGTTATAAGATTGATTAAAAACTGTTGAGTAGCCGGGCGAGCACCCCTAAGGATTCTGGAAAGGTTAAGGCTAAAAATGAATCACTCCAAGAATAGTCCAAAGAAGTTGTAATAATGGGGTTGTCTAAGGATTGAGGATCTTAGTTGGACGTGCAAGGGGCATCATGAGGAGCATCCTCTCTTATGGAGGCAAGAGGGGAATAAGAGGGCTAGCGGATTTTCCCAGAGGAGATACAACGTGCAGAAGGGTGACCATGTATCATAAAACAGTTATATTTTTTGAGGCTAACAAGTTTTTTGCATGTACAGGATATAGTGAAACCCATATTTATATTATTTTATAAAAGAGGTATTGAAGCAGTTGGTTTAACTATAAGATTTTATCTATATCATTATTATTAGTTTTTCTTTTATAACTTTTTATGCTCGTTATAACACAGCTTCTGAATTAAAAAAAGTTATTCTTTGCTTCATTTAGTCAAAACAAGGTGGAATTGCTACGCAACTATATGTATCTTAATTTGAAGAATTTATTACAGAAATCTATTTAATGCAAAAACAATGGTATTCCAGGCTTGAATATGAAAAAACAAGGTGAGTTAATTTAAAGAATTTGGGACAAGACCTAAGCAAATTTCAAAATTTTGCAATTTCCAAGATCACCTCGACGAAAATTTAAGGTACCAACCGCGAAGATTGGGTCGATTGTGGATTTGCCGGCCACAAATCCGAATAGGTTAGCCGATATTTCCACATCGTTTTTCAGCCTTGTTACTAAGATCCTTTCCATAAGCTTCAAGGAGTGGCAAGATAGCTTGATACCTCTGTAATTGCCACTATTTGAGGGTCTCCTTTGCCTTTAAATAAGGGTATAATCGTGCTTGCTCTCCATTGATAAGGAATTCGCTCTTCTACCAATATCTTGTTAAAAAGGTTTGTCATAGTGGTAACTCCTTCTTCACGGAGCAATTCTTCCATGGGTATTCCATTTTAGCCTTTTGCTTTTCCTTTTTGCATCTTGTTCATTTGTGTCAACTTCATCCTCCTGAAAGAGTTCGACCATACTTATATTTGGCTCAATTTTGGGAAGGGAATCCTTGTCATTTGCAATATTCATAAGGTAGTTAAAATATCCTTTCCACCTTTCCATCACTCGGCTTGACTAAGGTTTGACCCTTCTCGTTTTTGACTATTTTAAAAACTCCGACTTCGCGACTTTTCTTCTCCCTTATCTTGGAATTTGTACATAAGCCTATCGCCCCCTTTATGATCCAGTTTGTTTGCATCTCGGTGTAAGCGACATTCATCGCTATTGCAACGGCCTTTTTTGCGGCCCTCTTTGCGTCCCTATACTCATAATCCTCCAACTTTTTTGATTAAAACCACCGTCTATATAGATTTTTCTTTCTTTCGATGAAATTCCTAACCGATTGATCTCACCACCATATTCCCTATTCATAGCTTTGCCTCTTTTGGTCTGTCCTAGAACAAGAATCGCTGTTTCCTTTGTGTCCTTAGATAGCGTCTCCCACTCGTCGTCTACGTCCCTTTGCAACTTCCTTGCACCCTCATTTTCTACAGATTATATTATTGCTAGACAACGTTTAATTGTTGCCATTTTGTTGTTAGCAGATAAAACATGCGATAAATTCTTTAGAAGAGTGAGGAGGCTTTTTGATGGTATTTTTCGCTTGTCGACGTAGCCTTTCATATCGAATTTGAGGTTCATATACCTTTCTTCTTTCGGGAAATACTCCTGAGTTAAGATCCATAACAAGGGGACGATGTTGCCTGGCGATTTCTCCCAGTATTACTTTGCAATCCTTGATACTCCATAAGTCCTTTTGCCTTATAAGCAAATAGTCAATTTGACTAAAATGTTTCCCACTTCTATAGGTCACAATATGATCTTCGCGTTTTTGAAAACAGGTGGTAACGATCGCCATGTCACATGCTTGGGATACTGGAGAAGTTTTTTCATTTCTTTGTTCTTCAGACCATGTCCATAGCCTCCATGATTGCGTTCATACCCTAGACGATCTTTCCCTACGTGAGCGTTGAAATCGGCCCCAATAATTAGCCTTTCTTCCTATCGGATTCATTGTATTTCTTTTCAATGTATCTAAGAATATGTCTTTCTCTGATTCTATACACCCAATTTGGGGAGCATACGCGCACATAACGGTTAGAAGGCCCCTTGATCTTCAATCTTCACTCACATTAGCCTGTTTGAACAACGCTACTTCCACCACCTTGTCCTTAGACGATTCGCTTAGAACGATACCCACCCCGCTTCTACCATTTGATGACCCACTGTAGAAAAGCTTGTATCCTTCTCCTAATTCCCTAGCTTTTGTTCTATTTCATTTCGTCTCTTGTAGGCAGGCGATGTGTACCTTTCTTCTTTTTAGCATTTGTGCGACATGCTCTTTACCGTCAACGTTCCCACATTCCAGCACGTTATTCGCATTTTTTCCACAACTTATTTCCTTAAACGCCTTCGTTGTGAGTGCAGTTGTGTATTTTTTACATTGCACGGGCAGGGTATGCAGTGCGCGTCATTTGTGGAGGACGCCCTAGCTTTCTTTTGTAAAATGTCTGAATCTATCATGATTTTGTAGTTGGTTTTTATATCCGATTTCCGACCTGAGGCCAACCATCCACTTTTTGCACACGGACGTAGGACCGTCGTAGGTAGTGTTGATTTAAATAGAATATTTAAGATTATTCAAAATTTCAAGAGATACTATTTTAAAGGAGATATTTGTTAAAAACAGATCTAATTAATTGTACTTCTGTTTGATATTATTTTGTAGGTATCATTTATTGTATAATTAATAAATTTTAATAATAATATTTGTTGTAAACAGTATGATTGCTACAAATTAGCCCCAAAATATTTTTAGCTGTATTAAGGACATAAATCATTAAGATTGTTTTAGAAATGTATTTATATACATTTATCCCCTTAAACATATTTTAAAGTGTCATAGTTTAATTTAATAGGCACAAATTTTTTTTATAACATTAAATAAATTTTTTGGAGTTATTTAGTCGTTATAATATATAACTAGTTTAATAATCATATATTTATTTTATTATTATAGTTAAAATTAGAAGTCAGAAATCGAATGTCAACAGAACCATAAACTTGCGGTTACAAATGTCGACAGAGAAAAGAAGCTAAATAAAATCGCAAAAAAATTCCGAACTTAGCTCTATCTAAAACTCACAAAGTTAATTTTTATAAAGAAATCTAGAGAAAAACCCATTTTTTTGTTTAAATATTACCGATGCTGTTAATTTACATTAGTGAACCTAATTTCCGATCATATAAATAAAGTTTAGATTTTGTAGCATTTAAACTTTAAACTTAATCTCAGTTCGGAGTTTTGTGCAGATAGATTATTCCAATTTGCATACATTTCGTATTTAAGAAAATCTTTTAAAAATGTATTTAAATATTATGTTATGCAATTGAACCTATATTACCAATTATCTACGATTAGATTTAATCTTATAAACGAAGATTCAAATAGTTTTGGTATTTTAAAGATTCCTCGTTCCATATCATTGCTGTCTTTTATTGTTATGTAAAATAAATAAAAAGAATAAAATTAAGGAGCAATTGTATGACATAAATCTTGAAACCTGCATTATTGCTTTAAACATTTATTAATCACTATTGAAGGTATATACTAATAAATCTTTATATAACACATTTTAAAAATTTCACACAAGAGCCATTCTAACTCTCCATATCTTTTACGCTGCATTTTAGATAAATTGGTAGGTGTCATAAAAATTGGCCACACGACTATTTTTTCAGAATAAGTAGTATTATTTGGGTAAACAATGTAATTATTGATTTTCAAATTAAATGAAATTTAGTAAGAGGGGTCTACAAATTTAAATAGGCTAATACTTTATATAAACAATAAGGGGCGTTTCATAGCATAGGAAATGAAATATCGAGCAAAATTATTTTTGATTAAAATTTTGTGCCAAATAATCAATATAATCCAATTTTTTTTTCCGCTATTTACAGTAAAAATCACACAAGTAAGAATCTGGGTCTTAGATTTAGGAAAAATATCATTTAAGCAGAGCTGTTAAAGTTACTTTACCTTAGTAACTAGTTAAGTTACAGTTACTTTCACAAAAAATGTAACTAATTACAGTTACAGTTACATTTTTCAAAATGTAACTGATTACAGTTCCTGTTACATACCTGATGGAACTAGTTACAACTAGAGTTACTTTTGTAAATTTGGAAAAACGATATTTTTTTATATTATTCATTTAAACATTTGTAAAAAATCAGAGGGTAATAAATGATGTATCGATTTCAATGTTATTTTCTATAATGTCATCTAATAAGCTGGTCTGCTTTTCACTGAAAATTAAGAATAAAGAGGCTTAACGGGGGCCCTAGATGGTAGGGGTACATTGAAATTAATGAAAAGTTTCTTCAATTTAGGGAAATTATTATATATTAACAAATCATTATTATTCCAATTGATAAAAGTGTGAATGCACTCCTGAATACTTGCCGACTTTAAAAGACTGAAAAATTTCAACGTATTAGGTTCAACTGGGTCCTGTCTTTCCTCATAAAGTGTCTTCTTTAATTCTCTTTTCAACACGGATCCCACAGTTAACTTGTTTTAAAAATTGGATTTATAATGAAGGATAAGATGACTTTATCCACCATAACTTTACTACATAAGTGGTTAGTTTGGTTTGCTGACTACCTGTTGACTTAATATCTTTGATTTTTTTATATTTATGGGTATGTATTATCTAAAAAATAATAATCAAGGTTTAAATAGTTACTTTTACGTGCTTCCATAAATTTGTAGTGGTATTTAGAGGAGCTGATATTTACTTTAGGGCTGCACAATTTACTTAGTAATATCATCTTCTTGGTTTCTTTCTTTATCAAAAAAAAATCACAAAAAGGGGCCAGGGAGTTTTCTTTTGTTTCATGTTAAAATAAAATAATACAAGCTAGATAATAAAAAAATATCATAATTCCAATAACCTTCATTAATATTGTATTGTATTATCGGTAATTTATTTAATGGCTTAATTACCAAAATTTAGAAATTTTGGTTCATCAAAAATCATATAACACTATAGGTGATGAAAATCTCTTTTGCGCATTTATAAGGATGGGCTATTTTTTATCAAAAAATAGAAAGAAATCAATAATTATTCATAAAATAATTTTTAAATGGCCAAAAATCCAAATACCAAACATTTTAAACTCTTAGCCAAAGTTTTACCTGATAAAAATATATCCTTTCTAAAATTTTGCACATTTCTTAATTTCTTCGTTCAAAATCTTTGCAGATATAAATGCTAATTTAAACTAAATAATAAATTTGAATTATTATTTTAATAACATTTGTTAATTTTATTATAAGTAGTTTATCAAATGGCCAAATGATCAAAATTTAAATTTAGAGGTTGGGCAATAATTATAAGATTTTTTATGTTGATAAAAATCTCTTTTGCACATGTATAAAAAAAGGTATTTTTACAAACCAGTTGATAGGACATAATAAATTAAAATTTATTAAACGTTAATTTAGATGGCTGAAATAATTACAAAATATTACATTTTTTACCTGCAAATAAATAATATATAAACTTTTTAATCAAAATTTTAAATTTGTCAATTATTATAATTTTTTGGTTTTAAACTTTGCAGATAAGAATACAATGTACTAAAATAATACTTTATATAATAGTAATAATTTACTGATAGGATGGACTATCTATTCGAAATTCAAATTTGATCCGCGAAGAAAATTTAAGTTTAAAGTGATTACCACAAACTAGACGTGTAATTTTAATGTTTAATTTAAAACAATTTAATAAAAAGTACTGTAACTTTAGTTACACAGTTACTGAAATAATGTAACTAACTACAGTTACAGTTACCCTGAAGTAAAAGTAACTGGTTACAGTTACTTTACTGAAGAAAAGGAACTAGTTCCAGGAACTAGTTACATGTAACTAGTTACTTAACAGCTCTGCATTTAAGCGATTGTTACCACTTACACAACTAAAAAACTAACTAATTGTATTATGATTGATTTAATCCAAAAATGTTAATTACTTCATAATGTAGCTTTTAAATGCTAATTTTTATATTATTAAGGACAAGTATTGAAGTTCTTGAACAAAATATATGGGTAATAAACTAGTGCCAATGGCCTTCTGCACCAGAGACCAGAATGCCCGGCCCGGCCGGCTGCCCGACCCGGCTCGGCCCGGCCCGTGGGCCGGGCCGGTCAACTGTCTTAAATTTTACCTTTCAAGCGGGCCCGGGCGGGCACGTTTTACTTTTCGGGCGGGCCCGGGCGGGCACGCTTTGATAAGATTCGGGCAATTCGGGCATAATAAAATTATTGTAGGGCTAGGGTAGGGTGTGACTTTTTATATAATATGAATTATTTTTGAAAGTTTCTAGCTAGATTGAATTGCCTTACACAGCTTTACCTTTAACACTTCAGAGGTCGGGTGGGGTTATAATGACCCCAAGCCTTTTAAAAATGCTGTGCAAAATAAATTCGTTTTCTATAATTATAGGCATAAAATTAAACCACTTGATCAAATAGACAAATTAATATATTAACAAATTTTGACAAGTTTATATTATAAAATATCTAAGTTATAGCTATTAGTTTGGGGTAATTAATACCCCAAATACCATCCGTGTTAACATTTTTGACCCAACCTCTGAAGTTTTAACCAAACCACACTTATAGTAATATGAAAGATGCATTTTTTATCCCTCCCGGTCCCGTGGGCTCAACACAACACAATTTGATTGATTCGAAATGCTATTTAAAATTCTATTTTTTTAGTGTGCTTTATTAAGGGCCGGGCATTCTTCTGATTCTGATCTCTGTCTGTACCCTTTATTTAACCATTGTTGAGAGTATCGCATATTTAATGAATTTGTTGAATATTTACTTTACTATTACTTTTACGTCCTTTCCTTTTTTTATTGCTAACTAACGAACATGTGCTGTGCGTGCATGTGCGTGCACGTGCAGTCTAGACAAACATCCAACTCTCTTAAAAACGTTTTCATATTCATTTTCATTCTATACCCCAAATTAGCACGTTTATCTAAAAACTATTTGCCATCCTGGCGACGAGTGCGGCTAGCGAAAGAAGCTTTTCTATTGCAGGAAGATTAATAGAAGAAAGACGAACTCGACTATCTCCTGAAATTGTCGATGATTTGTTATTCTTACATAATAACTATAAAAAATAAAATAGATGTTTTTATTTATATATACTCACTGAAATAATTTGGATGAAATAAAAAATTAGGGCTTAATGGACACATGTAATATTTCGGGCGGGCATTTCGGGCAGCTCTTGCGCTTCGGGCCGGACCGGGCGGGAATTTTGGGCAGCTCTTGCGCTTCGGGCCTGACCGGGCGGACACTGAGAAGGGTTTGGGCGGGCCGGGCAAGCAAATTAATCATAAAATTAAACCGGGCCGGGTTCGGGCAAAAAAATTTAAACAAATCTGACCTCTGTTCTGCACCTTAATGAAGTAAAAGAGACTCAGCAGACAGCAGCTCTCATTTGGCTTATGTCTGACGATAAAAACTTTGAAAGTATATTTATGTATATATAATTTGAAACTTGTAACAGTTTAATTTGTTTAAAAATTGATTGATTAGCGTTAAAGTTATTTTTATAGAATATTAAGAAATTTTAAATTTTCTCTTATCTTTAAAAACTGGTATGCGTTTTGTGGTAATTTGGTTGCTTCAGTTCCCATTACTTTCTCAATGTCAAATGCGAAGGTACTTTTGTTCAAGCTTTATAAAATACTCTTGTTCATCACAAATATAACTTTGCTTTGAGAATAGTACATAACATTTTTTTAGTCCACATGTGTTTTAAGAGCATTACCCTTTCATTATGTGTAATATAATAAGTAATTTTATTTCTTGTAACAAACCTGTGGAACCAACTTACATTTTAAATGCTTAAAATAATATTAGAAATTAATTTAATTAAAAAAACATTTTTAATATTTTTGTTCTAGATTAACATTTATTATAAAGAATCAGGCAATTTAATTCGATAAATGTAAAGTTTTTATAAAAATTATAATAATGCCCTCTCATCAAAATGCCTAGAGAATGTTTTGTCATTTTTTTTAATTAATTTTTGTAAACTATTTCAATAAATCTTGTTTTAAATTAAATTAATTTTTCTATCATTTGTTAAGACACAAATTATTGTAATCAATGGTTTGCAATCGAGTTGCACTATAATTTTATAAATAATGATCAGACCTTCCATTTCTTCTGCAGATCGCTATTGAAATCTTAGTTAATTATGTGTAATTTATCATAATAGTTGAGGTATCTTATTTTATTTATTTCAAGCTATTAAAATAATTAGTATTATCACTAAAACACCAAAATATGCACAAAACATTATCATTTTGCCTACAATTTTACCACTTTTCGGATGATTTACATTTATGCAATTATCATTTATAAGCATATTAAAAATAATAATTTAGCGTAACGGTTACGTATCACTTAAAACATTACCATTTATCTGTTTATCATTTATATGATTTCGATAGTATAAGAATTGATTGCCAAAAAATAACCAGCACTTTATAATTTCAGCTTACTGAAATTCAGTGGTATAAACAGGATTGCCTAAATGTGGGGGGGGGGGTCAAACATTTTTTTTTAAATAATAGTATTAAACAAAGTTTAAATTATATACATCAATGGCATAGGCAGGATTGCCCAAGGGGAGGGGAAGAATGCAGATAGAGCAAGGTAGCTAAATAAAATCAGAAAATATTTGGAATTTTCCTCTATCTGAAATGCAAAAATCCATTTGTAAGTGAAAAATAGAAAAAAATCCAATTTTTTTGATAAAATATTAGAAGTGCTAATTGTTTAGATCATCGACCTCATTTCAAGTAATAAGAATAATAAGTTTAGGTAGCATTTCAAACTTGAAATCAACTATGTTCAGAGTTTTGTGCAAATAGAGCACTTTAATTCTCAGGTAGCGATATGGTTATCGGAAAAGTAACGTTATATAAAAACTTAGAAGATGATAGTATGTCGAGGCATTTAATTTATGACAGGCCTCTTTGGTTGACACTACCAGATATTTATATACAAATTTAAAGTTGATGTATGTGCCCTTTATATTAATGTTGTAAAAACTGCTGGCTGGTTTATACCAGCGTGTTGCTAAGCTTGGTTGTTGGTGTATGTTTTCAGAAAGCCTTTTAGTGTTTGTAGAAACTTTTTGGTTCGCCCCTGGTGTTTGGAGTTTTCGCAATGACTTTTTTTAAAACACCCAAAGAATTTTGAAGGAAAATAATAAAAGTTACTATGACGTCACCAAATGGAAAGTATTATAATCTTTAGTCATGGTAAAATTCTAATTATTTTCCAATTATTATGCATCATATATGCAATGCATAATTAAGTTGTACTATTGCAAATATATTTTTATAAAGTTTTGCGGTCACATAGGGGACAATTGTCATATCTACAATATTTATCAAAATGAATTGTTTTCTTGCAGTTGGGCTTTTGTGACTAAAACAAGTTGTATCATTATAAAAACTATGTCTTTAAAATTTTGTGTTCACACAGGTAACAAGTATTATAATCTGCAATATTATTAAAATAAATATTTTTTTTGAACATTGGCTTTTTTATGGCTAAAATTGTATTATCAAAAAAAATATTTTTTTGAAGTTTTGTGGTCACTTAATCTACGATACATATTAAATAAAATAAAAATTTTAAAAATTAGCTTATTCTAAAATTAAACAAGTTGTGAACTTGAAAAAAAATTTGTCCACTTGGAAAAATATTTTTTCAGTTTTGACGTGATATTGGTAAAATGTGATCCCTAAGATTGGAAAACTCTATTTTTTAGTTATATTTCTATCAAATTTTTAACATTAGTAGTTTTAAACCCTCTTCTATACGACCTTATTAATTATATCCTACAAAAAAATCCCTTTTTTGTTATGAGCCTAGATTTAAAATGGATTTCGTTAGTCGCCCTCTCAAGCCAATCTTTCTTTCCCTTTTATATTTAATATCTTCCATCCCATTTCCTTCTCTATCGCACTGCCCACATATTTATCTGAGCTCATTTCACCAGTCACTCCTCCCTCCTTTCCCCCTATTTCAATTTTATCCTCCACCTTTTCTCTTCTGTATCCATTTTCATTGAGATCCCATTAGTGTTGTAAAAACGGCTGGGTTTTGTTTGGTCGACCTTTGGTTTAACTAAGACTAACGGTCAACTCTGGTCTGTTTTTCTAATTTCGACTATGCCTAGAGGTCGACTAAGAAAAACAGAACAAAAAGCCTTTGGTCCTTTTATGTTTAGTTGACTAAAACCAAAGGTCAACCTAACAAAACCCAGCTGTTTTTACACCACTAGATCCCATAACAAAAATTCATAAAAGGGCACTAATCATTCTAATAGCGCCGAAAAATGAGAGGGTACACCTAAAGTTGACCTAACCTACCAATATCTCCATTCATTTTTTTGTTCAAAAAGCGTTAAAATCTTTGGAACTAATTTAAATTACAGTGTACAACACAAGTTAATAAACATTGTAGAGAAAAATATTTAGATAAAAAGTGTTTGCATCCGCTAAATGGCTCAACTAAAAAAACATGGTTTTGGCCGTCACAGGTGGATAAAAGGTATATATAAACCATCTAGAATGCTAAGGCAATGTTCTGGCATAGTTTCAAAGCAATCGGTGGAGGACTTTCGGAGATCATAGTGCACATTTGTTTTTTCTCTCGCCTGTGTAAATAATTAATGTACCTTTATAAAATACAAGCATATACTCTGCAAACACATGCATATAGAGCCATTCTTTTCGCTATACATTTCAATCCTGCTATTTAATTTAACATAATGGCATCCTTAAAATTGGCTATACGACAATTTTTTATTTTAGCCGACCACAAATACCTAGATCCGGATTTAAATTATTGATTTTGAAATTAAATGAATATTTATTAAATGTATCTACAAATTTAAATAGGTCAAGACGTTAGATAAACATTAAGGCGTCTTATAGCTGAGGAAATGAGATTGAGAGCATGATTAAATTTGATTAAAACCCCTCGCCAAAAAGGTCTAGGTAATTAATTCAATGCTTACTTTTTTCGTCATTTATAACACCGGCCGCAAATAATAATTCGCATTCATATTTTCGGTTTACTAAAATTGGATCACTGCTTATGTCTCAAAAACGTGGCATAGCTCAGGTGAGTTTGAATACCACCAATGAAACAGAAGTTCCAAACAAATATATTTTGTGGAGCATAAATATCATTTATGGAATAATTCTACCTTTTCTAGTGGCAATCGGAGTCATCGGAAGTGGACTTTATTATATGTCGTATAGAGTTATTTTTTCAATTAAGTCAATAATGGGATGCAATATGGCAAAGAAATACAAACAATCTGTGAATGTATTACTCCGATTTTTAGTCCTCTCCGATTGCCTCTTGATCCTATTCATTATACCTAGTCTTGTAATATACATGTTAAAGTACAGGACATGTTTTGATAGTAAATGGTACGTCTTTAATGTAATTAAAGTCAATTTTCCCCTGTTAGATACGTTTGCCAATTTCAGCAATTTCATTCGGATAGCTATATCATTGGAACGTTTGTGTGCTTTAACATTCCCACATCATTATAACCAATGTTGCAAGAATTTACGTATTAGTTATCTTATATTATTTCTAGGATTATTCGTTTCTCTGGCCCTAGTAATACTATACAGTTGGGGATTTAATGTTATGTATGCAGAAAACAAAAGCACGGATTTTTTAGACGCAATCTTATTAAATAACAATATGACACACGTTTCAATCAACATTATCATTCAAAATGGCATACCACAAAAATTAAATTTAAACAGCAGTGTATGTAAATATGGTGGCTATTCCAACGGACCAAATCCTACAACTAATAGATGGTTCATTAGCTACCGTCGGTCAATTAACATTACATTATGTTTAGTCCCATTAATAATAACAGTTATTTCAAATACTTTTATAATATACTGTTATATACGACTGATGAATCCAAAAAAAAATATCAAAAAAACTTACCGAACAAAGAATGTTGCAGCTGACAATCTTTTATCAAGAACCTCTTGTTTTAAAAGCGAAACACAAGATGTTTCTTTTAATATAATTTCACTGAAAAAACACAGTCCTAAGAATAACACAAACAACAAATCATCTACAAAAAGCACATATAGACAAAATAAATTAATCTTATTATTAATAATTATCAATATATATTTTATTTTTAACATATTACCAATGACAATATATATGTTTGTCTATCAACCATGGACGGATATGTTTAAAACCAAAACAGAACTATGGTTTCAGCATTTCGCCTACATTACGAAATACGGTATAAATAGTCTGGCCGTCTATATACAATTATTTTTGGATCCAAAAATTCATCAAGGATTAAAATACGTTTGTAAAAATATGTGGCAAAAATAGGTTTAAGTACGTTAATTTATGTACATGATCATTTAGCTTTAAAAATTCAATCTCACCATGTTAAATGTGTTGCGCAATATATTAAATATGCGTCATAATATTGCATACATTTCGCAATAAAGAAAACCGTTTAAAAATGTTCCTACACATTATGTTATGCAAGTAACTCTTTATTATCAATCATCTACGATTGTAAATTTTTTCTTATGAACTAATATTTGAATAACATTAGTGTTTAATATGTCGACCATCGTTCCATATCATTGTTGTCATTATTGTTATGTAAATAAATATAAAGCATAAAATTAAGGAGCACTTGTGTAACTAAAACATGCATTAGTGGTCCAATGATTTAAGAGTCATTATTGAAGGTATAGACTAAATCTAACACATTTTAGCAATTTTACCTATATGCCTATAGAGGCATTCTTACTCTCTATATCATCTATGTTGCATTTTAGATTAATGGTAGGTGTCATTAAAATTGGCCACACGACTATTTTTCTGGGACAAGCACTAATATTTGGATAAACAATGTAATCATTGATTTTCAAATAAATGAAAATTTATTAAAAGGGGTCTACAATTTAAATAGGCTAGTTCTTTATACAATACAAACAATAAGGGGGGTTTCATAGCACAGGAAATGAGATTTCGAACAAAATTAAATTTGATTAAAATCTTTTGCCAAATAAGTCATTATAATTCAATGTTTGATTTTGTCCGCTATTTATAGTCAAAATAGCATAAGTGAGAATCACTGGGCATTAAATTTAGGGAAAAATATTATTTAAACAATTTTTACCACTTATACGTTTAAAAATTTAACTAATTTCATCATGATTGATTTAAACAATTATTAAACCAATTATATCATAATGTAGATTAGAGACTGCCATGGACCTAAATTTTAGATTTATGCCCGGCCCATACCCGCACAAATATTTGCTTCAGCCGTACTAGTAATAACAAATTGATGTTATCTTGAAATCTTATCTACCCGTTTTCCTTGAGTGGCTGAATATTTATTTGCAATTGTTGCATTGTACAAAATCCATTTTTTTTATTAAGT
Organism: Gordius sp. MW1; assembly: GCA_964036665.1. Lineage (NCBI taxonomy): Eukaryota > Metazoa > Nematomorpha > Gordioida > Gordea > Gordiidae > Gordius > Gordius sp. MW1. Next base: position 1,618,942 of record OZ038532.1, read on the forward strand.
TAATTTACTGTATGTTGTGGTTGGTTCCCACGTCCCTCCCCCCTCTCTCTCTGTAAAATGCCGCTTACTACCGCAGATGGTGCTAGTAAGCGAACTTTAATAGTTTTTCGCATATAAATAAAATAATGCTCTTTCGTCGTACTGTGACCCACTGGATTTAAATTGATGTTTATTCAAAAAGTATTTAATTAAATTTTTTAAATTAATTCAGCACACAGCTGTTGCCCAATTAGATCACATAACGCTTATTTCTTCCGGATCTATCATTCTTAAAATATTCTATTCCAAAGTTCACGATTTTACATTTTTACAACCCTCTCATTCAATTCAGAAATAAATTAAGCGAATAACAATGGTCGTTTCCTTTTTTCTCACTTTTAATCTTGTTTTTTAATCACATTTTTAAATAATTTTAGACAACCTTACTCGTTACCACGGTTAGTTTCAAGCTACTCTGCTCGATGCCAGGTTAGTTTATTATATCTCACTCAACCAGCAACCATAGGCTGCTTTAATCTGCCAGTGCTCAACCGGGTTATTAAGCAGCAAGTGCACTTTACGCTGGATGGGAATGGTATGAGATGTGTGCTACTACCATGGCTTATGGTTGTATCATTTAAGCATATTAACATCACTAGCTTTGGCCACTACTGGACTAATAAAATTGTTGATTAAATTTTTTCACTTTCTTATTCTCCGTAGAGGAGATAAGGTCGGGGGAGGAGATCTTAAAATTGGCAAATGTATTTTCCACAGTTAAGTCCCAACAAGCGTTAAGGTCACGAGTCCATGATATGAATGTAACGCCATCGATTCAAATGACCTTGTTCAATCATAAATTCTACTATACAACGTTATTTATAACTTCACGATTATTGCAATATGTTTAATGCATTTTACTTTTCTCTAAAATTGCAACTTTTATTATTATTTGCTTTCTGCTCATTTAACTAGTTCTTATTATACATTTTCATATTTTAGTTGTTGTTGTCTGGAAAATTCAAAAATTTGACTTCAAACATATAATTTATTTAGCAAAAAATAATATCGATGAAGTTTGCTTAGAATGCCAAGAAATATGTGATGTTGATTATGATAGAGTGAAAATAACTAAGCGGTTCTTTAAACGAGATTTTGAAGGGAAGCAACAATAGTTTACACATGTTAAAACATAGCTGCGTCTTAAGTCATTAGAAAACCATTCAAACTTAAACGATTTTACACATTCATTCATCATATATATGTGAATACATAAATAACACTAACTACGACGGTCCAAAAGTCCGTGCAAAAAGTCGATAGTTGGCATCAGGTCGGAAACGGGCTATTAAAATTAACTCCAAAATCATGATAGTTTCAAGCAAAACTATACAGCAGAAAGCTAGGGCGTCCTTCACAAACGACGCGTACTGCATATCACGGCGGTGCAATGTCAAAAACACACTAGGGCTACTGCTTGACTCACAACGAAGGCAACTAAGGAAGTTAGTTGAGGAAAAAATGCGATAAACTGCTGGAATGTGGGCACGTTGACAATGAGCATCGAGGTAGTATAAATGCTAAAAAGAAGAAAGGTACACATCGCCTGCCTACAATAGAAGAGGAACGGAACCAAAGCTCGGATGTTAGGAGAAAAAACTATTTTACCATGGGTCATCAAATCGTAGAAAGCGTCGGTATTTTAAGATATCGTTCAAGGATAAGGTGATAGAATTCAATCTTTGTTCAGACAGGTTAATTTGGGTGAAGATTGCAGATCAAGGGGGCCTCTTACCGTTATGTGCGCGTTTGCTCCCCAAATTGAGTGTATGGAATCAGAGAGAGAGATATTCTTCGATTTACTGAAAAAAGAAAAGCAAGGAATCCGACAGGAAGAAAGGCTAATTATTGGGGCTGATTTCAACGGTCACGTAGGGAAAGATCGTCTAGAGTATGAACGCAATCATGGAGGCTATGGGCATGGTCTGAAGAACAAAAAAATGAAAAAACTTCTCCAGTACCCCAAGCATGTGACATGGCGATCGTTACCACCTATTTTCAAAAACGCGAAGATCATATTGTGACCTATAGAAGTGGGAAACATTTTAGTCAAATTGACTATTTGCTTATAAGGCAAAAGGACTTATGGACTATGGAGTATCAAGGATTGCAAAGTAATACTGGGAGATACAATCGCGAGGCAACATCGTCCCCTTGTTATGGATCTTAACACAAGAGTATTTCCCGAAAGAAGAAAGGTCTATGAACCTCAAATTCAATATGAAAGGCTACGTCGACAAGCGAAAAATACCATTAAAAAGCCTCCTCACTCTTGGGTGCAAGGAAGTTGCAAAGGGACGTAGACGACGAGTGGGAGACGCTATCTAAGAACACAAAGGAAACAGCGATTCGTGTTCTAGGACAGACTAAAAGAGGCAAAGCTATGAATAAGGAAAAAGGTGGTGGGATCAATCGGTTAGGAATTTCATCGAAAGAAAAAAAATCTATATATACGGTGGTTTTAATCAAAAAAGTTGGAGGATTATCATTTAACAGACACAATGAATTTGATACAAATGTTATAATTTGTTTGAATTATAAAATTTAATAAGGTCATATCACTTAATATATTTATTATTTAAATGTTTCAGCTCAAAAACACTCACAAGAGTACTAATTTGTACAAATCTAAAAAGTGCACCACTATTCATTTTTAAATTTAATTCGTTATGCTATTTTATATATTAAACTAAAAGCGATTCTTTCGTATTATACTTAATATTTATATATAGTCTTTCTAATTGGCACTCCATAGAAATTGTTATCTATAGGAATTAGTTCATATCTATATATTGTCAATGCGATGTCGTGTCGCTATATCATTAAAAAGTTTGTGTATTAAGGCTTTTTTTAAAATATAAAGGTATGCCATTTAGATTTTTGTAACAATTTTTTAATATTTTCAATAAAGCAGAAGAAATTTTTATTTTGTATAAATTTTTCTAAAAAGTCGAGACGAGACGAGACCGAGATTTTTCTAGACCGAGACGAGATCGCGACTTTCATAATCGCTCCCGAGACGAGACGAGATTTTGCTTTCGAGACCGAGACGAGATCGAAACACTAATATAAATGCATCATAGAAGGTTAGATTAAAGTATATTAAAATATTTCATGTAATAAATATCTTAAAATAGACATTATATAGGACTATAAAACGGTAACTTTTTATCAAAAATGACACTTACTACATATTTATTTATTAAAGAGAGTTATAATTAAGTTACTTTATAAACAGACATTAGTATTATAAGTTCATTAATTTATAATTTTTTAGTCTATTATAATGCGAAGCTTTAATAATATTAATTATAAAGTATAAACTCCTCAAACTAATATTATATGTTTATTTATTTAGGACCACTTGATAAAATGTAATATACCATTTTCAGACAAAGAATTATAAAATATATTGGACTTTTTAATGTTGAAATATCAAAGTGTGCAGGAAAATTATGCAAATGAGCTCTTTGAAATACCACAAGGAAAAATAGACCTGTTAAAATCTAAGTTCAAAATTCAAATATCTCAAATAAAAGAAAATGTTCATAAAATTTTTTTTAAAAATAGGTTCAGGATAATAGGTTTTAATAATATTCAAAATAATATTGTAACGTTTTTTTGTTTCATACTGTAGAAGGTGGGGTCTTGGAAGACCCCGGACATCTAAATCACTCTGTATCTTAAAAACTATTTGAGAAAAACAAGCCAAATATTGCATAGGTATTCTAGAATGAAACCACAAAAATAACTAACTTGGTTTGTACAGCATTTTTTAATGGCTTATTTAGGATGTTTTGTCATATATACTTCTTATTTATACCTAGGCAAATGTTTTATTTAATTTTAACCCTCTGAAAATACAAAGTATAAAATAAACACAATACAGGATTTAAATAAACATTAGCAAATATATATGCCAAATGACTAAGAGATTGACAGTAATTTTGATGATGTGAAGAATGTATCAAAGGTTATCATAAACCTATTCTCAGACCTACCAAATGTTCGCATAAATTTTTATAAAAATTGGTCAAGCCATTTTGGAGGAGTTTAACTACAAACACCGTGACATGAGAATTTTTTATATTAAATAAATTTTACACACAATCTATGCTAAAGTTTATGTAAGTATATTCTAAGCTAAACATAAAATTACAAATGTTTAAATATAAAACTTGTTGGGTCCATAAAAACCTAAACTTAGACAAATGTTTTTTTTTACATTATGAAAATTGTCAGTTACCTTTAAACAACAAATTGATGTATTCAACAACACAAACTTTTTGTTCCACCCAATTAATACCTCAAAATTTTCTTATATTGGACCTTTTGTTTAGAAATATTTTAGATTTTTAAAATATTTAATTTCCTCTATTTACTAGTAAGTTTAAGTTCAATAAGAAAATATAATAAATAATTTTCAAAGACTAATCCTTAACAATTTCCACTTTAACAGCATGTAAGTATGTTAGGCCTTGCCAAAAGTGCATTAAATTTACAATTAAACATACAATACAATTAAAATCAATTTAAGGTAGGCATAGTATAATTTTGATAGAAAAAATATATGTGGACCTAAATATTAGCTTCATATAAATTAAATGCCTATTATAGTGGCACCAAAATAGATTAGTTACAATGCCATTTTAAGGGGGGAGGGGACCTAAGATGTAGACATTTTTAAATTTTTGTTTGATATGAAAAAATAAAAGTTTTTATTGATAATGTAATGAAGGGTGCTATGGAAGCAGACAATAAAAAACAGATTATAGTCACCATAATAGCATATTTTATTTTATATGTATCAGGTTATTATAAGCCATAAATCCATTTATATATAAATTTTATAAATGTAAGGTTGTTTTTGACTGCAAAAATTATAAATCAATATCAACTCTTCTAAAAACTAATCTCAAGTAATCAAAGACTTTTTCAATTCTTGAATATCCTCTTTAGACTGCAATACTTCTAATCCATTATTTTTATTAGGATAACCATTTGTCCATCGCTCATCACGTTTAATGTAAGGTCGATTCATAAATCCATTATATTGCCGCGCATAAGGCTTAAATATTCTAAAATATTAAATTCTTTTTTTTGTTAATTACCTTATTTATAAAAATTAGATGGACTACTGGAAATATTACCGCAGGTGCCGTTAAAAAGCCAACATAGAAAACAAAACTTGGTATTATTTCGTACCAAGCCATTTCTATATCGCTGTCAATTTATTACAAAACACTACTCGTCGCAACTTATTCGTCGCAGGCATAGACTAATAAAACTATAGACTGCCGAACAGCTGATTTTTACTATTAAAATCATTCAGACACCAAAATAGCTGCCATATTGTAGGAAAAATTCAACAACAGGTATATTTATACTTCTCCACAATAAAACATTGAAGAAAATAAATAAGACTAATAACTTAATTTATAAATCAAAAAAAATAAGTAGATTAGAACAATAAATTTTGCTGAATTCTATTGTTTGGTTACAATTTCCCACAATATGGCGGTTGCTATATTTGCTGTAAAATTATCAGCTATTCGGCAGTCTATGGTTTTATTAGTCTATGGTCGCAGGATAACGTTATTACAATAAATAAGGTCTTACCCTGACCCCTCCTGGTTCAATAGAGGTTTGAAGATTTGTGGGATAGTGTCTGCTTGAAGTTCTTGGGATACAAAGTATAATAATCAATGGCTAGCAAGGGGGGAGGGCGTTACCAAAAATTGTTTTTTTATTAATTAAAAATTATCCAATGTATCAAAAAGTCGCGTAAAAGACTATGACACTTATAAATAATTTAAAAGATTTTATATATACTATTTATTTATAAATTAAATTTTAGGCAAAAGCTTTAAACCCATTATTTTTCTTTTTCCTAATTCACTTGCCCGCTTGCCCAAAAAAGTTGATTAAGCATTTTCCCCACTACAGGGCCCTCCCATATCTGTTAGCAATTTTCTAAATTATAGGGTTAGTTCTTTTGGCAATTTAAATACTTGAATTCTTTTTCATATCTTGATAAATTTTCAGCTATTTATTCACTAAATTGTGTTTCTATCTCGTCTCGGTCTCAAAAACAAAATCTCGTCTCGTCTCGGTCTAGAAAAATCTCCTTGTCTCGTCTCAACATTTTGAAAAAAAATTACATACGGAATAAAAATATCTCATGTTTTATTAAAAATATTAAATAAGTGTTTAAAAATCCAAATGGCAAACTTTTACATTTTTTTAAAACTTTAATACACAAACTTTTGAAGATTTAGCGGGACACAACATCTCATTGACAATATAAAGATATGAATTAATTTATATAAATAACATAAAAGTGCAGACTTAAAAAGTATAAACAATTAAATTTTCAAATTACAACATTTGTATCAAATTCACTATGTCTTTCAACTATAAATAGACTCAGAAAATTATAAGTTCACTTATAATTGACTCAGTTGCATAATTGAGCAAATTGAGACCCTTTATTAACCCTGGCTAAAGCTTCAAAGTAGACCTTAACATATTTAAGACAAACATTTAAGTTCATTGATATTACTAGTGTTGCGATCTCGTCTCGGTCTCGAAAGCAAAATCTCGTCTCGTCTCGGGTGCGATTATTAAAATCTCGTCTCATCTCGCCCTAGAAAAATCTCGACCTCGTCTCATCTCGACGAGCTCGTGTCTCGACTTTTAAAAATAATTATACCATAAATTTTTTTCTGACTCTTATAAATTATTATATAAGATATAAATTGGTCCTAATGGAACCAATTTTTTATCTCAAACCCCCAAACACAAGCTAGATGGGTATCTTAGGAAGCATTATTAGAGGCGTTATATACTACTTGCCTCGAAGGTATAAAGTTGCTAAACAATAACTTACATTTCCTGGCTAAGGCTCAATAAAGGATAAAGTTAATAATATCATCATATTTTAACATAATGAATTTATTGAGATCTTAAATAATGACAAAAAGGCGAGAGTAAACTTTTGATATCATTATTTATAACAAGTAATTATCTGAACCTTGTAAATACAATAAAATAGGCATTTTTGTTGGAAGAAGATAAAATTTTTGAGATCTTACGTTTATTGCACATATATAACAATATAAAATTTTCTTTAAAGCACAATTTACACTTCCCCATTTTATTTGATTTATCCTTGGATACCGTGAAATGTTTGAGCAGCTTGCTCTTTTTTGTGCTGGATGATGAACTTGTTGCGCAAACTCATTATAGGTCTAAATAATTTTATATTATATAAGCTATACAAATAAGTAACAAATACCTAATTAATTTCTCAAATACCCTAAGGGCTACTAGCACTGTGTTGTCTTTTAAGATTATATTACAAATTTGAAATTTGCGCGAAGCGGATAAAGTTAGGTGCGTACGTAATTTACTATCAAATGTTTCAAAATCATATTAATTTGCATTTACCCTAAATTTAAATCTCATATAATAGAAATTCTTAATTAGCTAAATTAAGATTAAATAGATAAAAATTAAAGTCGAGATCTCGCCGATAAAATCTCGTCTCGAGGTTAAATTTCTCGTCTCGATCTCGACTCAATTTTTCAAAATCTCGTCTGTCTCGGTTTTTCGAGACGAGATCGAGATTTTTCGGTTTTTCCGCATCACTAGATATTACCATCATCAATTATAGCCCATAGTGTTTATTGCATGTTTACTATAGCGTTATATACCACAAAGTGCGAGTGACTTTTAATGATAATATTGTTATTTACAGAATTGATAACTAATTGCGCATATTAAAACGATGTAAATACAACAATAAAATAGCATTATTATAAGATTAAGAACATAAGGTTCTAAACTTTGAATTAAAGTGCACGTATTTTAATTTATGACAAAAATCATTATAATCAAATTTATAGTTCAAATAATTACCTTCTAACTAACTTTGCCATTAAATAGTTATTTTTCAAATACAGTATAGGTTCGTGTATCTATTTATATTGCACAGTTATAAAAATTATAGTAAATTAACCCAGCTTATAATGTGATAAGTAATGCATATGGGTATATTATTAGTTGAAGCATAAAAACCTTTATAAAACTCATGATTTAAGAATTAATCTATTACGGTGTCATTAATTACTCTATTGTACTTTTGAAATCGTTAGGCGGGTGCTTAAGAATCTCGAGTAATCTTAACTTAACTTCAAACTTACCATTATTGAACAATGAAGGCTGATTTGGCTTTTGAGGGTATGCCCCTCTTTCAAAGGCACACACTTAGCTTCTTTGGTTGGTATGCAAAGTTTAACTCCATTGTTAAAGTGTTAAATAAGAAAATAAAATCTTCTTCTTTTTCATTAACACATAGAGACATTCCCAAAATATGGAAATGCCTATCATAGTCAGTTGTGTCAATTATTAATAATGGGTAACCCTGCCACGTTATTTTGTATGTTGCATCGGCATGCAATATATCTGAAAATTTACTGTTTAATAAAAGCCTTAAACTAGCAGATTATAAATAACAAATACCTTTTTGTTGACATGAAAAATTTGAAATTGAAATCTTCATATGACACCATGTACGATACAATGTAGAATTCATCATCGTCAGACGGTATTTGAGAACGATCAATTAGCCACTGCTTCAACTCTCCTAAACTAATCGTTGACACAGCATGTTTATTTCTTCTCAATGAATTTATAGTATTTCTTAGCTTAGCCAATGAAATATTATAATTTATTTTGTTGAGATTATGCATAATAGATTTAGGCTTGAGGCCTAAATCAAACAGTTTTTTTTTATCTCATCTTTAATTTCATTATTTATTTTAAGCTTGTTAGTATTTTCGGTATGAGTATGAGATTAAGTTGCTGTGTATACAATAGCTATATATATTCGAGTTGCACATTGTGGCCCTCTACACTTAACTTTGTTGCACCTTAAAAATTATTATATAAGTCCTAATATTATACCTTTAATACACTTTTGTACCCTCTTCACTGTTGTTTTTAAACCATAGCCCCCAGCCATCCTCGAATTATTTTTTTGCTTCTTCAGCCTTTTCATAAGTGGCAACCTTTTCCCAAATGATATTAGTACTTCTACGTTTGATTTGATAATTTGTCCTTAACAACTTCTTCACTATCAGATTCATAAGGATAAAAGTCTGATAACCTGAGAATGTAGGTTCCATGTTCACCAAGTTAAATTTGAAAGTAGCGCCAAAGGGAAGTATAGTTTTAGGGAAAAAAGCTTTTTGCTATTAATATATTAAAAAAATCAACTTTTAAGGAGACCACTGGTAATCCACGCCCTACTATGTAGGCTTCTCTAACTTAGTTTGCGAGTTCAAGACTCGCTTATACCTATATATTATTTTGAAAGTAATTTTAAATAACTGTGCAAAAATCATATTTAATGAACAGTATCGTAATAAATAACTGAACAAATGAAATTAATACTGTACAAAAAATATTTATTGAATATTATTTTTTTACTGAGCATTTAATTATTTTACTGTGTATTTGATTATATTACTGTGCATTTGATTATTTTACTGTGCATTTGAATTTTCAACTGTGCGAAAATTTAATTAATTACTGGGCACATTAATTTGTTCTCTATTTAATAATGCTAAGGATACAAATATGTTATAAATATATTATAAAATTATTCACATTAAAGATTAACCAAACTTAGGTATGAATGACAAATTTTAAATTTTTTGCAAAAATATATAATATTTACTACATTAGTAATTTTTTTAATATTAAATATATTCCATATATATTAATTTACACTGAATATATCTTAAATGTAAATCATGCAAATTAAAATACACAATAATTAACTAAAATCTAACTATCAATAAAAGTCGAGATCTCACCGAAAAAATCTCGTATTTTTTCGTCTCGATCTCAACTCCATATTTCAAATACCGAGATTTTTCTCGGTTTTTCCGCATCACTATTTTCAACCAGCTCGCTTGCAGGCTACCAACGTAAATTTAACCACCCCTCTAAAAACCAGTAACTTTGTTTTTATTTAAAACGATGAATCTCAAAAAGGTTTATACACGGTCAATGGACCCTTCAAGATGCTTGAGAGGTACCTTAGATATTATATAATCGAGAAGAATGGAGAGGCTGAGACCGTTTTAATTAAACCAGCTTATTTGGATTCAGCCTCATGCGTTAGCCCATCATCATTGGCTGCGTCACTAGAGGGTAAGATGAAGCCGCTTAGGTCGACAGGCTTAAATTGTCGACTTGGTGTATAATTCGGACGTTAATTCAAAATAATCCCCTTACAAATTAAGTATAGTAAAGGAGGTCGAAGAGTACAATGGCCAAAAAAGTTATCCGAGTTTTTCTAACACTCCGTGGTTAGGAGAGGGAGTAATGTGGTAAACATGTTTTGTTTATACATATATATACTCGTTGTTATTTTAATAGTATTTTCCGTGTACACGGTGTCGCTCCGCGATATCGTTTTTACCGCTTTTCATATATTTCTTTTTCCAATCTACCATAAACAAAGCACCTTCACTACGGTATTTCAACAGCACACGATGCATCTGAGCACGCAATCGCATTCACTCTATCGCATATAATTCGGCATATAATTAGCTATAAATTTCTGGATCACTTTTGTCCCAGAAATCAATAATCACCGAATTATAAGCCTATTTTTTTTTAAATAAAAGATTTACAAATTTATCTTTGAATATAGAACTGAATTTAGATGGCGCTTAATAATTAGTCTCACTAAATTAGTGTTTTTTTTAACATTCAAATATTTTGGTTATTCTATCCTAAGCTAACGCTATAGAAGGGAGTTTTTTATTATATGCTTAATTTTAAAATTATATAAAGAGTATGATATTAATCTATATATATAAAAATGTAACTCTATTTTCTTTGTCCTCTAATAACTCCTAAAGTTCTCGACCCATTGCCACCAAATTTGGCCATATCATTGCCGTAGCATCCTAGATGGTCTAAAAAATATTTTATCGACCTATATAAGACGGTCAAGTTTTTTTTTTATACGTTTTGACACTTAATAAAGACGATACAGGATACTGTAAAATGCAACAATGTAAGACGTCATATGACGTTATCTGTAAAATGCAACAATGTAAATAATCTTTCATATATAAAATTAATTTAGTTCATTGACAATAAACCTCCTAAAGACATCGATAGTTTAATATATGCAGAAATCTACTTTTATACCTAAATGCGTCGCAAGAGATCAACGATAGGGCGTCGTACACGAACTGCAAATAGAAAGCATCAAGTACGTACTGAGACTTGATGAGTGCCCACTGCTTTCGCACTCGCATTCTTCTGCTTCAATAATAGAGGCCTCTCAACCAACTGAACAAGCCAATCTCCAAAATTCAGCGAGTTTGCTTGAGCCACCTACACCTAATCAACAATTACGATTCAGCCGCGTTGCATTTTCATGCGACTCTTCTCATATTGAAAGTTTGCGTCGCCATGTTCTAATTGGCGCTATGAACGTTGTATGTCCTTACTGCAATGCTCTAAAATTTGCTGGAGAAACGAACGGCATGTGTTGCGCGTCCGGGAAAAATTAAACTACCGAAACTTGGAGAACCCCCAGAGCCATTAAAATCTCTGCTTGCTGGTTATCCTGCTGATCTAAAGATTTTTTATCTAACATGAGGAAATACAACTCCTGATTCCAAATGACGTCGTTTGGTGCAGATATTATTACAACTCACTTCATGCCAACCTTTAAAGTAAAAGGCATTTACCACAAAGCGGGGTCCCTCCTTCCAATACCAGATAGGCAACATAAGTTCTTACAAATGTATTTTGTCGGGGATAATGAGATTAAATTAAATGCACGCCTTGGAATTTCTACTGGTGTAAAAAGTTCTATCGTTTTACAATTTCAGGCGCTTCTTCATGCTAAAAACAATTAGTGCGTTTGTTCAAAACCTCCCTCGACATGATGCCATCAGATACACACAGGATAGTTATTAGTGCTGACAAAACTCCCGCGGGATAACATGTGAGAAGATTCAAGGCTCCTTAAACGAAGTCGCAATTGTTATTGTTGGGGATCAATATCAATCACGAGATATTGTACTGCTTAGTAGAAACGCTACTTTGACACACGTTGCGGACACTCATCGATGCTATGACACCCTTTGGGATGGTGCTGACTCACTGGCGATCGACAAACTTAAAATGCAGCGTTATCAACTATTATTCATACAGATTAATGACTCGAGAACACGAAGAAAATCATATTTTAAAATGCCGTCAATTGTTTCATCAATACATCGTAGATATGTATGCCAAAATTGATCGAAACGTCTGCTCTACATCCGTTAAATCAGACCAAACTTCGCTCAGAAGAATATGTTCATTTGCGAGATACAGTTCTTAACGACGCTAATACAAATAACGTTGTGAGACTAACCATTTTGCCCTCAACATACACCGGAAGTCCGCGTTATATACATGAATACGCCCAAGATTCAATCGCGTATGTTAGTAACTACGGTCGTCCGAACTTATTCAGTACATTTACATGCAATCCTGCATGGCCAGTGGTACAAGAACTCTTACTTCATGGCCAATCGCCAGTCGATAGGCATGACATCACAGCACGTGTTTTCCGACAGAAACTTAGATCATGATAAATCTCATACTAAGCATGAGGTATTCGGCCTTGTGCGTTGCTGGATGTACTCTGTGGAATGGCAAAAGAGAGGTTTATCGCATGTCCATATACTCACTCATATGGCTATATACTAAGATCACACCCAACGAAATCGACTCAATAATATGTGCTAAAATACCTGATCCCGAACTGGATAAGGACTTATACAAAATTGTTATTAAAAATATGATACACGGCCCTTGCGGAACGTTCATTCCAAAATCGCCATGCATGATAGACGGTAAATGCTCAAAGCGATATCCTCGAGTCTTGGTTTGCAACACAATTACAGGAAGTGATGGATATCCTTTGTACAAAAGAAGATCAACAGAGGATGGTGGACACGTGTCAACCAGATAGATATTCGCTGGGTTGTTTCATATCCTCCTCTGCTACTAAAATTATACAGATCACACATTAACGTTGAATATTGTAACTCTGTTAAATCTATTAATTACATTTGTAAGTATGTTAACAAAGGCAGTGATATGGCAGTTTTTACCGTTTAACCAGATAGAACTGCGAATATAGCGAACCTTCACGCTGATGAAATCGCACAGTATCAGGCTGGAATAAGCAGCAACGAAGCCATATGGCGTATTTTATCCTTTCCTCTTCATGAACGTAGTCCAGCTGTGGTTCACTTAGCAGTACATCTATAAAATGGGCAACGCATGTATTTTACAAATTCAAATGTAAAACAAATAGCATTCCCCAGCTACAACGTTAACAGCTTTCTTCAAGCTATGTGACCTTGATAATTTTGCTCAAACATTTCTATATTCCGAAGTGCCTATGTATTACACGTGGAATTCGCGCACCAGATCTTTTGAACGTCGTAAACGCGGAAAGCCAGTCCCCAGACGGCCTGACATATACCAAGCTAATGTGATAAGCCTATACACTGTTCACCCTAAGAAGATGAATGTTTCTTTCTTCGCATGCTTTTAGTTAAAGTTCACGGTCCAACGTGTTTCCAGCAGTTAAAAGTGGTCAACGGCGTTGCACACCACTTTCCTCAGTGCATGCCAAGCTATGCATTTATTAGAGCACGATAATCATTAGGATGAATGCATTAGGGACGCGTGCCATACTTCACATCCTAAATAAATTCGTGCATTGTTTGCTATTATATTAACCTCCTGCTCTCTGTCATGTCCTACCCAGTTATGGAATAAATATAAAGCTTATATGGCAGAGGATATCATTCATCGGAATAGTCATGCACATTGTAATATTCCGTTGGATCAAATGCTATTCCACTATAACGAAACTTTAATCATTCTTGAAGATTTATGCTTAAAAATAGGAAACAAGGCTTTGAATCAATTGGGTATGCCTGTACCAACTAGATCTGCTGCTGATACATTTGATGTAGACCAACATCGTGAACAAAATTACAACCAAAGTGATCTTGTCTTATGTGCGATTTAATGTTCCAAAGCTAACGACGCAACAAAAAGTCGTTTACGATAAGATTTTGCTTGCTGTTAATAAAAAGTATGGAGAAGTCTTCTTCGATGCTCCTGGAGGTACTGGTAAAACTTTTCTACTGACATTGCTCCTGGCAACTATTCGTTCTCAAAATAATGTAGCCGTGGCTCTAGCGTCTTTGAGAATAGCTGCTACATCGTTACCCGGTGGAAAACTGCTCAATTAAAATTGCCTTTAAACGTTCATTATAGTAAAACTCCAATGTGCAACATTTCCAGAACATCTGGAATGGGTAAAGTATTGGGAACCGGTCAAAGGAGCACAGAAATAGGAACGAAACTCGTCATGATTGCTCAGGATAAATTTAACATATTGTCTTAGCACAAAATATTTTATATTAACATGTCCTAGTGAAATCATAACAAGTAAATATATGGGTTAGGGTAAGTGTTAGGGTTAGGGTTTGGGTTATAATAACAAAGTGTGCTCCTTTCCTGATGAGCTCTGATGAGCTCCTTTGACCCCCACTCAAAGTATTACAGAAGTGCAAACTTATCGTGTGGGATGAATGCACAATGGCTCATAAGCATGGGCGTAGCCAAGGGGGTTGCCACTCCCCCACCCCCCCCCCCCGTCCCCCTAATTGAACTTTATACGTTTCGCCCCCCCCCCTAATCCAAAACCTGGCTAAGCCCATGGTTGACATATAATATAAATACATGAAATACAAAAGACAAAATGCGTCAAATAAGAATTAAACATTTAATATTTAAGTTATTACTAAATATAAGTCATTTTTACGACGCCTTTAAAAATAATGAGAAGGCACAACTAGGCGTAGGCTGGATATATAAAGCATTTAGATTCACTTCTGTTTTTCGTGCTGCTTCTTTACGTTAAATAAAATGACTTGTTGCGATTTTTAAAAGTGATGTTTTTCCATATGACCAAATTCATGAGGTGCTTTTAACTTGAAAAAATATCAAGAAGTAAATTTTTTTTTGTATTTTATATTAATTATTGTATGTGTAAATGAATATCTTCATTAAAAAATCTCTTTTATTGACTCATACAATTTATTTTCAAATTTAATGTATGTGTGTTTTTTTATCAACTTAGAAATGTGTAAAATTCCATTTGTCAACTGTCCTTAATTTAGGATAAATACTGACCATAATTTTTTATTGAAAATATTGAATGATATAAATTTAATTAATGCGATTAGTTTAAAATACTACTAATATAAAATATAAAGGGCGTCAAATAAATAGCTCATTTTATTTTACAAGAGTCCAGGAATTCAAGATATATTTTTAATTTAATTTTGCGATTAAAATTGCTATTGATTGTAAAAATGCCGGGAATATTTAGAAGAGGGGGATCTGTTAACTGTCATTAATTTAAAATAAATATTTATAAAACAATAATTGTTTTGACTCGGTAGGGGTAAAGGTAGTGATGGGAAGAACCTAGGTGTGGAACCAAGTTCATAGCAAACCTTTTCTCAACAAAAGAGGGAATATCAAAATACTAAATTTATTGTTATTTAAGTTATATTACGTTATTTTATACATAAGACTTAAATTAGTTTAGGTTATAATATAATAATTAGTAGTGCTGTAAATATTTTTAAAGAAATCCAACGCGTTCACGTTCGTTTTCAAAAAAAGGAATGCGCTCACGTTCATGAACGCGTTCACACTTTTATTAATTTAATATAAATAAATGTCTTATATTTTTAACACAATATATTCGCCATGATAAAAAATAATTGTTTTATTTTGATAATATAATTATAAATATAATCTAATAGAGCGATTATGAATATTTTTTGTTTAAAAAATTTCTTATTTATTTATATTAATTATTGTTTTTCAAGATTTTTGTCGGAGCAGGAACGCCTGGCAGTTAATACAGCATTAGCTATACTAAAAACCACAGGGGCAGATGAGGGGATTGGAGTATTGTACTTAATAAACAAATCTTTTAAAGCAGGAAATTTATTAAAACATTTTAATGTTTTGTCCCTCGCTTCAAAAAATTGCGATAAGATATCATCCTCCAATCCGCGCTCTACTTCCTCGTCATAAAAACGATATTTCGGAATCGACAGTTCTTTCATTATAAATTCTAGGGGTTTTAAACCATTTTTTCAATTAAACTAAAAGTTTATTCTGTTTTACATTTAGTAATTATTGACTTCGGTCCTTTATATGAAATGAGTTAAAAATATTTTTGCTATTTTGGCCATGGTAATGTCAATTCATCTGCTGATTTTTAATATTCAGAATCTGAAGATGACGACGATTTAATAATATGATTATCCATATTAACCTATAAATTAAAATATAATTAATAATATCAAAATAATAAACTTTAATCTTATCTTCACGTTATGGTATGTTAAAAGTATTTTGTAATAGGAAAGAGGAAAAACAGCTGATACCCATTCAGGACTATCGTCGTATTTATCATACGCAAAATATACCATTTTCAGGACCTCAAAGGCCTTATTATATTATCAAACGTAGTTTTTATTAAAGCTTAAACTGAGTTCTACCTTCCTGGTGGATCATTATTATTTTGTTTCCTTATTAAATGGCTTCTATAACCAATAAAAGAAAGCGTACTTTTGAAAATTTGAAAAATTCAGACTCTTTGTAAGTATATGTTAATAAACTTCTATATAATAAACATTTACTAATTACATTTGCATATTCTTTAAAAAATGCTTTTTAAAATGATATATAATTTATACAATATTAAGCATATTTTCATATTTATATAAGCTTTTAAAAATTGATGTAATAATTTTCACACTATAGGCTTTTAAATACAGAAGAAGTCCTTACACTTTTAGAATCAGATAGTACTTTATTGAGCAACGTTCAAGCCATTGATTTAGCTCTTATTCCACCTGTTGATGGTTATGATACAGATTATGATGAAATTTCAGAAGATGAAACTGAAGTTTTTATTAATGATCCTCATAAATTAGGACCTGGTGTATTATCAAAGAAAGCTGAGGTGCTTATACAAACAATGATAATGAAATAAATCACCTTGACACTGAAATGCTGTTACCATCTATAAACAAAGTGTCCACATCTAAAAAAGAAAATCCTTATAAAAAGCAAAAACTCTTAACATGGAAATCAATTAAACTTGTGCCAGAAACAAAGGAACATGCAAAACTTAAATTACAGAATTTACAAGAGAATGCTCCTAACATTTTAACTGAAATACAAAAATCTTCTCTTACACCCTTACAAGTTTTTCAATTGTTTTGGGATACTGACTTAATTGAGCTCATATGCAAAGAGAGTAAAAAATATGCCAAATATAAATATAGTGATGAAACCTTTGAAGTGACTTGTGAGAATGTATAAATTGCTTGGTGTTTTACTAGTATCAAGCTACTCTAAACTACCTAAAAAACGTCTGTATTGGGAAACGCAAGCAGATGTTAATAACATAGCGATTGCTAATTGTATTTCCAGAGATCGCTTTCAAGCGATCTTCAAATATCTTCATTTTTCGGATACACTTGCAACCTGGAAATTGGAAGCCTGAAAAAGGTCAATGGATTATATGAACAAAAAATTCGGAAAATATATTGAACCTAATCCCACAATATATTCTTTAGATGAAGCCATGGAACCATACTATGGTAGGTTTCATTTAAAGCAATTTATACGTGGTAAGCCCATAAGATTTGGGTATAAGTTTTGGTGCTTGAACAAGCCCAATGGTTATTGTTGTCGTTTCAAATTATATGAAGGACGTGAGGAACGAGAACCAGGAGTACCCCTTGGTTCCGCCGTTGTAAAAAAGCTGGTTACAGGGTTTGTCCCATCAAATAGTCACATATTTATTGATAACTTTTTTAATTCTTTACCATTATTGGAAGCGTTGGCGAAAGATTCAATTCAATTAACAGGAACAATACGAGCCGACAGGATTCAAAAGGCCCCTCTTCAAGATTTAAAAAGAGCGCCTAGGGGAGCCTGGCAAGTTCTTAGGGCAAAGGATACAAATATACAATTGTATAGATGGAATGATAATAGCCAGGTGACCCTGGCAACAAATCGAACAGATAGCCTAGCAAGTACACTCACGAAGTGCACTAGGTATAGCAGATCAGCCAAGAGTAGGATTACCATTCCTCAACCAACCCTAATCAGCGAATACAATAAGGGAATGGGGGGTGTTGACCTTTTCGACCAGTTTCGTGGCTCATATCGTGTCGGAATACGATCAAATAAATGGTATTAGCCCCTAATACGTTTTTGTCTTAACGCTGCAGTCGTTAATTCGTGGCTGTTATATCGGGAAGTTCATAAAAAAATTTTAAATTTTTTGCGGAAGATTACAGTCCCTTTGCTATCTGTTCCGAACATTCGGCGATCGAGGACCGTATATCCAAGGCGTACAAGCAATGTTTATGCCGAGGTGCGGTTTGATAATCGGGAGCATTGGCCCGCAAAGAACCCCACACAAAGGAGGCGTGGCCTTTGCCATAAATCCGCGAAAATCATATGCACAAAATGCAACATCGGTCTACATATTAATTGTTTTATTCAATATCATACTCCGTAACTTGTTAACACTATGTTTTCATATTTTTGTGATTTTAAATTTTGCAATAAATTTTTAAATATATGACTTAAAATTAACTTGTCAATAAATAATTTATATTATAATTAGTTTTATTTCATAATTAAATAATTTTTGCTTGAGCTATGGCTTAAAATTTGCATTTTTTATTGTAATATAAACAGCAGATTCCTATCGTATGAAATAAACGACACCTTAAAAATGGCAGTAATATATTTTTTTTCAAATTTTTTTCTCAATATTTTTTTTGGTGCAAAATCACTCGAGAATTCCAAATTTTACAAAAATCTGTCGAAGATTCATATGGTCCGGTCTCTATGGGTTAAAAAATAGAAGACTATTTTGTTACAAAACTTGAATTAACATTATTTTTCAAATAAATAAAGGGTTTTAAAATAGAACGAACGTTAAATTCGAAGCGTTCATCAAAAAAAAGGAAGGCGTTTACGTTTAAAGTTCACCAAAAAAAGAAACGCCGTTCATCAATTTTTCCAAAAATTCTACGCATTCACGAACGCGTTCAAATTTGAACGCGTTCTTTCACAACACTAATTAGTAAATTTAATATTTCAAAATATAAGGGAGAGATTGTATATGGAAATTATGGAAGTATTGAAATGCTAAAAATATGTATAATGAAATATACTAGAAAAATATGTAAGATATATGAAATATGAATAGAGTAAATAATAATGCTTATGCGTAGGAATGATATGTATGAATTGAATTGCTGTGTGAATTATATGTGATGTGTTGTTTGTGTTGTTGAATGATGTGAATTGAAGAAACTGTGTTCTCCAATATGATACGATAATATCTATTGATGAATAATGTGAATTGAAGAAACTGTGTTCTCCAATATGATATGATAATATGTATTGATGACGTGTATGTGTTCTAAAAAACCATATGATCAATGAATGTCTGTTGTTTATGTTATGGGTTAACATGTGTGTATATGTTGTTTATGTTATGTGTTAACATTCTGCCCCCCCCCCCGTTGAAAGTACTATCATCCAAATTGGTAGATCCCTGAAGAATATCATTGATAGGTAATACATGCAGTCTTTTTACTGGCCTTTTGATCAAACCAGCTGATGTTCTTAAAGTAACTACTCTAGTTACTCCATCGGAGCCTGGGTGAATTTCTTGAATACGGGCTAAAGGCAATTTGAGAGGTGGCGTGTTATCCTCCTTAATTATTACAAGTTGACCGACCTTTACATTCTGAAATGATTTTTTCCATTTTTTACGCATCTGAAATTGATTTAAATAATCCTTTGACCATCGGCGCCAAAATTGCTGTCGTAATAATTCTGTGTGCTGCCATCGAGATAAAGTATTCAGTTTTGCAGTTGTCCAATTAGGTTCAGAGATAGAAGTAAAAGAAGAGCCAATGAAAAAATGCGCGGGAGTTAAGCATGATAAGTCATTTGGATCTTCTGACAATTGTGTAAGAGGTCTTGAATTATGATGGCTTCGATTTGAATTAAAAGTGTGGTGATTTCTTCATAAGCTAATAGAGCTTGACCCAATACTCTTCTCAAAGGATGTTTGGTAGATTTGACGGCTGCTTCCCATAAACCACCAAAATGAAGTGCTCTTGGTGGAATAAAGTGCCAATTAATGCCCTGTTCTGCTAGTTTCAACTTTATTCTTTCGTGGTTGCTGGGACTAAGTAAAGAATGTAGCTGGAATAATTCCTTGTTAGCTCCAGTAAAAGTGGTTGCATTATCGGAATAAATATTGAGTGGTTTACCTCTCCTAGCTATAAAGCGTTTTAAAGCATTAAGAAATGCTTCAGTGGTAAGGTCTAATACTAACCCTAGATGAACTGCTCTTGTATTAAGACAAACAAACAAACAATGCAGAATAGACCTTAATGAGCTTGCTGTTTCAACGTTTACTCTCCCGAATTTGTAATGGCCAAAGTAATTTAGACCGGTGTTATAGAATGGTCTGGTAGGTACAACCCGACAAGTTGGAAGATTGCCAATGATACATTGTTGTGGTCTTGGCTTAACCTTAAAACAGGTAATGCAATTTCGTATTACTTGCTTGACAAGAGATCTGGCACTGATGGGCCAATAGGCGGTTCGAACATTAGCTATAGTATTTTGCACCCCAGTATGCAAATATTCTTCATGGTACATTTTAATTATGAGATTTGTAATGAAGTGATTTTTTGGAAGAAGAACAGGATGTTTTTGACTAAAAGGGACTCTTGCGTTTCTTAGTCTTCCGCCTACTCTAATTACACCATCGTGAAGAAAAGGGGTAAAACTGAGTATTTTACTGTTGTTTGAACCCTATTAAACTTTACAAGGGTATGTTAATCTGTTGAAAAACATTCCATTTGGACTATTTTTAACACAGTTAATGTAGCTTGAGAGTTCTGTGGTTGACAAGGATCCATATTCCAAATGATTTTTACATTTAATGTTTGAATAAAACCGTAAACAATATGCTATAGTTCGTGTCAGTTTCCGAAAATTAGAATATTTTGTTAACAAAGGATTAGTCTTACAAATAGTAGAGCAGTGCACTGTTTTGTGTTCGGGTTTATTGGACATATCACTCAAAGACAAATGCTCAATAATAGGACAGTCGGTGGATAACCAAATGGGTCCTGTCCACCATTTTATATCATTAATCAACTCACTTGGTGAACAGCCTCTTGATAAAGAGTCGGCTGGATTGTCACTTGTTTGTACATGATGCCAATTGTCAACTTTAGAGTTTTGTTGAATTTTGCTACTCGATTAGCCACAAAGGTATTCCAGTTGCTAGGTGAACCCTTGGTCCATGCTAACACTATTGTCGAATCAGTCCAACAATATGTTGTGGATTTTGGAACTTGAAATGCTAGATGGACAATTTTTAATAATTTTGTTAGCAGAAGTGCCCCGCACAATTCTAGTCTTGGAATTGAAATGCTTTTGATAGGAGCAACTCGCGATTTGGAGCAAAGAAGTCTACTGGACCAGTTATCATTGCTGGAAGATCGAATGTATATACATGCCCCATAAGCGATTTCGCTTGCGTCACAGAAACCATGAATTTCTATCTTCAAGGGATTCTCATGGCCTATAACATGCCGGAGAATGTCAAGTGAGCTTAAAAGTACAAACTGATTTTTAAATGATGTCCATTTATTGCTAAGATCACTAGGAAGTGTTTCATCCCAAGATTGCTGAAGCTTCTAAAGTTGCTGCATACATACCTTAGCTCTTGTCAATACAGGCCCTAGTAATCCAAGTGGATCAAACATTTGAGAAATATGTGATAGAACATTTCGTTTTAATATAGTATCCCTTGTAGTTTCATTTTTAAAGTTGAATCGAATGTTGTCATTTTGTGGATTATAATGGATACCTAAAGTCTTCATGTTACTATGCTTGTCTAACGGTATGATTCGTCACTAGAAATTGATGGTAGTTGAGTGAATAATGAGATGGAATTTGTGGCCCATTTTCTTAGATTTAATCCAGCTTTTTTTAGCATGGTCTGTATTTGTACTACAATAATTTTAGCTTCTGAAATGTTGTGTGCCCCTGTTAATAAATCGTCAACATAAAAATCTCGTTGTGCTATGCGTGCTCCAACTGGGAACTCTTTGCATTCATCTTCAGCCACTTGTTGAAGAACTTTGGTAGCTAAGTAAGGTGCTGATGAGGTTCCATAAGTAACTGTAAGTAAGTCAAAAGATTGAACAGGATGTGATATTTCATCTCGCCACATATTCTCTGCAATTGAGTATGTGCTGGATTAATCAATATGTGTCTGTACATTTTTTCGATGTCTGCTGTGATTGCAATATTGTGACTACGAAACCTTAATATTATTGATATTAAGTCCTGCTGAATCTTAGGACCAACCATCAGAGTGTCATTTAATGATAGTCCAGAAGTTGATTTAGCGGATCCATCAAAGACTACCCGCAATTTTGTCGTGAGGCTGTCCATCTTGAATATGGCGTGATGCGGCAGATAAAAGACAGGCAAATCTTGTGATTTTGTTTCAGTAGTGGAGGCTAGGTGGCCCAAACGTTGATATTCATGGATAAAACTTGTGTAATCACGTCTTAGTTCAGGGTTCCGCAACATCTTATTTTCAAGAGATTGAAATTGGATGAAAGCTTGTTTGTAAGAATTTCTCAATTTTTTAACTTGATCCTTTAGTGGTAGGTCGACAATATATCTGCCAAATAAATTTCGTCTGAGTAGCCTTGAATATCTCTTCACATTGATGCTCTTCATTGGAGTACTGAACTGGTTGGGTTATCTCTTCAATTCCCCAAAAATTAGTTAGTTGCTTATTTAATAGTTGAGTAGACAAATTGCATGTTTGTGTAACTTTAGAATTCCACGGGTTAGAAAAAAAATATGGACCAGAAATTATCCAACCGAATTGTGTGTTTTTAAACACTAATCCATTTTGAAGATTTAATTGTTCTATGCATATGACATCCCAAAACAATTCAACACCAATCAGAATATCTATTTCACTAGAGATGTTGAAGGAAGGGTCAGCAAGTTGTAAATTGTCTGGTACTAAAATATTTTTGGGATTGATAATGTTGGAAGGTTTTTTGTAATATGATTCATAACTAAGAATTTTAGTTGAGCATTGTATTTGCTATGCAAAGAATGAACCCTTGCATCAACGCAAGTTTTAATAGATGATTGACTGTTATTGATGCCTCCTATTGCAATTTAAATTTGTTGTACATTTAATTGCAACCTGTTAGCAAACTCAGTTGTGATGAAATTTGATTGGGATCCTGAATCTAAGAGAACACGACATATGTGGGTATTTCCTTTCACATCATTTATACCAATTAAAGCTGTAGGAAGTAATACCTGTATGGAATCTTTATGATGATGAATGTTTAGAGCTGAATTTGTCGATGAAATTTTTTGTAAATCATATTGGTGCAAGAGTGTATTGTGTCTTTTGTAACATATCCTACATGATCCTGCCGTGCAATGTGAGATGCTATGATTTTGGTTTAAACAATTTGGACAAAGGAGTGCTGCTTGACAAGTTCTCTTTTTTCCTCACAAGTTGAGTTTAAGAATTTTTTACATCTAAAAATAAAATGGGATTGATTGCATATGAAGCAGCTAGGAGTGGAAATAGCTAGGTTGTTAGATGATTTGAAATGATTACCTTTGGTCAGAACATCTGTATTTTCTAGTTTATAAGTCTTTCCAAGATGTGACACTGGTGAGTAAGTAAATCTGTTAAATTTAAGAGAGAGGGATATCATCCCTTTTGATTGTAGATTCCCAAGCCTTGTTGGTGATCAAATCTAATTTATTTGTAACTATATATATTAGTAGCTGATCCCAATGTTCCACTGAACAATTTAATGATTTTAGTGCTCTGGTGTGTTTCAATACCCCATCCATTAATTTTCGGATGTGTAGAAATGACTCCTTTCTAACCATGTTTAAATTAAATATACCTCTAATATGTTTATTAATTATTAGTCTCTTGTTATTGAAACGATCATTTAACAAGTCCCATGCAATTTTATAATTATCTGTAGATATGTCTAAGGATTGAATTATACTTGCCGCTTGGCCCTTTAATGAAAGTTTTAAGTAATTCAATTTTTCTACATTTGAGATATCACAATTATTGTGAATAAGTGTTGTAAACAAATTGGAGAAACTTAACCACTCCTCATAATTCCCGTCAAAGTGAGGCAATTCTATTCGTGGAAGTTGTAGTTTCCCAGATGTTGATGATGGTTGAGAGAGTGTTGGTGTGTGAGATTGGTTAATGAGACTCTGTGCCTTTGATATTGCCTTATAGTAATTATCTACAATCTCTTTTTGCTCATGAGTTTTCATCAATTATATCAACTTGTTCTTAAAATTCCACATATTTTAAATATAACTTTTTAGTATCTTCAAGTTTTAATTTTATGTTGATTATATCATCAGATGATTCTACATAGTCCATAAAAATTGCAAGGCTGTCTTTTTCTTTTCAAATTTTGCAGTCATGCTGATCTGGAATCCGGCTCGAAGGACCAAAAAGGTTTATGGAAATTATGGAAGTTTATTGAAATACTGAAAACATGTATAATGAAATATAATAGTATAATATGTAAGATATGATAATGTAAATGAAGTAAATGATAATGCTTAAGTGTAGGATGATGATGTTTGAATGTATGTGTATAGGTGATGTTATTTGAAATTGAATTTACGTGAATATGTTATCATGACGTGTATATGTGTCCTAGAAATTCATATGATCCATGAATGAATGTTTTTCATGTTATGTGTTAACAGAGCTCAATTTTCAAAAACTCACCAAGCTTGTTAGAATTGGCTTTGATGTATCTCTCTAGGCGCAATTAATACTTTGGAAAGAAATCGCTAGATTTTATTAATTTAGAAAAAAAATTTTTTTAAATTCATTTTTTACCGAAATATTTTTTCATATCGTTTATTAATTTAATTTTAAAACATATGACCATATAAAATACCTTATTAAATGCTAGTCTAATACACAACCCTAAGACCTAAAATACACTCTATACACAGGGTACATTTACGAAACTAAGCTCCGGAGGAGTGAGAGTCTTATTAATCATTATAGTCTATATACATTATACACATATTAAATATAGGATTATGTATCTATTAAATATTTTTTTAATGAACTAATTATTTTTCTAATTTTGGAAAGAATTGTTATTAGACACTTTAACGGGAATGGTGAAAGTGGTTTCTTTTATTAAAAATACATTATTAATTTTATAATAATCTTCTTTAATCAAGTGCAACCATATCTTTTTATTTAAAGTTATTTATTTATAAATGATGGCGTCATTATGTAGAAATTACTACAAAAATGTCTTTATTATCTTGTAACAAATAGTTATTAGCAGCTAAGAACAAGGACGAACTTTATTTTTTAAAAGAATTAAGTTGTAAATTGTCTATGTAGATCTATATATTTAGTTCTTAAGAAAAGGCAAGGCATAATTTCTCTTTAGGCTTAGTTCGACCTACATATAATAAAAATAAAATGAAGCCTTACAGAATATTGTCCAATTTAATTAAAACAGCTTCAATGAAAGATTTTCCTTATTTTAAATCAAACATTTTTTTAGTGAAGAGAAGCTATGTCTATCAAAACTCAAAAGCTGTAGGATATAATAATGCGTTTAAATTATTAAATCACTACATGCCACGTGAAAAATGGGATCGTCTGGTGAGGGGCAATTGGCTGATTAATAAATCCTTATTTTTAATGGTTGAATAATTAAATAATATAGCACGGTATTACAAGGTTTCACATTAGTAGGAGAGACTGAAATACAAGATTTAAGGCTTTTCCATTTGTTAATCCCAAATAAGTTTAGAGTATATTTTCCTTTCTCTAGCCGTTCCTTTATTAATCTTTTTGTTAAGGCAATTCACCTGAAATCAAAATGCTATTAAAATGAGTAGTAATACGATTATATCCTGAAGTATCGAATTAATTATAAACCATTTGGATAAATTTGCGATAGAATGACTAAAACTAGTATATAGTAAATGTTAAAATTATTTTACTTTCATGTTTTCAATTTTATTTGGTAATTTCCTACATACATTTGCATAACATTTCCACAAAGGAGTCACAAAGCCCAAAAAAATCTTATGACATTAGTTTAGTTCACAGATGCTTTGCAACAGGTTTCTTAATGAATAAGATATGCTGAAATTTAAAATTCACCTGCATAGCCTTGAACAAAATTAATCAAGTATTAATTTACATGAGTTATCCAACATTAATTCATAAAATAACATTTTTTATCACATCTTAGGTTGATTAATTAAATTTTGAGACACGGTTATTATAAATGGATCAATTAGACTTAGCACTTAAAATTACTACTCAAAAAGGAATTTGAATTAAGACTTTATATAATATAAATTATCTCTTATTTATCTTAAAATTGGGAATATGCAGGGAAAATATCTTGACCACAATTATTAGGTGAGTAAAATTGGTTGGGATACTCGGAACGTCTAAAATCTTCTTTAACGCCACGCGAAAAGGGAAATTTGTTTTGGGCGTTTACGGTAATATCCTCTCCGTAAGCTTTAAGGAGTGGCATTTTAGCTTGCTACCTTTGTAATTGCCACACTCCTGAGGGTCTCCTTTGCCTTTAAATAAGGGTATAATTGTGCACCCTTTCTATTGAATAGGAATTCGCTCTTCTAACAAAGACTTGATGACTATTTCTTCACGGCATCCGAGCAATGTTTTCATAGGTATTCCATATGAACCATAGCTTTTTCTTTTCGCATCTTATTGATTTGTGTACAAACTTCATCCTCCTGAAGGAGTTCGACCATAATTATGATTGCCTCAATATCGGGGAGTGAATCTTTGTCATTTGCAATATTCATAAGTTTTTTAAAATATCCTTTCCACCTTTCCATCACTTCCTTCGGCTTGAATAAGGTATGACCCTTCTCGTTTTTGACTATTTTGCAAAAATTTTACATAACCCTATCGCCCCCTTTAATATCCAGTTTGTTTGCCATCTCGGTGCACGCGGCATTCTTTACTATTGCAAACCATTTTTGCGACTCTCTTTGCTTCCCTACACTCTTTATAATTCTCCGACTTTTTTGATTTATGTCACCGTCTATATATGCATTTTGCTTTTTTTCAATAAAATCCCTAACCGATTGATCCCACCACCATAGTTCCATATTTATAGCTATGCCTACTTTTATCTGTCCTGGAACAAAAATCGCTGTTTCCTTTATGTCCTTAGCGTCTCCCAATCGTCGTCTACGTTCCTTTGGAACTTCCTTGCATCCAAGAGTCAGGAGGTTTTTTGATGATATTTTTCGTTCGTCAACGTATGCTTTAGCCTTTCGTATCGAATTTGAGGTTCATAGACCTCTTTTCTTTCGAAAAATACTCCTCTGTCAAAATCCATAACAAGGGGACGATGTTGCCTGGCGATTCTTTTCCTGGTATTAAATCCTTTCGCCGTATGACCAGATAGTCATTTTGACAAAAATGCTTCCCACTTTATATAATATGATCTTCTCGTTTTTGAAAATAGGTGTTAACGATTGGCATGTAGTATGCTTTGGATACTTGGTGAAGTTTTTCTCCTTCTTTGTTCTTGAGACCATGCTCATAGCCTTCATGATTGCGTTCATACCCTAGGCAATCTTTCCCTACGTGATCTTTCCCTACGTGAGCGTTGAAATCCGTCTCAATTAGCCTTTCTTCCTGTCCTATTCCTCGTATTTCCTTTTCCAATGAATCGAAGAATTGCCTTTCTCTGATTCTTTATAACCAATTGGGGAGCATTCGCGCACATAACGGTTAGCAGGCCTCCTTTATCTGCAGTCTTAACCCAAATTAGGCTGTCTGAACAATGCTTGACTTCCACCGCCGTGTCCTTGAACGATTCGCTTAGAACGATACCGATCCCTTTCTACGTTTTGGTGACCCATTGAAGAATAGCTTGTATCCTTTTCCTAGTTCCGAGCTTTGGTTACATTTCACCTTGTCTCTTATAGGCAGGCGATGTGTACCTTTCTTTTTAGCATTTTTGCGACCTCGATGTTCTTCCCTGTCAACGTTCCTAGATTCCAGCACATTAATCGTATTCTTTCCACAACAACCCCTTCCTTGTGAGATGGGCAGTAACCTTACTATATTTTCACATTGCACCAGCGGGGCATACGCTCCGCTTCGTTTGTGGAGGACGCCTTAGCTTTCTGTTGTAAAATTTTGTTTGAAACTATCATGGTTTGGAATTGGTTTTTATAGCCGGTTTCTGACCTGACGCCAATCCTCCACTTTCGCACACGGACTTGGGACCGCCGTAGGTAGTGTTGACTTTTCTTCTCCTTTATCTTGGCCAGTTTGTACATAAGCCTATCGCCCCTTTATTGTCCAGTCTGTTTGGCCTCTCGGTGTACGCGGCATTCTTCGCTATTGCAACGGCCTTTTTGCGGCTCTCTTTGCCTCCCTATACTCTTGATCTCTGATTTTTTGATTTGTGCCACCGTCTAAATAGATTTTTTTCTTTCGATTCCCTAGCCGATCGATCCTATTACCATAGTTTCTTATTCATAGCGCCTCCTGACTGCGTGTTGAAGTCGAATCGCTGTTTCTTTTATGTCCTTGGTTAGCGACTAATAATCGTCTTCTACGTCCCTTTGCAATTGTTTGATTTGTTTTTTGGGTGTACTTCTTTCAAAGGGTTCAAACACGCTCATTATCCCAGCTTTCAACTCTATTATTTTAAAAACTTGACGTATAGAGGGATGACGAATTTTTTTTTGTGTTTACCACAAAAAAACTGCATAAAAACATGTTAACCGTTTCCAGTTGATTTCGTATGTTATCTAGTGTTACCATTCCTCCAAACTCTCTCAGGTCGGGGCTCCAGAGGATACTTGCAAATTCAACAAATTGTTATGTAAAGTAATGATAAAATGTTTTCACATAAAT
The DNA here is from genome assembly GCA_964036665.1 of Gordius sp. MW1. NCBI lineage: Eukaryota > Metazoa > Nematomorpha > Gordioida > Gordea > Gordiidae > Gordius > Gordius sp. MW1. The sequence goes on from OZ038532.1 coordinate 1,648,229, forward strand.
TAAAATCTTTTACAGATGGCGCTAATCTAATATAACATATGCATTTTTGAACTTAAACTTTTTATATATTCATTTTAAAATACTACACTCTTTAAATTTTTTTTAAATTTAAATAATTGATAATTAATAATCTAATAAAAAATTGCTTCGCAACTGTATTTCATTCAGAATATTTTGGTATAAAATACTATACAGTATGTATGCAAACCCCAAGGTAACCTGACCCAACCTAAAGGTTGGGGCTTTCCTCCCAACGTTAGGTTTTGGGCTATAATTTAAATATAGCCCAAAATTTTAGGTTGAGGTTTTTAAAAACCTAAGCCTAACCTAAAAAGGTTTAGGTTCAGGTCTTTTAAAAACCTGAGGTTTTAAAAAAACCTTAACTCGAAACTGGGGCAAGGTTTTGGAAAAAGGAAGTAGTAAAATAAATTGCATAGCAATTAATAATGAATGAGTATGCATGGAGTTGGCGATGGCAGTTTGGGAAGGGGAAAAATAATATTCATATTTTTGCTTTGTATCTATTTAAACGCATTGAATTGCATACCTCATGATAATCACCAAAATATTTGTATACGAGTTGGCAATGGATATCTGGGTCGTTCCTAATCTTCAATAAGACTAAGGATTGTCTACATATAAACCTAAGTTAATTTATTATTAACAAGTAATAGTATTAGATTCATGAAATGCTTTTTTATGAAGATGGGCCCCCTTTGGCCCACTATAATTTCCCTTTCCTACTTAATTCTACAATTTGTTAATAATAAATTGACTTTTAGAGGATTATTGGTAAATAAGTAATTGCTATGCAATTTATGGGCTCGTTTTTGGTTGTCCGTTGTCCGTTGATGTCCGTTGATGTCCTCCCTATCTATTTGCATTGGGTATATTAGGTTATCGATTTTTTAAATTAATGCATGAGAAAGAGGTGCCCCACCCCTCATCTCTATCTCCCTCGCTGTGTTATTTTTAAAATTAATGCATAAGAGGTGCCCCACCCCTCATCTCTATCTCCCTCGCTTTCGGGTGGGGTCGGGTTTTAATTGCTACGTTAAATTAATGCATAAGTATATCTATTCGTTTTTGAATTGGGTGACATTGATATTAATTGCTATAATTACCCCACTACAAGGGTTTGGGTTAGAATCTCGGTTTTTTTTAAACTCTTATGATTGTTCTTGTTACTGCCATTGATAATAAGACTTTTTGGCCGTCTGCTGGCTGCTGACCAATGAAAAAAATGACCATTGGCCAAAATGTGAATCCAAGTTTATTTTTTCTTTTTTTGATTATTATGATTGTTCCTGTTACTACCATTGCTAATACGACTTTTCGGCCGTCCACTGGCTGCTGACCAAAAAAAAAATGACCATTGGCCAAAATGTGAATCCAAGTTTATTTTTTTGTTTTTTTTTGACTATTATGATTGTTCCTGTTACTACCATTGCTATTATGACTTTTTGGCCGTCTGCTGGCTGCTGACCAAAGAAAAAAATGACCATTGGCCAAAATGTGAATCCAAGTTTATTTTTTCGTTTTTTTTTGATTATTATGATTGTTCCTGTTACTACCATTGCTATTATGACTTTTTGGCCGTCCGCTGGCTGCTGACCGATGGAAAAAATGACCATTGGCCAAAATGTGATTCCAAGTTATTTTTCGTTTTAGTTTTGACTATTACGATTGTTCTTGTTACTATCATTGATAATAAGACTTTTTGGCCGTCCGCTGGCTGCTGACCAATGAAAAAAATGACCATTGGCCAAAATGTGAATCCGAGTTTATTTTTTCTTTGACTATTATGATTATTCCTGTTACTACCATTGCTATTATGACTTTTTGGCCGTCCGCTGGCTCCTGACCGATGGAAAAAATGACCATTGGCCAAAATGTGAATCGAAATTATTTTTTTCGTTTTTTTTTGACTATTATGATTGTTCCTGTTCCTACCATTGCTATTATGACTTTTTGGACGTCCGCTGGCTGCTGACCAATGGAACAAAATGACCATAGGCCAAAATGTGATTCGAAATTTTTTTTTTCTTTTTTTTGACTATTATGAATTTATATCTACTTTTACCGTGTCCTAGCTGCTGACCAATGGAATAAAATGACCATTGGCCAAAATGTGATTCGAAAATTTGTTTTTCGTTTTTTTTTACTCTTATGAATTTATATCCATTTTTACCGTGTGCTGGCTGCTGACCGATGGAAAAAAATAACTATTGGCCAAAGTGAGCATCAAAATTTTTTTTCCGTTTTTTTGGCTATCATTGACTTATAGAGTATCTGTTGGTACTGACCAATAGAGAAAAAATGACCATTCGCCAAATTTTTGATTTTTATAATTAAAAATTCTTCAAATTTAACAAAAATTTCTCCCAACAATTCTGCAAATTCTTAACATTGTGATGTTTTATAATATAATGTTTGTTAGACCCATAATCACTAAAGGCCATAAAAACTAATGTAATACGCAACTAGATGCAAACACTAAATCTAACCCTAACCCTTGCCTATATTACATTTTGCCTATATTACATTTTGCCTACCAATGGAAAATTTGTATAAATAATTAATTAATCATTAGGCATTTAATACCCCCCTATAGGCATTCGCCCCTTCCCACTTTTCTCGCCCATAAATTGCTTAGCAAATATGATACATTTATACGAAGTAAAGATGAGTCGTCCCCCCTTCCCTTCCCCCCTTCCCTTCTCCCCTCCCCTTCTCTCCTCCCCCTTCCCACGAGGGCCGAAGGCCCGAGTATTTATAAACATATATAGTAAGTGAGGGCAACATAAAACATACTTTGTTTTTAAGCGCCTAGGCATATAGTCTAAGCTTGGCGAGAATCCAACGCATTAGCACCTTCCACATTATTTTGGTCTATTTAAAATTACTCACAATACCACATTTATTTGAACACCTTATTAATTGCTATGCAATTTATGGGCTCGTTTTTGGTTGTCCGTTGATGTCCGTTGATGTCCGTTGTCCGTTGTCCGTCCACCAAGTTATTGGCGCCAGCTTTGTGACGTGGATATCCCGGGTTCAAGCCAGGGAGAGGACTAATTTTTTTTTTAATTTTTTTAAATTAAATTAATATTTTGTTCTTGTTAATACCATTGATAATATGAATTTTTGACCATCCGCTGGCTACTGACCAATGAAAAAAATGACCATTGGCCAAATAAAGCGTAATTTTTAATTGCTATATGCAATTTATGGTATTTTTTCGTCTTTGAATAGGTTAACATTGATAATTACCCTATGCCCTTTCCTACAAGGGCCTACGCCTCTACTGATATGGGTCCCTGTGCCCCTTACCAAAGCCTATGCCTTTACTGATATGGGTCCCTGTGCCCCTTACCAAACCCTATGCCTATACTAATGTGGGTTCGAATCCCGGAGAGGGCAAAATTTTTATTTATTTTTTAAATTAAATTAATATATTGTTCTTGTTAATACCATTGATAATGTGACCTTTTGGCCGTCCGCTGGCTACTGACCAATGAAAAAAATGACCATTGGCCAAATTATAAATCGAAATTTTTTTTTCGTTTTTGAATGTTAACATTGATAATTATTACCCTATGCCCTCCCCTACAAGGGTCTATGTTTCATTATCTATATATTGTCACGCTCTTCGGTGTCTTGCACCGAATGTCTTGTCACGCATCGAATGTCTTCTCACGCTGTTTACTTTTAATTTTAATTAATTTAACTAGTTTGTGGGTTCGAATCCCGGAGTTTTTTTTTGACTCTTATGATTGTTCTTGTTACTACCATTGATAATAAAACTTTTTGGCCGTCCGCTGGCTGCTGACCAATGGAAAAAAATGACCATTGGCCAAAATGTGTATCGAAATTATTTTTTTCGTTTTTTTTACTATTATGATTGTTCCTGTTACTACCATTGCTATTGTGACTTTTTGGCCGTCCGTTGGCTGCTGACCAATGGAAAAAAATGACCATTGGCCAAAATGTGATTTGCAAATTTTTTTTTCGTTTTTTTTTGACTATTATGGAATTATATCCACTTTTACCGTGTCCTGGCTGCTGACCAGTGGAAAAAAATGACCATTGGCCAAAATGTGATTCGAAAATTTTTTTTTAGTTTTTTTTGACTATTATGAATTTATATCCACTTTTACCGTGTCCTGGCTGCTGACCAATGGAAAAAAATGACCATTGGCCAAAATGTGATTCGAAAATTTTTTTTTCGTTTTTTTTGACTCTTATGAATTTATATCCACTTTTACCGTGTTCTGGCTGCTGACCAATGGAAAAAAATGACCATTGGCCAAATTGTGAATCGAAATTTATTTTCCGTTTTTTTTGACTCTTATGATTGTTCCTGTTAATACCATTGATAATATGACTTTTTGGCCGTCTGCTGGCTGCTGACCAATGGAAAAAAATGACCATTGGCCAAATTGTGAATTGATATTTATTTTCCGTTTTTTTTGACTCTTATGATTGTTCCTGTTAATACCATTGATAATATGACTTTTTGGCCGTCTGCTGGCTGCTGACCAATGGAAAAAAATGAGCATTGGCCAAAGTGAGCATCAAAAATTTTTTTTCCGTTTTTTTGGCTATCATTGCCTTATAGAGTATCTGTTGGTACTGACCAATGAAAAAAAATGACCATTGGCCAAGTTTTATATATAACCTAAAAATTTATTATAGATGGTCTAACAGACAGCCAACTATATAATATATATTTTTAATCTTATAAATGCATATCAATTATTTAATTGGGTTAATATATTTCATTTAATTAGATTGTGATTTCATAGAAAACCTAAAAAGTAATAGTTAAAAAAATATAGGTATTAGATTCTAATTTACGATAAATATACTGATAGAAACTAACACAAAATTCGAAACCTCCTTCAAAGGTATAATCATAGCCCGTTCTTTCTAATTAAATTCAATCTACTATTAAACTATTAAAACACGAATTGTACTTTATTAGATGGCGCGCGTAAGTTTATATAATTAGTAAAATTTTCTACGTGTTATAGATATTACACCGCACGTGTGGCCGAGAAATGTCCGATATTTTTAAAACGAAAAGGTATTTTAGGAATCTGAAAAGGCTATTTTACCCCTGGCCGCCCTGGGCACCTACGGGTAAAGTTTCGAGCGAATCGGGCGGGTAGTTTCAGAATTTAGCCCTTTTTTAAAACTAAAAGGAATTTTTATTTTAATTTTTTTTCTTTAAAATTAAATTAATATTATGTTCTTGTTAATACCATTGATAATTTGACTTTTTAACCGTCCGCTGGCTACTGACCGATGAAATATATTGATTTTCTAAACATAAAACAGAACTTTATTATTTCATTGTCTATATAATTAACATAATAACTTCTACTATTTTAATACCAGCATGGTGTGACGGGTTATAGCGCACGGCTTGTAAACAGGGTGACCTGGATATCCCGGGTTCAAGCTGGGGCAAAATTTTTATTTTTTTTTAAATTAAATTAATATTTTGTTCTTGTTAATATCATTGATAATATGACTTTTTGATAGTCCGCAGGCTACTGACCAATGGAAAAAATGACCATTGGCCAAATAAATCAAAAATTTTTTTCGTTTTTGAATTGGATAACATTGATAATTACCCTATGCTCTCCCCTACAAGGGTCTATAACTAATTATTTTGCATTTAATACCCCCCTATAGGCATTCTCGCCCCTTCCTACTTTTCTCGCCCATAAATTGCATAGCAAATATGCTACGTTTATACGGAGTATAGATGAGTCGCCCCCGCTACCCTTCCCCTGCTCCCCTTCCCCCTCCCCTACTCCCCTTCCCACGAGGGCCGAAGGGCCGAGTTTTATATATAATGATTTATAAATGTTTGCAGCTACTAACTGCTCTTTGGGCATTAAATAATTATTTAAGGAACTGTTTACTAGATTTTTGGGTATATTGCCAAAAAATAATCATATTTGATCAAATATTTGTTTAGTGGTTGGCCCACGCAAATTTTGGGTAAGTGTTGGTAATGTTTATATTTTATTGAGCCAAAAATTGAATAACGCGTGGGAGCTTGGAATTTTTAAGCCTTGCGAACAAAATATAACGAAATACATTTCATTTCATTAGTTAAATTATACTTATTCGATGTCTGGGACGATCCACATCGACCGTTTTTTGCCCACCACCCACTCATAACAACATGAACTTGCACAAGTTCACACTGTTCAAATCTATTTACTTATATTTTATAAAAGTATATTGCTTATAATGTAACTAAACTACGCCAAAATAGTGATAAACTTGCAAATTCATATTTAATATCATTGCTAAAAAGTAAAATCTGACTTTATTTTTTTTAATATGACTTATGCTAAAAATGCGCTCACTGGTGGCATTGGTAATAGGAATTGATAAAGACTTTAAAAATGAATTAGATAAATTTGGTAGCAATGGTTGATGTTCTTTCAACCATAGAAGCACATTCGTCTTAAGATCCTCTTTATTTTAATTCAGTAATTCAAAATGTATCCTCATTATAATAAATACTATTTATTCACCATTAAAACGTGCATTTCTACGTTGGTATGGTATAACAACTTTAAAATATGGTCAAATAAAAGCTGATTCTTTATCTAGGCCCCAGCCAGGCCGACACTTTCTATTCAGCTCTTTTTTAGGGCCTAGCTCATGCGTAAAATAATCTTACATGTGCTTTATAAAAACATATTTGCTAAAAAGCCTTTACATTTGTTAAATTATGTTTTGTATTCATTTTTGCTATAAAAACGATTATAGGCCTAGTCAGAGGGATACATTATAAGGCAGCTCAGGACCCCCCCCCCTTGACTTTTCTATGTTTATTAGAATATGATATCACTCAACAAATAGACATTTTGTCGCTATTCAAGTTACTTTTATTTTTTCAACCACCTTGTATTTAGATATATTTAAATTATCAAAAACTTTTAATTCACTTGTATGGGTTTATTAATGTTTTATTTGGTCCTTGATAATGGGCTAATGTGGTGCAAAAGATTGAAACACTTTCCTTCTCATTCCTTATCAATATGATAATACCATTAATAAACTCAATTTTCTTATAACTAAGTCATGGGTTTTAGCATAATTGTGTTTATTTAAAAATTAATATTTGCTCCGAATAGCCTTAACGCGATTAGACACTACTAAACTGACGTTCATGATAATGTAAATTAATTCGAATCCTATAATTACCAAATAATTAGAAATTGCTTAAACTGCAATGCCCATGTTTGCTCAATAATTAGGCTCTACAAATATTTGTTTAAACAAAAAAGGAGTAAAAATTATAGTTTCGAATAATAAAAAATAGAGAAGCGATCAATTCCAAAAATTTTAAAGCCAAGACTACGTCGAAAAATCTCGAGCCGGGTCGGGTCTTGGACGACCCATTTAAAAATATATATAAAATTTGTATTTTCAGCTTACTTTGTTCATACTTTTGTAAAACGTTAGTCCTCTATAAGGTTTTTAAACTAAATGTCCTTGTCGAATTTACAATATATCGTTCTGGCTAATTGGAATGTTATTATAAAAGCAGTTAGTATTGATGCATAACCTATCGTGTAACAAAATGCATTTATTTTTAAAAGAAACTAAATATTTAATATAAGAGTTTGAGTAAGCAATTATTTTAAGTACATAATTCTGGTAATGTATTAATCACCATTTATAAATTTATTTTTCATTGGAATCTATGGTCCCCCTTGCCTACGCAATTATGAGGTTCTAAAAAAAAACCAAAATATACATTATCTTATCATGGACCTAAGTGCTTAAAAAATAATTTACTCAAATATTTTTATGTTTTAAAATTAAATGTCAAATATGATAAAAAAATGACCATAATATATCAACAGCTTTATAATTTACAAAAATATATAAAACAATTTCTAGAGTTTATCGGCATTTTAATTTATAATATCTAAAATTATATTTTTAATTAAGGTTGCATACATAATTATAAATTATAAAATTGGGTTATTTTGACCATTTAAACAGGTTTCAACAGGCATTTCCAAAATTAAAAATAGACTATCTTAGATTTAATCTTTGTTAGCCTGTCTAAATATTCAGGATAGAACTGGTATTGTAAATATATCCTATACGCATGGCCTGATTCAGTTATATTTGTTATCAAATAAAGCAATACATTTAATAGCCATTTTTTTAAGAAATATTTATTTTTTCGATTTTCCATAATTGGTTAAAATAATGTTTTTAATTTTACTGTTAATAAATTGCCTTTCGTTGGCTTCCACCCAAGGTATCAATAATGTTCCCTCTAAATTATCATACATATTATGATTTTATATTTTTTTTGTAGAATTATTTAAATTATAAAAAAAAATTTGTAACTATTTATTAGAGTGGAAAGATGATTTATGCAATGTCGTAAGTGGAGAAAAAGTGTACAGTACCGAAAATATCAAGGATTTACCCATCAATTTGTAAGTAACTATCACAATAATTTCCAAGTTTATATTTAATTTATAAAACCTAAAATTAAAAATTCAAACATATTCAACATTTTTAATATAGCCCATCAAGCTTAAAATTAGCCAAAAGGGGACAAGATTTATTATGGGTATTGGATGGAGTTGAAATATATAATACTCAAAAGACTTGTAAACCGAATGTTAGAAAATGCTTAAATTTATACAACAATGCCAACCTAGAACACACACAAATTATATATGTCACCAATATTACAAATTCTTGGGCTTCGCCAATTCAAGCCGATAGTGACGTAAAATAACATGAATTAAATAAAAAAAATTCTATAATTTGTAAGTATTTATTAAACGATTTTTTGCTTTACATTAGCTCGTGATAAATTACAGTTCAAAGGCTCAAATTAATTTATTGCTTTGCACCTATACCCTCAGACTTGACGATTCCCTAAATTTCATTTGTGAAATTGTTGGATTCAATAATGCTAAAGTATGTTTAAAACATATAAACCTTTGGCAAAATGTTTGTATAATTTTAAAAATAATAAAACTTAACATAAAATTTATTAAATATTAATAATTTTGCAAAATAATTATAGCGTCTTGTGATTGCCCAATTATTGAATTCCGTTCTAATTACACGTGTAAATAATCGAGATAATAGGGTAGTATCCGAAATAAAGAATACATTTATTCTCAAATTCTCAGGAAATTATGGCGTTGGAGGAAGTAAACATCGACTCTTTTTCAACCTACATAAATGTCGAGGTATTTAGTTTGCCTTTTACCAAAAACTAATATTAACGTGATTAAAAAAGAGGCTGTAAAAGGGATTTTATCACTTTTAATAGGAAATTTATAATAGCTTTTTACTTTTATTAAATTTGTAAATTGTATTACTAACATACAGATTCGGTTGATGTTTGCAAATCAATTAGTGATCAAATACCCCATGACATAGGAGAAATAATCCCAGGCACCGAGTAGATAGATGAACACTTAATCTAATTAGACTTTTTAAATTACTATATAAAATATTATACTACATTATAATTACAAATAAAAATTCCTTATTTTTAAAACAAGTTAAATATTAAATTTCTATGGGCAGGAATATAAAGACTATCATAATCCAGAAAAATGCCGAGGGCTTAGTTGAGCTTGTTGTAGATGGATCTTCTTTACATGGTCGCGATGATGCATCAACATTTTACGAAGCAATAAATGATGAATCTTTAGCTGTCATTAAAAGTTTAGTTAGACAGTATCCAAAAGCAATACTACAAGAAATTGATAGCCATGTAAATTGTTTAGCCTTTTATATAAAATTAAATTTGATCCATCTTATGATATTTTTTACATTAAAAATCTGATGTATATTTTATAAGTCTTCTACTTTTCTTCTTCTTTCTATGGCTGTTTGTCACCTAGGCTGGTGGTCAGTCATATATTTTATAGGTCTAAAAACAGTAAATTATTGTTTGTGTTTTTGTATAAAGTGGTACGTAGATTGTCGTGGGGGCCTGTGTTGGGAAAAGGTATGTGGTATATCAATCAAGAATGGTGTCTTGCAAGAGGATTGTTATGATCCTAAAGATTATACCTTTCAATACTCCATTCAACCCAAGGTAAGTACAATAAATTTTTTTATTGATCAACACTTTTTTATATTGGTGTTTTAGTCAAATGTATTACTTATGGTATTATTCGTTTTAGCGAATACATTTTAATAAGAAACTAATTTTCATCCGGAGTTAAAGGATGTTTACTTAAAACTAGGGCCTTCGGCCCTGGTGGGAAGGGGGAGGGGGAAGGGAAGGAGAGGAAGGGAAGGGGGAACGAAACTCATCTATACTCCGTATAAACGTGGCATATTTGCTATGTATTTTATGGGCGAGAACTGTGGGAAGGGGCGAGAATGCCTATAGGGGGTATAAAATGCAAAATGTTTAGTTAATTATTTATACAAATAATTAAAAAGTTAAATTTTTTTTAAAACCTGCTATAAAACACTTATTAATACTTGATTTATTGAGGAATAGGTTTTCTTTCATTCATTATTATTTATCAACTTCTAAATTAATCAAAATGACGAAAGGAACGCAAATAGAGGGTGTGACCTTGGAAAAGCCAATAGTCATCCTTCCAAAACGTACAACTTTCAATTTAGAGTTTTTTTGATACTGTATAAATTAAAACAATTTGGTGTAGGCGACCCATAATTTGAATTATGACTATAGACTTTATTAAAATCATGCGCATATGTATAGTATAAACAAGATATTAAAAAAACAAAAAAGATCCAATCAGACCTTGGCCATTGGTCATTTTTTCCATCTCTTTGGAAAGTGGTCATTTTTTCTAATGGTTAGCAGACAGTCAAATAACTAGCTTATGCTTATAATCTAGAGAAAAAAATCGATTTTAATCTCACTTTGACCAGTGGTCATTTTTTCCATTGGTCAGTAACCAGCAGAATGCCAAATACTGGCCAATAATTATAAGCTAGAGAAAAATCTGATCTTAATCTCACTTTGGCCAGTGGTCATTTTTTTATTGGTCAGTAGCCAGCAAACGGCCAAATAGTCTATATTTAAAATATAGAAAAAAAAATTTGCTACACTTTGGCCAATAGCCATTTTTTTTTATTGGTCAGTAGCCAGGACACGGTCAAAGAGGATATAAATACATAAGAGACGAAAAAAACGAGAAAAAAAATTTTGATTTACAATTTGGCCAATGGTCATTTTATTCATTGGTCAGCAGCCAGCGGACTGCCAAAAAGTCATATTATCAATGGTATTAACAAGAACAATTTATCAATTAAAAAAAAAAAAAAATTTGCTCTCTCCGGGATTCGAACCCTCATCAGTAGAGGCATAAACCTTTGTGGGGGGGGCACATGGACCCATATTAGTAGAGGCATAGGCCCTTGTAGGGGGGGGGCATAGGGAATTATTAATGTTAACATAATATAGCAATTCAAAAAAAGGGGAAAAAAATTTCGATTTATACTTTGTTTTTTCATTGGTCAGTTGCCAGGACACGGTCAAAAAGGATATAAATACATAAGAGACGAAAAAAATTTCGAATCACAATTTGGTCACTGGTCATTTTTTTTATTGGTCAGTAGACAGGACACGGTCAAAAAGTCATATTATCAATGGGACAAACAATAATTTAAAAAAAAAATAAAAAAATTGCCTTCTCAGGGATTCGAAACAGCAATTAAGAATTTGCCCTCGCCGGGATTCGAACCCACATCTAGAGGCATAGGCTTTTGTAGGGGGGGGGGGGGCACGGGGATTTATATCAGTAGAGGCATAGGGTATAATTATCAATATTAACCTAATATACCAATTCAAAAACAAAACAAAAAATTTCAAATCACAATTTGGCCAATGGTCATTTTTTTCATTTGTCAGTAGCCAGGACACGGTCAAAAAGTCATATTATCAATGGTATTAACAATAACAATATATTAATTTAAAATTTTTTTGTTTTCTCCTGGTATCGAACCAGCAATTAAGAATGTTGGACGGACGGACAACAAAAAGAGAGCCCATAAATTGCATAGCAATTAATAAGTGAGTGATTCCCGATTTTTCTCCCCATAAAAAACAAGAATAACAGTTTCTCAACCCCTAATTGTCCAATAATGATTTATTTGGAAAAAAAATATTTAGTCCAAAAAGCCTTAACGCCTTCAAACTTTATTTTAGTGAGTAAATTTGTATAATTTTTATAAACAAGATCTTTAGTTATAAATTTTTTTTAACTAGGTAGGTCGCGGAAGGCGTCGACGCGCCTGCTAAAGTAATTTTTATGGATAGCATAAAATGGTTACACCATAAGTGCTAGTCTTCTTTTCTTTTGAGGACGGTCCCTAAGCGAAATTACGCGCAATAAGATATATTTTATTATAGTTAAAATGCATATAGAGTCAAATAAAATAACTATGTATATGTGATTAAAAAGATTACATACCCGAGAGGTACCAGTGTAACCTGTAGGTGACACCACTTTGAACGCTAATTTTTAAACTATTGGATGAAATATTAATTTTTAAATTGAATATGAAAAAGCACACTTAGGCGAATCAGCTGATATGTTTTATTCCCCTTCCTCTTCCTTCTTTCATTAATAATGAGGTCTCAAATATCGCTAATTTCGTAATTTCGACTGCTTCTCATATATTTACTAAAAATGCAGACTCAACCATATGTAATCTTATTTTAATTTATATCATTAAAATCTTGACACTTTCACAATTATTTTGATATAAAATTTAATTGTTTTTGGTTAATTAAAATGGGAATAATGTTGGTCCAAAGTTTGGTGTAACCTGTAGGTTACACTGGGGAGAGGTCCATACCTATAAGCTTATTTAAATGAGTAATGCTACTTTTTTATTTGCCTTAATTTGATTTTTTATAAGTAATTTCGTATAAAAATATCCTTATTACAAAGTTAATATCGCTTTGAGGTAAAAATTATATGATTAATTTAACATTTGACCCCATCCACTTGGAAAATCCTGAAGATTACTTGAAACAATTTCTTTCAAATGATGTTATTTTGTATGTGGTGAATATGAGTAAATTTAACTGTTAATGAATTTAAAGTCTAAACTCAATTCTTTTTTTAACGGGCTACTTGTTTCCTAAGTATATTAAAATGTTTTGGGAGCTCCTACCTGACTGTTTTAACATAATGGTATCTAGTGGAATGCGTAGAATCGCTTCCAAGAAATAACTAAATATTTACATTTGGCCGACAACAGCAAATTGGTAAGGGTTGACACTTTTTTCAAAGTTCGAGATTATATGAATCTTTTAAATGAAAAGTTCAAAAGCAACTTAAACATGCTAGCTCTTCTCACATATCCATGGATGAGTGTATGGTTCCTTATTTCGGGACCACAATGCAAAACAATTTATAAAAGGCAAGCCTTTTCGTTTCGGTTATAATATGTGGTGTGCAAAAAATGGCTACCTTGTCCGATTTCAACCTTACCAGATGGCTAAATTTACCTTAAATTGACAAAACGAAATAAGTTAAGGAGGAGCGGTCATTAGACTTAGTAAATCAACTACCACCAGAATTTGGTCCACACAATATTTATTTCGATAATTTTTTTACGAGCCACAATTTAATGATATGTCTTTCAAAGATGAATATTAGGGGCACAGGAACGGTTCGGGTCGATTGTTTAAAATGCCTAAACATCGATGTAAAAGAACGAGGGTTTCAAAAAACACTTATTTGATGGCTGTCCGATGGAATGATAATAATATTGGCATAATGTTGTCAAATTGTCATAGGGTCAAGCCTATAACCTCTATTGGAAGAATCACTAAAGCGAAAAAATAGAAAAAAAATTGTAATTCAATATCCTCGTATGATCAAAAATTCTAATTGTTTTATGGGCGGTGTCGACCGCTTTGAGCAAAATATGGATGCAACTAAATTATCATTTCACGACAGAAAAATGGTATTTTCCTATATTTGTAATTGGGCTGGATGCTGCATGCCAAAGGGGAAAACTACATTATGTAATTTCAAGAGAGATAATGCAAAATTATTTTAAAAAATACAAAAAACCGCGTAAACGGACTTTAAACCCTAGATTAACTAATTATAAGAATACTATAACATACAACCAAAGGCATCGTGTACTCAGAGGCGTTGTGTCGTCTGTCATAAAGCTAGTAGAATTTTTTGTGCATATTATAAAGTTGGCCTTCTCCTCCCTGTCCCCCCCCCCTTTCTCCTCTTTAGTTTTGTTTGATCCAGTTGGAGGCGCTTGGTTCTAGATTCCCTCCTTTTCCAGTTTTAATTACCCTTCTTTCTCTTAGGGAGAGTTAAAATTAGATTTATAAATGGTCGTAAAAAATATACCCCATCCAAGGTCACGGTGATCTCGTGTTAGTATGATTCTTCTAAAGTCCCCCCCCCATTGTATTACTTACGTCTTCAATTCCCCCCGATTATGATTATTAATTACCACCATCATCATTATCAACGCGCGGTACACTACTATTGTTTACTTGCTTACATCTTCAATTTCCCCCCCCCCCCGATCATGATTGTATTATTGTTGTTTATATCTCCCCACTATTGAAAGAGGGATTATGTGTAAAAAAATAGATATCGAAATTTGTTTCTGGATTTATAATTGGAGAAAATCTTTAATAGGTAATTGTTGATATTATATTGTGAATTATTATCATTGGAAAATAAAATTAGTATTTGTGTGAAGTGGATTATAATATAAAGATATTTAAGGAAGCCCTTCGTTATTCAACAATTGTTGGTCAATATTTCATAATAATTAACATATTTTATACTCATTTATGTTAGTTTAAATTTTTATGTATTTTATAAAAAAAATCATCATTATTGCATACATAATTGTAAAATTTAATAAATTTTCTTTATACGCGAGTATATTTGTGCTGTCCAGTGTAACCTGTAGGTGACACCTCTTTTTTTCTCAAAGTAAATAATTTTTTTAAAATTTTTTAATTGTTTAGCTTTATTTAGCATGTAAGAAAGCCCGGAAAAATTTCATAAATTTTTTTTCGGCCGAACTGGGTCTGTTACCTGTCGGGTTAAGGTTACACAAAATTACATGGCTACCGTGTGTTTGTACAAATCAATTAAAGCACAAAATGGAACGGGTATATTGTCAAGAAAAGTGTTATTTGTTCTAAATTATACCATTGATAAAACTGTATAACGACTGTCCTTATAACAAAAAGATATTGCCGCAATCCTAATTAACAGACAATACATATTTGATTTAGGTTGTTGTTTGAAAGGATTTAATTATCTAGAAACTAATATAAATAATTACCAAATACAGTAAATAAAATAATTGTTTGTGGGCAAGATTTTTTCCCTTGGGGGTGCCGAAGGGGCCAGGATTCTGCTCTTAGTGGGGGGGGGGGGCTTGGCCTCTTTACCACACCCTCCCCCCTAGCTACACCACTGCTCACGGTAGAGTTGTTAAATTGCTTACTTGCTTCAACTCCAGCTACCATCTGCTCGCATTTTTATATGCTACTGTCCTGCCTAATGCACCTAACAGCGAGCACTTATTGTGCTAACGCGCATATTAAGCAACTGAGTGTGCGTGCTCGCGTCTGGTGTTGAAGCAAGTTAGCAATTTAACAACTCTAGCTCACGGCATACTCTTTTAATGATGGTGATGTTATTTAGTCTGTTTCCTTTCTACAGCCTAGGTCTTATAAGGCGCGCTAGTTAACAACACTTAAGGGCTTGTCTTAATATCGGATTCCGATTCAAATAGCGCGAATTTAGCTTATACCCGATTCAATTTCATGGGTCAAACTCGGTTATAATTATCAATATTTTGTTTTTTGATAGTTAAAACCGTTTTTTTGTTTATTTCAACTCTTGACATTAAATCTAAACTTTGCTGATACCTAAAAATTATAAGAACCTACAACATTTAAGCTTAGGAATTTTGCATCTTACAAAATCGCTGTTATGTTATGCGTTTGAATGTAAATCTGCTGTGAATTCGAAGTTAAGACATAGCTAAGTTATAGCTCGTACGACGATTTTTGTGGCGCAGAAAAATCCGGTATTAAGACAAGCCCCAAGATTATACGCTTTTTTGTAATAGACTATTAAATAGTAATATTGAATGAAACTTATTTCAATTTAATAAAACTCTATACAAAATTGTGGTGAAATTTATAGAGTGTGAGACTTTATCAAAAAGATGGATTTATCCACGTGCTCGAACATTATGACACAGAGGTAATAACAAAATCATTCCCCTTTGACTTCTTCATCCGAAATATGACTTATGGGCCAGGAATAAAATATATGCGCAGAAATGGTCTGCACCAATTGAAATTGGTAATCGATGATTGTGGAAATAGAGTCGAGGAAAAATGCGGTTAGTATTTTTATTTTTGTGTAACTTATCACAGTGCCGTAGGCAGGATTACTTAGGAGGGGAGGTGATTTCACAAAATTTTGATAAAAAATACAATTAAATAAAAATCTATTAAGATTATATACATTCAATATCTACGATGGGTCTAGAAAAATCATTAACAGTTAAATTATTAAAAATTTATGACCCAATTTCACCTGTGGTCTTTCTTCCAACAAAGAAATTTGCCAAAAGCTCCTTTTAATTTTTCTATCTATGTCAACCAAATTTGAGATGTGCGCGGACCTTCTAGGCTTAATTGTTCCACCAGTACCAAATTTTAAAAGCCCTGTTTCGTCCCGGGTTCGTTCGCGCGAAGCTAAAAAAGCGAAGAGAATTTTATTTCGCCAAATTGGCAAAGCAATCACCGGCCCTAATTTTTTTTAACAAAAGCCCATGTAGTCCTTGCACGTTTCATCCCCAGGCCTTGATTTTAAAATTTAAACTTTGCCGATGCCAACTAAATTTTAATAAAGTTGGATATGTGATGATCCTCTAAAAGTAAACATTACAAATCAATTCACTACATCATGAGGATTATTTTTTATTAGTTAAGTTTGATCAATCTATACTGTAGAAATAGCACGCTTAGTTTCTGAAGAGTAGAGATTTGAAATTATGCTTAAAAATGAACATTCATGAACGAATTATGTAAAACGCTTTTTAAAATTATCATTTACTTTGAGTTTTCTATTTTGATATTATGCTCATCTCTAAGAATATAAACTCTTGCAAATACTAAATAAAGGAAGCAAATCTACGTTCATACAAGCATGTTAAACGCTAAAAAAGAATTTTAATTACCATACTACCAAAATGTGGCCTCTATTAGAAACTTCCTCTTGTATTTTAGAATTTGACATAGTATTTTAGATAAATAACCAAGAATTAAATTTCTTTTCATATTAAACAAGCATTAGAAAATATTTGTATATAAATAATCTTATACTTAATAGATTTTTATCTAAATTTAAAAAATTAAGAAAATTAATTATTTCAACGGCGCAATACCAAAAAGAGCCCTATTTTTATTATTGTGTATTTCCGTAGGGAAAATATTTGTATTTTTTGCTTGGGGGGAGTGCTAACCCGAAACCCCTCCTTTCCTACGCCACTGTTTATCATCTCTATTTAATTACCAAAAATTACTTAGTCTTTTAAATTCTAAAAATATACATACTAATCTCCTTAAGATTTATTTTGATTTATTGTAAACAACTAAGCTTTATTGGCCAAACAGTCTACTTAAATTATGCAGCAATTTTATAATAAACAAAATTGAATTAATAAAAAAAATTAAAAATTCGAATTTATTAGATCACTTTTTTAACGTATAAATTGTCTTTATGATTAGACGATGGTTTGGACACTTGTTGCAAGTGGAAAGATCAGAATACGGTTTATCCAATGGGTCAATTCAGACCAGGACTGGGTACATCCAACATATATATTTAAAAAAAATTTTCCAAAAAACTTACTTTAATTTTATAAACGTAAATAATGCCCATAAATGTTTATAGTAATCATAGCATTTATAATTAAAATATTGCTTTAATATTTAGATGAATTTTGGGATGTTGATACATTGTGTGATAACGTAATTCAATCTCTATCCTACAACGTGATAAATGCCAATCTACATGGCACCAAAATGATGTAATTTTTTAATTAATCAATTATTCACAAAATTAATCTATTTTAAAGTTGCTATGTTTTAAAAAACTTTGGCAATTATAATAAACACTTGTTTTAGAGACTCTAAGATAATGGTTTAAAATATGCCAAACAAATTTTTAAAGTTTTTATAAATAAAAATGTGAGCACCCTTTAAAATTAATTTCCTGCACTAGGCCTTATAACCTCAATAGATGAGGTTTCAAAGGAAGGACACTTAAACTGTCTTGTTTTTAGATTTAAGAATCAGTCTTAATTTATGCTGTGATACTTTATTTAATTGTTTTAATTTATTTTGATTTGAATAGGAATCTTAAAATGAGAAAATGTAATGGAACAGTCAAGGCAAAATGGGTAGCTAATATGGACCCATTAACACAAGGGAACGATATCATTTATTTCTTTTTTACTGAAGAAGAAATAGATAACTTGAAGGCAATGGCTTACGTTGAGAACTATCAAATTTCTTGCAGCAAAAACGTAAGTATTGTGAATAAATTAACTGTATTATAATTTTTGTTTGATTAGATTTTCTTGAAATTAAAAGACATAGTTGATACAACAATTACAATGATAAATGTGGAAACTGGGGAACTCAAAGAGTATGAAACACAAAGCCAAAAAGATGTAAGAATATTAAAAAGTTGGTTTTTTAATTTTTGGTATTACTGTATTGTCTTCCAATTTTAACAAACTAAAAATATTATACTCTTCGTATTACATTAATTACACTGGTCAACAAAAAAAATAACCGGAAAACGGTCAACATATTCCGATAGAGTTTTTTGTGGTGAACACAAATATGTTTTTCGTTTTTTTCCTATACGTCAAGTTTTTTAGATATTTCGATTCAAAGTTGCAAAAATGACTGTTTTTGACCCTTTTCGATGCTCAATAGAGCGATATTGAATGGCTAAAAAAAATTTTGAAACCTCTAAGTGGTAGAACCAACTTAGGGTAAAACATTAAAAAATGATTTTTTCCCTATTGTTTTTACTTTTTCCAATATATCGAATTTCAATTAGTCCCTATGCGAAGCGGCATCCTTTGAGCCTCCTCCCTCCCTCTCTATCTAATTGGGTTTATAACACTATACTCTTGGTGCATGTGAGTGATTGATGGATGATGTGGGGGTGTGGGTGTAGAAGAGTAGTGGCGTAATACGAGCTATTCTTCTAGTAGAGATGGAGGATGACAGACGTAGTAGTAGGACTAGGAATAGTTCGTATTAACCCACTACTCTTGCACCCACCACACTCATCAATCACTTACATGCACTAAGGGTATAGTGTTATATAAGCATATAAGCCAATAAAATAGAGAGGGAGGGAGGCTTAAAGGATGCCACTATTTCGCGTAGGGACTAATTGAATATTGGATATATTGGAAAAAGTAAAAACAATAGGGGAAAAAATCATTTTTTAATGTTTTACACTAAGTTGGTTCTACCACTTAGAGGTTTAAATTTTTCTTTTTAACTATTAAATATCGCTCATTGAGCGTCGAAAAGGGTCAAAAACGGTCATTTTCGCAACTTTGAATCGAAATATCTAAAAAACTTGACGTATAGGAAAAAAACGAAAAACATATTTGTGTTCACCACAAAAAACTCTATCGGAATATGTTGACCGTTTCCCGGTTATTTACACAAGACCATTATTTGTTGACTAGTGTTATTTAGCATAAAATTAATTTTTGGCTGGCGTGAAAAATCATATCATAAACATATCGTAAATTAAACATAAATAGTAACTTTATATCCATGGGCGTAGCCAGGATTGGATTCAGAGGGGGGCCTTTATGATTTAGGGAGCGGAATAATAATTTTTCAAAATTTATCCAAAATTTTAGCCAAAATTGTTTAAGAATTTCTAAATTAAAAGATTGGCAGCCGTCCCTTTATGCCACCGACTGGCTACGCCTATAATTAGGTAGGTAGAATGTATAATAGTGTGAAATTATATTTTGATCTACTTAGATTCAAGTGGAACAAACAGTACAAGGCGTAGACATTATAGCGGTGGGCAAAGATGATAAAGACTTTTATTATCCATATCCAAAGCATGCTTTAGTTAAGATTCAAACAAAAGTTGAAAGCATCCAAGAGAATAGGATGGAATCGGGAAGAGAATTTATCGTATTGTCAAAATCAATTAAACATTGTTAAATATTAAAAATAGGTTCTTCTGCCTTACATTTTTACAAAATTCAATTTTGAATCATATTTTATGTTTTTAAATCAACTCATACAACTGATTATAATCAGAATTAATAAATATTGGCATTTTCAATGATCATTGTTAATTTAGTCAGCTTTATACTTATATGAGAGAGGGGGGTCAGAAAAGGCAGCTGCTTCCCTTAATCTTTATCTAACCATCTAAAAAAAATCCTAGAGCTATTTGTCACACACATTGGTCAGCTCCTTGAAGTAATATTTCCATTCGCTTTAGCTCATGCCTTTATAATTCCATGTCTATTTTATGTTTCCATGTCAGCTTAGGTCTCCCTCTCTTTCATTAACCTTGACTTACATTACCGGGTGACTTTTCTCCCGTCTCTTTAAATGGCGATATAATCTCAATCTTCTTACAACCAACTTCTCTAATCGAAAATATATCAAAATTTATCCCTTAAATCTTGATTTCTTATAGGTTGGTTCTTGCTTAATTTCAAGATCAATCTTAACATTCACATCTCCAATTTAGCCAAGCTTTGCTCTTCCTTTGCCCGCTCCCTATATTACCGTTGGTACAATAACTGTTTTATATAATCGTTCTTTCAATTTCTGTAGTAAGCGTGCGTCACATAGACCACTCATGTCCCTGAATTTTAGCCATCCTGCGTTTATTGTGGCCACTTTCCACACCCCCAACACATGTACCATAAAACCAAGATATCATAGTAGTGTAATTTTATTTGCGTTATTACTTTAAAAAAATTCATGATGGTGCTGTGTTAACAATTTATTTTATTTTGAATTAAGTTTTATTGAAATTATTAATTATAGCATGTGTCAAAAATCTGTTTTATAATAACTCCATTATTCTATTACGAGGGGGGGGGGGCAGTGTAGCGCTGATCTCTAAAATTTAGCTAAGGGAAGGGTGGGTACCGATATCAAGGTCATAGATCTGTAAAAGAAGTCGACAGTTTTTTTAGGATTTTGATTCTAATGAGGGATGGGGCAACAAAAACCTGTGTAATTTTAGAATCATTTTAGAAGGGCGCGACTAAGACGAGGAGGGGCTTTGTTTATGCAATATGTGGAAGACGCGACAATTAATAGTTTGTAAAAAGAAAGAATAGGAATCCGGGTAATCTTAAAGCTACTAGTTTTAATAAAACTTAAAATCTGTGCTAAGATTAAAAAAGGTGAGCATTCATATCTTAAGTGTTAAAAAAATCGATTCACAATGTAAAAGTATATAGAGGACATTGATGAAAATTATTCGATAAATTAAGTTTTTTTTCCAATATTTATGTTTGGTATAATTCTTAACACCCTCACCTCGTCCCAAGTTGGTCAAATTTGTTCAATATTTAATTATTCATAAAACTTGTATGCAGGGGCGTGGTGGCGTAGTGGGTATAAGTTTAGACTTTGAAGCAAGAGGTTGCCGATTCGATACCACTTCCGGCACTTATTTCAAAGATTAAAAATATCTCACAACGTTAACACGGCTGTCAGGCCTGGATAGCCGAGCGTCACTCCTGATCCAAGTGCTATATGAAAGTTCGTAATAATGAAAGTATGAAAGCGCTAGGGCGTTCTCCGTAAATGACGGGCATGGTAGGCGCCCGTATCATGTGAAAAGTCAACGAGGATCACTACATCTTCCGCAAACGGATGTAGTTAAAGAAACTAGTTTGCAAGTTAACCAGTAAAGAAGGGGAAAGAATGATCTACAAAATCGCAAAGACCAGAGCAAGGAACTCGAAGGATGTGGTAAACGTGAAAACTATAAAGAGCAAGGAAGGCATCACTCTACTCTGGACCATCAAATAATAGATCGTTGGGAAGAATACTATTAAGAATTATTAAACAGTGAAAATGGGTTTTCAGACCACTGCGAAAGCAAGACCTATGAATATGTTCAGAGTTAGAAGTGACAGAAGAAGAGGTTGACCAGGTGCTTAAAAAGATGACCATGGGTAGAGCGGTAGGACCTGATAATATACCTATGGAAGCTTTCAAAATGCTAGGACCCTTAGGTGTACATCTACTTGCAAAGCTGTTCAACAAAATACTTGCAAGTGGTATATGCCTGATGAGTGGTGGGAAAGCTATGTTATACTTATCTATAAATTAAAAGGAGATGTACAAGAATGCAACAACTATCGAGGGATAAAGTTAACGAGTCACGTAATGAAGGTGTGGGAAAAGGTTATAGAAGCTAACTCCGAAAAACAATCTCAATAGATGAACGACAATTTGGGTTCATGCCTGGAAAGGACTTCAGATGCAATACATGGTCTTAGGAGGCTTATGGAATTATATAAGGAAAAACAAAAGGATCTTCATATATGTTTCATTGATCTTGAGAGCTTTCGATAAAGTGTCAGGGCAGTTGATATGGGATAGCTGAGTTCTAATGGTGTACCCGACGCATATATAATGTTAATAAAGGATGTGTATAGAAACGCAAAAACCAAAGTTTGGACATCCAGTGGTACATCAAAGGGATTCAGTTTAAATCTCGGTGTGCATCAAGGATCGGCCTTAAGTCCATTGCTCTTCGTAGCAATAATGAATTCGATAACGAAGGACCTGAAAGGCGAATCACCTTGGGCAATGCTCTTTGCGGATGATATCGTCCTGTGCGCAGGCTCAAATGTAGAATTAGCAGAGCAGGTAAAAGTGTGGATGGAGCAAATTGAAAGCAAAGGGCTTAGGGTCAACCGAGATAAAACTGAATATGTATGCTTGGAGTCGGGAATTAATACAAAGAAACACACCTGCAAATCGATGACTGGTGTTTAAGCAGTAGGAAGGAATTCAAATATCTTGGTTCTAGGGTACAGTGTGATGGAGGTGTGGAAAACGAAATTAAGCCAAGAATAAAAGCAGGCTGGCTAAAATTTTGGGTGTTGAGTGGTGTCCTATGTGACAAACACATTCCACTCAAATTGAAAGGACGGTTTTATTACACCGTTATTGTACCCACGGTATTGTGTGGAGCGGAAACCTGGGCAATTAAGGCAAAAGTGGAACAATGCTTGGCTACAATGGAGATGCGAATGTTAAGATGGATCTTGGGAATAAGCAAAAAGGACCATATAAGGAATCAAGACATAAGGGGTAAACTAAATGTGGTTCCGTCAGAGAAAGTTGGTGGTAAGAAGATTGAGATGGTATGGCCATTTGGAGAGACGGAAGGAGAGGCACTTGGCAAATTGTATCAAGCAAGTGCAAGTCGAAGGTAAAAAGAGAGGGAGGCCTAAACTGACATGGAAGCATAAAATAAATATGGACTTGAGAAGGTACGAGCTAAAGCGAAGCTGAAGTGCAGGAATACATGAAGAACGTACTTGAAGGGTCTGACCATAAATGTGACAAACAGCTATAGGAAAAAAATAATAAAAAAATAAAACTTGTATGCCTTAATGCCATAACCGTTGTTTATTTTTATGATAGTTGGGACGAGGGAAATGATTTATCTAAAAATAATGTTTTTCTTTACTGAATTTAGAAAAGATACATGTCATTTAGTCAATTATGTGTAAGCGGGCGATTGATGCCCATTTAAATAAATACCTATGGCTGCTCATAATTAGCAATAGGCATACCAATTCTACTTCATATCAAAATACCTTGATGATTATGTTATGCACAATGTGTTTTTAAAGCTTAATATTATTTGCAGTTCACATTCTCATTTAGGACCTAACTCAAGGTTTATAGATTTTGTTGTCTTAATCAGTTTTTAACATTTAAGCAAAAGGATTAAAAGGTATATTATATTAAACAGGATTTATAAAAGGAGGATTATTATGGCGCAAAGGACATTAAATAAACTTCAATATATTGATGTCATCTGAATAAAAAAAAACTTTCTTGGTCTTCTTTTCAAACCAAGGAAGATCGGGGCTAGTAATAGACCCGGGTTACGTTTATCTTCTCTATTATTTTTAAAATAATAATTATAGAATATTAAAACTAAAACCATAGGTGTATTTTGTCATAAGGTACAAGTGAAAAAAATTTTCTTAGGCAAAAATAAAATTAAAAAACTTATAGAGGACAAACGTTTTTTGGGGGCTATTAGTAACCCTTACAAAATTTTGTATTTTGCTCATAAAAATTTGTTGGCAGTTTATTTTGGATTAATTAAAGTTTTATTAATTCAAGAACTCTAGTTGCTGTTTCCATTATGCCCTTAAAGCCTCTCCCAATCGTGGTCTATGTCCCTTTGTAACTTCCTTGCACCCAATAGTAAGGAGGCTTATTGATAGTATATTTCGTTAAGGTATTCTTTCCTTTCGAATCAAATTTGAGATTCATAGATCTTTCTTCTTTCGGGAAATACTCTTCTGTCTAGGTCCAAAATAAGGGGACGATGTTGCCTTGCGATTTATTCTCACATCATTAAATCGCAATCCTTGATACTCCATATGTACTTTCACAGTATTAGGAGATAGTCAATTTGACTGTGCTTCCCACTTCTATAAGTCACAACATAATCTTCGCCTTTTGAAAATATGTGCTAACGACCCTACTTCGTATTCTGACTATACTTGGAGAAGTTTTTCATCTTCTTTGTTCTTCCGATCATGCCCATAGCCTCCATGATTTTCATCCCAGAGGCGATCTTTTCCTACGTGGGCGTTAAAATCCGCCCCAATAATCGGCCATTCTTCCTGTCTAGTTACTTGTAATTCCTTTTCCAATAAAATGAAGAATATGTCTTTCTCTGATTCCATGGACCTAATTTAATGAGCATACGCGCACATGGCGGTTATGGGGTCCTCTTTCTGCAAACTTCACCCACAATAACCTGTGAGAATGCAAAAAAAGGACTTAGATCTTCAGCAAGTTAGACAGTTAGCAGAAACTTTAGTAATAGTAGTCAAACCTAAGGCTTAGTTGTATGATTTTGAACTTAAGAAACCTTGATATGCAAAGAAAGGACAAGAATCCAAATAATATTTCACCCGAATTCTTTGATTGTTTTACCAGAAACGCGAATGAAAATAAATTATATAAGTATTTCGTCCAAAGAATCCCTTGGTTGCCCTATCAGATTATAAAATATTGAAATCTTTGCCCAACATCACAACTCTTCTTTACCTATTAGCTTTTATATAAGAAATACTATGTCAAAAAATAGATTAAATGGATTGGCGGTTTTTATAGCATTTTTATTTGAGTCATTATAAAATAATTTTATATTTTTTTCCCAGCGATAATATCTCAAGAACTTCATCTGAGTGGGAGTTTTCCAATAAATTGCATAGCAAGTAATAAGTGTCTTAGTTGGTCAGTTACGTTACACAACTATAAAATATAACCTTTAGATCTAAAGTAATTTTTTTTCATAAAAATAGGGTCCCCCCTCCATTTACGCTATTGATGCCACCACTATGGCTCGTCATCCTTTTAATACATGTACTATAAGTGCAAAGTTGAAGCGTAAAATGAAATTTGTGTTGTGGTTTTTGCCCACGGTGATGATGAGTAGAAAACGTCATTTGTTGTAGAGACCTGCAACGGGCCTGTTTAGGTCAGTCGCCCCGCCCGTAATAAAAGTTTAAAAGCCCGGGCCCAACCCGGGCCCGTCAAATTATTAAATTATAATCCTGGGCCCGGCCCGCTAATTTTATACAAAGCCCGGCCCTGGCCCGTAAAATTTTTTTATTTTAATTATTTTGTTTACTTTTCATATCGATAAGGTAAACAATATGTATGTAAAAATGTTAATGAAAATATTGTAAAAATAATATATTAATAATTCCCGGTCGACGAGTTCTTCTATCTTTTAAGAGGGGACCTTTGGGATACATAAAACCATATAAGCCAATTAAACTTTTGAAATCCTTATTTAAGATTATAATGTTTTTAATAAAGTTTCTTGGCTTCTTTGCTACCATTTTAAATTTTTAGGTAATTGATAAAAAATGGAAAAACAGTGATATTTTACAAAAGTAACTTAAAGAATAGAATGTTTTTTAATTTATTAATGATAATAAGTATATAATTTTTGGCCGTAGGCCGGGGTCAGATAAAGTAGCAATTATCCGATACATAGCAACAACCTAGACAAATTGCCCAAAGAAATTCATTAATAAGGTGATCATCGGGCACAAAATGGAAGTTGAGCACGGACGAGGTCAAAAAAAATAACACCAATCAGCCGTCATTAGCTAGTCTATTTGCGAATGCAAAATAAAAATCTTTTACAGAAGCATATGTCCAAAGCCATTAAAAGCCGTATAAGTTTCCACGGCAATTATTAAAAAATTACAAGTTGGACAGGACAGGACGAACGTACAGGACGGACAACAAAAAGTGACCCCATAAATTGCATAGCAATTATTAATAACACAGATCTACAAAAAAAGAAACCCCGCAATCCGACCAATAATTCTGATAAAGAATTTTGCGCTGAAAAATAATATGTTTTTAGTTTTTCTACGATTACCAGTTTTTTAGATATACGAGGTTGAAAGGCCAAAAATGCCCTTTTTAAGCCTTTTTGAGGCTATATTGCCACGGCATTTTTAATATTTAGCGAAAAATAGTAAAATATTCATGTAGATTAAAGTTTCATCTATAGGTCCATTCTTTTATTTTTTTATATCACCCTTATACTTAAATTTATACGCGTTTGCGTAAACCCCTTCTCCTTATCATAATTCGATCGACTATGTCTTGAAAAATGAATTCATTAAAGTTCATACTACACACACGCTGTTTACTAATACATATATCTCTCCCTTTACCTACTCTCCTCTCTTTCTCCTCCACTCCCGCCCCTTCATGTGTGCTTAGATAAATATGGGGGCGGGAGTGGAAGAGATGGAGAAAGGGAGAGAAAGATGTGATAGTAAACAGCGCGTGTGTAGTATGAACTATAATTAGAGCCCTGCACGGGCCGTCCGAGGCCCGGCCCGGCCCGAGTTCAGCCCGGCCCGACGGGCTTTCGAGCCGGGCTCGGGCAAATTTTAAAACATTAATCGGGCCTCGGGCTTGGGTCGGGCCTGATGGGCCAGCCCGACCCGAGGCCCGAGCCCAAAAAAAAATTTGAATAAATATTAATCCAAAATATAATTACAATACAAGATAATCCCCCTACAAATAAATATTTAGAATTTTACTACCACCTCATATTAATTTCTTGATTAGCCGTGTGGGTCTATCTATGCTATGTATGACTTTGACTATGAGTGATGATGAAATATTTAATACAACGGTGTGTAGATTAAGCTTAAAAGCAAAAATAATAGTAGCTATTATTTACCATAATTATTGATATTTAAAATCACATAATATTCGCGATACGTAATATATTTATAAATAAATTTTTGAAATAAAATTGGTACAAATTTACATTTTTACAAAAGTCGGGCCGGGCTCGGGCTCGGGTCGGGCCTGAGTGAAAAAAACAAATCGGGCTCGGGTCGGGCTCGGGCAAAAAATAAAAAAAGGTTTCGGGCCCGGGTCGGGCTCGGGCCGATAAAATTCAATTTTGCAGGGCTCTAACTATAATGAACTCCTTTTTCCAGACATAGTGGGGCGAATTTTGATAAGGAGAAGGGGTTTACACAAACGCGTATAAATTTGAGTATAAGGGAGATATAAAAAAATAAAAGAATGGACCTATAGATGAAACTTTAATCTACATGAATATATTACTATTTTTCGCTAAATATTAAAAATGCCGTGGCAATATAGCCTCAAAAAGGCTTAAAAAGGGCACTTTTGGCACTTTCAACCTCGTATATCTAAAAAACTGGTAATCGTAGAAAAAAACTAAAAACATATTATTTATCAGCACAAAATTCTCTGTCAAAATTATTGATCGGATTGCGGGATACAATCACAAACTCAATATTTGTAAAGCTGTGTAATCTTACATAATATTAAATTAATTCACTTAAAATATTGCTAGAGGTTATAAATGGGGAGGCAAGGATGGGCAGCTGCCCCTCTCCAAATCCAAAAATCCTTAAGCTAAAAAACATTTTTTGCCCTACCTAAACTGCCCCCCTCTAATTTAAATTAACTACGCCCATGAGATAACGTGTATAAACTATCTTTAAAATGTATAATTCGGGTTGAGATACTGATAAATTAATGAACTAAGATGAAAATAAAATTTAACTCTCCTTGTTAATTTACTATACATAAAATAATTGTAAATTATAACCTTATAAAAATACCTTCTTTTATACTAAATCTAATTGAATTTGTAACGAGCTTTAAGGGGCCCTAAGTATATCTAGGCCCGGTCCTAGCCCGTTAAGTTATATTACGGCCCGTCCAGTCCCGTTGTTTTATTTTTAAGCAGAAGCCCGCCAAGCCCGGCCCGCGGGCCGGGCTTCCGGGCCGTGCAGGTCTCTAATTTGTTGATCCAAATTGAGGACATATCTCCAAGCCATTGACAACCAGTTTGTGGATGGAGCAAACAAAGGGGTGGGGGCGATATCGCAAGTCTAACCGATGAAAAATCGTATAATAGTTTTGGGTTCCTGTACTAAAATCCTTGAAATTTCTGTTTTCCCACTAAAAATGCCTGGTCGTCATAATGCAAATAATGATAAAATTTAACCAAAAAATGTCCGACCCCACCACAGCGCTGATCAACGAAGCGTTGTTAAATTAATCGATTATAAGGGTAAATTAAAGGCAACAATTTATTTTGCATATTCATTTTGCCAAGTTTGTAATGTAATGTTAAGTTTTTTTATTAAATGCTCAGATTTTTTATTTGCTCAGAGATTTATTACACATGCCAATTTTTTTTATGCAAAGTGGTTTTATTCTATATATATAAAGTAAAGTGTATATATGTATGTATGTATGTATGTATGTATGTATGTATGTAAGGGCTAAATTCTGAACCTACCTGTCCGATTCGCGCGAAAATTTACCCCTAGGTTTCCAGAGCGGCCAGGGGTAAAATAGCTTTTTCAGAATCCTAGAATTCCTTTTAGTTTTCGAGATATTGGGTTTTATGCGTTTTGACGTTCAATAAAATGTCAATCAAACGCACCTCCTCGCGTTCGTTGAAAATTTGAATATACAGATAATTCTGTAGTAAAAGTGTATCACTTATAGTAGTTTGTAAAACGTAATCTTTTCTTAACGGTGACAATATAAAATTTATGAATTAAATTTCTTAAACGTCATCTTTTCTTAACGGTGACAATATAAAATTTATTAATTAAATTTCTTAAACGTCATCTTTTCTTAACGGTGACAAGACAACATAAAATTTATGAATTAAATTTCTTAAACGTCATCTTTTCTTAACGGTGACAACATAAAATTTATGAATTAACCTGAAATAAATAAAATTATAGATTATTTGAGAAAATATATAGGTGAAGAAGATGAACTTTTCTCATTATCATTAAATGAGATATTTTAAATGAGAAAGATGAAAGTATATATAATTTAAATGTAATATAAAATAGTCCAACGTTGATTATTCTGAGTAAATGCTATTTATATATAAATGTCATTATTTATCTATCTTCAATTTTTATTAAATGAGATTTTTAAATGAGAATAAATTCTGAAACTACCGGCCCGATTCGCGCGAAACTTTACCCGTAGGTTCTCAGGGCGGCCAGGTACGGTTAAAATTATTGGGGTTGACTATTTAAATTAAATAAATAAAATTTAAATTATGCAGTTTTTGTCATTATTATCACGTCGTCGATCATAGAAGCATATTTTAAATAATTATCCATCCTCCAATTAATTATTTTATTATATTAAAGAAAATTGTATTTCAAATAAATCAGCTAACTAGAAAAATAAATAATGGTATTATTGTATAATAAGTAACAGCATTAATAAGCAATTTTTTCAAAAACATTTAATTTTAGTCGGATTTGATGACTAAAACAGAATTTGCATTTGGTTTGTCTTATTATATAAATATATATTAAAAATAGTGGGTTCATAAAATCATTCGGACCTTTCACATTATAAATTATTTCATATATGACCCCATTTTAGATAAGTCTTATTAATAGCTTATACTTAATTAACCACTTAAGGACTGAGCCAAAGCAACGCTTGGCCGGGCACAGCTAGTTTTTAAATAAAACAGAGAGGTAAGGGATTTGAACCTACCAGGTATTGAAGCGAGCCACACACTCTAATTACTGAGCCTTTAGACTTTAAAATATGTTATGGTACACATCACTTATACATATAGTTACACTTGGTACAATATTTAAGCTACATATAAAGCCCTGCAGAATAAAATTTCTTCAGCCCAAGCTCAGCCCGAACCCAACTCCTAAATTTTTATTTTGCCTCAGCCCGGCCCGGCCCGAAAAACTTTTTTATTTTTGTCACCCTAGCCCTAGTTCGACTTAATTTTCAAATAAAATTCTTGAAAAATTATATTTTGAATATTATTTCATCATCTAAATATAAAATGCATTAGTTTTTTATTACTGGTGGATTAGTTAAAAATAAAAAATTAATACAGAGTAATAACTTATAACGATTAGAGCTCTAGGATTTCCACGGCCCAATAATATTTTAAAACAAGTCTATAAGATTAGGCGTAGCCAGAAGGTGGGGGGGGGGCCAATGTAAAAACCCATAAAAATTAAAATATATATATATTTTGCCCCCCCCCCAATTTAACTCAAAAAATCTTTCCCCCCCCCCCTGATCCAAAACTGGCTACGCCATGCCTATACGACCTTTAAAACATTTAAAATTTTAACGCAGAAAAATATTGAACATTTTTAAATAAATATATAAAAATTCTAAATAATCTGTTAAAAAAATTTTTAATAACAACTGAGCATATTCAAAAAAATGTTGACAATTTTAAAAAAAACTGAATATTTTTTTTTAATTACTGGATATTTTTTATAAAAAAAAAGAGCACTTCTAATTAAAATCGGAAAAAAACGGAACAATTTTAATTAAAAATCTGAGCAAATATAATTAAAAACTGAGCACAATTTACTGAGCATTATGGAATTTTTCATATGCATTTAAATAATACCCAATTAAAAATAGTTTGAGTTCGATATCGCTGCCTCAAAAACATTATAAAAACTCAGGCCTTCGGCCTTCGTGGGAATCGGAAGGGAAGGCGGGGAAGGGAAGGGAAGGGGAAGGGACGTGCAGGAAGGAAGGGGGAACGAAACTCATTTATACTCCGTATAAACGTTGCATATTTGCTATGCAATTTATGGGCAAGAAAGGTTGGAAGGGGCGAGAATGCCTATAGGGGGGGGGGGTATTAAATGCAAAATGATTAGTTAATTATTTATACAAATTATTTAATTAAAAAAAATTTGTCCTTTCTACCAACCGGCATTCAAGATACATGTTGGACGAACGGACAACAAAAAGCGAGCCCATAAATTGCATTTTTAATTTTTTGTGATTTAGATAAATTCTTAAAGACCTCGAATTGCCAAGACGCAAAATTTTCGTAGTTATATTTTAACTGAATCCATTGAGGTTTATTAAAAATTAACAATATTTATCCACTCTTGATTTCTTTGTTAATAAATAAATCAACGGTTTTCCATAAAAAAAACGAATTATAAAACTTTCAAATCTTGTTCCTGCAAAATCCAACGCTGACCTTATTTGTTTAGAAGAGAAATAATAAGCTATTCGAAACTAAACATGCATGGTTCTTTGATATAAATGAGATATTTTTTAACGTGTAAAAATTAAATTACAAAATGATAATAAATTCCAGCCTCCCCCCGTAGCCAGGGCATAAGGGGAGGCATAAAGTGGCGGCTGCCCCCCCCCTTTAAATTTAAAAAACATTGATATTTAAAAAAATTATGACTAAAATCAAAACATCAATTCGCCCCTCCCTAAATCAATACTGCCCCCCCCCCTTTAAATTTAAATCTTGACTACACCCATGATTAAAATTATCGAAGTTATAAGAAATTGATTTGATTTACAACGAATGAGATGGCCAAAACAAAAATCAATATAGAATTAAAACGATCTCGCACCAACTAAAGGGCAATTATAACATCTGGGAAAGTTGTGTGTTAATAAATGGTGATGAAAAGTTTGTGGCATTTGAAAATAAGCTGATTTCTAAAAAAAATTAATAAGCATACATTTAATTTAAAAATGTCAGATAATATTATAATAAGGCAGCTGGGTATGTGTATGGGACAAAAATGATATCTAACATCGCAATTTATCTTAAAATGTCACCCAAAACGTATTTTAAAGTAGGTTCAAACAATAACTAACGGTGAACGTGTGGCTTAGGATAAGGCTTCGGGGGAACCAGTCTACGACAAATTAATTTTTCCATAGGAATTTTAAAATTGCCAAATTTAAAAGTTGATTATTTACCTAACAGAGGCTAGTTACCTAGAATGGAGATTAACAAAAAGATTTTTCAAGGTGGCTCATATTTTTTCAATCTCATTCTTCGCATGGATGACGGTAAGATCTCACTAAATTTGGAACAATAATTCAACTAGCGGAGCCCGAGTTGAAATTTAGTAATCAAGGGAGCTGGGTAGAGAGTAGTAAAAAGCGTGTGATTTTTACGGTAGCTAACTGCTTCCCCTCCTTTCCTCAATATATGCACAATTACAAGGCATTTTAAGAGCGCGGTAACTAATTTTAAATGCTGATTGGTGTCAATGCTTTAAGTTTAACTAAAAAAGGAGATATAAGACATCTAAATAAAACGTATGTAATTAAAATAAAATATTTTTGCCATGTTTTAAACAATAAATAGCATGTAGGGTGGTAAGTATACAATAATAACAAAGGTAGTTGCTATAACCAGATAAAATAGTGACATTAAATATACAAATTAATCTTTAATCAAACCCTGCCCCCCCGCCTTCTTAAAAAAACAAATATTAGTGCGAAGGTTTATTTAAATTAATAGGTGTTCAAAAAATACGGATTACCCTAGTTAGCATGGGCGTACCCAGCATTGGAATTAAAAGGGGCATTAATGATTTAAGGAGGGGCAATATGATAATTTTGGAGAAATTTACAAATTTTTAGATTTAAAGGGGAGCAGCCGCCCCTCCCTGCCTTCCCCTTGGCTATGGCCATCCTAGTTAAATTTAAGGAATCCAAAAATTATATTCAAATCTTGAAGGTACGGTAAAAATTAATGAAAGACTTTAGCAGTAATTTAAAAAAATTAGATTAAATTGAATTAAACCAATCTGAAAATTTCAATGGATCCCTTTTTATTGGTCAGAAGCCACAACGGCCAAACAGCCTATATTTAAAATATAGAAGAAAAAATTTGCTACACTTTGGCCAATGGTCATTTTTTTATTGGTCAGTAGCCAGAAAGATATAAATACATAAGAAACGAAAAAAAAAATTTCAAATCACAATTTGATCAATAGTCATTTTTTTCATTGGTCAGTAGCCAGGACACGGTCAAAAAAGATATAAATATATAAGAGAAAAAAAACGAAAAAAAAATTTCGATTTATACTTTGGCCAATGGTCATTTTTTTATTGGTCAGTAACCAAGACACGGTCAAAAAGGGTATAAATACATTTTTATAGCTTCGATTACAAGAACGGAAAATAGCAAGAAGAATTATAAATGTGAAAAAAGCAAGAATGAATATATGCGATAAATTGGTAACATATAGGGAAAAGCGTGGGAATAATCAATGAACTTAAAATAACGAAGGTGAACTTGCTTACAAGTACAAATCTCAAATGATGGATGATGTAATCCTAACGTCTAAAAACTACGAGAGAAAGTAACTAATGATATTATAATTAATGGGAGAATGTGTGGGAATATTAACTAAGAGGGAAAAGATCTAATGAGTTAATTAATGGGTAAGAAAGAGTGTGTGAAAATCAAGGAGATAGCGAGTGTGGGAAAAGGCGAGCTACAGCATTTCTTTCCCCTTAATCGATTCCGTATCTTTGCACCGGGTATTTAATTCGGGTCGACCGTCGTGATGGTGTAGGTGAAGGTAGTCCAACTACGTCAGGATCTATCGGCAACCGGGGCGGGGACGTAAGTGGTATCGTCGAAGATGTGGATGGTGGCGAGTTAAAAGGAAAAGTCGTAGATGGAAGAGTATTAATGGAGGGCGTCATAGGTGGTGTACGTGAAAAACTAGCTTGCTCCGTGCTGTAGTCGTCATATGGTGAATCATTTGCCAAGTCTGTAGAAGGAGAGGGGCAGGGCGTTGTCACCTGTGTAGGCAATTCTTCTTCCATGATTGTATCCGATCGTTTCCTTATGTGGTCGCCATGTCTTTTCCACATCATACCTTCTTCTGTTTCGATTACGTAAGAAACGGGACCAAGTATTTTACGAACGACTCCTTTGCACCACAATTTGTCACTACTTGAAAAATTTCTCACCCAGACTTTGTCACCGATTAAAAATTTTCTTCTAATAAAATTATCCTCTTTAAGTTCCCCTTCCGTCATGTGTGGTTTTAAAAAGCTAAACATAGTTCTTCAAAAGGAAGGTTTGCTGGGTCCTGGGGGCAATAAGATTTGTAAGTAATTCGTAGTTTTGGGCTCCTATCACCGTAAGAAATAAGGATTTTTTATCGGAACCGACAACATTGTGATAGTGATTAAATTGGGACAAATATAGGTTGAAGCTTTCTGTAGGACTATATTGAGGGAATTGTATATTGGAATTCGACCGCGCCATATTTTATAGCTTCGATTACAAGAACGGAAAATAGCAAGAAGAATTAAAAATGTGAAAAAAGCAAGAATGAATATATGCGATAAATTTATAATATATAGGGAAAAGCGTGGGAATAATAAATGTACTTAAAATAACGAAGGTGAACTTGTTTAAAAGTACAAAACTCAAATGATGGATGATGTAATCCTAACGTCTAAGAACTACAAGAGAAAGTAACTAATGATATTATAATTAATAGAAGAGTGTGTGGGAATATTAACTAAGAGGGAAAATAACTAATGAGTTAATTAATGGGTAAGAGTGTGTGAAAATCAAGGAGATAGCAAGTGTGGGAAAAGGCGAGTTACAGCATACATAAAAGACAAAAAAAAAATTTAATTTATACTTTGGCCAATGGTCATTTTTTTCATTGGTCAGTAGCCAGGACACGGTCAAAAAGGATATAAATACATCAGAGACAAAAAAAAATTCGATTTATACTTTGGCCAATGGTCATTTTTTTCATTGGTCAGAAGGCAGGACACGGTCAAAAAGCCATATTAGCACAGTATATTAATTTTAAAAAAAAATAAAAATTTTGCCCTCTCCGGGATTCGAACCAGCAATTAAGAATTTGCCCTCGCCGGGATTCAAACCCACATCAGTAGAGACATAGGCTTTTGTAGAAGGGGGGGGGGGGGGGGGCACAGGGACCCATATCAGTAGAGACATAGCCCTTCTACGGGAGGGCATAGGGTAATTATCATTGTTAACCTAATGTACTAATTCAAAAAACGTAAAAAAATTTCGAATCACAATTTGGCCAATGGCCCTTTTTTTCATTGGTCAGTAGCCAGGACACTGTCAAAAAGTCCTAATATCAATGGTATTAACAAAAACAATATATTAATTTAATTTAAAAAAAAATTCTCCTCTCCAGGTATCGAACCAACAATTCAGAACGTTGGACGGACGACGGACGGACGGACGGACAACAAAAAGCGAGCCCATAAATTGCATAGCAATTAATAAATCGCACATAAGCTCCCCCCCCCTTGCCCCTCCTCTGCTCCCTTTCCTCTCCTTCCCACAAAAAGCGAGCCCATAAATTGCATAGCAATTAATAAATAGCACATAAGCTCCCCCCCTTGCCCCTCCTCTGCTCCCTTTCCTCTCCTTCCCTTCTTCAGTATATTATCGAATTTATAGGGGAGGGAGGTTGACTCTTACAAATGTAAAACACGTCAAAAGAAAGAAGAG
Source organism: Gordius sp. MW1 (assembly GCA_964036665.1). Lineage (NCBI taxonomy): Eukaryota > Metazoa > Nematomorpha > Gordioida > Gordea > Gordiidae > Gordius > Gordius sp. MW1. Next base: position 1,684,465 of record OZ038532.1, read on the forward strand.
CGAGTAAAAATAAATTTTTTGCACGCACTGCTTTTGAGTTTTCACCCACCCACCGTAGGTGTTTTATTGCTGGGACTCGCCCCTAAGGCGAATTCTTCCAAAATACGTCACAAGATCGGTATTGGTTGATTTTATTATTGTATTTAATGTTTTGCAATCAACACTTGCACAGGCAATCCAGCTTAGAGCTTCGTCCGTGAAAATGCATTTTAAACTAATTATTAATTGTAGAAAATTTCCCATCATACATATATAAATTCATTTTTAGCGAGTTTGTGAAATGATAATCATAATATCGGCTAAATTTTGAAAAGTTTTTTGATTAAAAAATAAATTAAATGGGTTGAAATATTACAGTTTAGTTAAATTAAAAACTTTAAAACGCTTATAAAAACCTAGAAACAAAATATATATTGATTTAATTTTTGACAAAATGCATTGGAAAATTTCCGAATATGATTGTGAAAATTTTGAAAAAAAAACTTGTTTGAACATTTATTTCCCGTAAAAACACCAGACCGCCCGAGGAAGTAGATAATAAGCGATTATTATAATGTTCCTCATTCTATATAATATCAATCCTTTTATCATTTATCATATTTGTCTAAAATTTTCTGCTAGAACCCATCACGGTTTGATTACTAAATTGCCTGCCAGCCAAAACCCTTTAATTGCCCAATTCACTAATGTTGTCCAAAGGCCCAAAATGACGATTTTAAATTACAAAATTAATTTTTCCTTATTTTAAATATTTTTAATCTAATTTAGAATTTTTATAAATAGAAAGGTGACAAAAAAATAGTAAACTATATAAATTAAAAATCTCACTATGGTGCCCGCCCTGGCCTACTTAAAAATCTCAATTTAAAACGTTAGCCTGCCCGCCCTTTAACCGAGTGGGCCCAGCAGCGAGCACGACTTTTTGGTTGTGTAATTTTTTTTTAATTACAATTTAAATGTAAAAAAAAATTGCCAGCTTTCCCCCCCCCCCTCGAAAAAATCCTGGCCATGCGCATGAATTTCACCCTACTATTTCAAATGTTTACGCTTAGAGTGGTGTTAGCAATGCGAAATTTGATCAATCAATTTTAATTTTTGCCTGTATGAAGGAGACAGACACTCGGGAGTATTTCGTTGGAATTTTTTCGAGAGGATAAAATCATGAAAATTAAAGGGGGGTGGGGCAATAATGATTTATGAAGGGGCTAAATAATAATATTTTGACCATAATTTCAATAAATTTGAATCCCATTCATAATGCCAATCATCCACAACGCCAATGACTGTAACAAACTAGACACAAAACTATAATTTAAAAGGCAAAATTGTAATATGTATATTTAAAAATTACTAAATATAAAGCTATTAATAAAAAAATAAATAACATATGCATAGGCTTTTAATTTATATTCATTTGCACATAAACTAATGAATACTATAGAGAGTAGGTGCACACGACCTTTTGCTTACGTATTTTAAATGATAGACCATATGCTATTATTTTTAAGTAATAGCTCATTATACAGTTAATTATAATATAATGATTATCTTATATCTATGTGTACATATAATATTATTTACTAACAATAGAATATGGACTATGTTTTAAATTAATTTTACATTTTTGATATAAATACATCTACATTTGCAATACAATTTTGGCTTGTTATAGACCAAAATATATTCACTTTATGACAAAATGCATAAGTTAATGATACTTATATATAGTTGGATATTAGCAAATTAATTATAATTTGAAAGTTTGCCATCTGATTAGTGCACATTCTTGAGTTTATTGAAATTGTCTAAAATATGGATGACTTATCCAAAATATGGTAAACTTTTTAATTATATATCTTTGGGTGACAAATGAATTAATATTAAATTTTCTTGAGTTTTCTACATCACTGAGGATAATATTGATAGAACATGGACTTATATGAAGGATATTTTAAATTAGTAAATACATAATCATTTGCATAATGCTATTAAATAAACATATAATAAGCATAAACAAAACATAAAAGTATCTAATATTGATAAATAAATTGGTATTAAATTGACATTTAATAAGTATAAACATGAAATGAAAAATTGGGATATACATTGCATTGCTATGAAAATAGATATATTGAATATATGGAATTTAAAATATGATAAACTTTCTTAAAATTATAATTATTTATTGTTTAATGTTGACAGGTAAATTAGTATTTAATTTACTACTGTTATATAACTCTAAATCTCTGAGGATAACATTTCTCTACTAAACTTCAGCCAACACAATCACGATACAGTACATTTGGTCGTGAGCTTCTCGCCATTTACCTAGCAATCAAGCATTTTCGACACATCCTGGAAGGCCGAATATTTACCGTGTACACCGACCACAAACCACTCACATACGCCTTTGATGCTAAGCCTGATAAGTACTCTCCGAGAGAGATAGACAGCTCGACCTAATCTCACAATATACCACTGACATTCGCTTCATTAAAGGCGAAGGAAACACAGTAGCAGATGCTCTATCTCGGATAGGAGTAGACGCGGTAAATCTTCCAAAAATGCCAGAATTAGACGACATTAGCAAGCACCAAAAAAACGACAAGTCTTTGGAAGGTTTAGAAGATACTACTTCACTAAAACTACAAGTATTACCCATCCCAGGGTCAGATAACAAAATCCTTTGCGATTTGTCGACTACTAAACCTCGACCGGTCATACCTGACGCACTGAGGAGAACAGTTTTTGACCATTTTCACTCGTTATCACACCCAGGAGTTCGATCCACCCTAAAGCTCATCACTAGTCGCGTAGTCTGGCCATCTATCAACAAGGACGTCACTAACTGGGCAAGAACATGCCTAAGATGTCAACGTTGTAAAGTACACCGACACACCATTACGAAACCAGGTACTTTTAAACAACCCAAAGCCAGATTCGCTCATGTCCACTTGGATATAGTAGGACCACTACCACCCTCCAACGGGTTCACTCACATGCTAACGGCAGTTGACTGTTTCTCAAGATGGCCCATGGCCATACCACTTAAAGAAACATCCGCCGAAGTTATCGCGGACAAATTTATTAAGAACTGGGTGGCAAATTATGGGGTTCCGAGTACAGTTACCACAGATAGGGGATCCCAGTTTCAGTCACAGCTTTTTAGAGAGTTCGCGAATATTTTAGGATGCGAACACATTAAAACTACAGCTTACCACCCGTCCGCGAACGGGGTAGTCGAACGTTTCCACCGGCAGTTAAAGGCTTCGTTAAAAGCCTCAGGAAACACAAAATGGAGTGAAGTTCTGCCCTTTGTCCTATTATGTATCCGCACAACCATCAAGGAAGACATTGGTCGCACACCGGCGGAAGTGCTATACGGGACTAACTTAAGTCTCCCAGGAGATTATTTTTCACAAGAAACAACGCAACAATCAGCAGAACAAGTACATCAATTCGTCGAGAAGTTGAGAGAAGCGATGATGGCGTCGCCGTACCCCGTGCCACACCACCATGGCGAAACAAAAGAACAGGTAAATCGGTACCTGTGGGAAACACCGCAAGTGTTTGTCAGAAATGATACAGTACGCAAACCACTCACCCCACCCTACGATGGGCCCTTCAAAGTCTTACTTCGTAGACCAAAGTACTTTATAATCGAGAAAAATGGAAAAAAGGACTCCATATCAATCGACCGATTGAAGCCCGCTTATGTAGAAAGCAAGAAACCGGTACATAATCAAGAAACCTCTCTCAAGAAACCTATTTTACGAGAACCAGAGCAGGAACAACAACCAGTCAAAACCACTCGCAGTGGCAGACATGTCCATTGGCCCAAAAGACTTTGCCAATACAAGTGATACACAGGCGAGATGGTGTCCACCTAATCGATCGTTTAGTGTTACTCCAAACAATCTAGGGGGAGAATATCTGTAGCGACATAAACATTGAAAATGTAGCAAGTAGACGAAACACATATGTTTTTATCTTCCTCCAATTTCATCGGTTCATATTATTAACGTTCGCTCGCGTTTCGCTTATATGTTTGTTTGATTCCCTGTTGTTATAATAAATTCATTTCGAATCATTTTTATTTTGGGTTATAAATAAAGCTAAAGTAGAGAACATATTTCTCTACACATTCCTTATTGTGTAATATTGATAGATGAATTGGTATTAAATTGAGTTAAGCCTTACAATTTAAAAGATATAAATATGAAATTAGAATTTAAGATACCATTGCATTGCTATGAAAGTTTAATATATTAAATATATGGATTTTAAATATGATGAACTTTCCTAAAATTGTAATTATTTATTGTTTGATGTTGACAAGTAAATTAGTACTAAATATATTGTTAAAAGACTCTAGATATCTGAGGATAATACGTAAATAACATACACTTTAATAAAGTTTAAAGATATTGTAAATTAGATTTAAATAATCATATATATCAAATTGTTGCAATAAATACAATAAAACAAAACATATAAGTTGTTGTTTTCCTAATACTATTATTGAAAAATGCATTGGTATTAAATTGACTTATGCCTTATAACTCTACATTTATTTGTACAATTATCCTGTCACAGATGCATTAAAAATATAAACAGCAAATCACAAATAAAGATATACACTGAATTGCTATGAGAAAAGAATCAACACTCTGATTTTACATAATAATTATGTTCTAAATTTAAACAATGATCACAAGGCAACCTTATTATAAAAATAAAACTACTTTTTTTTAAATAAGTAATTGCAAATTTCAACAATCACTTCCATCCCTTTAAGAGAGTTATATTAAATCAATTTGCCAGATTTTGACTACATTTCAAATTAAATTTTGTTTTAAGTGATAGAAGATTAATACACTTAAATATAAAATGTAGATTAAGCTTGTCAAAATTCAAAAAAACAAATACTTAAAACAAAAGTGATTATTGTAGTAATACCCTCATACATGTATGCTTAAATATTTTGGCTTGAGTTTTATATTTAATTTGAACATTAAATTACATCAAAACTATTAAATCCGCACTCCTGCATTTTAATGTAATGGTGTAAATATAAACAGGAGCAAGTTTATTTCTTATAGATGATACAAAAGTTTATGCATTAATAAATGGAGTAATCAACTTTTAAAGATAATCCTTCTAATCTTTAGGGGATGTACAACAAATTGAAACATCATATAAATGTAATTGTGATAGTAATCAATATTTTGTTGTGATAAATTGCTCTTATCTTTTAGAATACAATCATAATTGACAACAGTAGTTAGATAAGTCAAATAGTATGGACCATTATGCTCAAACAATGGTAATTATGGTTTTGAATATATAAAAGTATCCATTAGATGCATATTTAAGTAATCTTTAATATAATAAATCATTCGTTATAATACAACTAGATAAAAAAGAACAGCTTGTGTATTCTGTTATATGTTTAATTAATTTAAGTTTTATAGTAACTTTATAACAAATAGTTTAAGCATAATTCCAATTTTAGAAATTTTGTACTTTAATATTTTTACATGCTTTTTTGTCTTATTTGTGGAAAAGTTGGAAATTTCAATATTACACGTTATGTCACATACCTCCAAAACTTTGGTAATTTTTGATTGGTTTAGCCGAGTGGGGGTCAAAGGAGCTCATCAGGAAAAAAAGCAGCACACTTTGTGGTTAGAACCCTAACCCTAACCCATATATTTACTTGTTATGATTTCACTAGGACATGTTAATATAAAAATTCTCTAAAAATCTATGTATATATCACTTGTTACAAATTCATCCTGAGCAAATCTGAGCAATCATGACGAATTTCGATGCTATTTCTGTACGCCTTTGACCGGTTCCCGGTTTAGCCATTGGAGTTCTGAAGCATTGGCATTATGGACGATTGTCTTTTTGAACAGAAGCGAACAATAACACTTCTAGATTATTAGGAGGATATTGAAATTAATGTATCTCACGTATTTCCTACCTAGTGAATAAAAGCATTCATATCAGAACCATTAAGATGATCTTATCCATGGGCGTAGCCGGAAGAAGGGGGGGCTGCCCCCCCCCCTAATTTACAAAAAAAAAAATTCCCCCCTCTCATTGAACTTTTAAACGTTTTGCCCCCCCCCCCTAATCCAGAACCTGGCTACGCCCATGATTTTATCATTGGAAATACCGAGAATTAAATGAACCAGGCAGGGTTTAGTTGAAGTTGAACTTAACAATTTAAATTATAGTTCTCTAAAATTATTACCATTATTATAATGTGAAATGTGTTCCTAATTATTACAATTCATAAATACTATTTTGTTCACCATTAAAACGTGTCTTCCGATGGAATTATATATTTGGAACTTTAAAATATGGACAACTGAAAGCCGATTGTTTATTTAGGCTCCAGCCAGGCCCACACTTTTTATTCAACTCTTATTTAGGCCGAGTTCATGCGGACAACCTATATAATCTACATCTGCCATATAAAAACTTATTTGCTTAAAAGCCTTTACATTTGTTAAATTATGCTTTTTTCAATTTTGTTATAAAACGATTATAGACCTAGCTAGAGGAATACATTATAAAACATCTCCGCTACCCCTACCTTCCCCCTTTCACTTTTCTATGTTTATCAGAGTATGAATGACTCAACAAATAAACATTTTGTTTCTCTCTATTCGAGTTACTATCAAATTTTTCAACCACCTTATATTTAGATAAAGCTAAGTTATTATAAACTTTCAATTCGTTTGTATGGGTTTGTTAATTTTTTATTTGGTCCTTGATAATGAAAGCTAAGGTAATCTAAAAGATTGGAACACTTTCTTTGTTTCCTTATCAATTTAATGCCACCATTCATGAACTCAATTTTCTTAGAAATAAGTTTTGTAGTACCAAATATCCTTTTCTACAAATTAACAATACACTCTTTATTTCTAAGTCAACGCTCAGACTCCAAATCATCAGACGGATAATAATTATAATAAATTTCTCGGGGTGAATTAATTAATGAATGCTATTTTTTCCTTTGTTTCTGATAATCTGTCGTTCTGTGGGACTTGCGCCAGTTGTTATTCACCGCGCCAGTTGTTATTCTCCCTTGCGTCCCTTACGTTACTCTTCTTTCTTAGATTTCCTTTGTCTACCGCCTATCATCGTATAGCATCTCTTAAATATCCCTTGCATCTGGTTGCTAATCTTCAAGCCTCGACATATATGACAGACATATATGACAATAAAGTTGTATTAACATTTTAATAGAATCAAAATTCTTGTGTTTGCAAAAACTTTTTGTACTTATAAATTTTATCCTATATGGAATCCATTCCTATTGATTCTGCAATCCACATTATATATCATCAAAATATGCAATAATATGGAATCTATACTTATTGATCCTGCAATCCACAATAGCTCAAAAATACCAACCATGTCACCCATTTTTTCTTTTTTAACATCATCACTACTATTCAAAACAAACTGAAGCCTCTACTTATTAATCTAGAAACCCTTCAAAGCAACTCTTAAAATAATTAGAACCAACCTACCTAAAAACTCATCACAGTATCTTACCCACTTATACAGATTGACATATCTTTTATCACTATTTGTTTAACATCCAAAAGTTTTCTTTTCAACACATTAGCATAAACTAATGTACACAACAATAAGGTATAAATATTTTATGTATATTTTTTTTTCAAGTATCTTTGATACATTAAATTTTGGCACTCATTTCCATAAATAACCAAATACACTCTTTAATTTTTAATAAGAGATGTGCAATCTGAATTCCTTACTTTTAAATTTTAAAGGTCAATCTCCAACCTTTAAATACAGAAACCTTCTTGAGATTATGGCAACAAAAAATAATTAAATACAAAAAAAAGCTAGAGTTTAATAGATACCATCTTTTTTTTTCTTTTCAACATGACAACCTCATCATGTCCAGTATGCTATAAGATAATTGTAATAACTAAATTTGGAAAGTATGTTGTCCATGGCCCCCGCAACAACCGTTGCCCAGCATCAAAGACCTTTTATTTACCTAACCCCACAACACCCCTAACAATACCTCCAAACAGTTAATTCCATGACAATCCAATTGTTGAATACCAACCATGTGTCACCAACAATCCAAGCAATACTTGGGCAAAAGATCTCATATCCCTTCCAAAACCTAACACACTTAATAGGATCCCTAGGGGAGCAAGGGAAGCATTCAGCGGCTTTCTGAATAGAATCCTCATAGCTATCATCAAAAACCCAGATAATCTAGGAGAGTGGAGAAATCTTTTCACTATTTGTTACCATACACTATCAATTCCACAACCTAAGGTCGCCCAATATCCAAGGTTATTAAAGGATCTATCCAAAGTTTTGACCCAAATAAGCCCTTTCTGCTCTCAAAGGAGCCGCATAAGCCTAAGCCTTCATTAGATTTAAGAGCTAAGGCAATAGCAAACAAAATCAATGCTTTGTAAATTAACTCAGCTCTCCGTATTCCGGGTTCTTCCGATTTGATCGCACCCCCCACCAATGCTATATACGATCTCCTTCTCGCCAAACACCCTGAGGGTGAAGCTTTAACCCCCTCACTGAAGGAAACCCCACCAACCCCAATCATCGACTTCACTATTTTAGAAGTTAGAAATGCAATAAATTCTTTTAAAAAAGATTCAGCAGCAGGTCTAGATGGAATCCGCCCCATTTTCCTGCAGGACCTAATTAAGCCCTACATAAGCGGCTCACTAAGCTTACTCACGCATCTAACACACCTCAGCAACATTATAATAAGGGGCCAATTCCCTTCAGAAATATCCCAAATTCTTTTTGGAGGAAAACTGTTGGCCTTTAATAAACCTGACGGCTCAATTCGTCCCATCGCTATTGGGTCAGTTTTACGGAGAATTGCTTCCAAACTAATCACAATAAAAATTCGGCCTCTTTGGCGTGTTCCCTTCTCCCCAACCAAATAGGCTTCGGAATCAAGGGAGGATGCGAAGCAGCCGCCCATACGGCCCGAATTCTTTTCGAAGCATCACCCCAGACAGATCTGTTAGTAAAACTAGACTTTAAAAACGCCTTTAACAGCGTCAATAGGGCGGCGTTTCTCGCACCCTTTCAAAAAGCTTATCCCCAATTTTACTCATACGCCTTCAATAGCTATGGAGCCCCATCCTTTCTACTGTTTGGAGACAAGATAATACACTCCTCAAGTGGGATACAGCAAGGCGATCCCCTAGGCCCAGCTCTATTTTGCCTAGCTATACAGGGGATCATCCAGAAACTGTCTACCACAGGAAGCTTTTCGCGAGTGAAATACGTAAAATACCGCCGATTATTGAATCCTTTTCTGATTCAATTGGCCTCGAACTCAACCAATTAAAATGTGAAGTATACAGCAGGGATCCTTCAATAGATCCCTCAACACTCCCCTTTCCCGTCCTTACTCTCGACCAGTTCAGCCACCTAGGGCACCGCTGGGTGGGCCCATATCTTCCCAACGCTTTCTGGACAAATTTTTAACTTTCATAGAGGCTGACAAACCCACCTTGCAAAAACTAACCCCACATCATGCATTTTTTGGCTAAAAATTTTCTGCTAATCCCGAAAATAAATCACGCCTTGCGTGCTCTACCTATCTTTGGCTGCCCAGAGCAATTAATTTTAATCGAACGAAACATTCAGACTCTTTTTGAAACCTGTGAAACCTGCTTAAATATAAAGTTTACTCCAGGCCAATAGCTCCGGGCATCCCTCCCTTCTAAGAGTGGGGGAATTGGTATTCGATCTCAGCAACAGATAGAATTAGCGGGTTTTATATCTTCGCGCATGAGTATCGACCCCCTTATCTCTGCTATGACATCCTTCCCAGACCCACACCTCCAGGAAGCTCTCCGACGCGGACAAGCTCGAGTCAGCCCAACGACCACTCGGTGTGACCCAAAAGGAATGGGATCTTCCCCTACTAGCACGTTCCGTAGCTTTTCTTTCTTCGAACGAACTATCTAAGGCAAAACTCCTTTTCAATTGGGCCTCTTACAAGAGCGGTTACGAATGGCTCAAAGCTATCCCGAGCAGGAATTTGGGACTTCATATGTCTGGGGAGGTACGCATAGCCATAGGCCTCCGTCTCGGATGCGACATAGTATCCGGTTTCGTATGCGATCTCTGCAAACAGCCGGTCCAACCCAATGGTCATCATCCCCTCCATTGCAAATACAGCAAAGGCCGCAACCCCGGGCACACGGCGATCAACAAAATCATCGGTCAGTACCTTAGGGAGGCTGGCTATCCAAACACCTTGGAGCCCGTCGGCCTTAGCACCCAGATGGGAAAAGACCAGACGGGGTCACATCATCTCATAGTCCCGTGGACTGAATCTCACTTGGGACTTCACCACGGTTGACATATTTGCCCCATCCAACTTTTCTCCCGACCTTATAGTCAGTGCAGAGAATAGGTAAAATATTCTTCCCTCGCGGACACAATATTCATTCCGGTAGTGGCAACCACAATTGGAAATTTAGGCGTTGAAGCTCTGGCTCTCCTGAAACAAATTGGAAAAGCGATCTCCAGCGTCTCTTTAGATTTGAAAGAGTACTTTTTTATCAGGCAAAAGATCACAATGGAAATCGTAAAATCCAACACGATTTCCATACACGGATCAATGCCATCCGTTTATTTATAGCGCGTTTTTATATATTTTTTTAGTCGTGTATTGAATTTTTTGTATATCATAAGCTAAGGGTTTATTGAATTAATATTTGCTCCTAGTGTTTCGATCTCGTCTCGTCTCGGTCTCGAAAACAAAATCTCGTCTCGTCTCGGGAGCGATTAGGAAAATCTCGATCTCGTCTCGTCTCGGTCTAGAAAAATCTCGATCTCGTCTCGACGAGAATTCTCGTCTCGTCTCGACTTTTAAAAAAAAATATATACGGAATAAATATTTCTCCTGTTTTATTAAAAATATAAATAAGTGTTCAAAAATCCAAATGGCAAATTTTATATTTTTGGAAAAACTTTAATACACAAACTTTTTAAAGATTTAGCGGGACACGGCATCTCATTGACAATATAAAGATATGAATTAACTCATAAAGATAACATTTTCTATAAAAAGTGCAGACTAAAAAAACTATAAATAAATTTGAAATATAAAAGATTAAATTTTATTGTTCTAGCAAATTATAATATTTGTATCAAATTCACTGTGTCTTTCAACTATAAATGGACTTCGAAAATTATAAGTTCGCTTATAGTTGATTTAGTTGCATAAGTTAGCAAAATGAGACCCTTTATTAACCTTTGCTAATGATTCAAAGTAGACCTTAACATATTTAAGGCAAATGTTTAAGTCCATTAATATAACCATCATCAATTATAGCCCATAGTGTTTATTGCATGTTTATGCGAGTGACATTTAATGATGTTATTATTATTTACAGAATTGACAACTAGTTGTAGAAATTAAAACGTTGTAAAACAACAATAAAAGCAACATTATTATAGAATTAAGAACATAAGGTTTTAAACGTTAAATTAAAGAGTCCGTATTTAAATTTATGACAAAAATCAACCATACTTAGGTAAATGATTGCCAAATTTTATTTTTTTGCAAAAATATATAATATTTACTACACTTGGGAATTTTTTTAATATTAAATATATTCCATACATATTGATTTACACTTAATACCTTAAATGTAAATTAAAATACACAATAATTTACTAAAATCTAACGATCAATAAAAAGTCGAGATCTCGCCGAGAAAATCTCGTATCGTCTCGTCTCGACATCCAAATTCTCGTCTCGATCTCGACTCCATTTTTCAAATTCTCGTCTCATCTCGTCTCGGTTTTTCGAGACGAGACGAGACCGAGATTTCTCTCGGTTTTTCCGCATCACTATTTGCTCCTAATAGCCTAAAAGCGAATAGCTACACTACTGGATGGAATGACGTTCTGAGAAGGTAAATATTATTCGAATACTATAATTTCCAATTAGTAATTAAATAAAAATTGCTTAACCTGCAATGCCCCCTGATTGCTCAATAATTAGGCTTTAAAGATGTTTGTTTAAACAAAAAGGAGTATTTCGAATAACAATGATGTATTCTCACAATTTTAACGTCAATTATACAAATACACATAAAATTTGTATTTTCAGCTTTCTTTGTTCATACTATTGTAAAACGCTTTAGTACTATGGTATCCTCAAATAAGATTAAGAGGCTTTTAAACTAAATGGCCTTGTCAAATCTGCAATATATAGTTTTGTTAATTGATATGTTAAGATAAAAGCTTATTATAGTATTGACGAATGATTATTCTTTTAATAAAATCCATTTAAGAAAAGTGATCAAATATTTATAAAATTTAGCCTAAGCTATAATTTTGGTTATGTAATTATCATTTTTATAAATTTATTTTACTGAAATCTATGGCATTATTCAGATTCTAACAAAATGGCAAAATAAACACTATCTTATCATGAGACATAGGCGCTTGAAAATAATTCCCATAAATATATTTGCTTCCTTAAATTACATGTCAGATATAATTTAAAAAATGTCATAAAGTAGCAACAGCTTTATAATTTACAAAAATATATTAAAAAATTTAGAGTTAATCGATATTTTAAAAGGTACAATAGATTTCAATTTTGTATATAATTTTTAAAAATTATATTTTAATTCAAGATTGCATACATAGTTATATATTATGAAATTGGGTTATTTTGGACCATTTAAAAAGGTTTAAACAGGCATTTCCAAAATTAAATAGAGCCTTAGATTTAATTTTATAAATATTCAGGAGAGAACTTGTAAGGTAAATGTATCCTATACGCATATATTTTCGCCGGATTCAGTTATATTTGTTATCAAATAATAATTTTGTTAGCCTGTCTAAATGTTCAGGATAGAACTTGCAAGGTAAATATATCCTATACGCATATATTTTGGCCTGATTCAGTTATATTTGTTATCAAATAAAACAACACATTTAATAGCCATTTGTTTAAGGAATATTTATTTTTTCGATTTTCCATAATTGGTTAATAAATGTTTTTAATTCTACTGTTAATAACTTGCCTTTCGTTAGCTTTCACCCAAGGTATCAATAAAATTTCATCTAAATTATCATCCGCATTATGATTTTATATTTTTTGTTATAATTATTTAAATAATTATTAAATGAAATTTGTAACTTCTATTTATTAGAGTGGAAAGATGATTTATGCAATGTCGTAAGTGACGAAAAAGTGTACAGTACCAAAGATATCAAGGATTTACCCAACAATTTGTAAGTAACTATCACAATAATTTCCAAGTTTATATTTAATTCATAAAAATGCAAAATTAAAAATTTAAACATATTCAACATTTTTAATATAGCCCATCAAGCTTAAAATTGGCCAAAAGGGGACAAGACTTATTATGGGTATTGGATGGAGTTGAAATATATAATGCTCAAAATACCTGTAACCCGAATGTTAGAAAATGCTTAAATTCATGCAACGATGCCAAACTAGAACACTCACAAATTACATATGTCACTAATATTACAAATTCCTGGGCATTACCAATTCAAGCCGATAGTGACGTAAAATAGCATTGAATTAAATAGATAAACTTTTACAAAATTTAAAAATATTTATGACATTTTTTTTAAATTTATTTTAGCTCGTGATAAATTCCAGTTCAAAGGCTCAAATTAATTTATTGCTTTGCACCTATACCTTCAGTTTTGACGATTATTGCATTTGTAAAATCGTCGAATTCAATAATGCTAAAGTATGTTTAAAACATATAAAATTATGGCAAAATGTTTGTATAATTTTGAAAATAATAAAACTTTACATAAAATGTATTAAATATTAATAATTTTGCAAAATAATTATAGCGTCTTGTGATTGCCCAATTATCGAATTCAGTTCTAATTACACGTGTAAATAATCGAGACAATAGGGTAGTATCCGAAATGAAGAATACATTTATTCTCAAATTCTCAGGAAATTATGGCGTTGGAGGAAGTAAACATCGACTCCTTTTCAACCTACATAAATGTCGAGGTATTTAGTTTGCCTTTTACCAAGCAATTTTATCACTTTTAATAGGAAATTTATAATAGCTTTTTACTTTTATTAAAGTTGTAAATTGTATTACTAACATACAGATTCGGTTGATGCTTGCAAATCAATTAGTGATCAAATACCCCATGACATTGGAGAAATAATACCAGGCACCGAGTAGATAGATGAACACTTAATCTAATTAGACTTTTTCAATTAGGATATAAAATATTAGACTACATTATAATTACAAATAAAAATTCCTTATTTTTAAAACAAGTTTAATATCCAATTTCTATGGGCAGAAATATAAAGACTATCACAATCCAGAAAAATAGCAAGGGCTTAGTTGAGCTTGTTGTAGATGGATCTTCCTTGCATGGTCACGATGATACATCAACATTTTACGAAGCAATTAATGTTGAATCTTTGGCTGTCATTAAAAGCTTAGTTAGGCAATATCCAAACGCAATACAACAAGAAATTGATAGCCATGTAAATTGTTTAGCCTTTTATATAAAATAATTTTTATCCATCATAAGCTCTTGCCCAGTCGAAAAAGTCAATATACATAGCTTTAAAAATGTTGATTTTTACTTCTAAATACGATAAATCGTTTATTTTTACTTATTAAGTGGTTTGTAGATTGTCATGGAGGCGTGTGCTGGGAAAAAATATGCGGTATATCAATCAAGAATGGTGCATTGCGAGAGGATTGTTATGTTCCTAAAGATTATCATTGTACGTTTCAGTACCCCATTCAACCCAATGTAAATGTTATTATTAAAATTTGAAATAGTGTGAACTAAAATATTGCATTTTGTATTCTCTTAAACTTAATTGGTTTAATAATGGACTACTAATTTTTATTCTTACCGAATCGGATTGATAATTTTTTACTGAAATGTAAACAATTTATCCAATTTTTCACATAAAAGAAACTAGAAACCCCTTAGTTGTTCAAAAATGAATCTTTTAAAAGTAAAAGAAATCAATGGTTCCAGTATATACATATATACTTTAGAGACTTCATACTTTTTGGCGAGTAGATAAATTTTTATGATTTTCATAACTGTGAACTTTTGAACACTCTGTAAAAATTTTACATAGTATTTATGTGAGTAGGAATTAAGGATTATATATTTTTTAATGATGCGTTTGACTATAATATCATAGTTTCGAACAAAACATATTTCAATTTTGTTTAACTTAAATAAGCTTTTATGAAATATTTAGAGGGTGAGACTTTATCAAAAAGATGGATTTATCCATGTCCTTGAATTCTACGACACAGAGGTAATAACAAAATCTTTTCCCTTTCACTTCTTCATCCGAAATGTGACTTTTGGGTCAGGAAGAAAAAATATGCGTAGAAATGGCCTGCATCATTTGAAATTGATGATCGATGATTGTGGAAATACAGTCAAGGAGAAATGCAGTAAATCTTTTTGATAATTTTATCAACTCTATTTATTGATCTGAACCTAATTAGTCATATTAATTAATTAATTAAATATATATAATGGTATTGAAACTAATTATTAGAATAACTTTAAATATCGTATTTTTGTCAATGCAATCAACCTAAATTATAGCACCAGTATTATAATACATTAATTATAATATTTCATAGAATTAATTTTAACATTCAAAATTTATCATAACTCTATTTTTAGACGATGGTTTAGACACTTGTTGCAAGTGGAGCGATCACGACCTTACTTACCCAATGGGTCAATTTAAACCAGGACTGGGTACATCTAACATATTTACAAAAATTAAATCATCGTTAAACTCTCTTTAGTTTAATACCTAAATAAATACTCGATCCCACAGTTTTATAATAAGATCGGAATTTACAATTAATGTATTGTCATTTAGCTGAATTTTGGGATGTTGATACATTGTGTGATAGCCTTATTCAAGCTCTATCCTACAACGTGATAAATGCTAATCAACATGGCACGAAAATGATGTAAATTTATGTATTTTTTATTGAAAAATTGTTTCTATTTTACCAGACATATGCGTACCGGGGGGGGGGGGGGGGGGTGCAGGGAGGGGCGGCTGCCTGTCTCTAAATCAATTTTTTTTTAATTTTTCCTAATTAAAGCCAACACTTCAGAAAAAAGTTTATTTTGTCCCTCTCTAAATCAATATTGTCTTCATCTATTTCCAATCCTGGCTAGGTCATGTTATTAAATGGAATTTTCTAAAAAATATGGCTATTATATTGAAACATTAGTTTTAGAGAGTTTAAGATGTTGGTTTAAAACATTTAAAACAAATTATTGTATTTGAATAAATATGAGAAGCACCCTACCAAAATCAATTTGTTGCATAGGCCTTTCTTTATCAGCTCGATACATGTAGTTTCAAATAAAAGGACAATAAAAATTGCCTTAACATCTTTATTTGACATTGTAAATATGACTGGGGTTTAAACCCCTGTTTTTACATTTATAAATTAGCCTTTACTTAGGTCATAATGTTTCATTTCATTTGTTTTGACTTTAGGAATCTCAAAATGAGAAAATGTAATCGAACGGTCAAGGCAAAATGGGTAGCTAATATGAACCCATCAACACGAGGAAACGATATAAAATACTCCTTTTTTATTAAAGAGGAAATAGATAACTTAAAGACGATGGCCTACATTAAGAATTATGAAATTTCTTGCAGTAAAAATGTAAGAAATAAGAAAAGTTAATTTTATCACAATTTTTATTCAATTAGATTTTCATGAAATTAAAAGATATAGTTAATGCAACAATTACAATGATAAATGTGGAAACTGGGGAACTCAAAGAATACGAAACAGAAAGCAAAAAAGATGTAAGAATGTTCAAAAAAAAAATATTTGCTATTAAATTCTTCCAATTTTGACTAATTTAAAATTTTACATTAACATCTAAGTGTAGTTTAAATTTATTATTTAGCTGAACAATTTATTTTTGGCTGTTGTAAAAATGATAACATGAACATATTAAAATTGCTAAGGGTTCGTTTAAATCAAAGGCAATAAAAAATTAGCTATATTGATGGAATGCATTAAATGTTGTGTAAAATTAAATTTTGATCAACTTAGATCCAAGTAGAACAAACAGTGAAAGGAGTAGACATTAAGGCGCTGGGCAAAGATAATAAAGACTTTTATTATCCATATCCCAAGCATGCTTTAGTTAAGATTCAAACAAACGTTGAAAGCATTCAAGAGAATAGGATAAAAATGGGAAGTGAATTCATCGTATTGTCTAAACCAATTAAACATTGTTAAATACCGAACGAAGGTTCTATACTTTTCGTGATTTATAAATTAAATTTTTGTCATATTTTATGTTTCAAAATCGACTAATTCAATTGATTATAATCATACTAAATAAATATTGCATTCTCAATGACGATTGGTGATTTAGCCTACTTTCTTTGTGTCATAAAAATTTTAACTGGCGACCCGGACGAGCTTAACAATTAATGGAACGGGCTGGGGGGGGCTGAAATTTTTTGAACGGGCTTGAACGGGCCGGAGATTATAAAAACGGTCATGGAATTTAAAAGGTCCTTAAAATTTAGACAAGTGTATAATTACATGATTTTTATTAAATATATAGATTATTAATTGCTTAATTTTTTTAACCTCTAATTTTTGTATCTCCTAAGGCAGGGGTAGGCAACGCAGCGCCCGCGGGCGCCATGGCGCCCCCGATCGATTTTTAATGCGCCCTCGCTGGACTAATGTAAATGTATAATATGAGCGTATCTAACAACACGCACGTATTTTTTGTTGTGATCGTATTTCGAATAGACCACGCGTAGACCGTGCATTTTAAACTACCAAGTATAATCCGAAATAATTCTTTTCTTTCAAAACCCTTCATGAATAAATGTAAAAGAAAAGAACATATTATTTTAACGATGAATGGGAACATCTATATTGTTTCGTTGACTAAAAAGGGAAGTGTCTGTATTTGTTTGTTGTGTAATAATAGTGTTGCGATTCCCAAGAAAAGTAATATTGAACGACATTTTAAGACCGTTCATACAAATTTTGGTAGTGACTATCCAATGAACTCTGAAATTAGTAGAAAAATAATTATTTTTTTAAAATCTTCAAGAATTAACCAGCAAAGTTTTTTTACTAAACCACTGCTGACTCACATTTAGATAATTGTTTAAGGACAGGGAACCTTAAATATATCCCCAATTATAAGAAATTAGCTGAAAATATGGACACCCAAGTTTCACACTAAATTATATGTATCATTATGTATGACACAAACAAAATGAAGTTATAAAAAATCTGTTTTTTTAATGCCTATTTATACCTGTTGATTATCTGTAAAATATGTACCCTCGGTGATTTTTAAATTTAGTATTGCGCCCTTAAGGACAAACAGGTTGCCGACCTCTGTCCTAAAGCTTTGTGAAGCGCAATTTGACTTTAAAACATTTTTGATCTATTTGCTATAGATTTTCGTTTAAATAATTTAAGATTATAGCTCGTATTTAATAGTAAGTTTAATTACTTAGTTTTAGTTACAATGCACCAAAATTTTTGTTTTTAATTTTATCACAAATTTTACTAGTATATTTATTAATAATTTATGTTTTTTATGAAAATGTCAAATTAAATGAATTTTTGTAAAAAAATTTAACAATCTTGAGCGGGCCTCACGTTTTTCTAAACGGGTATGGACGGGCGTGAATAATTTACGTACGAGTTCGAATGGGTTAAAAAAATTTACGGAGGGGCTCGGACGGGCCTTAACATTTTTTAAACGGGTACGGGCGGGCCGACTTTCTAAAAACAGCCCGTTGCAGATTTCAAATATGAATAGTTAGGAAGACGAAAGGCAGCTGCTTCCCTTAACCTTTATCTAACTGAAATTTAAATTATTTTTCTGCTTAAAACTGTTTGTCAACTTAGTAATCAGCTCCTTCATGTGGTTTTTTCACGATTTCTTGCACTTCAATTTATATTTTATGTTTCCATATCAGCATAGGTTTCCAAATGATTGGCATGTCACTTTAGTCCTCCTTTTTCTTCGAATAGCCATACAACCTCAATCTTCTTGCAACCAATTTTCTCTAAATGGCAAATATATCTAATTTATCCCTTAAATTGTGATTTCTTGAGGTTATTGCTTAATCCCAAGATCCATTCTTCACATCTCCATTTAAGCCAAGCTTTGCTCTTTCGCCCGCTCCACACATTACCGTTCAATAAGGGTGTTAAATAATCGTATTTTTGAGTTTTATGTGTGTTATACAAAGACCACTCAATTCCCTGATTTTAAGCCATAATGCGTTTATCTTCCCCCCCCCCCCCCCCCCTACACTTTTTAAACCCCCATCACATTGTACTATAAAACAAAAATATCCTAGCATTTTTTTCCTATAGACTTGCTATATCTACTTTTAGACCTACATGCGTCGCAAGAGATCAACGATAGGGCGTCGTACACGAACTGCAAATAGAAAGCATCAAGTACGTACTCTGAGACTTAATGAGTGCCCAATGCTTTCGCACTCGCATTCTTCTGCTTCAACAATAGAGGCTTGTCAACCAACTGAACAAGCCAAATAACGTTGGGAGATTAACCATTTTGCCCTCAACATACACCGGAAGTCCGCGTCATATGCATGAATACGCCCAAGATTCAATCGTGTATGTTCGTAACTACAGTCGTCCGGACTTATTCATTACATTTACATGCAATCCTGCATGGCCCGAGGTACAGGAACTCTTATTTCATGGCCAATCACCAGTCGATAGGCAAGACATCACAGGACGTGTTTTCCGACAGAAACTTAAATCAATGTTAAATCTCATTACTAAACAAGAGGTATTCGGCCCTGTGCGTTGCTGGATGTACTCTGTGGAATGGCAACAGAGAGGTTTACCGCATGCCCATATTCTCATATGGCGATATACTAAAATCACACCCAACGAAATTGACTTAATAATATGTGCTGAAATACCTGATCCCGAACTTGATAAAGACTTATACGAAATTGTTATTAAAAATATGATACACGGCCCTTGCGGAACGTTCAATCCAAAATCGCCATGCATGATAGACGGTAAATGCTCAAACGATATCCCCGTGTCTTGGTATGCAACACAATTACAGGAAGTATTGGATATCCTTTGTACAAAAGAGAACAGAGGATGGTGGACACGTGTCAACCATTCAACTGCGGAACGCAATCATCGAGGTAGATAATTGCTTGGTTGTTCCATATTCTCCTCTGCTACTAAAATTATACAGATCACACATTAACATTGAATATTGTAACTCTGTTAAATCTAGTAAATATATTTGTAAGTATGTTAACAAAGGCAGTGATATGGCAGTTTTTACCGTTCAACCAGATAGTACTGCGAATATAGCGAGCCTTCACACTGATGAAATCGTACAGTATCCAACGCGTTCATTTTACAAATGCAAATGTAAAACAAATAACATTAAATTCCCCAAATACAACGTTAACAGCTTTCGTCAAGCTATGTCACCTTGATGATTTTGCGTAAAAAATTGGTATATTCCGAAGTGCCTATGTATTACACGTGGAATTCACGCACCAGATCCTTTGAACGTCGTAAACGCGGAAAGCCAGTCCCCGGACGGCCTGACATATACCAAGCTAATGGGATAGGCCGTCTATACACTGTTCGCCCCAATCTGAATGTTTCTTTCTTCGCATGCTTTTAATTAACGTTCACGGTCCAACGTTTTCAGAGTTAAAAGTGGTCAACGGCGTTGCACACACCACTTTCCGCAGTGCATGCCAAGCTATGCATTTATTAGAGCACGATAATCATTGGGATGAATGCATTGACGCGTGCCATACATCCTAAACAAATTCGTGCATTGTTTGCTATTATATTAAGCTCCTGCTCTCCGTCATGCCCTACCCAGTTATGGAATAAATATAAAGCTATATGGCAGAGGATATCATTCATCGGAGTAGTCATGCACATTGTAATATTCTGTTGGATCAAATGCTACAACACTATAACGAAACTTTAATCATTTATGCTTACAAATCAGAAACAAGGCTTTGAATCAATTGGGTATGCCTGCCAACTAGATCTGCTGCTGATACATTTGATGTCCAAAGTGATCTTATGTCTTATGTGCGATTTAATGTTTAAAGCTAACGACCCAACAAAAAGCCGTTTACGATAAGATTTTGCTTGCTGTTAACAAAAATTATGAAGAAGTCTTCATCTTAGATGCTCCTGGAGGTACTAGTAAAACTTTCCTACTGACATTGCTCCTGGCAACTATTCGTTCTCAAAATAATGTAGCCGTGGCTCTAGCGTTTTCCGGAATAGCTGCTACATTGTTACCCGGGGGAAAAACTGCTCATTCCGCATTAAAATTGCCTTTAAACGTTCATTACAGTGAAACTCCAATGTGAAATATTTCCAGAACATCTGGAATGGTTAAAGTATTACAGAAGTGCAAACTTATCTGTGTGATGAATGCACAATGGCTCATAAAAAATCGATTGAAGCTCTAAATCGGTCTTTGCAATATTTACGAGGAAACTGCAAACCTTTTGGTAACACAAACGACCGTCTTTGTCACGCTTAACAATTATTACAAAAGAAGAATACGGAGCTTATGATTTAAAAAAATAAAATGCTATATTATGCAAATATATATTATATAGTTTTATAATAGGAAAAGGTATATTTATAAACGATTGAATAGATTTACAACCGTTTTAAATATATATTTGGTATTTTTTATTTTTAAAGGTCAAAAAGTGCGATTTTAAACTCTCTTACAGGTTAATTTTTACTAATTATTTACCTAATAAGGGACTAAGCCAAAGCATCGCTGGCCGGGCACACCTAGTTGTAATATAAAGAACACTACAATCAGATTATTTTTGCCATTTTCGATACATTGTCCACAATCTATTATTTAATTCACGGACCATGGTAAAAAAAAATTTTTGGTTAAATTTAAACATAAATATTTCGCCTTTCTAAACGTTAAATATTAAAAATTATGTGATATTATAGATTTTTTTGCTATGGGCTATATAGAATTTGCAATTTATCAACATTTTATGGGTATCCTTTTCTAATGTAGCTTTTTGAATATTTGAATAAAAAATGGTTTATAAAGCACTGATGTTATTTTAATTAACATTGAGTAATTGTAAATATATAAGCTTTTGTATCAATATGTATTTATTGCAATTTTTTGATATGGCAATCTTAATTTATCTTATCTCGTGTTTTTGTGCTATATTTCATTTTTTGAGATTGATGCAACATATTAATAATTCTCTGATTTAGCCTTTTATGTATGAACAATCCCAGGAGTAAATACCTACAATAAAAACTTGATGCTCCTATAATTTTGTATAATTTATATTTTAAATCATGATAAAGTAGTTTTGACATTAATATATATATTTTTGTAAGTTTCACTCTGATAGCTAATTGCATTTTTTAATATATTTTTAATCTGCCAATATATATCACTACATTTTTTTATTCTCTATTTAACCATTTTTCAATCTTAATTTTAAATCATTTGTTATTTTTATTTTCCCTTCTTATACTCAATATAAAGCCTATATTTTTTATTATTTCTTGAACAGCAATTTATTGTGATTAACACATAATTATAACAGTTTGGCCATTGCCCTTTGCCAAATAAAAACCTTAATAACAAGCATCTAGCTAATTCTAACTAAAATCCCAATTTCAAAGTTTTTCTTTATTTGATTTATAAAAACTCATATCACTATATCACCTTATCAATTTGTTGAGTTTATTAAAAAAAGGGATTGCTTCATTTTAGAAATTAATTCTTTCAATTATTTACCAAAATTACGAGGTAAAAATTTGTAAATCCTATTATTTTGCCTCTTTTAAAATGGCCTCCAAACTAGTTAATTTAAAACATGATTTGGTAAATTAATTTCACTAATGTGGGTACATGGGCGGGGAGGCCAATTTCAACTTGAATTGTTTCGCAAATGTTTACGCACATCATAAAAACAATAATAAGCTCTTCATAGGTTTATTATCGGGAATGTTGGAGGGTGTTAAAAACAAATTATAAATATTATAATAATATTTTGTCCTTATAAAGGACATCATCAGAAAAATTAAAAAACATTCATTACTAGCTGTCTTGGCCATTCCAAGATTTGTAATTTGGTTTGATGAATGATTTTTGATGAAAACAATAAGATACACTTTGCTGTACAATCTCGTGTCGTGCATTTTTAATCTTTTTTGATGCATTAAATTAAGATGGTGTGTTTAAAAGTTGATGCTTGATCGTATTAGACTGGGTCGGAATGAATAATATTCGGGTGAGTGAGCAAGGTTTTAAGATGAGATCAAAAATATTTTAATCATTTTATTGCTAAAAGCGCCAAGCGGCCAGCCTCTAACCTGGGGTGTGGACCACCGAATTCATTTCCTATTTTATTTGCGTTCCCTCCAGGTTCCAATGGAAAATCTGCACTTCTCTACTAGCTGTATGTATATAATAGTGTTGGGCCGTTCGTTTAATCGACCTTTGATTTAACTAAGGCTAACGGTCGACTCTGCTTTGTTTCTTCAAATTTCGACTAAGCCTAGTAAGTCGGGTAAAACCAAAGGCCGACGCCGACCAAAACCCAGCCCCGTTTTTACAACACTCTCATCCATTACTTCCGTGTTTTACATCGCTTTTCAACGGTTTAGAATAGTCTTTTTATCAATAAACTATACTCCGTCGGTCGGGTGGGGTCATAATGACCCCAAGCCGTTTAAAAACGCTTTACAAAAAAAATTAGTGAATATTACAATTTCATTGAACAAAATTTACCCTAGAATATCTCTGCAAAATTTGGCTAGTTTTTATCCAATAGTTTTTAAGATACAGCGTGTTTTAGATGCCCGGGGTCTTCCACGACCCCACCTATAATATGAACAAAAAAAAAATCTTGAAATATATTATTAATGCACGACTACATATTATCCCAACCCCTCTCTATCGATATCTCTCCGGCGATCTGCCTAAATGTGGCCAGCAGCCAAAGTTTGAATTGGAATGTTGATATGTTTCTTGCTATAATTTTAAAAAGTTACTTTTATGTAACGAATTACAGTTACATTTTTTCCAAAAGTAACAGAATACAGTTTCAGTTACTTACCTTCTGGAAGTAGTTACATTGAAAGTTACTAGGGTAAATTTAAAAAAATGCAATAAAACCTTATATTCTATATTGTCGTTTAATAAGCTTGTCCGCTTTTCACGAAATATTTGTTTGGGGGGCTCTGGATGGGAGGGGTACATTGCATTAATAAAAAAAATTCTCAATATTATCATACAGTGGCGTACGCAATGGGGTGGTTTTGGGGTTCAACCCCCTCCCCCCCTGCCGATTTCGGAAAAAATATTTTTTATTTTCTAATTTGATTTACGATATACTCTTTAAATTTGATAAAAAACAAACATCATAATATGTTCTTGTGATAATGGATTATACCGCCATCTATAAATATTTTTGGTGAAAATGTAATTTTTCGAATTCTTGACCATCTCGTAGCGGAACCCAAATTTTTTATGCTTGTATGATAATGGGTCATAAAGGAGTGCAAAATTGGTGATTTCATATGATGGACAAATAGGTTTTTATGATTTTTCACTAATTTAACCACAAAAAATAACCGCTAAAGTTTGGGGTTTTTTATTAAATTATTTCGATAGAAAATTTTTTTAGGAACAAAATGCATTAAAATTTGATTGAATAGCGCCATTACTTTTTAAAAATATGACAATAATAGTAAAATTCATAGAACGCTCCCGAACGTGATTTTGGCCCTTTAAACGTCCATAACTTAAACGGTATTGGCCCAAAATGGCTAAAATTTTCCGAAATTACTATAATACATAAAGCCTACCCCCTCACCAAAAATTATCCATATCTGAGATGGTCTGTCGAAAACGTTTTGATTGGGGAATCATTCGTAAGAAACTTAAGCCAATATAAATATTGAGTAGGGCCATCTGTTTGGTACATGGGCTTTAAATGGAAAAAAATGTCAATACGAAAACCCTTAAAAATTAAAAAAATAAATTTGCCCCCCCCTCTAATCCAAAACCTGGCTACGCCCTTGAAATATAAAATTATTATTATTATGTATTCTCATTATATCAAAACTACCCTAAGATGTTATGCTTGCTTGCAAAATTTGAATTAGTTTAATTGTATTAAAAAAAGCAATTTTCTATCATACCCAATGTAATGATAAAAACCATCTTTTAGACCAATATATGCCCAAAGCAAAGAGGTACCCGTTATTTACACGTATGAAACTTTTTGCAGATTTATATCTATCTTGTTTAGCTGTCACTTAAATGATTTGTTGGATTTAAATTTTTTATAATACAAAATCCCCCGCCACCAAATGATTTACCTAGGATTTATTAACTTATACCAATTTATAACTCGTAAGTTGTATTTTGTCGAGCAATGTAATTTTTTTTTCAATAGGCATTTTTTATTAAATGAAACTATAAAAAACTATAAAAATCATGTGCGAGGTAAATATTCGAAAATTGCGATAGCGTTGAAATGACAAATAATGATTCCGATTTTCTGTTTAAAAAAGTTTCCCTATTGTCAAAATTTTTTTATTTGACCCATCCTAAGCTTCTTGGGCTGATTATCCCTTAGCATGTTTTTTTTATTTTTTTATTAAATAAATGGCTTCACGACAAAAATTAGCTTGTTTACCTG
The DNA here is from genome assembly GCA_964036665.1 of Gordius sp. MW1. Taxonomy (NCBI): domain Eukaryota; kingdom Metazoa; phylum Nematomorpha; class Gordioida; order Gordea; family Gordiidae; genus Gordius; species Gordius sp. MW1. The sequence goes on from OZ038532.1 coordinate 1,710,314, forward strand.
CGTACATGGTGCTTTTAATACGTGTACCTTGAGTGCAAAGTTGAAGCGTAAAATGAAAATTTGTGTTTTTGTTTTTGCCCATCCATGATGATGATGAGTAGAAAACGTCATCTGTTGGTCCAAATTGAGTACATATCTCCATGGGCGTAGCCAAGGGGGGGGGGCAGGGAGGGGCGGCTGCCCCCTCTAAATCCAAAAATTTGGTGCTATTTATTAAAATTATGGCTAAAATTTCAAAAAATGTTCATTTTACCCCTCCCTAAATTACTTTTGCCCCCCCCCCTCTAATTCCAATTCTGGCTACGCCCATGCATATCTCCAAGCCATTGACAACCATTTTGAAGATGGAGTGTTGTAAAAGGGCCAGGGTTTCGTTTGGTCGACCTTTCGTTGACCATAGATTTGATAAAAAATCTTTGTTTGTATTATGCGACTAAGAAAAATAGACACTAAGGTCTGTTTATGTTTAGTCGACCAAAATCAAATGTCGACCAAATAAACCCACCCAGTCGTTTTTACAAGACTCGATGGAGCAAAGGGGTCGGGGGGGGGGGGGGGTGATATCTCAGGTCTAACGAATTAAAAATCGGTTAATCGTTTTGGTTTCCTCTACTAACATCCGCGAAACTTGGTTTTCTAACTAAAAATGCCTGGTCGTCATCGTACAAATAAAATTTAACCATAAAAAAGTGGCAAAATTTGAAATGGCTTAAGCCCTCAGGGAACACCCCTCAACGCCGAAGCGTCAAATTAGTCGATTATAAGGGGGTATTATTGATTAATAAGTAAAAAATAAAATTCGCTGCCTTAAAAACATTTCTCAACAAAAAAACCCTGTTGTTACATCTGCTCCTCCCTCCCCCCAAATCCAAACACATCGGAAATAGTGTTGAGAATCGTTGGAAGGAAAACGTTTAAATCTATTAATAATCGCACCCCTGCTCTGTCCCTTCCCTTCAGTAATATTATTGATTTTATAGGGGAGGGAAGATGACTCTTACAAATTCGTGTACTTACTACAACACAGTCACGTCAAAGTAAAAAGAGTAAAAATAATTTTTTTGCACGCACTTCTTTTAGTTTTACTTGGCACCGTATGTGTTGTTTTATTGCAGGAACTCGGAACAACCCCTAAGGCGAATTTTTCCAAACACGTCACAATCGCGTTGGGGGGGGGGGAGACATCCTATTTATTACTTATATTAATCGTGCAATCCGCAATTTCACGGGCTAAATGCATCTTAAATTAATTATAATTATATTATTATTATAGGAAAAGTATATATAAATGGATATTTGCTTTTAGTGAATTTGTGATAAAGGTTTAGTTGGAATTTTCGCGAGAGGATAAAAACACCATGAGTTAATGTAAAATTCACTTTTATCTCCCATTGGGTGCATATAGTGTCTATACATTCAAATTTTGCTCGTTGCTTAGATAACAATAAATAACTTGTAAAACGGGTGGGTTTTATTTGGTCGACCTATGGTTTTAACTAAAACTAACGCTCGACTTTTGTCTTTCGACTAATCCTAGTGCGATTATGAAAACCAAAAAATCCCTGGTTTGTTTATGTTTAGTCGACTAAAACCGAAGACCGACCAAACAAAACCCAGCCATTGTTACAACACTAATATCAAGTCATTCTTAACCTAATAAATAGCATATCGTATCAAATCCTTTAAAATGATTTATCTTTTAGAAACGTAGGTCAGATTTGTTTGGAATTTTCTGCCCGAACCCCAATTTTTTAACTTCATTGCCCGCCCGGGTTTGCCCGAATCGTTAAAGCTGCCCGAATTGCCCGGCCCGAAATATTAAATTTGCCCGTTAATTCTGAATTTATGCGATCCCAAACAGGGGTAAAATCTGTTTAAATTTTTCTGTCCGAACCCGGCTCGGTCCAAATTTTTAATTAAATTGCCCGTCTCATTGGTCATACAATTTAATAGATAAACAAAAAATTTAAATTAGTATCACTTATAGAATGGTTTTTTTTTGAAGCAAAAGAATAATTTTGAATTAATTATGTATTATAAAAATAAGTAGGACTCAAAAAGGCTGAACGAATTTTTAGTTGTTAAAAAAATTAAATGAATTAGAATTAAACACTATGCGCATTGTTAGAAAATGGCATGAGCCATTGTTTTAAGTCTAGACGGCACACATGTGTGTGTAGAACAATGAAATGGCTACATAAATTTAAATAATTCAATCCTTTCCATAAACGTAGCTAGGGATCTGAAAGAAATGGAGTCGGGCAAAGATTTAACATGGAGGGTGGCAGCATTCGCGAACGCGATAAAAAACTAACAAAATAATTTACTACCAGAGAGTAAAATGGTTTCTTCCATCCATAGTATTAAATTAGCAGTTTAAATCGTTGGATATTATTATATTATGTAATTTTATTCTTTTATAATATAATCTGAAAATTTAAAATTTTTAATCTTGAGACAAACCAGTTATACTAATTTGTTGAAATTAAACAACATTATATAAACGTACAATGAAGATTTAAGCGATGGAAAAAAATTTAGTCAAATTTATTATGGCCCAAAATTGTTTATAAGCGAATTTTTACTAAAAAAGTTGTTTTTTTCGAGGAAAATTAGTTTGATAAATCTGGGCTGCCCGAATTGCCCGAATAATATCAGCGTGCCCGCCCGGGCCCGCCCGAAAATTAAAATTTAAGACAGTTGCCCGGCCCATGGGCCGGGCAGCGGGCCGGGCAAATCTGGTCTCTGATTAGAAGATTTTTTGTCTTTGGAGGGGGGGGGGGGCCGGGGCTACGCCCATGATGACACCATAACTCGCACATGTATATCATCATTGGGAGTTGATATTAATACCTTGCAGCAATAACTTATGATCTCATCAGGATGTTAAGGTTTTATTTTTTTCATTTTATACATGGTTATAGCTTGTATGGGTTTTTGAAAATATATAGGATAGTTGCCCCATCAACTCGCCGAAAAGCATCTTGCCAAATTCAGCCTGGGACAAATCATAGAGAAGGCCCTAAATACAACTCCTATTATTATAAATACAAGCATAGTAACTCGGGCCTTCGGCCCTCGTGGGAAGGGGGAGAAGGGAAGGGGAGAGGGGAAGGGAAGGGGGGACGACTCATCTGTACTTCGTATAAATGTATCATATTTGCTATGCAATTTATGGGCGAGAAAGGTGGGAAGGGGCGAGAATGCCTATAGGGGGGTATTAAATGCCTAATGATTAATTAATTATTTATACAAATTTTCCATTATAGGCAAAATGTAATAAAGGCAAAATGTAATATAGGCAAGGGTTAGGGTTAGATTTAGTGTTTGCATCTAGTTTCGTATTACATTAGTTTTTATGGCCTTTAGTGATTATGGGTCTAACAAACATTATATTATAAAACAACACAATGTTAAGAATTTGCAGAATTGTGGGGAGAAATTTTTTGTTGAATTTGAACAATTTTTAATTAAAAAAATCAAAAATTTGGCCAATGGTCACTTTTTCTCTATTGGTCAGTACCAACAGATACTCTATAAGTCAATGATAGCCAAAAAAACGGAAAAAAAAATTTTGATGCTCACTTTGGCGAATGGTCATTTTTTTCCATTGGTCAGCAGCCAGCACACGGTAAAAGTGGATATAAATTCATAAGAGTAAAAAAAAAAATTTTTCGAATCACATTTTGGCCAATGGTCATTTTTTTCCATTGGTCAGCAGCCAGGACACGGTAAAAGTGGATATAAATTCATAATAGTCAAAAAAAAACGAAAAAAAAGTTTTCGAATCACATTTTGGCCAATGGTCATTTTATTCCATTGGTCAGCAGCCAGCGGACGGCCAAAAAGTCATAATAGCAATGGTAGGAACAGGAACAATCATAATAGTCAAAAAAAAACGAAAAAAATATTCGATTCACATTTTGGCCAATGGTCATTTTTTCAATCGGTCAGGAGCCAGCGGACGGCCAAAAAGTCATAATAGCAATGGTAGTAACAGGAACAATCATAATAGTCAAAAAAAACGAAAAAATAAACCCGGATTCACATTTTGGCCAATGGTCATTTTTTTCATTGGTCAGCAGCCAACGGACGGCTAAAAAGTCTTATTATCAATGATAGTAACAAGAACAATCATAAGAGTCAAAAAAACTCCGGGATTCTAACCCAAAAACTAGTTAAATTGCATAGCAATTAAAAGTAAACAACTTTTATTTATGTTTATTATATAACATTGGTCAGCAGCCAGCGGACGGCCAAAAAGTCATAATAGCAATGGTAGAAACAGGAAAAATCATAATAGTCAAAAAAAACGAAAAAAATAATTTCGATTCACATTTTGGCCAATGGTCATTTTTTTCATTGGTCAGCAGCCAGCGGACGGCCAAAAATTCTTATTATCAATGATAGTAAATCATAAGAGTCAAAAAAAACTCGGGGATTCTAACCCCAAAACTAGTTAAATTGCATAGCAATTAAAAAGTAAACAACTTTTATTTATGTTTATTATATAACTAGTTAAATTGCATAGCATTAAAAGTAAACTACTTTTATCTATGTTTATTATATAACAAAAACTAGTTAAATTGCATAGCAATTAAAAGTAAACAACTTTTATTTATGTTTATTATATAACTAGTTAAATTGCATAGCAATTAAAAGTAAACAACTTTTATTTATGTTTATTATATAATAGATAATTTAACAAATCTTATATATAACACACCGAGGGAGATAGAGATGAGGGGTGGGGCACCTCTTATGCATTAATTTAAAAAATAACACAGCGAGGGAGATAGAGATGAGGGGTGGGGCACCTCTTTCTCATGCATTAATTTAAACAATCGATAACCTAATATACCCAATGCAAATAGATAGGGATGGACGGACGGAGGGACGGACAGACGGACGGACAACAAAAAACGAGCCCATAAATTGCATAGCAATTAAAAATAAATTTGATTTAAAGATAATTTAAATTTTAACTTTAATCATTCTTGTACACCCAGAAAATTTAATAAAGACAAATAATCGATTGACTTGTAGTTTGTAAGGAATGTTGGCCCACCGTTTCCATCGCTTTTTGTCCCTGTACTGTCTCGCACTGTACTACACTTTTTTATTTCGAAATTGCACGAGGGTATCATTGCTTTTAGGTAGTGCTGTAAACATTTTTGAAAAAATCGAACGCGTTCACGTTCAATTTCGTTTTCAAAAAAAGGAACGCGTTCACGTTCGGTCAAATTTTTTTTAATTGCTATGCAATTTATGGGCTCGTTTTTGGTTGTCCGTTGTCCGTTGTCTGTCCGTTGTCCGTTGTCTGTCCGTTGTCTGTCCGTTACCCTCCCTATCTATTTGCATTGGGTATATTAGGTTATCGATTTTTTAAATTAATGCATGAGAAAGAGGTGCCCCACCCCTCATCTTTATCAAGAGGTGCCCCACCCCTCATCTCTATCTCCCTCGCTTTCGGGCGGGGTCGGGTTTTAATTGCTACGTTAAATTAATGCATAAGTATATCTATATTTAAATTTTGGTAATTGCTATGCAATTTAACTAGTTTTGGGGTTAGAATCCCGGAGTTTTTTTTGACTCTTATGATTGTTCTTGTTACTATCATTGATAATAAGACTTTTTGGCCGTCCGCTGGCTGCTGACCAATGAAAAAATGACCATTGGCCAAAATGTGAATCCGAGTTTATTTTTTCGTTTTTTTTTGACTATTATGATTGTTCCTGTTACTACCATTGCTATTATGACTTTTTGGCCGTCCGTTGGCTGCTGACCAATGGAAAAAAATGACCATTGGCCAAAATGTGATTCGAAAATTTTTTTTTTCGTTTTTTTTTACTTATAAATTTATATCCACTTTTACCGTGTCCTGGCTGCTGACCAATGGAAAAAAATGACCATTGGCCAAAATGTGATTCGAAAATTTTTTTTTTCGTTTTTTTTTACTTATAAATTTATATCCACTTTTACCGTGTCCTGGCTGCTGACCAATGGAAAAAAATGACCATTGGCCAAAATGTGATTCGAAAATTTTTTTTTAGTTTTTTTTGACTATTATGAATTTATATCCACTTTTAACGTGTCCTGGCTGCTGACCAATGGAAAAAAATGACCATTGGCCAAAATGTGATTCGAAATTTTTTTTTTCGTTTTTTTTTGACTATTATAAGTTTATATCCACTTTTACTGTGTCCTGGCTGCTGACCAATGGAAAAAAATGACCATTGGCCAAAATGTGATTCGAAAATTTTTTTTTTCGTTTTTTTTGACTTATGAATTTATATCCACTTTTACCGTGTCCTGGCTGCTTACCAATGAAAAAAAATGACCATTGGCCAAATTTTATATATAACCTAAAAATTTATTATAGATGGTCTAACAGACAGCCAACTATGTAATATATATTTTTAACCTTATAAATGCTTATATATTTTTTTATTGGGTTAATATATGTCATTTAATTAGATTGTGATTTCATAGAAAACCTAAAAAGTAATATTTAAAAAAATAATATAGGTATTAGATTCTAATTTACGATAAAATATATCGATAGAAACTAACACAAAATTCGAAACCTCCTTCAAAGGTATAATCATAGCCCGTTATTTCTAATTAAATTGAATCTACTATTAAACTCAAACACGAATTGTACTTTATTAGATGGCGCGCGTAAGTTTATATAATTAGTAAAATTTTTCTACGTGTCATAGATATTACACCGCACGTGTGGCAGGGAAATGTCCGATATTTTTAAAATGAAAAGGTATTTTAAGAATCTGAAAAGGTTATTTTACCCCCGGCCGCCCTGGGCACCTACGGGTAAAGTTTCGAGCGAATCGGGCTGGTAGTTTAAGAATTTAGCCCTTTTAATTTAATATAAATAGATGTCTGATATTTTTTAACACAATATATTAGCCATGATAAAAAATAATAGGTTTATTTCGATAATATAATTGTAAATATAAAATTATAGAGCAAATATAAAGATTTTTTATTTTACAACATTTTTCTTAACAATTTTTAATAATAATTGTTTTTCAAATTTTCGTCTGATAAGCAGGACAGGAACGCTTGGCAGTTAATACAGGATTAGCTTAGCTATACTAAAAACCCGCTCCATAGGGCCACATGAGGGGATTTGAGTATTATACTTAATAAACAAATCTTGAATTATTAAAAACATTTAATGTCTTTCGCTTCAAAAAATTGCGATAAGATATCATCCTCCAATCCGCCATCTACTTCCTCTCGTCAATAAATGATATTTGGGAATCGACAGCTCTTTCATTATCAATTCTAGGGATTTCAATTTCGACCTTTTGGTCGTTTAACTTGGCCATCTATAAATATGTGTGGAATTGGTAGAACCCTGCACGGGCCAAATTTATCGGGCTGCCAGCGCGGCCCGATTAAAACTTGCCTAAATGTTTTTATTAAATAAATTGGGCTGGGCTCAGGGAGGGGCTAAAATTATAAAGCATTTTGGGCTCGGGCCGAAGAAAATCCATTTTGCAGGCTAGGCCCACCCAACTTAAAGCGACCCTAGCTTCATAGGTATATATTGATGATCTCGCTCGAACTTTTTTTTTGTGAGTTTAGTAATGTAGGAATTCTCAATATTTGCCATCCTTGTGTACTCCTCCCCTTTACCCTTATATACTTTTAAAAGTTTTTGTGGGTTAATGCGATGATAGAACTCGTTGTCAATTGTTATTCGATACCCCTTTCACTTGCAATTGCTAGTTAAAAGCATGGGAAAAAATTGTGCAGTTACCTAAGGATTAGTCTAGATAATTCCTATTTTGTTTCTAACAACTTGCTGTTCTTATATAAAAATCTCTTGGTTTAGCCGAGTTTAAGGTTCGCATTGGTCACCCCCTAAACAAAGATGTGTCTGAATTTTGGGCTAAAATTTAAATCATCATTTACTTTGCAATTCGAAAATAAATAACCGCCACACCGCTGTCTTAAGCATAATTTAAATTATTACTACGTGCATGCCTACCTCTACACCTTCGAATTTATCTTTATATCCGGTGGTGTCTACCTTACCCCATTTTCCTAGAAACATTTTTCCTTGTTTTGCCCATACTTTTGCTGCCTCAAGGTCAAACGTCTAAATTTAGATATTAACATTTCTCATTTAGTAAAATCTTCTTTTTTTCCTTCGTTCGATGTAATACATTTGTATAATCCCATTTTACGTGTGGAGGTTAAGAGAGTTTTACGCGTTGGGCTTGTCTTAATATCGGATTCAGATTCAAATCGTGCGAATTTATCTTTGCTTAAATATCTGATTCAATTTCATGGGATCAAACTCGGTTGTAGTTATTAATATCTTGTTTTTTGATAGTTAAAACGTTTTTTTTTGTTTAATTCAACTCTTGAGATTAAATCTAAACTTTGTTGATTTCTAAAAATTTAAAATCATACAACATTTAAGCTTAGGAAAAAATTTGCATCTTACAAAATCGCTGTTAGGTTATGCGTCTGAAATGTAAATCTGCTGCTGTGAATTCGAAGTTAAGAGACGGCTATGCTATAACCATAGACTAGATAGACTGCTCATGCCATATGTTGCAGATGGTTAGTGTGTCAAATTTTCCTACATTTTGAAGAGGGCTGGTGTATTTTAACCATGTAATTTTGCCCTATAACAGTCAATTTACCTTCCTCACTAGTATATAAATTAAAACGAACGTCAATAAATTAATATTATACAAAATAGCAATTAATATTGATGGCTATATTATTAAACAAACTTTAATCGCAGTTTTTACATTTTTAATTTTTATGTAATGTGTAAATGATATTTATTTCAAAATGCTGTTTTTGACGTCTACCCAATTCAATATTTTTTTATTTACCTTTTTAAGATTATTTAATTTGCGAAAATTACGAATTTCTATATGATCACCACTTTACAATGTGCCTTTCAAAATGATGGAAAAAAGGGTACACATTTTCTGCGTTGATGAGCAGTCTATCTAGTCTAGGGTTATAACCCGTACGACGATTTTTGCTGCCCACCAAAATCCAATATTAAGAAACAAGCCCTGTACTAAAAATTACATTTCTTACACAGCAGCATCCTCCTAACCCATCCTTTGATCGATCGATAGCTAAGAAGAGCTTTGGTTTGGCATGACGACCACTCAGTTACTTCTCCGAGATACCCCTCCTTCCCCAACACCACCACCCCCTCTAAGGGCCAATCCGCCTAAATTTGCTCCCATGATTTCACGGTCTCAACAGGAACATAAGCATTCAAAATCACAATCCCTTATTCCCAAATCGACTGCTAGCCTTCAGGGTAGTACTAATAAGGGGACCGGTGGCTGTATTTCGGACGGAGTCAGGCAAAAATTGTTGATATACTTGATGAACAAAAAACGACCGGCCGGCAGCAGCCTTCTCAGGTCGGCTTCATCCCTGACTTGCAATAGTACTACTGGGCAAGGGGCAGCAGGCCTAGGGTACGGGAACCATCGCCAACTAGAGGCGGGAGCCTACCAGTAAGTATTTTGCTGCCGCGCTCGCTTCACGTTTTAGCCTTAGACTAGGGTTGTGGCTGGGTTTTGTTTTGACGACCTTTCAGCTTAGACTAACGATCGACTCTGACGGCTTGTTTTTCAAATTTCAACTAAGCCCGGAGGTCGACTAAGAAAAAAGTCGGCCAAAAATTGGTCTGTTTAGGTCGACCAAACAAAACCTAGCCGTTTTTACAACACTAGCCTTAGGCCATGTTAGTAGAGTATATCACTCACGGCGCCCCATTGACTACCGCTTCTTTTATTTTAGCGCCACATTTCGTCATAGGCCTAGCTATTATGTATAAGTTGCGCTGAAAAATCCTACCTTTTCCTGCTCTTTTTCAGTTAACACTTAGTGATAGATGATGATACACTCTTTCTCGGTTAGGTTTAGTAGTGAGGCAAAACTGAGTACACAAGTTTGGCATTTTCTTGGCGCCTGGTATATTTGAAGGCGATATCTTTCAATGTTTATCATTAATAGTTCGGATGGCAAAGTCGATATCATCATAGTTCCGCTAAGTTTCTGGACTACATTCCTGCATTAAAATGTTAATGGCCATTTTGTTAAATTAACCTAGAAGTAAATCTCATACTCTGGGGTGGTAGGGAGGGGCGGCCGCACCCCTCTAACTTTAAAAATTCTTCAAAATTTTATATGATTATGGGCTAAAAATGCAAAAAATTAGCATTTTGCCCCTCTCTAAATCCAATCCTGGCTACGCCTATGCCCTGTGAGCTACTTGAAGTTATTAATTAACGCGCGCGCATATATATGTATATATCACCGAGACCGACCATTACCCTCATGATCATGATTCGCAATATAACCCATAATCCTTGCCTTTTAGATTATCTTCGCTGAAAAGATTTGTTTAAGTATTATAATATCGCTTTCTAAATATTTTTCCATTTTTATTAACGATTGAATAAATAAACTGCGTGCATATTTTCCCAGCTACGTCTACCGTCGCTGGGAAAATATGTTTTTTTGCCTCAAGATGTTAGACTTGATTTTTGCACCCTTCTCGAAAACAGTATGAGCAGTCTAAATAAATAGAGGGAATTAGCGCTAGAGTCATTCTTTTCGCAACTGTAATTTCGTTTGTTTCCCCAGATGTTTGTTAGGAACATAGTCCCCGGCTTACATACCATTCATTTACTTATTACTCATTACGCCTGTATTCCTGCTTACTTAATTCTAGCTTACCCCCAAAATAGTTGTTGTTCAAAACGCTCTTTTACTATTATTAATTCAGGTGCTGCTGCTAATAGTAATAGGTGGGTTGGGGGAAGATTAAATGAGAACAGTGAGATAAAGAGCAAGTCTGGTTGCCAAAACTTGGTCCGCTACTATTTATACCTATGTCATATTCATTTTATCATTATATAGGTAAAGTCATTGCATTACATGTAGGGTAAATTTGTAAAGAGTTTATGGAATTTTAGAAGTTATAGTTACCGAGGTAGGAAATTTTGTAATAAATAGATGAATAACTTGTGCATTTCAAGACTTGTTTTCTTAAAGACACAAACGAGAAAGGCCAATTATATCAATGACATTAATCAAAGTTATATGATACATAAATTACTGCGATAGTCTAAAGCGTGTTTGAAACTAAAGCCCATAAAAGGTTACTCATTTTGTTTAGATTTTCTGCAAGTATTAGATTCTGCCTCCCTTAGCAGCAATCATACCGCAAAGGAGGGTTTCGATAAAACCGACACGAAGCCCTGAGGGCCGCTTTGCCAATTATAAAAATAAATTTTATCTTATTTGGGGAGGGGAATAGTATTATTGTATGAATGAGAAAATTTATTTTTTTTGGCCTCGTTCGCATCAAATTTAATTTATTCAGGGCATCACACTACTACGTATGTTTTGTTTGTACCTGGCATATTGCCAAACTACGACGGATGCCTTAAATCATGTTGTTTTACCTCATTAGTTAATAGAGTTTAACATGATTTTATGATCAAAGGTCGGCCATCTTGTATGATCAATCGGCTTGTTTAAAATGAGGAGTTAAATAGGTGGGCCTGGATCGGCAGCCAAAAGCTTGTTAATATTTAAAGGAGAAACATAATGGTAATTTTAGCCATTTTGCCTCAAAATTGTATATTAATTTGAAAATTTTTAACGGGAGATGCGGCTTTCCATTCGCTGGGTATTAATTTGATTTATAAATATATGTGATAATTAGGAGAGTTATTGTTATGGGCTTTGTCTTTGATATCACATCGTCAACACGACCATGGGCGTAGCCAAGGGGGGCAGGGAGGGGCGGCTGCCCTCCCTCTTAATCCAAAAATTTGTTGAAATTTATAATAATTATTGCCAAAATTTCAAAAAAAGTTCGTTTTGCCTTTCCCTAAATCATTGTTGACCCCCCCCCCCCCCCCCTTAATTCAAATGCTGGCTACGCCCATGAACACGACTGTTAGGCCTCGTTAACCGAACGTCACCCCTCATCCAAATATCTAAAGAAGCTGCTGACCATCTTAATGTGACCAATAGGTATAGGGTTTTTTTATAAGTATATATGATGATGTGATAATTATTTTTAAGTTCCTTCGCATGTTATGATTTTGTTTGGCGCCCTAATCTTGCAATTATAGGATCTATGTAAAAACGAATGATTGCTCCCCCCATACCAGACAATTTATTTCATCTACTAGGTCGGCCTCTCCCTCCTCATACTCCTGCAACCCTTTAATAGTAAAGAAGGGCGCTGCTCTCGCCCGCCCTCCTGCTGCGTCAGAGCTAAGCAATGGGCTCAAGCGTTGTCACTCTATCAAGAATTTACAACATCGCCGTCACCCCTACAAACCAGAGGCTAAACTTCATGCTACTAATACGAATTATTCCCTCGTTTGCGACGATGAAAAGGATCAGGAGCGAGGCATTTTAAATCGAACCTCGAGTTTCAGTGAGAACCCGTTAAAAGAGGAGGGATATAAGGAACAGGTCCCCTCGTCCCCCTCGCATCTTGACATTATGTGTATGACTCACAGCTTGAGTTCGGATCGCCTTTCTATGCGAAAAACGTGTGAGTCTCTCTCTCTCTCTTGTTATAACTCTTAACTTCGTTTCTTTATGAATGAAATTTTGCAATAGAATCAGCTTTTGATTTGAATAACAAGAAGGTTGATGGTTTAAATGTTAATACCAGGTTTCGTTTATGACCAGCAATGCGGCTTTGTTTAGTCTTCACAACATTTTTGGCCTGCATTTACGATAAATGCCTACTTATCGTTTTTTAGTTTCGGACTCTGACCTCAAAAACAAAGGAGGCCCTCCTGGTGTCATTAAAATGGGGCCGGCAAGCGATGCGCAAAATGTGTGCCGGTGCACTAAATCTAAATACCCGGCCCAGCTCAGCTCGCCTGACCAGGCCATGGATCTTAGCGTAAAAATCAAGAAATATTATCCTAAAACTCACTAATTTGTGCGAATTGAATTCACTCCTTTTAACTCGTAGTTACTAAGTTGCTTGTGGAACATTTTTAAATAATACTCTGATTTGTCTAATGTTAGAGACATTTTTGTATAACTAAAGGCGAATTTATAACTTAATACATGGGCGTAGCCAGGTTTTGGATTAGGGGGGGGGGCAATAATTTATGTCATTGACCCTCCCCCCGGCTACGCCCATGACTTAATACAATATAATTTGAAAACAATCCAAGTTTCGTCCACAAGAAGCAGTCAGTTATTGCAAAAGGTTTAAGATTAAATTTGGCAATTAAAATACGGTTTATTATCTTTTCTGTTAGTGAGCCTTGACATTTTCTGCTGTTAATTATGTATATATATATTCTATGCTCAAACGATTGGTTGCTCCCACCTTCGAAAGGAGGTCTAATTGCTCTTCCCTTATTTCTTAAATTTACACCTTGTACCAACAATCTCTTCGAAATTATTTTAATTAGTAGTATTAAATTCTGCATTTTAAATATAACCAATATCATGTTTTCCATTACTTTTAGATTGGTCCGGTTAGAGTTGACTACGGCAAACAGCCAAACAAAATGCGGAGCGGCATTATTGTAAATAACGCCTTCAACAACTCTTGCATCGGGGAGTCCATGGAAACGGATCTCAGTTTGGAATTGGAAATTATGAAAGAAAGCTCGTGCAAACCAAACTCGGCTTGGCAAAGCTTGCCCAACATACCTAAAGGCCTAGTCTATGATCGACGAGATGGCCTTAATGCTATGGAAGATGGTGGTGAAAGTGTGGGCGAGGCTAAAATTCTCAAGATCAAGCATCATCCCTACTCCATCGATTGTTTGGTTTACGATGGGCAATCTTCGAGAGGTCTTCGTAGGAACGTTCCTTCAACGTCGCCCATTCAAGTAAATCGTGTGTTGAATGTGCTGAAACTCCCCTTTCTAATAATGTCTTAGGGCTTGTCTTACTATCGGATTTCGTTGCGCAGCAAAAATCGTTATACGGGTTATACCATAGCCGTGTCTTAAATTCGAATTCACAGCAGATTTACATTTTAGAAGTATAACATAACAGCGATTTTGTAAGGTGGAAAATTTTTCTTAAGCTAAATGTTGTATGTTTTTAAATTTTTAGGTATCAACAAAGTTTGCATTTAATTTCCAGAATTAAAATAAACAAAAATACGTTTTTAACTATCAAAAAACAAAATATTAATAATTAAAAACCGAGTTTGACCTATGAAATTGAATTGGATATTTAAACAAAGATAAGTTCGCGCGATTTGAATTTGAAATCAATATTAAGACAAGCCCTTAGATGACTTTTCTTGCTTTTAACGTGCTTAAATGAATACCTGATTAGTATGGCCCTAATGACGATAATCTAAATTTTGTTTGTTAGTGTGAATATTATTGACATACAATAGTTTTCAATTAATTGCGTTGTGGGGAGTTTTTTTAAAAACGGGCATACTTAAAAACTAAAGCAGACGATAAAATGTACTTCTTATGAATTTAAATTTCGATTTATCACCTTTTCTAAATAAATTTGTTTTAAATCAAACCTGTTAGGCTCCATGCTTTGAAAGAGATCTTCTTTGTACAATAATTATATCTTTACCTTGTACAATCGTTAAAAAATATGTTTAATTTATCGATTACATAAATCAGACATAAATATTAGACAGTTTGTGCTGTAACCAAATCATGAATTCAAAAGTGTTGTATGTGTAAAAATAATAATAATATTTTATATTGGTAATAAAATTAGATGTGGATAACTGCGAAAGCCACCTTTGAGAACCACCCAAAACAATTGAATTTGTGTGTGTTTTTAACGTCCTTAGACCTTTGAAACCTTAGTTTTTTATAATAAGCTCAATTTAATATAATACATCGGAACGTTTTCCGAATATTTACAATTCTTAACTTCCTTATTTATTTATCTCACCTTCACAAAATATGTAATTTTTTATAAAAATAATAAATGATCAAAAATTTTACGTGATCTCGTTACAGGAGAGTATGAACGTCACACCTCCACCAACCCTCGTATGCTCCCAATCCAACCCAAATCTAGCTCCCACGCTACCCTCTTACCTCCTCCCTCAATCTTCGGACGTTTACCAAGGAGCAGTCCCTAATTATAATTACTTGGGCCCCTCCGCACTTGCAACCGCTTACATGATGTACTGTTGCTCCCTGACACAAGGCCCTCCTTACCCCCTCCTCTTACCTCAATTCGAGCATCATCCGCACCAAGTGCTCGCCGGCCCGAGCGGATTACCATTTTTGCAACCACAGGCAGGTTCATTCTACCCCAGTCTCCTTGGACCACTCTTTTACAACCCAAATGATAATAATCATCATCATCAGGTGGGTAGTAGTGCCCATTGGTTTCCCTCCGTTGAAACCCTCGACGAAGGCATGAAGTTGTATGCCGATGCTCCTCCCTTAACCTCGCCTCCCAAACAAGGTCCTCTCGCCCACGATCTACCTGTCAGTCCCCCTTCGCCGCAAACTAAGCGATGGAGTATATATAAATTATGTATGTCTGTGTGGGGGGGGGGTGGGCTATTTCGTGGTTTCTATGCATATTGACTTAGACGGGATGTTTATAGTTTGAAATATTGAGACATTTGACTTACCTCCTGGCTCCTTGTAAAAAGCGTTTGTGGTTTCGAAAGGCTAGTAGGCAGTCAAGTTAGTTTGGAATATGGGTTCGCTTCAAAGTTTTATTTATTTCTTTAATTTAAGGCAATGTTGGCATGTGTACTAGCCTAAAACCTGTGAATAAAATCATTTTAAGCTTGTCCCAAAAATCAAACGCTGTTCCATTTAATTTGAGATATATTCGGATGACCGACGTGGCTTGTGCCTATTCAAAGTAAACAATCGTACTTGACCCCCATTTTGAAATTTAATAAAGGCACCGCTCCTCCGTGTGTGTATAATTAATGCTCGTTAGGTGCGGAAGTTACATATTTAAATCCTTTTTTGCAATCTTAGCTGAGGTGGGTGAAAGTGGGAAGGATCTTCGTATGGACCAAGATATCGTGTCATCACACAAGGATGAACCCTCTGTTTTTAGGTACTATATCCCATCCGCTCTTTTCATGTTAGCTTACTATTGGTATGTCGTTATTCATTCACACATGTACATTACGCGCGAAATACTATTGCGCTTACTTTGACAACCGCGTTAAATTGAATTAAAACTGCATTATTACTTTGTTGACCATGTCTTTTGATATTATCTCAATGTTGATTGCATTTGTGATTTTAGCATGAATCAAAGTCCTACTCCTACACTTTCCTAACATAACATGGGTTAAAATTGAAAAAAGGATTTTGGGGCCGGCTATAAATTAATTGTTTTAAATAATACCGCTGGGTTTTATATGTTTCACGTTCTCATAATTTATAATGGATTTTAAAAATTTATTTTTGGGTCCGGCTTTGGTTGATTTTATATACTCGGATCGAAATAAGGTTGAAATTTAAATAACCCTTCGAGTTGGATGGGGGTTGGATCATCAATTGTACAAGACTCTGGCATAGACGTCGTCAAGAGAAGGCAGGGACAGAGGGTTCTGCTTTCTATTTTCGTTTATCTTTTAAAAATCCTCTCATATTAAACCAAATGTTTAAAGAAATTATTAAAGATTTACAGTATAAGAAAAGGTTTATAAATTGCTCCTGTCTAAGAGAAGAGACTACAATTTGTTGAAAGGTATATGGGTAACTGTAATTGAGTAATTTGGAATAAATTTTTATACGTATTTGATGATAGAAATCGAGGAGCTAGTACCGGGGGCCGAATTCCATACAAGCCCAGGTATCATAGAATGTTCGTTCTTAAAGCGGAGGCAGAAGCGGCTGCTGGAACACCCTTCGAACGCACAAACAGCGAACCCATACCCGGACCCCCGGTCGGGGTCTTAAACTCGACCCAGGACCCAGCGCCTATGGGTTGTCTCAAACCTCAACTCAGCTTTCCCGTGGTTGGGAGGGGCGGTATTTGTGCAAAGTCCCGACTAAGCCATCGTCAATCCATCTCGAAACCGCTCAAAAAATGCGTTTCCGAAATGAAATTGAGACCGTCACACAATCACCCCGCCCCCCACAAATCAACTTTTAACGTTTTCAACTATAGCGATGACGCAGGAGACGAGCGTGATAATGGGGTAGTAGAGGATAAAGTTGGCAACAAGCAGGTCAGCCTACAAAAAGCATTTTTTTTGCTTTAAACAAAATCTTTTTTAACGTATTGTTGCCACTACTACGTCTAATGTTGCGCCATAGTGTTTTTCGATTTTTGTGCGTTACCTTTTGGTGTGAAGACAAATTACACTAGGCAACAAATAATGGTCTTGTGTAATTAACCGGAAAACGGTGAACATCTTCTGATAGAGTTATTTGTGATGAACACAAATATGTTTTTCTTTTTTTTCCTATACGTCAGGTTTTTGAAATATTTTGATTCAAAGTTGCGAAATTGAAATTGAATAGCTAAAAAAAAATTAAAACCTCTAAGTGGTAGAACCAACATAGGGTAAAACATTGAAAAATGGTTTATTTTCCTATTTTTATTACTTTTTAATATATATCAAAATCTTTAGGTTCGATCAACAAATAAGATGTATATGCATTTACTAAATATTTTTTCTCTCACTGCTAGGGCTTGTCTTAATATCGAATTCAAATTCAAATCGCAGAATTTTTCTTCGTCTAAATATCCGATTCGATTTCATGGGTCAAACTCGGTTGTAATTATTAATATTTTGTCTTTGATGGTTAATAACGTTTTTTTGTTTATTACAACTCTTGCGATTAAATTGAACATTGCGGACACCTAAATATGTAAAAACATACAACATTTAAGCGTAGGAAAAATTTGCATCTTACAAAATCGCTGTTATATAATGCGTCTGAAATGTAAATCTGCTGTGAATTCGAAGTTAAGACACGGCTTTGTTATTATAGCCCATTCGACGATTTTTGCTGCGTACCAAAATCCGATATTGAGACAAGCCCTTAGGGCTATAAAATACATGTAGGAAGTCTATGAATTCGTTATTATTTAAGTCACAATTAATCGCTTGCATGCACCGATTTGTAGCGTTTGAAGGAAGCCATTTTGCAATGGGTAGCCAACAAATCGCCTTCTACCAATGTACCATTGCCAACGGGAAGGAGTTTAGGTAAGGTTGCGTCTAGCCGAGCCAGCGCCTCTTCTAAAAGACTTAAGAGAGCTAAAAACATTGACATCCCCGAAGATCAATCTCTGCACATGCCTCGTGACTCATATTCAGGATTGCATGAGGAAGTTGAGACCGAGGGAAGCGCTAAGGCACCTAGCTCTCCAAACGGTCCTTCCTTTTTGCAGCGAAGAGAAGATGCCTTTGGAAGTTAGTTTAAGCTTTTGGTCCTTGTCTTAATTTACATTGAAGCTATCGAAGGCTCTATCTGCCCAAGTTTATGGGTACAGATTTCGGGCACTGTACCTTAGAAGAACCAACTTCAATAGTTTGTGATTTGATTGTAATAACGTTTTTTGTAAGGTTTTATTAGGGGATTGTTGTTTTAACGAGCCAAATTTGTTTGTATTCACTCAGATATTGAAACAGCAACTAAATTATGTGTATATATTTCGCACCCTTAGACGTGAAGCAGCATATATCGGTGTTGCTTAGGCAAGGCATGGCCGCATCCTCCTTTTCTATGGAAAATCATGCTAGTCGAATGGTTTCCGAAATAGAGGCGGTCAATGCTCTGGCTTCACTTTCAATGACTCAAAGCCGATGAATTTTCGCCATTTTCTATATAAAGCAAATTATTTTATTATCTGCGGTTTATGCGATATTTTGTTATTCTCATTTGTGTTCAACATTATTGTGTTAACAATGCCATAACTTTAATTTATAATTTCTAGTCATATCCTATAATATGAATATTCCCGTATTCGAAACTAATCAGTGTCACGTCCTTTATGATCGTTTTATCGTTTAATACGTTATTTATTAAACCAATCAATATTATTATAATTACCTAAGCACTTTATGTATTAATGCACTTATAAAAAATGTAGTTATTTATCATTAAACTCTTAATGCTTATGAACTCATTTCTTTGGCTTGACAACAAATTTATTTAGTGAAAGAAATCATAATTTTGGTCTTCCCTAAATCTTCAATTAACCCGACAGGTACCAGACCCAGTTCGGCCGAAAAAATTTTTATGAAATTTTTTTTTGGGCTTTCTTACATGCTAAATAAAGCTAAACAATTGAAAAATTTAGAAAAAATTATTTAATTTGAGAAAAAAAGGGGTGTCACCTACAGGTTACACTGGGCAGCACAAATATACTCACGTATAGAGAATTTATTAAATTTTACAATTATGTATGCGATAAAGATGAGTTTTTTTTTATAAAATACATTAAAATGTATTAACTAACAAATCAATGAGTATAAAATATGTTAATTATTATGGAATATAGACCAACAATGTATGTGAAGGCCTACCTTACAATATACACATAAAATTCTAGTAGCTTTATGACAGACGACACAACGCCTCTGAGTACACGATTTCTTTTGATGTATAGTTATATTATTCTTAAAATTAGTTAATTTAGGGTTTAAAGTCCGTTTACGCGGTTGTCCGTATTTTTTAAAATAATTTTGCACTATCTCTCTTTTGAAATTACATAATGTAATTTTTTCCCTATTGTTGCAATATAGATGCCATGCATTTTGACATGCAGCATCCAGCCCAAATGCAAATATGGGAAAATACCATTTTCTGCCGCGAAATGATACTCTAGTTGCATCCATATTTTGGTCAAAGCGGTCGACATCGCCCATAAAACAATTATACATTTTGAACATATGAGGATATTGAATTACAATTTTTTTCTATTTTTTTCGCTTTCGTGATTCTTCCAATAGAGGTGATAGGCTTGACCCCATGACAATTTGACAACATTGTGACAATATTATTATCATTCCATCTGACAGCCATTAAATTTGAAGTGTTTTTTTTTATATAAACCCTCGTTCTTTCTTTTTCATTGATTTTACATCGATAATCGGGCATATTATACGATTGACCCGCACCGTTCCTGTGCCGCCAATATTCATCTTAGAAAGACATTTCATTAAATTAGGGCTTGTAAAAAAATTATCGAAATAAACATTGTAAGGACCGAATTTTTGAGGTAGTTCACTAAGTCCAATATTACAGCTCCTCCTAAGCCTATTTTGTTTTGACGATGTATGGAATATTTAGCTCCTTGGTAAGCTTTAAATGTGACAAGGTAGCCACTTTTTGTTGACGCACACCACATTTTATACCCGAAACGAAAAGGCTTGCCTTTTATAAATTGTTTCGCATTGTGGTGCCCGAAATAAGGAACCATGCACTCATCCATGGATATGTGAGATGATCTACAATGTTTAAAGTTGCTTTTGAATTGTTCATCTAAAAGATCCAAATACCCTCGAACTTTAAAAAAAGTGTCACCCTCTACCAATTTGCTGTTGTCGGCCAAATGTAATATTTAGTTATTTCTTGGAAGCGATTTCTGCGCATTCCATTAGATACCATTTGGTTAAAACAGTCCGTTCTGAGCTCCCAAAACATTTTGATATTTTTAGGAGACAGGTAGCCCGTTAAATAAAGAATTGAGATATAGACTTTAAATTCATTAACAGTTAAATTGAGGTTGTAGTTATGCTGAGAAGCATATAAATTAATCATATTCACCACATACAAAATAACATCATTTGAAAGAAATTGTTCCAAGTAATCTTCTGGATTTTCCAAGTAGATGGGTTCAAACGCTAGATTTTCCTCAGCGTCACCACAGCCATGTGGCTTAAAGTCTTCATCATTGTCTTTCCAGTTAAACATGCTTTTATCTTGGATGTTTTCTGATTCACTATGATGTCTGACCACCTCTATGCAAGAATTAAGCATAGAACGGGGCAAATGTTGAAGGTCGAAATCCATTTCGTCTCCACTTTCCACATCTGTGTCTCCTTCTTGCTCTGGGGGAAAAATTATAACTTCATCAATATCTACATTGGGGCTGTCTAACTCCTCTATTATATCTATCAAAGATCTAATTAAAAAAAAGAGATGAAAAAATATATTTAATTTTTTAAATAATAGACAAATTTTCAAAAAACTATAAATAAAGTGTTTATAGAATTAAAATGTAGCATTTAATTATAAAAAAGGTAAAGATGGCTATTTTAAAATCTATATATAATACACTACACTTTATCTCTAATTTGTTATAAAATTTTGCTTTGATTATTCAAGATTTTATATAAAAAATTTAATTAAAGAAATAATAAAAAGTAGCATCATTCATTTACATAAGCTTACGTATATGGACCTCTGCCCAGTGTAACCTACAGGTTACACCAAACTTTGGACCAACATTATTCCCATTTTAATTAACCAAAAACCATTAAATATTATATCAAAATAGTTGTGAAAGTGTCAAGATTTTAATGATATAAATTACAATAAGATTACTTACGGTTGAGTCTCCATTTTTAGTGAATATATGAGAAGCAGTCGAAATTCCGAAATTATGGATTTTTGATAGCGTGTAATTAATAAAATAAGGAAGAGGAAAGGGAATAAAACATATCAGCTGATTCGCCTAATTGTGCTCTTTCATATTCAATTTAAAAATTAATATTTTATCCAATAGTTTAAAAATTATACGCGTTTAAAGTGGTGTCACCTACAGGTTACACTGGTACCTCTCGGGTTAAATGTGGGAGAGAAAATAATTTATTCACTCTCGTAATAATCATATTAATGAAATCGTTAAAGAATGGCCAGAAACATAGATGAATGTGAATTGTAAAAAGATTACGGACTGGCGATAAAAGATTTCTTATAAATTTTTTTTACAAAAATCTTAAATCTAAAGGGAACATTTTGAGTTCTGGCCCGCACATCAGTCTTTTTACATATAACTATATTAACTTTTTAAAAATTGATCATTTCGCTGCATTTTTGAACCCAGATGTTTTAAATTCAATTTGAAATTTTACACTAACAATTGGATCCAAGCTTCCTCACCAGCAAAATCAAGAGGATTAGAAATTCGTCCCCTGTTGGCATATATCTAGCTTCTTTTAAATCCTCTTTCAAGTCTGTCGAAGGTTTGATTTTTAAACTTAAAACTTCGATAGCCTGCTAATTCAATCCTTGGAGCTCTAGAGTATGAATGTCAGACCCGAGACCATTCAACCCCAAATTTTGAGACGGAAGGATTGGGATTCTTCCATTTTGTATTGTGCATAAATAAGGGAGAAACGTATAGATTTTAGTAATTTTGGTTAATTAAAGTGTTTTTAAAATGTAAAAAAATATATTGAACTAGTTTAACTTTAAAAACAGCATTTTAAACTATATATCATTTACAAAATTCATAAAAATGCTGTGATGATGTGATGTTAAGGCAATTTAGTGCCCTCTGCATTTTATTAAATAATCATTTAATAACATTCCTTTTGTATTAACTAATTTTCTTCTTCTTTATCAGTTATTTGGTCCCACATTCGTGGGGTTTGTTTTGATAAGTTTCTTCCATCTTGACCGAGTGACTGCCATGTCTTGACTAATCTCCTTAATTTTCATAACTTTGTCGACTTGCCCTTTCCACGTGACACGGGGTCGTCCTTTTCCTCTCTTCCCCGGTACCTCCATGTTCAGTACTTTTCGATTTACGTCATCCGTGTCCCTTCTTAGTATATGCCCATACCATCTTAGCCGATTTTCTTTAATCATGTCCGCCATAGGTTGAATACCCATTTTTGTCATGAGAAAGTCATTCGTCATATGGTCGAGCTTAGTATACCCCAAGCTCCACCGTATCATTCTCATCTCTGTGGCTTGTAATAGCTTTCCTTCCGTGGTGTTTAATGCCCATGTTTCACTTCCATATAGTAACACCGGTGTAATATCCATTTCCACGACGCTCAAAAAAATCGACATGCCAATCAAAAATTTTTCTTAAAATTTGAAATTAAATTTCTATGGGCTAAGACAAACGTCAATCAACAGATGTTTTTAGTTACTAACATATAAAATTTAAAAAAAATATTGATTATAATTCAACCATGGTTTACAAGATTAATTAAAATTTATCATATTTGTAATTAAAATTTTTCATATTTAGCATTCTGCATTTACTTCTTTTGATATGTGTTTTTGAGCTTGAGCTGATGATCATTGATCTATGTTTATAATTCCTTTTAAATGGCTGATATAATTTATAGTTAATATTGTATTTGGTACATTTAATAACCTAAGGGATATTTGAGTGAGTATTTAAATACATTAGCTAATGATCATTATATCTGATCTATGTTTATAAACCTATCCTTTTAATTGTAATTTTGGTAAAGCTAATTGATGAACTCAATATTGTATTTGGTACATTTATAATAACCTAAGGGATATCTGTTGAGCTTGAGCTAATGATCATTATATCTGATGTATGTTTATAAGCCTATCCTTTTAATTGTAATTTTGGTAAAGCTAATTGATGAACTCAATTTTGTATCTGGTATATTTATAATAACCTAAGGGATATCTGTTGAGCTTGGGCTAATGATCATTATATCTGATCTATGTTTATAAGCCTATCCTTTTAATTGTAATTTTGGTAAAGCTAATTGATGAACTCAATTTTGTATTTGGTATATTTATAATAACCTAAGGGATATCTGTTGAGCTTGAGCTAATGATCATTATATCTGATCTATGTTTATAAGCCTATCCTTTTAATTGTAATTTTGGTAAAGCTAAATGATAAACTCAATATTGTATTTGGTACATTTATAATAACCTAAGGAATAGCTGAGTTAGTACTTGAAAACATTGAGCTTGAGCTAATGATCATTATATCTAATCTATGTTTATAAGCCTATCCTATTAATTACTTTATTGTCTATAAGCTTAAAACTAAGGTAAAGTTTATAACTTAGACTAATAAAGTAAAAGATTTTTTAATAAGCTTCAAATGATTATGTGCATTTTTATACAAAACTAGAGATGAAAATACAAATGCTTGAGCTTGACTAAACTGATATTCATAATTTTCTTGATCTAACCTAAATTTATAAAATAGATGTGAAAAAAAAGATTTGATAATATACTTAAATGGCTAAATTGATAGTTTGTTAGTGATTCTCTAAATTTTAATTCATAATTTAGATAATTATGCATAGTAATTCCTTGAAATATTTTTAA
This sequence comes from Gordius sp. MW1, assembly GCA_964036665.1. Taxonomy (NCBI): domain Eukaryota; kingdom Metazoa; phylum Nematomorpha; class Gordioida; order Gordea; family Gordiidae; genus Gordius; species Gordius sp. MW1. Next base: position 1,734,598 of record OZ038532.1, read on the forward strand.
AGTCTTGTGTCGTCATTTTAGTGTCTTCAAAAAAAATACATGTTTTCGTGCCAAAACTAACCTATTGAGCTTTTAGGAAGATCACGTGATATGGCATAAAACTCGTTATTAGGAATGTTCAACTGAGCGTCGTCGTTTTTTAAATGTCGACGTTTCAGATCATTACACCTGTCTTACGATGGATTTGTAAGCTTTGCTCTTCAACCATATTGGCATCTTTTTGTCGCACATTACACTAGATATACTTCGCCATTTAAGCCATCCTTTTTGGATTTGGGCCGGGCATTAACTTCCGTGCGCAACCTCCCTCTTGATGTAGCATCGAGCTGAGGTATGTAAATCTATCTACTTTTGGGTACTTTAGATGGTCATCCAGTGATGGAGTGCCTGTAACGTTCATTTCCATGTATACCGTTTTTCGATCGTTGACCTTCAAACCATATCCAGCTAAGCGCTTTCACCACTTTTCGGCTTCTTCGAATACTTTCTCCCTTGTTTCCTCGCATAGTACTATATCATCGGCATATAGCATACATCATGGCGATGGCTTTTGAATGTCCCTCGTTATCGTGTCTATAATTATATTAAATAAAAAGGGATTTAAAGCAGAGCCTTGATGTAATCCAATATCCGAAAAGATTTAGAGTCTCCAACTGTCGTCCTAACGCAAGAGTTTGAGGCTTCATAAATATTTTTCATAAGCCGTATATATGCGTCAGGGATATTTTGTTTTCTCAGGCACCACCATATTAAATCGCGGGGGACCGTGTCATAAGCTTTCTCCAAGTCGATAAAAACCATATGTAGGTCCTTCCTCTTTTCACCATACTTATCTATCATTTGTCTTAGGGCGAAGATTGGGTTGATTGTGGATTTGCCGGCCACAAATCCGAATTGATTAGCCGATATTTCCACCTCGTTTTTCAGCCTTGTTACTAAGATCCTTTCCATAAGCTTCAAGGAGTGGCAAGTTAGCTTGATACCTCTGTAATTGCCACAGTCCTGAGGGTCTCCTTTGCCTTCAAATAAGGGTATAATCGTGCTTGCTCTCCCTTGATTAGGAATTCGCTCTTCTACCAATATCTTATTATGGAGGTTCGTGGTGGTGACTCCTTCTGCACGACATCCGAGCAAAGCTTCCCTAGGTTTCCATCTGGGCCATTTGCTTTTCCTTTTTGCATCTTGTTCATATGTGTCCTAACTTCATCCTCCTGAAAGAGTTCGACCATGCTTATATTTGGCTCAATTTTGGGAATAGAATCCTTTTCATTTGCAATATTCATAAGTTTCTTAAAATATCCTTTCCACCTTTACATCACTTCTTTCGGCTTGAATAAGGTTTGACCTAGTGATGATCAAACCCTAGGTTTTGATCAGGCAACCTGAGGGTTCAGGTTTTTAAAAACCTGATAAGGTTTTTGAACACCCGAACCTTACCTGAGGTTCATCCCGGAAATCAACGAGAAAATCTTCAGGTCAATTTTACACCCAACCTGAAAACCCAGGTTGACCTCAGGTTAACATGGAAAATTCTTGTTTTTTATATGATATATATAAGTACAAATGTGGTATTTTATTTTAAATGTTTTCCTTTTCAAGATGCATTAAACTTCTTAAATATTTACAATTTTAAATGAAAGAAAAATAGTATTTTGTTATTATTTAAAAAAAAATTAAGATTTTTTCAATATACAAATGATTTAAATATTTACCATGTATATTTGGTGAATGCGGCATCTATATTTTAACAAATTTTCATAAAGCGTTATGCAGCATAGCATACCCTACCCAGCCCCATAATTTTATCACACACCAACACCATACACTAAAATGCTATACTATGCTGCATAGTATATGCATGCAATGCTTTCCAACGCTTTATGAAAATTTGTTAAAATATAGATGCCGCATTCTCCAAATATACATGGTAAATATTTAAATCATTTTATATTGAAAAAATCTTAATTTTTTTTTAAATAATAACAAAATACCATATTTCTTTCATTTGAAATTGTAAATATTTAAAAAGTTTAATGCATCGTGAAAAAGGAAAATATTTAAAATAAAATACCAATATCATATAAAAAACAAGAATTTTCCAGGTTAACCTGAGGTCAACCTGGGTTTTCAGGTTGATTTTCGAGATGAACCTCAGGTTAAGGTTCGGGTATTCAAAAAACTTTATCAGGTTTTTGAAAACCTGAACCTAAAACCGACCTCAGGTTGGACCTCGGGAAAACCTGGCCTAGGTTTTGATCATCACTAGTTTGACCCTTCTCGTTTTTGACTATATTAAGAACTCCGACATCGCGACTTTTCTTCTCCCCTTGACTAATTTGTACATAAGCCTATTGCCCCCTTTATGTCCATTTTGTTTGCCATCTCGTTGTACGCGGCATTCTTCGCTTTTGCAACGGCCTTTTTTGCGTCCCTATATTCTTGATAATTCTCCGACTTTTTTGATTTATGCCACCGTCTATATAGATTTTTTTTTTCGATAAAATCTTTAACCGTTTGATCCCACCACCATAGTTTCCTACTCATAGCTTTGCCTCTTTTGGTCTGTCCTAGAACATGAATCGCTGTTTCCTTAATGTCCTTAGATAGCGTCTCCCAATCGTCGCCTACGTCCCTTTGCAACTTCCTTGCACCCGATTGAGGAGGCTTTTTGATATTATTCTTCGTTCGTCGACGAATCCTTTAGCCTTTCGTATCAAAATCGAAATTCATATACCTTTCTTCTTTCGGGAAATACTCTTCTGTCAAGATCCATAACAAGGGGACGATGTTGCCTGGCGATATCTTCTCCCGGTATTACTTTGAAATCCTTGATACTCCATAAGTCCTTTCGCCGTAACCCACTTCTATAGGTCACAATATGATCTTCGCGCTTTTAAAAATAGGTGTTAACGATCGCCATGTCATATGCTTTGAGATACTTGGAGAAGTTTTTCCCCTTCTTTGCTCTTCAGACTATGCCCATAGCCTCCATGATTGCGATCATACCAGAGGCGATCTTTCTACTTGAGCGTTGAAATCTGCCCCGATAATTAGCCTTTCTTCCTGTCCTATGTCTTGTATTTCCTTTTCCAATGAATCGAAGAATATGTCTTTCTCTGATTCCGAATACCCAATTTGGGATACGCGCACATAACGGTTAGGAGGCCCCCTTGATCTGAAATCTTCACCCACATTAGCCTGTCGGAACAACGCTTGGCTTCCACCACTTTGTCCTTGAACGATTCGCTTAGAACGATACCGACCCCGTTTCTAAGATTTGGTGACTCACTGTAGAAAAGCTTGTATCCCTCTCCTAATTCCCGAGCTTTCGTTTCGTTCCACCTCGTCTCTTGTAGGCAGGCGATGTGTACCTTTCTTCTTTTTAGCATTTGTGCGACTCGATGCTCTTCCCGTCAACGTTCCCACATTCCAGCACGTTATTCGCATTCTTTCAACAACTAATTTCCTTAACCGCCTTCGTTGTGAGTTGGGCAGTAACCCTATGTATTTTTCACATTGCACGGGCGAGGTATGCAGTGCGCGTCGTTTGTGGAGGACGCCCTAGCCTTTTCTTGTAAAATCTTGTTTGAAACTATCATAATTTTGGAGTTGGTTTTTATAGCCGGTTTCCGACCTGACGCCAACCCTCCACTTTTTGCACACGGACTTGGGACCATCGTAGGTAGTGTTCTTTTGTTTTAACTAATGAGGATGGTTAATTCACTTTTTTGTTTTAACTATGGGGTACGAAAGACATTGGCCAAGTTAAATTGAAAATGGTGGATTTAATGGTATACTTTTAGCATTTGAAAAATATTACATAAGCAGTTTATAGTCTATGGCTATAACAACCCATTTTATAACAAATTTTGACCTAATTTTGATCGTGATAGCCAAAGCGTTTTAAAATTTTTTTATTTCGTAACAAATATCCCTTTATTAATTAGTAGTTGCATGCTATTTTATATACATCTATAAATTTTCCATTTACTGAACAAATGGATATGTTGAATGCCAAGATATATCTTTAAGCGATACAAGAATCAATCTTATATACTGCAATCTGCACTTAAATTTAATAATAACCTATTAAACTTTGACGAATGGTTTAAACAAAATATTCAGTTTATTTCTGCATAAATTACGCAGGTCTACTAATCTTGACTTTGTGATTCCATCCCGCAATCAGACCAATAATTCTGATAAAGAATTTTGTGCTAAACAATAATCTGTTTTTATTTTTTTTCAAAACTTCCACTTTTTTCAATAAACGAAGTTGAAGGCGCAAAAACTGCTCATTTTAACCATTTTAAGACTATATTTCCCCGGCATTTTAAATTTTTACTGAAATTATTAATTTATTCCTGTAGTTTAAAGTTTCATCTATTAGTCCATTGTTTTTGTTTCACCTCTATATCTAAATTTATTCGCGTTTACGTGAACCCCGTCCCCTTATTAAAATTTGTCCCACTAGGTTTGGAAAATGGAGTACACTCGCGACGTTTACTAACACATCTCTATCTCCCTTCACCTACTCTTCCACTCCGGTCTAATTCCCCAAACCCCAACCATCGGTTATAAAGCAACAGCCAGATTGACAAAATAAATGCACAAAGCAGCAAATATAAATAGCACCATAATTTTGGCCTTGGGCGTGCAGAGAAGCATTTAGCCAGTTTCGCAAATATCCGATAAATTGCAAAACCTAGACAAGTTGCCCAAATAAATTCATTAACCCTCGAGAGCATTCGTGGGACACCACGGACCCCACGATAGTTATAAACTTAAATATAAAACGCGTTTAAAGACGAATTGATCTGGCCTTTTCATTAGTCTAATATTTTACCAAGAACTAAATTTGGGAAAATTTTATAACTTTTCGCCCACTACTTTTTAAAATATAGCATCTTTTTGGCCACAGGGGTCCTGTGTACCCCGAGAATAAATGCTTGTATTTTTTTTTATCATGCAATTATAATTTTTATGCATTTTCGACTTTCTTTTAAAAAAAAATTATTTTAATATTGATTTATTTCATGATATATGATGTTAAGAGGTAAAATGAGGCGAGGAATTGAAATTAAAAAATAATGTTAATAATTTTTGCAATAATATTTAATTTTATTTATCAAAATTTATACCGAGTTATTTACAAACATATAAATCTGAGAAAATTTCAATTAATAGTTTGATAGTTATAAGAAGTTAAAAAATGGAGCCAAATATACCCCACGAATGCTCTCGCGTTTGGGATTTTCAGGAATATTCTCGAGGGTTAATAATAAAGGTAATCAGTCAGGCACAAAAACATTATGGAATTTAGGCTCGGACAATGTCGAAAAAAGTGAAGCCAATCAGCAGTCATTAGCTAGTGTATTTGCGAAAGTAAAATAAAAGTTTTTTACAGAAGCATAAGGCCACAGCCATTAAAAACCTGTATAAGTTTTCAGGCATTTATTCAAAAATTACAAATTGGACAGGACGGACAGGAAAGGATAATTGAAAGCGAACATGTTAATTGCATAGCGATTAATAAATGGAGAACAAGCAGCTCTCTCTAACAACACTTACTCCTGCATAAAATACTCAAAACCCTAACCACAAAATTGTCCAACAATCACAATTATTATTCAATACAAAATAACCATAATTCCAATTCCTTAATTTAAAAAAGGAAGAGCACATTTGCTTCATTCTAACCGTTCCAACCCATTTTCCTTATCTGACTTTTATTTAAATTTAATTAATAACTTTAAACGTCCTCCTACCTAATAATTGTTTTAATGTAATGGTGAAATAAGGGTTTAAAACAATTCCGGTTTAAGTATTATGAAGAAAGGGCCCGATTTACGACGGGTGGTAACCGCGAGTTAAATATTAGTAACTGTAATTTGTATGCCATCTAGTGCAATATTTAAAATAGAGACTAATTTGACTGGCACACTTCTGACATCAACAATCTACAAATCACATTAAGCATATTTTGCTTTTAGTCTATTAAATTTTGTAAATATTACGATTTTGCAAAATAATAATATATATGAGCCTAAGCTTTATTAATAAATAAAAATTTTATGACTAAACTATTTTAAATTAAAAGTAAATAATCATTTAATTTTTTTGAATGTAAAAGTATTGTTGATTATATATGTGCAATTTATTGAAACTCAAATTTTTTATTTTACTCATTTAGTTACAATGCTACTTTTTTTAGTTTCATTACATGTGAGCAATGAATAACGCGCAACTTTGTGTGTTTTATGAAACTTCTTCTTGTTCAAGTATTTGGTCGCACATTCGTGGGATATGTTTAGATGGGTCTCTTCCATCTTGATCGGGTAGTACCATGTCTCGATTAATCTTCTTTCATACCTTTGTCGACTTGCCCTTGCCATGTGATACGAGGTCGTCCTCTTTCTCTCTTCTCCGGTACCTCCATGTCCAGTACTTTTAAATTTACATCATTTGTCTCCCTTCTTAGCATATGCCCATACCAAATTAGCTGATTTTGACATGGCCATAGGTTGAATACCCTGATCATGATAAAGTCATTCGTGATATGGTTGAGCTTAGTATGCCCAAAGCTTCACCGTATCATTCTCATGTAGCTTGTAATAGGTTTCCTTTCGTGGTCACCTCCAAAGAATAACACCAGTCTAACGTCAGCTTTGCTCTTCAACTATATTGGCATTTTCTTGTCGCAAATATCAACGGATATACTTCGCCATTTAAGCCATCCTTTCTGAATCTGCGCATTGACTTGTGTTAAAATAGGACTTAAAGCAGATCCTTGATGTAATTACAACCCGTCTTAACGCACAAATTTGAGGCTTCATAAATATTTTTCATAAATCGTATATATGCGTCATTGTTATTTTTTCTCTCAAGCATCGCCATATTAAATCGCGAGGACCGTGTCATAAGATTTTTCCAAGTCGATAAAGATTACATTGTAGGTATCTACTATTTTCACCATATTTATCCATCACTTGCCTTAGTGCGAAGATGGGTCGATTGTGGATTTGCCAGTCACAAATCGTAATTGGTTAGTCGATATTTCCGCCTGATTTATCAGCCGTGGTACTAAGATCCTTTGCATAAGCTTTAGGGTGGCACGTTAGCTTGATACCCTTGTAAGTCACACTCCCGAGGGTCTTCCTTGCCTTTAAATAAGAGTACAATTATGCTTGTTCTCCATTAATTAAGATCAATGTCGTGACTCCTTCGTCACGGTATCTGAGCAATGCTTCCATAAGTATTCCATCTATGCCATTAGCTTCCTTTTGCATCTTACTAATTTGTGTCCTAACTTCATCCTCCTGAAAGAGTTATACTATACTTATGTTTGGCTCAAACCGCGAAGAAAATCTTTGTCATTTGCAATATTCATAACATCCTGATCCTATTCACCTTCCCATCATTTCATTCGACTTGAATAAGATTTGACCCTTCTCGTTTTTGACTATTTTAAGGACTCCGCCATCACAACTTTTCTTCTCTCTTATCTTGACCAATTTGTACATAAGCCTGTCGCCCCCTTAATGGTCCATTTTATTTGTTATCTCGGTTTACGCGGTATTCCTCCCTATTGCAACAGCCTTTTTCGCTTCTCTATTTGCCTCCTTATATTCTTAATAAACCTCGAACTTTTTTGATTTAGGCCACCGTCTATATAATTTTTTTTCTTGCGATGAGATTCCTAACCGATTGATCCGACGACCATGGTTCCCTATTCATATCTTTGCCTTCTTTGGTCTGTCCTAGAACCCGAATTTATGTTTCCTTTATGTTCTTAGCTAGCGCCTCCTCATCTACGTCCTTTGCAACTTCCTTGCACCCCAAAGTGATGTGGCTTTTTCATACTATTTATCGTTTGTTAACGTATCCTTTAGCGTTTCGTATCGATCTAGAGATTTATAAACCCTTCTTCTTTCGGGAAGTACTTTTCTTTCAAGATCCATCACAGGTAAACGATGTTAAGCGTTCTACTCCCGGTGTTACTTTGCAATCCTTGATACACAAGTTCCTTTGCCATATGAGCAGATAGTCTTGACTATAATGTTTTCCACTTTTATAACTCGCAATATAATCTTTGCGTTTGTTAACAATCGCCATGTCTTATGCCTGTGATACTTGGAGAGGATTTTCTCCTCTTTGTTCTTTAGACCATGCCCATTGCCTCCATTATTTTTTTCATACCCGATGATCTTTCCCTACGTGAGCGTTGAAATCTGCCTGAATAATTAGCCTTCTTCTTGTTCTATTTCTCGTATTTCCTTTTACAATGAATCGAAGAATATGTCTTTCTCTGATTAAAGACATATCGGGGGACCTGAGTGTAAAACACTTTTTAGACAAAGACCTTTCATTCTTAAAAACTAAATTAGACATTTTTAAATCTTTGCCCTCTCATTCCTTTTATATTATAAAAAACTATTACAACATTAGCAAAATTTTATTGTGTTTCCGCTCCACGCAAACTTTTTTATTTAAAGAAGTTTTACACAATTATGAAAACTTTTTTAGATCCACTCTTGAATCAATTTTAAATATTTCTTTTAACACCAATACTTGGCTTCAAGCCACTCTTCCCACAGAATCCGGTGGTATAGGTATTCGCACACCAACTGCGATTTCTAGCCGCCTTTATTTCTTCCTCTCTATCTTTTAAATATCGTATTAATGACCTTTTCCCATTTTCACTTAATCCCTCCATTAATCAAGCCTTATGGAATGAGAGCGTCAATTTAGGAGCTAGTATACCACAATCAGCTCAAAAAGATTTGGATGCAAGTTTGGTGTCGCAGTCAGTTGCTTACCTTCTCTCGACATGCGACGCCAAACAGCATTGCAATCTTAGGTCATTGTTTTTTGGCCAATCCGGTCATGAATGGCTCGAAGCTTACCCTAGTAAGTTTTTGGGATGTTTTTAGAGAACCCTACCCTGTCCTTCAACATAGCCCTCGGCCTGGGCTATAAACATACGACACCATACCCCTGCCTGCTTTGTAATTTACTTGTAGATGAGAATAGTGTTTCGATCTCGTCTCGTCTCGGTCTCGAAAACAAAATCTCGTCTCGTCTCGGGAGCGATTAAGAAAATCTCGATCTCGTCTCGGTCTAGAAAAATCTCGGTCTCGTCTCGACGAGAATTCTCGTCTCGTCTCGACTTTTAAATAAAAATATATTCAGAAAAAGAATTTCTCCTGTTTTATTAAAAATATAAATAAGTGTTCAAAAATCCAAATGGCAAATTTTATATTTTTCGAAAAACTTTAATACACAAACTTTTTAAAGATTTAGCGGGACACGACATCTCATTGACAATATAAAGATATGAACTAACTCATAAAGATAACATTTTCTATAAAAAGTGCAGACTAAAAAAACTATAAATAAATTGGAAATATAAAAAATTAAATTTTATTGTTCTAGCAAATTATAATATTTGTATTAAATTCACTGTGTCTGTCAACTATAAATGGACTTCGAAAATTATAAGTTCGCTTATAGTTGAGTTGCATAATTGAGCAAAATGAGACCCTTTATTAACCTTTGCTAATGCTTCAAAGTAGACCTTAACATATTTAAGGCAGATGTTTAAGTCCATTAATATAACCATCATTAATTATAGCCCATAGTGTTTATTGCATGCTTACTATAGCGCTATAAACCACAAAGTGCGAGTGACATTTAATGATGTTATTATTATTTACAGAATTGATAACTAGTTGCACAAATTAAAACGTTGTAAAAACAACAATAAAAGCAGCATTATTATAGAATTAAGAACATAAGGTTTAAACTTTAAATTAGTGAGTACGTATTTAAATGTATGACAAAAATCAACCATACTTAGGTAAATGATTGCCAAATTCAAATTTTTTTGCAAAAACATATAATATTAACTACACTTGGGATTTTTTTTAATATCAAATATATTCCATACATATTGATTTACACTTAATACCTTAAATGTAAATTAAAATACACAATAATTTACTAAAATCTAACGATCAATAAAAAGTCGAGATCTCGCCGAGAAAATCTCGTATCGTCTCGTCTCGACCTCAAAATTCTCGTCTCGATCTCGACTCCATTTTTCAAATTCTAGTCTCGTCTCGTCTCGGTTTTTGGAGACGAGACGAGATCGAGATTTTTCTCGGTTTTTCCGCATCACTAGATGAGAAAGCGTCTGCACTGTAAATTTAACAAAAACCGGTATAGTAGGCATCAATTAATAAATACACTGCTACAAGCTGCCCTCAAACTGGCAAAAGTTCCCCCATCCTCGAACCGTCAGATCCTTCCCTTGAAGGGCGGATGCGTCCTGACGGAACTTTACTTGTCCCATGGGACAAAGGCCTTTTTTTAAAATGGGACTACACTTGTATTGACCTGTTTGCACCCTCCAACGATACTCCCGACCCCCAGGATCGGCAGAGAATTGTAAATCCGTAAAATATTCAGCTTTATCAGAAACCTCTATTTTTAATCGTTTTGTCTTGCTCAGGGACGTTTGGGAAGAGCGCTTTAAATTTTTTTAAAGAACTTAAGAAACGTTCGCCTCCTTCAAAAATATCGAATAGCTTTCTATTAAGACAATCAATCGCCATTGCGATCGCTAAACCCAAATTTTATTCCTGATGGACTCGATGTTCATTTTTAAAGAGGACGAAGAAATGGATAATGTCTTTTAATCCTTTTTATATAAATATTTTCGTGCTTGTATATTTTTATAAATTCCATTATATATTTAATACTCTTAGCATGTTTAATCAAAAAAATATTTGGGGAGCATTCGCGCACATAACGATTAGGAGGCCCCCTTGATCTGCACACCCACATTAACCTGTCTGAACAACGCTTGACTTCCACACCTTGTCCTTGAACGATTCGCCTAGGCGATACCGACCCCGTTTCTACGATTTTGTTACTCACTGAGTTTGTATTCTCCTAACTCCCGAGCTTTGGTTACGTTCCACCTCGTTTCTTGAATGCAGGCAATGTGTAACTTTCTTCTTTTTAGCATTTGTGCGACTTTGACGCTTTTTACCGTCAACGTTCCCACATTCCAGCACTTCTTTAACTAATTTCCAACCGCCTTTGTAGTAAGTCAGGCAGTAACCCCAGTGTATTCTTCACATTCCATTGGCGAGAGATGCAGTGCGCGTCGTTTGTGGAGAACGTGGCTTTCTGTTGTATAGTTTAGTTTGAGACTAACAATGATTATATTGTTAGTTTTTACAGCCGGTTTCCCAACGCCAATAGTCTATTTTGCACACGTTGGGACCGTCGTAGTGTTTTATGATCATAAAATAATCATAAAAATGCAATAAATTCATTAGAAACGAAATGATAATAGTTATATCAGATTTTTAAAATGGATCTAAAGGTATTACATATTTTTGTCCAAGCCAACTAAAATTCCCAGCCCAGCCAAATATGCAATTAAGTGATTAGTAAACCCACAATTTAATATATATAAATTCGAAATTTTATTAATTGAAATTTTTTGCATGTTATGGTTTTCAAGATAGTTTTACAATAATTTATTTTTATTAATTGATAATTATCTTAATACATAGAAACGTAGTGTACAGCCGTAATAATAAATGTTTATTTATCTATTTATAATCAATATGGAACGTATATAAAATATAAAAACAAATAATTTAAAGTAAAGTAGTGCACAAACGACATTTATAATACGTTCAAAAATAATTTAAATTTTTTTTAATTTGCATGATTTGTAAAATAATTTTAGCAAGAATGAGGGGGAAAAATAACTATAGAATAAAAAGAATTTTAAGTTAAAATTGATATTCTCGTCGAGACGAGTCTAAAAGCCCGGCTTGTGGGCGGGGCTTGGATGGGCTTTTGCTTTAAAAAACAACGGGTCTGGCCTGGACGGGCTGTAATTTAACCTAGCGGGCTCGGGCTTGGCCTAAATATAATTAAGGGCCGTTAAAAACCCATGACAAATAAATTAGATTTAGTATAAATAAAAGTTTGCTTAATGTTCCAATTAAAACTATTTAATGTTTGAATGTCATTGTATAAAATCGGTGGATTTGGATTGATAGCGTAGGTAGAGGGAAATGGAACGCGATATTTCTGGCTTTAAAAACCCATCATCAGGGGAAAAAATAATAAAAATAAAAAGGGAGGAGATGAAGTCTCGAAAAAATAAAAATGAAGTAAAGTTAGTAAATACGGAGATATAGATATAAAAAAACAATAGAAATTACAAAACTGGTTATAGCGAAAAATTAACAATAGCGATTGTAGGGATGGATGTTTTTATAACAATATTGTAATGATTGTGTATTTGTATGAATGTTCTTTTGTTACATGTGATCTAAATTAGAATAATAAAACTTACCACTTGAGACACCTAGAAATAAGACAATATCTAATATATTTCAGTGGCGCGGTAATGGAAATTGGAACAATACCACCATATAAGGTAGGAGATAATATCTCTACATATATATTAACTATTACAAATATATTTGAATGTTACCAAGGACATTAGAAAGAAGATAATACTTGGGTACATGGGACAACACAATATGGAATCCATAATAAACTTTGCTTATCCTAATGATATTACATCTTTGGATTATGAGGAATTAATAAAATTGATGAAGAAGGTATTTGCTCATAAAAGTAATCTTATTCATTCTAGGATCCTTTTTATGAGATGCATAAGGAGACCTGATGAAACTCTTACAGAATATGTGTCAAGATTAAAATCTGCTTCAGAAAATTGCAACTTCATAACAAATCTGGACGAGAGACTGCGCGATCAAATGTTGTGTGGCCTTCAAAATTTATCATTAGAAATTCAAGTTAGAACTCAATGGCCTGAAGGTGTAAATAATGCTGGTGATGTTATATCTTTTAATGATATATATAATTTACCAGAATCTATGGAAATAGCTAATAGGGAATTAAACACATCACAAGAGATAAACAAAATACAAAAGGACAAAACACCAAATTCTAAATACACAGATAAAAGAGTTACAAACAAACAAAATTTCATAAGCAAGTGTTCTAGGTGTGGTAAGTCACATCCAAGCAATAGATGTGATGCTTATAACAAGGTGTGCTATAAATGTAACAAAAAAAATTATTATGCTATATTTTGTAAAAGTTCAAAGGAGGTAAATCATATTATCAATTCTATTGGAATAGTTTATGATGTTAACAATATTACCCAATTCAAACCTTATATCAATGTTGTCATCAACAATAGAACTGTTAAAATGTTATATGACACGGGATCTTGTGTCACCCTAATAAAAAAGAAGATATATAACAGTATTAATAAACCACAATTACATACCTGCCAAAAGATCAAGGCTTTTGGAAACAACCCTGTGTCAATTTCTGGGCAAGTTGAAGTTTGTGTAAAATTGAATAACATGACATTGAAACTTCAAGCTATCGTTACAAATGAGGAAGAGGAACCAATATTTGGATTAAATTGGATGCAGGCATTTAATTTTAAACTCCCTATTCAAGTTACAATAAATTCGATTAATTATCAACCTGATGGGGAGATATTTAATGACAGCATGGGTTGTATAAAGAATTATGAGGTAAGTATTTTTTTGAAGGAAGAAGCAAAGCCAATAGCTTGTCCTGCGCGGAGAGTTCCTTTCCCGCTGCGTAAGAAAGTAGAAGAGGAACTAAAAAGATTGTTAAATGAAGGTGTTATTGAAGAGGTAGATCCATCAGTTACAGCAATCCAATGGGCAACGCCTATAGTAAATGTAGTTAAGTCAAATGGCTCAATTCGGATATTCGGGCATTTTCGTGTAACATTAAATTCTCACTTAACTTTAAACAATTATTTGCTACATGACTTAATTATGAAGATTGCAGGCGGCCAAAAGTATACAGTCATGGATTTGCGGGATGCATACTTACAGATGAAGGTCGAGAGAGAATCAAGACATTACCTCACAATAGCAACTCATATGGGTTATTATAGATATAAAAGACTACTATTCGGATTATCAATAGCTCCGAATTTATTTCAGCGGTACATGGAAAATCTATTGGATGGCATACCTCACGTGGGTGTTTTATTAGACGATATCATCGTAACTGGAGCAACAGAACAGGAACATATTAAAAATTTAAATGAGGTAGTACAAAGAATCCACCAGGCTGGGATAAAAGTAAGAAAGGAGAAGGTGAAATTCTTTCAAACATCAAACTTACTTGGTCCATAAAATTGACGCTTCAGGGATCTATCCAACCGAAGAAAGAGTGGAAGCGATAAAAAATTTCAAAATTCCTGCGAACAAGAAGAAACTCCGTTCTTTCTTAGGATTAGTGAACTACCAAGAAAAATTTATCCCGCAGCTACATGAAATGTGCACACTACTACATGCTATCACCGGTTCTCTGGTTCAATGGCGTTAAACGAATAAAGAACAAAAGATATTTGACGAGGTAAAAAGTGTTTTATCAGCTACAGATACACTAATGCCATATTCGTTGGACTTGCCAATAGTCTTATCGTAGACGCATCTGATTCGGGGTTAGGAGCCATACTAACACATGTATTTCCCGACGGTACGGAAAAACCTATAGCCTACGCTTCACGCACGTTGAGCGAATCCGAAAAGCGTTACTCAACGATTGATCGGGAAGCTAGAGCAATCGTCTATGGTGTTTAATCAATATTTACGTGGACGGAAATTCACGTTAATGACGGATCATAAGCCCTTAGAACGATTGTTTGGAAATAATCGCGATTTACCTAAAGTGGTCAATAACAGATTAGTTAGATGGGCATTATTTTTAAATACATATCAATATGAAATTAGATACAGATCGGGTAAATCAAACCAATGCGCAGATGTTTTTATCTAGACTCCCAAATCCTACAAATAATGACACCAAACACATAAATAACATAAGCCTATTAATGTTGGATGAATTGAAACTAGATCACAACACATTAAGAAACTTTATCAAACGTGATTCGCTGTGCTGCGAATTAATTTCGTCAATGAACCGGGAATGGAGACTCGAGTTAAAAAAATGTCGATTTGATTTACGACCTTATTATAATCGTAGAGTAGAGATGAATTATTATTCGAGGACGGATTATTATGTTGTGGAAATCGTTTGATACCAAATAAACTCCGAAGGCTTGTTTTAAAGATATTACATCAAGGTCATCCAGGGATTTCGGGAATGTTAAGTTTGGCAAGATATTATGTTTGGTGGCCTGGGTTAGCCAAAGATATTGAATATTTTGTAAAATTTGACGGCTGCCAAGAAGTACGACCAGCAGAGACAGAAGTACCTCTATATTCGTGGTCCTTACCAGAACGAAATTGGGACCGAGTGCATATTGATATAGCAGGACCAGTAAAAGGAATTTAGTGGATAGTATTATTTGATGCCTTATCAAAATGGGTAGAAGTCGCCACGTTAACATCTATTAAAGGACCACAAATCATTCGCCAGTTACGGTATTGGTTTTGTAGGTTTGGTATCCCATCACAAATTGTATCCGATAATGGAACTCAATTTGTTGGTGGTGAATTCGCTAAATTTTGCTCAAACAATAACATTAAGCATATATTCTCGTCACCTTATCACCCGAAAACAAATGGGTTAGCAGAACGAACAATTCGGACATTAAAATCAAGATATTATGCTGCAAGGAAAGAAGGTAGGGATAAGGAAATCTGTCTACTACAAATACTACTGACCTATCGAAATACGCCTCATAATACTACAGGTAAAGCTCCATCAGAAATGCTAATGGGAAAAAGATTAAGACGGCGATAGATTTAATTCGATTCGATCCTAGGAATAAATGGAGAGAAAGATTGGCAAAGCAAAAATTTTATCATGATCGTAAAATCAAAATTCGGGAATTCAGGTCGGGCGATCTGGTATGGATTAAAAATGAAATAAAACCCGGTTGGTATAAAGGCGTAATTGTTGAACGAAAAGGGGAACATTCTTATAGTGTACGAACTGATAATGGTTTCCGAAGAAAACACGCGGATCAATTAAGATCTAGATATAGGTCTGGAGTTATACCAACGATAGAGAATAGAACCGATGTTAGTAACGTACCGAATATGCAATCATTGGTTCAATTAGAAGCTACTACTTTAAGAAGGTCAAATACCGATGTAAGTAACGTACCAAATGTGCAACCGGAGGTTCAATTAGAAGCTACTACTTTGAGAAGGTCAAATAGAAAACCGATACCGCCTTTACGGTATCATAATGAGTACGATCTTTAAGATAAGGAGAAATGTAATGATTGTGTATTTGATATACGTTTTATTATAAATACTTTTAAGTTCGATATACCTCGTGGAATATATGTGTTCTTTTGTTACATGTGATCTAAATTAGAATAATAAAACTTACCACTTGAGACACCTAGAAATAAGATAATATCGAATATATTTCAAATATAATAGGTACACATGGAGTTAAGAAAAAGGTGCGGAAAAATAGCTAAATAATAAAAGGTTAAAACAGAGAAACAGAGGGAATCACAGGTATTTTATGTATAAATACAATAACTGTGCTTAACAAATAATAGTAGTGTAATGAAAAAATAGCCAGAAATATCGCGTTCCATTTCCCTCTACCTACGCTGTCAATCCAAATCCACCGATTTTATACAATGACATTTATATAAACGGATTGAAAATTCTTGATTTCATATTTGATGTTTATTAAAATTAGAATTAAAATATGTTTCCATCTCAGATCAATCATTCATTAAAATCTCAACGTGCATTATAAGTTTAATTAGATATGATGTATATACTTAATACCATAAAAGTAGCCAGGATTTAAAGTAGGCAGTTATGATTTAAACAGGGCAAAAATGTTTTTAACTCAATTAATTTTGGATTAAGGGGTAGGCAACTGCTCATCATAGCCTCCCCATTTGTAACATCTAGCAAATAAAAGTAGCATCGTTACTAAATTAGTAACATTAGGGTAAATACGAATGGAAATCTCATGGGGAAAAAATTAGATATGAGTAATAATCTACAAAGTATTAAAATGCTAGCATAACTTATGAGATGGTCTTAATATAAAGTATTTCAAAATAATTGTATTTTTTAGGTTTTGCTATTTATTTAGTTAGTTCATTAACATCTAACGTTAATCAATTTTAGTGGAATTTACTTCAATTATGCACATGTATATTCTCACTTAAGCGATTTTTAGCACTTAGACGATTAATTTAATTATTCTTTAATTTATAAAAAATTTCAGCTCGTTATATTTTTATCAAGGTAGAGGTTCCAAAAATTACGTTTTTCAATATAAAATACATATATATATAGGTTATTTTAAATAATTAAAGATTTTGAGCAAACTTATTTTACTCACTTTATGGTGTTAAACAGGATCAGCTGACACTTGTATCCATTGCATACACACATTGAAAGTTATAATTAAATTTGACAGGCAAAGAAACAAAAATGTTTTATTTATAAAAATAATGAATGATTATTACTGAATAAAGTTTTATTGAAATTATAATAGGTATAGACTAGAGTTTAATGCAATTTGAAAATTAGTTTACAATTTTTGGTAAAAAATTGTGTGATAAGCTTCTGATGACTTTCACATTTAAAGAGTTTGTTTTCTATAAAGAATTCATATGATTTTTTTGCAGTGAAATCCCATCTGTGCGTCTTCTTTGGTGGGTATTTCTTCAACTAATTCAATTTCATTATACTCATCAAAGGCAGGATCATTTTGACTTTCCAAATGTTCTTAAATAATTATAAATTAAAATGTAAAATTACCTATTTCCTCTATAATATCGGCATCAGTATAATCACCAAAACAGCTAAAACAATCATAAGCGAATCATTGATTGTAGAAAATGAGGTGCTAACTAAAGAATCTGAGCTGCTAGAATCTTCTGTAAACACATTCAAACAACCTGCACCATCAATCCTGCTATCATTTTGCAGATTAGATTAACATTGAAGCCTGCTTTTTTGAACCCATAACTTTTTCAGTATTAAAAGCAAAAGTGCTTTTGCTTCCAGCTTTATAAAACAAACCTATTTCATCAGAATTATAAATGTGATCTGGAACATATTATTTTAGAATATTTGGTAACATGTTTTTAGTCCAATATGATGTTTTTTTTCATTCTCACTTATAAACCTAAATTTGTATTAAAAATTCAAAAAATTTGAAGAATCTTACCACTTATCCGATTTTTAGCACTTAACCAATTCTCACTTATAAATAGATTTAGCGTAAATTTTAAGCAATGTGTTCAAAAAATCGCGGTTATTTATCATTTATAAATATTACCATTTATCCGATTCTCACTTATACAACTTCGACTGTACCCTTATTGAGATTGAATTTTATTTTTGACGAGGATAATAATAACCCCAATAGAAGTGCCGCAATTAAATTAATGTATACTCTAACAAGCGCCTTCTTGAGGCAGTATTGATAAGACGTTTTAGCTTGAGACTCGAAAAAGAAAACAGACATATAATGTTTTTGCTTAAATAAAGCTCAACAGTAAGCCATATTTAACTTTCAAGGCACATCCTAAGCAAGATTTTTAATTTCAAAACTATTTTTTATAAAAAATACATTTGATTTAAGTTTTTACCCAAATGCGGCAAAAATGGTGATAAAAATTATAACATCTATAAAAAAAATATAATTAATATGGCTCAGCAACTTCTTTGGAAAACTGAGTTTAATCCTAAGGCATATTAAACGGATGTCCTCGCTTCCTATTTGTAAACAACAACATCTAAATTAACGAACGCGATGTGTGCACTAGGGATAGAACGTTTAAGAGATTCGTTTTTACGATTCGTTATTTACCACTTGAAATGGAGAATACATAGCGTAGGCCAAATACATACATATAAAAGTTTTTGATGGAAGAAGATGGTTCTTCAATATCTACTACAAACGACATCGATGAGTAAGGTTAAAATATAAAGTTAATTGCAGTTTAATATTGTAATGTGGGCATGTATTATAATTATTCAGATCAGAAATGTTAGATCTTGAAGGAAATGGGATTGACCGTGATGAGTTTTTAACCTATGAAGATTTTCTAGAAAATAATAGTAACCTAGAAAATTTGCCATCTAGGGCTATATCTTTTGAACAAACCTTAAAGTTTATTGAACAAAGCATTAAGCAACATGAAATATTAATTAACCAAATGATCTATTCATCATTTGCTCATGTGCAAAATAATTTTACCCTAGATCAATGCTTATATTTATTACAAAAAAATGATTGGAACCTTTCATTTATTTATAAATGGTAACCATTTTAACAATTATGTATATGATTCCTTATTTTGCAGCTTAGAAAGGTCTAGTACACTTTTAAATGATATAGGATTGAACAATCTATCAACCAAAACAGCAGTTAAAACAAATGTAAGATATTTAACACTTCATTTTTATAAACTTATTTTAACAGAGTTGGGTTGTTTTGTATTCATACATTTTTTTAAATTTTGCAATAGTTTTAAATAATAATAAAGCTATTATAAATATTCTCATATGGGATTAGATCTTAGGCACATGTACAGTATGTCTTAGTACTCATGTCTCTCCTTATTCTTCTATGGCATTATCCTGTGGACACACATTTTGTTTTGATTGTTGGAAAAATTACATTAAAGAAAAATTAAATTTGCTCAAAGATGATACAACTGTTAATACATCAACTGATACAAATATATTTCATAATACGTCTACACCTGAAATTTTGGAATCAAAACCATATAGACCTTGGGGTATACATATTATAAATGTGTAGTTAAACATAGTTAATACCAATTTTATAGTTTAAGGCAATACATTTTAACTGCATTTATCTTTTTTTATATTTATTTTATTTCTAAATTTTTATTTAAATTTAATAAATATAATTCAATGACGTTGGGACAATTTATTTATTATTAGATTATGTATGCATATAGAATAATTCAAAATAGTAAATATTTATAAAAGTGTTAAGTTTTTAATTGAATAGAAAATTCAAGAAATATATAGGCGCATAATTTGTAAGTTTTTTTCTAAATAATTTTAAATGATTGGTATTTCATGAAACTATATTGTCACTTATTTTAGATTTGAGATGTATGGAATACAAATGTCATCAAATAATTCTTAGAGATTTTGTAAAATGTTTACTTGATTCTTCAGCTTGCGGTAATACCAATGAAGCTTCTACTCTCCTCCTAGCATACAACACAGCCCTCTACAATGACATTATTAGAGTATCAAAATTTTATTGATATAATATATATCAATTGGCAAGATTCTGATTCTATTAGTACTTATAATATGACACTGGCCACTTGTCATTCTTATGAAATGTCTGAAATGTTTAATTGGGTGTTATTAGATAATTGAATTTATAATCTTGGATAAGTTTTTGCTACTATAAACATCAATTTATTTTATTAGTCTTAATTTTTAATCTCATTTGTGTGTATTTAAAAAAAATTGAGAATTTAAAATGTCCCTTAAAATTTGAATACTCTCAAATCATTGATGTACTGTTAACTAAAATACTTTTATAAGAATTCTTGTAATAAGCTAAGAAGTTAAATTTGGGAATAATGTTTATTCCTTGCATTAATGCATGCATACACATTTATTTATCAATCATGTTAATAAAAAGAAGTAGATTTTAGTGAAAGGTTAAAAAAGGCTACATGTAATATATTTCTAATTTTTAGAAATATATTGGTATTTACTATGCGTTTTAATATTCTTCACACTTTTTTATTATTATTTGACCATAAGTTAGTTATTGTATAAATTTTATTAGTTTAAGTACCCCTTTTCTAACAACGTTTTAAATTTTAATTCAGTATATGTTATCAATACTCAGAGATGCACATATAAATAACTTGTCATTTTACCGAGATTCTAGGGTGGTTTATTAATGCTAATGCCCACTCTCCAGGTTCATCCTCAATTAGGGAAATGTCCAAACGTGCATTGCGATCGTTACTTTTATTCAGCTCAAACGTCGCCTAAGAAAGTCACGTGCCCCGATTGTCAATCAGAATTTTGGTAATGCACCATGGCGCTTCCTAAATCTTTTATGCTTCATAAATGCGTAAGGAAACTTACCTTTTTCTAAACTCGTTAAGTTTGCTTTAATCTTGGCATATTAAGAATATGACTTTAGTAAACACCAGTTTTTTAAAAATTATTTTACAAATTAGGGGCGATATATTGCCAAAATGCGCACGTATTTTTTAACAAAATTCATAACATGATACAAAAGATTTCGAGTCTTTTCATGTAGTGTATTCCGATTTTAATCCGATTTTTCGTTAGTTTCCTTTGCCAAAGAGAATTTCACGCGCCCACAAACTGCACAATGATCCACAAATGGCATACCAAATGCAGCGACGATTCCGAAACTTCCAATTACATCAGGGCCAACACCAAAGATGTCAGTTTCTCTTTTTATCTATTATTTTAATTATATAGAAGAATAATACTTGCATCACAAGGTTATAATTTGCCCAGGGTTCAATAGTAATAACACTCGGTGTAGGCACAAAGCTAAGGACAAATTTTAATTTTTACATCTACTTTTTTGAGCAAGTGTTTGTGGGATGTTGCTAGCATTGGAAGTAAAATTAGTGTTAGTATTTAATTACGATGTTTATATCCAAAGTGTGTGGGATTTATATATTAATTTTTGGTTGATTAATTTAGTGTCCGAAGTGTGGAGTTTGCATAGAAAAAAATGGAGGGTGCAATCATATGGTAATTAGTATGTTTCGATTAACGTTTTAGATATTTCATATACTTTTATTCTTAATATTAAAATACAATAACAATAATACATGGTTTCGTAGCAAAAAGGCATCTATTTTTTATAAGTTTGGTTATAATTAAACTTATATCTTAAATCCTTTTTTGGATACTATTTTTTTACCTGTTATGCAGAAATACAAGTTTTTTTTGTAAGTATATCTAATTAATTGCACATTTTGCATTGTAGATATGCTTCAAGTGCTACCACGAATTTTGTTGGATGTGCTTGGAAGGTAAACTTATCATTGATGAACATATTTTGTCGCGCGAATATAACTTTTAAACCTTAAATGTAACTATTTTAACCGATATTTGTCGAGGCCCTGTGATGTGATTAACGAGATTTTGATGACAAAGTTAAGGCTATGTTGAAAATGTAAAATAGCTTACGATAACAAACTTATATGAATTATCTATAATCCCTTTGTGCTTAATTTGTTGTCCACCCATTTAACCCTTTAAAACCATAATTAGAAATGCTTCTTAAATATAATAGGTGCGTAAAATCTTTGATATTCACTATTAATTGATGCCATAGGTATAAAAGTAAAAGGGATATGTGTAAAATGTGTTGAAGCAAATAGATTATGATTAATCGAAGTTAGTTAATACAAAGAGTGTCGTGATATAATATAATATATAAGCAGGCCCCCCCCCAAAAAAAAATGGTTGGGAGACTGCTTTCTCATTCATAAATAACCTTTTTGTTAATGTGGGCACTAGCATGGGTCAATCACGGTAATGCTTACGAATGTACCAGGTACAAGGAAGAACAAACCACAGTGCTCGATCAAAATTGGCAAAAGTCCGGCAATTTAACATTTGCCCGCTACAATTCTCCACAATACCGAAATCACGTTGAAAAGTCGCGCGAAGCCTTAAACCGTTATTTATTCCATTTTTCCAGGGTAATTTACGCATATCAATAATTGCTATGCAATTTATGGGCTCGCTTTTGGTTGTCCATCCTGTCCATTTAATAGCTGTGGACTTTGCTTTCTTAAAATACTTTTATTGCTTTCACAATAGACTAGCTAATGACCGCTGGTCGGCTTTGATTTTTTCCCCCTCGCCCAAATTCCATTATTGTTTTTGTGTCCGACTGATTACTTTTAAATATTTCCTGTCTATTTATTACCTATCTCTTCATCGAAAAAAATAAGTGGTTGGTGGACATTTTAACAATCTATTTTTGCTTAGGTGTTTACTTGAACTTTTTCGTATGAAAATTAAATGTTTACTTGACTAGTCGCTTAAATTGGGTTCGTACCTTCTTCCAATCTAATTTTATTATCACCTTCTCCACCTCAGCCAAATTGTATTTACTTATTATTTTAGTGGGAAAATCATGGTAAGTCTCGGAAGTGGGAAGAAGAAAACATCAAGAAAAACTTTCACAACAAGATGTACAATAAAATATTGGCGAAGGAGGGCACGTGGATTGATTGGGAATACTTGAACCAGGGGGCTGACTTGTTGAGTAAAGTAAGGAGACGTCCACTTATCAAGGTTTTGAATATTATTTTTTTAACCCGGCTATAAAAGTTGTGTTTGACAGTTCTATATCCTGCGCGACTCTCCAATTTCAAGCCGTATTTTTTTTAGTAAATTTTAGGCTACATTAATCATATTTTGTGTACCGTTATGGTAATGTATAGTGTAGGCATACGCTTCAATACGCCTATCCCCACGCCTATTTTGCCGAACCCGGGCCGGAAAAAGATATATTTCAAACCCAACACGCCCAGCTGGAAGTAGACGTGGAAAATTTGTCGTGGAAATTGGAGAAAGCTGAAATAACGGATCGAGCTGTAAACATTACTATGTTTTTTCCCCTAGTTTTTAATCTACAAAATTCCTAAATGCTCTTGCAGTGAATTATATTTTGAGATTTTAATTTTATTTGTTGTTTTTATAGGTCTTTCTTCATGTTGAAGCCACATTTAATTTGTATCGACTAATATTAATTTTGTTTTTTATATTGTCCTCTCAAAAGTTTGTTGCGCAAATTTTTCAGTTTTTATGGCGATAATAGACCCGCTGATTTATTTAAATTGAAGCTTATTTCTTATAGTTATTGCAGCAAGCGTGGCTTACATTATAATTTTTGATACGTAAAGTTTTGGATGATTTATTATTTTTCCCCGTTAATTCAGGACCTAGAAAATCAGATGAATATAGTGACTAAGCGAAGGTATGCCCTTTTGAAGCCATTCTTCGAAGCTTATGAAAGCGAAGGAAGTAGTGGCAGTACCAGGTCGCGAATTAATTCAATCAGCCATTAGTCCACTCTATTTGTGTGTCTACGCTAGTTGATTACACGCCACTTATTTATTACTCGTAATTAGTTCGTTTTTTTATGAATTTGTCTTTCCGAGATAAGTAATAATATATTTGCAACTTATTCGTTTTAAGAAATTTATAACTTATAATATGTTTTTTATGTTAACCAAAAATTCGTGTTGTAAGACATAATGCAATATAATTTTACGGGGTCCTAAAAAATTAATTATACAAAATAAACAAAAATGAATAGAGCAGGGATTTTTCAATCTACATAAAATTTTATGTTTTTAAAAATATATATCCCCCTTTGAAATTATAACAAAGGTTACACAAAATCATGCAAACAAACATGAAAAATATATATCTATATTAGGCCATAAAACAACCGCGCGCATTTCCAATCGAGTTGTTTCTTTATTGCGCGCGCGCTCAATGGCTGTTGATATTAAAGTAAAAGAATTATATCAAAAGTTTGGACTCCTGTATTGGCTAGGGCCTTGCATGATTTTGGTTGACCATTTCTCCACCCACCCACACAAGCAAGAGAGTAAAGTTGTTAAGTAGTGTATGAATGCTGAGGGATGAGGAGCTAGTTATAAAAGTTGGCACCTCCAAAAAGAAGGAGAAGAGCTTCCCCCTCCCATGCTTAGGGTAGCTTGATTGGAACTTGTTTTCTTGAAACTACTGCTATCTTTCAGGCTGCGGATGGTGGAGGAGGTAGAGGATATAGCGGATTTCGATAGTTCCTGTATATATAAATTTGGGTGGGTGATATTCATTGATGTTAATTGATTTCTAATCAAAATTAATGAGAAATTGTGTGGGCATTCGGTCAAAAAAAGCGGAAGGCTTAATTCAAAACTTGGCTCAAATGGGTATCCAATTTACCTATGTATGCTGTTTTGGCAAATAAATTCTTCCATTTCTTAAGCAAAACAATTTTATCATTTAAAATGGGTAAGGATACATTTACTCGTAGTAAATAAAACTATTTAGATTATACATGCGCCATGATTGAGGAGGAGTTAGAAGCTTAAACTCTTCAGGCGTGATATTATATAAAATATTTAAAGAGCGAAATTTAATATTAAACTCGCGTTGGTTAATTTTAGAGCTGTTAAAAGTTCCTTTTAAAAAGGAACTTGTCAAGTTCCAGTTCCTTTGCCTAAAATGGAACTAGTTCCAGTTCCTAGATCCTCATTTTAAAAAGGAACTAGTTCCAGTTCAGTTCCTTTAAAGTTTCTTTTTTAATTTTTTTTTTAAATGTACAAATACAAACATCTTTTATTAATTCGTAAAACCAATATATTATATTTACAATTTATAAAAATCATCAGGTAATAAATGTTTATTTGATTTTAGCAAAATATTATTTTCAAAGTTGCCATCTAAAAGACATGTTCGCTTGTCTCCAAATAAAATTTTGCCCAAGCTAAATAATCTTTCCACAGGGGCACTTGATGGTAATGGCGTATTATATTTAATAAATAGTTTTTTAAATGGGGAAAACTGTCTAAAAGACTTAAATTCCGGTTATTAGAAAGCAAAAAACGTTCAATTGATTCATTCTCTTCATCATTTTTTATTTTAAAAAAATCCATTTCTGATAAATTAGGTCCAGCCTGTTGAGATTTAGGACTAGGAGTATGATAAAAATTAAAAACCAATTAAAGGAAATGAACTTTATATAAATTACCATAAGTCGAAAAATTTATTTAACAAACACTACCATGAATAAAATACTAAATAATATTTAAATTATAAATTAATTTAAAAAATTTTAATGTAAATTGAAATTGGCAAAAGGAACTTAAAAGGAACTTGTAAATAGTTCCTTTTGCGATAAATTGAGAAAAAAAGGAACTAGTTCCAGTTCCTCATTTTAAAAAAAAACTTATTAGTTCCTTTTTTTTAAAAAAAAGGAACTAGTTCCTTGTAACTAGTTCCTTTAACAGCTCTAGTTAATTTAAATAGTTGGAAGGATCTTTTTGAGTTAGATTCGCAAAATGTACTGTTCATAAAATTTTAACCCAAGCTTATTTTTGTTAATGAATAGCAAAGTTGTTAAAGGAAATTATCAAAAATTTTAAAAAAATTCTCTTATAATAATAAAGGGTCAGCCTGTAACAAAGGGCTTGATAATATATTTAAGATCAAAAATGAAAAGCAACATAACGGTTATAAAGGGAGGGGGGTTGTTTAAACACAATTGATAAAATTAGAAAGCTTTGCTACAACACAAAATCATAACCTGCTTTCTTGTTAAGCTTTTAATAACATTATTAATAATAAGTAGAGATTTAAGGCAAAATGTGTCATGAATTATAACATAGAAATATCATCACCCAACTTATTTAAACATGCTACAGTTCATGCATCACACCAAAATGAATAAACTTACCCTGTAATCAAATAATTTAAAGCCACTGTTAGATTTAGCCTTTTTAACTGAATTGCTACTTTGACTAGAGGACATTTTAGATGCTTCCTAAACCAAATTTCCCCATTATCAATAACATGTAAGAAATGGTGTATTTTAAACTCAATTTTATATTGATAAAACAAAGATGCCAAAGTAACTTACAATTTTCTTGTCTGTTTTGGTTTTGATGTTTTTCGCAATGGCAATAAAGGCCTCTTCTACATTGATTCCAGATTTTGCACTTGTTTCCATAAACTTGACACCTTGTTCTATAGCTAACTAAAAAATATTAAATTTTTAAATATTAACCTTAGAAAATAAAATTAACTGCAAACTACACTATATTTTCGTAATTTTAAATTTATGCCAGTTGCCTCATTAGTCATTTTATTTAACTAAAGTTATTATAGGCAACCTAATTAATTTTATTCTTAGCCTATAAATTATACACTCTATTTAAATAAAACAGTTAGGAAAAAAATGACAAACCAATAACTAAATTAACCCTTGAATATTTATAACGTGTGATTACCTGCTCTCCTCTATCACGAGTGATGATTCTTTTTTCTATAGGAACATCACATTTGTTACCCAATATTATTTTTTCAACTCCTGTTGTAGTGTGTTCATCAATGTTTCTTATCCAAGTTTTAATATTTTCAAATGATTTTTCATTTGTAATATCATAAACCAACAATATACCCTATAATTTAAAAAATTAATTTAAAGATTGCTGTAATTACCATTGCTCCACGATAATAGGCTGTAGTTATAGTCCTAAATCTCTCATGGCCAGCAGTGTCCCTAATCAATTAATTGTAAAATTTGAAACAAATAAAAAATGCTAACCAAATTTGCAGTTTTATCCTTTTTCCATCAATTTCAATAGTTTTTATTTTAAAATCTATACCTAAGAGAGTTGAAATTTAAAGCATAGTTAATGATACCAATGGTTGCAATAAAAGTAGTATTAAATGCATCTTCCGAAAATCTAAATAGAAGACATGTTTTACCAACACCAGAATCACCAATAAGCAGAATCTTAAATAGATAATCGTAAGGAGCTTTGGCTGTATTATTGCTATTTGGTGGCATAACTAATTTTGTGCCACATTAATCATGCAAACGGGCGAGTCCCAAATTGTAAAAGCTGATTTTATGAATGATGTCTCTCATATGTTAGAAGATTTTTACCCTCATATTCAATATTTTTCAAGGATAGATTATCGGGATTTTTCGAGGATGTTAAAAAAAATTATAATTATTATAATATTTCGTTTTCATAGAAAACATCTTCAGATAAGTAAAATAAAGTTAAATCACTACCAAACGAACATACCATTTAGTTTATATTCTATTTATATTTATTCTATTTTATTTAACTTTATTTTACTTATCTGAAGATGTTTTCTATGAAAACGAAATATTATAATAACTATAATATTAACACCCTCGAAAAATCCCGATAATCTATCCTTAGAAAAAAAGTCTCTCATATGATTTAAATATTTTTAACAATGAAGTATCCAGTATTGAACTGTGCGATTTAATGTGGTTCTAGCATAGACTATAGTCTATGGGTTCTAAACATTTTTGAAAATTCATGTAGTCTATGACAGTGGTTCTTAACCTTTTTATACATGCGACCCCCCAAATATTTTATAATTTTTTTGCGACCCCCCCATTTTTTTTATAATAATTTATATTTGTTAAATTATCTATTATATGATTTTTTATTATTGTTTCATTTTATTAAATAATAAACATAAAACACAACTTTATTATTTCATTATCTATTTAAAATTTAAATAGATAATGAAATAATATCAACATAAAAACTTCATAATTAAACATAAAAACAATTCATTTATAATAAAAAGGATATGCATTCGGAAATATATTTAATGAGATTTCTGCTGCTGAACATCATCAACCAATTTGTTAATTCTTGGTTCAATTGATTGTAATGCTATCCTCATGCAGGAATCTAGTCGCAATCGATTGCGTTTTTTAGTTTTTATATCCACCATAGTTGAGAAACCTTTTTCACACAAATATGTACTAGCGAAAGGCAGCAAATTTTGCATTGCTGCTGAAAATAATGGAGGATATTCTGCACGAATTTGTATCCAAACTTGCGCCAAACTTTTAGTTTTAAACAAAGATTTTAAATTACAATCATTTATTAATTCTAATAATGAATCTTCATCATCTGATGATAAATTGGTATTTTTATAATTGTTGTATGGATCTTGAATCCAGAGTTTTGTAATGTGACCTTCATCATTAGGGAAATATTTTTCAAATTTATCAATTAATTTTAAAATATGACATTTAATCAAGTAATTTACATTTTCTTTCTCGAATTGAAATTTTGAATCAGAGATTAGTTGTGAATAGAATGGAAACATTTCATATATATTTGAGTCTATTCTTTGAATCCATCTTTGTAATTTCATTTTCATAGCCTCAATTTTGTTATGCATAGTAAAAATATCAGATTTAGGTCCTTGCATAGATATATTCAACTGATTTAGAATTGTAAAAATATCCGCTAGATATGACAATTTAGCGACCCAATTATTGTCATCAAAATAGCTTGATAGGCTGGAGTTTTTATCATTTAAAAAAAGTTCAACTTCCAGTCTCAATTCAAATAAACGAGTTAAGATTTTTCCTCGTGATAGCCATCTCACTTCTGTGTGAAATAAAAGAGAACTATTATCTGCGCCAACTTCTTCACAAAAAATTGAAAATAATCTTGACTTTAGTGAACTTCCTTTTATGAAATTTATAATCTTTACTGAAATTATCAAAACTTCATTCAATTCTTCACTCATTTCCTTGGAGGCTAATTGTTCCCTATGAATAAAACAATGAGTAGTTGTTATGTTTGCATGTGCAATACGTTTTATTCTTGATGTAATGCCCTTATAACAGCCAGTCATAGAGGCAGCACCATCTGTGCAAATTCCAACACAGTTTTTCCAGAGTAAGCCATTAGTATTCAGAAAGGAATCTATTTTGTTAAATATATTTTCACTTGTTGTATCTGTTTCTAAGTCTATGCAAAAGAGAAATTCTTCAGATATATCCATTTTTATAAAATCAATAAATCGAATGTATCCTAAGCAAATGCTCCTGTTAGAAACATCTGTAGATTCATCTATTTGTAATGAGAACCAAGGAGAATTTTTAATATAGCCAGTTAACTGTTCCTGAAGATCATTAGCTATTAATAAAGTTCTATTATAAATTGCATCATTTGACAAAGGTATTTCTTTAATTTTGTTTGACACAAAGGGTTCAAATAGCTCTTTACAAATATTAAACATGGCAGGTTTTAATAATTCTTCGGCTATAGTAAATGGTTTTTTTGCTTTTGCAATGTACAAAGCTGCAATAAATGAAGCTTTTAATAAATTTTTATTGGTAGTAGTTGTCACATTTATGAGCGTCTTTTGATTTTTTAATTCATCTCTTTTTCTTATAAAAAAATCTTCCTTTTTATTTTTATATTTATCATGGTTAAGATTTAAATGCCTCCACAATTTATTAGGTTTCATTGATTCATTAGAGAGAACTACACCACATATAACACATTGTGGTTTTGTAGTTCCTCGAACTTCTATGCTTACAAACCCATATTTAATATAATCACGATAGTATTTTCTAATTCTATTGTTACTTGATTTTATACCTTTAGTTTTAGGACTATTGGTTTTTTCCGTTTCATTTTTCGCTGTATCATCATCGGAACCTTCACTAATATTTGAAGTTCCTGGTCCGCGATTATTTAGATCAAAAAAAAATTCCAATGTTTCTTTCTGCTTTTTGCTCATAATATGGAATATAATAACTATTTAAAATGAACAAACAATATAAGAAATAATGCACTATTTTGCGATCCAAAGTCTGTGGTGAGAAGTTCGCTTTATTTTTAAATTTCAGAAGTTAAATTTGTTGAATTGTAAAATTAAATGAAGATAATTATTTTAAAGATTAGAAAATGAATAAATTATGAAACAGCAAAAAAATCTACCATTCAAAAAATTATTTTCATTATAAATAATAAGTTTCACAACGTATTTTAATAGCAGCATGGTGTGAGTGGTTATAGCGACGTCTTGTAAATGTAAACAAACATAATGCAACGAGTTCGAATCCCAAGGTGAGTATTTTTTCTAAAGCTTTTCTGAATATTTTTATTTTATTCTAAAAAAATTTGGCGACCCCCCGGCAAACTTCTCGCGACCCCCTTGGGGGTCGCGACCCCTAGGTTAAGAATCACTGGTCTATGAAACAGTTTTTATTTCTTTAAATATATCTATCAGCCGTCGTTGTTATTAAAATCGAAAATATGGTATAATGATTGTAATGCAATTCCTCTATATATACTACAATTATCATGAGATTTAAAAAGTGTTGTACAAGTAATAATCCTTGTTTTTTTAAACGGAGGCTATGCATCAAAAAAATTAAAATCAAATTTTCACTTTAGATTGCAATCGATTACTTAAGTTAAAACAAAGGTTATTAAGAAGTTACTAAAGATAGTTTTAATAGAAACATATAAATGTATAACCGAAACACGACTATAGTTAATATAGCTATTTTTAGTTTTATAGTGCCTGAAATATAAAAATTCAATAAAATTAACAGAATTTAACCCATTTTTTAGGTGCAGCTATTAGTTTGTGCTTATATTAATCGACAGATGTGGATCGGCGTGTGTAGGTTAAAAATAATTACATTAGACAACATGGTATTGTAAAATCAATTGGAAAATATTAAGAGTTTTTGTGGTGAACACGAATATCACTTTCGTTTTTTTATATATCAAGATATTGAAATAATTAAGTTCAAAGTTGCAGCGTTTTTGCCCTTTTTTTGGTTAAAAAATTTATTTACACGAAACAAAGTTACATAAATAAGCGAAATGCAAAAATAAAGACATATTGGTTAAATACAAAGATCTATATCATTATCTTTTAAAATGGGCCATAAGTCGGCAAAGAATTTAGTATCGTGCAACAAGAATTCCTAGTTGTTGCCTGAGTAAAATGGACGCTGAAAATTTAGATTTCGGTGAGCGTTTTCCGATTTCTTTAAAAAAACCGCTTGTTTACCGAGGGGACCGCACGAGGCAACGACAGGGATAAAAATATTAGATCCCAAAAGGGCAAAGTACTTTGTAGTTTTACGCCCTTCTGCTGTAGCGATAGGGTCGTAATTAAAAAGGGGCAAATAGGTCAATACAAGTAAAATCCCATTTGAGGATTAGGCCATTTTGCCAGGGGACTAGCGAAGAGCCGTCAGGGCGCATCCTACCTTCAAGAGAGGGATCTGACGGCTCAAGGATTGAGGGGATTTTTGCCTTTTTAAGGGCAGCTTGAATTAATAAATTAGCTTTAGAGTGCCTAACATATTTATATTTGTTTGCTAGGCAGTGAGGGTGCCTAGCATTCTACAATGGTAAGACAATTTCAACAAACACCGAGGAAATAAATCGACAAAAAAAATTGGTAAACAAATTTAGAAAAAATTCACACCAAAAGAATTTTGACCTAAGTTAATTAGTTTTTAATTTATACTAAAATTTCACTGCTCTCTATATTTAATATCACAATCACCTAAGACTAAGGATCTCCATCCCTTCCCAATCCCATTGATTATATGCATATATAAGCATGCAAATACCCTATGTGATTTTGGTGTAGCTTTATAGGAGTTTTTGCACCGCTACTATACTACTACCACCTCTTTCACCCTCTCATCAATCGATCTGCTCTCACCCTAATCTCAGTTTAATATTACTCGCTGAGAAGATATTGTTTATAGGGAGTACGTAAAATTTTGAGTTAAATTTAAAAGCAATTAACCTAGGTAAAAGAGTGTTTTTGTAAAAATTTCTGCTATATTTGTTTTACCACCGAGAAATATTGATTTGAAATTTTGTCGATTTATTTTTTCGGTATAAACCCTCAAAAAATGGCAAAAACGCTCTTTGCAAGTTTGATCTCAATTATTTCAAAAACTTGACGGGTAGGAAAAAAACGAAAGATATGTTCATGTTCACCACTAAAATCTCTATAAAATATGTCAACTCTTTTTCATTTCCCAAGACCATTATTGTTGACTAGTGTTATTAATTGTTTATAAAAATAGGGGTCGGTAGTGATGCGGAAAAACCGAGATAATTCTCGGTCTCATCTAGAAAAACTGACACGAGACGAGAATTTGAAAAACTGACCCAAGATCGAGACGAAAATTTTAATGTCGAGACGAGACGATACGAGATTTTTTCGGCAAGATCTCGACTTTTTATTGATCGTTAGATTTCAATAAATTATTGTGTATTATAATTGGCATGGTGTAGTAAATATTGTATATTTTTGCAAAAAATTTAAAATTATGGGTGACCCTTAGGGTATGTGATTAATTTTCTAATATAATAATTTTTATATTTGTATCCATAGCATTAATAAATATCACAAAATTTTAGGTTTAGGGCTCTAGATTTTGAGCACCCGCCTGACGATTTCAAAAGTACAATAGAGTATTTAATGACACCGTATAGATTAAATCTTAAATCATGAGTTTTCTAAAAGTTTTTAGGCTTTAACTAATAGTATACCTCCCAAATTTTTGAACCTTAATAAGGCATTATGTGAATACATAGTTTTGCATATTCATTACTTTTCACATTATAAGCTGGGTTGGCAGCTGCATTCAAATTTACTCTAATTTCTATAATTGTGCAATAAAATAAATACACGAACCTACTGTATTCGATAAATAACTATTTAATGGCAAAGTTAGTTAGAATTGGAAGGTAATTATTTGTAATATAAATTTGATTATAATGATTTTTGTCATAATTAAAATACGTGCACCTTAATCTAATTAAAATGCTGCTTTTAATGTTGTTTTTACAACGTTTTAATATGTGCAGCTAGTTATCAACTCTGTAAATAATACTTATTTTCTTAAAAGTCACTCGCAGTTTGTGGTTTATAACGCCATTTTAAACATGAAATAAACACTATGGGCTATAATTAGTGATGGTATATCAATGTTAAACGTTTACCATAAATATGTTAAGGTTTACTTTGAAGCTTTAGTCAGGGTAATAAAGGGTCTCTGCTCAATTATGCAACTAAGTCAACTATAAGCGAGCTTATAAGTCGATTTATAGTTTTAAAGATACAGTAAATTTGATACAAATGTTATAATTTGCTACACCAATAAAATTTAATTTTCTATACTTCAATATTATTTATAGTTTTTTTAGTCTACACTTTCCATAGAAAATGTTATCTTTGTCATTATATTTTTATCTTTATATTTTTAATGAGATGTCATGTCCCGCTAAATCTTTAAAAAGTTTGTGTATTAAAGTTTTTTTAAAAAAAGTTCATTTACATTTTTTAACACTTATTTAATATTTTAAAACAGGAGAAATTTTTATTCCGTATATATATTTTTAAAGTCGAGACGAGACCGAGATTTTTCTAAACCGAGAGGAGATCGATATTTTAATAATCGCTACCGAGACGAGAATAAATTTTGTTTTCGAGACAGAGACGAGACGAGATTGAAACACTAGGGGTCGGGGCTAGTCAGAAAGGAGCTGGTGCTAGCCATTTTTTATTGTGTCTTACTAATGATAAGATTCAAGTGCAAAAATTTTGTTTAATAATAATCTAACTTAGTGTAATTTGGAATAAGAAAAGATTATGATCATACATTAAAAAACTACTAGAATATCTTTTCCATTGCAGGTGTACTTAAGTCAGATTTAAGGGGCCGGACTTGGGCGGGCTTCTGCTGAAAAATAAAACAAAGAGCCGGGCCTGGACGAGCCGTAATCGAACTTAACGGGCTGGGCCGGGCCTAGATATACTTAAGGCCCATTAAAAGCCCGTTAAATCAATTAGAATTATAAAAGAAGCTGTTTTTATAAGGTTATAATTTATAATTATTTTACGTATATTAAATTAACAAGGAAAGTTAAATTTTATTTTTATCTTAGTTTTTAATTTATCAATATCTCAACCCGAATTATAAATTTTAAAGATAGTTTATACACGTTATCCCATGAACACTACCAACGACGGTCCCAAGTCCGTGTGAAAAAAGTGGAGGGTTGGCGTCAGGTCGGAAGCCGGCTGTAAAAAAAGCAACTCCAAACAACATGGCAGCTTCAAATACGAACTTATACCAGAATGCTAGGGCGTCCTCCCCAAACGACGCGCATTGCATCATCCGCCCGTGCAATGTGAAAAGTATACAAGGGTTACCGCCTCTCTCACAACGAAGGCGGTTAAGGAATCTATTTATCGAACGGACAAGAGTGGCCAGCTGGAATGTGGGCACGCTGACGGGGAAGAGCATCGAGGTTGCGCAGATGCTAAAAATGCGAAGGATACACATAGCGTGTCTACAAGAAACGCGGTGGCATGGAACAAAAGCCAGGGAGCTAGGAGATGGTTACAAGCTATACTACTCGGGTTCCCCATCACGGAAGAACGGGGTCGGTATATTGCTTAGCGATTCCTTTAAGGACAAGGTAGTCGAAGTCAAACGATGCTCGGATAGATTGATGTGCATAAAGCTGGCGGATCAAGGCGGCCTTGTCAATGTTATTTGTGCGTATTCGCCCCAGGTTGGATGTTCCGAAAATGAGAAGGACGAATTCTATGAGAAGCTCGAAAAAGAAATACGCTACGTGAAGCCTGACGAGAATCTCATCATCGGAGCAGACTTTAATGGGCACGTTGGGAGAGAAAGGGGCGTGTACGAACGAAATCACGGCGGGCATGGCTATGGGGTGAAGAATAAAGAGGGAGAGAAGTTACTACAGATGGCGCAAGCTTACGATATGGCCATTGTGAATATCTTCTTTCAGAAGCGTACCGAACATTTAGCGACGTACAGCAGTGGGGATCACCTTACACAGGTCGACTACATCCTAGTGAAGCGCAAAAATTTGTGGCAAGTTAGTTAAAGATGCAAGGTTATACCGGGGGAAGAAATGGCCAAACAACATCGACCAGTTGTCCTCGATATAGCAAGAAAGATTTTTCCCGAAAGGAGAAAAGTCTACACACCAAGGACAAAGTACGAAAAGTTTAAGGATGATCGTGCAAATGAAATGTTTCACGCTCGAGCAACTCCGCTCTTGAAAGTTGCAGGCTTGGGGGGCGACATTAACAAAAGGTGGGACACCGTTGCAAATGTTCTAAAGGAAACAGCCTTTCAAATCTTGGGACGAACTAAGGGCGGCAGAGCTCACAAGCGTGAACTATGGTGGTGGAATGACTCGGTCAAAGAGGCTATAGAAGAAAAGAAGGCGTTGTACCTACGATGGTACAAAACGAAGAAAGGAGAAGACTACGTGGCATATCGTGAAGCGCAACGCAAAGCTAAGATAGCGGTTGCGATAGCGAAGAACGAGGCTTACACCGAGATGGCAAACAAGCTCGATACCAAGGGCGGCGACATAGTCATGTATAAACTCGCAAAGATTAGGGAAAAAAGTTGAGATGTCGGGAGACTGAAAGTCATTAAAAGTGAAGAGGGACGAATGTTGTGCAAACCGAAGGAAGTCATCAAAAGATGGAAAGATTATTTCCAAAATATGATGAACAAAACGAATGATAGAAGACCGCTAGAGAGGGTGGAACCGAACTCGAACTTGGTTCTACCATTGCAGGCTTATGAAGTAGGAGCGCAACTAACGAAGATGCGGAAAGGGAAAGCGCTAGGTCCCGATGATTTACCGATCGAAGCTTGGCTTGGGTGCAAAGGAGAAGGAATCGACATAATGACAGGCCTATTTAACGCTATGCTGTATGAGAGTCGTATCCTTGACCAATGGAGGGAAAGTACGATCATACCCCTATACAAAGGCAAAGGAGACGCGCAGGAATGTGGCAACTTTAGAGATATCAAGTTGACCTGCCACTCACTAAAACTACTAGAAAGGGTGCTAGTGAAAAGGCTCAATGACGAAGTATGTCTCTTGCCTAATCAGTTTGGATTCGTGGCCGGTAAATCAACGATGGATCCAATCTTTGCGTTGAAGCAGACTATGGGAAAATATGGCGACATAAGAAAGAATACATGGTCTTCATCGATTTAGAAAAGGCCTACGATACGGTTCCGAGAGACTTAATATGGTGGTCCCTTAGAGCCAGAAATATACCCGAAGGATATGTTCGACTTATCAAGGAAATGTATAATGGCGCGGTTGCATCTCTTAGGACTACCGTAGGAGAAACGAAACCCTTCCGAATAATGATTGGACTACATCAAGGGTCAGCGTTAAGCCCATTCTTGTTTAATCTAATTATGGATACAATAACAAAGGACTTGCACAAGCCAGCCCCTTGGACTATGCTATATGCCGATGATATTGTCCTAATTGTCCTATGCGATGAAACAAGAGAAGGGGTTTTTCATCAGGCGAAAAAATGGTCAGAACGTTTTTCGGAATTCGGGTTAAAGGTCAGCGAGAAAAAAACGGTTTACATGCAAACGATGGGCGGTAGTCCGCAAATGCACAAAAATGACGGTCCAATGTACACGGAGGTTGATAAGTTCACATATCTTGGCTCGCTATTACATAGGATGTACCGCCGAAGTCCATTCTCGGTTCAAGAAAGCATGGCTCAAGTGGCGCAGCATCTCCGGTGTCATGTGTGACAAAAAGATACCAATTTGGTTGAAAAGCAAGGCGTACAAAACCATCGTGCGACCGGTCTTGCTTTACGGGAGCGAAACATGGGCTGTAACCACCGCGGAGGAGAAACTCTTGCAAGTGACGGAAATGAGAATGGTGCGATGGAGCTTAGGCTACACCAAGCTGGATCGCAGGACGAACGAATCCTTGATGACAAAGATGGGTATACAAGCGATGAAGGACTTCTTAAGAGAAAATCGACTTCGGTGGTACGGCCATGTATTACGAAGAGACGAGGATGATGTCACACGGCGAACGCTGGAGATGGACGTGCCTGGAAGAAGAGGAAGGGGCAGACCACGTGCCACCTGGAAACGACTGGTCGAAAAGAAAATGGACGTCAAACAGATGGAAATTGGCATGGCATTTACGCGACTCAGATGGAAGAGGCTGCTGAAAACTTACCCCACGTCTGTGGGATTTTCAACACGATAAAGAAGAAGGATACACGTTATCCCATGGGCGTAGCCAATTTAAATTAGGCTGGCAGTTTAGGTAGGGGAACAAATGTTTTTTAGCTCAAGGTTTTTTGGATTTGGAGGGGGGGGGCAGCTGCCCATCCTTGCCTCCCAATTTATACCCTCTAGCAATATTGAGTGAATTAATTTAATATTATGTAAGATTATTAATAATTGCTATGCAATTTATGGGAACGCTTTTGGTTGTCCGTTCTGTCCGTCCGTCCTGTCCAACTTGCAATTTTTCAATAATTGCCCTGGAAACTTATACGGTTTTTTCTGTAAAAGATTTTTATTTTGCTTTCGCAAATTGACTAGCTAATGACGGCTGATTGGTTTTATTTTTTTTGACCTCGTCCGTGCTTAACTTTAATATCGTTTTTATGCCCGATGATTACCTTTACTAATGAATTTCTTTGGGCAATTTGTCTAGGTTGTTGCTATTTATCGGACAATTGCGATACTGGCTAAATAATACCATGCAAATTAATGTTGACCGTTGCTTACTTCTACTTTATCTGACCCGGCCTAAGGCCAAAAATTATATACTCATTATTATTAAATTAAAAACATTCTATTCTTCAAGTTACTTTTGTAAAATATCACTGTTTTTTCATTTTTTATCAATAACCTAAAAATTTAAAATGGTGGAAAAGCAAAGAAGCCAATTAACTTTATTAAAAACATTATATTAAATAAGGATTTCAAAAGTTTATTTGGCTTATATAATTTTATGTATCCCGAAGGTCCCCTCTGAGAAGATAGAAAAACTCGTCGACCGGGAATTATTAATATATTATTTTTACAATATTTTTATTAGCATTTTTTACAATACATATTGTTTACCATATCGATATAAAAAGTAAACAAAAATATTTTAAGGGCCTGGGCAGGGCTCGGGTTTTGTTAAAATTAGCGGGCCGGGCCCGGGCTTATAAATTAAAATTTATTACGGGCGGGCTGACTGACCTAAGCAGGCCCGTTGCAGGTCTTTAAGTCAGATTGCCCTCAAAACTCTTTTTTTAATTTTTATAAATAAAATACAATTTTCTATGTTTTTTTATAATGAAACAACCTTTATTGATTGAGTCAGCATCATGAGCGTAGCCAAGGAAGGGGGGTGCTGCCCCCTCTAAATCAAAAAGTATGATGAAATTAATTAAAATTATGGCTAAGGTCCGAATTCAATTGATGGGGATTTAAATTATCACTTAGCCTAGGTTTTTAATAAATTTGCAAATCAGGTTCGATATAAGACGTCTGAAAACACTGCCTATAGCCATGGGCGTAGCCGGGGGGGGGGGGCAGGAGGAGGGGGGGCGCCCCCCCTAATTTACGAGAAAAAAAAATTTCAATGCAAAAACTTTGAAACATTAAAAAAATTTATGTTTTGCCCCCCTCAAATCGAACTTTTAAACGTTTTGCCCCCCCCCCCCTAATCCAAAACCGGACTACGCTTATGCCTATAGCAATGGGTCCTACAGAATTATCGGGCTTTTTGATAGCGATAAGTTAAGCGCCAAACAAAATAGGGATTTTTGCTCGATTTTCGTTAATAATTAAGTTGCATAGGGATGTAATGGAGTTGAGTTACGTTGTGGAGATTAATTAAGTTTTGTAAATAATCCGGGCGAAGACCATAGAGACCGGATGCATAGTGTATGGGGAAAGAATTGATGACTTCACGAATATCGGTGAAGTCGAGTTTTATGAAGAAGCGGAGGTAGGGAAGCGTTCATTGGAAGAGGTTGAAGGTTGTTTGGATTCTAGGGAGCTGACTTAATCACGCAAAATATTCTTAGAGCACTTTTTGGGTTAAGGTTATTAATTTGGTTGGAAACTTGTTTAGTGCCTAACAGTGGGGGAATTTGGGGTGTTTAATTTTGTCGGGTGCTTCTAATATATCAAAATTAAAATTTAATATGGTGCCGTTAATTTGTTTGGACAAGTTTTGCTCATTGGCTCTAACATATAGGATGTAAAAGGTAAGTCAAAAAAGTCTATCTCAGTTTGTGAAATATGTATGGAAATCTGTGATGGAAGTGATCATTAAGAACAGTTGAGTAGAAGGTACTTTATAGTTAAATTATTATTTATCATAAATTTAAATAATTAAATTTTAAGTTGAATTCTTAATTACTCACTTAATCTCTCTCAATAGTAATAAGTTTCATTATATATTTTTAAGGTACAAAAATTTGGCTAGAAGTTTTAATTGAAAAAGGTTGGTTTAAGCTAAATATTAAAGGAGAATAATGGGCTGACATCATGATTAAACAAGCTAAAAATAAAAATATAGGGCTTGGGCTGATCAGCTCAATAAAAGCAATTTTGCAGGGCTCTAAGAAAAAGTTTATTTTGGCCATTTGATGCTGTATGTCAAATCATAACATAATCCCATACCTTGTCTTTTAATTGTTATAGGGAAATTAAAAATGGCCTGTTTGAGAAACTCATCAAATAATAAAAAATGAATGGACATATATATATAGTCTAACTAACCATAAATAAAATTGTGGAGATGTCATCAAAATTTGATTTCTGATAGAAAGAAAAGGGTAAAAACGATTAATTTCACCAACCTTAATGCATTAAGTTTATTATGAAGTTTATGACTCAACAAGATATATAATAATTTAATTATCAATTACTTGTTCATGCTTAAGTGATAAATAGATTATTTTAAATATACACTTGGTCATTAAATGGAATTAGAGGATGAACTAAGAATTTTGTAAAATTTTAGCCAATATTAATTTTTAAGAAACTTTCAGATTTAGAGGTAATAAGCCAACCCTCCCTGCATTCTATTGGCTACACCCATGAGTATATATAGTTAATAAATGTAGACAAGAAAACTAGTGCAAAAAAAATTTGTTCTTTATGAAAATGCTTGATAAAAAACAAGGAAAAATGAGTTTTATAAATTTTTTAATTGGTACATGTACAAGCACAAAAATAATCTGTAATAAAAATAATTAAAAAAATTACAAATGGAAAATTTGCATTAGCTTATAATGTATACATTTTAAACTGTCCAAGATTTAATAAAAAGTTGTCTACATAATTCAACACAAGTGTCTATATATGCAAGTATTTATTAAATAGAGTTATATACAATGAGCATCTATAGTGTTCTAATCATTCTAATTACAATATTTGTATAAATACCAAAATTAAAAGACTTCAATTATACATTCACATCCATATTTTCTACATTTTCTGCCTTGATTTCATAGTGCGGTAATTTCCAATATAGAAACGAATTAAAAGTAGAAACCTCGGTCATA
Source organism: Gordius sp. MW1 (assembly GCA_964036665.1). NCBI lineage: Eukaryota > Metazoa > Nematomorpha > Gordioida > Gordea > Gordiidae > Gordius > Gordius sp. MW1. Next base: position 1,775,670 of record OZ038532.1, read on the forward strand.
TTTTTCTTGAGAGGTTCAACAATTGGAATAAAATTTGAGCTAACTTTAAACTTTTTGTGAGCCAAAGTGTCTAAGCGGATATGATTCTAAAGAGATAAAAATACCTTTATATTTTCATACTGGTGTAAATTTGCGCTTTTTGCTAATGCCATTAATATTTTCCAATATATTCGATTTAGAAAGTTGTGTTTCAATATAAACCATAACAACGTCTTGGGTTCAAAATGTCACAGTCCAAAATGTCACACGAATATCACGAAAAATTAAATCTCAAATGGGGAGGGAATTTGATGTGCATCTAAACCTAACCCAACCCCTAACCTAAAACGCTGACCTAAAACACTACCCAATGGAAATTATGCGCTTGCGCAATGAGTAATTGCGAATCTCACGATGTGACTTAGTTGCATTTTGGACTGTGACATTTTGAAATGATACCTTAGAGATCTAGCTAAAAATTTCGAATCTGGTACAGTGGACGACTGACCTATTAGGCGACAACCAATTAGGTTACAGATTTATGTGCGACTAGAATGAGCTTAACTGGAGAAAAATACAAGTGATAACCAAGTAATGAAAACCAATAAGGTTATTTGACACATTTGCACATACGTTCAGTTCATATATATTCTACTTATTTTGTACCAAAAAGCTTTAAGATGCACCACATAAAAGTAAGATTTTTGGGCCTAAGTGAATTTATATGTATTTTAGCTACATTAGAAGTAATCTCAATTCATTGATCTTCCAACTCAATCTGTTCAATGTTCAACGTATTTTATGTGCATATTTTTTAAATCTTTAGATTAGTCAATGTTAAAACAATGAATTCATAGTGATGAAAACCAATAAGGTTATTTGACACATTTGCACATATGTTTATATTATAATTATGCCTTTTTTAAAACTTGCAGTTCTTCCAACTCAATCTGTTCAATGTTCAACGTATTTTATGTGCATATTTTTTAAATCTTTAGATTAGTCAATGTTAAAACAATGAATTCATAGTGATGAAAACCAATAAGGTTATTTGACACATTTGCACATATGTTTATATTATAATTATGCCTTTTTTAAAACTTGCAGTTGATAAACAATATTCTACTTATTTTGTACCAAAAAGCTTTTAGATACACCACATATTTTGGGCCTAAGTGAATTTATATGTATATTAGCTACCTTAGCACAAGTAATCTCAATTCATGGATCTTCCAACTGGAGCTGTTCAATGTTCAACTTATTTTATGTGCATATTTTTTAAATCTTTAGATTAGTCAGTGTTAAAAATATGAATTCATTGCATTAAATATGTACTATTTTTTAACATTATATCAAATAAATTTGTATACTTAGAGCTTGTCTTTGATTTGTATATAACTTAAATTAAATTGTTATTTGAAGTAGTGCATGATGATCCTAAAGATATTAAGATTGAAAATTAATAACATACCTTAAGACATTATGTTATTCAGATTGTTTGAAGTATTGCAAGGTATAATATTTAAACTTAAAAGATAATGTGGAAGTGATTCACATACAATTATATAACAAACAGTTATAACTTTATCTCAATTCATCAGTAAATATAAGTTTACATTCTAATATACAATAAGTAATAACTTTTTCTATACATAGAGGATTAGCTAATACATTGGCTTAATATAAATTTTAACTTAATTTATACTTTGCATATTATAAACTCATCCCTGCTTTTACTGAACTAAACAAATTATTATCTACAAATGTACGTAAAATGTTCAATATATAATATTTAAATTAAAACTTTTATAACATATATCATTTATGCATTTTTGGACTTACAATCAATATGAGATGTCTGAACTTATTGAATTTTGGCCCTATGTTTTTAATGTTAAAAAGTTACTACTGTTCTTAACCATTATTTTTTATTTTTGGCCTTCAATTAAATTTTTTTCAATATAAATACATGATAGAAGGTTAGAATTAAAGATATGAAAAAAATTTAAATGTAAATTCTTAAAAAAAAATTTCATCAGACTCAATAGTAAATTTTGTGTAAAAATGAGAGTTCCTATAAGTTTTCCTAGTTTGTAAAATTATTTTAGATTGAAAGGGTAAAGTTTAAAATAGTCAGTTTATAAATAGATATTGGTATAAGTTCATGATTTTTTAAATTTGGCATAAAAAACATCCTAAAAATAAGAGTTGTCCAAACTTAAGAAAGTCTTAACTTGTTTTTTGAGACATAAAGTTTCTATTGTTCTAAATCCATTTTTTTATAATTTTTCAACTTAGTTTTAAATTTAAATGACAATAATCCTTTTCTTTAATACAAAAACCCTTAAAAAAAAAAAATTGTGTTTGCCCCTCCCTAAATGAACTTAAACAACTTTCACCCCCCCCCCCCCCCCATTCTAAAACCTGGTTACGCCCATGTTTCCAACACCTTATGGGCTGGTATAAGGTATGACCTATGTTTTTGACTACTATATAATACAATATATTGTATTATATTTATTATATTATATTTAATGCATTGTATTATTATTATTGTATTGTACTATATAATATTTATTATATTCTATAATATTTATTATATTGCATTATATTTACTGTATTGCATTATATATATCTTATTATATTATATAAATTATATTATTAAATATATTATCTTGTATTATATTACATTTAATGCATTATAAAATATTTCTTGTATTTATTGTATCATTTTATATTTATTGCATTATATTAATTATATAACTTATATTATATTTATTGTTTTGTATTTTAATTTATTAATTTAATGTATTATATTATATTAAATCTATTGTATTATATTTATTGTATAATGTAATATATAGTATATTGTATTTAATCTTTTGTATTATATTTAATTTATACTATATTTTTGTTTTAATTTTTATTATGATTTAGAGTCTAATATGTGTCAGTCACGTGTTTAAGAATCGGGTAATCTAATTGGTTGTCGCCTAACAGGTCAGTCGTCCACTGTACAGAAGCGAAAATTTCTTAACCGATATGTTCGCTTCTGTACATTAGACGATTGACCTGTTAGGCGACAACCAATTAGGATTAGGGTTATATTGATTTGCGTACATCCAGTCTAATTTTTGTATGCATGAATCAAAAATTCGGATCATATGAAATATTTAATTTGTACATGTAAATATATGGATATTATAAGATATTTTAATTGGTTCCCCCGCATAATCCCGAAAACGCAGAATCCTGAATTGCGAAACTACGTTTTTCCGCCATTTTCACATATGGAAAATTTGGAAAACTCTTTAACTATTGCAAATCAAGATAACAAAGAGAATATAAGTAAGCTTTATTATGCAAGTATACACATATTGTTATAGGTTTTAAAAAATCTAAAGAAAAAATGATATAGTCACTTTGAAAAAGTTTGACTATATCAAGATCAGAGCAGGTAAGATGGGACAAGTATACTGTAATTGCAGGCACTACAGTATATGTAAATGCCCAGGAAGAGCTGTCCATAGATATAATAATTTTCTGATAACATCAGAACATTCCCAAAATTGTATACAAAAACAAAATCTCCAAAGTAAGAAACTTAAAAGTTTTTTAATACAAATTTAGCTTTGAATGAAAAAACAGTGTTATGGTTATAGAAAATATCATAGAAAATCAAGAAAGTAAGATATGTCTAACCCTAACCCTAAGGTGCAATTTTATTAAACTCAGTGGATGATATATAATACCAAGTAATGTCACGTGATTTATCATAGACATTAACTGTTAGTTACTATTAACTATTAAAATTTATTGTAAATAGATTCTAACAATAATGATGCGTAGATGCATGACCAAACATGAATTAAGTATCAAATATATGAAACAGATCAGAAAAGAAGAAAATTATCCTATGAGAAAATTTGGACTTAAAGCTTGATTACATTTATTTATTACATCCAATAAAGATAATATCAATTGTATTAGTTCTAATTAAGTCTATATACATAAGCTAAATATATGTTTAAATAGTTTTCTAAGCTTAAGCTTTATAAAGTTTGTCAATGATATAACAGAATTTACATTAACTCTTTTTTCATATAATATAACCCTAACCCTATATAAGATTACTTATGAGATGTTAGTAATGTCACATAATTGATTATCATAGACTATTAACTGTTAGTTACTATTAACTATTAAATTTATTGTAAATAGATTCTAACAATAATGATGCGTAGATGCATGACCAAACATGAATTAAGTATCAAATATATGAAACAGATCAGAAAAGAAGAAAATTATCCTATGAGAAAATTTGGACTTAAAGCTTGATTACATTTATTTATTACATCCAATAAAGATAATATCAATTGTATTAGTTCTAATTAAGTCTATATACATAAGCTAAATTATGTTTAAATAGTTTTCTAAGCTTAAGCTTTATAAAGTTTGACAATGATATAACAGAATTTACATTAACTCTTTTTTCATATAATATAACCCTAACCCTATATAAGATTACTTATGAGATGTTAGTAATGTCACATAATTGATTATCATAGACTATTAACTGTTAGTTACTATTAACTATTAAATTTATTATAAATAGATTCTAACAATAATGATGCGTAGATGCATGACCAAACATGAATTAAGTATCAAATCTAAGAAACAGATCAGAAAAGAAGAAAATTATCCTATGAGAAAATTTGCACTTATTACATTTATTTATTACATCCAATAAAGATAAAATCAATTGTATTGTAGTTCTAACTAAATAAACATAAGCTAAATATATATTTAATATAATAGTTTTCTAAATTCCAACAACTTCAACTAATGATTTCATATTTTCTAACCTAGAAATAATTTATTTTTCTTAGTAAGGTTATTTGTGAACTGTCATTCTATCATTTTTAAAATAATGATTCCAACAACTTCAACTAATGATTTAATATTTTCTAACCTAGAAATAATTTATTTTTCTTAGTAAGGTTACTTGTGAGATTTCATTCTATCATGATTTCATTGAAACCAATTGAAAAATATCATATGGTAATTTCAAATCGTAGCCATAGCCTTATCGTAGTTTCGGGATTGTGCGGTTTCGGGAATATGCGGGGTTCCCATTTTAATTATATAGTATCAAATAAATTAGATATAATTGTTAATAATAATAATAGTTAATAATTAATGAACATGTGTTACTATCAATTGGTTTAATGTGTATATATAGGATAATTATAGTTAAAGCAAGGCTATAAAACGTTTATAATTATATTTAATGTTATATAAAACATTTCAATTACATTGTAACATTAAACTAGATTAAACTGTTAATAATAATAATAGTTAATAAATAAACATGTGTTACTATCAATTGGTTCAATTTGTATGTATAGCATATGAAAAGCTAAAGTAATGCTATAAAACGTTATACATTTTATATCTGTTACAATATGTATCTTATATAACTAACATATAACAATAGTTAATGATATATATAAAATGAATAGATATTATCACTTGTGCATATTCTATCTGTTGTAATATCTATGGGATTTAACATACAATAATAGTTATTCTATGTATAAAATAAATAAATATTATCACTTATGTGTTTAATGTACAATATAGTATAAGTAAAATAAGCTTAATACAATAAAACATACTATTGTTACATTTAAAAATATATAGTGTGTAAATTAATGTATGAAAGTAGTTAAAAAAGTATGGTTACACTAACCTTTCTTATTTCAATATACCTCTTGGAATTATATCGTTACCTAGGATAGAATTTAACCTTCTAGGTAATTTGAATAAAGCAACTCGCATCAGTTACCTAGGCAAAAACTTAACCTTTATTATTTGAATATATAAACTCGATCGATGGTTACCTATTCATACAACTTAACCTTTATTATTCGAGCATTCACAACCCTCACTATTCATATTCTTAACCTTATTATTTGACCACTAATTATAATTTAAATAACCCCAATAGTTGTGTATATAAACAAGACGTTTTAAATAAATTCATTCACTTAAATCATTTGTAGAGAACATATTTCTCTACAAAGGATAAATTTTTAATAGTTCTTGTTATGTTATGTTAGAATTAGCAAGAATCAACTTAGACAATTTATTTGTATAATGTTAGCTGATATAGGATTTAATTATTGATAATAAACATAATTATGTCCTAGTCAACTTTAATAACGTCTATTGCCACATTTATCTTTAGTATCGGGAAACTTAAATGAGTATGGGTGATCTGTTAAGTATTTAAAGGTAATTAAAATTTTCTTGCGTTATTTTTATAGAACTTTCTCATATTTAAAACGTGAATATTATATATGCTATCTTTTAATATATGCCCAGTAGTATTAAAAGATTATTTAAAGCCGTTCCAAACAATTTGTATGTTGGAGCTTGTATCAGCAAAAGTAATTCAAATTAATTTTGACAGGAGACATATGGGCAAAAGATTTTTTAGAGCGTGAAATTGAAACGTTTAATAATAAAGATCATTTACTATTGGCATGGAACCAATATAGTAAAGACATTCCAAAATATTTGGTGAGATGATTTAATTTTCCTTAAATATACAATTAAGTCTAATAAATAATATAAGATGGTCTATGAGTAAAAATAAAACACATGCAGCGCAAAATATTAACATATTTTCAAGCTTGTATTTAAAAATTAAACAAATTTTATTTATTATTGTAAATCAATTTCATCATATAACGGGGCATCGTGACCTTGTAAGTGCATATAATTAGAGATGGCTGCAAAACATGAAAATAGGGGCATAGGGTTAGATACATTTGTATATTGAGCTATAAGACGATTTATATTATAATTTATAGAAGCGTATTATTATTTGTTTCATACACTCTCTTGCCCTGTGAGATGTGTAGCAAATCAACATTAGTTTTTTCTTGCAGGCCTTGCAGGAAATGAACAAACATGTATATAGTAGGGTGGATTTGTTGCCCACTTCTAAGCGCATTATGAAATCCTTCCAGGTGGTTGTTGGTACGGGGCCCCTCTGCATCGAGCCTTTGCCACATATCATAGGGGAACAAGGGGTCCCTCCCAAGCCCAATCCAGTTATTGTGGATGTACAAAAAAAAATTCTCAATTTCTCTATCGCCGCGCACATTGGGCTGGACCATGCAAAGGGTCATGACATCACGGATGTGCCTTCTCTTCACAAATGGCAAAGCTATAAAATTAAATATTAAGACATAATTGTAAAATAAACATAATGCATACTTTTAATGTAGTTAAAAATATTGTAAGTGATTTTGCCCTAAACACATTTAAAAAGAGATATTTTGATATGATAACTGAGAAACTTTGCCAGATAAACTTACAGCAGTTCAATTTGAAATCTTAAATGTATAGTAATCATAAATCAATATCCCAGAGTTTTTAAATTTGTATCATAAGCAACACAAAAATATAATATATAAAATTAAATATCAAGACATAATTGTAAAATAAACATAATGCATACTTTTAATGTAGTTAAAAATATTGTAAGTAATTTTGCCCTAAACACATTTAAAAAGAGATATTTTGATATGATAACTGAGAAACTTTGACAGATAAACTTACAGCAGTTCAATTTGAAATCTTAAATGTATAGTAATCATAAATCAATATCCCAGAGTTTTTAAATTTGTATCATAAGCAACACAAAAATATAATATATAAAATTAAATATTAAGACATAATTGTAAAATAAACATAATGCATACTTTTAATGTAGTTAAAAATATCGTAAGTAATTTTGCCCTAAACACATTTAAAAAGAGATATTTTATGATAACTGAGAAATTTTGACAGATAAACTTACAGCAGTTCAATTTGAAATCTTAAATGTATAGTAATCATATATGAATATCCCAGAGTTTTTAAATTTGTATCATAAGCAACACAAAAATATAGTAAATAAAATTAAATATTAATAAGACATAATTGTAAAATAATTAAAATCCATACTTTTAATGTAGTTAAAAATATTGTAAGTAATTTTGCCCTAAACACATTTAAAAAGAGATATTTTGATATGATAACTGAGAAATTTTGACAGATAAACTTACAGCAGTTCAATTTGAAATCTTAAATGTATAGTAATCATATATCAATATCCCAGAGTTTTTAAATTTGTATCATAAGCAACACAAAAATATAGTAAATAAAATTAAATATTAATAAGACATAATTGTAAAATAATTAAAATCCATACTTTTAATGTAGTTAAAAATATTGTAAGTAATTTTGCCCTAAACACATTTAAAAAGAGATATTTTGATTTTGATATAATAACTGAGAAATTTTAACCGCTTCTGCACAGCCGTTCGAATCTCTATCGATTCGAAGACCAATCAAATTCACGCGAATATTTGCTCAGAGGGATGTCATAAGACTAGCATTATGGTCATAACACTACCGGTAAGTGCCATAACATAAACCTTGCGCAACCAATCATATTATAGCTAAAGTGTTCCTATTTTATATTTTTACATTAAACGGCTAATCTATCTTTCCGATTTGATAGGATTTTAGCAATATGCAATTTTCTGCAATTCCCCAAACATCAAAACGGCAATCGATTGGTAATAATAATGTATATAGCATTGAATTTATTTATACATTTTAGGTCAAATTTATTCTGTGAGATCTTGTGCAATAATGCCTCATATGCCTATACAATCCCCAGTCCAAACATTTGCTCCCACAAGTATTTTAGCATAGAATTTATTTATACATTTTAGGTCAAATTTATTCTGTGAGATCTTCTGCAATAATGCCTCATATGCCTATACAATTCCCAGTCCAAACATTTGCTCCCACAAGTATATTAGCATTGAATTTATTATACATTTTAGGTCAAATTTATTCTGTGAGATCTTGTGCAATAATGCCTCATATGCCCATACGAGTTCCAGTCCAAACATTTGCTCCCACAAGTATATTAGCATTGAATTTATTATACATTTTAGGTCAAATTTATTCTGTGAGATCTTGTGCAATAATGCCTCATATGCTAACATATTAAGAGTCATTATAAATTTAGTTGTACTTAAATTTATATTGTAAATTAAATAATATATAGTTTTATAAATTGAAATGATCATTTTAACTAATGTAATTTTAACTATAACATGTGAACAAAATGCTTAATATCGTGCTTAACTTTATATGATTTGTATATGTGTATAGCAATGACTTATCTAAATTTGCACAAACCTATTACTATCTTATCCTTATATATTTATTTATATGTGTAGTTTTTTATATAATATTTTAATGTTGTGTTGATACTTTATATTCTTATTTCAATTGTTATTACAACTCTCATTGATTCTATTAACAACCATATATATATCGATTTGTACCCAATTGTTGGCAACCATGTTAATTTAGTTCCTGTGTCAACGTTCATGTTCTAACTAATAAATATCAATGTTTAGTTTCATTCCTGTGTCAACGTTCATGTTCTAACCTAATAGTGGCGACGAGGAACAAGTAAATTAATTAATTGTTTGTAGGAAACATTAGAAATGGATGAATCAAAGTTATCAAAAATTCATTTAGCAGAGTTCAATGCTGAACTACATTCAATTGAGGATTATATATTTAATATGGAATCCATATTGGAAATTAAAGGAATGGAGGCTACTGCATCAGTTAAGAAAAAGGTTCTTCTAGCTTTCATAGGGCTCAATACTATTAAAGAACTTAGACAATTACTTTACCCTACTAAGTTAAAGGATGCACAATATGAAGATATAGAAAAAATGTTATTCCTAAAATACCAACCCCCTCAGACTGTATTTGCTTCAAGATTTGAATTGTTAAATATTACAAGACATAATGGTGAATCCATACTAGAATTAGTCAGAAGAATTAAAACATGTATTAGCAAATGTAATTACAAATCTGACATTGATGAACGTTGCAGGGACCATTTTATTTTTGCAATTAAGTTAAAGAGGCTAGAATTGGAGCTGAGGACCAAATTTCCTGACACCTTAGATGAAGTGGGTAATCCGTTAACTTTTGATAGGGTAATCAATATGGCTTTAACAATGGAGAGGGCAGATACCGAAACACAAGAAGAGAAAGAAGAAATGCTTTGTAAGATTAAACATGAATCATTCTCTCATAATCAACGTGACCAATCAAATAAACATTTTGGAAAAACGGTAAGTTGCTCAAGGTGCCATAAAGAACACCCCAAATTTCGTTGTCCAGCGTTCAATGCCACATGCTACAAATGTAAAAGAAAAGGACATTTTGCCATTGGCTGTCGAAGTTCATTGAATCAGATTGTTGATTACGAATCTTCGGATTCTGTAAACCGGATTGGGCAACATGCTAAACGTCTAACCATTACGGCGAGGCTTAATGGGCATCCGATTTCTATGGATTATGATACTGGAGCGCAGGTCTCCGTTATTAAGGTTAAAGTATGGCAGCTTTTAGGGAGACCGTCGCTTCATGAATGCGCGATTCCCAAAGCCTATGGAAATCAACCCGTCGAAATAATGGGAAAAACTCATATGGTCGTGGAAGTCGGTCATAATTCGCACTATCTTTCGGCTGTAGTTACGAAATCCAAAGATGTACCCTTATTTGGGTTGCCCTGGATTATTAAGTTTGGATTCCAAATTCCTAAAGAAGTTAAAATACATAAAATCAACCAGGAATTTGTGCAAAAGGAATCAATTAATCTCAACAAAGAGTTTCCACTGGTATTCAATGAAACTCCTACCCATTTACAGGGATTTGTTGTAAAAATCATGCTTTTGGACGAAGCGAAACCTATTGCGATCCCGGCGAGAAGAGTTCCTTTCCCGTTACGGAAGCCGGTTGAACTGGAACTCAATAGATTGGTACAGTCAGGTATCATTGAAAAAGTGGATCCTAGTGTTAGTAAAATAACGTGGTGCACGCCGATAGTAAACGTTAGGAAGAAAAATGGCGAAATTAGAATTTGTGCCGATTTCAAGGTCACTCTTAACCCATTCATTCATAATGATCATCACATCATTCCTACGTTTGACGACATAGCAGCTAAAATTCGGGATGGTTATTTATATACCAAAGTTGACTTACGTGATGCATACCTTCAACTACCAATTGCTCTGGAATGTCAGAATTTATTAACTATTTCCACACACGTCGGTTTTTTTAAATACAAAAGAATGCCATTTGGGTTATCTTGTGCGCCTTTGATTTTTCAGAGATACATGGAGAGTATTTTGAGTGGTTGCAACCACACGGGTATTTATTTAGATGATATAATTATCACGGGCAAAGATTACCAGGATCATCTATACAATGTAAGGGAAGTACTGAGCAAGTTACAATCCGTGGGCATGAAAGCACAATTTTCAAAGGTCGAATTTTTGAAAAAATCTATCACTTTTCTTGGACACACCTTTGACAGTGAAGGTATCCACCCTTCAAGTGATAAAGTACGAGCCATCAAAGACTGCCCAGCCCCAAAGAATGTTAAGGAATTGCGTTCCTTTCTGGGCTTAATCAATTATCATGAAAAGTTTATACCACATTTACATGGTATAATGGCTCCCCTACATAAATTAACTAGTATCAAATCAAAATGGTATTGGTCACAAACCGAGGAGTCGGTGTTTCAAAAGGTTAAAACTTTGCTATCGGAGCAGTCTACGTTAGTTCCTTATTCAAATGAGTTACCGCTGATCCTGGAATGCGACGCATCGGAACATGGATTTGGAGCGGTACTTTTTCACTTAATTGGCGATAATAAGAGGCCAATTGCTTACGCGTCAAGGACGTTGATTGATGGTGAGAAGCAATACGCATCAATCGATAGAGAAGCAAGGGCCTTAGTCTTTGGTATGGAAAAGTTTCATACTTACTTATCAGGTCGCAAGTTTGTGCTACGCACGGACCATAAACCGTTGGAAAGGATTTTTGGGGCTTCAAGGGAATTGCCCAAAATCAGCAATAACCGTTTAATAAGGTGGGCATGGAAAATGTCGGGGTATGATTATAAAATAGAATACATTCCTGGCAAAGATAACGGTTGTGCTGATGCCTTATCTCGTTTACCGGCCCCTGCCACGGAGTCCGATATGATCAATTTTTACAAAAGCAATTCGATAAATAGTATTCGTCTTTTAAATCTACAAGATTTACACTTAACAGAGGAATTATTAATAAAGGAATCTCTCGTGGATACAAACTTAAAACTGTTAAAAAGATTTATAGATAAAGGTTGGCCTAAAAGCAAAAAGGACCTCCACAAGGATATTCAAGTTTTTTTTGACAGGAAGAATGAGTTAGAGCATGACAAGGGAGTCATTTTTGTAGACGGCCTGATAATTGTGCCGTCACGACTAAGGCATCAAGTCCTGTCAATAATTCACCGGGGCCATCCAGGGATCAATGCAATGAAATCGATCGCCAGATTATATGTTTATTGGCCGCACATGGATAAGGATATTGAAAGGCACGTGCAGAATTGTGTGGGGTGCCAGAAAAATAGAAGTAATAGACCTGAAGTCCCTCTGTATTCTTGGAACGTAACTGAAAACCCTTGGGAAAGGGTACATTTAGATTATGCGGGGCCAGTTGACGGATATTATTGGTTGGTGGCGGTGGATTCGTTTTCCAAATGGATTGAAGTAGCGCAGTTACGAAGTTCGACCATTCAGGTTACATTAAAGAAATTACGAGAGTGGTTTGCCAGATGGGGCGTTCCGAAACAAATAGTTACGGACAACGGACCCCAGTTTAGAAGCCAAGAGATGCACTTCTTTTGTGATCAGTATCATATTAAACACATTAAAACAACGCCGTACCATCCAAAAACGAATGGACTCGTCGAAAGAGCCATCAGGACGTTGAAATCACGTTACGCAGCGGCGCGCGAATATAATGCGGACCCGGAAGTCTGCATGTTAGATGTCCTCCTTAGCTATCGCATAAGCGAGCATTCTTCAACCGGTAGATCCCCATCTAAAGCATTAATTGGAAGAAATGTTAAAACGGCGTTGGACTGGGTACGTCCCACTCAGAAGAAATATATGGAACAAAAAATCGATAAACAGGAAGAGTGGCATGATGCGCATGCGGCGAAGAGAGAATTCATTCCGGGTCAATTGGTATGGGTAAAAAATGAAATGAATAGCGGGTGGAGAGCGGGAAAGATTCTTAAACGCAACGGACCTTGGTCCTATCTAGTGGAAACGCGTAACAAAAACATGCGAAAACATGGTGATCAGTTGAGAGATCGGGCAAGCATTGTTGATCCTCAGGTCCCGGAAGAGGGGGAAGATGATAGTTCTGACGACATGTCTTCTGGTCCAACACCAAACGAACAAGAACAAGAAAGTAGTACCATCCTAAGGAAATCGGAAAGGATTAGGAAACCCCCCAGCCGTTTAATAGAAGAAATTTAGGCTTTTGTAGGCGAAGGGAAATGTTGTGTTGATACTTTATATTCTTATTTCAATTGTTATTACAACTCTCATTGATTCTATTAACAACCATATATATATCGATTTGTACCCAATTGTTGGCAACCATGTTAATTTAGTTCCTGTGTCAACGTTCATGTTCTAACTAATAAATATCAATGTTTAGTTTCATTCCTGTGTCAACGTTCATGTTCTAACCTAATAATAATGTTCTATATTAGCACAAGATCTGGAGAAGAAAAAAATGGCAGTTTTATAATAGTACAATCTTTATAAAAGGGTTTCTCTAAATGTTGTGAGAATGTGTCTCATTACAACACCTCCTAGAATAACTTTGCCTGGGCTAATCAAGCCCAACAATTTGCTTCTCCAAGTATATAACCCTTGCATTTTTTTGTACTTTTTAAGTCCACAAGCTGGGAGAATACATGCAATAGCTCCTCCTCAAACTAATTTGCTAATTCAAGCCCAACAATTTGCTTCTCCAAGTATATAACCCTTTTATATTTATATGCTTTTTAGGTCTACAAGCTCGGAGAATATGATGCTGATGCTTATATATTATTAAATACATAGAGGAATATGAGAAGCCTGGATTTGACATAAATCAAAGAGCCTACTTAAAAAGAAAATCTGTCTTTTTCATATTAAAAAATAAAAATTTATTTCATATAATAAACTTATATGATGGGAAATGATAAATTTATTTCCACCAAATTATATGATCTATAAAATTAAACATAAAACAGATATATATTAAGAATATCTAAAGACAAAACATAAAAAAATAAAGGTAAAACAGAGATTTTTTAAGTGAATTGGAACAGAAAACATACAAATTTAAAGGTAAAACAAAGATTTATAATGTAACTATATAGTCTAAATTAATTTTATTAAGTAAATAAACAAACTAAATATAAACAAAAACAGAGAATTATTAAGTAAGATTACTTCATGAATGAAAGATGGGAAATTTTAAGAGTGAGTGAAAAAGAAATTAAATTGAGTTGTTTTACAATTATAATTATTAATTAACTCTTCATTAATTTAAAGTATATGATAATTGTATTTTATACCATAACTTATACTATTTGTCTTATATCATCTAAATTATTTGATAATTTTTGGGTATATCCTCTAAGAATAAAATTGACACATGAATAAATTTTTAGAGTTAGAAGAAATTGAATTTGGATGTTTTGACATACATATGATTGTTATATATGAATATCATGTATTTCAAATTTCATGCAACATATAAATATAAGAGTCAAAAAGTCTTAAATACTAAAAACTTTGAGAACAATATCAATGTATGCTATATACATATAGAATGCAAGCAAATAGTTTATTTACAATGTTAAAGTAACATTATTTCTTAACAAAACAATTTTTATAATGCACTCTTTAAATTTGTACCTTTCCATTATTTAAAAGTATTGGGTATCTGACAAAAGAGTTTTCAATGACAACATGTCACGTTCCTCCTCGTTTAAGCACTTACATTTCTCAATATCTATGAATCCTCTATATCTTATAATGGGTGTTTCCTTACAAACCCTTTTCATAAAGAATATATTATTATAAAACTGCCATTTTTTTCCTTCTCCAGATCTTGTGCTAATATAGAACATTATAAAATATTATATAAAAACTACACATATAATTACAAAAATATATAAGAAGAAGATAGTAATAGGTTTGTGCGAATTTAGATAAGCCATTGCTATACTTATACAAATAATATAAGATTATCCACAATATTAAGCATTTTGTTCACATGTAATAGGCAAAATTATATTAATTAAAATAATCATCAAATTGTGTTGATTAGCAATAATTTCAAAAATTAAGTTGATAGTAAAATTGTCTACGCAATCATTTTAATTAATTGATATAAAACTATATATTATTTAATTTACAATATTTTATCCTTAAAAAAACTACTACATAATTATTTATAAAATTTAAGTAAAATTAAATTTACACTGTCAAATAAAAAAGTGTCAAAACAAGGTAATACATTATATACAATACAATCGCATAAATATCAGTTTTTTTGATATAAACTTTATACATGATCGTATATTTTAAAAACTAAAATCATATATTTATATATAACAAACTAATATATTTTTATTTATTTATAATAAACTGCTCATATCTATAGTCTTGACAGGCAACTCTTTAATATCACATTGTTATTATAAAACCTTTATATAGTTGTTTAATATAAATTAAATTTTTACATACAATTAATTTTTAATATTATTTTACGCTTTAGATTTATTGTCTACTTTGTTAAACCATTCGAAGGGATGGAAATTCGAACCGTTCGACTGGATTCAATTTTAACAGATAAACTTACGGCCTAGGCTATGTATTCTCGATTTTGAGTGATAAATAACAAACCGTAAAACGCATTTCTTAAACGTTCCATTGCATCTAACCCTAACCCTAACCTAAAACGCTGTCCTAAAACCCTAACCCCGAACCTTAACCCTGTCCCTTAAAGATAATTTTGACTTGAAAGGATTATTTTTAAACAATAACACACAAATTCGATTGCGATGATTGCGCTCGGGAATGGAACGTTTAAGAAATGCGTTTTACGTTTTGTTATTTATCACTCAAAATCGAGAATACATAGCCTGGTTCTAAACTTACAGCAATTCAATTTGAAATCTGTCGCTTCGAAAAAGTCTCACGATCGTGAGACTTTGACCCGAAGGGCATTATACCGGTTGCCCTAAAACGGTTATATTAATTGTATAATGTAATATATATTATATTGTATTGTATTTAATCTGTTGTATAATATTTATTTTATTGTATTATATTTATGGTATTATATCATATTTATACTATATTATTTTAATTTTTAATTTGCATAATGATTATGTTGCAGTCACGTGTTCAATGATCGCGAATCGCCTAATGAACCAGATTCGATATGTTACTAAAGTTGAATGTCTGATAACTAGTAATGTAAGAGTAAACACAGCAAAATACAATATAATTCTTTATTTTTTTTTAATTCCGTGGACGATTTTGTTTTTTTTGCTAGCATAACATCCACTTTGAATAAGTGGTAGCGGGTTAAAAGAGATTTTTGAGGGTAACAAGCAAGAGTAATACGTCCCTGTTAGATTTTATAAAATTGTCTTATATACATGACATTAAATCCTAATTTAACTTGATTTATTAAGAGTAAAAAATAATAAAAATATTTGCTTTGAAATTGTATACAATTAGTAAGTTTCAAATATTAAAGTTTTGGTATTTTAATATCTTAAACTTTGGGCACTTTAGAAACCGCATAATCTATCTAAGCAATAAAAGTTGATAGAACACCTTAGGAGGTGAACTGTAACACTTTTAGTAAATCATGATGGTAAATTTTTTAAAAGTAGCTTTTGTCTAATAATCATGGCCGTTAGGGGTCCATGATTGGACCTGTGGGTTCCGACAGGGTAAACCCTGTTATCCCCAACAGCGTTTATTTGTAAAAACTACTCAATAAACAAAAGTATAGCTTAAATATAAACAAGAAACGAAGCGACGTATTAAATGACGCGGTGTTAAGTGATAGCTAAACATGACGTAAGTAAAAGTACAAGTAAGGGTACAAGTGGCCAAATTTATTGATGGTAATGGACACAAATTTTTGAAGAAGGTGCGTGAAAGGTAAGTCATAGCGAGAAATTCCAAAAAGTGCGATATGATGGCTTTCCTTTTCTACTTATGCAGCCTGGTGCGCATGGGGGTTAGTTCTGTTCCTCAACTTCGGTAACATGAATTTCGCCACCCGTGTATGTGGTCCAGTCGAACATTTCTCCCTCCTCGTCAAAGATGTCGGGGAGAATCTGGCCTGCCGGGGGCAGGCCTGATAGGATTGACGGGACGGTGTATCGTTCCGGGGATAACTAGACTCGACGAGTAGTTAGCTGGGTTCTCCTCGGTTGGAATCCATTGGATATTATACCTGATGGCTAGTAGGGCATTGAGCCCATATTCTTTAACGAATCGGGAGATTAACGTTTCGCTGATCGGCAAGTTTGACCCTCCTTTGTATAGTATATAGTATGCCGTGGTGAAATCGGTTCGGATACGAGGGAAGGGGTGCCCTTCGTATCGGGACACGAGGTAACCATATAGAGCGGCCAGTGTTTCGCATAGAGTAATGTGTCGTGTCTCGGGGAGTTCGAAGTTGAACGCAGCCGCCGCGTCAGCAAAAGTGATGGGGAACTACTTATTACCGCTGAAAATGCCTATGTGATCATTAGAGGCATCTGTGTATACAAATCTATCAGGGGGAACGTATAAAGGTATGCGCGGCTTAAGTGAGTTTATTATGGTGAACAATTTAAAGCAAGCAACATTCATATTAAAAAACGTGAATTATACGAGAGGTAAGCATAAAACGGCGCTATTAATTTTGACATTCCCGTAAGGTTAAACCAAAAGTAATTTATAACACCCAGGGCTTCTTGGGTAGGGGGGGGGATGGTGTTGGTGGCGAAGCCGTAGATTAGTATGTCCGCGGGGTACTCGAGACGTATGACGACTAGGTGCAGCGGATTAAATGATCCATGAAGGACAGCTTTAGCCCCAGGTACTCGATCTTTCGCTCGGGGAGGATGGAGGACTTTCTTGCGTTGATCGTAAGGCCCCAGTCGGATGCGAGGGATAATAGGGATTCGAGGTCTTCCTGGGCGGCAGTGTACGAGTCCCCGTAGATAAGGATGTCGTCCAAATACACATTGTATTTACATTAGGGGACTAGTTTAGCTGCTAGGCCCGACGCTATCATTTGGAGGACGTATGGGGAATATGATGCCCCCATTGAAAGGACCTTGTATCTGTATTTATTTTCACGAAAAATGTACGCTGCGTATTTTCGGGCGACTATATCTAGAGGGACGCTGAAGAAAGCGGCCTTAAGGTCTATATTCGCGGCGTAGTGAGCTTTGCTCAGCTGACGGGACGTGAGGGGGATTGACGCAAGTTTGACAGGGTAATGGACAAAATTTTTAGATACTTGGGACAGGTCCGTGATTACCCTCGCGTCTCCGTTTGACTTTGGAATAAAGAATGTGGCTGATTTTACGAATTCATTAGTGGTGAGTTATACGATGTCAGTGTTAAACATTGTCTGGAAGTATTCCGACTTTCCACGGGATATGGCTTTCCGTCGAGACGTGAGGAATATCCCATGATGAGCACAAATTTTCGCCATATCCAGCCTAGGCATGAAGCTTTTCCGAGCCACTCTGCGTGTAAAAGAGGATTGGAGAGGATGAGGCCTAAGTCGGGAAGTGGCTATATCCAGGGGCCCCGTTGGGGGGGGGAGAAGGTTCCTTGTTCCATTTAAATATGGATTTGTGGAGGCCAAAGATGGGAAGCGTTTTTGATCCCAAATCCCGGCCGAAGGCGGCTTCCACTATAAGATGCGATGCTCGAAGTCGGGGGGTGGAAAAAAGATATACGAATATTCGGGATTAGATGGTAATTGAATCCCGCCCGTTGCCCCCGACGGGAGCTCGGATGGGGAGAAAATCTAGAGGCGCATCTCCCTTATTTGGAAAATTGCTTGGGTAAGCCATCTGGGAGACCTGAAATTATTCGCCCCATCGGAAAGCGGTAAGCCCAAAGGCCCAATTTCCCACGATCCTACCAATTCTGCGCCTTATTCCTGGCAGAGGCCGGCGCCTTTTTGACGTGGCGGCCCTTTGAGAAGCCTCTGCCTCTGCCAGCGCCAGGAAATAACTGTTTCCGAGCATGAACCACCTCCAGATTAGGAATATTCCAATCTTATCTTCGGCGAATGACTTGTCATTCTTTACGGCTGTAGCCCAGTTAAAGTTAATTGCCATGTGAAAGGTTGTAAGACGGGCGTTTGACTCCTTGATTAGGATGTCTGGGGATGAAAGGTTTCGGCAACCAGGAAGATATATTGGGCTTCCTTACGGTTCCTTTGCGAAACCTTGTAGAAAAGTTAGTCATAAGCTCCTTTAACTTGTTGAACTTGTCTCCGATCTCTTCAAGCTTTTTTGCCGGTGTTTTAGTGGCCGGTTCCGGCTGTACAATATTGATAGCCGGTTGAGGAGCGGCTCTTTGGACCCGTAATTGCAGGATCAGCTGCTTGATTGTTTGCTGCGATAGGTTGAACTCTTCGCGGGATCTCCGATTCTGTTCCGTGATGACTCTAACATTTCAGCTATATTTACTTGACCCCCGTAAGGGGTTGGCGAGTTGTCGTGGGTCGAAATCGTCCGGATTGTCGAGATTTCGCTGTAGCGGAGTTTGCCGCATGAGAGTATAAGGATCTCTAGAGGGACGCACCATATTAATTTGCGATATTTGGCTAAATTAATATAAATCTATGGATAATGGACACGAATGATTAAAGAAGGTGCGTGAAAAGTAACTCGTAGCGAGAAATTCCAAAACTCGTCTCGTCTCGGTCTCGAAAGCAAAATCTCGTCTCGTTTCGGAAGCGATTATAAAAATCTCGATCTCGTCTCTTCTCTGTCTAGGAGAATCTAAAAGGGTACACGTTTTGTGCGTTGATGAGCAGTCTATCTAGTCTATGGTTCGAGTATATTGATTATATATTGCACAATTTCCACAATTATAGAAATTATAGTTGTCGTATCCTGGATACAGAACGAGGTTACGGAGGGAGCGTAATAAATTTCGCAAAGAACAAAAACCCGTCAAGGCAGGGAATATAAACTGGCAGAGTTACTTCGAGCAACGAGGCCCGAGACATAAAAGGAACGTGTCATTGGTAGCTTTGATTGGAATAGTAAAATAGAGACTTAAAAGGAATGTACCCTTGAGAACAGCGGGGCAATAAATTAGGATACCAAAAGGTTTGGAACGAAAAGGGGCCAAAGAAGCCAGAAAACCTTGAAAGGGATGGGCAATAAATTAAGGATTGGAACGAAGAAGGAGGTCGAAGAATGGGAAAAGTTAACGACGCCAAGAAAATCAAACCTATATAAGCCCCATGAAAATCAATACACAGAGAATCTAGATTTTCCCAACTCTTGCATTCATTCATTTCTCGTGGTGAAAGGTCCTCTCCATAAATAACCATTACTAGTTTTGGTGTTTTCTTCCCCCCCCCCGTGTCCTGTATTACGTGCATTGTATTTCGGAGTTATTGGTACGCCATTATTCATACGTTCATTGGAAAATTGATTGAGGAATTAAAGTTTAATTTATTCCTGGACCCGGAATAAATATTCCCTCGGATAAACTGACAGGCCCGGAACCATTAAACCTTCTCCCAAATATAACAGTTCCCCGAAGCTTTACCTCAGTCAGTCTCCTTAAGTTTTGTCTATATATCCCTCATCAAAATAAGACAATAGTAAATTTGAATGCACCTGCCAAGTTCAGTTTATAATATGAAAGGTAATGCATATGACAAAACCATGCATTCACATAATGTTTTATTAAGGTTCAAAAATGTGGGAGGTATACTATTAGTTGAAGGATGAAAACTTCTAGAAAACTCATAATCTATTAGGGCGTCATAGGATACTAAATTGTACTTGTGAAATCGTTAAGCAGGAACAAATGACGTTAGAGTGCTCAAATTTAGAAACACTTAAGCTTAACTTGTATAATTATTCAAAATAATTGACCACCAATTTGTATTTACCGCATCATGCAGGAATCAACTGTAATTGCCAATTTTAAACTTTTTGCAAACATATATCATATTTACTACACTTAGGTGTTATTTTAATATCAAATATATTCCTATCATATTGATTTATATTCAAAACCTTAAATGTAAATCATGCAAATAAAAATAAGCAATAATTTATTAATATCTAATGATCAATAAAATGCCACATTCAACCACCATCCTTGACTTATAGCATGTGTAATCGCCAAGTTGATCTCCTCCATCTTAGCTACTATCAATAAATTACACGGGTCAACAAATAATGGACTTGTGAAATCAACCGGCAAACTGTTTGCAGATCCTGGTAGAGTTTTTCACGGTGAACACAAATATGTCTTTAATATTTTCCCTATACGTCAAGTTTTTTAGATATTCGCTGTCAAAGTTGCCAAAAACGCGATTTTAGCGTTTTTCAAACGTCAATAACTTGAAAATTAGTTGGTAAAAATTTTATTTAATAGATTTAATTCGTAGATATAGTGGAGAGAAATTTATTTGCAATTTTTTTTTATCCTAGCACTTTTACTTTTTAAATTATATACAAAATTAATTATCCCATTGACAAATTACACCAGACTTGACGTCGCCCTCCCTTCTCTTCAACACTAGGAATAGAGATGCACCGATACCACTATTTTGTGCCGATACCGATACCAGCCGATACTTAAGATTTTTTTGCCGATACCGATACCATGCCGATACTTATAATAAAAAAAAAATTTTATACTAAATGTCTAGTTTTTAAATGTTTCCTTAAATTTGAAGTGTTAAAGGAATGTTTGTCTTTGCCCCCACGACTTATTTTAGCTTTGCATAATTCACAGATTACAATTTTTTCATCTGCTGACACAACAAAATAACTCCATAGTGTATCTAAAGAATCCATCTAAGGCTTAATATATAATAATTTTTAAAATAAAATAATATTTACCTAAAAGCGCAGTCGGAACAGATGGTCAATGAGTTTATTATACTCCACATAGAAATATTTATAGCCAATCAAATGAAACAATTTTCAAAAAATTTGAAAAGTCCTCTATTTTTTAATCGTAGGAGATACTATAAGTATTATTTTTTGAGTTTCATATTAAAAAAGGTATCGGCTTGGTAATTGCCGATACTAGCAAAGTATCGGCCGATACTTTTGGCAAGGTATCGGCGCCGATACCATGCCGATACTTGGTATCGGTGCATCTCTACTAGGAATTAAGCTCCTCCCTTTCTCCTCCACTCCCGCCCCCTTCATGTGTGCTTGGCCTTGGATAGATATGGGGGCGGGAGTGGAAGAGATGGAGAAAGGGGGAGAGAGATGTGTTAGTAAACAGCGCGTGTGTAGTATGAACACTAATGAACTCCTTTTTTCAGACATAGTGGGACGAATTTTGATAAGGAAAAGGAGTTTACGCAAACGCTTATAAATTTGAGTATAAGGGAGATATAAAAAAATAAAATAATGGACCTATAGATGAAACTTTAATCTACATGAATATATTACTATTTTTCGCTAAATATTAAAAACGCCGTAGCAATTTAGCCTCAAAAAGGGCTTTTTGGCACTTTCAACCTCGTATATCTAAAAAAACTGGTAATCGTAGGAAAAAACTAAAAACATATTATTTTTTAGGGCAAAATTCTCAATCAGAATTATTGGTCGGATAGCGGGATACAATCACAAAGTCAACATTTGTAGAGCTGTGTTATACAAGTTAAGCTACGGTGGTTTGAGATTTTTGAGCACCCGCTTAACGATTTTAAAAGTACAGTAGAGTATTTAATGACACCGTACTAGATTAAATCTTAAATCATGGGTTTATAAATTTTTATGCTTGAGGTAAAATATGTCTCCCAAATTTTTGAACATTAATAAAGACATTATGTAAATACTTTTGTCATATGCATTACTTTTCACATTAGAGCCTGGTGCATTCAAAATTACCTTAATTGTGCAATTTAAAATAAATACACGAACCTATCGATAAATAACTATGACAAAGTTAGTTAGAGTTGGAAGCTATTTTTGTCATAAATTTAAATGCACCTTAATCCTATAATAATGCTGCTTTTATTGTTTTTACAACGTTTTAATATGTGCAACTAGTAATCAATTTTGTAAATAATAATTATCATTAAAAGTCACTCGCACTTAGTGTTTTATAACGCCATAGTTAACATGCAATGAACACTATGGGCCATGGGCGTAGCCAGGTTTCGGATTAGGGGGGGGGAGGCAAAACGTTTAAAAGTTCAATTAGAGGGGGGTAAAACATAATTTTTCATAGTTTTTCCATTGAAATTTTTTTTCCGTAAATTAGGGGGGGGCAGCCCCCCCTCTGGCTACGCCCATGCTATGGGCTATAATTGATGATGGTATTATCAATGAACTTAAATGTTTGCCTTAAATATGTTAAGGTCTACTTTCTTTAGCCAGGGTTATTAAAGGGTCATTTGCTCAATTATGTGTCCATTTTACTTAAAAAAAGCATTTTAACACTTAAAAAAATTATGCAACTAAGTCAACTATAAGAAACCTCTAATTTTCTAAGTCTATTTATAGTTGACAGACAAAGTGAATTTGATACAAATGTTATAATTTGCTGGAACAATAAAATTTAATTTTCTATACTTCAAATTTATTTATAGTTTTTTAGTCTGCACTATCCAAATCTATAGCTAATGTTATTTTTATGAATTAATTATATCTTTATATTGTCAATGAGATGTCGTGTCCAGCTAAATCTTTAAAATGTTTGTGTATTAAAGTTTTTCAAAGATATAAAAGTTTGCCATTTAGATTTTTTTACACTTATTTAATTTTTTTAATATACCATAAGAATTTTTATTCCGTATAAATTCTTTTCTAAAAGTCGAGACGAGACCGAGATTTTTTTAGACCGACAAGACGAGATTTTTATAATCGCTGCCGGGATGAGACGAGATTTTGTTTTCGAGACCGAGACGAGATCGAAACACTACTCACTAGATTATAAATCAAATCGTCGATTTCTGGCACATGTTTGTTGACCGTAAATCGATACATGATGCATAATCTAAGGCTTAGACTTACACCACATTTTTGATGGCGCCAAAAGAATTGGCCAACATGATAAATCTCTTGACTTAATCAAGTTGTATGCTGACACAACCTGTCGTGTGAAGATAAATATCGGTCGAATTATTATTTTGATTGCCAAGTTATGATATCGCATTCTTATGGCCATCTGCCGCATCCTTAATTTAAGACACTTCACTAATTGTTTACAAAAAAAGCTGATGACATATAGACTACATAGACAACTCACGTCACATGTTTCATATAGTAAAATAAGTACCCTAAAATTCACCAATGTTTTTCTGCAGTGAACCCCATTACTACAGAAAAAGTAAACTTACCTTCCTCGAAATTCAGATGACACCAAATTGTGTTAACAATCACAGTATTTCTATGAGTTTTGTAACTGATATATATTTCCTTATTTGTGCACATTTCAAATTGGCGGAAAGATGGTGCATTTATTTAAAATGATGAGCAGCGCTAGTTTTCAATAACATAAGTTAATATAGTTGCGGATTTATTGTTTATCGTAAAAGTAATAAAAAAAACAAATTCTTATATAACAATTAACGGTAAGAGTGCTTATACATTTACACAATAATAAGCTTTTTTGTCAGTTTTGTAAACTTTATTATTTACTTATAAGGTGTTTTTGGGCGAAAGCCCCTATACACATAAAAAACAATAAATGTAAATATGTAAACTTTTACAATAATAAAAGATTTACACAAAGAAAAATAAGGTACATTTTTGTTTGTTAACTTATCACGGCTATAAAACGTAAGCCTCTGGTAATAACATAAACTTTGTGTTTTCAGATGGAGAAGGTTCAATTAATATACCTATCTCTGTACAAATTTTCAATTAAGGTGTACACTTTATGGTAAACTTGTAATACAAGCCGAGGTTGGATAAAACAAAAGATCAAGGATAGATTAATCATATTTATAATATCTTAACTTTCTTGAATTCGATTAGATAGCCAATCTACTCGAAAACAAATACCTTTCCCTCATGTCATAAACTAATTAAGAGAATAGTAGATATCAGTAAAAAATTTTATTTTTAATCAATCAATTCTATTCCAACGTTCTGTCCGACATTCTACGTTCAAGACTAAATCTTGTCCTAAAATTTTAAAATCTTCAATTATACTGGCGTAATCGATCGTTAAATCCAGGATTTTCAGGTCGCCAATCGGACGTTTGTAACAATATTTTCGTTTCTGTAGCAATGATTTCCATAAAATAAATTAAGGTTAATTAATGATGAGATATAATGCATAAACGTAAAACGTTTTTAATAAAACCATGTTAAAAAAAACCTTATACGTTTACTTATATAATCATGTTAAAACACCAGAAAACACATCAAACGGCTGGGTTTTGTTTGGTCGACCTTTGGCTCTAAAACATAAACAAGCCAATATGTTTGGTCTCTTTTTCTTAGTCTACCTCTAGGCTTGGTAGAAATTTGAAAAAGAGACCAGAATCGATCGTTAGTGTTAGTTGAAGCAAAGGTCGACCAAACAAAACCCAGCCGCTTTTGCAACAACCTGAACGCTTGCGCTTTCGTTTACGATATATATGGCCTATACTATTGCGTGTTTGGCTCACACAATACCTTCATTTAATAACAAGTCTATCGGTGAAAGATTGAGGATTGCCACTTAGATATAAAGTGCTTTTTACGCTTAAAATGTGTTGGATTTTGGTTGAAAATCAAGCATTACGATATTAATAGGTTTTGAATTTCAGGAACTTATCGTATGGAGGCTTCCTTTCTTTTAATTAGTTTGCAACATGCTGTGCAGTTCTTTACTTTTTGTTGTTCATCATAATGATGTGATGTTCCAACTTCGCCCTTCCCTGGATAGTCCCAGTAAAACCAAAGGTCAACCAAACAAACCCAGCTGTTTTTACAACACTAAGCCATACACTCCAGTATATATCAAAGAAGTATAATTTATAAGCTATAATGTAATTATGCAACCCACTTCCAAAAATGTATGTTTTTAGAATTAATACTTGAAAAAACTACTTGTGTTATCATTTATTAGCAGAATGTACTTGATTCGCCAAAGTGTTGGACGGTTTCCATAAGACACATATCACGTGTCCACCATAGAGGTCGTGAAAGAAAAGGGCCACGTGACCGAATGTACACTAAAATGCAATTGATTAAAAACCACTTAGGGCTGTTTTAAAAAAAAAATTACACAAATGCGACCCTTACCGTTTAAAAGAATAAAAAAAAGCTTGAATTTTAAATATCCCATAATTTTGCACCTATTTATAGTATATAAACATAAACTCAAAATACCAACTTAAAAGCCCCTTTCATTTCACAACAACTAAGGAAAGTCCCACAACTTCAAAAGCGAATATTCTAAATTAAATCACATAGTTATGCCAATAATCAAGCTATTGAACCAAAATATCCCAAAATCCATTGACAAAAGCTAGCCAACAAATACAAATGCCAAGGTAATATTTCTCTCTCTAACTCTACAATTCTAAAAAATAGCCCCCATTTATTTTTTCTGGTAAATTTTCACGAATAAAAATAATTGATTGGTTGAATATTATATAAGGAGTTCATAAAAAATAACCTTGAGTAGGTTAAGATAATCATTAGCTGGATCGAATCCAGTTATGGGAGTAGATTTGGAAATAACATTCATAGTATCCCCTTTGCAATCAGCGGGCACGTATAATTTAGATGGTTTTTGAAAGCTTTGAAACGAACGGGTATTCCTCGATTTGACGAGCCTTATAAGCACGTCATAGTCTTCAAGCGGAGTAGTAAACATTTGCTAAAACCACGAATACACAATGGAAAAATAAAATTATTTCCCGGACAAATTTAAAGTGCTTCAAAGAGAGTCTAGTTGCAAAGATGACTGTCAATCTATTTGTAAAATTTTTTGCTGAGTTACAAAAAAGCTTTACCCCCTTCTATTGCAATTATAGAAATATGGTATAATACTTTTGGGTAATAAATATGGGCAGAATTAGAGTTGGATTTTAAATGGTTTTATCAGAAGAGCCACTACCTCGATTACACCTTTTTAACTTAGCAAATCCTTATTATAACCAACAGTGATAGACTGGAGAGTGTGCTAAATGCAAGGGATGAGGATGTTTGATTAGCTTTTTGCGGCCATTAAAGGTTTATATAATAAAAATAAAAAATCACTTGTAAATGAAAAGTTTAATAAAGTCACTTTGTGAGAGATGGTAGGGTAGCGAACCTACGTTTTTTGTGTAAGCTGCCACTTTGTATTGCAAATAGTAATGAGCATTATCATAACAAAAAGTTTAGGTAAAAACTCCCAAAAATTGTCTTTTACCGTAACTCCGCCCCCCCTTACCCCAGATCATTCCTGATCAATTTAAATAAGAAATTGGCAATAAAATTTGTGACGAATAATAACAACTAACCCACAAAACATTTAAATATGTAATATGGTAAAAATCCATTGGCTCCACCCCCCCCCCCCCCCACCCTCAACTAGTGTTGAAAAAGGACGTTTCCTTTAAGAAATTTTACCCGATAAAGATTATCACATTTGGTAGTGGCATCATCATACTTCCAAAGTTCTAAGGCTGATAAATCTCGTAACTGTCGTTCATTATCTCGACTCAACATTAGTAGTCGTCTGCAGGCAGGTGGGCCCGGGCTCAGTTTTTGAACCAATCTATTGGCGGATTCTGATAATTTAGACCCGGTACCTCCAATAGTGGTACAAAGGACAGTAATGCAAGGGTATTCGCTCCTCCGAAAGGCATCAATATTTTTGAATAAATCGCGAATTTTTTGTGGCTCTACGGTAGTTTTCGAGGTTGATTTTGAAGTTTCGACATCTTCAGCGGTTAATAAAAGAACGCATAAAGGCTTAAACTTCCAATCGTAACTAGTAACGAGGTGTAGGAAGCGGGCTAACCCCAAACTAGGAGAACTGTGATAAACAATTAAAACAATAAAGGTTAAGGCAAATATGTATTTGACAATATTACCGATGGTAAAAGCTTTATAAACGGATTTTATAATGGTAAAATATTAATATCTCACAGGTCAAAATAACGATCCCTAATCTGACAAATCGTTACGATTGAACATATATACATTTCAAATTTATTTTCAACAACTACAATTCCCATAGATGATGTTAAAACAAATTTTTTTTCAAAATAACCTTATCCAGTTGTAAAGATAAGATCTCAAATTTTCAAAAGAATAATAATTGTAGTAACTACTTAATAGGTCCATATGGTTCGGGCGAGAGATAGATATAAGCGACGACAATATCAAGCCACAATTCGTGAAAGAGGAGGTCATTCTTATCCTCAAAATCCATGCTTCTATAGTTCGGAGCCGAGAGTAACATGTGAGAGGCCAACCATCTCTTCACCAGGCGACAGGTTAGGGAATAACAAGGAAATTTCGGGTGCAACTAAAAGATGAGAATATTATATTCAAAATTGTTTACATTCGTATATATATATCATGGTCAAGAAACTACATCAAAATGAATAACAAAGTTCACAGTTAACTTAGTTTCCAAATTCGATGATAAAACACGATGGCTAATTTAAAAGAAAATATATATTATTACAATAAGCGCTATTTTAATGGAATAACTTTAAAAAATGGACACGGCCACAATATATAAGTAAGGCTTTATCATATTCCGGGCATTTGAAGAAAATAAAAAAAATTTTATAGATAGATGCATATAAGTCTTAGGTAGTGTATATGTTTACAGCTAACAAAGCTTGCGATATTTCGTGAGCGGTTTGGCATTCGTCATCTGACAGGGCCATTGAATTAGACAAGCTCTGTAACGTAGGTGGGCCCGCGAGGTGCAAATGAAAACAGAATCCGCGGTAAAAAACTTCCAAGTAAAAGATCCAACTTGATTTTTGGGCCCGCTTTTTGCACAGAGAACAGCGTTGGACAATGTCTTTCAAGGCATGCCTCATGCTGATCAGCAAAGCTGTTTTAACCTTTTCCACCGCCCTTTCCCCATTCAGTAATTCTCCATTCCTACCTTCTTCTTTCAACGCCGAAAATTTTAAAATCGTTAAAATACATTTCACAAAATAAAAGGTTAAAAATGCTTTTGCATCCATAGACAATAATAGAGTAAGCTATTAAACATTCTACCAGTTTATGCCCTACCTTTGGCTAATATAAACATTAACAGCAACAAAAATATGTGATTTAGGTTAACAATTAAAAACCAAGTGGTTGCGAAAAAACGAACCATGATGACCTCCTGACTATGGTAATAAAACTATAACTTTCCATGATGTAACTAGCGCTAATCAATTAAACATAAGTAGCGACTAAAACTAAGAAATTGACATTAAACGATTACAATAATACCGTGTCGTCTACGCCTGTTAAACCCAAAACTTTCAATTACACTGCAAAAAACAAGCAAGACATAAAATTTTCCATTTTAAATAGGCATTATGCAGCAGATAGGCGACTTTTCCCCTATTATGTAATCAAGTCACAATTTAATTTAGAACAGACCAGTGTTAGTAGCAGGATGAGAAGTAGCTGCATTCAATGGTTGTGGCCATTTGCTATTCCGTTCTGGCCAAAGTATAAGAGTTGTGTAGGGAATGTAACTCGGAGTTTTCTTGTTGTCTCCGTTGGGGTACGGTCTTTTGCGATGATGACCCTCAACCGAGATTTGTCGTTCGGCATCCTCTTTAGGACGATCCTTAGAGAAATCACCCGAACACAACGGAGGAAATGGCTATTAATTTTAGAAAAAAATTTTAGATGGCGTCTTAAATTTCTTAGCCAAAAGTTACGGGGTCAAAAAGTGGAGAAATATTGGGTAAAAGCTGCAAAATCCGTTTTTTGCATTCAATATAGGAAAAGGTTTTCGCGATTACTTCGCTAAAAAACGTAAGAATAAAAATACATTTTAATCGAAAGCAACGTCAGGAAAATATCTCATGGACCCATTTCTTATTCAAAAGAATAAAAGTTTCCTCAAGATATATTCATTATTTTAACGTGTCTTAAAATAAATTTTAAAAATATTTTACAAATTATATTTTACTTCAGTTTGACGGTATATAGAGTCTAAACCACCGGTTACGGATTCAATTTCCAGGGGTAATTCAGTTAGGTCTTCCCTCAAAATTTTGCAAAGTTGGTCTCTGGCCTGAACGTGCTGCAAAAATGCACTTTCTCCCGTCCCATAAGTCAAGGACAATTTTTGGCCTCCCGTGACCTCTTTGGCACCTAAGACAGGCAATAAAAGAATTTTTTGCAGGATATGGATAGCTCTAAGCTTTAAATAATTCCTTTATAGAACTATGGTGTCCTTCGACTTTTATAAAGCTATCAATTCAGGCTCTACGAAAAAAAGTCGCAAAATGATTAAAATTACGAGGGCATTTCTTATTTTTTGTTTTTTAAAGACAGCTCTACCCAAGTTTTATAGCTAATTTGTCGCTATTGCTAAACTTTGGGTGGCAGTTGATAATAACACTATTATTATTTTTTCTCGATTTAGGGTACTTTTATAAGGTAACAGGTTTTAAAACAGGTCTAATTCATGTTTTAATCGACGAGATCTTTATTACAAAACGTATAAATATTATTAAAAACATTAAAAGGCCTCTCCGTTAACCTGCAAGATAGCAGGGTTTATTGGTTTCCCCATTTTCACCCATGGCTTTATCGGTAACAAATTGTATAGCCAAAGCCATCCGCTCCAAACATGCCTTTTCATCGTAGCACAAATAACGGTGTGACGGCTTGAAAGCGTCCAACCCGCAATGCCTATACATCAATATTATTATGATACTTTTTATAAGCATCAGCCCGAGCGCCGCAAATAATTAAATTTTCAAACTCTTTCGGTGATATGGTAAATTAATCACAAATATTTTTGTTAATGTAAATAAACATGGACACTTTTTCGTTTTGATGTAATTAATTTATTTCCTTTCTGCTACGCCTTTCTCACTGCCAAATCCAGGGAAGGGCGAAGTTGGAACATAACATCATTATGATGAACAACAAAAAGTAAAGAACTGCACAGCATGTTGCAAACTAATTAAAAGAAAGGAAGCCTCCATACGATAAGTTCCTGAAATTCAAAACCTATTAATATCGTAATGCTTGATTTTCAACCAAAATCCAACACATTTTAAGCGTAAAAAGCACTTTATATCTAAGTGGCAATCCTCAATCTTTCACCGATAGACTTGTTATTAAATGAAGGTATTGTGTGAGCCAAACACGCAATAGTATAGGCCATATATATCGTAAACGAAAGCGCAAGCGTTCAGGCTGTTGCAAAAGCGGCTGGGTTTTGTTTGGTCGACCTTTGCTTCAACTAACACTAACGATCGATTCTGGTCTCTTTTTCAAATTTCGACGAAGTCTAGAGGTTTACAAAGAAAAAAAAGACGCCAAAATCCTTTGATCGCTTACGTTTTGTCAACTAAATAAAACCCAGGTCTTAGACTTAGTCCAGCAATGAGGTGCTGACAACTAAAACCTTTTAGTTAACCTTTGCAAGAGATGGGCAACTATTCGGAATGGAGTCCTGCGTTCTTCGAAACCCGATGCGCAACCATGGTCCGGTTGAAATATAACGGCTCTAGCTGACACCCCATCCATAAACTTGCGAGTTAAGCAAAGGTTTGCACCCCAAAAATCGAAAAATTCCTTTTCAGCCTGTGATGACAAATTATCAAATTATATTATGCACGCACACGTCTACGATTATGAAACGATCAATTTTAGGTGACTTTTTAGGTAATTTAGTAAGCTATGCGAAGATTTCTCAACCTTTTTTCTGCTCAAATTAGTGGACTAATCTAGAGAATGCTATGTCCGAGATAAGAATTAATTTAACTCGATTCTATGATTAGTATGATGGAAAAATTTGATAATGTATGAAATGACTATATTCTTATAAATGTAGATGACTTATAATATTTAACCTTAGGTCAATTGTTAAGAAATTCCAAAAAGTTAGCCAGAAATATTGCAAAAAATATAAAAGTCGGGCCGAAAACCTAAAATTTTCCGTTAGAATATTATCTAGCTAGATTAATATGTTAATAAATATGTAGATTTGAAAGAATTTTCAATTTTTTGACAAAAAATATTTTCAAAAATCCTTTTCTCACGGGCACATTCTATGTTGTCCCAACATCATCACTTGTGTTCGTTCAATTTAATAACGCTTAAAGGTTCAATTTATGTTTTTTAATGCCAATTTTTTGTGACAACTAAAATAATAAAAGCATATAATTCGTAGGTATTCATTATGGATTCCAAACTGGCTTAGAGAGGGAGATGTCAAAGCAATTTGCCTATTATCAAATGTTTAATATATGTCAGCTTTCACTTTGACCTTAGATTCCTGACCTTAGTCAAAAGTCGGGGACAAAGTTTGGGGTCAAATAGACCCCAGACTCGCGCGTCCTCCAAGACAAAAACCCTCATTTATAATCGTAATTCTGCAGTTTTTAGCATTCCTAAATTCTTTTCACAAACAAATTTTAATGAGTTTAACAAGTATTTGATTAAACTACTTGTGGCGCCGAATCCAGCGGTGGACCCCTGATAACGGAACAATTGAGCTTGGATTCATCCAGTATAAGGCCAAATTCGAGGCTTAACATCTGTTCTTGAGAGTGGCACTTCTGATCTATATTACTGAGTAAATCATTGACAAGGATCTAATACAGAAATACAAAAGTTCGAAATAATAAATTTAAATAAGTGTGATAATAATTTTAGGTCGAAACATATTACTGCTCCAATATATATTGAACACAGATTAAAGGCTGATTTAATGCTATGAAACAACTTCCCGATATCGTCTATTGTAAATAAGGAAACAAATTTCTGCACTATCCCTTGATAATCGCGAATCGTTTTTTATAAGACAGAAAATTGGCGCATTACCCATCTGTAAATATAATTCGATAGCAATATCGGAATGTTTTCCAAATATTTATAAACTGTTTTTATATATTTTTTTCTTCGCAAAATATGTAATTCGCAAAATGATAAATGATTACTATACCATTACTACAGAGATCGATATTTTTAAAGCCACGATCTAGGAAAAACTTACACCAATTGCTTAAGGTGCAGCGAATTTCGACTTTTCGGTCATAGTAGAGCCAAATAGTAAAATAAATAAATTCGTATTCAATGTTAGTTCCTTAGCTAATGACATCCAATATCCTCCATTAATCTCTTTGGGTGCTGGCAAGGCAAGTTCATTATATAAAAATTTTGCATATATATTGACATTACCAACATATTTTTATGAAGACATTATCAAAAGGTGGATAATTCAAGTCGCTGGCGTCATAACCCGATCACTTTTGAGTAGCCACAACACAACACAAAATTTATTGATTAAAATGCGAGATATTTTTTTTATTAACCCTCGAGAGCACAAGTGGGGTCTCACAGACCCCACGATAGTTACAAACTTGAATAAAAAACGCATTTCAAAACGAATTGATCTGGCCTTTTCAGTAGTCCATTATTTTATCAAAAACTAGGTTTGGGTAAAATTTTATAAGTTTTGGTCCATTACTTTTGGAGTTATAGCATTTTGGGGTCCTGTGGACCCCACATATGCCCTCACGTAAATTTTTTTCTATTGGAAAAAATGTATGTATTTTTTTTCGTTTGATGATATCTTTTACAATTTGTGTTTTTAATACATTTTGAACATTCTTTTAATAAAAAATCACGTTTATTTTGATTTATTTCATAATATATGATGTTGAGAGACAAATTTAGGAGAGGCATTTTAATTTTAAGAAAAAAAAGGTGACTTCAGAAAAATGTTAATAACTTTGGTAATATTATTTAACTGTTCCTCAAAAATTATATTTATGATTAAGAGTCTTCACCTAACATAAATTCAAAATTTGAGTTGTTTTTAATTAATAGTTTTAAAATTATAAGCATTTAAAAAATGGGGTCAAATAGACCCCACCTGTGCTCTCGCGTTCGGGATTTTGAGGAATGCTCTCGAGGGTTAACCTAGTAATATCGATATTTAACACAACCCCGCCAAAGGCTTTTGTGATTTGAATATTAATGTAAAAATAATTCCTAAGAGACTCATTTAATGTCAATTCTCTGAAATAAGAAAATTATCTCCTTCAATATTCTTATAACGGGTTATACATTCAAGCAATTTCACATTCCACTTGGGCAACAAAAATAAAAGATAAATTATATTAAATAACTTATGCATTGATATAAATATGACCTCTGGCAGTGGGCAAGGTCGAGCTACTACAAGTTTGACATAATCTTGTAATCCCCTTTCCAGAGTTTTCAAAATCTTGTTTTTAACTGCTCTGTATATAAATCCACCATCTTCGGCCACAATGGTTTGGTCAATTAGTCCATTGGCTTTAAGGTGATTTTGATATGGTACCAGAGGGACGGAAAATCTAGTTAATATAAAGAAAATTATATACTTTACACTTTCGTGTAGTGAAAATAAATTTATAAATGGGGCTGATTAAGGCAAGAATAAACGCAGGCTGGCTAAAAGTCAGGGAGTTGATTGGTGTAATATGTGAAAAACACATGTACCACTTTAATTGAAAGGACACGGTATTGTATGGAGCGGAAACCCGGGCAATTAAGGGAAATGAAGAGCAAAGCTTGGCTACGATGGAGATGCGAATGTTAAGTTGCATCTTGGGAATGAGCAAAAAGGACCATATAAGGGATCAGGACCATCAGGACATAAGGGATAAACTATGTATGTAGTTCCGATTCAGAGAAAGTTGGTTGTAAGAAGATTGAGATGGTATATGGTCATTTGGAGAGACGGGAGGATATTAAGAAGGTATAAGTAGAAGGTAAGCGAAAGAGAGGGAGTCGCCTAAGATGACGTGGAAACATAACATAAATAGGGACTTGAAAAGGTATGAGCTAACTAGGGCGAAGCTGGTATTAATACAGGGTGGAAAAACTACTTGAAGGAGCTGACCATCAAGTGTGACAAACAGCTATAGAAAAAAAATTAACTTATGATCCGCTAGGATCTAAAATCCTCTGCTTTACTAAGATAATTAAGATTATTCCCATCCTTTTGTCATGCTTAGAGACGTCGGAACAGGATTTTATAAAGGAATACCCCCTCCAATATTTCCAATATCTTTTTGCTCAGACAAAATCAATCGCCATTGCTATTGCAAAAACTAATTTTCATTCCAGCTGATGTGCCCCTTCTCAAGGAAAATTAAATTTAACTGACTATAATTATTTTCCTTTTTATATCCTTTGTTTTTAAATGTCATCATTTATTTAACACTTTTCATAATTAAATTTAAAGAGAAATACTCCTTTAATGGAGTGGGGTTAAGATCATAAATATGCTTTATATCGTTTTCAAATTTGATTAGTTGACATTTTTAAAAAACTTAAAAATCTTCGTATTCTCAACTATTACCCAGTTAAATCTCCTCAAATGCAAAGGGTGTAAAATAATAGAAATTCATTGTCAATTATTATTTCAAAGTATTTTAGCTGAGACGTGCAAAAATACTTGAAGACGTGATCGAATGAAAGGGCAAACGAACGGGCGCTATTGAAAAGCCAATGAGACGGGTCTGGGTCTGTCGTCGTTTCCAAATGCTTCAAAGTAAGCTCTGCTTCGTATTTAATCTATAGAAAAATGTTTGTTATTATACGGAGAGAAGTGCAAAAGTATACGATAAGCTAAGGTTTCTGTAAAACCTATTAGCTAGAAAAATAGTTTTTGATCTTAAAATGTTAAACAAATGTTCGAGAAAGTAGCCAAAGAGATGCAAGTTAAACAAAATCCATTATTTTACCCTTAATTGTATAAATATACAACTTATAGCCATGCCCCAATCTAAATCCTGGCACAGAAAATAAGTGGAACACTATTATTTAGCAATATATAAAACTTGAACATAAATGAGCCTGCTTTTATAACTTACCCAAAGATAGTCTGTTTTATAAATATTCCAACATATGTTGTAATTGTTCGTACAATCGAGGAAAACTACGTCAAAGTGTTTGTGAAATAATTTTAATTTTTCTTCCATATTTGATTCATCGATGGTTGTAGTAGCAAAATGCATGCCATATCTACTCCAATCACTATTTTCTGAATAAAGAGACGTTATTTTATACATAATTAAACAGAGAGTTGTTTGCCATTTTAAATTTTTATCTAAATATTTGAATGTCTACTTTATTAAAATACATAGTCAAAATTTATATAAAAATGCAAAATAAAATAAATTTAAAATTAACAAAGTTCTTTTATTTGAATATTAATTGCATTTAAAATATATTTCATTTTCTCACTAATCTGTGATAAGGTTGATTTGAACATTTGGAAAGCATTCTGACCAATAGCCAATTTTTGATGTTTAACCATCCAAGTTACAAAATATTTTAATATGAAAGCCATATTTGGCACAGCTAAAAGTGACCTTTGATTGGCCCATCTATACATTAAATTGATGTTTGCTTCCACCGTTTCAGCAAATTCAATCGGGGTGAGATTTAAAGTAGAATTGATAAATTTAACATTGTTTAGGGTTAATATATCATTTGCTATTTGAGAATTGTAATGAGGTGTTGATTCAAGAAGGCTTTCTGTCAGTAATGGCACTTTTAAATTGCATTTATCAGGGTAAAATTTGGATAGCTTGAATGATTTGCTATGTGCAATTTTGTTTGGTGTAACAGAGAGTTTGCTGCGAAAAGGAATTAACTTTATTGTTATTTGTGTAATAAATTTGAATTCTTTGCCTTGCATATTTTGATTTAATTTATACAACTTTACAATGATATGTGGATCTAAGAGAAACGAGGAATCGCTGATATTAGAATAAGATGCTTTATACTGGTATTGACAATTGTCCAAAATAATTGTTTCCTCCTTGAAAATTGAAATATGGGATACAAAGTAGAGGGTATAAAGCATATGTTTGACAAAATAACGGTGATTGTATCTATTATTATCTAGGAAGGTTTCCTATATAAAATGAATAATAAATAGTTTTATTTTGAAAGGAATGTAAAAATAGTAATTTAGGAGACACAACAGCAATGGAACAAAATTCAAATGTAAAATTAATAAATATGTGATTTAAAACTTATTACTAATGGTA
Source organism: Gordius sp. MW1 (assembly GCA_964036665.1). NCBI lineage: Eukaryota > Metazoa > Nematomorpha > Gordioida > Gordea > Gordiidae > Gordius > Gordius sp. MW1. Next base: position 1,813,086 of record OZ038532.1, read on the forward strand.
TTGTGAGATAGAGGCAAATATGTTCATGGCTTATAACAAATTTGTGAGCACCAGTAATCTTAATAGGTTGTAATTTAATGCTTGTCCTCAGAATTGTCCTTAAGATATCTGTCTCATTAGGAATATGTATTTTCCATTTCGCTAACAATTCTTTAGGTTGGCTCAGCTAAAATATATAAATATTTTGATTACTTATATACTATAATAATCAATAATTTCTTTTTTCATTCAAATAAATTTTAATAATTTCTACCTCCAAATTTTCCATATTCTTGAAAGTCTCATCAATAGATTTGCATATTAATTCCATTAATTGGTCTACAACTGTATGAGAAGAAAAGATGGACAAGAGTCTATTGTCTTTAGCCTATTAATGGGTTGTTAAAAGTGATATTTATTTATGAGATGATATATAGAAATTGAATAAAAAATAATATCATCACAAAGACTTTTTATAAAGTTATACGTTATTGTCTGTTAGAGCTTGTTTATCTGTGGCCAGTTTTATTTTCTTTCTAACTTTTTTATTAGTGGCTTTTTCATGATTTCGCTTGGTAAGAACCGGCATGTTATGCAGAAATCACTAATTTTAAATTTTTGGGCTTGTGACAAAACATTTAGGTTTCATGTATTCAATGGTGCCCTATCAACTCGCCGAAACAGGGGACATTTTCTGATTAGTGCGAAAAATGTCCCCCAGCTTATTAACCCTCGTTTCGTTTGTAAAGGCAAAGTTTTTAAAGGCAAATGGTGATCTTAAGATCACCAAGAAGATCACCAAATTTGTCGATATTTAGCGCCAACTTCAAATTTTTAATTTCCGAATAACATGTTAATTCAAAAAAATCAACCTATTTATAGTTTTAATAATTATCATTACACCAAATATAAAACAGGAAAAAATTCTCAAATTTACCTGCGTTGTAGAAATAAAAAATGTCCTGGGAGGGCTATAAAATATGCAAATTCATTTTTGGTGACCAAAGAGCATCTCAATATACCACATCAAAGTATATTGAATGACATCTCTAATATTCGTTAATATGCTAATAGTTCAATCTTGGCATCCCATTCCACCTCGTATATCTCATCCATTTCAAATAAATATTATGCACATTGGTTTAAATTTTATAGTTGTAAATACAAATACCACATCAAACAAGTGAATATGCTAATAGTTCAATCTTGGCATCCCATTTCACCTCATATATCTCATCCATTCCAAGTAAATATTATGCAAATTGGTCAAATATTCAAAGTAATTTTTTGTCAATTTAGTCACATTATAAATCTTTGTAGTCCTATTGATAATTTTAGATCAATGCTCAAAAATAGTAGAATGTTGTCAAGTAACTTTATGTCATAATTATATTGATTGCTGTATTAGGTGATGTTTTTACCTCTAATATACCTGTGCAATCCCAGATATATACTCCCTTATGTAACTTTATATTAGATTTATATTGATTGTATTAGGCAATGTTTGTGCCTCTAATATATCTGTGCCAGCCAGTATGCATATGCCCCAAAGTTATTTTTTTAAATGTTTAAAAACATCTTTAAAGTTCTCTAAATGATGCACAACTTATGTTAGATGCTTGCCACAGCGTACAAGGAACAGACCATTGTAACTTATTTATATTTTGTAAATACTCATTGTTTTATTAGCAACTATGAGCCCTACAAAAAATGATGAATATTAATATGGTACATATTAATCAAGGAAAATAAGTCTGTTACAGGAACAGAAAATATGAAATGATTAATTTTAACATAACTTATTTGATTCATTAATAAAGAGCCTTGTGAAAATTAATATAATAAATTTTTGACCAAATGTTTATTGTTTTTAATCAAAATCAGTATTGTCGTTTAAACCTATACTTGGCTCTTAAGTCAGAAAAAAAAGATGGCAAATTAACATGAATAATGATTTTGCCCTTTTTTTATATTTTATTGTTAATTAACCTTTTCTATTTAATACTGTTAAAAACCATGTATAAATTTAATGTGCCATTAATAATTTTATAGCCTTAAGGTAGTTGTTTTGAACATAATGTCATTGTTATTTTATTATATGCAATTCATTTAAAGGAGTATATTAGCTAACTTTAAGTGAGAAAGAGGGAAGATCTAAGTTTAGCTGATTGGAATGAGTTAATATAGAAGGTAGGGGTGGACAATTGACCATTAGATATGTTAAACAGGTGTAATTCTTGTATATAAATCCAATGTTATAGTCAAATACCTTGAATTTTAATGTTTCAAATCAAACTTTAAAATGTGTTTGCATAAATTAACTAAAGATATCTTATTTTAAATCAATAACATTTTATTTATGCTAATTTGTAGTTTCAATTAACAATATTATTCATTCAAATTTTTTTTCTAAATTTATATATTATTAGGAAATAAACCTCTATTTCACAATAAAAAAAATTATGAATGTAAAAAAAGGATTTGCTAGTGAAGGTTTATCAATTGTTTTATTCAAGTAATGTTTTTTTTATACTATTTCCTAAGATTGTGCAATTAGCTTCTAACAATTTCTAATTAAATAATGCTTTTAAATTATATTATGTATATTTAGTCTTAAAATAATAAAAATGTTAAAATTTATTTGTTTTATAAATAGCAGACGTGCTTTTATAAGGCAGAGTAGTCTAGTGAGCAATCTATTAATCAATGCTTAGTGAAAAACGTTAGCTTCCACCACTTTTTTCCATGGCATTGTGCTTTACATTAAAAGGCTCCTCTTACCTTTTTTAACTAAGGAATGGAACAAGATAACCTACTATTACTTCATAAACTATAGCATGATAGAATATCGTAATATTATGAACGTGTTTTTGCGATTTCAACAATAATCTATAATGTTAACTTAAATAATTATATACAATAGTATACATAGCAAATTTTTTTTTTTTTTTTAACTAATATAACAATAAAATATAAATGTATACCTTTCTAATAGTTTTATTGTTCATACTTAATAAAATCATATGATATTTTTAATATATAGTGTGATACGTACATTTACTTTGCCTTTTACAGCTTTGTCTTTTCGACTGGAATCTTCATGTATTCAATGGTGCCCTATCAACTCGCCGAAACAGGGGACATTTTCTGATTAGTGCGAAAAATGTCCCCCAGCTTATTAACCCTAACCCATCAACAAATCACAAATTTGGGGACCTTTTTTAGCTGGGGGACATTATTTTCGGCAAAATTGTTTTCGGCGCGTTGACGGGCCACCGTATTCAATAAAGGGCATTAACGAAAAAAGTCAATTTCTTGACTGTTATAACTTGGTGTTTGAGATTTCGTCAATTTATTTTCTCTCACTTAGCCTACAATTTACCTAAGATCTGTGATGACATTTTCTAGTGGATAGTAAAACCTAAGGTCGCATTTAAAGTAAAGCAGGACAGGGATCAGAAGTAGGATTAAAGTTTGGTATGGCAGGAAATTATCATATAGCAAGATAAGAAGTTATGTATGGTTATTTAAGGTAACCTAAACCTCTTTTTCACGTACCTAGTCTCTCTACCTCGTAAGCTCCATATTTAATATTTGATTTACATCATCCGCATCCCTTTTCATAATAACCTCAGTCCATTTGGATTGAATCTTTATTTTTGAGGCATTCTTTGTTATAACCTTTGTGAATCTCAACTCCCAAGTTGAAGCACTACGATTTGGATTAACTAGCACATGTCGTTAATTTAAAAATGTAACACCAATCGTACGCTATTGCATTAAGCCATATTTGCATCCGTCGCACATAACACCGGAGATACGGTGCTCTTTGGTCATTCTATTTTAAACTCTAAGTTAATTTTCTTTAAGCAAACTTTATGTCGCAGCATTTAGTCAAGGGATTTTGGCACTTCAATGTCGAGTGGGCAAATATCTATAACTAATTTAAAATGTCGTCTCGGTCTTGAAAGCAAAATTTCGCTTCTTCTCAGTTACCATTATGAGAGTCTCGATCTCGTCTCATCTTAGCCTAGAAAATTTTGGTCTCGACGAAAAATTTCGACATTTTGTGACTTAAAAAGAAATCATAATTTTCTCCAAAATTAATTTAATTTAATTATAATATGAATAAAATAATTTTTTAAAACTTAAAATGGCGAAAAAAATTATAAACCATTATTAACATGTCATTAATATATTTGAATTGACAGCTATTAGATTTAAAATAAGAGTGGTAGCCCTCTACTATAACCGTCATCAGTTTGTTCCAAATTATATTTGTGTAAAACCTGAAAGATCCAAGTGGATACCAGTCACACATTACAATTTTGTTTCAAAAAAGAGTCATCCAGTATGATGATCGTGCTACCAATCTTGTATTTATCTTCGTAAGACCGTTTTATTGAAATACAGTAATGCGAAAAGAATACAGGTGACAGATATCAATAATAATAATTACAACAGCTTATGTAATTAGGTAGGTGACAGCACTAAAGGTGGCGAATATAAAACGTTAATGACGGTACGATAGGATGGCGATTTCGGGGGGCTATAGACTAATATGGATTTTAGTGGCTGTGGGCGAATTTCGAATATCTTAAGAGAAAGAGTCGATCTGTCATTTTTTAAAAAAACCAAAATTTTCTGACTGTGTAGCTGTTTAGCTTGGCCTTTTTAAACACAAAGTTTAATGTACACAGTGGCGTAGCCAGACGGGGGGGGGGGGGGAAGGGAAAATCCCCCCCCCCCGAAAAAAAATATCAAATGTTTATTTTGTTTTTTTAAATAATGTTACAAAAAAAATTTATAATTTCCCCCCCCCCCCAGAGAAAATCCTGGCTACGCGCCTGAATGTACAGCATGGCTTATGCAAATCTTAGATTTACATAAAGAATGCCCTGCAAGTTCAACTCAGCGTAATTAATTTGTTTCTCAAGTTCATTTAAGCAGACGGACGGCAGATTAAAATTAATTAATTCTTTTCACACGTTAATAAAAAGACGACAATTTTAAAATAAAATTAAATTCGTTTCACCCAACGAAAATTACTGAAATTAAATTAATTAAAAAATAATCAAATACTACACTTGTAAAAACACCAATAAATGTAGCTTTCATGTTGGAATAGGAACATAAGAGTTCTGGCGTTTCCAATGAATTGCACATATTAATTTTATAACAAATATTTGTCTAATCAAAAAACAAAGGAATCTAGTATAGTTTAATACCCCATTTTATGTTCCAAAATTTAAGCTTGATCCGTTTTCTAGATAATTTAGTCATATATATTTTTAATTAATAAAACTTATGCTCATTTAGTTCAGTATAATGCGAAATCGCACAGAAAATTCTATGGCTTAAATCATACCTGCCAACCCTACTTTTATAATGACAAAGCTAAATGAATGGAAAAAGAAATGAATAATGTGATTTATGGCTTCAGAATTCCAGAGGTGTACCATCAAGCAATTCTGGTATATTCAAGATAATCTAATGCTTTGAAGGCAATCGTTCGGCAGGCACATAAGTCTCAGGGGTGCTCAAAAAATCCTAATTTCTGTAGCCAAATTTGCTGTTTTATTTGAAATAACTAACCACCTTTAAAGTATCATCACATCAGACATGACAACTGAGTTGATAAATTTTAAGATGCCTAGTAATATTTGATACTTCATCGGGACTAAATCTGTATTAATTGCTATGCAATTTATAGGCTCGCCTTTGGTTGTCCTGTCATGTCGTGTCCTGCCCTGTCTTGTCCTTTCGAGTCATATCCAATTGTAATTTTGCATAATTGCCGTGGAAACTTATAAGCGTTTTTTATGGCTGTAGACTTATTCATTTTGGTTTCGCAATTAGACTATCTAATGACCGCGTATTGGCCTTAATTTATTGACTTCGCCCGAGGCCAATATCCATTTTTGTTTATGGGCCTTACTGATTACCTTTATTAATAAATTCTTTTGGCAACTTGTCTAGGTTGTTGCTTTATACAAATGATTGCATAATTGGCTAAATAATTCCGTGGATATTAGAGCTGCCGTTGCTTACTTCAACTTTCTCTGACCCCGGCCAAAGGCCAAAATTTTAATTATTATTGTAAATTTGCTGATTTGTGAATTTTTTTTCTTTCTGTTATTAACGTAAATTTTGCATTGATAATAATTATATTGTTCTCGTTAATAAGATTAATAATATAGGGTTTTTGGCCTTCTGCTGGCTACTGCAATAAATGACCACTGGCTAAAGTGTGATTGGATTTTTTTTTCGTTTTTTTGATATTTGCCCTCATGTATTTATACATTTTTTGAATGTTGCTGACTGCCAATAAAAAAATGAGCATTTGCCAAAGTGTGAATCGAAATTTTTTTCACTGTATTTTACCCTTATATAATTAAAGGCTTTTTGGCCGCCTGCTGACCATTAGAAATAATGACCACTAGCCATGGTGTAGATTGAATTTTTTTCCAAATTCGAGACCTGCAACGGGCCTGTTTAGGTCAGTCGGCCAGCCCGTAATAAAAATTTAAAAGCCCGGCCCGGCCCGGGCTCGTCAAAATATTAAATTTAAAGCCAGGGCCCGGCCCGCTAATTTTATACAAAGCCCGAGCCCGGGCCCGTAAATTTTTTTATTTTTATTTTTTTTGTTTAATTTTTTTTATTGATATCGCAAACAATATGTTTGTGTTTAAAATGTTAAAAAAAATAGTTTAAAAAGAAAAATTGGTAATTCCCGGTCACTCGAGTTCTTCTATCTTTTAAAAACGACCTACATGGAAATTTTTTTTTACAAATGGCACTTCAGGATACATAAAACCATATAAGCCAAATAAACTTTTAAAACCTGTTGTATATGTGTTATATATATGATGTTGTATATGTGTTGTTGTATATTGGTATATCATTGTATACAGATTATATGATTGAATATTGTAAGCCAAAATCCGAGTTGGCAAAAAAGGAACATATGTTTTTACTAACTTAACTTTTATATTTCTTTTGTTTATATATAGTTGTCCCTCCCCGGCCCTAGTGATTAATAAAATTATCTTATGATTATTCCTATTATTAGTTTATTATTAGTACGGTCATCCTTTGATAACTGGTGTCAGAAGAAAACTATTGGTAAGGAACAAGAAGAGGAATTTCAAATAAATATTCTAAGGAAGAAAAGGAATATGCAAGAGTATGTATAAAGGTTTCAATGAAAAGGGAAACATTATTCTATGGAAATCATAAGACTTATGAGAGGATTATATGAATTCAGGAGGTAAATTCATTACTGAGGAGATCATTTCAGGATGTCATTATACTAAGGAGATTATCAGGATGTTAATTCATTATTCTATGGATATGGGACGATAGGAGTATTCCCAACTTAAAATAGAAAACTACATATGAAATTAACCCTGCCACTAGCTTCCCCAAAACTCACTTTTCCAAATCCACACCCTCAAACCCCCATATTTCCCCTTCTGACAATTTCCATCCCATCTTACCTTCCCAGCTAATCCATTCTTGGAAATAGCATCCCCAGAAATCACGTACCCAGTCCACACCCTCAACCTACATATTTCCCTACTGATAATTTCCATCCCATCTCACCCTTACAGCTAGCCCACTTTTAAAGTTCTGGAATTGTTGGAGTGAATGGTCATAGAACAAAACCAGGAGGAGCCCTCAATTTTTAAGAGGAAAGATCTTGTATATTGGTGATTCATTCTTTAAGGGGAAAGATGTTGTATATGTGCTATATATATTGTTGTATATGTGTTGTTGTATATTGGTATATCATTGTATACAGATTATATGATTGAATATTGTAAGCCAAAATCCGAGTTGGCAAAAAAGGAACATATGTTTTTACTAACTTAACTTTTATATTTCTTTTGTTTATATATAGTTGTCCCTCCCCGGCCCTAGTGATTAATAAAATTATTTTATGATTATTCCTATTATTAGTACGGTCATCCTTTGATAAAACCCTTATTTAAAGTTATAATGTTTTAATAAAACTACTTAGCTTCTTTGCTTTGCCACCATTTTAAATTAGATTATTAATATAAAATAAAAAAACAGTGAACGGCGTTCTTTTTTTTGGTGAACTTTGAACGTGAACGCGTTCCTTTTTTCGATGAACGCGTTAGAATTTAACGTTCGTTCAATTTCAAAAACCCTTTTTTATTTTTATTTATTTAAAAATAAATGTTAATCCGAGTTTTTAACAAAAAAGTCTTATATTCTTTAATCAGCTGTTTTTCCTGTTTCCTATTACCAACTTCAAAATACTTTTAACATACTATTACGTGCAAAATAAGATAAGATTAAAGTTAATTAATTTGATATTATTAATTATAGTTTAATTTATAGGTTAATATGGACAATCATAATATTATATCGTCGTCATCTTCAGATTCTGAATATTCAAAATCAGCAGATGAATTGAAATTGCCACGGCCAAAATATGAAAAATATTTTTTACTCGTTTCATATAAAGGATTGAATTCAATAATTACCAAGTGTAAAATGTGTCCAAAGTATTATCTCTGAATCAAGGAGCTCAAGCTCAAATCTAAAAAGACACCTTATGGTAGCGAGAAACAAAATATTAAATGTTTTTAATAAATTTCCTCCATAATTTGTTTATTATAGAGATGCAGCGATACCACTATTTTGTGCCGATACCAGCCGATACTTAAGATTTTTTTGCCGATACCGATACCATGCCGATACTTATAATAAAAAAAAATTTATACTAAAAAAAATATGCAAATTAAATATTATAAATTAAGTCTCATCCAAATTTTGGTAGATCAGAATTTTGACGATAAAACAATTGTAATATAATATTAATTTATAATAATAAATTTTGTTATTAATTAATTCAAAAGTATTTTGATTAATTGATCAAAAAAGAAATTTAAATTTTATTATGGTACACTTTATATTTTATTAATACATAAATTTATTTCATAAAAAAGTAAATATACGTGTAAAATGCTTATATTAAAAACTAATATTGAAAATTTAGTTCTCTTATGTTCAACTTAACAATTGTTAGTTGTTCTAATTTCTCCGAAAGAAGCCTTCTTCTCCTATTAGAATCTATCTCACCCACCATACTGAATCATGATTCTGATGGTACTGTTGTTGGTGGTGGGCCTAGATATCTTCTGGCTAATTTTGCTAAAGTTGGCTGTCTATTACAATTATGCTTCCAATATAGTAAAGGATCACATTTTTCATTTGATAAACTACCAGTATAAACTGATTCTGAGAAATATTCTTCTAACTCATGAGAATAACAAAAATTTTCATTATTTATATTCTGTTTATATTACTAGTAGGAGTTCCCATCTAAACAAGAGATTCTCTATATGAGCTCCATATATTAAATTCAATTGGTTTGCTTGGAGCATTTTTTTCAAGTATATCAATACTTTCAGTTAAACCTTAATTTAGTTTATAAACATTGTAAAATATTTAAATACCATCAGTTGACTTATCCTTCAAATTATTAACTAATTTGCAGGCTTCTACTAGTTCTGCTTTAATTATATTGATATTGATTGGAGGTTTGAAGAATAAATGTTTGAATCTTGGATCCAACAATGTTGCTAAAATATAATTTTTATCTTTATATAAGGGTGCAAATGTTTCTTTAAGATTAGTAAAAATTCTTTCTTTCATGGTCTTGATCCCATCATCAAGATCATCAATATTTAATTCATTCTTCAATAATTCCAAAAATGGTATAACCATACTAATACTTGCATTAGCAAAACCAATTTCCTTTATGATCCTTTGAAAAGGTTTTAGAACCTTTAATAATTTTTCTACAATGTTCCAATCATTTGAAGATAAATTTTGGATAATTAGGGTGCTTTATTTTATACATAGCAAGTATTAGTTTTTGTTCATTTAATCTTTCTAGCATATAGAAAGTTGAATCCTATCTTGTAGGTTCATCTTGCAACATTTTATGTCTTGGCACTTTATACTCGTCCTGTAGCATTGGGAGTTGTTGAGTTACATTTATAGAATGCTTAAAATGTCCAACAAATTTCCTTGATCTTGATAATATGTCTATTATGCTTTTTTGAATTAATTATTCATTTCTCACATCAATTTGAAGAGGATGGGCAAAACAACCACCATGGTCTAAGTCACATTTTTCAAATGCTAACTTCATATTAAAAGCATTGTCTTTAATGATCATATGAATATTAGATTTATCTATACTCCATAATGTAAGAGCCTTTTCAATTTCATTTTTAATATTATCTGAGGTATGTTTTTCATTAAATGTAAGTACATTTAATGTTCTTGATATTAAGTAAAAATCTTTGGTTATATAATGGCAGGTGAGGCTCATATGGGCATCTGTTGCTGTTTTTCTAGACCATATATCCGTTGTAAAATTAAAAAACATTGTATCACAAGAAAATTGTTTTTTATCATTAGTAATTTCTTCCATTAATTTTTTTCAATATTAACATACATTTTACTTAAAGCAGTTTCAGAAAAATAACGTCGATTTGGAATGACATATTAGGACAAATTTTTTTTATTAATCTATTAAATCCAACATCTTCTACAATTGAAAAGGGTTGTGAGTCCAATGCAATCATTTCAGCAATTAATTGAGTAATACTCTCTGCTTTATCATGTGTACTATCCCACATTTTATTAAGCTCATTCACTTCTTTTAATGTCGATTGAATACCAGAAGCTGGTTTTTGTTTGTTCAAATTAATCTTTTTTGTATTAAAATCACTTTCATTTTTAAGAACACTGCGAAATTCGATTGGATGTCTAGTTTTTAAATGTTTCCTTAAATTTGAAGTATTAAAGGAATGTTTGTCTGCCCCCACGACATTTTAGCTTTGCTTCACAGATTACAATTTTTTCATCTGCTGACACAACAAAATAACTCCATAGTGTATGTTTTATACGTTGGTTTATACGTTGTTATACGTTTTGACACTTAATAAAGACGTCCCTCAAAAACTACTAGACCGATTTGGCTCGTTTTTGAGGGGTCACGTTTTTTTGTTTTATACGTTGGTTTATACGTTTTGACACTTAATAAAGACGTCCCTCAAAAATGGTCCGATTTGGCTCAAAATTGCATACTTTATTCCCTATACTCCGGAGCATGTTTTAAAATTTGTTCAAGCCAAATCGGTCCAGTAGTTTTTGAGGGGTTAATAAATTTTAATATACTCTTTACCAAATAATTACATATATGCTTTTTATTCCATATGATAAAAGATGCTTTTTCCGTGTAAATTATATTATTGGATAAACTTATTTGGGTTACCCTCGAAAACTACTGGACCGATTTGGCTCAAAATTTCATACTTTATTCCCCATACTTCGGAGCATGTTTTAAGATTTGTTCGAGCCAAATCGGTCCAGTAGTTTTCGAGGGGTCACGTTTTTTTGTTTTATACGTTGGATTATACGTTTTGACACTTAATAAAGACGTCCCTCAAAAACTACTGGACCGATTTCGCTTAATATTTCATACTTTATTCCCTATACTCCGGAGTATGTTTTAAAATTTGTTCAAGCCAAATCGGTCCAGTAGTTTTTGAGGGGTTAATAAGTTTTAATATGCTCTTTACCAATTAATTACATATATGCTTTTTATTCCATATGATAAAAGATGCTTTTCCGTGTAAATTATATTATTGGATAAACTTATTTGGGTTATATCTATACTGCGTTATGAATATTTTATTTTTAGTCAATTATTCATAAAGTGTAAGTCTACAGTCATTAGATACACTTAAAAAGTTTCTAGAACAAATAGATTCTCTACACTTATTTGATACCGAATTTATAACCAATATTTCTATTTAACTAATATGAAAAACGGAAGTAATTCAAATCAATTTAAAGCTAACATTCAAGCGTTGGAAGCTTTTTCAAAGGTATTTTTATTGACGTGGAGAGGAGGGATGGCGGGCGCATAAAGGATTTATTTTCATCGTTTATGTAAGTTTTAAAAAATAGATATTAATTGGTAGTTTTTTTCTTATTTAAATTTTTTATTTTTTTAATATTTTTAATAGGGCAAAACAACGTTTGCCGGGTCAGCTAGTATATAATAAGTTTTAAATTAAAACAATATTTACTTAAAAGCGGAGTTATTCGAAACAGATGGTCAATGAGTTTATTATACTCCACATAGAAATATTTATAGCCAATCAAATGAAACAATTTTCAAAAAATTTAAAAAGCCCTCTATTTTTTAATGGTAGGAGATACTATAAATATTATTTTTTGAGTTTCATATTGAAAAAGGTATCGGCTTGGTAATTGCCGATACTAGCATAGTATCGGCCGATACTTTTGGCAAGGTATCGGCGCCGATACCATGCCGATACTTGGTATCGGTGCATCTCTAGTTTATTAAGTATAATACTCCAATCCCCTCATCTGCCCCTGTGGAGCGGGTTTTTAGTATAGCTAATGCTGTATTAACTGCCAAGCGTTCCTGCTTATCAGACGACAATTTTGAAAAACAATCATTATTAAAAATCAATAAGAAATTTTTTTTATAAATAAATAATCTTTATATTCGCTGTATTAGATTATATTGATTTATAATTATATTGTCGAAATAAAACTATTATTTTTTATCATGGCTATTTATTGTATTAATAAATATAAGACATTTATTTATATTAAATTGAATTTAAAAAAAATTTATTATAAAATTTTGAACGAACGTGAACGCGTTTATGAACGTGAATGCGTTCCTTTTTTTTAAACAAACGTGAACGTGAACGTGAACGCGTTGGATTTTTGTTAATGACGTTGAACGCGTTCAATTTTTTTTAAAAATGTTTACAGCACTAGAAAACAGTGATAAAAGTAACTTGAGGATATAAATTTTAGAATTTGTTTTTAAATTTGTAAATGATATCCAGTATGTAAATTTTGGCATTTGGGCGGGGTCAGAAAAAGTAGAAGTTAGCAACGGTCAGCATTAATTTGCAGGGAATTATTTAGCCAGTTTCGCATTCATCCGTTATAAATTAACAACCTAGACAAATTGCCAAAATAAATTTATTAATAAAGGTAATCAGTCAGGCACAAAAAAAATAATGGAATTTGAGCTTAGGCGAAGTCGAAAAAAGTAAAGCCAATCAGCGGTCAGCTAAATAAAAGTCTTTCACAAAAGCATAAGTCCACAGCCATTAAAACCAGTATAAATTTCAACAGCAATTATTGAAAATTTACAAGTTGGAGAGGACAGGACGGATAACAAAATGAGAGCCCATAAATAGCAATTTAAATAAATAATAATTTTAAATAATATTAAATTAATTTACGCAATATTGCTAGAGGGTATAATTGGGGAGGCAAATATGGGCAGCTGGCACCTCTTTAAATTCAAAAATTCCTGATGAACAAAACATTTTTTGCCCTATTTAAACTGCCCCTCTCCAATTTAAATTGGCTCCGCCAATGGTATCACGTGTATAAATTATATTTATCATTTAAATGCGGGTTGAGCCATTGATGAATTCATGAACTAGGATGGAAACAAAATTTAACTTCCCTTGTTAATTTAATATACATAAAATAATTACAAATTAGAACATTATAAAAACACAACGGGCTTTTAACGGGCCTTAAGTATAACTAGGCCCGGCCCGAGCTCGCTAAGTTATATATCGGCCCGTCCAGGCCCGGCCCGTTGTTTTATTTTTAAGCAGAAGCCCGTCCAAGCCCGGCCCGCGGGCCGGGTCGTGCAGGTCTCTATTCCATATTATAATTATAGGCTATTTAGCCGTCTGCTGGCTACTGAGCAATGGAAAAAATGACCACGATGGGAAATCTGTTTCATTTTTTTATTATTTGGCCTTTATGTATTTATCCGATTCTTGACCGGCTGCTGACTGCTGACTAAAGACCTGCACGGGCGACCCGAGGCTCGGCCCGGCACGGGCCCGGGCTCGGTCCCTAAATTTGACACCTACATAAAGTTAAAGATCAACGAGAAAAAAATAGAATTATTGGAATGGTGGAAAGACCACAGTTGTCAATTTCCAGCGCTTAGTTCCCTATTTTAAGATCTTTTCAACACCTGCTTCATTTGCATCGAGTGAGAGGTGTTTTTCGTCAGCGGGCCGGATTTATGAAACCGGAGAACAAAATTAAACGCCGAAATTTGTGATGCCTGTGTTTTTTGCATCAAAATAGTTCCATTATCGATTTATAATTTTATCATGTGCGTTTTGTTTTTTAATTGGAAATTTTACCAAATTAAGTTTTATTAATTTTCTGCAATTATTAAAATTCCGGGCCGGCCCCATTAATAAAGATGCTGAAATTCGGGCCCTGGCTGGGCCTAATTTTTTCCCATTTTAAATTCCGGGCTTGAGCCGCGCCTTAAAAAAATTGATTTTGCACGTCTCTACTGCTAAGTCTCTACTAATAACCAATAGAAAAAAATTACCATTGGCCAAAATGTGAATCGAAATTTTTTTTTCTTATATTTTGCCCTTATATGCTTATAGCCTATTTGGACGTCTGCTGACTGCTGACCATTAAAAAAATGGCCTGCCAAAAGGTGAATCAAAATTTTTCTCCTGTATTTTGCCCTTATATAATTATAGGATTTTTGGCCGTCTGCTTGCCACTGACCAATGGAAAAAATGACCACTGGCCAAAGTATATTTGGACAATTTTTTCTTTTACTTAATATTTGGCCATTAGGTATTTATATGATTTTTATTAATTGATAGGAACTAATATTGATCTAACCTTAATAATGTTTATTCACGCTAGAATTTTTTATGTTAGCGAAGTTATAGTTAAAATTAAAAATTGCGAGTTCAGGGTAACATATCATAAGGTTGAGGACAGCAATTAAACTTAATTTTTATTTTCAGTGCCAGACACCATAAAAGTCCGGCCCAGGTGGGGCCCGAAAACTGCCTTAAATTTAGATTTTCGTCAGGCTTGGATGGGCCTATAACAGGATTTGGGCTCAATAAAATTTTCATTGTGTAATATTTTATTTTTGTGTATTATTTTGTTTTATTGCGTTAGGTTGTCATTTTTTCATTCGTTTTATCATATTCATTAATCATAATTTTTATAAAAACCAAAATTAAATTCAAAATTTGAAAAAATGGCAAAATCTTCACTACAAATTTATAAAATCATTATTGATTTGGGCATGGCCCAGCGGACAGTTAGAAGGGTTCGAGCAGGCCCGGGCTGACAATTTAGTGACAAAATTGGACCGCGCCGAATTTGGGGAAAAAATTTAAACAAATCTAACCTCTGACCATATAGTTCCTTCAAGCGTAAAAGTCTTGGGGATGAACCTTTTCAATCTAAATAAACAATACATGTAAGCATTCGTCAATACCTATTTGATTATTTCATTTCGTCCTCTTTATATACCAGTGTGGTAGCCATAAACCACGATGATCAAGATTAATGATGTTTATTAAGTAAATGAACATCAATATTACATCAAATAAAGTCTTTGTATTTTTTAACAATTAGTTTTGCAATAATGCTTATGTCTGAAACAATGCTTTAAACTTTAACTATCATTCTATACCATTGCGCACCATTCACAATGTTAAACGAAGGCGGATTGTTAAGGAACGATTCTGATCGAAAAGTATTACAACAAATCCTACAATTCGAAAATAAAAATGGGTATAATAATTTTTAATTTTAGAATCAAACACTCTACTAAAGTTTTGATATAAATTTATCGAGATTATATAAGGCGTTTAAAAGTGATAAAATACATAAGGACTTTCTACTTTGTTTTTCAAAAATTAGTTATAGGGACAAAGGAAAAGTTGGATGCACTCCAGATACTTCAATAATGTTTGGGATTATAATAGCGATAGTAGTGATGCTTGGAGTAACGATCATGACTTTATCACGATTTAAAAATAGAATAATTATGGATTATATTTCCACTACCATCATACCGAACAATTTAGGTTTATTACTAATATGTCAAAATCTTTAATTTTTTGCTTAGATAAATTTTGTTTATTGAATTTAAATGATTTGCGAGACTTATAAATATGCTATGATCATAGGTTTTGGCTTAATCTTTTTTAAAATATAGAAGTTTTTTTGGTTCCTGGGGTTATGTTTACCCCACGAATGCTCTTGCTTAAGTTTTTTTGTTTGAAAAAATGTTTGTATTATTTTTGTATGATGACATCTTTTACAATTAACGTTTTTAATACATTTTGAACATTCTTTTAATAAAAAATCACGTTTACTTTGATTTATTTCAAGGTATATAATGTCAAGAGGTAAAATGAGGAGAAGCTCTAAAATAACCAAAATAAAAATGGGAGTCCAGAAAATTGTTAATAAGTTTTGTAATGTTGATTAGATTCATATCAAAATTTGTACCATCAATCTTAGACTTTTATAAACACATGTATAAAATTTGAAAGGTTTTAAAAGAATACTTCGAAAGTTATAAGAAGTTAAAAAGTGGGGTAAAGTTATACCCCACGAATGCTCTCGCGTCGGAATTTGAATACTCTCGAGGGTTAACCATGATAGATGGGTCCAAAAATCCATAATTTACAATAAACTTTTTTATTTAGTAAGATGCAACAATTAGAACGGTTGCCTGCCCGCTCACTTAGCCGTGTAGGCCCAGCAGTGAGCCCGACTTTTTGGTTGTTTAATATTTAATTTAATTACAAAGAAAATGGGGGTAAAATTTTTTGCCAGATTTCCCCCCCCCCCCTACGTGAAAATCCTGGCTACGCACCTGCCTTCAGCCTATTGCATGTGTTTAATAGATTAACACCTATTCACAAATTATTTTGTTACTCATGTTTTTTAATTAAGGCCAGTTAAGGCCTTGTTTACATCTTAAATAAAATAAACTTTTAAAATAACTAAAATTAAATATTTTACAACTACCATTCATAAAAATATTTAGTGTAATCCATCATGGTGGAGAGCCTTTTTTGTATTTTAATCGAAGTAGTAATATATAATATGCAAATATTAATCATATTGGTTGTTTTCTCAATACCAACAATGTTAAACCCAACACAATTATATTATTAGAAATAGATAAGAATGGGATTGTATATCCAGAGACCATTGAGGACAAAGCTAACAAAACGTGTAATATCTCGCAAATTCCCAAATGTGGTGTACCGCATTACCGCTCACTCACAAGCAGCTGTTCTAATATGGGCCGGATTGTAGGAGGGGAAATAGCGCAGCCATTTAGTTGGCCATGGCAGGCAAGCTTTATTCAATTATGGCCATAATAATGAATAAAGGTGCGTCACATTCGAACGCCCGCTATCTAAATCTTGACTAAAATTCTTATTTTCATCTCAATATTTGATTAAATTTTCCGTAAAATATCAAATATGGGTTTAAATAACATAGTGATATTGCTAAGTTAAAAGGCTTAGAAGCACAACTCTCATAATTTATTTAAGGTTGTTGAAAGCATAAATATAAACAAAATTTAACAAGATTTGATATTTATATAATTATTTCAAGAAATTTAAAGGGATCTGCATGTTTCAATTGGATTTTTGAGCCATTCAATTAAACTTTAATGATAGGCTGTAACTTAGTTGTATTTATCATATATGATAATTTTAAAGTAGACATATCATAGAAACCGTGTTAAGAAACTAATATAGATTTTAACTTTAATGACTTTCCTTTATAATTTTTTAAAACTTAGCCAATTTTCTTGATGCCGCCGTTCAAAAATCATCAATGATCTTAAATTAGTTTTTTTAATAGTTCCTGAAAGATTAAAATGTTGAGAAATGTGACTCTTTTCGTTGACTCATAATATTTTATGCATATTTTGCCAAAATTCCTGGTTTTAACATAAGGATTTCTTTATGGTATGTTTGATTTGATAGTTATTCTTTCAAACAAATATATGTTTTTTATTAATTAATATATTAGGTTTTTATATATGAAGAGAACATTCCTCTATGTGGTGGCAGCATCATTACTGAACAATGGATAGTTACAGCAGCGCATTGCTATAAAGGGTTAAGTCATATAATATAGCCTCTACTTGTATTTTTTACTTTTTTCAATACCATGCATTTGTTTGGGAACTTTATTCCATTTAGTTCAAATAAGGGCCATGGCCTGATTAATTTTTTTAATTTGCATAACTTTGTCCACATGTCATTTCTATCAATAAAAATCGTCCTCTTGCTCTTTCCCGGCAATCCGTGTCTAAAATTTTTCGATTTATATTATTCGTCTCTTTTCTTAGTATATAGCCATACCACTTTCCCTGATTTACGTTATTCAAGTCCGCCACCAGTTAAGTAAGCATTTTTACCCTAAGACTGTTTTTCGTTATATGTATGATCCACGGCATCACTCTCATCTTCATGGCTTATAATAATTTTTCATGTGGCGGTTAATGCCCATGTTTCAGTAACACCCGCTTTACGGTGAATTTTCGCTATTCAACTATGTTGGCATCTACTTGTCGCACATTAAATCGGATATACTTGGACATTTAAGCCATCCTTTTTGGATCCGTGCAATAACCTATATTGCGCAACCTTTATCTGAATGTAGCTTCGCGAGGTATGTGAACCTGTCTACTTCTATTATTTTTTTTTTTTATTTCGATTGTTAACTTAAACCATATCCAGCTAAGCGCTTTGAACAGTTTTCGACTTTCTTCTTTGTCCCTTCGCATAGTACAACACTATATCATCGGCATATGACAATATATCATCGGTATATAGCAGTCACCGACAAGATGGTTTTTGAATGTCTCTCGTTATCGTGATCATAATTATATTGAATAAAAAAGGACTTAGAGCATATCCTTAATGTAATTTATTCAACAAAGGTCTATAGCCCACAATTGTTACTCTATCGCAAGAATTTGAGATAAATATTTTTCATGAGGCGTAAATATGCGTCAGGTATATTTTGTTTTTTTAGGCACGATTACATTACGTCGCTTTTTTATAGTTACACCCAATTAATCTTGCAATACACATTTTATTATTATATTTATATGTCTTAATATAATGTAATTTCTCGAATTTATATAGGGGCGTGTTTTGTTGCATTTTCGAATTAATAAATGTTATGCCTGACCATAAATGTTCCTATTTCTTATCGCTTGAATAGAGTGAAGGTAATGTCATAGGAAATTACTTAAATTAGTTTTGTCATCTATTAAATTCACCATAGTTCGTCATCAATTGCTCACTGATCATGAAACCTACTTGTGCACATTGTATATACACTTTTTGGCTTAGGCGGAGGGTAAAAGGCAACAATCACTTGTAAATAACTTTTTGATATTTATACAATTGCAGTGTCCTCTCAATGATGCGCATATACGCTGGCGTCAGTAATCTAAAGTGGGCAAAGAAAAATGGGACTGTTTTAAAAGCCGTGGTTATGGTTAAACATGCAAACTTTGTTCTCGGTAGTTTCGATAATGACATCGCTCTCATTAAAATTGAACCACCAATGCATTTTTCTGATAAAGTATAACGATTATGCAATACGTTTTTAATTAAAATTGTTTTTTATTTTTTGTGCAAAAACTTTGATACATTAGTTAGGAAATATTGGCGTTAAATAATGAACACATTTATTATATTTATTAATAGATACGCCCTATATGCTTACCGAATCAAGAAAATATAGACGAAAAGCTAGATTGTTATATTACTGGTTGGGGAACAGTTAATCCGGAATATGGTTTAAATTTATGATACGAATGAACTTTATTTTTAATATAAACATTGCTGACGAAATTACCCCTAATAAGCATTACTGAAATTAAGTTAAATAAACCCAATCAATTATTATAAAACCACTTATACTTTAACTCCAATTTTTAACACCTATCTAAATTTAACTAAATTTAAATAATCAAAATTTTATGTTTCTTTATTATTTATTCAAATAATTTGATTTTAACGAATCACAATTCTATAATTCAGCATCCCATAATTCAATTTTATTAAAGCTTATGGTCATAGCGATGAATTGCGACAATTATGTATGCCCATCTCTAATCAAGAGAGATGCCACGGTTTAATGGTAGGAATTACGAAAAATATGTTTTGCGCTGGATACATGGTTACCGGTAAAGATGCTTGCAAAGTAACTCAGTTATGAAGTCGTATGACAATTAAATCTAAATTCAAGTGCATTTTTAGTTCTGCTAATATTAAGATTAGTTAGGAATCCGATTAAAGTCATGTTTTAAACAGTCTTTGTTATTACAAAAAAGTTTCTGTGTAAGTTGCTCCGTCTCGAAATGTGGTTAAATTTTTAGTAAACAACATCCATATCAACACCAATAAATATTAAATAGAAAAGTTTAGCATTATTTAATCAAATCCTTTGAATTTAAACGCTGATAGGGTGATAGTGGGGGCCCTTTGGCATGCCAACGTAATGTGTCGCTGAAAAAAATTTATAACCTTAATGACAAGGCTGAAGATTTCGCTTGGTATTTAACGGGGATTACATCTTGGGGCCAAGGATGTGCCACCGCCATGCCTGGCATTTATACCAAAGTTTCTAACTTTATATGTTGGATACAGTACGTCATGGGTTTAGACCTTAAAGCCAATGGTGGAAAAATAATTAAATTATAGAAGTCAAATTTTGTTCATTAATATAAATTCAGTTATATTAATACAATAAGAAATAGTTTTATGCCATTAAAAGTGTTTGTAAATATGAGTTCTATTAGTTATGAGCCAAATTTGTTGTAATTTGATGTTTTGCTTTTGTTACTCAATTTAATATGCCGTAAATGTAATGTAAATTTTAAACAAGAATTATTATCTCCTTCTTTAGCTTAATCTAAACTCATTCATATGTAATTTATGAACGATCTTATTACATACCAACGTTATAATTAATTTAGGTAACAAGTTATTATTATTAAATGAGATGCTTTCTATTGCAAAATAGGTTTTGTCATTATATATAGGGACTCTAAAATCGTAACTTAAAGGGAATTATATATTAGCATAAGATTAAAAAGGAATTGGATAAAATAATCTTAATATGCATATTAATCTTATATTAAAGTTAAAATAATAAAAGTACATTCTACAATATATTAAACTAATGAGTCAGGAGCAAAGCAATGGATAGAAATTGTTTTAGACTTTGTCATTTCTAAATTTTCTATAAGGCTTGACAGTGTCATTCCTGGTATGTTATGCATTGTTATTAGGGTAAAATGGTAAACAAAATAGCTTTGTTGATAGGTGATTATCTAAATATTTAACCTATATTATCCAAATTTGCAATTAAGCTAATAAAAGAATAAGCATCCTTTAAAGTTAATTAGTTATTTTATTTGTTTAAACATAAAATAATTTTCTTTTAACCAATTTTAAGATTATAAGTCAATAGTATAAATCTATATTGAGCTAAACTTGAACCTTTACTTGTTAAGTATTTCCAAACATTAACCTTAAGTAAACACTAGTCATATTGAATAAGAACTTAATCTAGGATAATTTGAAGAAGATAATAAATACCTCATTTATTAGTTCCGCAATAAACTAGTACACTCTAATTACCGCCATCTAGAGGATTAAGTAAGATGAAAACTGTTATGCTCTGTATTATAATCAACGTTAGGAAGGGGTATAGATAAAACGGAAAGAATAATAATCGTGTATACAGAAACAATGATATACGTTAAAACTAGAGATGCACCGATACCAAGTATCGGCATGGTATCGGCGCCGACACCTTGCCAAAAGTAACCAAGCCGATACCTTTTTCAATATGAAACTCAAAAAATAATATTTATAGTATCTCCTACAATTAAAAAATAGAGGACTTTTTAAATTTTTTGAAAATTGTTTCATTTGATTGGCTATAAATATTTCTATGTGAAGTATAATAAACTCATTACACGTATATTTACTTTTTTATAAAATAAATTTGTATAAATAAAATATAAAGTGTACCATAATAAAATTTAAATTTCTTTTTTGATCTATTAATCACAATACTTTTGAATTAATTAATAACAAAATTTATTATTATAAATTAATATTATGTTACAAATGTTTTATCGTCAAAATTCTGATCTACCAAAATTTGGATGTGACTTAATTTATAATATTTAATTTGCATATATTTTTTAGTATGAAATTTTTTTTTATTATAAATCGGCATGGTATCGGTATCGGCAAAAATGTTTTAAGTATCGGCTGGTATCGGTATCGGCACAAAATAGTTGTATCGGTGCATCTCTGTTTAAAACCAATCAACGATAGTTAAATTGCCACTCGAGGCATAACCATAACCCTCTACAGTTCAGTAATTCACTTATCGCTCGAGGCACTACGCATAACTATTGACTCTCAACAGTTTTTCCACCTCACACACAAAATCCTTGAGAAATGCTTACGGTTTTTGACTGCGTTACGGGTATCTAGGTCTCTCTCTAGTCGTCACAATATGGTTTTGAATTTGTTTCCTTGGGGCACTTGTTCCTGGTTGTCGTTGCTCTATCGTTACCCCTTCGGATGTTATCCTTTGAGGCCAACTGTTCTTTTGTCCCAGTGTGGTCCAATTAAGGATTTTCCTATCTCTTACTTGATACAAGTCGGTGGTGGTTTCATTTCTGAGCCAACACATCCTAAAAGCGACTATCATGCTTGGCTTTTATAGTGCCTTCCCCATTTGCTTGGTCCAAAAACATGCGTATCTAAACCTTGTCTCCTACGTCGAACATACGCGGGTTCCCGGTCTATATCCATTGTTGTGGTACTGTTTCCCTTAATACCTTCGTTCGGTTCGCATACGCCTTTTTAACATCACCTCGGCTGGGCTTTTATAGGTTGTGGGGTGTTTTATAGCTCTGTAGTTTTCCAAGAATTTACATAGACCAACTTCCGACTCGTTTCTTATAATGGCTTCATCGTACGTACCTCTGCTAGTCCGTTGGAAGCAGATGGTAAGCCGTTTATCGCTGATATCCCTCTCATCTTGCAAAAATGCTTTAACTTCTAACCTTTGAATTAGAGAACCGCAAAGTCGCTTTTTTTCAACCCGACCCGACTCAAAAGCATTTTAAATTTGCAACCCGAACCCGACCCGAAAGAGCCTTTTAAAATTTTCAACCCAAACCCGACCCGAAAGCATTTTAAAATTTTTAAACCGAACCCGACCCGGCCCGAAAGCCCTTTACATTTTTTTTTACCAAATCCCTCATGAAAGCATTTCAAATTTTGGTATCCATCGCGAGAGTTGAGGAGAATTGTGGTGTGCATAGGCGTAGCCAGGGGGTGGCAGGGACGGGCTGCTGCCCCCCTCTAAATTAAAAAAATCTTAGATTTTTTATCAAACCATGGCTAAAATTTACAAAAATGGTTAATTTGCCCGTCCCTTAATGATTATTGCCCCCATCTAATTTCAATCTTGGCTATGCCCATGAGGGTGTTTTAATCGACAAATTAAAGTGCAATTTGTGAAACTAATTAATACCGCAAATTTTGATTTACAAAATTATTTGAATGATATATTATAGAAATATATAAATTTGATAGCATCTACAATATCGGGTGACATTTAATTTAAATATATAGTTTTACAACAGAATCATTAAATTAAAATTTACTTTTATTTGTTTTATGAATATATATTTATATAGTTTAAATTAATAATGAAGTACCACAATTTGAAAATATTATTTTTTTGATATATTTTACATTCACGAGTCAAATTTAAATTTGCGTCCAAATTAAAACAACACATTAAACAAAACAAAAGGAATTGAATTAGCTGAATGAATGATTTTCAATTATACATTTCGATATTAATTAAATAATATTATACAAAATAGCATTAATTTAAGATAGTCCCGTGTATTTTGCAACGTAAGATTCATAACCTTTGAACCGAAACTTCAAATCCAACCCGACCCGAAAATATATCAAAATTTTCAACCCGAACCCGATATTGGGTCGGGTTTGGGGTCACCCGTGCAGTTCTCTACTTTGAATTGCGGCCCTTTTCTGATATTAAAAAGGTGGATTCCTGAATCTCGCAAACGTTTCGGCAAGTTTATTATTTTGAGCTACTGTCCACCATAACTAGGTATGATTTACCCTTGAGAGGGCCCATAATATCCATATGTACTTAAACCCAAGGTCTAGGGCTAGGTTGACACTCTCCCAACCGTGCCTTCTTCGCCTCCGCGACTGTGGCAACTACGGCACCTTTTTGCTACGCTCAATAAATCATCGTCGAGAGTCGGGCACCATATATACTGCAACGCCACTTATTCCATTTTCTTGATAGCCACGTCGCCCCTATGTAGTCTTTGGAGTACGGCTCCTAGTAATTTGGCCGGAATTAATATTCGTCGCCCTTTGAAAAATACTCTGTTTTTTTACTCGTGTATTTGGGCAAGTGTTTTTTGTAGTGGCTATGCTAGCACGGGAATTCTTGTAAGCGCGGACCTCGTCCGCTATAGCCAGCTTTTGTAGGCGGTCCCATTTGATGTCGTTTCCTGATCACAGTTTGCCTGAAAGTCTCTATCGCGTAACCCTATAATGAGATGGTTCCCCATTTTGTTTTGCAATTCTTCGTTTCCGAAGTTGCAGTTGTTAGCTGCGACCTTGAGTCTATTCGCGTACAGGTATATCATCTGTCCCCCCTCTTTTCGAACCTTTGAGAATTCATATCTCTTTGCCATAACACATGAATATCTATCGATCGCTTCTTCGTATAAAATTCCTGTAAGATCTTGTGGTTTATAATCTTCTAGCACTGAATGCCTCCTCCTTCAAGCTGCTTAACAGCATAGAGGCTTTTCTGTCGTCCGTCTGCGATTTCAGCTCACTCCGTAGGAATAATTCAAATTGGGTTATAAATACATCGATGTTATCATCTAGCTTATACTTCTGCATCACCACGTAGGAACCTATACACGACGCCACTGTTATGTGAGGTATAATATTAAAATCAATTAGGAAGTTGTATAGATAAAACCGAAAGAATGATAATCGCTTAAAGAAAAACGATAATATACGTTAAAACCATAAACTAGATAGACTTGTAGCGTTGCCTGAATTGATTTAATTGACCACCAAGCATACCTCGAGGTATCACCACTATATATAATTGATTTGTTTATACCTCGCGGAGGCAACACTAAACCTAAATTGAATACAATTAATATATGTGTATATAAAGGAATTTTATATACACCAGTAACTCACTTTGTTCTCGCATACAATTTACTTTAATTGGATATTTAATAAAGTACTTATTACTTTATCTTAGTGGTAATATTTTATCCCGAAAGACTGCTCATTAACGCACAAAAGGTGTACCCTTTTTTCCACCATTTTGATGTGAACATGTTAAAGTGGTGATCATATAGAAATTAGTAATATTCGCAAATTAAATAATCATAAAAAGGTAAATAAAAAAACATTGAATTGGGTAGATATCAAAAACAGCATTTTAAATTAAATATCATTTACACAATACATAATAACAAAAAATATAAAAATTGAGATTAAAGTTTGTTTAATAATATAGTGCAATCCAAGTTTTGTATATAGTAATTTATTCACGTTCGTTTTAATTTTAAACTAGTGAGGAAGGTAAATTGAGTGTTATAGGGCAAAATTACATGGTTAAAATACACCTTGCACTCTTCAAAATGGAGGAAAATTTGACACACAATTAACCATCTGCAACATATGGCATGAGCAGTCTATCTAGTTTATGGTTAAAACAAATTAACGGTAATTTAATTGTCACTCGAGATTACGACAACCCATTTCGGTAATTTACTAATCGTTTAAAGCAGCAATATTATTACCTCGGATAACAATTATCTCTACATATAAAGTTACTAAATAGAAGCTATTAGCATTTTGCTAGATTTATTAAACGAATAAAAATGATCTTATAGTAAGATAAAAACATTCATTTAAAGCTAAATTACTTCAAACCCTGACTCATAGGGAAGAAATTCAAATTAATTGAAATACATCATGTCGTATATCCCTGTCGTATCTGTCGTATACCCCTGTCATGTGCGTATATAGTGGTTTCTATAAATTCTTCCCCCCCGCGCTTCTATACACAAGAGTTGTAATACCGCGTATCTCATACATACTTATTCAATCCCCCCCCCGGCCCCTTCTTCTTTCTTTATACATTAATTGCAAGTTCGTTGATCGTTTTATTACCTAGCACTAGCGGCCAATGTGCCACATACCCCTTTTGATTTTACACGCGTTATATAGCTCATATCTTTAAAACGTAAAACATACACCTGCTCGATCCTACACACTTCGAATTTTTTATACTGATTTTAAAATACAATCGTAGTACTGAATAAAGAAAAAAAAACTTTAAAAATGCTTAACATCATACTAAATTTATCTACTTAACTCGAGATAATTGTACAAAATCAAACGTGTATATTTAAATAAATCGCAGCAAATTTTAGGTCACTTTTTGAAAAAGCCATATTAATTTAATAATTCAGAGAGAGATTGTATGGACAATGCCTTGTTGGGTCACCTATTTTTTTAGGAAAAATCATAGGGTGGAGGGGGGGGGGGATGTAATTAACAATGGTGAATTATGGTGCAATTCTAGTTTTTAGTAACAATGATGACAAGCAACAATAGAGATTTGATTTTAATGTTACCTTAATGATTAAAATATTGTATTGTTTTATATGAATGCTGAAAAAAGCGTACTGAAAACTAAGAAAGAAGACACGAAGTAATTTGTGCAAAACAATTTGTCTTTATAAATATAAAAACAAACATGACTACTATCATTTTGTCCCCCAAAATATTAGAAATGGAAGTCACGTTTCTTGTTCAATAGATGTGGCCATTTTATCATGTGTAATTATAGGCTTTATAATGGTCATATCAATGACAGTATATACCTTATTTCGTATTCAACTACGAGAAATAAAAAAGCCTCACGATAATGATACAGGTGAAATTAAATTTCAAACTGCTTTTATCAAATATTATAACATACTAAAAAAATTTTAAGAAATGCATTCGTAGTTTTTTATTTGATTTCAAAAATCATTTGATTTTCAAAAGTTGTAATAGGATATGATTATACCCCAACTTAAATTAGGATCATAGATAAACTAAACTTATTAAACGCATATTATTAATAATCATTAAACAATACTTAACAGAAAGCATTTTTATATGTTCTAAATTATTTTAAAAAAATCAATTAATGGAACGAAAAGTTTTAACGGTAGAAGATTTAACACAAACTTCTAAATCTTTAATCATTGAGCTATAATGTTTGTCTATATGCATCAATGAATTACATTGTATGCGTTTAGATACATCCAGTGACAATTCAACAATTGTGTGGGCGGAAACTACAACTAAGAATCCTAAATTTTGTAGTATTCCTCAAGTTTCCAACTGTGGCCTACCATTATACACGCCTCGAATGGGTAGTTGCGATAATGACGTACGAATTATAGGAGGCAAAGATGCTATACCTCATAGTTGGCCTTGGCAAGTGGCTATTTTTGATAATACCGACGTCAGTTGTGGTGGTAGTATCATATCCGAACTGTGGATTATAACAGCTGCACACTGCTATAAGGGGTAATAAAAATTTTCCCGCGTCATAAAACGCCTACGATATGCATATCAGTTTTTTAAGATAATATTTAACTTTAATTTGGGTTTAATTAACTTTATATTTAGGTTCGGATTAATTATTTATTAAGGTCTGGCATTGATTTTATAAGTCTACTATATGGCGTTTTAAATCACAGGAGGTTGGCCACAATGAAAATTTACGCTGGTATACATAACATTGATGTCCCGAAAAAGGCGGAAGCAATATATACTCCTGAATTCATGATTAAACATGCATACTTCTCTTTTTCAACTTTTGATTCAGATATAGCTCTCATCAAGCTTAATCGACCAATTAATTTCACGGATAAGGTTACCATACTACTAGTTATAACGATTTACTATTAATGATCGAATGATAATTAACATGTTTGTGTATTCTCTAACTCAAAATGAGCTAAAAATGTTATAAAAATATTTTGTTAAAGATACTACCCATTTGTCTACCACCTGGGGATGAGAATGTCGATCTGCAAAATAATTGTTATGTAACCGGCTGGGGTACAAAAAAATCAGTGACAGGTTAACATATCCGTAAAAAAATACAAATAACTTGTTTTTTAAATTTTACATGTTTTCAAACAAATAATAGATTCTTCGCATTCGTCAGGGCTTATGCAACTCTGCTTGCCCATGTATAATCGTGGAAGATGCAATAAAGTGTTTAAACAATTGGGTGGAATTACTAATAATCAATTTTGCGCAGGCTATAGGGAATCTGGAAAAGATGCATGTAAAGTATCGAAAATTCGTACATTTCTTATTTTTAATCTTATTTTGTTGTTGATTTTTTCGCAATTTGAACGTTTTAATAACATTTAGGTAAACATCAAACTTTAGTGTATTTATAATTTAAGTTTTAGTATTCCTCTGTTACCTCATCTCATTCAAATATTATAAATTAACTGTTCTTCTATTAATAGCAGATTTATTACCATATCTATAATAAACGTCATTAATATGTTAAAAAAGGGTGACAGTGGGGGACCTTTGGCCTGTCAGCATCTAAATATCAGCACCAAAATTTTTTATAGAATAAATGATAAAGCTTCCGATTTCGCTTGGCATTTGACAGGCATAACTTCCTGGGGACAAGGCTGCGCAGATAAAGATCGTCCGGGTGTGTACACCAAGGTTGTCAACTATCTATGCTGGTTACAGTATATAATGACTCTCGATTTCGGTGATAAAATCCCGGATGTTTATAGAATATAATATGCGATAAACAAAAAAATATATTTACAATACTATTTCTATGTTGAAAGTTTGTGCTCTAATAATAAATCAATTTTTTTCGCCAATTCCACCTACAAGACCTTGGTAAAAAGGAGATGTTGCTGTCTTCAAATAAGTCTTTTTATAAATGATAGATAAGCTCCTAAACGCCATATAGATATATCACTACAACGTTTTCCTTTTATTTAGGATTAAGGTATTTTAATGGCGAAGATAGGTTTATAATTATTCATATTATAAAGATAAAAATTTATTGACTTTTAATTTATTCTTACGATATGTAACTTAGGCTAAATACGGTTCCGATATTTTGCCCGTGTTTGACCCTAACTATTCCAATCAATTTATAAACCCTTCTTACAAATTTTAAAGTAATTATTGATGGATTTATAAGCTAAAATTTTTTAATTATATCACCATATTTTAATTAGAAGATTTATTCGACTATATAAAGTGTAATACGTTAAAGCCTAAGATCGCTAACTTATTATTACGTCATTCTTAGTAGGTTAACCCTAATTGACATATTTATTCAATTGGACTTATTGATTAAGACATTTTAGATATAAGCATTTTGACGAATTGTTGAAGCTTTTCAACTAATTGCTCATGAATCTACAGAATATCACGAATTTACAAAATTAACCAGTTCGCAATTTGCACACCAATGTGATTATACTGCAAATACATTATCGTTTCGATGATTTTCACTCTGTTTATTAGACAATCGTAATACCAGAAAGTCGCAGATGATCCATCAAAAATATTCACAGCGATTTATAAAAATCAACGAATAAGTCTACCTTAAAATGATTTAAAGGATAAGTTGCGCGTTAGATGTCAAGCTAATTGTCTGAAATACGTTAAATTTTTTGTAATTTACTTTTACTCTGACTTCCTCTATGGATGCATATCTTTGAGTCAAGGAATAACAAATACTTTGCTAAACAATGATGACATAGGCACTATTGGCAAAAATGCTAATACATCTTACCATGGGCGTACGCAGGTTTTGAATTAGAGGGGGGCAGATTAAAAAAAAAATTTTTTCTAAAATTTTCCTGAGAGCAAAAAAAAAAAAAAGGTCTCGACTATTCAAATCCAAAAATTTTACTGAGAGCAAAAAAAAAAAAAAAAAAAAAAAAAAAAAAAAAAAAAGGTCTCGACTATCCAAATCCAAAATTTTTCCTTACCAAAAATTTTACTGAGAGCAAAAAAAAGAGGGGGGGGGGAGCCACATTAGGGTGGGGCAGAGCCTAATGAGGGTGGGGCAGAGCAAAACTAGGGGGGGGCAAAACAAATTTTTTTTTATTCTTGAGGGTTTTTGTATTGAAAAAATCTTATTTTTTAAAATTAGGGGGGGGCTGCCCCCCCCCTGCGTACGCCCATGCATCTTACGGAAAATATTTTAAAAGGATCGAAGAGAATGAAAAACTATTGGTAATGATTATTAATATATCTCATCGTAATATATTATAATGAATAGGATCGGGCATATGCCACAGCTTCACTTTTTACGAGCTAGTTCCCAACCTTGCAAGCTGACTGTTAAGAATATTAAAGCTAAGGTGTTCACAAAACCTTTTAATTAACGCCTGGTCTACATATTTAGTGTCTTAACTATCCCTCTATTAATACGCAAGGAACATTATGATTCGACGTTATTACGGAACGTCTAAGCATTGTTAGGCAATGTAATAGCTACATCGCGTACGGCGTTCATCTTATTAGTCTACCTACCCTAGCTTTTATTAGGGACACATTAGACATCTTCATAGGCCCAGGTGACACAAAAATACAAGATACATCAGGAGTTCCGTTTATTCCTGTAACTAAAAAGAAGCAACCTGGTACCTTAATTCACCTTTACCTTATATAACCGTATTTCTTTGCTCCATAGGTCTGCATGCCTGACGCTGCTCGAGCAAGTTAAGCAAATTTTAGTGCCCTATTTTTTAAACTTTTCCAGCTGGACCTTAACTCCTTAATATATCAGAAATTTCCCTTATGAAATATACATTTATAAATCTGCAACGGCAGACGAGTGCAAAACCACCCAGGGACCCCCTTCCTCATAACCTCAAGACAAAAGGATTGGGATGCTGGCCTCGTATCGCGCTCCGTTGATAACCTCTTATCGAGTTCGACGCCCGCCAGCACTTCAACCTTAAATCTTCGGTTTCTGATGGATCGGGTCACAAGTGGCTAGAAGCTTATCCCAGCTCACTTTCTGGATTGATGTTGGAGGACCCAGAGCTAGCATACTCCATCGCCCTCAGACTAGGAATTCCCTATTCAAAGGAATATTCCTGCCGCAACTGCTCCCAGAACATAGACATTTATGCAAGGCACCCCCTACACTGCCTTTACAATAAATTTAAATACATAAGGTACGAAAAGGTGAATAGCCTTATCCAAGCCGCTTTTAAAAAAGCCAATATCCCGTCCGTCTTAGAGCCGTCAGACCCTTCGTTGGAGGGAAGAATGCAACCAGACGGCTCTACCCTCATCCCTTGGCAAAATGGTCTACCTCTTAAATGGGATTTCACCTGCATAATTTTAGCCCCCTCTAACCAGAACTACAATGCTCTGACCCTCGCCGAACACCGCAAAACGGTAAAATACCAGGCCCTCCTACCCTCTAATATCTCTACCCCTATCGTTGCCTCGTGTTTGGGACTTTTGGTCCGGCCGCCATAAAGCTTTTTAAAGAAATCAGCCGTCGCTGCCCGCCCTCTAAATATTCCACAAATATTTTACTTAAACAAAAAATTGGTATTTTTATAGCAAAGTACAATTTTAAATCTCTGGCCGACGCTGGCCACTTTTATTAGATGACATATGCGACGCTTTTGAATTGTTATTTTTTATTTTGTTTTATACCCGCTCATATTTTTCGAATTTTAACACTACGTTTTTATAATGTTCTTACGTTCAAATAAACAATATATATTTAAAAAAAAATTCAAGTTGTTTATACCCAATTGAATTCTCTTATGATTGTTCTCGTTACTCAAGTTGTTTATACCCAATTGAATTCTCTTATGATTGTTCTCGTTACTACCATTGATATTAAGACTTTTTGGCCGTCCGTTGGGTGCTGACCAATGAAAAAAATGACCATTGGCCAAAATGTGAATCAAAATTATTTTTTTCGTTTTTTTTGGCTAACATTGACAATTACCCTATGCCCTCCCCTAGCAGAGCCTATGCCTCTACTGATATGGGTCCCTGTGCCCCCCCCCTACAAAAGCCTATGCCTCTCCTGATGGTTCGAATCCCGGAGAGGCCAAATTTTTTTTTATTTTTTTTTGTTTAAATTAATATATTGTTCTTGTTAATACCATTGACAATAAGACTTTTAGGCCGTCCGTTGGCTGCTGACCAATGGAATGAAATGACCATTGGCCAAAATGTGAATCGCAATTTTTTTCGTTTTTTTGACCATTATGATTGTTCTTGTTAATACCATTTATAATATAGCTTTTTAGCCATCCGATGGCTGCTGACCAATGGAAAAAAATGACCATTAGCCAAAATGTGAATCGAAAATTTTTTTTTCGTTTTTTTTGACTCTTATGAATTTATGTCCACTTTTACCGTGTCCTGGCTGCTGACCAATGGGAAAAAATGACCATTGGCCAAAATGTAAATCGAAAATTTTTTTTTCGTTTTTTTTTGACTTTTAATTTATATTCGAATCCCGGAGAGTGCAAAATATTTGTATAAATAATTAACTAATTATTTTGCATTTAATACCCCCCTATAGGCATTCTCGCCCCTTCCCACCTTTCTCGCCCATAAATTGCCTAGCAAATATGCTACTTTTATACAGAGTATAGAAGAGTTCGCCCTTCCCTTCCCCCCCCCCCCCTTTCCTTCCCCCTTTCCCTTCCCCCCTCCCCCTTCCCACGAGGGCCGAAGGTTCGAGTTTTTATAAAGTCACTACCAGCATTGGCATAATATAAGCCGACCTTGAATAAAAAAGATATCAAATTCTTAAAAGCATTTTACACAAAGTTTTTTATAATTCTCCCCAAAAAAGATCATTATAAACGCTTAAATTAGTTTTAGTATAGCAGAATATATACGAATTAAAATCTATAGTAAAAGTTAAATTTCGGGGAGGGAAACATTAGTTTTAGATTTAGAGTTTAACTTTAGGGTGGGAAGGACCGCCTTAAGCCTTCTGTTTAACTCTATGGGGAATGCAAGATTTGATTTATAATAAGGGGGCTCCGTCCAATAGCCGGTAATAATATTTTAAATTATGGGGTTCGGGGAATAGCTGTGGATCTGCTGTTGCGCTTTAAAAGATTTCGACTCTAACTACTATCAATAATTGACCCTTTATGCCTTCAATCAGAATTGTTATAAATTCCTTTAACAATTTCGACGCGAATTAATCTAAGTTGATTGGGGGCTAAGTGGGTTTTGGGAGGAGAACAAGATTGACACTTTTTTCGGCGATACAATCAGAGGCCAGAATGCCCGGCCCGGCCCGCTGTCCGAACCTGCCTAGCCCGGCCCACGGGCCAAGCAACTGTCGTCAATTTTTTGTTTTGGGGAGGGGGGGGCCCGGGCGATGATAAGATCCGGAAAATTTGGGCTTAATGAGATTTTTAAGGTGATGTATGATTTTGTTACTTTTTTATTTGATTGTATATGATAAATGCTAAAAAAAAGTTAAGAAACTGGATTTCGCGCCCCACACCCCAAGTTATTTTTATAAACATTGCGCGAGCCCTCTATTTCCATCAATTCCTTAGCTACGTTCATGGAAAGGATTGAAAGCTTTTATATATGTAGCACTTTCATTGTTCGTTATTCACATGTGCCGTCTTGACATATTAGAAAAGCGTCATGCCCAAATTCACACAATGCATGCAAGCGTTAAATTTCATTTAATTTTTTTAACAAGTCAAATTTGGTGTACCAAAGCTTCCCCAATTCGCAATTCACCTTTTTTATTCACTTATTACTCGTCGCTATCGCTAAGCCATTACTTATTTTTATAGTAATAAAATTCCATACCTCTCCTTTTTTATAAATAAAAATTTTTCTCCATAAATTGCACTAAAATTCTATCCCTAAATTATTTTTCTATTAAAAAAGTAAATATTAACCGTGACAGATTGACTAATCGAACTAATTTTATTCAAATAAGTTTTTTTATACGGTAGGGGCGGGGCATAAACGGATTTACCCAAAGCGGAAATCTAATTTTGTTTTAAGATTTTTTATAAAATATGTATACTTTTAACTTAATTAAAAAACTGCTTCATAAATATTTTTAGAATCGGCTGCATCTAATTAATATTTTGCTGTTAAAAGATTTGTTAACGTTTGTTTGTAATTAAATGCATTAGCAATAAATCTATCAAAATTTTGTGACCTAACATGTTTTTAATAAACTCTTGCTAAATTGAAAGACCAATACTACCATCGGGGAGACACATAAAAGATTCCAAACAAATCTGACCTCTGGATACGATTGTTCTTACAGTGTTCGGTAAATATTAAGTACAGTACTCATAAGGGGAAAAATGTTCTTAAACGTCACTTGTTAGGTAAAGAAAAGTGTTATCTATAGTCTAGTATTAGCTAAAATAAAAACGTCCTGATTTTGCACATTTCTGGAGGCCTTTCATATCCCCCACCCTTGGTTGGGTTCCTCCTTTAGAAACTACTTTGACCTATTTTTTGCGCCACATTTAATTTATAATCCTTTACTTTCACGGATTCTGGATTCCGTTGGTGACGTCTTTTTCCCTTGTTCTGTTTTCGGGTCATTTCTTTATCTATAGTCTTTCTTTGCTGTGTCCGGTACAACTCTTTATTTAGGTCGGCTTCATGGATTCTCGATTTTTAATAACCCTTTTAAGTAGTTATCCTACTTTTCGGAAATGGGATACACTTAATTGTGTGTATAAAATTATCTAAACCCTGATAAAAGTCAACCTCCTTAGTCAATGATGATCGCATTCCAATCTGTTTTTAGGAAAGTGAGCCGTGCCTACATTGTTAATTGTTGTAGGCCACGGGTATGAAGACCGTGTCCGAGAGCCAGTAATATTTTAAGGATTTCCCTTTCTTTTCGTTGAAAATTAGGCCAGGTGAGAAGTTCAGGCGGCAATGATGTTGATTGTAATGAAATCCCACATAGCCAATCTTAGGTTAGGTTTGTTAGACAGGCTACCTATGTGATGGTTGGTGATTTTGTACTAAACCGTGGTTTAATAATGTGGTTTTTACTATATTTACATTAGAGGGGGCTGGATACTTGCATACGCATAAAATGAGGATACAATGCCCAAGTTAGATGTAGGCGGCGATGTAACTCTTCCTCAGACATATAAAGCGCACAATTCCTTCTCTGGATTGTTCTAAGACATTGGTAACCAAACGTTATATAACCAAAATGGATTTGCTTTGAGCGTTCGAAAAGGTCTCATTCCTTTTAGACTAAGGCTTGCGTTACCATGTAGAGAGAAGGGATAATAACCGAAAGAAGAGTGAAGAGATAAAACTCGCGGGAAAAAAAGACCAAATCACAAAATAAATTACGATAATAAAATATACAAGATAAACGAAGGTCTGTGTAAATATAAATTCATATAAACAAACTTTGAAAATACGACACCAGCCTAGATCATAAGCAGTCATAAAAGAAAAGTATTATTCTGATAAGAAATAAAACGATTATTTCTTAATTTATTCTATTCAAAGTTCAGGTCTTTATTTGCATAAAAATTTATTAAATGGCCAGTTTGCCCTATTTTTTTTCTCCAATCAATCATTTATTTCTTTTATTAGGTTATATAGTCGAGGCTACACAGTTACCGGCTATAGTCTGATGTCACACAAATTTACTACTGCAGCTAGATTATTCATTATATTTAAGAATAATTAAATAAATTTAAAATTAAAAGATATGGATACTCATTTGCGTAAACCTATTTTGCAGCAATAAATTCTATTGATTTAATAGATTGTTTAAAAATATTTATATGAAATCTTTTTATTTATTGTTTAAATTTTAATGCCCCAAGTGCAATTCTTTATCTCGTTTGAACATTTTTCACGCTAACTTTCTATCAACCGGAAAATTAACAAAATATACCTTATTAATGAAATAGCATGTCAATGTAAGATAGCTTGTTGAATTAAATAATATTAAAATAGAAATAATAATATAGATGAAGATATAATTCAAACAGTTGAAGATGGAACGTTAGAAGTACATTAAAAAATTTCAAATTTACAATTTTCCTAGACAAATTGGCATGAAGCTGTTGAATCCTTTGATGAAATGGGTTTAAAAGAAGCATTATGCCGTGGTATATATTCATTCGGATTTGAAAAACCTTCTGCCATTCAGCAAAGAGGCATTAAACCCATTATATTAGGTAAGTTTATTCACATGATTATTTTTATGCTCAACATATAATAGGTCATGATGTGATGGCTCAAGCTCATTCGGGCACAGGCAAAACTGCTACTTTTGCCATTGCTATTTTGCAAAAATTAGATTCAAATTTGAATGCCTGTCAGGCCTTAGTGTTAGTCCCAACTCGTGAATTAGCTCAACAAGTATTTAATGAATATCACAAATTACATGTTTGTTAGATCCAAAAAGTAATTATGGCTATTGGCGATTATTTAAAAGTTGTCTGTCACGCTTGCATTGGTGGAACAAATGTCGGGGCAGATATGGCT
This sequence comes from Gordius sp. MW1, assembly GCA_964036665.1. Lineage (NCBI taxonomy): Eukaryota > Metazoa > Nematomorpha > Gordioida > Gordea > Gordiidae > Gordius > Gordius sp. MW1. Next base: position 1,849,715 of record OZ038532.1, read on the forward strand.
AAACTTGAACAAGCACAAGTTGTTGTTGGAACTCCTGGCCGTGTATTTGATATGTTGCACAGATGCGCATTAAGTATATAATTTTGAAGTAATATGATATTTGATTTATTCTAGGAGCTGAGCATATCAACATGTTTGTACTTGATGAATCAGATGAAATGCTCTCAAGGGGTTTTCAAGAAAAAATAAGAGATATTTTCCAACTTTTAAGATCTGATGTTCAAGTAAAAAAATATATATTGATCTTAAATTCTATGATTTTGTTCCTGAATTATTTGTATATACATTTGTTTGTATTACCATGTTAGGTTATTTTGTTATCTGCTACAATGCCACATGAAGTGTTGGATGTATCAAAAAACTTTATGAAAAATCCTATCAAAATTTTATTAAAAAAAGAAGAATTAACATTAGAAGGAATCAAACAGTTTTATATCCATATTTCCAAAGAGGTATTATGAATTCTTCATTTTTATTAAATTGCATTTAAAAATTTATTTATAATTTTTTAGTCTATTTAAATATTTTTATATGTTTTTTAAGGAATGGAAATTTGAAACATTGATTGATTTATACCACACAATTGCAGTTGCCAAAGCTGTATTTTTTTGTAATACCAAAAGGAAAGTTGAATGGCTTACTGAAGCATTGGTTTCAAGAGATTTTGTTGTATCAGCCATGGTAAAAATTAATAAATATTTTTAAACTAATGTTAATCCAATAAATTTTATATTTGTAAAATTCTGTAAATAAATTTGTTATGCTATTTTATACATACTTTCTCTATTTCTTGTTAATAAGTATTTGCCTAAGCAGTTAATAGTTTGTTTCCAACATATTTTTCTTTATTCAGCATGGTGATTTAGATCAAAGGGGGCGTGACAAAATAATGCGTGAATTTAGGAGTGGTTCTAGTCGCATACTCATAACTACTGACTTGTTAGCTAGGGGCATTGATGTCCAACAAGTTTCTTTAGTCATCAACTATGATTTACCAATTAACAAAGAAGTGTACATTCATAGGTAAGTAAGCTTTATTTTGCTAAGCTGCATATTTTGATTTTGTTGAAATTTCTAAAATGACTATAATTCATTACATTGTCTAAAAGTGTTGATTATATTCCATCTAAGTGAATGTGATATTAATATGATAATTGTGCAAACATTTTTGAATTAAATCCATCTACAATATATCAAATAATTATTACCAATAAATCAAGTGTTTATTAGAACACACTTGACTAAATGTTCATTTAAAAAAGTCATTAATTGGTACTTATCCCTTCTTATTTTATGTGTTGCATCATGACAAATTAACCATGAGTCAACATCTAGGATCGAGTATCAGATAGTATGCGTGTTGACAACCTTGCTGATTTCATTATCTTATTATCAATTGCTAATTTGGTACTCAGTTTCGGGTTATGTGTCTTTTGAATAAATGGTCTTAATAGGTGGACAACACAATTATGTACTTAAATTTTCTTGTAAATTCCTTGTATCTTGTCTCTTTGTTTAAGCATCTAGAGCTGCAAAATAATCAATATCCAAATAACATAGCAGCAAATGGCCACTTGCTTTTATTTTTACACAATACATTATTCTGGGTTAATCTTGACAGGTGTAAAACATGTTTAGGGGTAGTGTTGTAAAAACAGCTGGGTTTTTGGTTGGTGAACTAAACATAAACACAACATAGGTTTTATGGTCTATTTTTCTTAGGTGCGAAAACAGACCAATTTTTTTTGGTCAAACCTTTGGTTTGCTTATTTGATTGACAAAAATTCTGTTTTTTACCTACCTCACGTGTTCTCATCTCAAAAGGATATTGTTTTGTTTTCAGTAAAAGCAATAGAATGGTGGTATCCATTAATGTGTCACAACATTTGAAGGATTTTCAGCTTTCACAAAAACTTATGTTACTCTAGGGATGACATTCATAATGTTAATGTTTAAATACTTGTTCATCTCAATTGTCCATGACCCTGCTTCTGCCTTTAATTTTTTACAACCTCTATCAATGTCCAAAATATTCTATTTTTGAATTGTGTCTTCTGTCAATGCTCTCTGAAAAATTGTCTACCCCAAAGATGTTTAGCAGGTAGGTGTGAGCTATCACATATGCAAATTTTGCAATAAAGCATTTCATCCTTTCTATAAAATCTCTTCTTCTTTATCATGAATTTTGTCCCACACTCGTGGGTTAAAGGCCATGTCCTGATTTATCTAGATTTAGGTTTTATAATTTGTTACTTGCTCTTTCTACATAACACAAGTTGGTCCTCGTCTTCACTCCATAGCCTTTTAGCCGATTTTTTTAAATCATGTCTGCCACAGATTGAAATAGCCCCCATTTTTGTTCTGAGACTATTGAGCTTAATATACCCCGAGCTTCATCATATTATTATCATCTCAATAGCTTGAATATTTTTATATGGTTTATAGTGATAATGAATTGGTGTATAAGTGTCTCTGATTGTAATTCGCAAAATATTAAGGTATTTAAATATTGTGAGTGTAGGAGTGCAACAAATTATAACGTTAAATACTACTGAATTACAATATTTCACGTAGAATGTTATGTAGTAGGGCCGTAAAAACCGTAAGTCTGCGATTTCCTTAGTCGCCTTTATCTCCTCCTCCCTTTCTTTTAAACAATCTAGTAACAACCTTGTCCCTTTCTCACTCAACCCCTCTATCAATCAAGCCTATGGAATGAAAATGTCAATTTAGGAGTTAACATTCCACAATCATGTGCCCAAAAAGATTTGGATGCAAGTTTGGTGTCGCGGTCCGTTGCTTCCCTTCTCTCGACATGCGACGCCAAACAGCATTGCAATCTTAGGTCATTGGCTTTCGACCAATCCCGTCATGAATGGCTTGAAGCTTAGCCTAGTAAGTTTTCGGGAATGTTTTTAGAGAACCCTACCCTGTCCTTCAACATAGCCATCCGCTTGGGCGGCTGTAAACACACGTCCCCATAGTCCTGCCGGCTTTGCAATTCACTTGTAGATGAGGAAGCGCGTCACCCTCTGCTTGTAAATTTAACAAAAGCCGGTATAGTAGGCATTAAAAAATAAATACACTGCTTCAAGCTGCCTTCAAACAGGCAAAAGTTCCTTCCATCCTTGAACCTTCAGATCCCTCTCTCGAAGGGCGGATGCGTCCTGACGGTTCATCACTTTACCCATGGGACAAAGGCTTTTTCTTAAAATGGGACTACACTTGTATCGACCTGTTTGCCCCCTCGAACAATACTCACGACCGCCTAGTAACGGGAGCATCGTAAATCCTTAAAATATTCAGCTTTATCGGAAACCTCCATTTTTATTCCTATCGTCTCGTCGTGCTCAGGGACGTTTGGGAAGAGGGCATTAAATTTTTTTAAATAACTCAATAAACGCTCGCCCTCTTCTAAAATATCGAAGAGTTTTTTACTAAGACAATCAATTGCCATTGCGATCGCTAAATCCAATTTTTATTCTTTGATGGATTCAATGCCCATTGATAATGTATTTTAATCATTTTTTTAATAAATATTTTCGTTCTTGTATCTTTTTATTAAAAAATATGTGTAAGAATATAGAAGCAAAAAGGGCTGGTTGTGGTGATTTTTATATAGAAACACCGCTAAATTATAATTTTTTTGAAAGCAACCTTATGGTGTGTGTTTTTTTTGTCTCTCGGAATTTAGGATAGGTAGAAGCGGTCGTTTTGGACGTAAGGGTGTAGCCATCAATTTCATAACGGATACCGATATGACCGCTATGAAGGAAATCGAGGAATACTATAACACAACCATCGAAGAATTACCCAATGACATAGCCGACATCCTTTAGACCCCTAATACGCTCCTCTTGTTGGTCCGTCCCCCTGCCTTCGACCCCATCATTATCAACCCTCTAAACCATTTTATTATAATACATTATTCCCATCCCTTAATTAATAATTACTGTTGTTGAGTATACTTCGAACACATATTTATACACGCATACAAGTAAGAAATCATTTTATACCTGTAACATATATACCGTGCTTGGTGTGGTGGATATGTTGTCGTGAGAATGCCTATTATCATTATTACCTTCAGCCTTTATAACTCTTTTTTTTTGTACAACTCACACTCCTCCTCATACATTTTTTCTTCTTTCCTCCCATCTCTAACTATCGCTCTACTAAATATCTTTTGATTCATGATCGTTTCCAATTTTAATAAATTACCATTTAGAAAGAGGATGGCATCTACTTGCAAATCACCGAGGCTGAGATATTATAATGGGTTAGATAATTGTTAAACCACTTTAAGATTTTAAACTAGCTATTCATAAATATCAGGCAAATTATTCTTTGTTTTACTCACTGGATATCATTTAAATTCGCATTAATTAGATAAAGCAGTTTTTTAAACATCGTAGAAAGAGTTTGAATGCTAAACAAAATGTATACAAAAATTTTCCTTATATTTGACTGTAATCTTTCTAGTGCAAAATAATTTGGCAATGATAAAATATGATGTTTGGTTTTGAAATAGTGAAGGTAAAGTTGATCCAAAAGAGATTATTCAGCTATATCTCAGCAAAATTATAAACATAATAGACTCCATTCATACCCTTCAAAAATTTAGGAACATTTAATTTAGTTAATTCACTAATCAGACCTACAATCAATTTCCTTCATAATATATTACTGAGTGTTTCATTCCATATTAATCAACTAATATATATAAGTGGTGAAAGGCAAAGAAGCTAAGTAACATTAAAAAAAATTTATTTGGCATATATGGTTCTATATATCCCCATGCTACAAGGACCACTAATGGCGAAAAAATTGAAATCTTTTATAAAAAAATAACTCGTTCTGGAAATTTTTAATGATTATTTTACATGATTAGTGTTTCGATCTCGTCTCGGTCTCGAAAACAAAATCTCGTCTCGGGAGCGATTAAGAAAATCTCGTCTCGGTCTAGAAAAATCTCGGTCTCGTCTCGACGAGAATTCTCGTCTCGTCTCGACTTTAAAAAAAAAATATATTCGGAATAAAAATTTCTCCTGTTTTATTAAAAATATAAATAAGTGTTCAAAAATCCAAATGGCAAATTTTATATTTTTCGAAAAACTTTAATACACAAACTTTTTAAAGATTTAGCGGGACACGACATCTCATTGACAATATAAAGATATGAATTAACTCATAAAGATAACATTTTCTATAAAAAGTGCAGACTAAAAAAACTATAAATAAATTTGAAATATAAAAAATTAAATTTTATTGTTCTAGCAAATTATAATATTTGTATTAAATTCATTGTGTCTGTCAACTATAAATGGACTTCGAAAATTATAAGTTCGCTTATAGTTGATTTAGTTGCATAATTGAGCAAAATGAGACCCTTTATTAACCTTTGCTAATGCTTCAAAGTAGACCTTAACATATTTAAGGCAAATGTTTAAGTCCATTAATATAACCATCATTAATTATAGCCCATAGTGTTTATTGCATGTTTACTATAGCGCTATAAACCACAAAGTGCGAGTGACATTTAATGATGTTATTATTATTTATAGAATTGATAACTAGTTGCACAAATTAAAACGTTGTAAAAACAACAATATAAGCAGCATTATTATAGAATTAAGAACATAAGGTTTAAACTTTAAATTAATGAGTACGTATTTAAATGTATGACAAAAATTAACCATACTTAGGTAAATGATTGCCAAATTTTAATTTTTTTGCAAAAATATTTAATATTAACTACACTTGGGATTTTTTTTAATATCAAATATATTCCATACATATTGATTTACACTTAATACCTTACATGTAAATTAAAATACACAATAATTTACTAAAATCTAACGATCAATAAAAAGTCGAGATCTCGCCGAGAAAATCTCGTATCGTCTCGTCTCGAGCTCAAAATTCTCGTCTCGATCTCGACTCCATTTTTCAAATTCTCGTCTCGTCTCGTCTCGTCTCGGTTTTTCGAGACGAGACCGAGATTTTTCTCGGTTTTTCCGCATCACTATACATGATTATCATGGGCGTAGCCAAGGGGGGCAGGAAAAAGCGGCTGCCTCCCTCTAAATCCAAGAATTTGTTAAAATTTATAAAAATTATGGCTATAATTTAAAAAAATCATTATTTCGCCCCTCTCTAAATCATTATTGCCCCCCTCAAGCCCCAATGCTGGCTATGCCCATGATAATTTTTATTAAGATTTGTAATGTATATATATTGTTTAAGCATTTTAATAAAAAAAGTAAATACTAAAATAAAGCAAAATATTTTTTAAAACGGGCCCGGGCTTTAAAATTTTTGTAACGGGTGGGCTACTGACCTAAGCAGGCCCGTTGCAGGTCTTTGTTTTTAAGTGTTCCCCACTAGGTAAGTTTCCTTTTAATCCATATATATCGGTTCTTCAATTAATTGTGAAATATGCTTATCACATAAATTAATCAGTGGCGTAAGCAAGTTCGAAGATTTCATGTTAAACCCCCCCCCCCTCCATTGACAATTTTTTTATTTTTTCCCCGAATTACACGAAAAAACTCGATGATTTTAATAGGAATCTTGTTGATGTTGCGCTCCTAGAAATAATTGATTAAGATTGTAAAATATTCCCTCGCGGACACAATATTTATTCCCGTAGTGGCAACCACAACTGGAAATTTAGGCGTTAAAGCTCTGGCTCTTCTGAAACAAATTGGAAAAGCGATCTCCAGCGTCTCTTTAGATTTGAAAGAGTACTTTTTTATCAGGCAAAAGATGACAATGGAAATCGTTAAATCCAACACGAATTCCCTACACGGATCAATGCCATCCGTTTAGTTCTAGCGCGTTTTTATATTTTTTTAGTCGTGTATGTAAGTTTTTGTATACCATTTAATAAAGATATCTAGTAAAAAAAAGATTTAATTTTAGATGAAAATCTACTAATTTTAAGATTATTTAGACAAAAATTTTCCGTCCCTAGTGCATGTTACAAAATGAAAAGAACTTTAATTAAATTTCATTGTATAAATACGGTGGATTTGGATTGATAGCGTAGGTAGAGGGAAATGGAACGCAATATTTCGGACACTTATAGTCCATCTTCAGGAAAAAAAAAAAAAAAAGGAGAAGATGAAGTCTCAAAAAATAAAAATGAAGTAAAGTGATTATAACAACGATGATATAGATACAAAAAAAAAAAATTACAAAAACTGGTTATAGCGAGAAATTAACAATAGCGATTGTAGGGATGGATGTTTTTTTATAAGAATAGAGTAGATACATATGGAGATAGAAAAAGGTGCGAAAAAAGTAAATAGCTAAATAATAAGAGAAAAGGGGGGAACAGAGTTATTTAATATATAAATATAATAACTGTGCTTAACAAATTATAGTTTTGAGTATTGAACGGGTAGGTAGACATAGTGAATAATATAAAAATATGTGTGGATGTAAAGGCTTGTGGTAATGAAATTGGATGGTCGTTGATTTTGTTTGTTTGTTTTTTGGGCTTGACGCGGTCGATTAAAACGCTTTCTACGAAATTCCTTTGTTGTATCACGCTATGTGAATGGCAGTCGAGTTATCCAATCTGCCATGTTGAATCTTTAACGATAGTTAGGCTTAGGGTAAGGCGGAGTAGGTCGCGCATTTATGGAGCTTTGTGTCAGTGTTCTTTTTTGTTGTTGTTGTTGTCTCTCCAAGTCTAAAAATTGATGGTAATCGACACAGGAGAATATATTAATTAAAATTAAAGTATTATCTGTTATGATATTATAAAGGTAGGTGAGGATGGGTGTGCTTGTAGCTTCGAAATTGGCCGGGTTGGTCGTTGATTTTCGGCTTGAGGCGATCGATCAGGACGCTTTCTACGAATTTCCTTTCTTGGTTGAATCGTGCTTTGTAAAGAACGGTCGGGTTGTCCCAATCAATGCTATGTTGATTGGTTAGCGAGTGTTCGGCCACGGCGGAGTGTGTTGCGCATCTTGTTAACGGGGCCTTGTGTTCTTGGATTCTTTGTGCTAAGGTTCTTTTAGTTTCTCCAACGTAAAATTGGTCGCAATCGGCGCAGGAGATTTTATAAATTAAATTAGAAACAAGATTTTTATCTGTAATGTTATTAATGGGCTTAATTAATGAGAATAGGTTGGACGTGGTTTTCTGAGAAAACTTGAAATTGTCTATTTTGTGAACATGTAAAATCTTTTTGATTTCTTTTAGGAAATTATTACTAAGATTAGTGTGAAATGGAATAGAGATATAATGATCTGTATTAGGAGTGGAGTCTACATTAGTTGACATTTTAGGGAATTTTAAAAATTTATTTTTAATGTTTGTGAGCAAATCAAGGGGATAATTTAGCTCTAAAAATCTTTGTGTTATATTATCCATTTCAATGTCTCTATCAGATTCTATAGACTTGGAGAGACAACCACAACAACAAAAAAGAACACTGACACAAAGCTCCATAAATGCGCGACCTACTCCGCCTTACCCTAAGCCTAACTATCGTTAAAGATTCAACATGGCAGATTGGATAACTCGACTGCCATTCACATAGCGTTATACAACAAAGGAATTTCGTAGAAAGCGTTTTAATCGACCGCGTCAAGCCCAAAAAACAAACAAACAAAATCAACGACCATCCAATTTCATTACCACAAGCCCATACATCCACACATATTTTTATATTATTCACTATGTCTACCTACCCGTTCAATACTCAAAACTATAATTTGTTAAGCACAGTTATTATATTTATATATTAAATAACTCTGTTCCCCCCTTTTCTCTTATTATTTAGCTATTTACTTTTTTCGCACCTTTTTCCTATCTCCATATGTATCTACTCTATTCTTATAAAAAAACATCCATCCCTACAATCGCTATTGTTAATTTCTCGCTATAACCAGTTTTTGTAATTTTTTTTTTTTTTTGTATCTATATCATCGTTGTTATAATCACTTTACTTCATTTTTATTTTTTGAGACTTCATCTTCTCCTTTTTTTTTTTTTTTTTCCTGAAGATGGACTATAAGTGTCCGAAATATTGCGTTCCATTTCCCTCTACCTACGCTATCAATCCAAATCCACCGTATTTATACAATGAAATTTATATAAACGGATTGAAAATTATTGATTAGAACTTTAATTCTTTATTTTTTTGACTTACCTCAACTTCCTTTGGCGTAGCCAGCATTGGAATTAGAGGGGGGGGGGCAAAGTAATCATTTTTTAAATTTTAGCCATAATTTAGAAAGTTTAACATATTTTGGATTTAGAGGAGGGGCAGCCGCCTATTTCTGCCCCCCCCCCACCCATCCCCCTTCGCCACGCCCACAGCTCCTAAAATATACCAGCTGATTTTTTGTAATAAAAGGTAATTTTATTTTTTTAAGCGTTTAAAATGAACACTACCTACGACGGTCCCTATTCCGTGTGCAAAAAGTGGAGGGTTGGCATCCGGTCGGGAATCGGCTGTAAAAATTTACTCCAAAATCATGATGGTTTCAAACAAAATTTTACAACAGAAAACTGGGACGTCCGACGCGCACTGCATACCCCGCCCGTGCAATGTGAAAAATATACTAGGGTTACTGCCCAACTCACAGCGAAGGCGGTTAAGGAATTTAGTTGTGGAAAGAATGCGAAATGGAATGTGGAACGTAGACGGGAAAGAGCATCGAGGTCGCACATCTTATATATATAAACATGTAACTCCGTTTTCTTTGCCCTCTAGTAACTCCTAAAGTTCTAGACCTTTTGCCACCAAATTTGGCCAGATCATTACCTTAGCGTCCTAGATGGTTTATATATACCTTTTATCGACCTGCAGCCGTAACCCTGTTTCTTGGTAGTGCTTACCGTCATCTAGCGGATGATTGATACAACGTTTTTAAAGTTATTTCTCGTTATGGTGCTAAATTTTCTATTAAATTTTTTCCCATAATTGCTTTGTCATTTTTGGCTCAACTGTTTACTCACCTAAACCCGTTTTTTTACAATATATAAGGCTGTAACAAATAAACTTCTAGATACCCTAAAACATCACCATTTTCTTAAATAAATATAACGCGCGCTTTAAGAAACATTCCTACGTTTAATTTTTTTTCCATTTTTACGAAGTTTGGTTTTTAATATTACACTTAACCTTAACGATAAGATGATAAATGCTGACAATGGTTAACCGACAAACTTAAAATATTCATGCAGAATAATGCATTGGGAGCACGAAGAAAATAATATTTTAAAATGCCGCCAATTATTCCATCAATACATCGTATCGGAATGTGCAGAGCTGTTAAGTAACTAGTTACATGTAACTAGTTCCTTTCCTTCAGTAAAGTAAATGTAACCAGTTACTTTTACTTCAGGGTAAGTGTAACTGTAGTTAGTTACATTATTTCAGTAACTGTGTAACTAAAGTTACAGTTACTTTTTGTAAATTAAATTTTTTTTTAATGAAATATTTAAATTACACGTCTAGTTTGTGTACTTCACTTAAATTTAAATTTCCTTCGCGGATCAAATTTGAATTTCGAATAGATAATCTATTTTATCAGTAAATTACTAATATTATATAAAATATTATTTTAGTACAAATTTGTATTCCAAAAATTTAAAGAAGTGACACAACTGGTAAAAAATGTAGGGGAGACAAGGGACTAAATGACCATAAAAAATTAAATCACGTTTTAAAAAAAAAAAAATTTTATAATTTTTTTTAATAGTTACATTTTTTAGTCTATTTCTAGTATAAGGGAAAAAATTGAGAAAAAAGTGCCTATAATTTCTTCAAAAATTGAGATTAAAATAATCATAAATCCTAGAAATTTGAAAAGTGCCCGGGAATTTAATGAATGGTGTGGTAGAATATGTCAAATTAATTTGAGGCTGGGGATTGACAGCTTGTGGAAAAAGAGATTAACCCTGACGTTTTGACTTCTTAATAGTGTATGCAAACTCAAATCAATAAAAATATTGTTACTTTATAAAAAACATAGAAAATTTAACTGTAATATGATTGTATTTTACATGATAAAGATAAAAAAAGGGTCAAGATGACAATTTGACTCAAGTATATTTAAAAGACAGATTCTGCAATATAAAAAACTTTTTGTCGTTTTTTTAAGTATAATCATAGTCTATTTCTATTCTAAATTACACTAAGTTGAATTATAAACAAGATTTTTGTTTTTTAAATTTTGTCAATTGTAAGGCCCAATGAAATATGGCTATAACTAGCCCCTCTCTGACTAGCCCCGATCCCTATTTTTATGAACAAATTCAACATGTTATATTGCGAATAAAAATTTAATCATCAGGCGGTTTTTCTATAAAAAATATCCCTTTATAACATAAAACTTAAATTAGTCCAAAATATAAAGCCAAAAAAATGTTATGTACAAAATACAAAATTTTGACAAGGCTACTAATAGCCCCGAAAAATCGTTTTTCTTCTATAAAAATTTTAAATTTTATTTTTTCAAAACAAAAAATTTTTTACTTATACCTTATGAAAATATACACATATAATTTAAATTTTAATCATATATCATTATTATTTTTAAAATAATTACAAAGATTATAGGAGCCCCGGGCTACGACTAGCCCCGGGCTCCCCTAATGAACATTTAATGAATTTTAATTGGTTATCTCTTATCAATTGTTCAGTTCTTTTTATATGTGTGCAAAACAAATTTTTATCTACTTAAAATATCATATGATTTTGGCCCAACCTTTAAATTTAAATTTTGAAAGCCATTTGATAAATTACTTTAGTACAATATTAAGTTATTGAAATAATAATATATTTTAATGGATGTTTAAATGCTCAGTAAAAAATTTAAAAATGCTCAGTAAATAAACTTGATAATGTTCAGTTATAAATATAAAATTCTCAGTAATTTTTAAAAAAAATGCTCAGTAATTTTAATTAATAATACTCAATATTAACCTATTTAGCGTTAATATTTTATAAAAATAAAGTTAAATTTAGTTTGTGGAAATTAAAATAGTTTTTTATTCTGGCTACATTAAACAGATTGGAGACCCGATTGTTAAATTTTTATCAATTAAAAGGTATCTTAGTGTCTTGAATTTTTTTCTCCTTCTCACCCTTCAAATAAATATGGCAAATTAGAAAAGCTATGAAAAGTAATGACCTATATTTCTCATTCTAAAATGTTCTGTCTCTCCCTTCTTAAATTTTAATAAGCTTGTGTTTATAATGTATTTATCTGCAAATGTATTGAGAGTTATCAATCTTAAACTTTATAAAGGCAAATAAAAATTTTTATTTTAATATAATCACAAAATAATTATTAACAATTGAAAATAAAAAATAAAAAAATTTTGCTGGATATTACTTTCATCAAAAACCTAAATTTTTTTATATAATCAGTGTTAAATTATCTAAACCTACTATTACTTAACAATAAATGCTGATTTAGACTTTAAGGGTCTACCTCGCTTTCTTTATTGCCCCAAACTTTTGGCTTCTTTAGGTGGTTGGCAAAATGTAAGTTTGATTGCCAACAAAACCACATGCTTGCAAATATATTGTATAAAAAGCAACAAATGCACTTGCCTTTAAAGCATTTTTCACAATCATTTGGAAATTGACATAACCAAAGCCAAAAATTCTTTGAAATTGCTAATGTTATTTTCACTAATCATCTGGTATACAATACTCAGGATATTAAGATGTTTTTTGGCAGGCTATTAATATTATTTCTTGCAAATTCATAACCTTCTGTCCATAGCTTCAAATTTTTCATAGGTTTTGACATTTTTTGGAGTATTTATATTCAGAGGACTAAGTTTTAACCTTGTCCAAAGCCATGACCTTAAACCTACTAAGTGGTAGGCGTTCTTTCAGTGAGAATTCATCTTTATTAGCGTATTAGCTGATTCTAAGGCATTAATAATTCATTGATACCTAACCAGGCGGAAATACAGGACTGAGGAACCAAATACGTTGGATTTTTTTAATCTTTCAAAGTCGAAAAGTATTTAAGTGTGCATTCACACATTTATAAATTCGAATAATAGTTATTTGTTAATATTTAATAATTTTCCTAATTTGAAAAAACTTTTCATTACATTTAATGTACCCCTACCATCTAGCGCCCCCGACTAGCGTCTTTTTAGTCTTGGTAAATTAATTTTCAGTGAAAAGCGAACTAGCTTATTAGATGACAATATAGAAAATAACGTATTATTGAAATCGAATCATCATTTATTACCTTCTGATTTTTATATAAATGTTTAAATAAATAATATCAAAACATATTGTTTTTTGTATCTTTAGGTGTAACTAGTTCCATCAGGTAAGTAACTGGAACTGTAATCAGTTACATTTGAAAATTTGTAACTGGAACTGTAATTAGTCACATTTTTTGTGAAAGTAACTGTAACTTAATTAGTTACTGTGGTAAAGTAACTTTAACAGCTCTGGTAATATGTATGTCAAAATTGATTCGGAACGTCTGCTTTACATCCGTTTAACTCAGACCATACTTCGCTTGAATATGTTCAATTGAAAGATACAGTTCTTAACGACGCTATTAAATTAACGTTAGGAAACTAACCATCGGAAGTCCGCATCATATGCATGAATATGCTCAAGATTCAAATGCGTATTTTCCTAATTACGGTCGTCCAGATTTTTTCATTACATTTACATGCAATCCTGCTTGGCACAACTTACAGGAGCTATTATTTAATGGCCAATCACCAGTCGATAGGCATGACGTCACAGTACGTGTTTTCGCTAGAAATTTAAATAAATGCTTAATGTCATCTTTAAGCACGGATATTTGGCTCTATGCGTGGCTGGATTTACTTTATGGCATGGCAAAAGAGAGATTATATACACATATGGCTATATAACAAGATCACCTCCAACTCCAACGATGTCGACGATGTAAATAAGGATTTTGAGTAATTGTTACAAAAAATATGAAACACGACCCTTGCGGAAAACTCAATCCAAAATCGCCATGCCTGATAGACGGTGAATGCTCAAAGCGATATCCTCAAAGCCTGGTAACACAATTACGGGCAGTTATGGATATCCTTTGTACAAAAGAGGATCAACAAAAGATGGTGTTAACGTGGCAACCTTTCAACTTCGGAACGCCATCGTTGAGATGACCGCTGGTTTGTTCCATTTTATTTTTTGCTATTAAAATTACAAAGCGCATATCAACTACGAATATTGTAACCCCTTTTACTAAAAATCTATCAAATACATTTGTAAGACGTTAAATGGCAATTTTCATCGTTCAACCAGATAGCACTGCGAATATAGGGAGCCTTCACACCGATGAAATCGCACGGTATCAGGCTGGAAGATACTTAAGCTGCAATGAAGCTATACGGCGTATTCTATCCTTTCCTAAGCATGAAGAAGTCCTGCTGTGGTTCACTTAACTGCACATCTAGAATGTACAACGCGTTTATTTTACAAACGTAAATGTCAAACAAATATGTAGCCTTAAATCCCCCAGATACAATATTGACAGCTTTCTTCAAGCTATGTCAGCATGATGATTTTGCGCAAGCTATACGCGAAGTGCTTACGTTTTACACTTGGAATTCGCGCAGCAGATCTTTAAACATCGCAAATTCGGAAATCGAACCGTCGGACGGCCTGTTCAAAGATAATGAGACCTATTCATCACAGTCAAAATGAATGTTTCTTTTTTTGCATGCTTTAAGTTAATCCGCGGTCCAGGTGTTTCAAGCATTAAAAGAGGTCAACGGCGTTGCACATAACACAGTGCATGCCAAATGTATTAGAGCATGATTACCATTGGGATGAATGCATTAGTGACGCGTGTCATACTTTACATTCAAAACAAATTCTTGCATTTTAACTATTGATCTCCTGCTCTCCGTCATGTCCTTTTGATTTATGGAGTAAATATAAAACATGCCAAAAAATCAGTCTTCGGAATAGTCATGCACATCTTAATATTAACATGGATTAAATGCAACAACACTATAATTATTCTTGAAGATTTATGCTTACAACTTTTGCCTCAATTGGGTATGCCTGCATTAAATCGATCTGCTGCTGCTCCATTTGATTTAGACTTACATCGTGAACAAAATTTTAAACAAAATAATTTTTTATCTTATGTGGGATCTAATGTTCCAAAGCTTAGGCTGCAACAAAAAGCCATTTACGATATAATTTTGCTTGCTGTTATTATTTTTCGTTATAGTTGAATTTTTTCGCTTTCACTTTACTCGCAGAAATTTTTATTTCCATTAATTCTGATTTCAACCAAATATTGTAACGTTTAACCAAATTTGAATGTGCTTTTTTAATTCCTCTTTATTTTAATACTATAGATTTTATGACAATACACTATTTTACACACTTTTCTAAAATTTTTCTCTGCACTGTCGAACATTATCATTGACTTTTTAGGTTTTTAACTTACACCCTTTTGTCACCTAATTATGCATATTATGGCTAAACATCGCACTTTTGTGACCTATAAAATTAAAAACTACCTAATAGGTATTTAAAACTGTTATAAATCTATTTAATTTTGAATAAATATGCCTTTTCCTATTATTAAGTTTAATAATATATATTTAGATACTACAGTATTAAAATTTTTCACATCATAAACTCTCTTACAGACCACCCAAATTCTTTAATATATATCCTATTAATACTTATTAATTATTTAACTGATTAAGAACTAATCCAAAGCAACGTTTGGCCGGGCACAGCTAGTATAATAAAAAGAAGAACAGTACACATCATCTGTATACAAGAGACCAGGTGGAACGGAACCAAAGCGCGGGAGTTAGGAGAAGGATGCAAATTATTTTAGAGTGGGTCACCATATCGTAGAAACGGGGTCGGTATCGTTCTAATCGAATCGTTTAGGGCCTGTGTGGTGGAAGTCAAGCGTGGTGAAATAAATTTGATAGACTGCTCACAACGCACAAAATGTGTACCCTTTTTTGCACCATTTTGATGTGAACATGGTAAAGTGGTAATCATATAGAAATTAATAATTTTCGCAAATTAAATTATCTTAAAAAGGTAAATAAAAAAATATTGAATTGGGTAGGTATTAAGTAAAAGGGATTGGAATATATTTTATTAAAGGGAAATTATAAAAGTCGTAACGATTCTATAAATCGTGAGTTTATATATCAATAGATAACGATAAACATTCAGATAAAGTTCATTCGTGTATTCTTTCTTTTATAACCTTGTGCGTATCTTTCCCAAATTCCTTTCAAGGTATATGAATTTGTTTCCCCACAGATATCAAAAACAGCATTTTAAAATCAATAACAAAAAATTACATAAAAATTAAAAATGTAAAAACTGGTATTAAAGTTTGTTTAATAATATTGCGCCATCAATATTTTGTATAATATTAATTTATTGACGTTCTTTTTAATTTATAAACTAGTGAGGAAGGTAAAGTGACTGTTATAGGGCAAAATTACATGGTTAAAATACACCAATTGCACTCTTCAAAATGGAGGAAAATTTGACACACAATTAATTACATGCAACATATGGCATGAGCAGTCTATCTAGTCTATGGTTGGTGAAGATTGCAAATCAAGGGGGCTTCCTAACCGTTATGTGTGCCTATGTTCCCCAAATTTGGTGTATGAAATCGAGGAAAGACAATTCTTCGATTCATTGAAAAGGGAAATTCAAGGATTACGACAGGAAGAAAAGTTAATTATTGGGGCGTCTTTCCACTCCCACCTAAGGAAAGATCGCCTCGGGTATGAACGAAATAGGCTATGCGCATGGTCTGAAGGGGAAAAACCTCTCAAGTATACCAAGCATAAGACGTTGCGATAGTTAACACCTATTTCTATACGCGAAGATCATGTTGTGCTTATGGATGGGAAGCATTTTAATTGACTAATTGCTCATACGGCGAAAGAATTATGAAGTATCAAGGATTGCAAATTATTAAGGCTTTTGACTTAAGATCCAATAAACAAATGTTCGCGTGATTTTAGACCCACTCGTGCTACCAATTTTATATTCGAACACAATTGAAAAAAACTATTTAAAACTGGTTTATTGACGAATCCAATATATTTTTTAACAATTATTGAGGCGACGAATATTAACGTTAATATTTATATAAAGGCCAATAAATGAGTTGAAAAGTGATCTTGAGTGCGGGCAGAAGGACACGGCGTATTAAGATGGGAAAAAGGTAATTATGATTTGTTGGTTAAAAATGAAGCTATTTAAACCCTGTCGATGTATTGCACATCTGAAGCATAAGGGCTGCCTTTAACCTTAAGATAGGTCGATGAACTGCATGTCTCAGTTTGCATGAGGGATGCCTTTAACATATTCGTCTCCCTCTAATCAGCGTCATAAATCACTTCTCACTTAAACCAACCAGTAATTAGGTATCTTTTGCAGACATAAAATTAAATTACTTTAATACATTTTAAACAAATTAATTAAGCACCTACAACATAGGCATCTTCTGCAGACGATAAATTTAATTACTAATACATTTAACATTAAATAAATTAATTAACTGCCTACAACAAAGAAATCGCCAGGCACGATTTTTTGGCTAAGGGTTACGTCGACGAACGATAGTTGAAACGGAACATAGACGACGATTGGGAGACGCTAAGTATTGGCATAAAGAAAACGGCAATTCAAGTCCTAGGCAGACTAATGGATGCAAAGCTTTAAATAGGGATCTATGGTGTTGGGATCAATCAATTAGGGATTTAATCGAAAGGAAAAAAAATCTATATAAACGGTGGCATAAATCCTAAAATTCGGACGATTATCAAGAGTATAGGGAGAGCCGCAAAAAAGGCAGTTGGAATAACGAAGAATGCCGCATGCGCCTAGAGGGCAAACAAATTGGATCATAAAAGAGGCGAGGGGCTTACATAAAAATTAGCTAAGATAAGGGAGAAGAAACGTCGCGATGTCGAAGTCCTTAGAGTATTCCAAAATGAGAAAAGAGAAAGTAATAAGGTGGAGAGTATTCAAGGAACTTATGAATATTGCAAAGTGTCATGTATTTCATGACAAACGCGCTGATTCGCTTATAAGAAATGCCCGTAGGAGACGAAGAAATAGTGGGCCATTAATAATTGGCTCCGAAAAGTGGGCTAAGGGCGTAAAAAGATTATCGGAAAAGCAAGGTTCCTTGAAACGCGCAGGCTATAGACAAAAAGTTGGTGCGGGAAATAAAGCAAAGATGTGCCGTATCCTTGGAATTGACAGGCTATAAATAAAGAATTGGCCCGAGAAACATAGCAGAGAACTAAAACTGTCATCAGAAAATTTCTGAATCTATCGCCCTGTGTAGCCGTCACCTGGAAATTGATAATACCGTGATTGGAGAAATAAATTGTGTTTTTGAAAGTAAAACTCCCTAAAAGAAATTTTTTTAAACACACCAAATCAGCTCCTATCCTCCCCAAGCACCCCGAAACATAAGGTAGTCATTCCCCCAAACTAAGATCAACACCCCGATTGCAAGGGTGCATATCCCCCTGCCCCAAGCTTCCCAGACATCTTTCTGATACTTTTAATATAGACTATTAAGATCTATTGCTATAAAATACTTCCCAGTGTTTAAGAAGAATAAATTTGATAAAATGTCGGGTTTTGGGCCTTACAAATTAAATAAAAAACACTTAAATGTAATTGCTAATTACATATGAAATATATACATTATCATCTTTCTGATACTTTTAAGATAGACTATTGAGATCTAATGACATAAAATATATCCCAGTCTTCAAAAAAAATTAATTTGATAAAATGTCGGGTTTCGGGCCTTACAGAATAATTAAAAAACACTTAAATGTAATTGCTAGTTTATAATGAATTATATGAATTATCATCATTCCTACACTTTTAAGATAGACTATTGAGATCTAATGACATAAAATACTTCCCAGTGTTAAAGAAAAATTAATTTGATAAAATGTCGGGTTTAGGGCCTTATAGATTAATTATAAAACACTTAAATGTAATTGCTAATTACATATATTATACATTATCATCTTTCTGATACTTTTAAGATAGACTATTGAGATCTAATGACATAAAATACTTCCCAGTGTTCAAGAAAATTTAGTTTGATAAAATGTCGGGTTATGGGCCTTACAGATGCCTTAAAAAATACTTAAATGTAATTGTTAGTTTATAATGAATTATATAAATTATAATCATACCTACACTTTTAAGATAGACTAGAGATCTAATGACATAAAATACTTCCCAGTGTTCAAGAAAAATTAATTTGATAAAATGTCGGGTTTAGGGCCTTATAGATTAATTAAAAACACTTAAATGTAATTGCTAATTACGTATATTATACATTATCATCTTTCTGATACTTTTAAGATAGACTATTGAGATCTAATGACATAAAATACTTCCCAGTGTTCAAGAAAATTTAATTTGATAAAATGTAGGGTTTTGGGCCTTACAGGTTAATTAAAAAACACTTAAGCGTTGATTTAAAATTTGCCGAAGGTTAAACATTATAAGTCTAAGATAATTACGTATGAACAATTTATATCAAATAACAGACAAACGCTATAAGTACACATTTAATATATAACAATTTGGGCAAAGAGTGACAAGTTTTAGGTAAGAAAATTTCGGTATTGAGCATTTAAACAAATTAGATCAACATAAAAAACATTCAGGAATCATAATCTTAGTATTTTATGCTTTACACACATTATTTATTTGAGCCTTGATTTAAACAGGTGAGGGATTAGTGTGATGCTTAGGATTTAAATCAATTTCTATTGTGGATGTCATATCATCCACCATATGCGAATTTGGGGAAATCTATTGAGCAAACGAGCGATGTCCAGGGCAAGAAGCAGATTCAAGAATTAACGATTTTAAATTTTTGGAGTCACGTTTGGGTTTTCTCTTAAACTTTATAAAATCTGGTTTATTGGATCGCTTGTTATTATAACATCTTTACCAGCACTATTCGCCAAAGGGATTTGTTCAGGAGATCCACTGCCTAAGCAAGCTTCCGTCTATTGCTGATATTACAGCAAGGAGAGTTGGTTAAAAGTATCTCGAAATTGTTTGCTCATACGGCAATAAATAAAAAAATTTAAAGGATAACTAGCAAGGATGAGGAAATCAATGACCGTGGATAGTACGGCCGCTATTTGGTAGTTTAACACCGACATTTCGAAAGTGTTTTCTATAATGTGTAAAACGAATATTATTCCTAGCGGAATTTCAACGATCAAAAAAATAGTGACGACCAACACTAGCATATAGGTGGTGGAGGTAATTTCTCGGATCTTTTTTCGTCACCACCGCGCTTGTCCTTCATTTTTTCCTACGATTAACAGCCTTGCGCATAGCATATATAGTAGGCCATTTAAAACGACGAGAGATGTACAAGGTACAACATGAACGAACACAACTCTAAACCAATAGTAAAGACGGAAATAAACATTTTCCCAATTTAAAAGCCAAGGGGTGGGGGATGCTCCGCAATGGTAAACCATGTCTCTTGTGGAATCGATCTTTTGTAACGTTTTGACTTCACCCGACTTTTTAAGCATCACACCCCAATTTACATGGACCTCTTTGTAATCGCTTCAAAAAGCGTGGGATATTTGGAGTCGCCGCTGCTATGTAGATGCAGATCACTGTTATCAATACACGTGGCACGGTACACACGCCCGGGCTAAATTGGAGTAACATAATAAAGGTATCTTTGAGGTGCGAACGCAGTTATAAGCCATGTGGAGGCGGTGTGGAATATAGTAGGGATGTACATGACTGCATAGCCATAATACTTACATCAAGCAAGGTTGACAGGTTTAAATATCCTCGAAAGACGTAGTAATGTAACATCCATGGGAGTGGAAAAATGCCAGTTAGTATATTGGTTATGGCCATATAGGCCAATAACGTATTTGTTGGAGAACGCATATTCTTATACAATAAAACGACAACAACGAAGGTATTAGTTACCAAAGTTAAGCATATTAATCCTGTACCGGCATAACCTAGTAAGGGTACAGCGTATTTGATAGTTTTTTTGCCCAGAAAATTAATTGGATTATACCTTGGCAGCGTCGAATCCTGATTAGTTTCGTTTGTGATGATTGTGGTATAGTTACGTTTAATTTTTGTTTGAATACTCTGAGACGTGTTCATGATAAAATCAGTAACTTCCTTGGGCAAAATTGTAGAAATGCTTATGTTCGTAGTATTTTCGATTAATGTTGAGCTTGTTTTGAACAGCATGTTTTTACTGTGACGTTTGCGATATAAAAATCGCCGTATATTCGATAAATTATGTACCATGTTATTTAAATGTTTTTAAATGCTATATTGTTCGTTACATCATGCAAATTGTTAAAGCTTTTTGCTTTATTCGAAATCAATGGGATATAACCACGTTACCAGTGTACGCGCGCGCGAAGAGAACATACGCGATATATGACTGATAATAAAAACGCGAGAGGAAATAATATATCTTAAGCACGTGTTGTTTCCTTTTTTACTCCACCGGCAACATAGAACTTTGGCGTACATTACACATCGTCAGTTATCCTCTACACTTCCCCCCTTATCACAAAGATTATGTTTCAGGCAGCTTGGGGCCTGTCGTATCCGGCGTGGGTATCTAGCCTCGGGCGGGGCCTTGTTAAGCTCCAGAGCCCTGGGAAGGGCATTGTGTTCACCCGCTTCTGTATCGGCATTGTCATTGGGAATCATTGGCAGGGAACCTTGACTGGCCGCCGTTGGCAAGGGCTTGCATCTATTAGCGCGTTTGCAATAGGACTCAATCGCGCGGGTGTATTCCGGTTCGGCCATCCCCCTTCATGTCCAACCATTATCCAGTCCAATATTTTCCTTGGTCTCAACTAATCCCAATGTCAATGATGACTTTTCCCTAGGGCCCTAATATTGAACGAGCTTCCCGCGCTTGATAACGGTGCCCTCCACCCATTTATCGGGCCCCAAAAGCATCCGCACCCACACTGGGTCTCCGACGTCGAACGTGCGCGACTTTCTGCTCTCCGTCTAATGTTGAGGTTTTTCCTCCAAGGTCTAAAGTTTTGTTCACCCTTGATCAACGGTGCTATTTTTGGTGCCGCGGCCGTGTAGTTGCATACCCTGCAACTTTTCGCTAGGTTTGCGATGTCATCGCTCTCTCGAACTGGCACCAATGGGCTTGCCCAGCGCGAAAATTCCTCCAGCTCAATTATGTCGTCATTAAGCCATTTGTCTGATCCTTCCTCTACCCCCCTCCTCCAAGCTAAGGGTACTCGCCGTGCTGGGATAAATACCGGTCTGCTCTTGTTTTCCACTGGCACGTCGACTTCAATGTCCCTCACCGCTTGCATATTTGCCCCCTTCTGCACCGTCATCCGCCGAACCATATCTTCGACGTGTCTATTGGTTACGAGCGGCTCTTTTGGGGCCTTCTCCTCGACGAAATTTACTATGTAGCGCTCCATGACGGTTCGCGAATTCCATTTGGCTAGCTCCACGTTTTTCCCGAACTCTTTTTTCCAGTTCGTTCCGAGTAAAGGCGGTCCCTTTACATCCGCCACTAACAGCGGCAGGCGCTTTCGGGTGGAACCTAGACGGGCCTCGGCTGTTACGTCCCCGATAATCTTTATCTAATTGCCGCCGAACGCATGTACGGAAGGTCTAGGGTTTGTTTGCACCGGTAAACGCTCCTTCCACAAGTTAGCCGGCACGTGTAACGGTGGAGCCCGTGTCCATAAGAAAAGTTATCAAGGTGTTATTAACATATAAATCAATAGTCAAAATATCTAATGCATGGCCGAACCTGGTCATGCTCGGGCCCGTCCTCGTTGCGTCGACCGCAAATGCCTCGTCCACTGGCTGGTGCATAGTCCTTAAACCCTCGCCGATTGCCCGACGACCTAGGGCGATTCCACGGCCTTGTCCCATTTAAGCTCCCTCTCGGCCATCAACGAAGCCTGCACCGTTGGGTCGTGGAGTCCTAGAATCAGCTGATCGAGCATCCTGGCTGATAATTCCCCAGGCTAAAAGCCGCAGTCTTTTGATGCTTCCTTTAGCCTGCGAATATATCGCATGAGTTCTCCCCCCGCATTTGTCGAATATTTCCAAAAATAAATCTTTATGCAAGCGGGCAGGTCTGCTCCTTAAACGCTTTCTTCACTCTCCTGCTCGCATCTTTGAACGACCACTCGAGGGTTATCCGGGTACGCGTCGTCCGCGATAACCTTAAACGCCTCCGCCGATAACGAACTTAGCAACCTGCATGTCTTCTGGGTATCAGAACGTCCCTGATTGTGCCTTGATGTTGGCCTCGAATTGAATTGGAAAAGTTTCAATAGAATCTCCTAATCTGAATAATTCCATGTCGTTTCTAATGATTATTGAATTAGACACGCTTGAATAGAATCTTTAACTCCGAACAATTCCACGTAGGTTCTAACGATCCAGGCCCGACGCCAATGTTAATGCCATTTTGCTTTATTCGAAATCAAAGGGATACAACCACGTTAATTGTATACGCGCGCGAGACGAAAACAAAACAAACGCGCTCGAACATACGATTATATCAAAAAAGCGAAGGAAATAAATGTGTCCATCACGTGTTGTGTGTCTTTTACTCCACCGGTAAAATAGAACTTCAGCGTACATTACAAATCGTCAGTTATCCTCTACACAAATCATTTATCAACGGTTTTAAAACAGGCATTAAAGTTAATTGTGATTCATTTCTGGGCACTGAAGCATTATATAAACTAATACCCCATATTAATAAAGTAAAGATAACATGATAAAAAGCTGGCTTAGCCAACATAGTCTATAAAAGAGATATTTTCTCGCTATTTTAGAAAACTTTGTCCAGAATAGGAAAAGACATTCAGTTTCATTACTAAAATAAATATAATAGATTAATAGATGATTAGATTATATTATTATTGTTAAAATTGATTTAATAATAGTATCACTTTTATTCATATAATTAAATATATATTGTTATTATGATATTTAAATATATAGCGCAACCTAGTCATTATTAAAAACGTTGCAAACTTTCAATTATTAAACTAAATGCGTCTATGTAAATATTTGTAGATATATCTCTTTGAATCATACATGAATCATTATGGGGCATTAATTATATGTTAATTCTTACTATCGATTATTTACTTAAATGTCACTTAGGGGAATTAATTTTTTAAATTTATTGAAATTTGTATAGATTTTATTAGTGTTGTAAAGCTCAAAATGGCCACTAGATAACCAAGTCATATAAGAGCAGTATTGTATTTCTTAAGTAAAGCTCTTGATAAACTTTAAGTAATATTTATATTAAAAATAACTAATTTTCTTAAAATATTTGTTCTATCCAATCGATTTCCAATTTGACCTGATAAAATTCTTTTGATATATGAATTTAGAATAAAACAAATATGCCGTTTGGTTAAAGATGCGAACTAACTACTGTTTGATCAATTATATGTAACAAATATCTAAAGTGGCTGGGTATGATTTATTATTCTTTCATATCATATGTCAGAAAATAATTGGAAAACAAGTGTCATTTAAATTCCATATTATTCGAGTCTAAAAGGCTCAAACGAGATTTTTGCCCTGGAATTAATAAATGGCTGATCAAATAGATAGGAAACATGGCATGATGGTTATAATGTTTACAATTAAAACTTTCTAGTTATCTTTTGCAATAAAACTCATTTGCTTGATTTACCTCGCGCTTTATTACAGTTTTGCAGATGTTGTTGAACCTTTGTTTTTACAAAAGTGAATGCCTACCTAGTAATGATATAACTTGTTAACAGAAAGATTAAGCATCGTTTTTTATTTAAGAATATTTTTGAAATATCTAAGATGGCGATATTAAACTATTTAACTTGCCCAAAATTTAGAAATTTCATCTAGATTAAATATTGTTTGCTTGTTGATTATATATACTTTTAGAAAAGTCTAGTTGAACATGAAAGTGATATAATATGTAAATATTTATGTTATAAATTGGAAATATGCATGAAATATTTGGGAGATATAGCTATTAATTTATTGGTAAATAATAGGTTTAAATAACTATTAAGTTAACTACCATTAATTGATTATTTTTGTAATATCTAAAGCAATTAATAATTAATTAAACACAATTTGTTTGCAAATGCACATTTTTAATTGCATTTCCTTAAATTGAAAGTTGGGAAAATCAATTTCATATTAATAATAAAAGCGTTAGTTTTGTGATATATTAAATTGAAAAACGCTACAAAAGCTCGCTTTAAAAATCACATTAAACAAGTTATGATTGATATTTTTAACTATGAATTTAGATTGATAATATGCAATTTCCATTAATATAATAGACAACCTCTACAGAAATATATGAAAGACTTATTTCAAAAATTCTTTTATAAAAAACACATTACATTCAAAATATGTAGGTAAATATAAAAAACCTTAATGGAATTAAACGTGTGTATTATATATAAACATAAAAATTTTGTTAAACTTGCTGACTCAATAATTCTGGTAGGCATTTTTGAATTAAATTAATTATTTATTATATCCTATGTATATATGATAAATTTTAATAAATCCTATTATTATCGCACAATGTTCTAAATATTTAATATCCTATGTTTGAGGATTCGACCTATTTCCATAATTTATCATAATAGAAATGATTGAATTAAAATGAGAAAAAATTATTGTGCTCAGTAATTAATTCATTTTTTGCTCAGTAGAATATTCAAATGCTCAGTAGAATAAACAAATGCTCAGTAGAATAATTAAATACTCAGTAAATAATTTAATGCTCAGTAATTTAATTATTTGTTCAGTATAAAATTCATTTGTTCAGTTTTTTATTCAAATCTTGCTCAGTAGTTTTTTTATTTATGCAAAGTAACTAAGAATTAGTTTTTCATAAAATCCCTGAGCGAGATTCGAACCTGAAATATCTGAGTAAGAGTCTTGCGTGTTTCCCATGGAGTCAAAGTGCTTGACTGGAAAGTGGTTTATTTTCGTTTATAAACCACTTAAAATACATTTTATTTCATAAACTACCTCTTCCAAGTGCAATTGTTCATCGTTTTATAAACAATATATTTGCAAACATGTCGTTGGGTTGGCAATTAAACTTAAATTTTGCCAACCACTTAAAGAAGCCAAAAGTGTGCCTATAGGGCAAAAAAGGAAGCGAAGCAGACCCTTAAAGGCTAAATCAGCCTTTATTGTTTAGTAATGGTAAGTTTAGATTATTTAACATTGATTATATAACAAATTTTAGGTTTTTGAAATTAAAGTTGTCTCCAGCAAAATTTGTCTATTTTTGCATTTTAAATTGTTAATTATTATTATTTATCTGTATTAAATATTTGTGATTATATTCAAATAAAAAATTTATATTTTTCCTTTATAAAGTTTAAGATTGATAAATCTCAACAAAATTTGCAAAAAAAATAAATTATAAACATGTAAAATTTAAGAAGGGAAAGGCAGAGCATTTTAGAATGGGAATTATAGGTCATTACTTTTCATAGCTTTTTTAATTTGCAATTTATTTATTTGAACGGAGGACTTATAGGGATAAAATTCAAGACACTAAGATACCTTATAACCTTTAAAAATTTAACAATCAGGTCTTCAATCAATTTAATTTAGCCAAAAAATTATTTCAATTTCCTCACACTCAATTTAGCTTTATTTTTACAAAATATTAGTGCTAAATAGATTAAGATTGAGTATCATTTATTAAAATTACTGAGCATTTTTTTGAAAATACTGAGCATTTTAGATTTATAACTGAGCAATATTAAGATTATTTACTGAGCATTTTTGAATTTTTTACTGAGCACATTAATAAAATACTGAGCATATTTTACTGAGCATTTTTGATTTTTTTACTGTGCATTTAAATAACATCCTATTAAAATGCATTTGTTTTGATTTGTAAGCTATCGACGCAAATGGAATCGATATATATAAGCTTCTAATTATAATTACATCAAGGCTGCAACGTGGAATATTGTAGGATAAAAAGGGGTCCCTCTTTTAAGGGATTAGGTTATTTTCTAATTTAATTACCTATATTGTGTGGAATGGGAGCAGGATTAAGCAGTGACAAAAGAATAAAATATGGAGCCGTAAAATTAATTAATTTAGCACGTTCTACTATCGAATCAATGCAGATTTAAAAACATAGCAAGGTAATAAACCTTATTGCTTAATAGCTAAAAATTATAATATAGTTTTTTATAAACGATGTATAATTATTAATTTTTAACAGTTAACTAACCACAAGTGGTCAATGATCTTTTTCAATTGTTGATTTAAAGTTCTGAAATAGGACGTTTTTGTATCGCCATATAACTTTAAGACTTTCTTTGATTTATATAAATAACTTAGTTTACAAAATTTATTATTCTTGTCAAATTTCTGCAAAAAATATATTTTATGTATTGTTTATCAAGGCTCATTTTGACTTTTAATAGTTTATGCCATGGGCGTACCCAAGAGGGGGGGCAGGGAGGGGCGGCCACCCTCTAAATCCAAATATTTGTTGAAATTTATTAAAATTATGGTCAATTCTAAAAAAGGTTTGTTTTGCCTTTCCCTAAATCATTATTGCCCCCCTCTAATTTCAATGCTGGCTACGCCCATGGTGCTCATTTGTCAAACTTTATTTAAATTTTATTAATCATTTTATTTAGGCCTAAATGTCAAAACCTTCCATGAGTCTCAATTTAATATAAAGAATAAATATTATCCCGCAGTATTTGTTAGAAGATGAGGAGAATATATGAGATTGATGATAAAAAGAGGAAACTTATACTTAAATAGACTTTTATGACAGCACTAAAAATCAAAACGGGTATTGTCAACATTAGAGTTTACCAAAACAAATGCTTGGTGGTTTAATAAAAAACGTAGAGAAATATTTATGAAAAGTTTTTATCTTATTTGTCAGAACCTTACGACAATATTAAAAAGAACAAAAGAAGAGCAGCGATTTTTAAAATCTTAAAATATAACACTTATTAAGTCATCAGAATACAAAGCTTGTCACTTTAAATATTGAAAATTAATTGAGACGAACACAATTTGAATAAATTAAAAAATAAATATGTAGAAAATAGACATTTAATAATAGTGTAATATTAATAAAAGGATAAAAACCCATAATAGGCATATTATTTTTATTAAAACCTTTTGATGCCTATCTGATTGACTAAGATCTTATTTGTTGCTATGCAATTTATGGGCTCGTTTTTTGTTGTCCGTCCGTCGTCCGTCGTCCGTCCGTCGTCCACCAAGTTATTGGCGCCAGCTTTATGACCTGGAGGTCTTCAGTTCAAGCCAAGGAGAGGACGAATTTTTTTTTAAATTTTTTTAAATTAAATTAATATTTTGTTCTTGTTAATAACATTGATAATATGAATTTTTGACCGTCCGCTGGCTACTGACCAATGAAAAAAATGACCATTGGCCAAATAAATCGAAATTTTATTTTTTCGTCTTTGAATTGGGTATATTAGGTTAACATTAATAAATACCCTATGCCCTTTCCTACAAGGGCCTACGCCTCTACTAATATGGGTCCTTATGCCCCTACAAAAGCCTATGCCTTTACTAATGGTGCCCCTACAAAAGCCTATGCCTTTACTAATGTGGGTTCGAATCCCGAAGAGGGCAAAATTTCTATTTTTTTTTAATTAAATTAATATATTGTTCTTGTTAATACCATTGATAATATGACTTTTTGACAGTGTTCTGGCTACTGACCAATGAAAAAATGACCATTGGCCAAAGTATAAATCGAAATTTTTTTTTCGTTTTTGAATTGGTTAACATTGCTAATTACCCTGTGCCCTCCCCTACAAATGCCTATGCCCCTACTGATATGGGTCCCTGTGCCCCTACAAAAGCCTATGCCTCTACTAATGTGGGTTCGAATCCCGGAGAGGGCAAAATGTTTATTTTTTTTTAAAATTAAATTAATGTATTGTTCTTGTTAATACCATTGATTATATGACTTTTTGACCGTCCGCTGGCTACTGACCAATGAAAAAAATCACCATTGGCCAAAGTGTGAATCAAAATTTTTTTTTCGTTTTTTTTCAAATTAATATATTGTTCTTGTTAATACCATTGATAATGTGACTTTTAGGCCGTCCGTTGGCTGCTGACCAATGGAAAAAATGACTATTGGCCAAAGTGTGAATCAAAAAATTTTTTTCGTTTTTTTTTCAAATTAATATATTGTTTTTGTGAATACCATTGATAATGTGACTTTTTGGCCGTCCGTTGGCTGCTGACCAATGGAAAAAATCACCATTGGCCAAAGTGTGAATCAAATTTTTTTATCGTTTTTTTTGACTCGTATGTATTTATAGACCGTCTATTGTTACTGACCAATGGAAAAAAGTGATTACTGGCCAAATTGTGATTTGAAATTTTTTTTTCGTTTTTTAATCGTCTCTTATGTATTTATATCCTTTTTGACCATGTCTTGGCTACTGACCAATGAAAAAAATGACCATTCGCCAAATTGTTTTTAAATATCTTTCTAATTATTTTTTAAAATAATAATGATATTAAATCAAAATTTAAACCATATGTGTATTTTTCCATAAGGCAAAAGTAAAAAAAATTTTGTTTAGAAAAAATAAAATTCGCATTTTGTCAAAAATATAATCAAAAAAATTA
The DNA here is from genome assembly GCA_964036665.1 of Gordius sp. MW1. Lineage (NCBI taxonomy): Eukaryota > Metazoa > Nematomorpha > Gordioida > Gordea > Gordiidae > Gordius > Gordius sp. MW1. The sequence goes on from OZ038532.1 coordinate 1,879,461, forward strand.
CGTGTGTATATAAACTTTTTATAACTGCTTTAAAGTCTTTGATGTAACTTAACGATAATATTTTAACCATTTAAATTGTAATCGAAGAACAGGAGGGCAATTATTAATATCACGTGGTCGATCATAGAAGCATATTAATTGTTATGCAATTTATGGGCTCGTTTTTTGTTGTCCGTTGTCCGTCCGTTGTCCGTTACCCTTCAAGTTATTGGCGCCAGCTTTGTGACCTGGAGGTTCAGGTTCAAGCCCAGGAGAGGACGAATTTTTTTTTAATTTTTTTAAATTAAATTAATATTTTGTTCTTGTTAATACCATTGATAATATGAATTTTTGACCGACTGTTTTATAATTTTTTTGCGGCACCCCCCCCCCCCCCCCCCTCCATTTTTTTTATAATAATAAATTGGTATGAAAAATAAACTAGTATGAAATTTTTTCCCGTAAAAACACCAGATTGCCCCAGGAAGTAGATATCATTCTACATAATATTAAGGGTGTTATTTAACTGCTAAGTAAATAATTACAAATTGCTAAGTAATTTATGCTAAGTATTTTAATCAAAGTGCTAAGTATTTTATTAAAAAACGCTAAGTATTTTATGCTAAGTATTTTAATCTAAATGCAAGTATTTTAATCTAAATGCTAAGTATTTTAATCTAAATGCTAAGTATTTTATTATTAAATGCTAAGTATTTTAATCTAAATGCTAAGTATTTTAATCAAAATGCTAAGTATTTTAAAGGAAATGCTAAGTATTTTATTTTTAAATGCTAAGTTTTTTATTTTTAAATGTTGAGTTTTTATTATTAAATGCAGAGTTTTTATTTTGATATACTTAGTTTTTTTATTAAAATGCTAAGTATTTTATTTAAAAAATCTAAATTATGAATTTAAATCAAAATGCTGGGTATTAAAAAAATATAAGATAATAAGGTTTTAAAGCTAAAAAGGACAAAGTTTTAATGGTAATAATTTAAAAAAAAATGTTTAATTTTTAAAAATGCTAGGTTTTCTATTTTGAAGTGCTAAGTTATTACTTTAAAATACTAAGTTTTTTAATTCAAAGTTTTATTTATGACACAAAAAAGTGTTTAAATTTGAAGTTAAGTTTTAATGGGAATTATTTTAATGAATTACCAAAATTTATAGTTGAAAAATATAATATTTTAATTTTATATTGTTATAATATAAAAAATAATTTATTTTAGATTTGAATAAAAAGATTATGATTATTTATTAGTAGGTGAAGAAATACCCTTCATGTTCTATAATGACTACACATAAAATAATCTAAATAGCCAATAGGATAATTGATAGAGATTTTATTCAACTACAATATATAATTATAATAAGGGTGGCATGTATATATATTTCCTATAAATTAATTTAATTTATTAGTGTTTTTTGATTTCCTGACCACCCCATAGCCGTCCCCAAACTTTTTATAGAAATTTGATATTTGGGCATAGGGGAATCCCCATGGTGAATTTGGTGATTATAGCTGGTCGCAAAGTAGGTTTTTTTGGTTTTTCACAAATTTGACCACAAAACTTTAACCACAAAAGTTTGAGGTTTTCGGTTACATTTTTCTGGTAGAGAATTTTATAAGGATTAAAATGCACTAAAAATTACGAAGCTAGCACCAATACTTTTGAAATTATGGGAATAATAGTAAAATTTGTAAAACGCACTTGAGCGTGATTTTGACCATTTTAGCGTCCATAACTTAAAAATTATTGGCCCAAAATGGCTAAAATTTTCAGAGATTACTATTTTCTATAGGGTCTAAATTCTCACAAAAAATCAGCTCGATCTGAGATGGTGGGCCGAAACCGTTTTGATATGTCATGGAATGGCTCACTTAGCATAATTTATTTAAATACTTAGCAAATGATTTAAATACTTGGCACAATTTATTTAAATACTTAGCAATAATTTAAATACTTAGCAATAATTTAAATACTTAGCATAATATATTTAAATACTTAGCATATAATTTAAATACTTAGCAAAACATTAAAATACTTAGCAAACAAATAAAATACTTAGCAAATAAATAAAATACTTAGCAAAACAATAAAATACTTAGCAAAATTTATTTAAATACTTAGCAAATGAATAAAATACTTAGCATTTGAATTTAATACTTAGCATTAATTTAAATACTTAGCAAACAAATTAAATACTTAGCAAATGAATAAAATACTTAGCAATGACGCTTAAAAATACTTAGCAATTTGAATAAAATACTTAGCAAATAATTTGTTGTGTAATATTAATACTTTTATCATTAATCATACTTGTCCAAAATTTTCTGCTAGAACCCATCAGGGTTTTATAACTAAATTGCCGGCCAAGGCCAGCCAAAACCCTTTAATTGCCCAATTTACTAATTTTAGGTCGAGACCCTTTTTTTTGCTCTCAGGGAAAAAATTTTAAATCTGCCCCCCCCCCCTAATTCAAAACCTGGCTACGCCCATGATGTTTTAATTATTTTTTTATTAAAATACAATAAAATATATAAAACGCAATAAAATGTTATATTCCAAAGCATTTTTAGCTTTTGATGGTCGCCCTCTTCGTCTTTTTTGACCTATACTAATATTTTTTGCTTTTAATTTAATTGTACCTAGTGGTAGCTATATATAAGTAATGGATAAAACATATTTTGAAGTCTAAAGTCTCAGTTGATTGAATGAGTGACTAGCTTCACTAGCTCGTAAGTTCGAATCCCGGAGATGGCAAAATTTTTATTTTTATATATTGTTCCTTTTTAAATATTTGTATAAATTAATAATTAACTAATAATTTTGCATTTAATACCCCCCTATAGGCACTCTCGCCCCTTCCCACCTTTCTCGCCCATAAATTGCATAGCAAATATGCTACTTCTATACGGAGTATAGATGAGTTTCGTTCCCCCTTACCTTCCCCCTTTCCCTCCTCCCCTTCCCCCCTCCTCCTTCCCACGAGGGCCGAAGGCCCGAGTTAAATATTATTAACCAAATAATTCTAACTTTTTGTAAATGTTGTTATAATTATTTATTTCGTTATTATAATCATTTGAACATCGAAGGTATAATTAGGTATACTTTTAATGGTAATAGGTTTGGAGTCAAGGTATGTCACAAGATATGATTAAAATAGTGTCTATTCTGGCCATTAATAGATATGTTTTATTAAAATAGGAAACCGGTGTGCTAATAAATTCGCCCAACACATTAAATGGAAAAACGGTGAATAGGTTAAATATAAAAATCCATCATAAAATTTTTCTCCTTAATCTCATCCTTTATCCAATTTACTAAACGTGGTTGTCAAAGTCAACATTTGATTAGTTGACAAAACACATGATGTCAATTAAATTTTATTGAAAAATTGTTTTACTGATTGCAACCTCGAACATTAATTAGGGTTAGGGGTGTGCTAGGAGAATACAATATAGTTTTTAATTGAACTTTGAAGGTTTATTAATAATCATTAATAAGTTAAAGAAAAGCACTTGTCCAATTAAATATCCCAAGAGTTTCAGATGGCTTTAGAGCCAAATTTTACCTGGAATAATAAAACATTTAAAAACTTATCTGTAGCCTTGATTAAAAAGAACTAGTAAAATTTTTTGTCCATCCCTAAAATTATTTTAAAAAAATTCCAGGAATTAACGGGGATTCCTTGGGGCGCCATGTTTATATGTTAAATTACTTAATAATGGGTTATAATTAGAAATCCCAATCATTACTAATGTCACTTCCCAGTTTGAGCTGCAATATGTTAGCCATTACCTAAAGATCCATCTTTTTCGCTACAAATGAATTGTTAATATGACTCTGTTTACTTTGTCAATTGGGTAAATTTGAAGTAAATTAATTTCAAACATTTCCTAAATAGTTTGAGTGCTCATTTTAAGTTTTTGCCAAATTTGAGTGATTTTTTTGCTTTTTGACAAATTTCAATATTACATTTTTTTTGAAATTACAATAAGCCTATGAAATTATTTTGACTTATAAAAATTTCATTTGACGATTTCCCTAAATTATGCTCCTTGTTAGCGTTCACGAGAGAAAAAATACTAATAGTTTGACCTATTTTAAGTAAAATTGATGTTGAACTGAATGTCATAAAGTTGATTAAAAATAATTATTCCTTGTTATTTTATAGCACTTGACTTTCACTATTGATTTTTGCGCTCAATACAATCATTTTATATTTTTAATTAATTATAGTCACCCATCATTAATATTTAATTTTAATCAAGATTTGCTAGGTTTCTTTTGAAGCGATTTCCATTCCATATATTCGGGTCTTAAAAACGTGTTTTTCAATAATTTTAATGACTTGCCTCTATTGAAGATATAACAGTAAATTTCATCCTTCAAATGTTAAAAGTAAAGCAATAATACTTTAATCTAGACTAAATGAGTATTTAAGTAGGTAAATTTTTTTAAAAATGTCCAGTTTAAATTGTATTAATAAGGTTTAATAACAAACCACTTTCCGTTTTTTGCTTTATATTGTGTAAACCAATTAAATTTCATTAAATTTTTCTAAATTTTTAAGGCACAGTTTAGAAACAAATACACAAATATTAATTACTATACATAAACCCATAAATTGCATACCAATTACTTGTATTTAATTATTGAAATTTAAAATTAACCCCTCCTAATTTCCCTCCTAAGTGTTCTTAAATTAAGATCGAATTTGATAAGAATGTATCCACATAGAATAGCGATGAAGTTTTCAGAAAATTATTATTACTGTAATTATTATTATTAGCAATATATTCATCAAATTAAATTACACAAAATAAATTCACTTTTTTATAAAGATTTTATTTATGATGTTTAGGCTTATAAATTTTTAAATTCAAAGAAATACAGTTTACAAGTAATTAAGGGGAAAGATATGTATATAGAATGATTTTAATTATATTATTATAATTTTGTTAATTATATATGTGTAGAAATTGTATTATGGTAATTTTACACGCAAGCCATGACATATCAATCAATATTAATTAAGTTCAAAACAAACACCTCATTTTCTGTCAATAATGGATTCAATTTACGATATACCTTATTTTCTATTTTTATGCCTCGATTTGATCTTTTTTAACCTACCCACAAAATTAGGCCAGGCCCTAACTATGATTTATATTATATCATAGATTTTTTCAATTCAAATATTTAAAGCTAATGATAATTAAAAGTCTTTTAGACACAATCATAAAGGTTTTGAATTATTAAAACAGTAAATATTACATAAATAATCATGGGTATACTTGATTTAAAAACAGATATTTGACTTAAACAAAAAATTGTATGACAAAAAATATCGTTAATTATCAAGGACTACACAAAAAGCCGAGGGTATGCTTGCTTAACTTTTAAAAGCACTAATTTTTGCAAAAGGTACGGATAAAACATAATAACAGCGTTGAAGGAAACGATTTAAAATCCCTTTAAAATTTTCTCTAAAGTGATGGCTCATGAGGCAATAAATGACAGTTGAAAGGGTAACTGGCGAGAATTGCGAAATCTAAAACGCATCCCACAGCTTGCGCAATTTCGTAGTTAATAATGCGTAAATTGAAGGTATTGTCTAATATGTGGCAAATAAACAATAATCCAACGGGAATTTCAACTATCAGTGCCAACGATACCACCACAATGAGCATCAATGTCGTCTGTTTCGTTTGCTTTATCTTACGCCAGTTCCTAACCTTGGCTTCGGTGATCTTAGTTTCCACAAGGGGGGATTCTGGAGCGGGTTTAATTTTTGTTATAGGAGTATCGTTTTTTTGCATTACTTCAGTAACGACTCTAAACGAGTCATTAGATGGAGGAATTGAGTGCCGGAGAGATTCGTGCAACGTAACTTTTTCATGATTCCGTCTCTGACCTTTAACATCGTATTTTACTTTTGATTGGCGGCCAGAAAAGGAAATTTTACTAGCTATTCTGTTATTCATTGTTTTGTCAATGGCGTTAACATGCTCCGAGAGACAGTTATTTTGATTATTAGAACCATCGGTTAAACTAACATACTTTTGATCATTTGCACCCTCATTTTTTATTAATTTTTGGCAGTTGGTCTCCAATTCTATTGTTTCGTGGCAATCTTGCCGGATGTCCCATTGTATATGATATTTCAGTGAAGTGAAACGCATATTAATTTTATTTTTTTTGGCCCCTATGTTTTTTCTATGATTATTTAATGTTAGTCGTTTTGCGTCATCCTTCTCACCTTTTAACAGCGGGGCTGTCGGTTCATTATGCGTTCCGTAATTCTTCACTGTTCGAGCACGGAATTGTGATCGCCTTAGCGTTGAAATGAGCACTGTATTCAAAACAACCATGATAATACATGGGACAAGATGTACAAAAATGACCCGAAACCAGAAATAAAAATTAAAGTATAAATTTTTCCAGCCTATAATCCATGATGGGTACCTATAAGCGCAATGTATTTCACCGCTTTGAAATATATCAGTGTGATTATTTGTTGAAAAAAACACACCAAACTGTCGAAGGTTTATCGGTCGGCCCAATATGTTTAGCATCCTTTTATTTGCGTTAATTTTTTCACCTACGATTAAACGTTTGTCGTCAATCTCTTTCAAATCATCATTAATTTGGCTTGGAATCGGACCAATCGGCATTGTTAGATTATACACATTTACTGAATCGCGAATATGATCGTTGTTTGTCACTATTTTGTCAGACTTGGTTTCCCTTACTTGAAAAACTTTAATATCACCGGGGTATAATTTGACCTTTGGAGGCACAACTTCTTTGCTATGCCATCTTAATACTACTGGGACATATTCGTGCTCATAAAATCTTGGGAGATTATATAGTACTGAAAAGGTCATAATGAAAATAATGACGTAAAAAATTGTTTTTAATGACCGCCAGTAGTACTTAGTCAAGGAATAAGACATCGAAATTGATAGCACTTGGCCTACTTCAACAGGTTTTCGCATGAAAATGTTAGATGGGATATTCCACCAAGGCTTTGACTTATTTATGCCTCTTAAAATATTCATCTTTAAAGGATCAGGCTGTGCGGAGTTAGTCATGATCTCTTTATCGTTTGTAATGTTTTTCGTAGTGTTAATTTTATATTCTGTACCGTAATTACTCGTCGTCTGATGCTGAGTCTTCGCTGTTTGGGAGATTTGTTGACGAGCCATTCTGACCTTTGTCAGGAGAGGGGGGTTTACGGTTCTACAAACACAAATATACCTGTGAACAGCGAGAGATAGGACGAGCCAAACCGAGGCCGTGTGAAAAATAGTGGGTAAGTAAATGGTGGCGTAATCGTGAACCTTACACCAAGCCACTCCTATGGGAAACTTGTAACGTTGAGCGGCATAGTAATATATAAACCATGGGAGTGGACTTACTGCTGTTAACATATCGGCCAAAGCCATGGCCGCCAACAGAACGTTTGTCGGAGATATCATGTTGGATCTCAATAGAATGACAATGATTAAACTGTTTGTTAGTAGAATAATTAGTATGAGAATGGGTGAAATATACCCGTACAGGGGCAAGGCTAGGGCCAAGGGCTTACTATCAAAACCTTCTATATAAAAATTTTCTTCCTCCCTTGGAATTTTTTGTTTAAATTCAAACGGTGTATGGTCAAATAGTATGTTATCATATCTATCATATACATGAGTTGAATGATAAAGAGCCATAATCGTAGGAGGTGTGAGGATTAAAGGTGACGAAATTGAAATCATGATTTCCCCAAATATTAATTTTAATTTCAAAACACAATATTGGTCTTTATTGTGCGTGAGGTTAGGATAAATGTTATTCCTTAAAGTTTCAAGCTGAAACCGAAATGGCAAACAAACGTTTGAACAGAGCGTGTAAGCGATAAATAGATGATTAAAAATTGATCGCGCTGAATTAATTCATGAAGGCACATAAATTAATTAGTCCGGAGATTAAGTCATAAAATAACAAATGGTGCAATTGACTTGGAGATGCCTAATATTGATTTTTAGAGTGCCAAAACAACAAAACAAGTTTGGCGATTCAATACTATACGTACATATCATTGTATGAAAATGGGGCTATAAAATTTGATACAATACTCGGCGTCTTAAATAGTATTTTATCGACATTTATAATAATCGATTCGCAAATTTTGCTAAATGAATTTAATTTTAATATATTTTAAGGTAGTGAGGTATGAAATCGAGTTAGATTTTATATAAAGAGCACAATAATATTGATAAAATGCAATATAGGACACACTATCTTTTGCTTAAGCGCTTCATAAATTTGCACCCAGCGGGTTAATAAGATGGATCGGGTTAATGGATATTTTTTGTGTATGTGTGTGGCCAACAAAATTCATTGTATTTTAGATTAGGCTTTACTCATATAAATTTTAATGAATATTTTCCTTTGGGTGATATTATACTGACATTATTACCTTATATATTTCACAATTTATCTGTTATACAAAGGGGAATAGGGGAATGGAATTTCGCTTAATTCTTCTTAAAAAATAAATGATGGACTAATAAGGCTATATATAAAGCATATCAAAAAATATTCACTACTTAAAATAAAATCTAATATGATATTTACGCTTATTTTTTGAGGAACAAACGATAATAGCTATTTAATTTAGGAACTATAATTGACTTCACATTTATCAAAATGTTTATATAATCTGCATTAATTTGTTAAGCCTTATATTTATTATTTTCAGCAAATCAATTTATGTATCAATTTGACTTAATTCAGCTAGAAATTCTGTAGTAATTACCGTTAGCAGCCTAGAAGCCTCTGTCACGGCAAAGTGTGCTAAAGGATTAGATTGCTTAATATAATAACTATGCAAGCAATCAATACGACCAAGGCCTGCGTAATTAACTATATAAATGAGTGGATTACAGTGTGAATTCTGTGATTTATTGAGGAGCATGGTCGATAGTGAATCACATTTCGTTCTTTAGGCTTAAAATATTATGCGATGTTCTATGGAAGTAAATTCAAAAATTTGGTCCACGTTGACGCTTACAACATTAGTAGGTATTTTTAATTTACAGGTGGAAAGTTTTTATTGAGAGATTACATACATATAATTTTGTCGATGTTACCTTAACTATAGAATGAATTAACCTTAACTCTAGTCTGTTGCTATATATAGTTTTTTTTTACAAATTTGATCATACAGGCTCATACCATCATCTACCATATATATCTGATATAAACTTATGATGTTAATTCAAGGAGAATTAAAGGAATAATATGTATGATGTTAATTCAATATGAATTCAAGGGATAATAAGAACTTATGATGTTAATTCAATGGATAAGGAAACATTATTCTATGGATGTGGGGAGAATTATGATGTTAATTCAATAAAATAGGACACATTATTCTTTGGATGTGGGAGGATTATGCTTATGCTCAAAGTCCGTAGATTAGGTGAAAAGCCACATATCAATTCAACCCCTGCCACTAGCTTCCCCAAAACCCACTTTTCCAAATCCACACCTTCAACCCTCCATATTTCCCTTTCTGACAATTTCCATCTCATCTCACCTTCCCAGCTAACCCACTCTTGGAACTAGCTCCCCCAGCACCCACTTTGCCAAGTCCACACCCTCAATCTACATATTTCCCTAATGACAATTTGCATCCCATCTCACCCTAACAGCTAGCCCCCTTCAAGAGTTTATGGAATGCTAAACATTGTTGATGGAACACATGGTCGAAGAACAAAACCAGAGAGAGCCTTCATTTTTTAAAGGGAAAGATGTCTTATATGTGAATACGTATATTTGTATATCATGTGCTACAGATTGTATTATTGCTATAATTATATATTTTAATATTCTAAGACAAATCCGAGTTGGTAATTACCATATGTTTTTAATTTGATCTTATAATTATCCTATGTGTATTAGATTCCTCACCCCGGCCCTAATTATTACTTCTCCTAATCTATAATATATCATTATACTACTTAATAAATGATTATCCTTAGATTAGATATGATTGATTTCTAATAAATTATCTCTTTTCCTCCTTAGAATTAAGCATTGAATTTTGAATTCCTTCTTTACTCTTTTTGTTCAATAACCATGGTTTATTGAGGCCTTGGGTTCTTCTGTCGCTATCACCATTTATTAGAAATCAATCATATCTACTAAGGATAATCATTTATTAAGTAAAGATAAAGATAGTATAATGATATATTATAGATTAGGACAAGTAATAACTAGGGCCGGGGTGGGGAATCTAATACACAAAGGATAATTATAAGATCAAATTAATAACATGGTAATTACCAACTCGGATTTGGCTTAGAATATTAAAATATATAATTATAGCAATAATACAATCTGTAGCACATGATATACAAATATACGTATTCTCATATACGACTATATCGTACTTATTTCATGTTATGTCACTTTTTCACGAAAGCCTCTACAATTTATTATATTTTCAACAGCACACGCTTTATTACAGAGATGTAATTAATTATCCAATTAAGAAAGGGGTAATTGAAAAAGATCTTTTTATGGTTGTAATGGAAATGGAAGCCACTTTATCTTCAGTATAGCTTTAAAGCATGACAAAATTATTTGTACCCTAACCTAAAAACCGCTAAAGCGAATATACAATAATATCGTGATAATATAACAAAGAGCACGAGTTTTTAATGTTATTAATGGTTAAAGTAGTCAAAAAAATTAAAAATTTTATAAATGATCATAATGAATGAGTAACTTCTTATGCTAAAGATTTATCAACATGTTTGCTTACAACTATCTGACTAATCCATTAAGTTTGCGATAGTAAAATAGAAATAGCTAGCAGATTTAATATAAAAGCAACCCTTTTCCCTGGAAACCAAATATTTTAAGAGTATAGCTTTTCTTTTATTAAGTTTAATTAATTTTAGCTGCTGCAATTAGGTCGTTTAAAAAATGCTTGAAAACGGTTGTTAAAGGGAATTAGAAATTCTGGGAGCTTACAAACATATAATTGGATTTAAAATTTTAAATGATACTATATTAAACATTAAATTTATCGCTGATAAAGATCCAAAATAACAAATTTGAAAGTCTTAGGCGACCTTCAAACTTGATTTTATTCTAAAAAAAATCTAACGTATGTTTACTATTGATTTTTACATTATATTTAAATCGTGGTCATGCCTACCTATTTACTAATTATACTCGTAGTTAGTATTAAATTTATGTATTATGTTTACCTTAATTTATATTTTTTTATAAATTCTTATTCAATGGCAGAATCTAATAAATCTTATATCAATGCTTAAACGTTAATATTTAGCCAGTTCAGCATTTATTTGATATATAACAACACCTAGATAAGTTGCCTAAAGAAAATATATAGAGGTAATAATTAGTTGGGCATAACAATAATGGAATTTGGGAGAGTACGAAAATATTTAAGCAAACCAGCGGTCATTAGATAGTCTATTTGCGAAAGCAAAATACATAAGTCCAAAGCAATTAAAAACCCGTAAATATTTCCAAGGCAATTATTGAAAAATTACAAGTTGGACGCAGAGAGACAGGACAGGATGGACAGGACAACCAAAAATGAGCCTATAAATTGCATAGCAATTAATATTAGTTTTACCAAAGAGGCGTAGTTCAGTATGCACTTAAATATTATAAATAGCTAGTTATTTAAGCTAATAATAAGGTAAATATCATATCGCTCGCTAGGGCCCTGCACTGCCCCTAAAGCCTGACTTAATCCAAACCAAGCCCAACTCGATCCGATTTGAGAGAGTTGTGGGCCGAGCTCTAACTAAAATTTTTGTAAGCCTCGGCTGGGGCTTTATGGGGCAGCCCAACCCGCAGCCCGACCCAAGACTACAGCCCGACCCGAATTGATTCAAGCCAACCAACCACTCATATGAAATAAATAACTTAACTAAATATAAAGTATCCATCTTCATTTCATACAGCGTAATTTATTTGGCTTTTAAACTCCGACTCCATACTTTTCCCTCTGTCTATTATAATTTTTTTGATCAAAATTGCATCCCTACACTCGTATTTATATATATATACATAACTATTAAAATTAAAAATAATTTTAAAAGCATATTCTACCGTTAAATAAAATTAATTTTTATAAGGCTAGATTATTACGTTAGAATAATAATTATTTAAAACTTCTTGCTTGAAACCAGTAATTTCTGGAGTAACCGATAAAAAATTTAGGGAGGCGCTGGAGGTAAGGAGGACAAGATAGAGGTAATGACATGCCAATTTTTAATATTTTAGCATTTTGAGTAATGTAAAAATGTTTTCATAGTTATAAAAAAGTTTAAATCTACAAAAACATTATTAAACCCTTTTTAATCTCGATATTACATTTTATAAATTTAAAAGCAATAAACCATTCTCAGATATATTTTTATTGAAGTAATTTATTAGATATTATTATACATGTATAACGTGTTTGATGTTTTTCTCACATATAATTTAAAAAAGTAAATTTAATTGCACTTAAGCGACCTAGCTATTATAGCAAGGTTATTGAATTTAATTTACATCTTTAAGGAGATCCATTTAATCTCAAGTCGACATTTTACATAGGCCATCAAAAATTTAGTTTATTAGTGATTTATTTAAATGGGGATTTACATTATAGGGTAGCCCGGGGACTAAATAGCCCTAAAAATTTAAATCACGTTTTAAAAAAAATCAATAAAGTTTTCCATAATCTTTTTATTGGAATACATTTCTACAGTCTATTTCTACTAGAGGAAAAAAATTTAAGAAAAAAGTACTTATAGTTTTTTCATAAAATTGAATTTAAAAAAATCAAAATTTCTAGAAATTTTAAAGGTGCCCGGGGCTAGTTATAGCCCTTTTCAGTGGATAGATTAACCCTTAGGCTTTCACTTCTTATTAGAGCATGCTAACTCAAATCAATAAAAGAACTGTTATGTTCCGGGGCCCGTGGATACGACAGTTATATTATAAAAAACATAGAGGAAGCAAATGTAATATGATTGTAATTTATATAATACAAATTAAAAAAGCGTCAAGATAACAATCTGACTTAAGTACACTTAAAAGACAAATTCTGAAATAAAAAAAAACTTTTAGTCGTTTTTTAAAGTATAATATTACTATTCCAAATTGCACTAAGTTGGATTATAAACAAAATTTTTGTTTTTTAAATCTTGTCATTTGTAGGACACAATGAAAAATGGCTAGCACTAGCCCCTCTCCGACTAGCCCCGACCCCTGTTTTATCAACAATCAATAATTCAACATGTTATATTGGGAATGAAAATTTAATCCTTAGATGGTTTTTATGTAAAAAATATCTTTATAGGATAAAACTTAAATTAGTCCAAAATATACAGCCAAAAATATTTTATGTGCTAAATACAAAATTTTGTCAAGGCTACTATAGCCCCGAAAAATCTTTTTTCTTCTATAAAAAGTTAAAATTTATTTTTTCTAAACAAAAAGTTTTTACTCATACTTTATGAAAAAATACACATATGGTTTAAATTTTAATTATATATCATTTTTAAAATATAATTACAAAGATAATAGTAACTCCGGGCCTCGACTAGCCCCGGTCTCCCCTATCTCTACTTTAAACTTCAAAGAAAGGGTTAAAACCATTTAAATCTCAAAATAACTGAATGGAAATCCAATCTTAAAAGTCGATGTACTCTTGTCAAACCCATTTCTTTAGCGTTTTCTTATTTATACTTCACCGCGATCGATTATTCTTTAATAACATAAATTGCATAGCAATTAATAATAAACAAATTTGATATTGCATTGCAGGGCACTAAAGCCTATTAACAATATTAAACTAGAGAACCAAAAATTTACTTCTATTTATTAGTATCCTGATTCCTCAATCTCACTAATAAGATCATTTTTTTTTTATTTTAATGGTAATATAGAATTGTGCGCAATTAACAAATTTATAATGTTAGAAAATCTATTTATATTAATATTTGAAGGGGGCCTTTAGAACATTTTTAATCAATATGGAAACGATGGCTGAAATAATGATTCAAATATTAACAACTACAATGAATAAATACACGCCTTACCATTTTAGGGGAAAAGGTTATATATATTTAAAAGCGCTTTTAGATGTATAATGTAGTTTCACTAGGGCACCTAATTACGGGTTTATACAATTTCATGATAGATATTGTAAACATAAAATTATCTGTTCACGTAAATCCTTACAGTATTATTAATTGTAATAATTTTGGCATTTATATAATTGTATTCAACGTTCAAACTATTGAAATATATATAAAAATAAATAACTCGATATTCTTTATACATTTTCTAACTAGTTAAAAAACATTAATAATTATATAAGTAAGTATAGAAATAGTATATTTAGGGCTTTAGTATTATAATAAAATACTTAGCTTTTGTTTTAAAAAATAGCTAAACCTCTTTCATATATTCTATTGTGTAGTAACCATATTTCAACTCGAGAATATTTCTTAATAATCTTAAATTAAGTGATGATTATTGGGCAAAACCCAATGTTCTCCAATTTTCAGATAATGATACATAATTTATAATATGACCTTTTAACCTGACGTACTGACCCTCAAAATAAGATAAATCGAAAACATGGGCGAGGTAGAGTAATGCAAGGGTGACCCGAAACCCGACCAGAATTTGGCTCGACCCGACCTCGGGTCGGGTTTGGGTTGAAAATTTTTAAATGACTTCGGGTCGGTTTCGGGTTCAAAATTTTTTAATTCGGGTCGGGTCAGGGTCGGGTTGAAGCTTATGATTTTTTTATTGCACAATAGACATATCTTTTAAATTAATGCCATTATATATAATATTTTATAATTAATATCGAAATGTATGATTAATTTATCTCATTCATTCATTTAAATTAATTTCTTTTAAGTTATATCTGAATTTCGGAAGCAATTTTGAACTCTAAAGGTAGGATATCTTGATGGACGCTATAAATTGATAAACATGTAATTGATATCACAAAACTTATGATTTTCTGAACTCCCATTTTTCTTTTTAAATATTAGTGTCTCAACTTGTTTTATCGCCTAACATAAAACTCGAATAAAATTAATTTATCATGATTATTTATTAAACGAATGATTAAAATGTATGAAAAACATTATTTTACAAACATGATTCAAAAAATTATATTTGAAAAAAATAATCAAATTTTCTCCTTTTATTTTTGCACAATATTGCCACAGCCGTTATTGGCCTTAAAATCATAATTGCTTGATAATACAGACAGACTCATTTTAATTAGAATATCAGCATTATATATGTGAAATAATTGCGGGTTTGTTAAAATTTTGAAGATAATAATAGCCACATTTAGGAGCCGTAATTAACTTAAAAGTATACTCTAATAAGGGTCATTTATAGGCAATTTTAATTAGAGACTAATTTGATTTTATATATATATACTTATCTTTTTTAGCATGTGACCCTAAAAATAGACATATAACGTATTGCCTTTTTTGGGAGATAATATTTTGTTGCCATTTAAAACCATTAAAATCAATTTTACAATATAATTTTTTTTTACTTTCGGGCGGGTCAGGTTCGGGTTGAAAATTTTAAAAAGCTTTCGGGTCGGGTTCGGGTTAAAAATTTTAAAAAGCTTTCGGGTCGGGTCGGGTTCGGGTTGAAAAAAAGTGACTTTGCAGGGCTCTAAGGTGTAGCCAGGTTTAGGATTAAGGGGGGAGGGCGAGGGGGCAAAACATATTTTTTTTTTAAATTTTTAAGGGTTTTTGTATCTTTATTTTTTGTCGCTCCACCCTGCCCCCCTGGCTATGCCCATGGGCTTAGATGTAACAAATTTATTAAATTTAGTTAAAAATCTTGTAAAATACAGCATGCGTGTTATCTAGAAACTCTTAAGCTAATTGTAGATTTTAAATGGTGTGTCTATTCAACCTTTAGACATAGAAATCGACATAGTGAAAAGATCCATACTTATAAAATATTAATGGTTAAAAGCGAGAGTGTAACCTAAATATAAATGTTCTAGCTAAAGTTATAAGATAAAAGCTGGTGTTAATTTTTTTATGGCGGTTTGCAATATAGCATTTAGTCTTTTTCCCCCACCATTAGCCTTTTCTGAATGGCCACTCAATCCCAGTTAAAACTGTGAATCAATCAGTGAATATATAGTGTAAGTGAGATTGGAGCAATATGTCAATTTCTTGCCTATCACCGCTCTACTTTGAGCAGGTCCGACCTCCTCATTTATGGCTCGTGTTTAAAATAGCATCTAAAATCATCTAGTTAACAAACTGCCTAAAATTTTATGAAATTAAATCTAATATTACAGTTTCGCCAAGTTTGATAAATTTTTTTTTTTTTAATATATATATTTAAACATAATATTAAATGGTACAAATATATAATAATGATATTAAAAAAAACATTATATGAGTAATATGTTTTCATCTTCCTCTTTTAGAAGAGGCCAGGAATCCAAAAAAGATTTGAAATTAAATTTTGCAATTAAGATGGCTATTGATTGTTTTAATAAAAATGCGGGGGAATATTTGGAGGGAGGGGATCGCCTGCCTATTTCTTTGAATAAAGCCAACGCCATTTTTCCATAGGATCCTGAACAGGAGCAAACTATTGGGATAAAAATACTAGAGTCCAAAAGGGCCTTGTATTTTTGGAGCTTGCGTTCTTCGGCGAGGGCCATGGGGTCATAATTAAGATTAAAGGGGGCAAATAGGTCTATGCATGTAAAATCCCACTTTAAAGGGAGACCATTTTCCCATGGGACTAGCGATGAACCGTCAGGACGCATTCGACCTTCAAGGGCAGGATCTGAAGGTTCAAGTATGGATGGAATTTGGGCCTTTCTAAGGGCTGACTGGATAATAGAATTAATTTTAGAGTGTCGCAAGTGTCTAAATTTATTAAGTCTGCAGTGTAACGGGTGGCGTGCTTCTTCATCCACAGGCAGGTTGCAATTTTTACAGGCATATGCCTTTGTGTATTTTATTCCAAGGCGTAGTGCTACATTGTAGGATAGCTCGCAATCCTCTAACATCATATTGGAAAACCTGCTAGGAAAAGCCTCTAGCCATTCATGTCCAGATTTATCGAACACCAAAGATCTAAGGTTGTAATGTTGTTTGGTATCGCAGCTCGAAAGGAGATAAGCAACGGAGCGCGAAACCAAACATGCATCCCAATCCTTTTGATTTGGTGTTTGTGGTGGTGAGCTTTCTGGTAGAACATTTAAATTCCAAAGGGATAGGGCCTGTATAAATGTTTCATCAAGGGGGTATGAGATTAGTTTGGCGACGATGGATTTTGAGGATAAGTGGGATGATATAAATGAGGCCAAGGATAAGGAGCTTGGTGAACGAATTCCCAGACCCCCAGATTTTGTTGGTAATGTGGCTTGTAGCCAGGTGTTAGTATCGAATGATAAGTTCAGGGTGGATTCGATGACAGATTTTATGTGGGTTTCGAATTATGTAAAATATGTGTATGCAAAAATGCGCTTGTTGATCGGAAGCAAAATAATATTTTGGCTATATTAAAGTAGTTTTTCAATATGTAAAATGCGTGATGGGCGGGCATAAGCTTAAAAATTTCATTTTTACATTTTAAATTTTTAAGGTTATTGTCGAGATAACTTCTTAAGCATTCAGGAACGCCTATTGGAGAACCTAGTAAAAATACCTCGTCCTTCTTGAGGCGTAGAAAAGATGCAAAGGATGGGTGGATGTCAGTTGTGCTGTCAGAATAAATTTCGCATTTTGTCGCGTTTAATGATAGGTTAAGTTTTATGTAGTATTCATTAATGATTTTAAGAGCTTTGATTAGCTCTTCCGTGGTGCCTGATAGGGTGGCATCGTCGAGATACCATACGTTTAACCTCAAATTGCATTTGTCGTTGATTTCATCTATTAATGGTTTGATGGCCATACAAAATAAGGGGGGGGGGGGGGGCCAAGGGGGTCCCCCTGTTGAATGCCCTCAGCTGAATCAATGAAAAATTGTCCAAATTTTAAAATAGACGGGGTGCCATAACTTAAAAGAATATAGTTGGCATATTGGGGAAAAGCATCGATGAAAGTGTTAATAAAGGAATTTCTATTTAGGTTGTTAAAGGCATTTTGAAAGTCTAATTTTATAAAAGACTCGCTAGGCGGTAAATTTTCAAGAGTCAATCTAGCAGCATGCGTAGCTATTTCACAACCCCCTTTAACACCGAATCCTAGCTGATGAGGCATTAGAGATGGGGATAAATTATGCTTGATTGATTTGCATATAACTTTGGATATGATTCTCCGGAAGACTCCGCCGATGGCGATCGGTCTTAGAGTTTTGTTCTGTTTTTGAATAGCAAGTAACTTGGCCCCAAAAATTATTGGTCGTACTTCTTGAGGAATGTTGCCATTAATAATTCAATTGCAAAATTTAGTTAGTGCAACGAGCAGAATTGAAGAAAGATATTTTCAATTTTAATAAGATCTTGAAGATAAATTGGTTTGATACCATCCAAACATGCAGCAGAGTCAATTGGAAAGGAATGGATAGCTTCACTAATTTCTGAGGATTCTAGGGTTAAGTTGGATGGCACAAGGGGGAAGCAATACTGAGACAAATGTTTTGGGTGTTTGGCAAGGAGGTGTTCATATGATTCCTGACTAGGGGTTACAATTGGATTGTTCTCCTCTAAATGTCTCATGGCTCCTTTTATATTAAAAGAGTGAATTTTCCTGGATATCCTAGTTGCTGTTTGTTTTGGAGTTGATGATATTAATTTTCGTTCATCAGGTGTATAATCTGCAAGTGTATTATTAATGTCAAAATTCAAAATTTCATTTTTAATTTTTTGTGATAGGTTTGTTTCCTTAGATTTGGGTGGGGCCAAAATGTGAGAAGAGAATTTGATTAATTTTTCCCATGCAACAATGTTGTGTGGGTCACTTATGATAGTATTTAGCAAGTTTATTAAAAATTGTTGCAAACAAGGTCGTGCTCCTCTTGGAATTCTTGAAATTGTGGGGGTGAAGCCTTGTGCCAAAAGGACTTTACTCCATGTTGAATCAGGAGGCTCATCACTGTAATAAACATTATTAGGGGTAGCTGAGAATGTACTAGAGTTAGGTATAATGTCAATATTATTATTAGTTTCAATTTCTAGTGCTGTAGGAGGACATATTATATTTGGAGGGGCCAGCTTACCAGATGAAGGGCATTTAGCTGATAATGGGCCATGGGGGACAAAACAATTTTTTTTGTTTAAACAAATGTTCCTCTTACATGTAGGGCATAGAGATTTAAGTGCTACCATGGGTGTAAGGTGACAAATAAAGATTAATAAGAATTTCAAACGTGCAAGGTTGAAATTCACAGGGTATGTGTTATATTGTTATTGTGCCTTTATGTAATAACATAAGTCTGTTTATTCTCATATTTAAGTGGTATACAGCAAAAGTAGGTTGTTATGCAATATAAATTTAACCCTTTAAGGTGAGATCAGGGAGTACATAAATGAGCATAGTAAAATTTTATATTGCATAAATGAAAGATAATATGAAACATAAAATTGCATTTATCTCAAATTTTGATAATCTGTTTTAAAAAGATTAAACCATTTATCCAGGGAAGATCAGGGTTTATTGGTATGAATATATGGTATTGCCGGAATAGCAGATGTTTTCCTATAAGTTTTATTGGGATTTCATGAGATATAATTGGTATAGAAATATTGTAATTAAATAAACTACTATAATAGTCTTGCTAAGGAATAAGGATGAAGAAATAAATGTGATGTAAATCAATTGGGAAATATAGAAAGGTTATTTAAAGCATATTAATCTTTTAAATTAATGCAAAAAAAAAGTAATTTTAGTTTTACAATGGCTAAATTGTGCAGAGCCTTTTAAGTATACATAATTTAGTTTATATTATCAACATCATTTGATGAAAAATAAACTTGTATTGGTTATATAGGATTGAATAAATCTTGAAGTTTTTTGAAGCTGGTTATATATGTTAAATATTAATGGAGAGATGTGTTGAAGTGTAAATCTTCATGTTTAAAATGTAGTATGTCTTAACGCGGAATTTGGTATGAGGTGTATAGGCAGTGAACTCCCAGTACAAATAATGCCTTAGAATCAGCCAATAGGCTCATAAAAGGTGAATTCATTTAAGAGAACGCCTACCACTTAGTAGGTTTAAGGCCATGGCTATCGATATGATTAAGACTTGGTCTTCTGAAGATAAATATTCAAAACAATTTGTCACAATCCATTGGCGTAGCCAGGTTGGCAACTAGAGGGGGCAATAGTGCTTAGGGAGGGGAAAATAGTAATTTCTTGAAATTAAAGTCATACAAATTTTTAATAATTTCCTAATTTAGAGGGGGCAGCTGCACTTCCCTGCCACCCCCTGGCCACGCCCATGATAGCGTCCGTTAGTTTTAATAAAAGATATTATCTTTTTTAATATAATTCTGCAAATTGAATATTCTATCATAGTAAAAAATTCAAAATGAAAAACCCAAAAATCGACTATGTTAAAGCACAAGCTCAGGAAAAGCCTTTATAAAATTAAATTTTGTGGTATATGGAGATAAAAGTAATTTTATGAATTTTCTTATTAGCTAATCTAAGAATAGTCAGTGTGCAATGTGGAAGCTTATATTTAAATTAAAAAACTCAATTATATTACTTTGATATAAGTAATTTAATACCTGCTTTATATTTTAATTATTTTTGGACCTTTGTAATCTAATATATAACTTTTTGAATCTCATCAATTTTAATATTGTGGCTGTAATATGGCCATAAAATATTATTTGAATATATAAGGTAAAAACTGTTGTATGTGGGTTAAACCTAATATATTCTAACGAAAATTTAAATAAAGCAAATCTCTCTGGCGCCTAGGTTAAAACGTTTACTTCGAAATTTGATATACACACAAATATAAAAAGTTTATTATTGTTTTAATGAAAAGAAAGTTAAAGTAAATTTGAACACTGCTTTTTACATCCATGTAAATTATCATTTAACCTATGAACAATACCAAATTAAATATTGGTATTCAAATTCGCTGTTTAGGCCTCAAACTATATATAGGAATCTTTTGCCTTTTCCTAATGGATCTACTTAATAAATACCTATAAATATTATTTAATCCTTACTTCTCTTCACAAAAAATATCTCCTTCGTCCAATTTTGCTTAATCTTTCATGTCAAATTTGATAGATATTTTTTTAATCCTTAAGATATGGCCTATAAAATATGTGCTTTAAGGCTATCCACAAATAAATACTTGGAAATTTATTAGATTGTTGTCAGGGCGGTTTAGAGGTTTAGATAAAAGTATATTAACCAAGTAAATTGACTGACAAAAAATATGTAGTTGGGTAGTACCATTCTCCTTAATACTATTTCATTTAATCTGTCACTTTTAAAAGTTATGTTAATAGTTCAAATTAAAAATGACAAGGTTTAATGAGTTTGGACTTTGATGAAAAGAGGAGAATTATTCAGTTGTAAGATGGGTCAATATCTTTACAGGAAAATTGAAATATATAATCAGATAACAATAAAATCTTTTTGTTGGATAAAGATTATATCCGATTTAAATGTCAACGTAACCATAAGGAGGGGGCAGGGACGTACGCAGGATTTTATTTTTTTTTTGGGGGGGGGGGGGGGGTTTCAAATTTTTTTTTCAGTTATCAATCAAAATAATTTATAGGAAATTTTTTTTTTGCATTTTGATTAAAGATCTATATACATAATGTAGCATCCATTTAAGTTTGTCCAACCAAATTTAGATTTTAAATTCTATTGAGGCTGGTTTAATGAAAACAAAAAAAACTAATTAGGTACTAAAAAATTATAACACAGCACATTATTATGTTGTGAAATCTCACTTTGTAATTCTCCTTTATTTGTTCTAATAATAAAAAAAAAATTATCTGGATAATAAATACCCACTTTCAAAACTAACATAAAATTCCTAAGATATTTTTTCAGTAGTTTTCCCTTTTCAACTTTACAGCATTTAATGCCTTTGATAGGTGTAAATTAACATTTAAGGTTCTAAATTAGTTATTAATAACACAGGCGTAAGCAAATTTAGAGTCCTGCAAATCGTTTTTCATTTGGCTGGGCTCAATTCAAGCTTGGGGTTTATGCCCGTCCCAAAAATAATGTTTTTAAGCCCTTTTAATTAATAATCAAATTAAAAATTCAGAATCTAAATTTATCTCGTAGCATACAATAAGGTTAATTGCTATTAATAATAATAAGTGAGAAAACATACAAATTTCGATAAATGTTTGTTGAATATTAAATTATTTTGCAACAATTGAATCATCCTATCTTTCAATTCAATAATAAAATTCTTTGCTTTGCAGTTAAGAAAAATTATTTGAAATATAATTTGAGAAGCTCGATAATTTTAGTAGAATCCAAGTTACAGGAGTCTTCTCGACCCCGATTAATTGATACTTGATACAATTATTATTTATTAATATCGTTATTGCTCACGTTCTGTCACTTTTTATAAAATCTTATTATTCGCAACATTATTCCCAGTAATAAAAAGATTTAGGAATTGAATCTTCTGTTACTTATCACCACAAATAATTTGTTAAGAAATTCATTTTTTAGTAAAGTAAATTTGGATATTACGCCGCTATCTTACTTATTAGATTTTATTTGCATTACATAAGTGAAGAAAGAATAAAATAAATTATATTACTATTTAATCAATATGAGACAAAATTAGTTACTATTTAATCATTATTTTCTTACTTTATTTAATTCCATTTATTTCGATTATTTTGATTTTGCCCAATAGAATATGTAAGCGCGATATCCATGCGAGCGAAAACGCGAATGATAATAATTAGGCTATCGAAAACGAGAATAATAATATCTCTCGCGAAAAGTTTAAAAACGGTACAATGAACTTGTTCATCCACGCATGACCTGCCAGCGCAGCTGGCATTAGCACGCGTATAACAAAGCGAGGGGAAAGAGAGGTGAGGGGGGAGACGCGTATGGTATGCGCATAGGAAACTTGGCTTTGACTGCGCGCGCATAGGAGACTGTGCATAAGAGACTCCGCATGGGTGCGCCTGCGCGTAAGAGACTTGACTGCGGCTGCGCGCACATGCGCAATCACAAAAATAAGTTTTATAAAATTTGGTCCGTGGGGGAGGGGGGGTTTCAACCCCAAAACCATCCCCTTGCGTACGCCACTGAGAGTGGATCGTGAGTGAGGACATCAGGGTATAACACATGGATGTTGCAGGATTTAGATAAGGGTAGAGCGTCAAACAGTAAAAATTATGAGCTTAGTATAATAAAATTTTACATTGCTACATTGTAAAACTAATTGGAGTGCTCCACCCACTTATTAACCTTATGTGGTGTCCTTGGTAGAGTTTTTAAGCTATCACAGGTCCTGATTTATGGACATCATCAATAAAAACTTCAGTTTTATCTACTGTAATTTCATCATAATCTGTATTAGAGATCTGCAAGGGCGAGCCCGGCCCCCGTGCGGATACGGACGTATCATAAAAATTTTGACAGGCCGGGCCCGGACGGGCTTTACAATCAATGGAACGGGCTCGGGCGGACCTCAGATTTTTTTAACGGGCTTGAACGGACCTGACGTTTTATAAACGGGCTTGAACGGGCCAGAGATTATATAAACGGCCATGGAATTACAAAGGTCCTTAAAAGTCAGACAATTACATAAATGTATAATTATTAATTCCTTTATTTTTTTGGCCTCTAATTTTGTATATCCTGTTCATTCATTCCTTTTTCAAGCGTTAAATTTGACTTTAAAACATTTTTATTCTATTTGCTATAGATTTTACATAATTTAAGATTATAGCTTCATATATTCTATAAGTAAGTTTAATTACTTTTTTTTGAATTGAAATGCTTTATAAAAAAAAAGTATTAAATATAGAATGGAATTAATAAAAAGATACAAGAACGAAAATATTTATAAAAAATGATTAAAACACATTATCCGTTTCTTCATCTTCTTTAAGAATGGGCATTGAATCCATCAAAGAATAAAAATTGGATTTAGCAATTGCAATGGCAATTGATTGTCTTAGTAAAAAACTATTCGATATTTTAGAAGGGGGCGAGCGTTTATTGAGTTCTTTAAAAAAATTTAATGCGCTCTTCCCAAACGTCCCTGAGTACGACGAGACGATAAGAATAAAAATGTTTGTTTCCGATAAAGCTGAGTATTTTAAGAAATTACGATGCTCTGCCGATCCTAGGGGGTCGTGAGTATCGTTGGAGGGGGCAAACAGGTCAATACAGGTGTAGTCTCATTTTAAGAAAAGGCCTTTGTCCCATGGGATAAGTTACGAACTGTCAGGACGCATCCGCCCTTCGAGAGAGGAATCTGACGGTTCAAGGATGGAAGAAACTTTTGTCCGTTTGAGGGCAGCTTCAAGCAGTGTATTTATTTTTTGGTTCCTACTCTACCGGCTTTTGTTAAATTTACAATGTAGAGGGTGACGCGCTTCCTCATCTACAAGTGAATTACAAGGCCGGCAAAGGTATGGAGACGAGTATTTACAGCCCAAGGGGAGAACTATGTTGAAGGACAGGGTAGGGTTCTCTAAAAACATTTCTGAAAACTTACTAGGGAAAGCTTCAAGCCATTCATAACCGGATTGGTCGAAAGCCAATGACCTAAGATTGCAATGCTGTTTGGCGTCGCATGTCGAGAGAAGGTAAGCAACGGACAGCGACACCAAACTTGCATCCAAATCTTTTTGGGCATATGATTGTGGAATGTCAACTCCAAAATTGACATTCTCATTCCATAAAGATAAGGCTTGATTGATAGAGGGGAGTGAGAAAGGGACAAGGTCGTTAATAGAATGTTTAAAAGAAAGAGAGGAGGAAATAAAGGCGGCTAAGGAAATCGCAGTTGGGGAGCGAATACCTAGACCGTCGGATTTTGTGGGAAGAGTGGCTTGAAGCCAAGTATTCGTGTTAAATGAAATATTTAAAATTAATTCAAGTGTGGATTTAAAAAAGTGTTCATAATTGTGTAAAACATCGATGCATCAAAATTTTTGTGCTTAATTTTATCACCAATTTTACTGGTATAATTATTATTAGGGCCATATAATTTAACAGATATTTTTGTTCTAATGTAAAACTTAGGTATATCAACTGATATAAATTAATCAAATCAATGTAAACTGCTTATTGAAAGTTGAATATTCTCATGTAATTTTATTAAAGTATTTTAATTTAATGGTAATACTCAATTCTATCTTCTTAAGGCTTGCCAATATCGAATTTTGCTGCGCAGCAAAAATCGTCTTACGGGTTATAATATACCCGTGTCTTAACTTCGAATTCGCAGTAGATTTACATTTTAGACGCATAACATAACAGCGATGTTGTAAGATGCATAATTTTTGGTAAGCTTAAATGTTGTATGTTTGTAAATTTTTAGGTATCAGCAAAGTTTGGATATAATCTCAAGAGTTGAAATAAACAAAAAACGTTTTTATCAATCAAAAAACAAAATATTATTAATTACAACCGAGCTTGACCTATAAAATTGAATCGGATATTTAGACAAAGATAAATTCGCGTGATTTGAATCTGAATCCGATATTAAGACAAGCCCTTAGGTGTGTGTATTAACTTAAATTAATCAAATAGAAGTAAATTGTTGAAGGTGGAATATTCACCTAATTTTTTAAAGTAATAATTTAATGAGTTAACACGTTTTCGCAAAATAGCGACAAAATTATGCTTAATTTCATTTTAGATAATTATATGCATTTCTTTATAATAAATTATCTGTAAGATGATATTTGTTATATTCGATAAAATTTTTGGATTCACTTCACAATATTCCCAAAGCAATTAGAAACTACATATGTTTTGCTAAAGATGCTTAATTTATTTTTAATCAACATTTAAACGATCATTATTAATAAAATTAAATATAATTTGCATAAATGGCATTTATCACAAAGTATGAAAATTTTTAACAAAGCATTGTCATATATGAAGGTATTGGATATTAGTATGAATATAATATAACATGTCATATTGATAATAAACTTTTAACATACAAATTATATGAAAATTTATGTCACTATAGAGTCTATCAGTGTAACATGCATTGCTTGATATGACTCTCAATGGTTTCACAATTCAACGGCTACATTAATAAATTTAAAGAACGCAAGATCTTGCTATATATTTAAGGTTTAATATATACAAATAGACATGGGCGAAGCCAGCGTTGGAACTAGAGGGGGGCAATAATGATTTAAGGAGGGGCAAAATGATCATTTTTTTGCAGTTTCAGCCATAATTTTAATATATTTTAAGAAATTTTGGATTTAGAGAGAGGCAGCCGCTCCTCCTTGCCTCCCCCTGGCTACGCCCATGCATAGTTATCTTTGAATAAATAGTAAAATATCTAACCTGACTTTTAAGAGATTTATAAGAAGGAGCATTAGAGGGAGTTAAAAAATAACGCTCCTGCTAATAAATCTCTTAAAAGTATTCTATACGAGGGACAAAATTTATATCTAACTTGACAAACCTTCTTAAGATGGTATTGACAATAATTCTAGATAAATTAAATATATTTGATAATAAAGAACTAAAGAAATGTGTGCTATATAAGCAGTAGTGTTGTAAAAGCGGCTGGGTTTTGTTCAGTCGACCTTTGATTTTAGCCGACTAAACATAAAAAAACCAAATTTTGGTCTGTTTATGTTAAATCGACTAAAACCAAAGGTCGACCAAACATAACCCACCAATCTTTACGACACTAATAAAAAGTGGCTTAGCTAGCATTTTTCCCTTGGGGGGGGGGAGGCCGAACTTAAATTTTACGTGAGTAGAAAACGGTCAATGGCGATTCAATTCCTATAGCCATTTGTCACACTTAATAATCAGCTATTTCTTTGTGTAATTTCTTTTTCAACACTTTAACTTCTACTTTTTTTAAATCATTGTCAATATTATGTTCCGAAATCTTAGATTTTCCATCTTTCGCTTACCTTCACTTACACATGAGCATGCTAAATAAGAAACCCACAACGGGCCTCTTTAGGTCAATGAGCCCGCCCGTTAAAAATATATCAAAATAATAAATGATAGACTTAGCCCTTTATAAAGCCTGAACCCTGGACTGTATATAAAAATTTTATTTTGCTCCTTTTAATATTCGCTTGT
Organism: Gordius sp. MW1; assembly: GCA_964036665.1. NCBI lineage: Eukaryota > Metazoa > Nematomorpha > Gordioida > Gordea > Gordiidae > Gordius > Gordius sp. MW1. The sequence goes on from OZ038532.1 coordinate 1,906,753, forward strand.
AATCTTTTTTATTGAATAAATATTCCATAATGATATTTACGTAAAAAATTATACTTAAATAAATATCAAATTATTCTACTCTAAGGTTTATAGATTTTTAAAGGGTATGATTGTAGTGGGCCATGTCTGTATATAGTCTCAAATTAACACTTTCAATTTGAAATGCGCGTTGAGATATTGGTGAATCAATGAGTAAGAAAAATTTAATTTATTTTCATTGTTAATTAATAAACATTAATAAGCGTAAAAAAATCTATATGATTTTGTAGGGGTCTCAGCGGGCCTTACTTATATAAATGCATGGTCCAACCCGCTAGGTTATATTAGGCGCGTCCCCGACCCGTTGTTTCCTTTAAACCAAACTTGCGGGTGATTGTGCAGGTCTCTAAGCGTGATTACCCGCAAAAATATATCTTACTAGTTGAACCCGGCAAACGTTGTTTGCCATTTACCCGGGTGTATTAGCAGAATATATGTCATCTTATAGATAAATTTCAATAGATTAAGAATATATCAAATATAATTTGTGAGCGTTTAGTGGCTAGTCTTTCGATTCGCTCTTCAGCTGATTCGGTAGCTCGTGAAGTTGTGGCTCGTAAGCGTTGAGTGGCTAGTCTTTCGATTCGCTCTTCAGCTGATTCGGTAGCTCATGAAGTTGTGGCTTGTGAGCGTTTAGTGGCTAGTCTTTCGATTCGCTCTTCAGCTGATTCGGTAGCTCGTGAAGTTGTCGCTCGTAAGCGTTGAGTGGCTAGTCTTTCGATTCGCTCTTAAGCTGATTCGGTAGCTCGTGAAGTTGTGGCTCGTAAGCGTTGAGTGGCTAGTCTTTCGATTCGCTCTTCAGCTGATTCGGTAGCTCGTGAAGTTGTGGCTCGTAAGCGTTTAGTGGCTAGTCTTTCGATTCGCTCTTCAGCTGATTCGTTAGCTCGTGAAGTTGTCCCTGAATGCATCTATAAGTCAATAAAAATACCTTTGATAAAGCTTCCAACTCTGGAATGTTAGCATTAAGTTGATTTGTATTACTTTTATCACTGCTACGAAGATTGCTAAATAGAAATCTTGGTTTAAATATAAATATTGGTTTAAATTATGATAATTGGGTATTGTGAGAATATATTTGTTCTAGAAACTTTTTAAGTGTTTCTAATGGCTGAAGACTAACACTTTATGAATAATTGACTAAAAACATAAAATATTCATAACGCAGTATAGATATAACCCAAATAAGTTTATCCAATAATATAATTTACACGGAAAAGCTTCTTTTATCATATGGAATAAAAAGCATATATGTAATTAATTGGGGAAGAGCATTTAATACTTATTGTAGAATCTAATGTTTATATTCCTCTGGTTCATTCATATGGTAACGGGTCTGACCTGATTTAATATGAAAGAAAATTTTTATGCAGCAATAAAACATTTAAGCTTCATATACTATACGTCATATGACGTCATTATTAAGTGCTAAAACGTATAAGACAACGTATAAAACAAAAAAGCGTGACCCCTCGAAAACTACAAGACCGATTTGGCTCAAACAAATCTTAAAACATGCTCCGGAGTATGGGGAATAAACTGTGAAATTTTGAGCCAAATCGGTCTGGTAGTTTTCCAAAATTGGTGGTGGCATAAACACAAACATACCCACAAACACACATAGTTTCATTTTTATATATAATTATAATGAAAAATGCATATAGTTAAATAACAACGAAACCATGTAATTAAAAGTTTATATTAAGGCTACATAAAACTATATGGCATATAGTGAGTTTATACAAATCAATTAAAGCCCAAACTGGAATGGGTATATTGACAAGAAAAATATAATTTTTGTAAAATGATACCATTGGTACAGCGACTGCCTTTATAACAATTTACTGTTACCCCAATATCAAATATATAATACATATTTGATTTAAGGTGATGTTAAAAAATAAAATAAGTTTTAATTGTCCGCCTTTTTTTATTGCGTTAATAAATAACAAAGCGAAAATGAATATCTATAAGTCACTTGGCTCAATTAAACTATTTAATTTTTTAAAATTTAATAAGATAATTGTTATTAATTAAATTACGATATATTAGATAATTGCTTTGGGGGAAAAACTTTAGATAATAACAAAAAAAAACGAAGAGTCTTATCATGGTGTTATTTAAAAATTTAATTACAAGGAAAACGTTTCAACTTTTTAGCTAGAAATCTGATAGAAAATTAAGCTAATTAGTAAATACAATTTTATCAACTTGGCAGTTGCTTTAAAATTAAAAATATCCAAAACATTAAAAATTAACAATTGTACGGCTACTTTTTGTAACTCGGATATGAACTTAGTTGTCTGAGAAGGTGTCCACGTGCTTTCCAATTCATTTTTCAAGGCCTTAAATAAAATTTAATTGTTTTGTTTTTTAATATTAACTATCACATTTATAAATGATATATACCGAATAGAAATATGTTGTTTCTATGGCTAATTTTTCGACATTTTTATCGGATTCCGTGAGAGGACCGAGAGAAAACTTATAAAAGTAATCAAAATAAAGTTAATTACAAAAAAATAAAGCTTATAATTATCATATAATTTAATTATTTTGTTTCATTTTGATCTTTTACTGTAAATTTAATTTACCATATGTAAAAAAATTGTCAATTCTTTCGTCACTTTTACTATAGTTTAAATTTTTACTTTGAATCTCGACTTTTTAATGTAAAATTTATATTAATAAAATTAATTCTTAAATTGCTAAATAGTCATAAAATGAAATTATTGGACGGAACACAATTATATCTGGTGATGACATTCAAGTTATAATTACAATTTAAAAACTTTATTTTTAATAAGAAGGAAAAATGTCAAATGGTTTAAAAAACTTACGTTTGCTACAGTGTCATTGCAGGGTATTTTATTGAGCATGAAGAGATTAATATCTATATTATTAAAATGTTGGTTCTTTATAGCATACCTTTTAGTTTTAAGACATCATTGACAAGTTTTAAGGCCATCCTATATCCTATGAATATGCCGTACCCTAAGGGTAGTTTATGCACAATATGACATTACAATTTTTGCGACTATTGTTTATTTTGATTGGGAAAAAATATTTTGTATCGCTCTATGGCTGATTGCTAAAATATTTAAACAGAATCTATAACTTGCATACAAAGACTAGATAGACTGCCCATCAACTTTAAATAAGTGTACCGCTTTTTCGCCATTTTGAAATGTGCACAAATAAGGGAAAGACATATAGAATTTTGGTTAATTTAACCGTTAAAATGTAATCAAAAAGTAATGAACTAGTTAAGCATTAAAAATAGCATTTTAAAATATATATCATTTACGAAATTAATAAAAATAAAAAATAAAAAACTGTGATGATGTGATGTTAAAGCAATTTAGTACCATCTGCATTTTATTAAATAATCATCAATTAACATTCCTTTTAACTGTAATGTTATACAATTTGTGTTTATACACGTTTTTTATAATATCGTTTAGTTCTATATACCTGGAGTATATAAATTATCATTACCAGATGTTATTTTAAAATAATAAACTATTTGCATATTGAGTATCTGTAATATACTCTTGTTGATTAATGATACTGATGAGTTAGTATCATATAACATCTTGAAATTTTTTTGATTTATCCTTACATGGATGTATGGTTTAAGGTGATTTTAAAAGAATAGACAATCAATAAAACAATTTGCTACAAAGAAGGATGATCATCAACAATCATTCATAAGGAATTGCTATAGATGAGGTAAGTCACATGCAATAAAGCAATGTCCAGCATTTTTAAAAGAATGTTCCATTTGCCATCATAAAGGACATTTTGCAAAAATGTGCAGGACCTCAAACAAAGTGAACCAGATTATTAATACAATTGGCAAACTTTATGACTTTAATCACCTTAAACCATACATCCATGTAAGGATAAATCAGAAAAATTTCAAGATGTTATATGATACTGGCTCATCAGTATCATTAATCAACAAGAGTATCTACAACATGTTAAATTCACCTAAATTAACACCATGCCCAAGATAAAAGCTTTTGGGAATAGTCCAGTTCCTATATGTGGAGAAACACAGGTCTATGTTAATTTAAACAATAAAACTTTAAAGTTAACAGCTATTGTAACTACGGTAGAAGATGATGCCATATTTGGGTTAAACTGGATGGAAGCCTTTCACCTACAACTTCCTCATCTAGTTAAAATTAATGCTATAGAAGAAAAACCTCAAAACATAGAAGAGGAATTGGTTGAAAAGTATACGAATGTGTTCAGTGATGGCACTGGGTGTATTAAAGATTATGAGGTGAATCTTTTTGTAAAGGAAGAAGCCAGAGCCATAGCAGTGCCTGCACGAAGGGTTCCTTTCCCTTTAAGGAATAAAGTTGAAGAGGAAATCAGAAGATTATTGGACGAAGAGATAATTGAACATGTTGATCCTGCAACAACACCAATAACATGGGCAACTCCTATTGTAAATGTATTAAAATCAAATAAGTCCATTAGAATCTGCCGAGATTTTAGAGTGACTATTAACCCCTTCCTAACTTTAAACAACCATCTACTTCCGACATTTGACGATTTGATTCTGAAGATCGCAGGAGGGCAAAAATTTACAGTAATTGATTTACGGGATGCCTATCTTCAGATGAAGGTCGAAGAAAAGTCGCGACATTATCTCACTATTGCAACATATTTAGGTTATTATCGATATAAACGTCTTCCATTTGGACTTTCAATAGCGCCAAATTTATTCCAATGTTATATGGAAGAATTATTAGAGGGGATTCCCCATACTGGGGTACTTCTAGACGATATCATAGTTACAGGAGTAAATGAAAAGGATCACCTGAAAAATCTCAACGAGGTACTAAAAAGGGTACAGGACGCTGGTCTAAAAGCAAAGAAGGAAAAGGTTAAATTTTTCCAAAATTCCGTTAAATATTTGGGACATGTGATCGATGCAACAGGGATCCACCCAACTCAAGAGCGAGTGGAAGCCATTGTTAATTTTCAACAACCACAAAACAAAAAAGAACTACCTTTTCTTTTTAGGACTAGTTAATTATCAGGAGAGGTTCATTCCAATGTTACACGAAAAATGCGCACCCTTGCATGCATTGACGGGCTCATCAATAGGTTGGAAATGGACGGCTAAAGAGCAGAAGATTTTTAACGATGTTAAACTGATGCTTTCAACGTCAAATACTTTGGTACCGTATTCAACCTCATTACCGTTATACCTAACGGTAGATGCTTCTGAAACTGGTGTAGGTGCTGTACTATCACACTTATATGCAGACGGGTCCGAAAGAGCTATTGCGTACGCGTCCAGGACGTTAAGCGAGTCCGAAAAACGATACTCTACAATTGATCGGGAAGCGCGAGCTATTGTGTTCGGTGTTCAGAAATTTGATCAATACGTACGGGGTCGAAAATTTGTATTGATGACGGATCACAAACCTCTAGAGAGATTATTCGGGAATCATCGGGATTTACCGAAAGTGATCAATAATCGATTAATTCGATGGGCTTTATTTTTAAATGGATATCAATACGACATAAAATACCGATCAGGAAAAAACAATCAATGCGCTGATGCATTGTCAAGACTGCCAGATCCAAAATACCTTGAAACGGATCAGATCAATCACGTAGGATTACTTATGTTAGATGAATTAAAGTTAGATTACGAAATGCTAAAAACATCTAAGATCCTTTTTGTCGTGAATTAATTTCAGCGATTAACCGTGAATGGCGGTTTGATTTAAAAAAATGCCGTTTTGACATGAAAACGTACTAGAAGGAACTGTCATTTGAAGATGGATTATTATTGTGTGGAAATCGGTTAATAATACCGAGGAACCTACAAAATTTAGTTTTAAAAATATTACACCAAGGACACCCCGGTATTACAGGAATGCTTAATTTAGCCCGGTATTATGTTTGGTGGCCCGGAATGGACAAGAGTATTGATTTGTTTGTAAAGGAATGTGACGGTTGTCAAGAAGGCCGACAAGCCGAACAAGAAGTTCCCTTATATTCTTGGTCCGTACCTGACCGTCCTTGGGATCGAGTTCATATAGATATTGCCGGACCTGTCGAAGGAAATTATTGGTTGGTTTTAATTGATGCATTATCGAAATGGGTGGAGGTAGCCACACTATCGTCGATTAAAGGACCACAAATTGTGAGGCAGTTACGAAATTGGTTTTGCAGGTTCGGTATTCCCTTGCAAATAGTATCGGACAATGGACCACAATTTGTCGGTGAAGAATTCACAAAATTTTGTAACAACAACAACATTAAGCACGTAACATCCACTCCATATCACCCCAAAACAAATGGATTAGCTGAGAGAATGATCCGAACGCTAAAATCAAGATAATGGGCAGCAAGAAAATCAGGGGGAGAGAAAGAATTATGCCTTCAACAAATAATTATGACATACAGGAATACATCTCAGGCAACCACGGGTAAAGCTCCGGCGGAATTGTTGTTGGGAAGAAGAGTAAGGACAGCGTTGGACCTTATTCGACCAGATCCGAAAGAAAAGTGGAAGGAGAGATTAGCTAAACAAAAGAGCTATCATGACCGAAAAGCATGTTATAGGGAATTTAATCTTGGAGATCCAGTATGGATCCGGAATGAAATTAAAGCGGGTTGGTACCAAGGATTTATCATAGAACGTAAAGGTCCATATTCTTATAATGTTCGCACTGATAAAGGAATTAAACGGAAACACGCGGATCAGTTAAAATTCAGGATGCAATCCCAGTTCGTCGAAACTAACCATACTAGTCTGGAACCGAATGTTGAAAAAGTTGCAAGTTCGAATACTAGTCTGGAAACGAATGTTGAAAAAGTTGCAAGTCCGATTCCGTTAAGGCGATCGACCAGAAAGCGAAATCCTCCGTTACGTTATCATGAAGAGTTTTAGCTTTTGAAAGTGGGAAGAAATGTAATGTTATACAATTTGTGTTTATACACGTTATTTATAATATCGTTTAGTTCTATATACCTAGAGTATATAAATTATCATTACCAGATGTTATTTTAAAATAATAAACTATTTGCATATTGAGTATATTACATTAACTAATGAGGAAGGAAAATTCCTTTTTTCTGTTTTAACAATGACATGGGAGATAGTTAAATTCAAAATGGTATATTTAATAGTACACAATTTGCCATATAAAACATATGACCCGAGCAGTCCGTGTAGTCTATGCTTGCATAGAGTGTTGAAAAAACGGCTAGATTTCTTTGGTCGACCTTTGATTTTAGTCGATTAAACATAAATAGACCAAAGGTTTTACCAAAAATCCTGTGGTATCACTAGTCCCTGTTTTCCCCCCTTTCTCCTCTTAATTTTTAGTTTGATCCAGTTGGAGGCGCTTTGTTTTAGATTCCCTCCTTTTCCAGTTTTAATTACCCTTCTTTCTCTTAGAGAGAGTTAAAAATAGATTTTATAAATGGTCGTAAAAATATACCCCATCCAAGGTCACGGTGATCTCGTGTTAGTTTGATTCTTCTAAAGCCCCCATTGTATTGCTTACCACCTTCATACTTACTACATCTTCTATTCCCCCCCCCCCCGATGATGGTTGTTAATTTCGCTAATTGTTAGTTGTTAGCGGCGTTGTTTATGTTTACGGTGCGCCATATTTATTTAGCGCCATCTTTATTTACGCCCCTCACCAATGATCTCTATATCTATGTATTATTGTTGTACGCTACCATTTTATTTTTGTTTATCAACATCCTACATCATGCATCATTATTGTTAGTACTATTTAAAACCGAATTGTAAAACGAATAGTGAGTAGAAAGAGTAGAAATTCTTTAGTGTTAATAAAGTCTTAGTGGTAGTGTTAATAAACTCTAGTAATAGTAGTCTTAAAAAATTTGAAAATTAATTCAGTCCTCTCTTTTTGGGGGAGGACCTAAAGAACTAAAAAAATACTATTCCCAGGAATAGTAAATTGGTGTCAGAACAAAATACTAAAGCCGCGCCCGCAATGGAAATTCCAATATCCTGATTCCGGTGGCAAGACAAAAGGAAAATATATTCACACTAATTATTCGAGCAACTAACTAACAACAGAACGATCGTCTTAAAAGGAAAGTTAATCATGTTCAAAAAATGAAATATTTTCTGGGAATTAATATTCTTTCTTAGCAAATATTCAATGAAGTGATTCGAAAGCAACATTTGGGAATTCTGAAAATCAAAATTCGTAATGTCTGGTAAAATTGAATTCAAACCCACTGAAAACAAATGATTTAAATAGAAGCCTAGTTTCTTATTGTGCCACTTTAATATTATTTTAAGATAGTTTACTTGAATGATTCACATATATTAATTGTATGACGAATTGTTAGTAATCAATATTAAACCAAAACCCCGCGCGTTTCTTTGAATATTATTTGGCTATTTTTGTAAATGGAATGGTATTAAGATTTTGAAGGAAGGAATGGAGAGGGAAAGAACAATTTTTGTAAAGTGAATTATATTAATATTTGGAAGGAAGGAAACGTCAGAAAATTTTTTTGAAGGAAGGAATTGACGGAGATTTTTTGGTTAGCAATTGTACTACTAGACCGGCTCATAGAGTCAACCTATAAGGCTCTGTACTCATTGAGTCATCCTTGGTTTTTGGGGCACTGAACTCAGTCAATGAGTCATCCTCGGTTATGAGTAGAGACCTGCACGGGCGGCCCGAGGCCCGGCCCGGCCCGGAAAAGCCCGGGCCTGGACGGGCCCTAAATTTTCAGGCCCCGGGCTTCCGGACCGGGCCGGGCCTAATTCATTAAGAATAGGCCCGGCCCGGAATTTTGAGTTAGTTGCATTTTGCATAAGTACTTTGATTCTGTTTAAAAAACATATTTCAAAAAATTAATTAATTACAAGTTATTGCATCTGTTAAACATTCATTCATTTATTTCGCGCTTTTTTCAATATATTACAAACAATTGAGTATGGAACAAAGAAGAAAACTACTGCAAATAGCTGAATATATCCAGAAAGATTTTTATAAGGTAAGAGAAAATCTTCGGGGGAAGAGTGAAGTGTGGAAAAGATTCCTTTTTATCTTTGACAATATGGATATGAAGATAGATTATGTTTTCTGCAAAGCTTGCAAGAATGTATTATCTTATAATTCTTGCCAATCAGGTATTTATTAATGTTAGTTTTGATAATGCTTAATAGGGAACACTCATCTCCAAAGGCATAAATGCTCTAAAGAAGTCCAGGAAAAGAAAAATATGGAAAAATTGGACAATTATTTATGCAAGCCATCCTCAGCAAAACTAAAAAACCCTGCAATAATTAAAAAAGATCTCATATCCTCAATAGCCCATTTTTGTGGAATGGATATGAGATCTTTCAATACAATTCATGGTGATGGGTTTATACAATTAGCCCAGCATTTAATCAGATTGGGGTGTATACATGGCAATATTGATGCTAAGGATATTATGCCATGTCCAACAACTATATCCAGACATATGGTTCAAACTATGGAACATGCGAGAAATAAGATATATCCCACCATTTTCAAAGCCCTTTCTGAAGGATACTGCTCAGGTATAAAATTATGCATCAAACTATATAATGTATTAATAAGGCACAACAGATATGTGGCATGATAGTTATAAAAAAAACAACTATATTACATTGACGTTACACTATGTGATTGGTTATAAACTTTACAAAATTGTATTGTTTACAATTAAGTTTGAAGAAGACAGGAAAACTGGGGAAAATATAAGGAAGGAAATACTAAACAAATTTCTTTCTTTAGGTATTATATTATGTTTAGGTTTTTATAAAATGATTTTGAGGTTACACCCACAAACAATTTGTAGATATGGTCATAGTTACTGATCAAGGCAGTAACATGATCAGTGCCTTTCAATGTCAAAAAAGGCTAAATTGTGCAGCTCACATGCTCAACACAATTTTACGGAACACATTTAAAAATGAGTATCTAGAGAAGACTCATCCAATTATCTTTGAGAGTATGAGTCAGTGTCAAAGCCTTATTGTAGATATGAAACGGACAGGGTAAAAAACTCAAAATTTAAATTTTTATTTATTAGGTTGGTAAATAAACTAACTCACGGCCTACATTTATGTGTGGAAACAAGATGGAATAGCCGTCTTCGAATGCTTGAAACATTCTTGAATGTTTATGGTGAATTGAAAAGCCTTCTTGAAGGCTCCACACTTCTTGATAAATTTAATGACATAAATAAATATATGCTGGAGGAACTTGTAACCTTTTTGAAGGTTTTCAAAATTGCTACTGACGAGCTAGAGGCAGATTTAAAGCCAACGTTGCATCTAGTAGGCTTGTATTATTATAAATTGGAAAAAGAGTTGGAATTATACATTGAAAAAAATACAACGATGCAAATTTTAGCATCCCGTTGTCTTGAATTTTTACATGGCAAGTTTACCCTTGATATAAATCACAAAATAGCCATATTTTTGTGCCCACAATTTAAAAGCCTGAAAATGTTGCCCTCACCAGATTTTAACATGATATGCCAAGTAGTTAAAAACCTAGTTTCTAGGGATGGGGCAATTCATTACAATCACAACCACAAGTAACTGGTGTTAGTGCCAACAATCATACAGGTCAAGGTAATTAAATAATTCTCAAAATATAATATTTATAACTAGGTGGTGATGGTTCATCGTTTCAAGACTTTAGTACGTGGCATGAAACATCTTCTATGATGGAGGAAGATGTAGAGGAGAATGAAGTTGACAGTTACATAAATTTAAAGATCAATGAGAGAAATATAGAATTATTGGAATGGTGGAAAGACCACAGTGGGCAATTTCCAGCGCTTAGCTGCCTTGCTTGTAAGATTTTTTCAACACCTGCTTCATCTGCCTCGAGCGAGAGGTGTTTTTCGTCCGCGGGCCGCATTTTTAAAGAGCGAAGAACAAACTTAAACTCGGAGATTTTTGATGCTTGTATTTTTTTACATCAAAATAGTTCCATTATCGATTTATAATTTTATTATGTGCGTTTTATTTTTTAATAAATAATTTTACCAAAATTGCGTTTGATTTAATTATTAGAAATTATTAAAATTCCGGGCCGGGCCCGGGCCGGGCCCGGGCCTTATTTTTAAAGATGCTAAAATTCGGGCCCGGGCCGGGCAAAAATCGATTTTGCAGGCCTCTAGTTATGAGGAACAAAATTCTGGAGTGTCGGGAAGTAGTGTCAATCAACGTCAATATCTAGGTCAATATCAATGTTAATGTCGGTGTCAATGTGATTGTCAAGGTCAATGTCGGTGTCAAAAAGTCGAAGTCTTAATACCTCCGTTGGCGGCTTTAACCCTCACGAGTGGTCCACAGGGGTAGAGTTAATTTTGGGAAAAGGGGTAGGTGTGGTATCACTACTCCCTGTTTTCCCCCCTTTCTCCTCTTAATTTTTAGTTTAATTCAGTTGGAGGCGCTTTGTTTTAGATTCCCTCCTTTTCCAGTTTTAATTACCATTCTTTCTCTTAGGGAGAGTTAAAAATAGATTTTATAAATGGTCGTAAAAATATACCCCATCCAAGGTCACGGTGATCTCGTGTTAATTTGATTCTTCTAAAGCCCCCATTGTATTGCTTACCACCTTCATACTTACTATGTTAATTTCGTTAATTGTTAGTTGTTAGCGGCGTTGTTTATGTTTACGGTGCGCCATATTTATTTAGCGCCATCTTTATTTACGCCCCTCACCAATGATCTCTATATCTATGTATTATTGTTGTACGCTACCATTTTATTTTTGTTTATCAACATCCTACATCATGCATCATTATTGTTAGTACTATTTAGAACCGAATTGTAAAACGAATAGTGAGTAGAAAGAGTAGAAATTCTTTAGTGTTAATAAAGTCTTAGTGGTAGTGTTAATAAACTCTAGTAATAGTAGTCTTAAAAAATTTGATAATTAATTCAGTCCTCCCTTTTTGGGGGAGGACCTAAAGAAATAAAAAAATACTATTCCCAGGAGTCGTAAAAATCCTTTGGCTTGTTTATGCAAACAAGATTTATGTTTAAAAATACTACCCAATCTTCAAGAAATTAATTAGATAGAATTTCGGGTTTCGGGCCTTACAGATGAATTAAAAAACACTTAAATGTAATTGCCAATTTAAAATGAATTATATACATAATCATCTTTCTTACACTTTTAAGATACACTATTGAGATCTAATGACATAAAATACTTCCCAGTCTTCAAGAAAAATTAATTTTATAAATTTCGGGTTTCGGGCCTTACAGATGAATTAAAAAACACTTAAATGTAATTGCTATTTAAAATGAATTATATACATTATCATCCTTCTTATACTTTTGAGATAGACTATGAAGATCTAATGACATAAAATACTTCCCAGTGTTCAAGAAAAATTAATTTGATAAAATGTCAGGTTTTGGGCCTTACAGATTAATTTAAAAACACTTAAATGTAAAATTACATATGATTTATATACATTATCATCTTACACTTTTAAGATACACTATTGAGATCTAATGACATAAAACACTTCCCAGTGTTCAAGAAAAATCTATTTGGTAAAATGTCGGGTTTTGGGCCTTACAGATTAATTAAAAAACACTTTAAATGTAATTGCTAATTAAAAATTTATATACATTATCATCTTTCTGATACTTTAAGATAGACTATTGGGATCTAATGACATAATATACTTCCCAGTCTTCAAGAAAAATTAATTTCATAAAATTTCGGGTTTCGGGCCTTACAGATGAATTAAAAAACACTTAAATGTAATTGCTAATTTAAAATGAATTATATACATTATCATCCTTCTTATACTTTTGAGATAGACTATGAAGATCTAATGACATAAAATACTTCCCAGTGTTCAAGAAAAATTAATTTGATAAAATGTCAGGTTTTGGGCCTTACAGATTAATTAAAAAACACTTAAATGTAAAATTACATGTGAATTATATAAATTATCATCTTACACTTTTAAGATACACTATTGAGATCTAATGACATAAAATACTTCCCAGTGTTCAAGAAAAATCTATTTGGTAAAATGTCAGGTTTTGGGCCTTGCAGATTAATTAAAAAACACTTTAAATGTAATTGCTAATTAAAAATGAATTATATACATTATCATCTTTCTGATACTTTAAGATAGACTCTTGAGATTTAATGACATAAAATACTTCCCAGTCTTCAAGAAAAATTAATTTGCAATAATGTCGTGTTTTGGGCCTTACAGATTAATTAAAAAACTTAAATATAATGGCTAATTACATATGACTTATATACATTATCATCTTTCTTATACTTTTAAGATAGACTCTTATTACCTAATGGTATTTAATACTCCCCAGTGTCCAAGAAATATTAATTTGAGAAAATGCCGGGTTATGAGCCTTACAGATTGATTAAAAAACACTTAGATGTAATTGCTCATGTAAAATGACTTATAAACGTTATCATCTTTCTTATACTTTTAGGATAGACTTTCATGGTTTAATGATATTTAATAATCCAGGGTCCAAGAAATATTAATTTGATAAAATGTCGCGTTAAGGGCCTTCCAGATTAATTAAAAAACACTTAAATGTAATGGCTAATTACATATGACTTATACACATAATCATTATTCTGATACTTTTAACATTAGAGCTTTTTTTTAATTAATCTTTAATGCCCATAACCCGACATTTTATCAAATTAATTTTTCTCAAACCCTGGGAAGTATTTTATGCCAGTAGATCTTAATAGTCTCTAAATGTATCAGAAAGATAATAATGTATATAATTCATATGTAATTAGCAATTACTTTTAAGTGTTTTAATTAATTTGTAATGCCGCTTTTAAAATTTTTTCCTTCTTTCAATGCAAACTTTACACCCCGAGTGTTAAAAAATTAATGAAGTCCCTAAAACTTTTTGACGTCGAGTGGTTGCGGATATAAAATAATTTCTTGCATGGGTTTCTTGCACTTCTCTTTGGGTTCCACCAGTTCATTCCACAATTTGAATGTGTATCTTTCGTCAGCCTTAAACATATAAATGTAATAAAATATTTCAAAATCTTACCATTAAGATATTAGAAAATCTTGCAACTGTATGTGAAAGCTAGATAATCGTTTTTGAAAATCATAAAGATTGAAAATAAATATTGCGCCTTAAAAATTTCGCCTAAAATGTTTGTTTATTATTACAATTCATGAAATTTTTCGATTGCTAAAACAACAAATTATACTTTTTTAAATTTTGGACAAAATAAGAAATCGCAATTTTACATCGCTAATATATTCCTAAATTTTAGATTGTTTAACATTGGCTTACATACATACACTATCATTATAAATGGCCATGGCTATACTTACCATTTATTTTACCAAGCGAAGCGCAACCATTTTCATAAATGCGTTCCTTATAATTACCATTACGAACACATTCGGTAATTTATTTGTTTACGTGGCAAGAATAGCCATTTGTAAAACAACTTGGACAAATGTAACAAACACTAAGTGTCAAATTACTTGTAAATAGTTGTTTTAATCTAAAATTTAGGTAGAGTAATAATTTAATTTTTGCAAAAAATTTTATGCAATTTTTTTTAAGTCTCAAGTTAATTGAATATCAATTATTATGAAGCATTAAAGATAACTAACAATTAAATTTAAATGACTTTTCTGTATAATTTAGTTTTATGTCATATTTTAAATAATATAAAAATGAGAATGGTATATATGTACAAGCACGATTTAATTTTATTGATAAAGCTGCCCTTCAATGTGTTAAATACACTAATAAATAAATAAAAAACTGTAATAAACAATTTAGTATAAAATGCATCTTCCATAAATCATAATATTAAAAATGTATAGGATAAACATATCATTTTCGTAATTTAGAAATTTTAACTCAGGTGGGAGAGATTTTTTCAATTGCTTTTCTGCTTAAGGGTAAACCTAAAAAAGATTGCAAAATATAATTAATATACATTAATTTTCTGGTGTCCTTTTTCAATCTATCATTGCCTTTCCAAAACTTTGGAGGCATTTTAATAGACTCTTCTATTTTCAATACCTAAAAGGTTTGCAACAGTTTAAATATAATTGCTTTTTAGAAAGGGCTGATGAGAGTCACTAACATCATAATTATTAGTATCTATGTTGGATGTTTGAGGATTGCCTATGTCGTATCCGTAACGACGGACCCTAAATACCTCACCCCCCCCCCCCAAATTTCCCCAGCCTTAGTGATTCATTAAGTATCGAGTTTTTGTTCTACTTGAGTTTTGAATTTTGTGTTCTAAAAAGTTAATTATTGATTAATGGGTGTATTTAAAGTTCTAGTTCGTTGTATCCTCAAGAGTTCAAGAGTTAAGGGAGCAGGTGTATTAAGAGTTGGGAATGTTTAATATTGTATCTTGTTGTATCCTCAAGAGTTAAGGGAGCAGGTGTATTAAGGGGAATATTTATGTAGGGGATTGAATATTGTATCCTTATAGTGATTAAAATGAGACCGGAAAGGTTCTAGAGATGTAAAAGTAGATAAGTTAAAAAAAGGCCGGGGTTAATTTAATAGCTATTCGAGAGAAAGAGAAGTAAACATAATAAATAAAAAGAACAGGCCGGGGTCAGGGAACCCTGTCGTTAGTATAAAAATCCCTGTTTCCAGTTAGAGATTATTTATTTTTCATCGCTAGTTATTCCCCCGTTGGGGGAATTACCTTATCTCCTCTGTCCTTACGAACACTTGCGAAATTCCCTTCCCTTCTAAACCCCTACGACAATTATATATATATATTGAATATGAAGATCAAATAAATTATTGTCTATACTTATTATCGATTCGGAAATAAACGGAATAAAACTCATGAATTTAATCTTTGTCTAAACTTCCCCCGAAGGATCTGCAAATATGACATAACACCTCAAACTCTGACGTTACGGAAGCCCTTGAACATAACAATTGGCCACGACAAGCCTTCTTCCTTCTTTACAGGACATAATAGCCTACATCTTATTTATGAAATTAAAACAAAACTTATGTTACTTGCAGGCATTCTGAAAATGTCATGGACTCTACACTTTGACATATTAGCTTAGAAATGTTCAATACCAATGAAATACGTATCAAACAACTTATCATCAAGGCACATTGTCAATTTGAATTATAAACTCATTTTCAGAATCCACATTAATTGGCCAAGATTTTACATCTCTCTGGGCATAATTTAGTGTCAAAGTATTCCATGTTGTTAAATTCCCTTAACCCTCGAGAGCATTCCTGAAAATCCCGAACGCGAGAGCATCCGTGGGGTATATTTGACCCCATTTTTTAACTTCTTATAACTTCTAAAGCATTCTTTTTAAACCTTTCAAATTTTAAACATTTGTTTATAAAGGTCTTAAGATTGATGGTATAAATTTTGATATGAATCTAATCAACATTACAAAACTTATTAACAATTTTCTGGACCCTCATTTTTATTTTGGTTATTTTAGAGCTTCCCCTCATTTTACCTCTTGATATTATATACCTTAAAATAAATCAAAATAAACGTGATTTTTTATAAAAGAATGTTCAAAATTTATTAAAAACACAAATTATAAAAGATATTATCAAACGAAAAAAAATACATACATTTTTTCCAATAGAAAAAAACATACGTGAGAGCATTCGTGAGGTACACAGGACCCCTGTGGCCAAAAAGATGCTATATTTTAAAAAGTAGTGGGCCAAAAGTTATAAAATTTTCCTCAAACTTAGTTCTTGGTAAAATACTAGGCTACTGAAAAGGCCAGATCAATTCGCTTTTGAATGCGTTTTATATTTAAGTTTATAACTATCATGGGGTCCGTGGTACCCCACGAATGCTCTCGAGGGTTAAAGAGGTGACAACAAGGCAAAAATTTGCTGCTTTGAGAGCCACATGATCATGTGGTTTCTGTAATATTATATTTTTCCTCATTAACTAGAAAACTATTATCCGATATGTGTGAGAAATCCAAGCATTTTGATAAGTGGATTTGTTCTGAGCCTATTGATCTTTGTCTAATGACAAGGATGTTGCTGTATAGAAATTGGTGAAAACTTCCCATATTCTGCCTTGGCTTTTTGTAAATCGAATATTCATTCAAATAATGTCCAAATAGTTATTTCTACAGCAATATAATATTTAAAAAAATTGTACTTACCATCTTTATACAATTAAGAATAACCCTAGGCGATTAAAATCAAACAATAAAATAGTTGCGCTATTTGTTTGTGTAGAGAGGTAATTGGAGTGCGAAGTGCCTCAGGGGATATGTTATTTACCGATGTGTTGTCAATCAAATTATCGTTAATTGGTGATATGCGGAATGTATTATATACGTTGGAGATACACGTTTTCACTCACTTTCTATTATTGTATCGCTTCGAAACCTGTCTGTAGTAAATAAAGATCCCCAACCCCAATAGTGGCGACGTAAAGGATAAGCGTACGCGGGAATGCAGAAATATAAAACAACGGCTAACATCGACGCTTTTATAACACAATTTGAGCTATTCCTAAGGAGCAATAAGACGGAGATAGATGAGCAAAAAGCAGCTCTATTATTAACCAGCCTTGATGGGGAGGCATTCCAATTAATACTAGAAGATTATAGACGCAAGAGTTGACAGGAATTACATATGAAGAAGCTAAAAATCGGTTAAAAAAATTATTCCAAAGGAATTCATGCGCGAGGGCAAAGAGGTATGAATTCTCAAAGGTCCGACAAGGCCAGGGAGAGACGATAGACACGTACGATAATAGAGTCAAGGCCGGAGCTAACAGCTGCAACTTCGGAAACGAAGAATTGCAGAACAGAATCGTCGACCAATTCATTATAGGATTGCGCGATAGAAGCTTACAGACGAGACTGTTGGCAGAAAATGACATCAAATGGGACCGCCTACGCGAGCTGGCGTTAACGGCCGAGACGATACACGGGGGGGCTAAGCACTTTGCAAGACGGGTCCGAAGAGGCGTAAAGCGTAGTGGCGGTACGAGAAGCGTGGCCTGGGCCGGTCCGAATTCCCAGGTTAAAACATGCTTTAGATGTGTTAACTGTAGATATATATATTAATAACGAATTATTCCAATGCATCTTCGATACCGGCGCCACGGTATCGATAATACCGGCGCGAAGATGGGCGAAGGAGATCCCACGCAACAAAGAGCCCGTCCCGACGGTGTACGCGTACGGCCACGAGGAAATAAAGATTGTAGCCAAGGTGCAATCTGATGTCCGAATGGGGGACATGAGAAAACAGCTGTCGTTATTGATAGCAGACGTAGCTGGGCCGCCGTTGTGTGGGATCGATTGGATCCAAGAATTTGAGCCCGAAATTTGGCGACGAATTCGTTGGAACTCCAGAGCTGCGGCGGAACGGTGCGCGGTAAATTACGTAGAAAGACCGAAGGTTTCCAAGTCCGCGATCCGGCACGTGATAAAGCAATGGGAGGGCCAGCTAAACGAATTTTCAAAAGCAGTCAAGGGAATAACGGTGGAAGTACCGTTAAAAGAGGGCATAAATCCCGTATTTATCCCCACGAAGGGTGCCGATGGCGTGGAAGAAAGAAGTAGAAGAAGAGCTGGACAAATGTGCCACAAACGGGGTGATAGAACCGATCGATTTCTCAAGATGGGCCAGTCCAGTGGTACCCGTGAAAAAAAGCGATGGGACTCTTCGATTATGTATTGATTACCGGTTTACTATAAACAAATACGCTCAAGGATTGTTGTACCCCTTACCCAAAATCGACGATTTGTTAAATAAACTCGATAACGCGTGTTGTTTTACTAAGCTGAACCTAACGAAAGCGTATAACTCGAATTAGGTCCAGAAACGAGCCAACGATTGACTATCTCCACGCACAAGGGCCTATTTAAAGTTAACCGAATGCCTTTTGGCTTAAATTGTGCCGCGGCGATTTTCCAAAAAAACAATGGATCAGATATTAGGAGGCATGGAGGGGGTAGCGGTATACATCGATGATATACTAATTGCGGGGGAAACGGAAGAAATCCACAACGAGCGGTTACTCAAAGTACTAAAAACGTTACAAAAATGGGTTTTCGTGCCAAACATTTCCAAGAGCATCTTGTGGGCGAAGGAATAACATTTTTGGGATACGTAATAAGTAACAAGGGAATTCAAATCAACGACAATAAAGAGGAACTGGTCAAGCAGTGGAAAAATTTAACAAACAAAAATGAAATAAAATCATTCCTGGGGTTAACAAGATATTTTTCAAAGTTTATTAAAGACTACGCCAAAATCGTGCACCCGATTCAGAAACTCATGAAAAAAAACGTGTTGTACCACTGGGGTGGAGAACAACAAGAAGCATTCGAAGCCATCAAGTCCGCGCTTACTAAAGCTCCCGTACTGGCATACTTTAATGGAGATTGGGAGACTGGCCTGGTCGTAGACGCCTCTGGTACAGGGTTAGGGGCCATCTTACAGCAACGAGCACCAGGGGAGAATTGGAGAGTGGTGGCCTATGCTTCAAGAGCGTTAAACGATAGCGAAAGCCGGTATTCGACGATCGAACGAGAGGCCCTTGCGGTAGTTTATGGACTAAAAAAGTTCAATGAATATATACAAGGACGAAGCGTTACAATCATGACGGATCATAGACCCCTAGTATATATTCGATCAGAGCAAAAGGGGCAAGAACAATGGTCACCACGTCTAACTAGGTGGGCGCTCATGGTATCAGGCTACACGACCAAGTTTGTGTACAACAAGGGATCCGAAAACGCGGCAGATTTATTGTCTAGAAAACCGAACGAAAACGCGTATCAGGTTAGCGAGGAAATGCCAGAAGACTCGACAAATCCGTTTATATCATTGGACGTAGTAAGACAACACACCTTGGACGATCCGGGGCTGCGACAATTAAAAGAGTGGATTAGAGGTAAACAAAACACTATGGTCACGTATGGGCTAAAACACTTTTACGAAAAACACCTGCCAAAGTTACACGAAGCCAAAAGTATAATATTTTACAAAGGACGACGAATATTAATTCCGGCTAAGTTACGAGGAGCGGTACTCCAAAGATTACAAGGGGCCACGTGGGTATCAAGCGGATGCAAGAAGTGGCGGGGCAGTATATATGGTGGCCTACTCTCGACGATGACTTATTGAGCGTAGCGAAAGGGTGCCGGAATTGCAGTTACACTGCCGCGGCGGCGAAGAAGGCACTGTTGATAGAGTGTCAACCTAGCCATAAACCGTGGGTTCAAGTACATATCGATATCATGGGTCCTCTCAAGGGTAAGTCATACCTGGTGATGGTGGACAATAGCTCGAAATGGGTAGAATGTTTAAATTAAAAGACACCACAGCGACCACCATTATAAAAAAACTTGCCGAAACGTTTGCTAGATTTGGAAATCCGCCATGGTTAATATCAGAAACGGTCCGCAATTCAAAGGGCAGGAATTACAGAATTTTTGCAAGATGAGAGGGATTAATCAGCGATGGACAGCTCCTTACCATCCTGCGTCTAACGGTCTGGCAGAAAGATATGTACGATTAATTAAAGAAGCTATTATTAGAAACGAGTCGGAAGTAGGGCTAAGTAGATTTTTAGAAAACTACAGATCTACAAAACACCCCACAACCAATAAAAGCCCAGCAGAGGTGATGCTAAAAAGGCGTATGCGAACCGAATGGGAGGTATTGAGGGAAACCGTACCACAACAATGGGTAGAGACCGGGAACCTGCGGATGTTCAACGTAGGAGACTTGGTTTGAGTACGTATGTTTTTAGGACCAAGCAAATGGGTAGAAGGCACAATAAAAGCCAAGCACGGTAGTCGGTCCTACGATGTATGGGCACAGGGAAGAAAACACCACCGACACGTGGATCAAGTAAGGAAATCTTGGATTGGACCACACTGGGACAAGAGAACGGGTGGCCGCAAAGGATATCATCAGAAAGGGAAGCGGGAACAAGTGCTATAAAGGAACAAATGCAAAACCAGTTAAGAACGCCCAGAGAAGAACCTAGAAGGGAACAAATTCAAAAACAGTCAGGAACGCCTAGAGAAGAACTTAGATACCCGCAGCGTAGTCGGAAACCGCCAGCATTCCTGAAGGATTTTGTCTGTGAAAACGGGGGAACTGTAGAGAGGTAATTGGAGTGCGAAGTGCCTCAGGGGGTATGTTATTTACCGATGTGTTGTCAATCAAATTATCGTTAATTGGTGATATGCGGAATGTATTATATACGTTGGAGATACACGTTTTTACTCACTTTCTATTATTGTATCGCTTCGAAACCTGTCTGTAGTAAATAAAGATCCCCAGCCCCAATAGTTTGTAAACAACGATATCATAATACCGAACATTTGTCGATCGGAAAATGGTAACACATTTTTGAAAAAGGTTGCGCTTACTTAAATAAATGGTAAGTATAGCCATCGCCATTATAAATATATACGGTTATTCCATTTTATTTCTGGTTTAATCTCTTCAAATTCGTATTCTTTTGGTTTTAGGTTATTAATTTTTATTTGACATTCAGGTTATGAACAATGAAATTAAAGATTATGAAAAAAGGCTGGGCCTCCTGCACAAATTAGACGAAATTGTTAATGCTATTAAACTAGCTAATTATAATATTCAATCAGAAGAATTAACACTTCAAGAAATAGCACCTCTGACAAGTGCTACAAATTTATATATAGCTGTTGGAAAATTTTACCTGTATTCACCAAAAAAAGAGCTAAGACAAGAACTTGAAACAAGAGTGCAACATTCTAAAACTCTTTTGCAAAATTTGGAAAAAGATAAAACATCTGTTGAGCGCTTACTTGAAAAATTAGTTAAGGTTTAATAACTCTACTACTTTTTAATCTTTAATGGACCTATATTTTGACCTAACACCAACAATTAAAAGCTTTTTGTTAAATCTTTACAATTGTGTTCAAGCTGACTCAGCTAATAAGTTAATGATTGATTCTATCTTGTCTCAACACAAAGATAATATATACTATAAATCTTTATTAAAAATACATCAAAACTCTTGCCCTTGTCATTTTTTACCTTTACATCAATTGCTCTATAGTTCAGGCCCAAAATTTGGCTTATCTGAATCATCTCAACTCAATGTATTTAATGAAACCATTAATTCACAAAGCAAATTTAGACAAAATATTACTAAACTCAAAATTCAACAACACAATCAAGTGTATCAGCGCATGGTCAAGAACATTTTACCACCACAAACATATTCTGATATAAATCCTCAATTTATATCTAATGATGTGTACACTGTTGTGAATTACCTTTTCACTGTGATTGGTGTTTATGTTTTTGCCTACATGGCTTATGGCTTGTTTTACCAGAAATCTGTTTTGGGACAGCTTTTGTTTGGCCTCATTTGCTCTACTCTTATTGCTATTGCTGAATTTTATATATTAGTTAAAATGAATTATTTCTAACTTTCACTCCCTCAAAAAATGTTCTTATATATTGGTATTAAGATGCTTACTGATTGATTAGTTGAATAAATATGCATCGTTAAATTAATGGACTTTTTTGAAGTCTCAATCACTTTCATGGTCCAGCTATATTGCAGATATAAATTATTTGCATTCATATGGTTCAGTGAGGCTTAATTTAATAATTACTAAATAAGGGATAAACTAAACAAACTTTCCCATTTATTAATAGAAATTTAATACAATTCATAAAAGTGCTTTAAAGTAGCTTATTTCTAGAATAATTAATGAAATTGATTACAAAGTAAAAAAATTTGGAATTAAGGAATTGATTGCTTTCAAGGCATGGGTCTCATAATCTACACCTTAGTCTTGTAGTCCAAAATTCAAAATATATTACAAATTTTTAAAAACCTAGAAGTATATTAGGTATGGGTATATTCTACTATTTATTCCTGTAATATAGTTTTTCAGGTTTAAACAAATAAACTCATTTAACACATAAACTTTGTAGTAATTAATTCCTCGTAAAGAAATTTATTTTTATATTAAAACTTAAATTGGTCTCTATCTCTGTTTTAAAGAAATGGAGGCAATTTGAGTATATTATAATTAACAATTAGGACTAACAGCTGCCATAAATTTTTTATTATATAGGAGATGGCTAATCGGAAAGAAAGTAAAAAAACTAAAGGTCACATTTATTATGGGAATGGATATAACTATCAGCATCTTGAATATCATGGAATTTACTAATAATTTGACAAACTGGTCAGAATTCCAACCATAAAAGACGAGTTTTAGCCCACCTCTTTTAGAAAAGGGAAAATTTGACTTGGGCCCACAACAATTTTATTAATTATAATTCATACCAATGTTTTAGGATTAAGAATATAAAAAAAGATTATTTCGATTATCAAAGGTATACATGGGCGTAGACAGGTTTTGGATTGGGGGGGGGCAAAACGTTTAAAAGTTCAATTAGGGAGGGGCAAAACATTAATTTTTAAGGGTTTTTGCATTGAACAAGTTTTTTCAGTCATTCAGGGGGGGGGCTGCCCCCCTTGGCTGCGCCCATGAAGGTTAACAAATAATATCATAATCAGAGTTTTGTCAAATTTATTTTAGACTTATTAAAAATTGAAATGGGAAGACAAGCACATTATGAGAAAAATGGGGAATTTCGCCCTTCAGGAAGTGGAAACTTTAAATTAATTATAAATAAAAATATTTTAGTCAACAAATCAAAATTTTTAGACAGTTAGCATAGAGATATATAATATTCTTCTTTTTCAAAAATTTTTACAGGAGGGGATTCCAGGTCAGAATACTTACCGCCCATTGGTTCCAAATTTTAATATATTGTTATCTTGAAAACAGGTCTCTGGATGGTATGTGAAGTAAGAAATAAGTAAACTAGATAATTTAAGAATGAATTATTTTTTCTGAATTAAATCTATTACTATAAACATATAGTTCTGTGCTTTATAATTGAAAAAATTTGTTCTCAGAATTTCATATAAGGAATTCACATAAAAAGAAGATGCAATTTCAAATAGATTTCATCAAATTTGTTTTAGTGAGTATAATGTAAGTAATCATATATATATATATGAAACTATGTATGTTTGTGTGTATGCCGCCACCAAGTTCGAGCCAAATCGGTCCAGTAGTTTTCGAGATATTTTGTTTTATACGTTTTGACGTTTAATAAAATGTCAATTAAACGCAACCTCATGATGTACTTAGAGACCTGCAAAATCGATTTTTTTAAGGCCCGGCCCGGGCCCGAAATTTAAAATGGAAAAGAGGCCCGGCCCGGGCCCGAATTTTAGCATCTTTAAAAATAAGGCCCGGGCCCGGCCCGGAATTTTAATAATTTCTAATAATTAAATCAAACGCAATTTTGATAAAATTATTTATTAAAAAATAAAACGCACATAATAAAATTATAAATCGATAATGGAACTATTTTGATGTAAAAAAATACAAGCATCAAAAATCTCCGAGTTTAAGTTTGTTCTTCGCTCTTCAAAAATGCGGCCCGCGGACGAAAAACACCTCTCGCTCGAGGCAGATGAAGCACGTGTTGAAAAAATCTTACAAGCAAGGCAGCTAAGCGCTGGAAATTGCCCACTGTGGTCTTTCCACCATTCCAATAATTCTATATTTCTCTCATTGATCTTTAAATTTATGTAACTGTCAACTTCATTCTCCTCTACATCTTCCTCCATCATAGAAGATGTTTCATGCCACGTACTAAAGTCTTGAAACGATGAACCATCACCACCTAGTTATAAATATTATATTTTGAGAATTATTTAATTACCTTGACCTGTATGATTGTTGGCACTAACACCAGTTACTTGTGGTTGTGATTGTAATGAATTGCCCCCATCCCTAGAAACTAGGTTTTTAACTACTTGGCATATCATGTTAAAATCTGGTGAGGGCAACATTTTCAGGCTTTTAAATTGTGGGCACAAAAATATGGCTATTTTGTGATTTATATCAAGGGTAAACTTGCCATGTAAAAATTCAAGACAACGGGATGCTAAAATTTGCATCGTTGTATTTTTTTTAATGTATAATTCCAACTCTTTTTCCAATTTATAATAATACAAGCCTACTAGATGCAACGTTGGCTTTAAATCTGCCTCTAGCTCGTCAGTAGCAATTTTGAAAACCTTCAAAAAGGTTACAAGTTCCTCCAGAATATATTTATTTATGTCATTAAATTTATCAAGAAGTGTGGAGCCTTCAAGAAGGCTTTTCAATTCACCATAAACATTCAAGAATGTTTCAAGCATTCGAAGACGGCTATTCCATCTTGTTTCCACACATAAATGTAGGCCGTGAGTTAGTTTATTTACCAACCTAATAAATAAAAATTTAAATTTTGTGTTTTTTACCCTGTCCGTTTCATATCTACAATAAGGCTTTGACACTGACTCATACTCTCAAAGATAATTGGAAGATCTTCTCTAGATACTCATTTTTAAATGTGTTCCGTAAAATTGTGTTGAGCATGTCTGCACAATTTAGCCTTTTTTGACATTGAAAGGCACTGATCATGTTACTGCCTTGATCAGTAACTATGACCATATCTACAAGTTGTTTGTGGGTGTAACCTCAAAATCATTTTATAAAAACCTAAACATAATATAATACCTAAAGAAAGAAATTTGTTTAGTATTTCCTTCCTTATATTTTCCCCAGTTTTCCTGTCTTCTTCAAACTTAATTGTAAACAATACAATTTTGTAAAGTTTATAACCAATCACATAGTGTAATGTCAACGTAATATAGTTGTTTTTTTATAACTATCATGCCACATATCTGTTGTGCCTTATTAATACATTATATAATTTGATTCATAATTTTATACCTGAGCAGTATCCTTCAGAAAGGGCTTTGAAAATGGTGGGATATATCTTATTTCTCGCATGTTCCATAGTTTGAACCATATGTCTGGATATAGTTGTTGGACATGGCATAATATCCTTAGCATCAATATTGCCATGTATAGACCCCAATCTGATTAAATGCTGGGCTAATTGTATAAACCCATCACCATGAATTGTATTGAAAGATCTCATATCCATTCCACAAAAATGGGCTATTGAGGATATGAGATCTTTTTTAATTATTGCAGGGTTTTTTAGTTTTGCTGAGGATGGCTTGCATAAATAATTGTCCAATTTTTCCATATTTTTCTTTTCCTGGACTTCTTTAGAGCATTTATGCCTTTGGAGATGAGTGTTCCCTATTAAGCATTATCAAAACTAACATTAATAAATACCTGATTGGCAAGAATTATAAGATAATACATTCTTGCAAGCTTTGCAGAAAACATAATCTATCTTCATATCCATATTGTCAAAGATAAAAAGGAATCTTTTCCACACTTCACTCTTCCCCCGAAGATTTTCTCTTACCTTATAAAAATCTTTCTGGATATATTCAGCTATTTGCAGTAGTTTTCTTCTTTGTTCCATACTCAATTGTTTGTAATATATTGAAAAAAGCGCGAAATAAATGAATGAATGTTTAACAGATGCAATAACTTGTAATTAATTAATTTTTTGAAATATGTTTTTTAAACAGAATCAAAGTACTTATGCAAAATGCAACTAACTCAAAATTATTCCGGGCCGGGCCTATTATTTATGAATTAGGCCCGTCCGGGCCCGGGCTTTTCCGGGCCGGGCCTCGGGCCGCCCGTGCAGGTCTCTATGTACTGCGTATCTATCGTTTGTAGTGTGATACGCCTGTGGATTTCGAATCGAATATTTTAGGTATTCGATTCGGTTTCGAATTTTTTCTAAAAAAAATATTCGATTCGAGATTCGTCGAATATTAAAATGAAGATTCGAATTCGATTCGAAAAAAATTTAAGGATTCGAAATCGATTCGAATATATGTAACTTTTTTTAATTCAAAAACACATTAAAAAAGCTACTATGATTTTTAATTTGCATATACATTTAAAAAATTTAATTGAAACATATTAATTAAATATACACATGAAAAATAAAAATTTTAAAGGCGAACAAAAAAACTATGGCGATATGTCTAAAACAATCAGAGCTGTTTTTAGTCAACCTTTAAGGCAAATTATCTTCCTAACTCTTTCTTCCTTAAACGATTGCTTGTGTTTGGTCAATAAATTGGTTCCGGTTGAAAATACCCTTTTGCACGGGGTAAATGATCCAGGTATAGAGAGAAGAATTTTTGCCAATTTTGGCTGGAACTAGAGCCCTGCAAAATGAAATTTCTTCCGCCCGAGCCCGACTTCTCAATTTTATTTTGCCCGGCCCGAGCCCGAAAGACTTTTTTATTTTTGGCCCGACTCGAGCCCAACCCGATTTTACAAATAAAATTTTTAATAAATTATATTGAAATTTTCACCATCTAAATGTAAAATGCATTAGATTGTTATTACTCGTAATTTACAACTAAGATAAGTTTGAAATAAAAAGTCCGTTTTCACTCGTTACAGTTTATTCAGCTAATCATTTAAAGCTAAAAATTTAACTTTATAAAATATTTTTTTAACAGTTTTAAATAAGAAGAACTTTTGTAAATAGTTACTTTTCTTTTTTCTAAAGTTGTAAAAGCTACTATGATTCTAATTAAGTACTTTAGTTTAGTAAGCTTTGCATTTCAGGTCTAGGCAAGGGAAAAAAGCTCAAGTTTAGAAGCATGTACGCTGTGCGAAGCTAATTATTTAATATTAAGTTGAGAATATTTAAATCCTATTTTATAAAAGATTAATTCGCTTTAGTTCCATTCGGGTCGGGCCGCCGCATCAGGCCCGACCCGAGCCCGAGGCCCGATTGTTTTATAAAATTTTGCCCGAGGGCTTCGGGCGGCCCGTGCAGGGCTCTAGCTGGAACACGACGTTGATTCGATTTCCACCATTGTAAAGGCTCAACATTGTAGGCCACACGTGGTTTGTCAAAAATGTCTCCAATGAAGAGGTCGCTTTGCCGCTTTTAATTGACGATACAGTGTTGATACCTCGCTAGTTGATTCAAAATCGGGCTGTTGTCCTAGCAGTTTCCAAGTCATCTATAATTTCTCTATAGGATATGCCATGTACTGGTGATAAACATTCAAACTTTGAGCCTTAAATCGACGACACTCGCTAATAAGACTATCCTCTTATTGAATGCGATATATCTTCTATTTCTTGGCCATTTTGACAGCATGATTTTCTATGCCTGGTTGATAATATACCGATAATACCAAGTTCATTATGAGATTTGCCCTCCGGATATTAAATTAGTTGCACTGTTAAAGGGAAAAGTATCAATTTAACCTTTGCGTTCCCATTCAATGTTGGATTAAAGACCGAATCCAATGCCTGCCTTACTTAAATAGTCTTTTCTATCATTATATAGGTGCTGTTCCACATGACTACTATGTCAAGTTTTGCCTTTTAATTGCTATGCAATTTATGGGCTCACTTTCCAATTTGTTTTGTCACGCTATTCGGCGTGCGCACCGAACGTGGATGTCACGCACCGAATGACTTCGGCTTGTTTACTGCTAAAACCGCTTGGAATTCGAATATTAATGTTAATTTAACTAGTTTTGGGGTTAGAATCCCGGAGTTTTTTTTGACTTTTATGATTGTTCTTGTTACTATCATTGATAATAAGAATTTTTGGCCGTCCGCTGGCTGCTGACCAATGAAAAAAATGACCATTGGCCAAAATGTGAATCGAAATTATTTTTTCGTTTTTTTTGACTATTATGATTGTTCCTGTTTCTACCATTGTTATTATGACTTTTTGGCCGTCCGCTGGCTGCTGACCAATGTTATATAATAAACATAAATAAAAGTTGTTTACTTTTAATTGCTATGCAATTTAACTAGTTTTTGGGTTAGAATCCCGGAGTTTTTTTTGACTCTTATGATTGTCCCTGTTTGTTCTTGTTACTATCATTGATAATAAGAATTTTTGGCCGTCCGCTGGCTGCTGACCAATGAAAAAAATGACCATTGGCCAAAATGTGAATCGAAATTATTTTTTTCGTTTTTTTTCGACTATTATGATTGTTCCTGTTTCTACCATTGCTATTATGACTTTTTGGCCGTCCGTTGGCTGCTGACCAATGTTATATAATAAACAGAAATAAAAGTTGTTTACTTTTATTTGCTATGCAATTTAACTAGTTTTTGGGTTAGAATCCCGGAGTTTTTTTTAACTCTTATGATTGTCCCTGTTACTACCATTGCTATTATGACTTTTTGGCCGTCCGTTGGGTGCTGACCAATGAAAAAAATGACCATTGGCCAAAATGTGAATCCAAGTTTATTTTTTCGTTTTTTTTCCGACTATTATGATTGTTCCTGTTACTACCATTGATAATAAGACGTTTTGGCCGTCCGTTGGCTGCTGACCAATGAAAAAATTGACCATTGGCCAAAATGTGAATCCAAGTTTATTTTTTCGTTTTTTTCGACTATTATGATTGTTCCTGTTACTACCATTGATAATAAGACGTTTTGGCCGTCCGTTGGCTGCTGACCAATGAAAAAATTGACCATTGGCCAAAATGTGAATCCAAGTTTATTTTTTCGTTTTTTTTCGACTATTATGATTGTTCCTGTTACTACCATTGATAATAAGACGTTTTGGCCGTCCGTTGGGTGCTGACCAATGAAAAAATTGACCATTGGCCAAAATGTGAATCGAAATTTTTTTTTTCGTTTTTTTTCGCTAACACTGATTTATAGACCATCTGTTGGAACTGACCAATTAAAAAAAATGACCATTGGCCAAAATGTGATTCGAAAATTTTTTTTTTGTTTTTTGTTTTGACTCTTATAAATTTATATCCACTTTTACCGTGTCCTGGCTGCTGACCAATGAAAAAAATGACCATTGGCCAAAATGTGATTCGAAAATTATTTTTTCGTTTTTTTGACTATTATGAATTTATAACCACCTCTACCCTGTCCTGGCTGCTGACCAATTAAAAAAATGACTTATATCATTTTTGAATATCTATACTATTTTATTTTTAGATATCTTATTAATAAATCTAATTATTATTACATCTTATTTTTAAAAGTCATATTTTTTAATATCTAACGCATTTTTATATATTTAAATTTTATTTTCAAAAATTTTTATTATAAGCCACAAATGATTGTTCTTGTTCCTACCATTGATAATAAGCCTTTTTGGCCGTCCGTTGGCTGCTGACCAATAAACATTTTTGTAAGAATTTAATGTTTTCAGACATTTATCCATTTCTAGACTTAAAAAAACCTTATCAATAACAAATTATTCCCAAACATATTAACATTTAGTTTTTGTGTTATCAAAATTAACTCATAAAACTAGTTTTTATGTATTCAAAAGCTTTAACTACTTGATTGAAATCACAATATCTTTATTTCCTATTTCTAATGATTGCTAAAATAACAGATAAAATATTGCCTTTCAACAACTTACTGATAATTAAAAAAAAGGGGGGAGGATAGCAATTCGTAAGTTTCTGTTTATACTCTTTGAAAAGGTCACATGTGTTCACTTAAGTTACCATATAGTCGTGTCCATTTCGCCCTTTTAATGATAACGCATCTGTTGTTACCATGTTTCAGTTTTACAAGTATACCGTCGTTACCTAGAAAAGAATTTAACCTTTACTATTCGAGCATTCAAAACCTCACTATTTATGTCCAATGTAAGTTTTTATTTTAAATTTGTTTTTTGAATATTATTTATTTTATTTTTATATTGATTATACGTTAAACCCCTACCCCTCCCTATCTTACCCTTCCACCGCTGAGTTGGTATTATTAGGGGGCGGGAGTGGAGGAGATCATCTTCAACCCCTTTTTATTATTATTGATTTTTATATGCTTTTGGCAAATTAACGGAGGGAAAGGGGGGATAGTGTGTGCGTTTAGTTTTAACGGAGGGAAAGGGGGGGAAGGAGGTAGTTACTCTTCTATTCCCCCTCACTTCAGGCAAATACACTTAGAGCGCCAAGTCAGCTGTTTATATCAATCAAATATTTATAGGGCTATTTATTTTTAAATCTTTTAAATTAGAAAATTAATCTTTAATTTAATTAACTGCGAATTAGGGCATACTAATTTAAAGTTTTCCTTTACTTACAATAACGTTCCACTAGATTTTTTTTGGTTCAAACAGTTTAACTTAAAAATGAAATGGTTGCATTTTTTCTAGCTTTATATTTTAATGTATTCAATCTTCTCGGAACTTTTGGTAATAATCCAGCCTCCTTATGCTGACCCCACTTCTTATGTATATACCTTATCTAATCTCTGTTATTTAACGCCTCTTTTATCATTTAATAAACATTAATCTCTCCTTCAATAATTTAATCTTTCATTTAATAAACATTAATTTCTCCTTTTTAAATACATTTTTAATATATTCCAAATGTCTTTGTATAATGTTATGTTTTCCATATGAACCTATTATAAATGACGTCTAACTCTATAATTCAGTACACTTTTAAAAAACATTTTATCGTAAAAATATGTTTATCAAAAATGAAATTTAATTGATCAGACAGGTACATGGACGTAGCCAGGTTTTGGTTTGGGGGGGAGGCGAAACGTTTAAAATTTCAATCAGGGGGGGGGGGGCCAAACCTACAATTTTTAATTTTTACGGGTTTTTTCATTGAAAAATTTTATTTTCGTCATTTAGGGGCTAAAGGTCGACCAAGCAAAACCCAGGCAAAACTAGTCCCCCCCCACTAAATGACAAAAAATTTCAATAAAGCTTCCTCCAAGAGTTACATTTTAGCCCCTTCACCCTCCTAACCTAAAATGTTTAACCTAATTTCATTAATTAAAAAATAAAAAATAAAGATGATATTTATATACTTTATCCAGCCGACATTATACACTTAACTCATTTATATTTTCCCGCTTCGTCAAATTGTAAATCAAAATAAAATTTTACGTTTTTTTGGCTAACATTGATACCTACCTATGCCCGTCAGTCCAATTCTTTTGCATTTAATACCCCCCTATAGGCATTCTCGCCCCTTCTCACCTTTCTCGCCCATAAATTGCATAGCAAATAAGCTACATTTATACGTAGAATAGATGAGTCGTCCCCTCTTCCCTTCCCCCCCCCCTTCCCTTCTCCCCCTTCTCCGGGGGTCTGGGGGCGGAGCCCCCAGGAGATGGGGGTTTGGGGGCAGAGCCCCCAACGGGGGACTGGGGGCGGAGCCCCCAGCAGGGGGTTTGGGGGCGAAGCCCCCAAGGGGGTCTGGGGGCGAAGCCCCCAGTTACGCCCGAAGGGCGTATTTACTTAATTAATTATGAATCTTACATAATAACCTTAAAATGTGAAATGTTTTTGAGCTGTCTTGCAAATCAAAGTCCATAATCTAATTAAATTGTAATCTTCCCAATAGCTTTTGTAAGTTTACAAAATTTTAAAATAAATTTTTTAAATTGTAGTAGGAAATTACAAAATGCGGTAAGATAAAAACAGCTAAATATTTGAGTCTCATATATATAAATTAGACTTAAAAAAATAAAATTCAATTTTTTCAAGGATTCGATTAGGATTTTCGAATCTTAGCAGCGTAAATATTCGATTCGAAGTTACACATATGGATTCGGATTCGATTCGAAATTCCGAATCGAATCTCGAATATTTCCCACAGGCGTAAGTGTGATAAATGTAGGCATGTGCTGTTTTTACGATTTGAAACATTGAGTTTGAGCCGTAGATGCCCAGGGCGGCCAGGGGTAAAATAGCCTTTTCAGATTCCTAAAATACCTTTTCTTTTTAAAAATATCGTACATTTCCCGGCCAGTTTTATTTATAGCATCATATACAATAATGACGTCATACATAGAAGGCTGAAGTTTTCTCGAATTAGATTTCTAAAAGTATAATAAAAATGTTACAGTTTACGGTCAAAATTATTTTAAATTAAAAAATAAAATTTAAATTCTGCAATTTTTGCCATTATTATCACGTGGTTGATCATAGACACATATTTTTAATAATTATCCATCCTTCAATTATTTATTTATTGTATTAAAGAAAATTGTATTTCAAATAAATCAGCTAACTAGAAAAATAAAATAATGGTATTATTGTATAATAAGTAACAGCATTAATCAGCAATTTTTTCAAAAACATTTAATTTTAGTCTGATATGATGACTAAAACAGAATTTGCATTTAGTTTGTCTTATTATATATAGGGTGTTATTTAAATGCATAGTGAAAAATTCCATAATGCTCAGTTGTTTGTGCTCAGTTTTTAATTCAACTTGCTTAGATTTTTAATTAAAAATGTTCAATTTTTTTATGCTCAGATTTTAATTAAAAAGTGCTCAGTTTTTTTGTAAACAAATGTTCAGTAATTTTTCAAAAAATGTTCAGTTTTTTCAAAATATGCTCAGTTGTTATTAAAATCACTAAATCTAACCCTAACCCTTGCCTATATTACATTTTGCCTATATTACATTTTGCACAGAAGTGTTATTGAGCTGTGGAAACGCTAGAGAGCTTTAATAATAGTATAAATTATTCATTTAAATCGCGTATTTATAAAAATTATTTTTATCTGTGGAAACCTTAGAGAGCTTTTATAATCGTTGTAAGTTATTACTCTATTTGTATAATAAAAATTGTCTATATTAAGTACATAAATCAAAGTATATTAAAAACAAACAAAATGATGCCTTTAATAATCATTTATTAAAACAATATATATAAAAACAATGTTATAACTGCTATATATAAATGATATAACCAAAAATATTTTGAGGTGTAATAGCTCAGTGGATTGAACGTCTGACTAGCAGCTTCAATAGCTCGTACCTCGCAGGTTCGATACCCGCACCTATCTCGTTTTAATTAAAAATTAAAACCACTTTGCATAAAAAAACTTGGCAAGTATAATTAATCTCTGAGCAAATAAATAAAAATCTGAACATTTAATAAAAAACTTAACATTTAATTCAAAACTTGGCAAATTGAATAAAAAACTTGGAAAATGGCAATAAAAACTTTGCACCTTGAAAAAAAACTATGCAAAATAATTTGTTCTCTTATATATATATATATACTAAAAATAGTGGGTTCATAATATCCATGACGTGATAAAATTTGTGCCCCATTTCAATATACAAAATGTATAAGTCTAATATTTATTTATAATCAATTAATCCTATAAATAAATAATACATATTTCTACTTATATTCTAACTTTCCTAAGCCCACTTCAAATTTAAATTATGAACTTTTTGCCATTATTATCACGTGGTTGATCATAGAAGCATATTTTTCATAATTATCCATCCTTCAATTAATTATTTTATTATTCATAACCAACCCATACACTTATAGTATTTTCTAGAAATAATGTATATAGCAAAACAACGTTTGCCGGGTCAGCTAGTATTTTTATAAAACAGTAATATTAAATGCTTACATCAAACTAATTATTAAAAACGTTCTCCTCAAAAACGGAAATTTTAAATTGTGTAAAAAATCGAAAATAGCAATTAAAAGTAAAAAAAAATATTTAGCATTTATGGTTTGAATTTATTAATTGATCTAAAATCTGGAGTATCTCGATATAGTCAACGTTATTAGCCTTTTATTGGCGAACTTCTTCATGCGATAACCTTAATTTCTTAAAATCGCCTTACTTTATAATAATTTTAATTTTGAACAATTTTTTTTAAAATTAAATCGTATATTTAGATTCATAACAATTTTGGTGCCCGCAGCTTTTAATTTTACAGCCACCTATTTTTGCATTGTATAGAATGGCGTATGCAGGATTGCATCAAGGGAGGGGGGTTTAAATTGGATAATCAATACTATTAAACAAAAATTTATTAAGATTATATACATCAGTGACGTAGCCAGGATTGCACAAGGGGGGGGGGGGGTTTGTTCCCATTTAAGTGAACCCCTTCCCCTTATTAAAATTCGTCCCACTATGTCTGGAAAACGGAGTATTATGTACTACATACACGATGCTTACTAACGCATCAATCTCTCACTTTTTCCTTATCTTCCGGAGAAAAAGAAAAGAGTACATGGAGGGAGAGAGAGATGTGTTAGTAAACATCGCGTACGCAGTATATACCCTAATTAGAGCCCTGCAAAATAAAATTTCTTCGGCCCGAGCCCGACTTTTCAAATTTGATTTTGTCCGGCCCGGCCCTGAAATACTTTTTATTTTTGGCCCGACTCAAGTTCGACCTGATTTTTCACATACATTTTTAAATTATATTTTTGAAAATTATTTAGCCATCTAAATATAAAATGCATTAGATTGTTATTACTCGCTATTTACAATTACGATAAGTTTCTAAAGAATCCATTTTTACTCGTTACAATATTAATTGCTATGCAATTTATGGGCTCGTTTTTGGTTGTCCGTCCGTTGTCCGTCCGTCTGTCTGTCTGTCCGTTACCCTCCCTATCTATTTGCATTGGGTATATTAGGTTATCGATTTTTTAAATTAATGCATGAGAAAGAGGTGCCCCACCCCTCATCTCTATCTCCCTCGCTGTGTTATTTTTTAAATTAATGCATAAGAGGTGCCCCCGGGCGGGGTCGGGTTTCAATTGCTATGTTAAATTAATGCATAACAAGTATATCTATTCGTGGTTTCAATTGCTATGTTAAATTAATGCATAAGTATATCTATTCGTTTTTGAATTGGGTATCATTGATATTAATTGCTATAATTACCCTATGCCCTCCACTACAAGGGCCTATGCCTCTCCTGATATGGGTCCCTGTGTCCCTACAACAGCCTATGCCTCTATTAATGTGGGTTCGAACCCCGGCGAACGTTCTGAATGGCTGGTTCGATTCCCGGAGAGGGCAAAAATTTTTTTTATTTTTTAAATTAAATTAATATATTTTTCCTGTTACTACCATTGATAATATGACTTTTTGGCCGTCCGCTTGTTCTATTATTGTTTCATTTTATTATATAATAAACATAAATAAAAGTTGTTTACTTTTAATTGCTATGCAATTTAACTAGTTTTTGGGTTAGAATCCCGGAGTTTTTTTGACTCTTATGATTGTTCTTGTTACTATCATTGATAATAAGAATTTTTGGCCGTCCGCTGGCTCCTGACCGATGGAAAAAATGACCATTGGCCAAATCGCTTTGATTAAATTTTTATGGCAAAAGAATAATTTTTTGGGACAGAAAATGGTATTTTCCATATTTGGTTTGGATGTCGCTTATCAAAATCCCTGGCAGCTCTATTGTCCTAACAAAGAAATCATTTAACTATGCAGTCAGTTTTATAATGGAAATTGTTTTAAAAACATTGTTGACTTCATAAATTAACTTTAAATCCTATTTTTATCAAGATTTTTATGCTCCTACTATTAAATATAAATAATTATTTTCTTTCACATCTTAGCCATTCAATAAAAATTTTAAATTTGCTTATTTTTATCTCTCCCAGTCCCAGTGTAACCTGTAGGTAGAGACCTGCACAGGCGGCCCGAGACCCGGGCCGGAATAATTTAGATGTAAATAATTTAGAAGTTGTCGCCTAATAGTTCTGTGTTCTGTTTAAAACAGTAATTACAAAAAATTAATTAATTACAAGTTATTGATTCATTCATTTTGCGCTTTTTCTAATATAACAATTGAGTATGGAACAAAAAAATCTACTCCTAATAGCTGAAAATATTCAGAAATAATTTTATAAAGTAAAGGAAATTGACACCTACATAAAGTTAAAGATCAACGAGAAAAAATATCAATATTGGAATGGTGGAAAGTACACTTCTGGGAATTATTCGATTCCAAATAGATTGGGATTCGATTCAAAATTTCGAATCGAATCCGATTTCGAATCCTTAGATCTGAATTTCGACATTTACCTAGTGAGATTCGAAAATCCGAATAGAATCATTAAAAAGGGATTCGAAAATTATTAATACTTGATAGTTATTTTAAATATACATGACGAAAATAATTAAGCTGTTTTCATCTTTCCGCAAATTAGTTTTTTTCTCCGATCACTAAATTTAAATTTTATAAGCATACACAAAATATAAAAATATCACTTTACATAGAATATGGGGTTCAACTTCAAAAAAAAATTTCCAATATTTGCGCTAATATTTTAGGTCAACTATTATATAATGTTTATTATTATTTTTTGTACTTATCCATTAAACTTTAACATAAATAATAATTAAACTACAAATAATATTTTTTGATATGCATTAACCTTATATATATTCCAAGATTTTATTTATAAAGTAAACATTCTAGATTTATAATAAAACAAATTAATAACCCGTTGTACGAGTACCGAAACGATAAACTCCAATCTATGCCATCTAGGCGAACTTTTAATTAGAGACTATATTAATTTAAATTATTTTGATACTGAAGAATAAAAATAAGTTAATGGTTTGGGATAATAATGAATTATCGAATTTGCAACCTGCAATCATCGTCTAAGTTTGAGTTATATAACAATCAAAGACTTACTAAAATATCGATATTTTAACATTTTCGCCTTTAATATTTTTATAATCAATCTTTGCATTTTTATGAATTAATTCATTTATAGCGATATTTAGAAATTAAAAAACTTGAAAAATAATTGAACGAATCTTAAATCTCTACCTGTAGGTAACACCCCTTTATTATTGAAAGTAAGAAATTTTTTAAAAGTTGTTAGATTGCTTAGCCATTCGGAGCATAATGAGATGCCCCTTCCCAAAAAAAATATTCAAAGATTGGTTAAGCCGAACCGTTAGTGATGCGTGTCGGGTTAACTTTCCGTATGATGTATTTAGACTTTCAACTATGTACATATCTTTACTAAGCAAACTATTGCAGAAGAAAAGGAGCTTGACCTTTAACGAATCAGTTACTTCATTAGCCGATAACATTTCATTTCAACTATATAAATTAATAAGAAACAATGTTGATGATTAATATCATCACATTTTTTAGAAAAGGTGGCCAAAGCCAAAATGTATGCATTGAATTTGAATGAAGTAAAAATAGCAAACTTGGTTTGCTTGCAGGCAATGCTTTCATGGAACTACTAAGTCAACTGATACCCCTGGGGTATACTATAAAATATTAAAGCATTTAGTAGTTTCTTAATTTAAAACTAGATGAACCATTTCTCAATAATTAACAATTTCTTAGTAATTGTCAATGCTATTTTCCTCAAGGTCCATGAAAAATTTTGCAGGACACTGCAGGAAATATTAATTAATCGGTTATGCCCGAGTTTTACTAAAGTTAAGAAAATGGCCCAAGTAGGTGAGAGGCTTTGTAAGGGCTTGTCTTAATATCGGATTCAGATTCAAATCGCCCGAATTTATATTTCTCTAAATATCCGATTCAATTTTATGGGTCAAACCCGATTTTTATTATTGATATTTTGTTTTTTGACAGTTAAAAACGTTTTTTTGTTTATTTCAACTCTTGAGAGCAAATCTAAACTATGCTGATACCTAAAAATTTTAAAATATACAACATTTAAGCTAAGGAAAAATTTTGCATCTTATAAAATCGCTGTTATGTTATGCATCTAAAATGTAAATCTGTTGTGAATTCGAAATTAAGACATGGCTATGTTATAACCCGTACGACAATTTTTGCTGCGCAGCAAAATCCGATATTAAGACAAGCCCTAAGACGAGAGCGCGCTCCATCCAAATCCCGCCCACCGCACTCTCTTAAGATGTAAAATTATTGACATAGTCAACACAGCTGTCAGGCCTGGAAATAGCCGAGCGTCAACCACCTCATTCAATCTTTAATCAAGTGTGATAAACAGCTATAGGGAATATTTTTATATAAATGGCTCAATCATTGACCTACTAGAATTGGGTTTATGGTTACGGGATCATCTATGCTCAAGGCCTAATTATGTTCATATTGCAGCTATAATAATATTTTAGCCTGTCTAAGAAATTCACAAGAAAACCTCAATTTTTCTTTTTTCAAAACTCACTAGACTAAACATCCATATAAGAAACCCATAATTTGCATAGTAGTTAATAGTATGTCTTGTCAAATTTATCAATTAATGGATCGAGACTAAATTAATTTGAGAAAAAGTCTATCAGAATATTACATTCGTTTTGCTATTATTGACAAGCCTAAATAAAATTATAGATTTCTATTTGCTGAGTAAAAGTATAATCAACATTCATTTAATGTTATGATAATAATATTTAATAGCAATTTTCCCCTCCCCTTTCGAAATTCCTGGCCACGTGCCTATGAGACGAGATTTGGACAGCAAAATCTTGACTTTTAATACATGATCTGTTATTTTAGTTGTATCTTTCATAATTTGTGACTTGCATTTGAGATATTAAATGTAAGCGTTTAAAAAATATTTATTAAGTATTGCAGAAAATTACAGAAGACCGAAATTTTTCAAGGCTAGATGAGACGAGATCGAAGAAAAAGTCAAGAAATATCGTTTTTGAGTGTTGTTAAATTAGTAGAAAACATAATGCCTGGCTTAGCTCGTTTTAAACCCTTGACAGAAAAGAGAGCCTTAAGTAAAAAGGTGCACTTTTCTCAACCCGACTGTAAGGTGGAATTTAATAAGAAAATTCGGATTGGTTCGTTGACTTTGCAGAATTTTATATGCATTTTTTCGCATTTCAAAAAATAATGGCATACTATATAATTTTAACTAGAGATGCACCGATACCACTATTTTGTGCCGATACCGATACCAGCCGATACTTAAGATTTTTTTGCCGATACCGATACCATGCCGATACTTATAATAAAAAAAATTTTATACTAAATGTCTAGTTTTTAAATGTTTCCTTAAATTTGAAGTGTTAAAGGAATGTTTGTCTTTGCCCCCACGACTTATTTTAGCTTTGCATAATTTACAGATTACAATTTTTTCATCTGCTGACACAACAAAATAACTCCATAGTGTATCTAAAGAATCCATCTAAGGCTTAACATATAATAATTTTAAAAATAAAATAATATTTACTTAAAAGCGCAGTCGGAACAGATGGTCAATGAGTTTATTATACTCCACATAGAAATATTTATAGCCAATCAAATGAAACAATTTTCAAAAAATTTGAAAAGTCCTCTATTTTTTAATCGTAGGAGATACTATAAGTATTATTTTTTGAGTTTCATATTAAAAAAGGTATCGGCTTGGTAATTGCCGATACTAGCAAAGTATCGGCCGATACTTTTGGCAAGGTATCGGCGCCGATACCATGCCGATACTTAGTATCGGTGCATCTCTAATTTTAACCGTGCTGCTGAGTTTCACCTATTTCCCGATTTAAAATTAGGTATTTAATTTTTCCGAAAGGAATTTTGGAGTAAATTTGTTTTTGTGTCGGGTTATAATTTCAAGGACTAGACTTTTCCCATCAATTTAGAATATTTACAAGATAAAATTGAGTCCACTGAAATGTATACTGAAAATCTAAGTGAACTGCCCCTCTTTTCCCCACGGAAAATCAAAAAGCATTTTTTACGAAAATTTGATATTTTGAAAGATTTAACCCTTTAAATAATTTTGTGATGACTTTATCATCACCCTTTTTTTGCCTGATGATGGGCTATAATAGCCGGAAAGTTTTATACAAAGAAACATGGGCGTAGAAGAAAAAAAAGTTAAGTGGAAAACTACAAAAACCTCAACAATTTCATTCTCGTACCAGCAGTAGTGGCCACGACCCTGCTTAAACAAATATCAAGATTTATTACCTCAACTACACACTAAACAATTTTTTTATATTAAGCAGAAAATCACCATGAAAATTGTAAAATCCAATAAAATTTTGATCCATGGCTCAACTATGATTGCTCGTTCATCTAATATATTTCAACATGTAGTAATACACAATGAATGAGTTGTTTGTATATAAAAACTTTAACAAAAAATTGACTTGGTTGCTAGCTAGGCCTTTTCTTTTGTAGCCTTTTGTCCAACCCAATTTCTAGCCCTTTTTCTACTCGGTTCAAAACAGCTTCTGCGTAGTTTTAAGTTCATTAACCGGTATAGATAAATTAGGCACTTTTTTACTAAGCGATTTAAAGGTAGAGAGAGCGTATTAATATCGAGATTGACAACCAAAAACATGTCTTCATTCATAACTCATAAGGAACTTTGAGATTTATTTGCAATATCATAATTAATGGACTCATTGCTTTAAAAATTGTATGTTAGTTAGTAAATGTGAAGGGGGCCGTGAAAAATTTTTTTCATCTGAGGCCATGGCTGAAAAAGTTTGGAGTCCACATTAATTTTGCCATATCGAATTACCATGTGGATTAAAATTCAAAGCCGCTCTTAGGTACTAAAATCTTAGCGGGTATTTACCATTATCACTTTAAACTATATTTTTATATTTTTTGTTTACTCAACCTATCTTATTTTGAAACAAGTAAATATTATTACATAAATTGAAGTATCAAAATTGATTTAAAAATAGAATTGGTTTGGTGAAATACAATTTTAAAGGGATAACTGGACATTAACAACACACTATATATGTAAAAATGTAACTAATTACCGTTATTTTAAAACTTTTTAAAGTAATTGAATACATTTCCAATGCCATTACCGAAAGGAACTAAATGCAAATAAGATTCCTTGATAAATTTTTCCGTTGTTTAAAAAAACAATATTTATACATTATATTTAAATTCTAGTATAAAAATTACGGGGAATTATATGGTAATTTGACTTTAATATAACATTTTATTGAAGGTCATATAATATTCTTGCGCGCTTTTAGTCAGAAAAAACGCTCAGTATCACTTTATATAAATTCAAACTAAAAATTTGCGATATTGGTAATTATTTAGTCCGAAGCATTCACACTTTTCAACAGTAGTCGATTAATTACAAATTAATTTAGAAAATAGATAATGATACTTGTAATATTTTATTAAATTTTGAATCGGAATAAAATTGTACTTTTTTTACATTTAAACAGCGAAATATTATTGCAAAACAACGCAAATTTTTATTATTCCTTTTAAAATTAGATAAACTTTGAGGAGGGACTATTACGCTTTCACCATAAATTTAAATTACTTTAGAAAGACTATGATTTTAATTATATTAAACTTATCCTATCGCATGTTAATGTAAATCATTAAAAAAATATAAATTTTTTTTTAATTTTTTACTTCATTGCCCAAATATATATATATTTAAATCAAATACATTTTAATTTTTGGGGCGGGTCCAAGGAGACCAGGCCTTGGGGTGGTCGAAAGGCATAAGACACCACTAGGT
Source organism: Gordius sp. MW1 (assembly GCA_964036665.1). Classification (NCBI taxonomy): domain Eukaryota; kingdom Metazoa; phylum Nematomorpha; class Gordioida; order Gordea; family Gordiidae; genus Gordius; species Gordius sp. MW1. The sequence continues at coordinate 1,949,080 of OZ038532.1, forward strand.
AAGCCACTATTAATACACATCCCAGGTAGTATATATATATAATTTAGGTTTACAACATATAAATTGGCACATTATAATATCACCAATTCCTTAATTATCCTAATAATATGGAATCCATAAAATATTTATGGATTTATTCTAGATGATACATAAAATATGTAGGTTTTAAGCTTAATTACCTGATCAAATCTGTATTAAGGTGTTTAAGACGATGTTTTGTATCTATTTTCCTAACCTAATTTCCCCAATACTTCCAAAACAACATTATATATTAGTGTCTCCAAACTTATTTTTGTCACTTTCCTATTTTTATCCTTCCAGCCTCTTACTTATTTTTGTCTTCCTCCATATTCAAGATTAGCAATGTTTAAAACGCTTGAAATTAGAATGATTTTGCTGATCGTAAGCATCTTCTTAGTGCTATCTACCTTCAAATCGTAAGCCAATTTTATACAAAAATTATTATGCATTAGGAATAACAATTTTTTTCGATGGGTTTATTTGATTTTAGCAATTTTTAAAGGGAAGATTATTATTACTAAGATATATTTAGGATAAAATTTCTGCAGTTATTATATTATAAAAATTATTCATTTTATACAGAGTCACTGCTGCTGATGAAGGGTAAGCACGTTATTATAAATTTTAATTCATATATAAGGAAATTTATAAATTTTGTGATGCATAATATAATGTGGGCTTGATATAGGAGTGGAAGTGGCCATGATGAGGCTGCCGAATTAAAAGACGAACAAGAAAGGGCTAGAATCCTAGGGGAAAATCCAATTCTTTGGTAATAAGATCACCAAAAATTTCATATATATATTATTTTTGACTTAAGTTTACTAAACTAGTACTGTTTTACGATACGTTATGGTTTACTGGAAGAATTTCAATCATTAGAAACTTACTTCAAAATGAATGCCTCCTTAAGTTGTTTAATATTGTATCTTTCCTTTTTAATTTCCAACTTTTTTGCCGCAAATTACCAAAAGACAAGAACTATTTCGTTTATTGGTTTTAAATTGATTATTTAAAAAAAAACACAATTAGACGATAAAAAAATAATATTTCAAAATTGTAGGGATGTTGATCATGTTGAGGCACCCCAAGTTGATCTGGATGAAGATTTTTATAAAGAGGCTTCAGCCGCCAGACAGTAAGTCAAATAAAAAATTTTGAAAAAGCTCTTACAAAAGTGTAACAATTTTATATTTTTCTTTCAAAAAAAACAGTAAATTCAAATCATTTTTATGGCTTAATTTTAGGGGAAGAAGTTTAGAAGATGAAGATTACGGAGAAGAAGAGTTTGAAGAAGACGATTGAAAAGCATTATTTAACATATTCAAAATGCTTTTCTTTTATTTTAGGTTTATTATCAAAAATACCTTTCACCAAGCTAAAAAGCGTCTCATTCATGTTATATTAGAATTTAGCTATTTTTATTTATAATGCTTCAAGATATACAAACTGATAGCGATAAATTAGTTTCTAATTCATAGGTTCTAATTCTTTATTTAATTATTATATTATTAATTATGGGCGTAAGCAGAATTTGTACTGGGGGGGGGGCTGCCCCTTCCAGGTTAAATTGTTTAATAATTATGATTTTATATCTGCAATGACTTAAATAATTAAATTTAAGGACACATTTTTTCTTAATTTGAAGGGCCTAAATGTAATTTTAAAGTAAATTAATAATATAAGCAAAAAGTAAGAATCAAAAGGTTAGTTTAATGTGGGGATACAGCACTTGTTATTTACATAAAATCTCTAAATTTAAATGTTAGTTATATTAAATTATTAATTTTAGATACTCAGCATATTTATTATTAATTTCAAGCAAATCTTAATTAAAAAGAGGTTTTAAACTGCATAAAATTTTTCAAAAGCATTAAGCATCTTTGGCAAAAGTTAGAATCGATCATCCTTTGTAAAAATCTGCCTTTTCAATTTTGCCAAAATTTTAAAAATGTAAGATGTAATTTTCCAGGCCTCTCCTTCAATTCATTAAAAATTCAACTTTTAAAAATAAGATAAACGCATGCGACCAAGCATCTTTTAGCATGAAAATCTCAAGTATCTTCTTAACATAAGTGTTCTTCCCGCTATTTACCCGGAAGGCTATCAAAGGCAATCAATAATAAGCAGTTCGTTACATTAATATGTTTTTAATCACAATTATTATGTCACAAAAAGTATACATCATATTTGCTTTCGCCTGCATTTCAAATAAACACCTTTTCCTGTTACCTTTTGACTCATATCTGATTGTCCGGATATAGCACTTGACCATTGCTAATACAATATTGTGTTAATAACAAAAATTATCGACCTCACTTTCTAGTAATATTTCTTGATCGAGATTTTTTAAATATTGTTTTTATACACAAAATATAAATATTAATTACAAAAAGACCTTAAAAAGCCTCAATTAACACTTTTTAATTAGTAAAAATAGGGCCAAAATCATCGATTCTTTTATTTTACCTTAAAAACTTTGTATTAAATTTCGAGTTAAAATATGGGTAATTATAACAATCTCCCTCCTTTTGGACGTTTTTCCCACCTTATTTTTAATTTAAAGTGTGGTTATAACATTTCGTAGGTTTTATTTTTATTGTTTACCAATTTATGATAGTTTTCCATTATGTAAAAAACAAAATGTGAGATCTTAGGAATGAGCGCTAATAAAACATAAAAGAGTTACACATATGGAAAGTGTATGTGTGTTTTATAATTTCGATATTGATTAAATTAAGACAGGTGTTGGTCCAGCATGTGTTAAAACTTATTTTTATTATATAAAAATGATTGGACAAGCAATACTACAATAATATTTTGATCATATAAATTCTATTTACTGTCTCATCAAACGTCGTGAGATAATTTAAAGGGGGGGGGATGACTTAATAACCAAATTTATTGCCACACATGTCTCCTTTGACAAATAAAAATTAAAGTTTTTTGATAAGTAATATATGCATCTTATTCAAACAAATTAGTCTATGAAGTACTTTTAAAAAATGTAAATAATAGAGTATGTTCTCCGTTCCCTATTTATATTATTTATTCGCATTTTTGAATGCTGCTAGAAAACATTCCCCCATCTAAAAATTGCCAAATTTTTATCCATGGCCGTGGCCAGCATTGGAATTAGAGGGGGGCAATAATAATTTAGGGAAAGCCAAAATGATCATTTTTTAAAAATTTAGCCAAAATATATTTGGATTTAGAGGGGGCACCTGCCCCTCCCTGCTACCCCCTGGCTACGCTCATGATTTTATCATATTTATTTATTAATTATTTCAACACTTTATGATTTTGTTTGAGATTCTTAATATTGAAAAGGGGACCAAATCCAGATTTAATTATATCTCAGATTTGATTTTTTATGGTAATTGATTAAAAAATATTAAATTAATTTGAAACAATCCATCTAAATCCTATTTAAAAGATACAAACTGTCTAGCGGGAGTCAATTAAATAGATGAGTGACGGTCGTGGTAGATAAAGCATATTTTCTATGTCATCATCTATCTAACGGACGCATAAGGTAGTAGTAGTATTAATAGTGAAAGCGCTGCATCAAAGAGCTCCCCCCACCTTTTCCTTCCCATCATTTTTAATAAACAGAGCACTTATCATACTAATCATCATTACCTGCTATAAGCCCGCAGCAAAAACTTGTCTTTTTGCCATACATGGTTAGTGTTGAGGGAAGTGGGGAAAAAAGTCAATACCATGTGTGTAGTTAGTAAATCTCTCATTTTACCCATCTTTGTTCAATCGAATTTAACAAAAAAAATAAGGGGGGCTGTTATATAACAAACTTCCTGTTATGGTGAGAACTTTTTAAAGTAGCAGTCCACATGTCCATTTTGCCCGTTCCAACTTAGTATAAATACCACATTCTCACCTCCTAAATTCACATTTTTACTCTCTCGCTCACCCATCCTACCTTTTACAACACTTACTTTCCATTTTCACACCCAAAATGATGATCAAGCTGGAAGATATGCATCAAGAATTGGACTCGTATATTTATTGTACCCCTTGGCAAAATGAAGAGCCATCTTCGAACCATAACGAAAGCAAACCAAAGAATGTAGATCAAAAAGGTGGTAAGAGGCGTTCAAATAAGCAGCATTCGGCTTACAAGGTGCGCGCCATGATGAGGGAACGCAAGAGAACGGCACAAATGAAGGATGCTTACGAACATTTAAGGAAACTAATACCCTCCAACGTATTGAAGATAGGTCGGGGTGCCAGCAAAATTAGCACTCTAACCCTGGCTACTAATTATATCCAACACCTTAAAAATTTACTCAAAGATGACCACCAAACACAATCACAAGGGGAAAATCTTACTCAAATTACGCAATCATTACCGAATATTGATTCATTGGACGGTGACTTATTGGATGTTAATCTATTTTTGGACAAACCGAATGTTATTCATTGTGAAAGTCAAGACAATATCTCTTTTTACGATATATTTATGGATTCCTACTTTGAATAAAATCGCCAATTCTTGAGGTAAAAACAATATTTTTTATAATTAAAGCACTTCTACATAGTTTACTTCACATATAAATTAACTTGTTTATTTTATTGTAGAGTCAATTCCAAGTTCGAAATCGTTCAAAAACAACTTTGCTCAATGATATTCCTATTTCTATCAAATGCAATTTTTTATTTTACAAATTATATAAAATATAAAATGGCCGAAATGGTGCAATTAATAATTATATGCATTACCTAATATTTCATACATGCAATATTCAACGTCATTTCAATTGTCTAACAATTATTTTCCTTGTGCCTTATTAGGTATATATTTCAAATAAACGTGTATTACCAAAGCTTAATTCAATCATCACATTTTCGTAAAAAAAATAAAATTGTCTCAACAAAACATTGAATTCAATATTTTAAAATTCAAAAAAGTATTCTTTGATTAAAGTTTATTTAAACTATACGAGCAATGGCGTAGATAGAGTTTTACAATTAGGGCCGAGCATTAATTTTATCAAGAGTAATACCTGTTTGTCAAACAAAATGGTCAAACGTTATACACACTGCAGTCTTAAAATGCGATTTTGAATCTTGATTAAAAAAGCGAATGCATGTTAAAACATAGCCGCGTCTTAATACGAGTGTCACGTCATTTTTGTTTTTGTCTTTTTGCTGATAAAACAAATATTTATCCTTTAATTACGCCTATTAATGCATATTGATATGGTAAATAAACTAAAATTGTTGATTCCACGACATGTATATCGCATATTTAGACAAACAAAAATATGGCGCTTTGAAGTTGAATCGTATATTAAGACGGCCCTAACTCGTATCTTTTAAATATGTAAAAAACGGCTTATTTAATGGATCCTAAGTTAAAAAATGATTTGTTAAATAAAAAAAGGAAACCAGTGAAATGACTAAAAACACTCTTCGGTAGAATTATACAATTTATAAAACTAAGAAAATGCAATTTTTGTAACTATAGGGTGTCGCATAACTCCTTAACTAGGCGCAACCTTAACAAGTTTCACATTACTTCATGCCTTCAAAGGCAGAATTATGGTTACGTTTTTTAAGATGCCTCTTTTAAATGGAGACCCATGATAGGCGAAATCATGTATTATAATTTAATGATTTTGTTTTTTAAATAAAACTATTAAAATAAAATGTAAAATCAAAATAAAAAAAACTATTTAATCTTTATAAATTACCCTCAATACGTCTTTAATTCGATTTGCCAATAAACCTAAAAAATATAAGGGAATTTATTTCTTCGATTTCCATATACCTCGACCTGAACTGAATGGATTTAAAGCAGGGTTCGGAAAATAACTAAAATAATCGAGCTCGGGGCGGGCCTGATGAGCTAGTCCAATCCAAGGCTATATGGCTCAAGTAAAATCAAGCCAGCAAACCATGTAAGACGTAATTATCCAAAATTAATGTATACTTCCTAGAACGTTCCCTCAATATTTTAGCTCAAAATATCGAAATTTAATACTATGTTTTTAAATAAAAACACACAATTAATTATAAATATGATAAATTAAAAGAATGTTTGGGCTTGGGTCGAGCTAAAATAAAAGAGATTTAGACCCAGGTCTTGCTCAGATGGTTTTAACTGAAACTTACATAGAGTAAAGTTTTATACAAAGGCGTTATTTTTTCTGTATTCACATCACCACACACGTATAATTAGAAATTGATAAATAAAAACCCCTTTTTGCAGCCTTTCAGGACACACCTCTCAATAATAAATTGAATTAACTAGCAATATCGAATACAAAGCACCTTACCTCTCCAAGCTAATATTTGCAGCTAAGTAATGGTATTGCGTGCAGTGCATTGCAAATCAATTATTCGAGGAAAGTCGGCTGGATTACTTTATAAATAAATTTATTATAATTGATTTATATTTAAATCATTTTAACATTAGCTTAAGGGGCCGATGGCCCCAAGATTCCTTTAAGGGGGGGCGGGAAGGAAGCCATTTTGCTTTTGAGGGGGGGCGGCAGCCACAATATAAAATTTAGATTTTGATGCACAACAGTTTTTGCCATATGTTATTGAAAATCCGTTAATGAAATTATATTAAGAAACAATTTAGCTACAAACACTCGCATCTACAAATCGTTATAAAAATATATGCTAGTATTAAATTCAATTACATCGAGTCATCGAAATTATAATGGATTGTTCCAATTTTTATGGTGATTTTATGCTTTGTAACAAAATTTTAGAATCATATGATGCAGTGATAAATTTAGATAATAGTTTAAGAAACTAGCTGGGTCCCAAACCGGGCCATGGCTATTACTGTGACAAAAATGAAAAAATTATTCAACATTGTAAAGCCCCAAAGGGCGTTTGGACCGCGAGTTATATTTCAAAGATTTTATGAGATGCGCATTTCATGCCACTGAGATTCAAAATATTGAATGAGTAAAACAATACCTTAAATAATAATTACCCTTTAATATCTAATATTTCTAATTCCCATATTATTTTCAATCTTAAATATAGAGAAAGAGTCTAATAAACTATTATGTCATAATTAATTCAAGGTAAGCGTTCATATTATGAGGCTCAAATTATTAGGTACATTATATTTATAAATATTTTCAAACACTGTACTAAAATTGCAAAACTAACATTTATACATATAGCATTAGGTATATAATTATTCAACAAATTTATATATTTAACAAAAACAAATGGTAAAGCAATATTTGTGCGCGCCAATCATAAAATATGAACAATCGCGAGAGGTAAGAACAATAAGTTAAATGCATCATAAAAAGCCTTGAGCAAAGCCGTTAAGATGTGATTTAACGTATTCGTATGTTAGAAACAAGGCACCACTGGCTGGAAACGTTCTCAGCAAGGTTGGTCCCAAGCCATTGTACAGCCCGCGAATTCCTGTATGTAAAATAAATATAAAATATTATCTTAGGTAATTGTATTGAATTTTGTAGTTTTCCATCATAAACCAACATGGGCGTAGCCAAGAAAGGGGGGGGGAGCAGGAAGGGGCGGTTGCCCCGCTTTAAAATCAAAAATTTGTTAAAATTATGGCTTAAATTTAAAAAAATGATCATTTTGCCCCTCCCTAAATCATTGAATAAAAAAAATCAATTAACACTGCTCACTCCTTAATCACACTCAAAAATGCAACTTTCAAAATCTTAAAACTAATTTAAAAGAATTAAAAAGCCGCGACGCCAAGATATTGTGTCATAATGCAAAATTTTGAAAGGGGCCATTTTCAGCTAAAACAAGACGAGATCGGAGAGTCCATTGTTACAATTTATAATTCCCAAAAAGTTAAAATAATAAACTACACCTTGCTGCTTGACGACATCGAGAAAAATGGTGGCAAATGATGCATTGCCAGTGAATATTTGCATGCGACTCTTAACGACGTCAAAGGGGAAAATGGCTAGCCAGAGAGCTGTTCCTCCTATACCACCGGACACGATAACCCCGAGAGGACCTAAAGAAAGGAAATTAAAATTTTTATTATTGACATAAAAGGTTGGGCAAGACAGGACGCGACATTTTTGTAGCCCGGATAGGCTTATAATTGCATAGGAATTAATAAATATATCAAACAAATAAATAAGAGCCTAAGAATGCTCATTTTACAGAATGACATTAGTAAAAATTCCAAAGTGTGGTGTTGAGGTTACTAAATGTTATTGTCTCAATCATAAGCGACAATAAATAGGAAATTAGATAGTAACACCCTTTAAAGTATCGTGTCCAAATAGCATAAATTTAAAAGATCTTTCTACAATTTCAACCCAGTTTTAAAAACATATTGTGTACTATTTTTGCAAAAAACCACAAATTTGTGACATTTTTACACGTGTATAAATGGAATATAACCTATATCATCTTTGGATTTGCCTTGGGGTGTTAGTAAAGTTCGAGAAAATTCGTAACCACCAAAAAAGCAAAAATAACCGGGAACTTCTCGAGCAAATGTGGGTAAAAGACCCCTGAAAAAACCGACGATTCCCTCGGTAGCATATATTTGTTTGGTTACGTGCCATGGTCCACTATAAACCACAAATTAAATGGACATATGTGTAAAATAAATGTCGAAAATTAAGAAAAGTACACAAATTTAAATTACAATGGATCATAAACAAACATTATAATGTAAAACATTTAAAATTAGGTTGAGATATATTCTTTTCATATTTTAAGACTTCATTTTTAGGAACTGAGAATACATAAAAACTTAAATAGAATATTCAAATCTTTATATATATTAATCATATATATTATGAAAATTTTGTATTTATTTCTGAAATTATATATATTGCTTTCTTAAATTAAATCTTCTGATAAGACAAAATATTTGGAAATTTGTATTCACATAATATTAGATTTTAAACTTTTTATAATAATTGCAAAACTTCACTTGTATAAATTACTGTCATATACATATTATGTAATTGACTTGTTGGTTTGCTGCTGGTGTTGTTCGCTTTGATTAAGCTATTGGGGTTCTTATTTTTTGTAGTCTTTTGGAAGAAAAACAAAAGTTTTGATCAAAATTTCAAAAACAAAAATAAATATGACATTTAATAAATAAGTAATTTAAATTTTGTAACAATGAGAAACGTTTTTCTTCTACTTTAGGAGGAAGTGAAGTTTCTCTTAAAGCTTGTACACGACATTTAATCAATTCGGTGGGACATAAAACAAAAGTGGAAAATATAGCAGCAATGGCACCAGCAGTAGCATTTTCCAACGCAGATAAATGGTGGGCAATTGACATTTCTTTACCTTCGGAATTTTCAAGTGATTTGTAGCTGAAAATAAACTAAATGTATAAATTAAAAAAAAATTAAGATAGTTTTATAAAAGCAAAAAACACAATTATGTCATTTTCAAAATATGGTAGAATATCTGGCTGGCACCTTAAAATATTTGTGGTTGTGCCTGTCTAACCCAAAATATACTTTAAAGTGTTCAAATAATCAAAATACTTTCTACATATTATATAAGCCTAATTATAATAAAGTAGCAACATTCAAAGATATTCATTTTAAGATTGGAATCTAATATTAAGAATCAATATTCTTGAGTTTAAGTAAGCACCTCTCCTAATTCACAAACTAGCCAACAAATGATGCAAGCTAAGCACCTCCAAAACCAATGTCACTAACAATAATTAATTTAATAGAGTAAGCATTATATCAATATATTAGGCTTAATATGTTATTGACCTCATAATACTTGAAACCAACAAACCAATATTTATTGCAAATATAAATTTGACAGTGTAATTTAAATTGAAGTATTATTTATATAAAATAAATAGTAAATAACTAGGTATCTCAAAGAATTAAATAAATTAATAAAATTTGGTAATGTAAACAAAGAAAAAGTAAAGGGTGACTAAAATGATTCAAATTATAAGTATTGATACTTAGAAATATACCTAGCAGTTGATTTTTTATCTAAAAGGTGAAACATTGATTTTTGACACAATCCATAAGCAGCAAATAATACAGAATTTTCAGCAACATTTGCAATTAGAGCTGGGGCTGTTCCTGCATATAAACCATGGGCAATACCATCATTCTTAAATGTAGATACAGCACATTGGACACTGTTCTTATAAAGTTCTGGAAATGTTTGCATTTTGACTTTGACTGTGTCTAAAGGTTGACCAACATATACACTTGCTACGGCTCCTAGTATATTTATAATTATATATATTTCAATACAACATAGTTATAAAAATCTTGAATACCTAGCGAGCCAGCTACAAAGTCAATTGCAGTGTGCAATGAATGAGGCAACGGTTGATCTGAAGTCATTCTAGTCCTAAAGTAAGCTATTATAAAAAAATTTTATCAGACAATGCACTCCAACTTGCTACTTTTAGCATATGATTTTTGTCGACTAATGATTTTGATAGGCCGAAATATTGAGTTCGACGGCCAGCAGATTTAACCATGAAATTGCCCTGCATCCTTGGTGTATGTTTTTGTTAAGACACTCTTTTCTAATCGTACCTTCAGAAGGCATGAAAAGTATAGTTCGCATGGAATTGTATGCTTGAGGTGAGTAATAATTAAGTGTAAAAGCCAACCTCTTCATTTAGCTAATCTATTTACTTAATTCATTTTAATATATAAAAATTTTAATTAGGTGAATTTGGAACCAATTATTTAACATAATTAACACGTAATTGAGAAATTTTTTATAATTGATTAGTATTAAATTCTTAAGATGACACCAATAGTGAATTCTAGCTTGCGAATCATAATTGTATTTATTTATTTTAAACTAATTTATTTGTTTCTAAACTACCGCGAAATAATATTCTTATCTTCACTCTTTTTAAAGCTACATTTTTTTGTTCGTAACTATTCCAGTGAAAAATATAATAATCTGAATAAATTAACGTGAAAAGTGATCTATATATAATAATCGATAATAACAATACTATATCTTGGTAGGCGAGGTGTATTGATCGATATGTATGATTATCCAATATCCAAATTAATAATCATCATGATTTACATATATGTGCGTATCTTATTATTTATTTAATAAGCTTTCATATACGGATCTTGATTAATGTTGCGTGTGTGTAACATATAGTAGTTTTTGCAGTGCGTGTGTATTTTAATAAAATCTGATATGATTTAGTATTTATTAAAGATCGGCATATGCCACATATGCCACAATTAGTATAGCGTTAACATATTGTTTTTAATAAGAATCTTGCTAGGTCTAATAATATATATAATTAAAAGTTAATCATACGCATGGAAAATTATTGTTGTAAAGTTCTCATTTTTCTTTATATTCTTATTTGTGCACAAGGGCGTATCTAGAGTTTTCCCCTTGGATTAATTTTCATCAAGTGATGTGGGAAAGCAAAATGATACTAAGAGATTGACTTTCCAGACCTAAGTTTGAAATAATTATTCACCAATATGAATAACTTTTAGTTTGTTATATATAATACGCCTTGAAAATGGAGGCCTACACCCTTATCTAATAATTAACAGCTGTTAGCCAATTAATTTTATTATCAGTCGATGAATACACCGGTTCCAAATTGTACTTTTAAAGCTTCTTATTTATAAACACAGTATACAAACTATTTTTAAATAGCTTTAATATAATCATTTTTTTACACATCGCAAAAAGATTTTGCTAAGGATTTTTTGACTTAGTCAGCAGTTGACCAAATAACTAAGCGCAATTTGGCAATTTAAAATATTACGTCAAATTAACGTCGAGGTCGGCGTCCAGTTTAACTCTCCCCCCTCCCCCCCCCGCACTGAACCTAAATGTAGAGTCTCCCATCGATGTACGATAAACATTACCGTCTCCCCCTTTGCACGTTAAACATAATCCTCTTTTTCTTCCCTTTGCGTCTCCCGGTACATATGAATTAATTAACATCACATTGTGAGTTCAAACAGAAACAAGATAGGTATAAAATACAGATTAACAATATCAATGACACTAACATTTTATCGCCCTGTACTCCTGTAAATAATTCATATGTACTGGCGATTTTATACTGCATACCACTGCATTTATAATTAAAGAACAATACTTTGTTTTTGACAATTAGTATCATTAACATACTTTGGGAAGTTAAGATTGTAAGTTGTTTGTGTAATCTTTTTCCAATATTTAGTTCAATTTTCTATTTTCCCTTTTTATAAAGGAAAAACAGAAGATCTTCATAGCTTTTGATAAAGTTCAATGATTTTCAACATGGGATACCCTAAGTTCCTATGCCGTACCCAACCCTTATAAAATGTTAATAAAGGATATTTCAATTAACGCAAAAATCAAAGTTAGACATTTAGTAGTACAACAGGGTTCAGTGTGCATCAAGGATCGGCACTAAGTCCATTGCGTCTGCATAGAGAAAATAAATAAAAAAGGACCAAAAAAGCGAATCATTTAGCAATGGACTTTGCGGATGATATAGTGCGAAAGTTTAAATGCAAAATTAGCAAAGCAAATAAAGCGTGGATGGATCGTATTAAAGGCAATGGTTTAGAGTCAAAATGGGGAACTTATGCTTCGGAGTCGGATAATGTTCAATAAATAACACATCTGCAAATTAATGACTAATGTTTAAGCTTAAGTAGGAATTCAAATATCTTGGTTTTAATATAAAATATGATGGGGTGTGGACAAAACTAAACTAAGAATAAAGGCATGACACCTAAAGTTCAGGGAGTTGAGTGCTGTGGTGACAAACACATATTAAAATTAAAATGATTAATCTCTAACACCGTTATTGTGTATCACATTAGTGTGTGGAGATTAAAATATCAAGCACACTAAATACTATCCCCCCTGTTCTATAAAAAATTCAGTTGTATTTTTTATTTTTTCAGCGTTTTTATAAGGCGTGCCACTGTATTTTAAGTTATCGCACAAATAAAATCACCTTAGTTTTGAGAATTATTATTGTAATTATTGCAATTAAATAAATAATTAATTACACCTTTTTAATGATAAATAATTTTTACACTTTCGTCTTTTATATTAATTAAGAACAAGAAGCTAGATATGTCTCAAAATCAACGATTTTTAGAAAATACTTACACGAAACTATGTCGGTTTAGCTGAATGTAAGATTATTAAAGAATCAACTATTTGAGTTTATACTGGTTAGGACAAGTAAATTTATACTTTTAAATTTATGATACATTTTTATACAGATCAAAATCTTTTTAGTTGTGATAGCTTGATATTTGCCTTCCCAAACACACTAAAATTCACCTCTATTTGATAGAAATTCAACGTTTCGATCGACTCGATAGCTAATATCCAATTTATTATGGTTGTTTGTATAAGGCAATTAGCTGATGGATTAGCATTTTAGAATTGGCATTTTCTAGTTGCGAAAAAGTTTATCAATCAAATAATAAACGCTCTTTTATTCGGAAGTCCAAATTAATTCCCTATAGGTTATATAAAAAGTTATCATAAACACTATTAAATGTGCACTTATAGCGCAACCTATCACGCTAGTGAATTTAATTTTAATTAATAATATGAGATGGATTGCATTAACAAGGTGAATTTGGGACCGTCTGCTTCCCTCCTTTTAGAAATTATTTTATATTAATAAATTATGGTTTATTTTGCCCCCCCCCCAAATCATTGCTGATTTTTTGCCACCCATTACATTCAAATCTAGCTACGCCAATCTCTGAAGAGCTCACATTTAATTAATCCTAGATATTACTATTACCATATTGACTTTTATAAGGGTAATGTTAAATTATAGACAAGGGAGATAAAATATTGTTTTCAATTGTGTGTTAAATAAGAAAAATTTATATACATTTAATAATCAGTCAACATTATAAAATACGAAAGCCATTAAAATTACTAAATTTTGATTAATTCTGGTCAAACATTATTATGATCCTCGACAAACTTGCATACAATTATAAAAGGTTTTAAAATTATTTTTATTTCCTAGGCAACCGCCGTAATAAGTTGACATGCAAACCCTGAATACTCGATTGTAATAATACATTCTAACAATATTGGAGCAAGGTCCAGGATCGGGGTGTAATCTGCAAACACCTTATAAAAAATAAAAAAATAAAATTAACCAGAATGTTGGTAAATAATTGGTTAATATAAAGCTTAGTCAATGATTGATCTCTGAACATTCTGATATGAAATTAGAGATGGGAAAAAGCCTTGCATTGATCAATTGGACTCCCAGCGCAAAATGCAAGCTAAAGAAAATCGATTAAAGATAGCTCCCATCATTGATACTATTTTGACATTGAGGATTCAAGGATTGGCCTTAAGAGGCCATAAAGATTCTGGACCTATGAAATCTGATGTACAAGATTATAATGACTGTAATTTTAGGGCCCTCTTAAGATACCGGGCTATGGGGACCCAGTACTTTCAGACTTTTTGAAAAATGCCCCCAAAATGCCCTTTACCTAAGTCCTCATTTTCAAAATGAAGTTATAACAATTTGTAATGAATTAATCCTCAATAAATTAGTCAATGAAATTAACAAATCTCCCTTTTTCACAATTCTCTGTGATGAATCTACGGATATTTCAGGGGTACAGCAAATGTCCCTTTGCGCCCGTTATATTGATACTTCAACGTTAGCCATAAAAGAAATTTTTTTTGCAATTTGTCCCAATTAGTGACACAACAGGAAAGGGGCTAGGAGATTTAATTATCAAATACATAAAGGATCTAAATATTAATATAAATTTGTTAAGAGGCCACGGCTATGATGGGCCCGGAATATGAGCTGGAAGTTTAACGGTGTTCAGGCATGCATAATGAAAACACACCCAACGGCACCGTATGTTCATTGTGCATCACATTCGTTAAATTTAAATCTATCAGATGCCTGCACCATTCCCACTATACGGAATTGCATGGGTAATGAACATAGATTATATTTAAAATGTAATTTTTTAATAGGGATTGTTTCTAAAGTTTACGATGTTTTTAAATATCCGAAACGTCGTCAGGTTCTTATTGAAATGTTGTCAAAATTGGAAGACAAACCTCCTATAGAAAAGGTAAAGCAAGTGTGTGCGACCCGCTGGGCATCACGGCACGATGCCGTTTCCACCCATATTTTACTTCAAGATGCCATATATCCAGCATTGGAAAAGATTTCAACCTGGTATGACCACGATGTTGCAACAGAAGCAGCGACGTTGCTCACTTCTCTATGGCAGTCAGAGTATTTAATTTCCCCTTTATGCATGAATGAACTATTTGGCTACACATCTATTTTATGCAAGCAATTGCAAAAAAATGACTTGGATCTTCAACAAGTTACACAGTTGGCGGAGACTTTAGTAGATCAAATGAAATTAATCAGAAACAACGTTGATGAAGAGTTTCAACAAGTTTTTTTAGTCGCTGAAGACAAGGCCAAGTTGTATGATTTCGAGCTCAAAAAACCTCGGTTTGCAAAAAAAACAAACTTGTAGAAGTAACATTAATACTGAATCCATTCAAGAATACTACAAAATTACTATATTTATACCATTACTTGATATTTTTATTACACAATTGAATGAACGGTTTCTGGACAAGAAACAAGTTTTGGAAAATTTCCAAATATTATTTCCCCAAAATTTCTTTATTGTTTCACCAGAAACGCGATTAAAAATAAATTTTCTATCGGAGTTTTATGCAAATGATCTCCAAGGGACTAATGAAGATCTCATAGCAGAATTCAATATCTGGTATATGGCCTTATCTAAGATCTCAGAAGGATCTCGTCCAAAGAATCCTTTAAACGCCTTATCCGAACATAATATATTAAAATCCCTACCAAATATAACGAATCTTCTATATCTATTAGCCTGCCTTAATCACAACGTGTACTAATGAACGAAGCTTCTCAACGCTGAGGAGGCCAAAAGCTTACATTAGAAATACCATGTCTAGGAATAGATTAAATGGATTGGCTTTATTGACAATTCATCGGGAGTTAGCTACTTCCTATGAAGTTCTTAATATTTTATCAATGGGGAAAAGAAAATATAAAATTACTTTATAATAACTTTCTTTTTATTTTATATGCAAATTTTATATTTTTTGAATTTATATTTTTGTTGTTGAAATAAAAATGCTAAAAATTTTTTTTTGAAATTCCCCCCCCCCCCCCTTGAGAAAATCCTGGCTACGCGCCTGGATATGAATTATAAATAAGAATAAATGGTTGAAACTTGATCTGCAAAATTAGATTTTAAAAACGTGTTGTTACAAACTCAATTTTGTTAATGAAATTGCTGGTCTATGCGAAAATACTAAATTGTTTATCAAATTTGTTTTTAAAGTTTTTTTTCTTGATAGAAGTATGTGATCTTGAGTAACATTGCAGAAATATGAAATATGAAAATATAATAGAAAGAAGTATAAATTAAGATAGTTAAATAAATAAAAACATTTATTTAGAAAAATATTGTAAATAAACTTTTAGCAGGCATGCTATATGGTTGAATAGAACGTCCAAAGGCCATTAACAAAAAGAATGTGATTGAATATGACATAATTTAATAAAGGATAATACAACAATTAAAAAGTTGCATTCTAAACCCAGATTATATGATATCAGTTGAGAAAGAACAAAACAAATATCAAAAAGTTGCGTTCATAAATCAAACTTTTTTTTGTTTAATAAGAATTTGAAAAATAAATACCATATATAAATGGTCGAATACTGGATTAAATTTAATTCAAACTAATGGCCCAAATGATACAGCTCTTTGGTTTAAAGTATTAAAGATTCTATTTTACTAGCTGAGCCCGGCCAAACGTTGCTCTGGCTTGATCCTCAATTCTGAAAATCATTAGTTTTTGTAGAACTTGGATTAAAAGAAGGGAATGTAAATATCTGAAAATCATGTAGCACTTTTTTTAAATAAACAGAATGATTCTTTAGATTAAAATCAATCGTAGTTGGCGAGTTATAAAGCTTTGTTAAGAATATGGACTATAAGAAGAAATAAAGGTGTTATTGCTTGCAAACAAAAACTGGCATTTGAATAATATATGGAATTGATAGATTTAGTTATGAATTTTGCATATACTTTGTAAATTTAAGGAATCAGAGGTAAGTTTTGTTAAAATTCTTTTACCCTAATTTGGCCTAGTCCGATTTTATAAATAAAATCCCTGAACCCGCCCAAACTTTTTTTACTGATGAAAAAGGTCACATAGTTTCATACTTAATTGCAAAAACCAAATATGTTATTAAGTATTAAGCAGGGAGAGTAGAGGCAGTTGCTACCTTGAAATTCAAATTCTATTTATCCAAATTTTGATCAAAATATTACATTATTTTGGCCTTTTACAAATTATAGCCAATTTTTTTTTGCAAATGCCATTTAATTATAGCTCAAAGCAAAAAATATAAAATATATATTTTATATGGATGATAATATTTAGATTTGAGGGATTAAAATATACAAAAGTTAACACCAAATTAATATGTAGGCTGCTATTAACAAAAAAAATGTACTTTTTGATATACAGATCCATGCTTAAAAGAAGCTCGAAACGAAAAAGGTTCTTAAAGGCGCCTGTTGTTTAATGGTTTTCAAATTAAGACATTTAAATTTTCACAGGATTATAGAATATGAGGCACAAATGGCAAAACAATGAGGAAAAACTATCAGGGCAAAGAGTAAACTGAAAAAAATTAAGTAAAATGTTTTAATTTGCGTCCGCTAAAAGAAATTTTTATTTTTTGAAAACATGGTTTTAGCTATCTTAGGTGGATAAAAATTTAGGCAATGATGGGCCAAATTTGGTTAAAAGGTCGGGAACTTTACAAAACCTTAGCGGCCAAAGGAAATCGAGTTACAATTATATTTATATATACTGATCAACACCTATTTGTAACTGATCCACACCTATATTTAAATATATTTAGATAATTGTTTAAAATACTATATTGCATCAAAAAATGGTGTTAATTAGAGAAACCTTGTGAAATTTATATGTTGGTATTCATTTTTGCAGCACAATTTTATTTATATTATATATTATATTAACGAATTATGGATCAAGGTACCGTACTTTTAAGATAAAATAAAAAGGTTTTAATTAATATATTTAGAAAAACTTATTAGAAAAAATTACTGATACGATGAATTTATAAAAGAAATTATTAACCCGATAGGCATCATTAACTTATATTGGGCCATCTCACTATACTCTAGATAATTTCTTTTGGCAACTTTTCTAGCTTGTTACTTTATAACGGATAATTTCGAAATCGTTCCTTGACAAGCTTAATTAATCATCCCAGACGACACTTCTCAACTAAAAGTAGGATATATTAATTTCATGGGCGTAGCCAAGGGGGGGGGCAGGGAGGGGCGGCTGCCCTCCCCTCCAAAAATTTGTTGAAATTTATTAAATTTATGGCTAAAATTTTAAAAAATAATTATTTTGCCCTTCCCTTAATCATTATTGCCTCCCTCTAATCCCAATGCTGGCTAGACCCATGATTAATTTATTAATTTGATATCGTCACCTTTTAAATTATATATAATTTTTTTTAACCTACAGTAAATCTTAGAGTCGTTAAATTGCTCACTTGCTTCAACTCCAGACTCGAGCATACACACTGAGTTGTTTAATAAGTGCCTATAGCACAATCTGTGCGTGCAACTTGGTGCACGAGGCAGTATAGTAGCATATAAAAATGCTCGAAAGGTGGAGTCGAAGCAGCAAAATCTGTTCAAGCAATGAGCAAATTGCCCAAGCAGAGACTCGAGCAGATAGCAGGTCTCTTCCACTCCCGTCCCCGTAGTCAAGCGCACAAGAGGAGGCTGAGTGGAGGGAATGGAGAAAGAATAATTAAAAGGATGCAGTGATGTGCTACTATACTTTGCGTATGTAGTAAAATGTGCATAATGAAAGTATCTCACTTATAATGGGGGCCCTAGTCTAGACTGAGTATTATTCTTCCAAGTCATACTGCTAATGTCCCCAATAGACATCAAAAATAAAATATCATATGTTAGAAAAATTAGATCACGTATGACAATACTGCTAAAATTAAATTAATTCAATTTTAATAAACATATGAATGTCCCTTCACCTTTCAGAACGTTTGTTAAAAATTTTTCGCTCAAATCGAACGCAAATATATTTATTAAAAACGGGCTAATAAATTATAATCGACGTCTATATGTGCCTTTTTTGTTTGAATTAAAATTGTATCATCAGGGGGCAACCAACTATAAAAGTAATCACATTGTTTTTACGTTTATCATATATTGCTTTTAGATACAACGTTTCGATGGCCTGATACTACATTAGGTTATATAGGATTTTATGACACAAGATTTCCTTTGCCAGGTTATATTGGCTTAGTGGACATTTATTTTTATGAGCAAATTAACAGAACTAATAGAGTCACTTTGATCAAACAAATATGTTATGAAACAAAAGATAAAATAACAGATCAGCCACCTGACAATGACGAAACATTTCCAATAAGTCATGTCCAAACTTCAGAGAATCTTCAAATGTCTAATTCATTGAAAGGTAAACAAGTTTTGAGCCCATCAACAACATCAAAATCTATAAATATAAAAAAGACAAAAGACATTAAATTTACCAAATCAAAAAATTTATCAAAATATAATCTCAATTCCGCTGAAGTTATACCAGTTTTGCAGCATATTTTAAGATATATTTTGCCTGCTGAAAGACATATACAAACATTATTTCATGCCAAGGCTATGGTTGACTATGTAAAATATTTTTTGTTTAATAAAAATAATATAAATTTATGTAGAACCACCGGCAAGGGCTTTACGAAAAGATAGCATCTTGTGAGGACAACTTTGTTCAATGTTATGTTTATGATTGCCCAACTTTAGTAAAAAGAGGTCACTTGTAATCTTATTTATTTTAATTTACATGTTTTGAATATTTAGATTTCCCTAGTATATTTCCTGCCATTGTTTTAAATAGCCAAGCTTATTTAACAGCTATTGGAATTGTGTTTAATATAAATTCCAGCCAAAAACTTAGTCAAGAGGAGTTAAACATATCTTTAAAGGAGAGTGTAAGATTGTTCTATCATATTGTGTTAATACTGAAATTTTTTTAATATTTTTCATTGCATATAATTTTGTCATTTACTAATTCACTATCTCATTAATTTTATATGCAGTTTGATTTATACATGAACCATGTCTGCAGTCAATTCCATCTAGCTGGATATTGGGCTGATTTTATTCAATCAGTAAATTTTACTTATATTAATTTTAATTCTTTATAATATTATACTTTATTATTTTGCAAGTTGGCTGGGTAGAAAGCAATTATTTATGTATATTATTTTTGATGGGGCTATTACAGCTTGGAATTATAATGGGGTAATGTATGTTAGTTTTACATAGGCCATTATTTTAAAAGGCAATTTAATTTTAAAAATTTTAAAATGAGGAATGGAACTATAACAATTTTAAAAAGGCCTTACATTTTTGTCACTATAATCCACCATCATTTGGCCTACTTTTATTTTGAGCACTTTAAACAACCGTCCCTTCTCTTTAATTTAAATTTATTATTTTTCGTTATCAAGAATTCTAAGTGTATATATGATAAATTTTACTTTTGATTTCGCTATTTGTTATAGATTGAGACAAATTAATTTATTACATAGCTCCTGGTATGTTTCTCTTTTATTCATCGTTTTCAACTCACATGCCAGTATTTATAGGAATTAAATTTTATAATTTAATTTTTGGGTTTATATTATTATAGAACGACCTATCAAATTTTGGCATCGACCCGACCCTAATTCCCGCCTCCGACATTCTCACCAGTGATATGTACAAGAACCACAACCTCATTATTACAGATGATTTGACTTGCAAAGTAGGCACTTACTTTTGTTGCATCCATTTTTATCATAACTGGCAAACAATCGTTTATAGTAGTGTTGTTGTAAAAACGACTGCTGGGTTTTGTTAGGTCGACATTTGGTTTTACTAAGACTAGCGGTCGCTTCTGGTCGGTTTTTCAAATTTCGACTAAGCCTAGAGGTCGATTTTTAAAATAGAAGACCAAAAAACCGTTGGTTTGTTTTTTAGTCGACTCAATCCAAAGGTCGACCAACCAAAAGCCAGCAGCCGTTTTTACAACACAAGTTTATAGCATTAAAAGTAAGACTAATGACATAGTCCTCCAACAGCTGATTATAATGATTAAGTAAGGGTGTACGCCGCCATGTTTAAGACGTGTTTTGACAAACAAACCAAAGGCTAGTCATTTGCGTACTTTTAATATTATATGAGCAATCATGCTAGAAAAAGGTGAAATTTATGTAAGAAAGATTAATAAAAATAAAATAATATTTTATAGGGGGCGTTAATATTGTTTTTGGCAATAATCTATTACCTCCTTAAGCATATGGATTTCTTCGAGGACTTCCATTATGTGATAAAAATAAATAAGTGGTATTAAGATTGTTAATATGTGCACAAACTTGGCGACCCACACCCATACTTTCAAATTTTATCTATGTTTATCAGTTTTTGGTATTATTAATAAATGTATGTATGAATTTTAACTGATATAAATAGTTGAAACTTTATTGTTATTGTGCTGGGAATTTATATTATTTAAAACGCTTTCCATAACGGTTAACGCATTTGGAATAACAAGCGAATTTATGACTAAAAATGTTTTTTATCATAATATCTTTATCAATACTATGGGAACTTATGCTTCGGAAAATAAATTTATCATACTTTCCTAATTTTTAAGGTAATGAAAAAATTTACAAACACGCGCCATATAGATATATTTATGTAAATTTATTTTGTAAACAGCATTAAAAGTTGTATGAAATTAATATTCATCGATGTCTTTGAAAATATAACTTTTTTCATCCATTTATTCAAAAAATACCAACGTCCGCTAGCAAATGAATGTATAATAAAGCAGTAGTAAGAACTTGGGTCATCATAATTTTATTGCTAAGCAATTTATGTGCTCACCCCCCTCTAAGGAAAATGTCCGTCTTGTCTTGTTTTAGTATAAATTTTATACATGTTTTTAACCCATATTAAAATATTTCGCAGTTAATCGAGCATCGACCGAACTCAGACGGGAATGGTACGCGCTTCCATGGAACTATCTTTACTACTGCTCCTTACTTCAGTTCAGTGATTAAAAAGATTTTGAAGAGGGGGGTCAAATAAGGCACTTCAACAAGAAATTTTATCACCCAATGTTCCCTCCCTATGCATTTTATATATTTTAAGTTTTATAAATGCCCTGTTATATGACGGTTACAATTAACCTTTTGGCAACTTTGTGTGAATCAGGATTATGAAACTATATCTGTTACATATGTCGCAAATATAATATGATTTTATATTTTGTGCATTTTTGTACTTTATAATTGTGATATCTAGATGATGACTCCAATCGTGTTGTCCTAGGAAGACCTATTGTTATGTCTAAAAAATGGCCAATTGTAATGCCCAAAGATCAATTCAACTTTATTTAGATAAACTATGATGTCAGTCAGAGGTCAGATTTGTTAGAATTTTTCTGCCCGAACCCGGCCCGGCCCGATTTTATAATTAATCTGCCCGCCCGAGCCCGCCCGAACCCTTTTATGTGTCCGCCCGGAAATGCCCGAATTATCCCAGCTGCCCGAACTGCCCGGCCCGAAAGGGTGTGTTAAAATTTTTAGCACTAAAATCGTTATATATTTTATAAATTTTGTCTTCATTTTTGATTTTTTTTTAAATGAGAACTAGGATAAACAAACATTATGAAATCAATTAAAAAAGTGGCAAAATATAGACAAAAACAATATAATACATTATTTGAAAAACAAAATTGAGCCCGAATTGCCCGAATCTTGTTATGGTGCCCGCCCGGGCCCGCCCGAAAAGTAAAACTTAAGACAGTCGCCCGGCCCGGCCCGGCCCGTGGGCCGGGCCGGGCGGGCCGGGCAGCGGGCCGGGCCGGGCATTTCTGACCTCTGTCAGTATTATGATTGTAGTCATTCATAGACATCATAAAATCCGAATTAATTGGTTTCGTTTTTGGACATTACAATTTGCTATTTCTTAAACATTACAATGGGTCATCCTTAGACAACATAAATGGTGCCGATTTTTAATTTTTGGTAAGCATTTGGCTGAATATTCTTATTTGTCCTGAGATAGTCATTTGGTATGAGCTTTGTGGACCCTAGACTCTAGTTAGAGTATGGTTCTCAGCTTCGTGGCTTTTAGTAACTCCTTCAATGCCATGTTTCACTCACACGGATTTGTCTTATGATAATAGCGAGCTTTGCTTTATCGGCTTATGGGCATCCTCTTGTCACACATTACACCGAATTCAGCCATCCTCTTTAAACCCTTGCGTTGATTTCTTACCACCCTCTTGATGCATTCAAGCTGTCTAAACATGTCTATTTTAAATATTTCGATTACCTGTGACATTTATCTCCGTGGAATGTTATTTTTCGGTTATTGTCCTAAAGGCCATATCCAGTTTTGAGCACTTTTGACCTTTACTCGATAATCCTTCCAACTTATTTTAGCCTAGCATACTATTTTACATCGAGATATAACACACATTAAAACATGGCTATTGCTTTGTTAACGTACCCATAATTATATTAAATAAAGGAGTCTAATGCAGACCCTTTGCTTGGATCTGCCTCACAAAAGAGGCAGGAATACCTTGTAGTCGTGGTTGGGCTTGTGTACTCTCGTGATTTTAGAAGCGTACTTTTAGTGGCTATCCTTAATGGCAAGGTTGTTGGTAAAGGGTCAGACTAAAATTTCTGGGCTTTTGAGGTAGTTCTGGTGAAATGGTTGATTGAACTATCATACGAGTCGGTCTACTAAACAAAAGTTAAATTCTCCAAGATGCTGGCATCATAAAGAAGAGTAGGTAGTCAAGCACAATCTAACATATTTCCGTCAGGCATGGAAAGCTGGGTTATCAATACTCCCTCATCCCATATAAACCAAAATGTATACTACAACATATAAGCAGCATGTAAACCAAGCTAGGGCCTTCCTCTTAAGCGACGCGCGCATTCCTCGCCTGGAATGTGTGGGAAATAAACATAGGCTACCGTTCTCTCCACAAACGGAAGCGGTTATAAGACATTAGTATGCGTAGGAGCAAATTTGGGCTTAAAAATATCGGTAAATTGACAAGCAAGAGCAAAGAATTGGCTGACGTTGCAGGAAAAAAACTGAATCGCTTGTATACAAGAGACCAAATAAATATATGTGACGGATACAATTATATTTTAACACTACAGAAACGCATCGGAATGGAGTCGGTATAGTTTTATCGGAGGAATTTTAACAAACCATCGGCGACGTTAAAGGGATCAATGACAGAATTATGGCGATACAATTTTGTTTCACATCTATTGCGATAAACGTTATATCAGCATAAGCTCCTCAAATGCTCATAGGTGGTAAAAGATTGTTTTCGAATGCAGCTTGAAGATAGGCCATCTCAATTTGGTAATGATGGGCTCATAGTCCATTGGAACGGACCTCAATTGACTCGTGGGCAAATCAAGAGGAGGGGAAAAAATCACGATGGTCGGTGTTACGGCTTGAGGTACGGAAATTCTTGAAATAGCTCAAGCTTTTGACCTAGCTACATGAAATATTTTTTTTAAAAAGAGACAGGAGCACCTTATAACGTTAGATTTCTTTCTCGACCATAGAACGCACCTAAAGAATGTTCAAAATATAAAGGTAATATCAAGTGAAATATTGGCTTGTCAACACAAGCTGTTGGTGAGGGACCATAAACAAAGAGTAGCGGCTACATTAAAATGAAGGAGACTAAAGGATAACACTCAACAATTTCGGAAAGAAGTAATGAGAAATGTTATAAGGAAAATACATTATGTTTTTTTAGCTCTAAAGCAAACTCTCTCGGTCATATCGTGCAATCCTTGATCCTTCATAACTCGTATCATTTTATACAAAGTCGATTTGACTAAAATGCTTTCACTTTTTTAAATCTTAATATACCTAATCTTGTTTTTGTTAGCATTGATCATCGCCAAGGACCATTGCAGATGTATCATCCTTTCATGTTCTTTAGCCCATTGCCATAGACTTATTACATTGAAATCCGTTCTTACTTGGCTGTTGAAGTCTGCTCTAAAAATTTTATTCACTCTGTATCTTCGTCTCCTCTTTGGAAATGTCTTTCATTTTTATACACCTATTTTATGGGCTACGCACACGTTTTAACACTATTTAGTTGGAGACCCTAAGCAAGCATTACGATCATAGGGCACCCTCATCCTACAACCTCATCAGCCTGTCTAAACAACTTGACCTCCACCACCTTGTCTCCTAACATTAATATCGTTATATTTTTTAAAAATTTTTGATTTTTTTTAAATGAGAACTAAAATTAACAAACATTATGAAATCAATTAAAAAAGTGGCAAACTATACACAAAAACAAAATAATACATTATTTTAAAAACAAAATTGAGCCCGAATTGCCCGAATCTTGTTATAAAGCCCGCCCGAAAGTTAAAATTTACGACAGTTGCCCGCCCCGGCCCGTGGGCCGGGCGGGCAGCGGGCCGGGCAAATCTGGTTTCTGATTCCAACGCGTCTCGTGTAAGCAGCGATGTGTGCAAACTCAGGGCTTTTTACCACCAATTTCATCTTATTTATTACTATATCCTTTAAACTCCTTTACTAAGAAAGCCACATATCTTTAGTATTTGTCGCATTGCATGGGAAAAAAGACACCTTAGCGTTCTTATGTAGGCTTTCTATTCAAAATTCTTTTTAATTTGGATTGTTGTTTTTGTTTTAATTGGTTACGGATATATGTCATTTCGATACAATTCGTTTGAAAAACTTGTTTTAAAAATGATGATTGTAAAAAATATTAATTTGAATTATATGTTTATCGCGTCATAAGGTAGAAAAAAAGTTTTGTTATAAAGCCTCTCCTTATATTTAGTCAAATATAGTATACTAAAAAGTAAAGACCTATAATTATAGGGAATTGGGCTATGCCCATAATGACCTCTTAAAAAGGGACGAAGTCTTATATATCGATTTTATTCTTTCATAATTCTTTATCTGAAAATTATTAAAAATTAAAGATGAAATTTTTTAAAATTGTGAATAAATTTTAAAAATGGCATTTTAAAGACCTTATGAAAGTTTCTCGAGATGGTTGTCCAGACATTCGTTTTCAAATACGTTTTATTCCGCTAAAAGATTAAATTTTTAACATAGCAATTTGTAATTTTACTAAAATGTCAAAATCCTCTTTATGTGTTTTAATTATAGGATTAATATAAAAATTTCAATGATATATCTATATAAATAACAAATATCAAAAAAATTCCAAAAACATTTTATAATGTTTTCTGTAATTTTGATAAGATGTTAATTAAACGCTCGATAATTCAAATCGATAATTCGCGATATAAATATATTTTAGCACTCCTATTTCGTAAATAGTATTTAAACTATCATAATTTCATTGTTTATTTAATATGTAAAATCATTTAAAAAAGATGTTTGTGAGGAAATTAAAACCGTTTTCTTGTTTAGCTAAATTAATTAGATTGCGATTATTAATTCCTAATTTCCTCAAAAAGGTTTTTAAACGTATTGAATTTTTTTATTCTCTACTTATCCCCCTCCATCCAAGTGAAGTGCAATTAATTTTTAGATAATTTACATTATAAAATTTATAAAAAATAGTGTCCTAATATTTTATCTTGAAATGCTTTCCCCTTTCTTCCTTAAGTTTTAAAGAAAATAAAATTTAAAAAATAAATTTATTATATATAAATATATCTTAAAAATAGTGGCATTTTCCGAATAGTGTACCATTAATTGATTAACGCCTAAGATTTATAAGATTGACATTGTCGATTCCCGCTTCAATATTTATTTTATTTTAAAATATGATTGCAGTTGCTGAGCATAAACTTACTGAACGCATTGGGATAATAACTGAACGGATGAATTAATTATTGAACATTAATTATTTAGTGATCATCTAAATATTTCACTGAGTTTATTATTCTACTAAGCATTTGAATATTCTACTTGGCAAAAATTTAATTAAATACTGAGCACCAAAATATATTTTCTTTTATAAAAGATATGGTGAAGAAGCAACAGTTCGTTGGTCCTTTAGCAAAAAAAGTTGGTTCGTCAAATATTTTAGGGAAACATTTGTAAGTCGGGGATAATTGCCGAAAAATGCACGGCTAGCTCTTTTAAGATAATTTCTATTTAAATTATGCAATTTGCAGTTTATCTTAAGCTTTACTAAAATTCATGGATATAAAACATACAATATTAAAAGTATTTTTAAGTAAACGAATTAATAGCATTATTGTAACACTACCAACGACGGTCCCAAGTCCGTGTAAAAAAAGTGGAGGGTTGGCGTCAGGTTGGAAGCCGGAGCAACTCCAAACAACATGGCAGCTTCAAATACGAACTCATACCTGAATGCTAGGGCGTCCTCCCCAAACGACGCGCATTGCATCATCCGCCCGTGCAATGTGAAAAGTATACAAGGGTTACCGCCTCTCTCACAACGAAGGCGGTTAAGGAATCTAGTTGTCGAACGGACAAGAGTGGCCAGCTGGAATGTGGGCACGCTGACGGGGAAGAGCATCGAGGTGGCGCAGATGCTAAAAAGGCGAAGGATACACATAGCGTGTCTACAAGAAACGCGGTGGCATGGAACAAAAGCCAGGGAGCTAGGAGATGGTTACAAGCTATACTACTCGGGTTCCCCATCACGGAAGAACGGGGTCGGTATAGTGCTTAGCGATTCATTTAAGGACAAGGTAGTCGAAGTCAAACGATGCTCGGATAGATTGATGTGCATAAAGCTGGCGGATCAAGGCGGCCTTGTCAATGTTATTTGTGCGTATTCGCCCCAAGTTGGATGTTCCGAAAATGAGAAGGACGAATTTTATGAGAAGCTCGAAAAAGAAATACGCTACGTGAAGCCTGACGAGAATCTCATCATCGGAGCAGACTTTAATGGGCACGTTGGGAAAGAAAGGGGCGTGTACGAACGAAATCACGGCGGGCATGGCTATGGGGTGAAGAATAAAGAGGGAGAGGAGTTCCTACAGATGGCGCAAGCTTACGATATGGCCATTGTGAATACCTTCTTTCAGAAGCCGAACATTTAGCGACGTACAGCAGTGGGGATCACCTTACACAGGTCGACATCGTAGTGAAGCGCAAAAATTTGTGGCAAGTTAAAGATTGCAAGGTTATACCGGGGGAAGAAATCGCCAAACAACATCGGCCAGTTGTCCTCGATATAGCAAGAAAGATTTATCCCGAAAGGCGAAAAGTCTACACGCCAAGGACAAAGTACGAAAAGCTTAAGAATGATCGTGCAAATGAAATGTTTCACGCTCGAGCAACTCCGCTCTTGAAGGTTGCAGGCTTGGGGGGCGACATTAACAAAAGGTGGGACACCGTTGCAAATGTTCTAAAGGAAACAGCCTTTCTAATCTTGGGACGAACTAAGGGCGGCAGAGCTCACAAGCGTGAACTATGGTGGTGGAATGACTCGGTCAAAGAGGCTATAGAAAAAAGAAGGCGTTGTACCTACGATGGTACAAAACGAAGAAAGAAGAAGACTACGTGGCATATCGTGAAGCGAAACGCAAAGCTAAGATAGCGGTTGCGATAGCGAAGAACGAGGCTTACACCGAGATGGCAAACAAGCTCGATACCAAGGGCGGCGACATAGTCATGTATAAACTCGCAAAGATTAGGGAGAAAAAAGTCGAGATGTCGGGACACTGAAAGTCATTAAAAGCGAAGAGGGACGAACGTTGTGCAAACCGAAGGAAGTCATCAAAAGATGGAAAGATTATTTCCAAAATATGATGAACAAAACGAATGATAGAAGACCGCTAGAGAGGGTGGAACCGAACTCGAACTTAATTTTACCATTGCATGCTTATGAAGTAGGAGCGCAACTAACGAAGATGCGGGGAAAGCGCTAGGTCCCGATAATTTACCGATCGAAGCTTGGCTTGGGTGCAAAGGAGAAGGAATCGTTATAATGACAGGCTTATTTAACGCTATGCTGTATGAGAGTCGTATCCCTGACCAATGGAGGGAAAGTACGATCATACCCATATACAAAGGCAAAGGAGACGCGCAGGAATGTGGCAACTTTAGAGGTATCAAGTTGACCTGCCACTCACTAAAACTACTAGAAAGGGTGCTAGTGAAAAGGCTCAATGACGAAGTTTGTCTCTCGCCCAATCAGTTTGGATTCGTGGCCGGTAAATCAACGATGGATCCAATCTTTGCGTTGAAGAGACGATGGAAAAATATGGCGACATAAGAAAGAACTTACACATGGTCTTCATCGATTTAAAGGCCTACGATACGGTTCCGAGAGACTTAATATGGTGGTCCCTTAGAGCCAGAAATATACCCGAAGGATATGTTCGACTTATCAAGGAAATGTATAATGGCGCGGTTGCATCTGTTAGGACTACCGTAGGAGAAACGAAACCCTTCCGAATAATGATTGGACTACATCAAGGGTCAGCATTAAGCCCATTCTTGTTTAATCTAATTATGGATACAATAACAAAGGACTTGCACAAGCCAGCCCCTTGGACTATGCCATATGCCGATGATATTGTCCTATGCGATGAAAAAAGAGAAGGGGTTTTTCATCAGGCGAAAAAATGGTCAGAACGTTTTTCGGATTTCGGGTTAAAGGTCAGCGAGAAGAAAACGGTTTACATGTAAACGATGGGCGGTAGTCCGCAAATGCACAAAAATGACGGTTCAATGTACACGGAGGTTGATAAGTTCACATATCTTGGCTCGCTATTACATCAAAAGGGAGGATATACCGCCGAAGTCCATTCTCGGATCAAGAAAGCATGGCTCAAGTGGCGCAGCATCTCCGGTGTCATGTGTGACAAAAAGATACCAATTTGGTTGAAAAGCAAGGCGTACAAAACCATCGTGCGACCGGTCTTGCTTTACGGGAGCGAAACATGGGGTGTAACCACCGCGGAGGAGAAACTCTTGCAAGTCACGGAAATGAGAATGGTGCGATGGAGCTTAGGCTACACCAAGCTGGATCGCATGACGAACGAATCCTTGATGGCAAAGATGGGTATACAAGCGACGAAGGACTTCTTAAGAGAAAATCGACTTCGGTGGTACGGCCATGTATTACGTAGAGACGAGGACGATGTCACACGGCGAACGCTGGAGATGGACGTGCCTGGAAGAAGAGGAAGGGGCAGACCACGTGCCACCTGGAAACGACTGGTCAGGATATGGACGTCAATCAGATGGAAATTGGCATGGCATGTACGCGACTCAGATGGAAGAGGCTGCTGAAAACTTACCCCACGTCTGTGGAATTTTCAACACGATAAAGAAGAAGAAGAAGATTGTAGCATCTTAAGGTCAGATCCATTTTATAAAAAAACCAATAAAGCAAAGAAACATGGGCTGAGGAAAGAATTAGAAGCAAGTTAAAAGTTTGTTAATGATATCATCGGATTTCCACGTAAAAAACCTCAAATAGACCCATAGGCATAGCCAAGGGCAGGCGCGTAGCCAAGGGGGCGAAAAGCGGGGCTTTTCTACCCCCTTGACCAAATTTTTTTTTTAATTAGTAATTAGATTAAATAGGTTAAAATATTATAGTTTAGGTGCATAAAAGATTTTGAGACACTTATAAAAGTCTGGAAACATAAAATATACATTCAATTTTTCAAATTTAATTTTCGACTAAAAGCTTGCACCCCGACCCCACCATTATAATTTTCCACCATTGATTGTAAATTACGAAAAGAGTTTGTATACAAGATTTTTTCACCCTTAAAATACCAGACGGTATTGCTAGTAAGTGGCTTAGGCTTTTATTTATGTTTATATAGTAATAATTAATTTCCTATATATGTTAATTGTTATAAATATTGTGGTTACATAGATTTTAAACATAATTAAGCAATGAGCATTGATTACTAATATTTATGTTATTTGCCCTGTATAGTGTATATATACAAATTTAAATTTAACCAACTAAAATAATTTCTAGAGGATTTGAATTTGTTCAATGTTGAAGATGCAATCGTCACACTCACACCTATTGTTTTAAACAATAATATTGATGAAAATGTATAGATTAAATGGTTTGGCGCTTTTAACGATACATCGGGAGTTAGCCCCAACTCATGATGAAATTCTTGATGTTTTATCTCTTGGCAAAGGATTAAATTAAAATTGTTTTATAGCGACCATTTTTATACACCGCTTTTGTATTTATATTGTTGGAATAAAAATTTTCTACCCCCTTGAGAAAATCCTGGCAAAGCGCTGGCCAAGGGTATGCAAGGAAGAGAAATGCCCCCACATTTAAGTAAAAAAATCATATATGTCTTTTTTAAGGGTTTGATTTTTCTTTAATCCTGGGCTATCACAAATTAGATGGGGTGACGCCTAGAGCGGTCCATTTTAATTTAATTAAAGGGAATAATTGTTGACGGTTACAAAAGTGTATGGGGGTAGTTAAAATAAATTTCAATCAGCACCAAATTTTAACCTTTAAAATAATATATATATAGCAATGTATAGAGAGAGAGAGCGTTGCTAATTGCTTAATCAATAGATGAACAACGGGTTTGAAGTTAAGGTTTAATTCGTCGTTACAGATAGTTCACTTACTTTGGTACTTTTTCGGGTTAATCATTCTTTTATCTCATATCCATGGTATACAAATATTTTTTGACAGAAGCTCAAGAATGATTATGGCTTGTTCCAACTATAAACGAGCACGCAAATGGGTGAGTTAGGCAAAAAAAGATTTAAAATTTATAAATATAGCTCTAGAAGTGGCAAAGGGGGTTTAGTTGCAACCATAGACTAGAGACTGCTCATGCCATACGTTGCATATGGTTAATGGTGTGTCAAACTTTCCTCCATTTTGAGGAGAGAAATTGGTGTAATTTAACCATGTAATTTGCCCTATAACAGTCAATTTACCTTCCCCACTAGTTTATAAATTAAAACGAAAGTAAATAAATTAACATTATACAAAATAGCAATTAGAATTGTTGGCGCTATATTATTAAACAAACTTTAATCTCATTTTTTACATTTTTAATTTTTTATGTATTTTTTAAATGATATTTATTTTAAAATGCTGCTTTTGATATCTACCCAATTATATATTTTTTTATTTATCTTTTTAAGATTATTTAATGTGCGAAAATTACGAATTTCTATATGTTTACCACTTTACAGTGTGCCTCTCAAGATGGCGGAAAAAAGGGTACACATTTTGTGCGTTGATAAGCAGTATATCTAGTCTATGGTTACAACAAACTTTCTTGCATTAAAATGATTTGCGAGGAGGAAGGAATTTTGTAGAAGATGAACTTAAAAGCCAAAGTACACTGAGTTTCTATAAGTTATTAATGAATTTTTATCATTTTTTGTAAAGTTTAAGCAAACATCAAAGGTATAAGAAATAGCTCTCATCCTTAAGGTTTAAATTTTTTATTGATCAAACAGTATATATCTCATACTCATACATTTTGTTTCATGAAGAGCCATGGGCGTAGCCAGGTTTTGGATTGGGGGGGGGGGGGCAAAACGTTTAAAAGTTCAATTAAGGGGGGGGGCAAAACATAATTTTTTTTACTTTTTCAAAGTTTTTGCATTGAAATTTTTTTTTGTAATTTAGGGGCCCTGGCTACGCCCATGTGAAGAGCCATGTTTTATACACGATTTTTGCTCATTTTGCATTGGTTTATATTTGAAAGTTATCCTAAACAATATGCCTTAAATATCTAAGGTCAAAGCATATAATATGCTACTTTAATTTTTCCTTATCAGGAATAATCTCTATTCTGGCCCTTGTCCTAAATAGTTTCTGACATGCTCTTGCCCCATTGACATCTAATAAAATGTTTTCTATAGTCGCCTCATTTTTCAAAATGTTTAAAAAGCCATAAGGCTATGTTAAAAATCCAAATAATCCTTCTGTAATTATTAAACTTAAATGAATGAAGCTATAAGTTTATTTGTTACTTTTAGCATATGTATGCTTCTTTTTAATATGTTGGCGTATTTACCCTTTATTTATAAAAAACAATTTTATATATATTATTTTAAATGAAAATCACATTTAATTATAATTAATTCGTTGAGTAATATTTAACTTATTATTCGTTTGATATTATTGAAGGTTTGCATTTGTTGAAAGTTTTATTATCATAGATTATGGTTTTTTAAAAGAGCAATTTACATTTATTAACAAGGCAAATACTCCAAAAACATGATATAACTTTTATAATTATTATTGAGCAAACATTTTATATTAACTAGTTTTAGAACTGAACCTTCTTATGGCATTTTTACCCCGTCTAATTAAATCCTTAAAAACGTAGTTATAAGCACAGTTAAATAATTTTTTTAATGAAAAATCCAGTAATGATAAAAAGAGGCGAAAAAAACAACATTATAATGTTTTTTTACTATAATTTTGACATTTTAGCTGTTTAATTATCGTAAGAGTAGCAATTGAAAAATCAATTTACCTATTACCCCATTTACATTTATAAGACAAAATTTAATTTCAAAAATAGTTCCCAATCGATATTTATTCTTATCGCATCTTCTCTCTTGAATTTTGTTTTGGACGATTTAATATCTTTCGCTCACATACTACTAAGGCACTTGACAGAAAATTTTAATTATAAAACTAAAATAATATAAGTTTGTAACAAAATGCTATATAAAAATTCTAAATTAACTCTCCAATTTTTTTTATTATCTCACATGGGGTTCAGCTACATATTTAACCATTACAAACTTTTCTTATTTTTTACCGGAGATTTAATAAATATTTATATAGTGTAGGGCTATATTTGATAGATATGAGTAAGGGTTAGAAAAATATAAATTAACTTTATATTTTAAAATCACCTTAAAACTTGCACAAAAATTAATTGCAAAAAATGAAATAACATCACTTAACCTTGCCAGTTTTCTTATTAAACTTTAATAAATAGTATATTGAATAATTTTAAAGAGTGGTCGACGAAATTAATTCGTATACTCTAACTAACTAAAACTTAAGTGTGTATTCGAAATTTTTTAATTAAACACTTGTTAAACTTATAAACTTATCCAGGCACTTAGAATGTATTTTACCCATCTGATACTTTTTTATATATTAAATAAAATATATATTAATCTTAAAAAAAAAGTTTAATTACTTAAACAGACTTTCTTATCATATACATAAAAAAACCGTTTGATAATAAATTAACTATCATAATTTTTTTTAAGCACTGATTAATTTTCAAGGACACTCAATGAAATCAATGAATTATTATTACCATATTCAGGAGTCAAAACGGGTTAAAGACACGACACGATTGCCCCAAAATTATCATTTTATAGGATAAAATCAGACGTTATTTATTGAACTGTCCACTCTTTAACATCGATCTACAATTTGTTATGTTAATATGTTGTGATGAGTTGCTGAAAAGTTCACTAAATTTGGTTGAATTAATAGGATTTTGAAACTTTTAAGCTATTAAATATTAATGGCGATATTTTTTGCAACGGATTTTTATTTTGATGGTGATTATTACATTAACAATTGTATTTTTGTAAGAATATTTATCATATTAATGAAAAAGGGATTAAAAAATTTAATGCATATTATAATAATGTAATAAATGTCTGATATAAATTACTTATGATGGCATCATTTTAATTTCAACATCTTGCCCTGATAATTTAATCAGTGTGTTCATTTTGGATCCTATAAAACAATACTAAATTAATATTTAAACTTAATGTGTTTCAAAGTTTTTAATGTAGTCAAGGATGAAAAATATCTAAATGGATACTTTACCAATGCTTTATTTGTCAAAAGCTTTCAAAGCCTTTAAAAATGGTATAGGAAAATGTTATCTAAGGCAAAACTAAAATTTTGCATTGGATCACATCAAATTTTATTACATTACCATATTAAAAAAATGTTCGATTTTTTCTCATGGCATGTTTGTCCTCAAAACAAATCCTATTAAATTATATGCTAATCATAACTTAATAGGTTGGTTATAAATTATTAACAAACTCAATGAATTTATGGAAAAGTTACGGAATGCTGGGTTTATTTACAGCCAAAATTACCCCCCAAGATTCTAGCTTTTTTATATCATATTACATCCTCTAAAAAGAAATTTTTGGCTTTTTTATTATTAATTTTCGCTTTTGAGAGAAATTAGAAATTATTTGTTTTTATAGGTTTTAAAATTATATTTTAATCGAAAGAAAACACATGAAGGTGTCAACAATTGATTTTTGTAATGCAATTTATCCATTTTAATTTTAAATTTAATTAGGAAAAATTGAGCTCATTTGCAGGCAATACTAAAATATATTTATCTTTGTCAAAAAATCATTAAAAATTTAAAAGTGCGCATTTTAAAAGCCGTATAATATTTCTAACTGTCGAAAAGGCAAAATGTTAGCCGTCAAACTTAAATTCAGCATTTTTGTGATTTATTTACACTTATAAAACGATCGGTTGAATTAAAAAATAAGAATCACGTTAAAAATATCAATAAATTTTAAATTTAAAGATTTTTGAATGTTATTTTATAAATATAAAATTTCGAAAAATTCCCTTAAAATATTATTAAACTATTATTACAAACAAATTTTTAACTGAAATATAATTTTGCGACACGAATATAAAAACTTCCGTTCATTCCTATTCAGACTGACTGCTTAAAAAAATAACATATCTTACGATTCGAAATTAGCAATAAAAACACTGTTTTTATCGTAAAAAAGCATATTGCTAAAAACAAGCCAAGCTCAACGCAAAATATCACTACCGATTTCCGGCACTTAATATTATTATTAAATATGGAAATCCTGAATAAAAAATAAGCTCCCCTTATTAGCTGTAGCAGGGGGTAGGGAAAGGGTTTCTAGTCATTTATGCAAAATTACTCGTATCCATTAGTGGTTACATAACTATATTTGTAATATATTTTATAATCAATAAATATAATATATATTTATCCCGATAATAAACTTATAAATATAGCTTTCACCCCTCTCTATCGTAACAATATATTTTTTTAAACATTTTTTCAATAACTTTTATTGCCCATTCAAGTCTTGATCAAATCTCTTAACATCCACACTTTGAATAAAAGCAGAAATTTTAAATATTTTACCCTTATCTCTAGAAATAAAAATGAATTTCGGCTGTCGTCTTTTATTGTGGAACGTTTTGGCATTACACCTCATCTTACTTACCCTAGCAGGTATATAATTTAACTTTTATTTTTTTTACACATCTTAAAGCATTAATAGCTAAGAAAATGTTTAAATACTTCTATGTTGTTTATCATGAAAAAATGATTAAGTCAGACAAAGTATAGTATAAATATTATTCCTAAATTCTTAATAACTTATTAATTGCGAATTGACATAATATAGAAAGAGTAGGTGCTATTTTTTTTGGGGGGGGGCAAAATATTTGAGTATTTCAATTTAATCTGTTTCTAGGATTAACATAAAAAATTTATAACTCAAATCGTTTATAGCTTTTTGTAATAAAATTGCAAAAATATATAAAAAATTTGCCGAGAAATGCTACTGTATTGGTTAATGTAGTAAAATATGCATATTTTAAAGTCACATTAAAGAAGATACGATAAAAATGCAAGTACATACTTTTACGATCAGCTTTTATGCATTTACTCAATAAAATTCTATATGGCATTAAATAGAGTTTAACCTTATAGATTTGACATCAAAGATTAAAATATAATAATCTAAGTGGCTAAAACAATGAATGCTATTTTTATTCCACTATTTGAGTTTAAGTATTTAGCAACGCTTATTTTTATGTAATTCTATAAAAAATGAATTATTTAATCTGATAAAATAACATATGTGAGTTGATTTAAAATTAAAAGAGGCGCATTATTACTACCCCTTTTAATAATTTCAAGGATTTTGTTAAAGAGATTTTTCGAACTCTTACTAATTACTTAGACCTATATCTGAAATAACCTTAACCTCTAATGGTCCATTAGTTATATTGCCTTTCCTTCCTTCCCGTTTGGATGATTAAAAAATATCTAGTTTATGCATACATATAGAAATTTGCAATTTAATAGAGTGTTTATGAATATGAACTGGCTCAATACTTTGATAAGATTGATAGGATATTGGATTTTTGTTATTGGGTATATACATTTAATTGATTTCCTTTCCTTAAAATTACATGTATTTCATATAATAATGAAAGACATCAATCATAGATGTTGCATTTTAATGTGGTCATTATTAAGGCATCTACGAGGACCCCTTAGACACTCTGATTTAGATTGGGTACTGATCAGTAAGAAAGACGATTAAGCATTCATTAAATCTTTGAATCGACCCTATCAATTTGTGGCATCATTTAGTACTACATGTATAACTTGTTGGATTAAAACGTCAGAGTTGAACACAAATTTCGACTAATTCGCTATTGTTGAATTGGTTGGCTCTTAAAATAGTTTAAGATTTTTAATATAAAAATTTCTAACAAAGATCTTAAATGATATTACTTGTAGCAAACTCAAGGCTTGTCTTTTACTAGCGTGGAATTTAAAATTAAAAACAAAATGTTACGATACAGTCAAGAAATTTCAATGTTTCTCGTGAATAAAAAAATACAATATAATTAGATCTTATCTAATTTGTCATTTTCCCCCACCTTTCATCTTAACTCTTCGCCTAATATTAGAATATAAAATGAAATTTTAATCAATCATAGTTTTCACTATCCGAATGAAACAATAATTTAAAACTAAAAAATTTATTGGTTGAAACCCAGTTGATAAAGAAACATGGTTGACGATAATCATGGCGAACATTTAAAATATAAGACGAAAAATGTTACAGATAGAAATATACACAGTTAACAATTGGCTAAATAATAGTCTACCAACTTAAGGTTTTAAATGAATGCATATTCGACCAAAGGGTAATAGCACATGCAAAAACTAATCAATAATAAACTATGCAAGGCATCCCCTCATTTTGGCCTGCCATAAAAAATTCTCTTGATTTTCATAAATTAATATTCGGCCTCCCTAAATAAGACTCTAGGAGAAATTATTTTGCGTTACTCTGTCGGTGGCAATTAATTAATATTCCTTCGTTCCATAGTTAACGCGAAAATTGGGAAGCAAAAAACATGAATTGATTTATTAAATCGAAAGCGTAAAAACAAGTTATACACATGCCTGATTAGTAAAGTGTGGATTTTATTTTTGCTTGTATCCTTTTTGGAATTTATTAAAATCTTTAGCTCATAGTTATTACATCTTGTAGAATAATGTATTTTTTATGTTTATCAATTGTTAATTAAAAAACTTATAGCGCTTTACTTATTTTAAATGCCTTAGTAAACATGTCTTAGTAGTTTAATGCAAAGAATTGCATAAATCTTAATTAGAACTTTGAGCTTGGTATTGTTTATATATTAAAGGTGAAAGAGAATTAATGAAACGACTTTGATGCAATTTTACTACTATAGACTAATGTCACAATTGAAATGAACATCCTAAATTTTTTCCAGTTGTTTAGAATATATCAAATTCGAGTGTTTTAATATGGTATCTAAATTGTTTTAGTCTAATTTAGAATATGAACTAAGTGTAAAACAAATCTATTATTGTATTTCGCGTGCCAAAAAATATAAGTCAATTGAATAGGGAAGGAAGTACCTACTATAAAGATTCAGCCTCCAAGAACTTATTTTAAATATCTTTTCTTGTATTCATTGACATCCCTAAGCTTTCTATGGGACAATAAACATAGGCATGCACTATAATAATCTACCTATATAGGGGAATTTCATCTTTTAAATTTCTCCTTATTATACTGATGTATAATAAATAAAATATTAAGCATTTAATAAACTATAACCAAATTATAAAGGCAATATGCTTGTAGTTCGATAACCTTTCTCTCTAATACATATTTATAAAAGCAAAACATCTTAATAAACACTTCTCTCATTTTCATAACAGAAGTAATGGTAATTTCCTATAAATAACGCAAGATAGATTAATGTCATTACTAACATGAAATAATAAATGATTTAACATGTTCACATGTATACTGACTCATATTTAGCAGCTTTGACGATATTTATATTTGTAGAGGCACTAATATATGATAATGTTACTAAACTATTCCACTCTCGTAGGCCATTCATATCCAAACTACTCTTAATTTTTTATGCAAAATGCTAAGTACAGCTCCCGTTCTGCAACAAAATAATATAAATTGATGACAGAAGAGAATATTTAAATTTTTTAGTTAATATATTTTACTTGCTATTATGTTATTTTCCACACTTGTAATTCCGACATTTCAAACCACGCTTATCGTATTTCTCTTAGTGAATTCTTGAATCTTGAGTACTTAGTTAATTGTAAAATATTTGTGGCCTAGCTGAAAATATGTATTTTAAATAATTATATATATACACTTGGCTGTTTTACAATGTAAAAAAACTAATAACGATGTTTAATTTTTTTGAGATTCTGTTCACCTAGAGTAGAGGTAATGATGAATTATAAGCAAGCGCTAAAATATTAGCGATTAAATGACATACTTTAAACCTTACTTTTATAGAGTGCTCTATTTTATAAGTAAGGATGAAAGATATAATTTAAAAAAATTGCAGTAGTAATTGCTACATATAATAGTTGCCAATTAAAATTTTTATTAAGATATAGAAAAAGTGAAAGACTATAGCCTTAAAGGGATTTGCTATACATTACATACCTACAATTAAAATGTGTGTGTTAAACTTATAAAATAATCTTTCTTCAATTACTACAATAAAAAACCATATTATTTTAAGTTTTATTACAACCAAATAATACTTACTAACCTCATGATAAAACTTGGAACAAAAAGTTACCAAGATTTAGATAATAGGCTACTTAATATTTTTTGTTATTTATTTTAAAATTAGCGGGATTATTGTTAGTGTAATTGAATGCCTCACGAAGGCTAACTACCACTAATCACTAAACTTTAAAACATGCACTTCTTATCACATATTAATAGTTTATATTTTATATATGTTCTCATCTAACCATCACTTCTCAACCTAGCAAAGAATAAATGTACTATGTTCGGACACTCTTGTTTGGGAGGTAGTAATATTAAAATATATTTATATATATAAAGACATATATTATTGTTGTACTATATTTACCATTTTTGTTAAACTAATTTAAATGTATGTTTAAAAAGGGTTTGGGAAAAGACAAGATGGTGATGATGGTACAAATAAGATGAGACAGTTTATGGAAACGCCAGAGGATGTTTTCATCTCTAACACGGATTATTATGATGCTAATGGAGACCGGGTAGATC
The DNA here is from genome assembly GCA_964036665.1 of Gordius sp. MW1. Taxonomy (NCBI): domain Eukaryota; kingdom Metazoa; phylum Nematomorpha; class Gordioida; order Gordea; family Gordiidae; genus Gordius; species Gordius sp. MW1. The sequence goes on from OZ038532.1 coordinate 1,989,651, forward strand.
CCATAGTCTATTTTAAAGATAAGGTAAGTATAATTAAGACTCTGCCTAGTTACATATCGACCTTATTATTTTGGAACTTTTGTATACTACATTATATTTGACAGATATAGAAGCCTCTTTACATAAATCTTGCCAAGTTGCCAGTCTTTTTTTATTTTTCAAAATTATTAGCATGCTAGACCTTTTTATGCAGAGTGGTCAATTACTTTTAAAAGAGTAGCCATTTTTTGTAATTTGGACATTTATTGCTTAGATTTAATAGTTAAATAAGTTGATGCTGCCATAAAAATTCAAAATTGCTCAGTAAATTAACTTTAATATGCTAAGCTTTAAATTTAAAATGCTCAGTGTTTTTACACAAATCCCAACTGGTTCACAGATAGGTCCGCCGCGCTGAACAACACCTAGTTAAAAGCAAATCTTTAATGACGGTATTAAATTTAAAAATTAAACTTTTGTAAACCCCCTCCCCATTGAAAGTATAATGATCTTTTGTTGCAAATACCTGTTCAAAACAATTGAGCTCATGGGCTTAGTCAGGTTTTGGATTAGATGGGGGGGGGGGCGAAAATTGTTTAAGTTCAATTAGGGGGCGGAGCAAAACATAATTTTTTTTTTATTTTTAAGGGTTTTTGTAATGAAATTTTTTTAGGGGAGCGGCCGCCCCCCCCCGGGTAGCCCATCATTGCGCTTAAAGTACTACTCATCAAATAAATTGCGACTTGTTCATATTGAGAGGATAAATAATATTCGAATTGGGGAATATAGGTAGGAAGAGATACGAACACAAACGTGTTGTATAACAAAAATATATATCAAATGGGTTAGTAAATTTTGGCAGGTTGTTTTATATCACTCACATCAATATTTCAGATTAGAGATAGCATATTTTTCAGAAAGTCATGTTGAGGAAATTTCCCAGGGAAAAGATGGGAAATAATTAGAGAGCCCAATGTAGGGTGACTTAACAATATGGATAAACAATATTAACACAAAAATAACCCTTTAACATCTAATTTATATGGATTTAATAAAATTCAATATGCTCAAATAATTGAATATATGCAACAAGAATTTAAGCTATATTTGTAATTATGTTTGTATATAATATTTTATTAAAGTCAATTTCTCTAATTAATTTTATTACATATAAACTCGGAAGATGACTTAATATAACAAGTGAGAAGATTTACGCGGTTTAGATCTATATTGTGTTAAGATATTACCACAATTTTGCGAATCATTTCATTTGCCAGTTTGTTCCTGAGTTTACTTAAATTATTTCCGAATATAGACTAAATTATTTTGGAAGCCGCACTAGAAGGCAGAAGTTAAAATATTCTAACTTTTAGTAAATCAATAGCTATAGCGCACATCTCTTCCCAACAAATTAAAGGCGTTTTATAATCAAAACTAGCCGATATAAAAGTCTCAAAAAAATGTTTATATTGTAAATGTAGACCTTAGAATAAATAAAGAAATATTAGACATGATATTATAACATAATAGCAATTTTGTAGATCAGATATAGTTCTTCACTTATTAACACAAATAAACTTTTAATAGCAAGATGCTTGTTTTTTAAATATATAGACCATAAATAAATCAAGAAAAATTAGACCTGATAACCTAATTAATGATTATTTAAATTAAATAGTAGCCAGATGTTTTAAGCGCCGATATAAAGTAAAAATCAAATATCTCGACGTATAGTAAAATGTCATTTAAAAATAGGAAAACTACTTGAAAATGTGCAACTTTTTCTGTAAATATCCCAATTTTCCCGAGAATCTTTTTAAGGGGCCATCTTTATTTTAGATTCACGAGAATACAGCTTAAATATGAAATCAGTCAAAATCGGTTTAATCATTATAATTCAACCTTATAAATGTATTTGATTAATTTAAAACATTTTATTTATAAAAGTTGCTGGATCGATGATATTTTTTGCTCTATCAAAATATGTGCAGCTAACCAAATAGGTTTATTTGCCATTTAACAATTTGTCAAAGTCTCCTATTTTTATACTTAGAAATTACCCGATCAACTTGCTAATTTACGATACAAGAATCGCATGATGAATGACGTCTTAATTCGCAAACGATCTCCAAGATTTGCCCATAAATTTGAATAAAACAATTAAGAAAATAAATAAATATTTAATGTTTCTATAAAAACGTCAATTTGTAAGTCGTGCTGTTATTACCGTTAGATGTAACATCAAAAGTGTCTCCAGACACGTTGTAATATTACGTTTTACAAAACAATAAATAAAACTATACTTTCCAATCACTTAATAGGTTCTATTGGAAAAATGCAATGTTTTGACTTGCTTTTAATTTTTAAGAAGCAACGAAATTTTTTATAAGTTGTTTTTCATATATCAGAATATAACTAAAAAGTTTAAATTTTTTTTTATATTTAACAAAGTTATTTTTAATTATGATACTTTTAGCATACATTTCATCACTTTACCAAGCAAATGAAATGACTAATTTTTAAACGTGCAGATTTTTTTCTGAAATAATGGTATAAGAAAAGTTCAAAGCAATGTTAATTACAACACACACATTTATTAGAAACAGGGCGTTGTATAATATTCCTTGCAATGTATTATATGAAATAAAATAAGGAGTCGTATAAAACGTGTTAAACTATGCTCAATATAATTGTGCGCGATTTAATATCTTGATCAACTTTAACTCATTATGAATCCGATTTCTTGAAATCCTTCCACTTTTTCAATTGTTCTTGCGTATATTCTTTATACTCATTTCCGTGTAATGATATATCGTCGCCCTGAAAACAAAAATAAGTTTGTTATTACTGCAATATAAATTATTTATTGAATTATACTGTCATTAAGAAACGTTCATAATAATAAGAAATGAAATTAACTTTGCAGACAACAAAGTTAAAAAAATTTGAGCCCGAATAGCACTTGGATGTCATCGCTTGGGAATCCCAAGTGTTGTGTACATCCCTTCACTATCATTTGCACTTTATACATACCCTACCACCGTCTCCCAAGTGTTATGCCGCGTATCTTTAAACACTCCTGCCCCCTCCAACCAACCACCTCATCTGAAGACTCCCAGATAGAAACCATAATTTCAGAGGAAATTTAGCCTAGCCTGGCCTCGTTCTTTGACTCTATAGTAGGGCCAGTCATGGATAATGCCACTAGGATGAGTAGAATCTCAAGAATGGTAGCCATGATGGATATTAGACTCCCGGTTTTGATGCCAAACTTCTGAGAAGCAAGAACCACTCAATCCCAGTTGGGTAATACAAATGTCCACAGAAACCCCCTCACTGTAGTCCGGCAAGCAGAATTAAACCGCCTTCTTGCATAATAGCGCAATGAAATCATGGTCCACTACACAGACATCATTTAAGATATTTAAAATTAGAAAAAAAGGCTTCAAGATGCTCTCGATAAAAATGAGCTACCCCCTTAATAAAAACAAGATGTGGGATTTTTATTAGAGAAGTCGGAGGGTCGTTTGAAGATTGGGATGCTTATGTTAATAAGCTCTCCAGTAGCGTTAAGATATAGCCATGGCAACTTACTTCAGAGATGAAACACCAAGGACAAATCTAAAGATTGGGCCACCATAAGGGTTTCGGAGCTACACTGAGCCAATCAATACTTTCGCCCATTAGTAGCCAAAATGATCGAAGAAAGACAGCCGCAAAAAGTTACCAAAAACTGAGGCTAGGAAGGAGATAACTTAATTATGTAAGACAGGCAGCGGCAACTTAGTGATATTAAAAATAATTTGCCAAGTGGGAGACATATTGCAACTTGATTAATAAACTACATCAATGTAGCTAGAAATATGGTCATGAATGCAACATCAGACAATGGTTCGGAGTTAGGGGTATCAGCCATCTAAAGCATCGCTGACCGAACATGTCAATGAACGGAGGTAGGCCTTGATAACAAAGTCCTAACAATCTGCAGCGAACCGTCCATCCCTCCCTCCCTAAATTTCCCCTCTTCATGGCCAAATCAAATTATAACAACAACCGCTACTATTGTCTAAGTCTCATCGATTACAATTGAAATTTACGAAAAATATCGCAAAATTATGATCAAAAAAGGCCAACTAGCCAATAGGAATTAAAGTATCGTGTTCCCAAGAGCCCCCCTGATAGCGTCATCCCTAGCCCATGCTACCTACGTCACTAATATTAACAGGCGATCAGCCTTCTTTTCAATCCCAGAAGTTACCTCAATATCTCGCATATTCGGTTTCAAGGCTGATAAAACAAAATACTTTATAAGGTCTTACCTATGGGTATGACCCTCTCACCTTACGTACCGAAACAAAAATGATGACCTCTAATACTCTCAATTCATGGTATATTTAAACATATAGTTATTTGCGGTAGTAACGCAAATGCGGACACACATAATAAATTAAAACTTATCAATCAATTAGGCCAAATCGATACTAACTCCAACAAAGGACTAGATTATTTTACACTCTCGTTAAATAAAAGGTTTAGCTATTAAATGCAGCAGCACAAATTGAAAAGCTATCTCCTAGAATCAAAGACATGATTACACCTATAAGTTGACTAATGCACGTGGTTGTGCTGCTCTAGAAACTTTAACCACTATGCTCACCATGTAACAAGTTTCGCTCTCATTTGTGGTTTATATATACCATACCACTTTGTCCCAAGATTTTATTTGCGATTTTTAGAATATCCTTTTCTAGGGCTGATGTAATTATGATGATTTCAAAAAACACTAGCTAGGCAGAAGTCTCAGCAAATTTAAAAAATTAAATGGTATATTACATGCTATGTGGTCATATATGATGTGGATAAATAATCATAATTTGGAGAGAAGTCAATAGAACAAAGTAAGTAAGAAAGAACAACCTACAAAGTCATAAACCAAAAAAATGTCAGTAAAGATTGTTATTTTGGATATAAAATAAAAATGGGATTTAGTATACACAAAAAACTCAATTGGTACTTAACATTTTCAAATAGTAAACTATCATTCTATTCACCCAAATTTTGGTTATTTTAGTGTTATATTGAATGATTTATAATATAATTAGAGATGGGTATTTTCACGGGAATTTTAAATGAAAGAATATTCCCGGGGAAAGATGGGAATTTATAGGAAAGAACGGGAATTTAGGGGAATTAATGGGAAAAATAAAAAGTTTAATTGATAATATAGTGTATAAGAAAATTTTTTTGTAAAAAAACATGCTAATATTAAAACAAAATGCTAATTAAGTTTATTTGTCCAATAATATACAATATTTTATCACAAATTAACATCACAAAATATTTAGAAAATAGGTGATTATTCAAAAACATCACAGTTATTTTTATAAATTTGCAAAGAAATAAAAATTTTATAACTTGCACCATAACAACTAATAAAGAGTTGTAGAAATGTGTAGGCTAAATTATAGTATATAGAGGGGAAGGGTAGTTAAGTTGAAAACTAGCTTTGATAATAATATAAATTTAACAATATATTAAAAAAAATTGTATTAAAAAATCATAAAGTGCTATACTTGATATTTTGGCGTCCTAGATTTCCAAACAAATATCTTATTTCCCGTTTCCCATCTCTTTAACATAGTAATTATACATTTTAAAATATACATTGTTATTTAATAATACATAATAACAATTATTTAATTTACCTCTTCATTAAAACAAAAGTAGTATGTGAATAGTATGGCAACAAAGTAGTAAAAAAATATTTGAGGTATTATAGCACGACCATATTTAGCTGCAGTTGCACCCTATTAAATGTAATTAATAAGTTTTTTTAAATATTTCTTTACAATAATTGGGGTAAATAGGTTAAACATTTGATCCATAGGCCAATGAAAAGCCCTTCGAAAAATATTATTGTAAAAGGGATTAAGTTCTGGCACATTTACAGGTTCATTTGGTTTAAGTTCTTGATCTTTAAGCCATTGTGCCCTCCATTTTCTTTCCCCATCCGTCATGCCTATTTAACATATAAGCAATGTGTTTATAAGAAAATATATATATTTAATAAAAAAAGTGTAAGAAATGATGTATTTTAAAAAATTTATGTCAACATTACCAGCTAATCTTTCTCGTTCATATTGCATACGCCCTTGTAAACTCATGGGAATATTTGTGCGAAAGCTTGGAAGTTTTCGCAATAAAGGATCCATATAATCTTTAATTTCCATAGTTCCATCCTTATCAACCTTTATGTTAGGTCTTTTTCGCCACTCGTTAACATCAATATCGTCTCCCATGTTAGGATACTCGTTTATTCCATCTTTATCACTGTTAAATTTTTTTACTTCATTATTTAAACAAGATAAGGATGTGTATATTAAGCGTTTGTTGCATATTAAAGGAAAAATTGATGTAAAAATATCATTTTTAATATAGTTTTTGTGCGTTATCAGTCTACTAGTTTGGAGCATTTTAATTGCACATGATTGCCTTCAAGTGACTGGCTTTAATCGAAAATAATTACAAATGATTTAGATTTATACTCCTCGTCTAACGCACAGTAATCTAATGCACAAAAATTGTAATTTAAACATTATTATATAAGTATATCTATTATATATAACAATATAAAGTAGTGTAAATGCATATTAACTTATTATAAAGCAATTAATCTATGAAAGAAAATATATAGACAGCAATAAAATCTTTGAACTTCATATATTATATCCTTAAGATGAAAGAAAATATATATGCAGCAATAAAAAAGTTAATCTTCATACATTATATGCTTAATATATGTTTTTGCAACTTTTTAAAGCATTTTTAACATGATTAAATATAAAATTAATTAGTTATAAGCATTTTTTGCAAATTTTATATTCCGTGACAGTTGAGCAAATACGATTATTTATACAAGGAATTAACCTAATTTATCAATCTCGCACTACCGATTTATATAAGGAATTCTGTCACAAAGGATTAAAAGTATAATATACATAGACTAATAATACCATAGACTGCAGAGCAGTTGTTTTTTTTGCGTTGAAATTTATGAGCAACTCAGGCCCCCCTTTTAAACGTACCGTAAATATTCGCACTTGGGCAATTAAAAATTGCCCAATTAATATATAAAAAATAAAGAAAGCAATACAGATATTTCTTCCTATGCATAAGTTTAAACTTACTTTATTATTTTTCATAAAATTCCGGAAATTAAAAAAATATTTATTTTTGGTCAGATATTAAAATAAAGAAGACAATCACAGTATATTGCAATGATTTAACCAAAAAAAAAATTTATTATAAGAAAAACTTATTGAGAGGAATAGTGTTTCGACTCGTCTCGGTCTCAACAATATCTCGTCTTGTATCGGGAGCCTTTATAAAAATCTCGATCTCGTCTCGATGTAGAAAATTTTTGGTCTCGTCTCGTCGAGTATTCTCGACATGTCTCGACTCTTAAAAAAATTTATATGAAATAAAAATTTCTCGTGTTTTATTATAAATATTAAATAGTGTTAAAATGGCAAACCTTTATCACATATTTAATTATTTTAATGGGTCTATTTTAATTTTCAAATTTCTTGATTTACACCGCCAGTTAAGCAATAATAAGTTAAAAAAATAATCATATAAAATTAAAAAAATAGCATACCATATTATGCTTGAACATTCTATGACCTAACCTAAACTTTTTTGATAAATTCTGTTAATATATAGATAAGATATATGAAATTAAAAGCGGTTAAGACCGTCTGAATAAATTTATCTAAAGGTCAGAAATAAATAAAAAAATCTTTTTAAAAAAAGATAACAGTGTGGTGTTTATTTTTTTGTAAAATAAATCAGAAAATCTAATTTAACTATTCTAAATATAGGTATATCTTTGTACCTTTAATTAATTTCCCTTAATTGTATCCCTTTTTACAGTTTGCCACTATTTAGATTGCCACTTTGGTAAAGTATTAACAAATTATGTTGAAGTATAAAAGAGATAACACTGGTGTACAAAAAAAATTAACCGGAAAACGGTTAGCATATTCCGATAGAGTTTTTTGTGGTGAACACAAATATGTTTTTCATTTTTTTCCTATACGTCAAGTTTTTAGATATTTCGATTCAAAGTTGCGAAAATGACCGTTTTTGACCTTTTTCGATGCTCAATAGAGCGATATTGAATGACTTAAAATTTTTTTATACCTCTAAGCGGTAGAACCAACTTAGAGTAAAACATTGAAAAATAATTTTTTTCCCTATTGTTTTTACTTTTTCCAATATATCGAATATTCAATTAGTCCCTATGATAGCGGCATCCTTTGAGCCTCCCTCCTCCCTCTCTATCTAATTGGGTTTATAACTCTATACTCTTGATGCATGTGAGTGATTGATGGATGATGTGGGGGTGGGGGTGTGTAAAAGTAGTGGCGTAATACGAGCTATTCCTCTAGTAGAGAGGGAGGATGACAGGCGTAGTAGTAGGAATAGTTCGTATTAACCCACTACTCTTGCACCCACCACACTCATCAATCACTTACATGCACTAAGGGTATAGTTTTATATAAGCATATAAGCCAGTTAGATATAGAGAGAGGGAGGCTCAAAGGATGCCTCGATTTCGCATAGGGACTAATTGCATTTTTGATATATTGGAAAAAGTAAAAACAATATGGGAAAAAATCATTTTTGAATGTTTTACCCTAAGTTGGTTCTACCACTTAGAGGTTTAAGATTTTTTTAGCTATTCTATATCGCTCTATGGAGTGTCAAAATGGATCAAAAACGGTCATTTTCGCAACTTTAATCGAAATATCTAAAACTTGACGCATAGGAAAACAACGAAAAACATATTTGTGTTCACCACAAAAAACTCTATCGGAATATGTTGACCGTTTCCCGGTTATTTACACAAGACCATTATTTGTTGTCCAGTGTATTTATCGACCTAACAGAATCCTTATCCCACGAAAGAACATTATATTGAACAATAGACTAGAGAGATAATAGCGCTTTACACAAATTTAGATGTGAAAAGACAACTTTTATGCGTTATAGACATACTTTTCAAACTTTAATTGTTTAATAAAGACTTTATTAAAAATACAAAATTCAAAAAAATGAATCGATAACGATGTAATCAAATCTAGAAGTCAGCATGGACCGCTCCTAGCCGGCCTGTGCCCAAAGGACCTTGGGCCAGAATAGACCTATAAAAGAGTGAATAAAAAGGTAGGCCGGTTGGGCCTAGATAAGTGAAGTTGAAATGCACTTAATAGCTATGTTTAAAAAAATACATTTATTATAATATACCAGGGCTTCGCCCATGATAGGCAGCGGATTAGGGAGCTGCGCCCTCAACATTCCGTCATGGTCCGACTTGGAGTTCGGTTTATCCTTTCGGTACATGTGCCTAGTTTTGGGGTATTGTTTGTACACAACTTATCTATACTTTGTATAAATGTAGCACATTTGATATGCAATTTATGCACGAGATAGAGGGGAAAGATAGAGAATGCCTATGAAGTGGAGGAAGCAATGGTCAAGCAGGGAGTCAGAGAAATTAACACATTGTTGGCCTAAAAGTTAGCCGCCCAAACCAACAAATACTCACACAAGAAAGCGACTGAAAAATAATTACAAATGTTAAGTAAGAGGTTGTTGCAAAAGGTATCATTTATTAAATATTGATTAGATGAAAGTAATCACATATTATCCTTACGGGAAGCCGTATAAAAATAGGCATATAATAAATACATAGCGATGCCTGTTTCGACGGCGCACATTCAAAAATGTCACAGGTGCTCAAAAAAATTAATAATAGGCTTGAAAAAGGCCAAATAGGCTATAATAATATAAGGACAAATTATAGAAAAAAAATATTTTTGATTTACACTTTGGCCTGTTGTCATTTTTTCTATTGGTAGCAGTCAGCAGACGGTCAAAAATCATATAATACATAAGGGCTAAATAATAAAAAAACGAAAAATATTTCCAATCTCACTTTGGCCAGTGGTAATTTTTTCCATTGGTCAGTAACCAGCAAACGGCCAGAAAGCTTATATTATTAATCTTATTAACAAGAACAATATATTATCAACGCAAAATTCAGGTTATTAACAAAAATAAAACAAGATAGTTAATTGGCCCTCTCCGAGATTCGAACTCATATCGGTGGAGACATAGGCTCTTGTTAAAGGTGCGGTGAGACGTGGGAAATATTTGTTGTTATTGGGCATCGTAATGAGGATGGCTTAATCGATTCCAAGCCGTCGCAGGGGTAAACACGACGAAATATGAGATAAATTTGACGTAGGCATATCGGTGCTAAAAAATAGGCTCTTTTTTGGCGAGAGGGTAAGGGGGGGGGGAGCAAATCTAGAGGGAAAAATTAAAGCCAACCAGCGGTCATTATTATAAATTTTCAGGCCAAAAATTATTATTTTTTGTTTATTTAAAGCTAGATACCATAAATGGTGAAACGTGAGGCACAAAAATAAAGATAAATTTGGCCTTTGGCCGGGGTCAGATAAAGTCGAAATAAGCTACGGGTATCATCAATTTACAGGGAATAATTTAGACATTTTGGCAATCATTCCTTATAGAGAAACAACCTAGATAAATTGGCAAAAAAAATTCACAAAGCAACAAAGCAATAAACCAGAATTTTGGCCTTTGGCCGGGGTCAGATAAAGTAGAAGTAAGCAACGGTCATCATTAATTTGCAAGAAATTATTTAGAGAGTTTCGCAATTACCCGTTATAAAGCAACAACCTAGACAAATTAGCAAAAGAAATTATTAAAGCAGCAAATATAAAAAGTAATTTACCAGAATTTTGGCCTTTGGCCGGGATCAGATAAAGTAGAAGTAGGCAACGGTCATCATTAATTTGCAGGGAATTATTTAGCCAATTTAGCAATTATCCGACATATAGCAACAACCTAGACAAGTTGCCCAAATTAGTCGGGCACAAAAAAATAATGGAATTTGGGCTCGGGCGAGATCGAAAAAATTATAGGCAACCAGCGGTTATTGGCTAGTCTATTTGCAAAAGCAAAATAAAAGTGTTTCACAGAAGCATATGTCCACAGTCATTAAAAACCCGTCAAAGTTTCCACAGCAATTATTGAAAAATTACAAGTTGGAATCGATTTACCGCCAGGAGGGAAATCAAGAATAGGTTAAATCACTACCATGGATTATTTAATTTTACAAAATTTGAGACATTTCATGAATCCATACATACCTATATTAATTCAAATTAAAATGATAGTTTTTTAAAAATCTATGATAATATTAGAAGATTTATATTTATTAATCTGTATCACTCACTATTCAGCGCTTTAGTCAAGCGCCTTTTCTTTCTTGGAAAATTAAAATTATATGAAAAGTGCACGAATTAGATGACAATCTTGAATATTATGTCGTATTGAAATTTGATAATTTTTACAATAATTTGATATTATTACTTTGATCAACATATTTTTTGTAAATTAAAAAAAGTCTCTAAAGAACCTTAAATGTATTCCCTAAGGTAAGTAACTTGGACTGAATTTAGTTTAGTTAAATTAAAAAAATGCAACTGTAGTTGAAAAATTATTTAAAATTAACTGAAACCTAACTAGTTCCGTGGTAAAGGAACTATAACATTGGCCCAAAAAGCATTATTTATAGATTAGGGAAATTGCATAGGCGAAGCCATTAAATTTTAAATAATAAAGTTAATGCCATCGCTTGTGCTATTGCGTGTTTGTAAATTATTATTTTCATGCGCTTTTTTAAATTTAATCAATGAAACTAGTATTTACATGCCTATCACGATGGTGTATTTAGTTTACTATTTTTTATTTAGGAATGTATTTAAATTTTAAAAAATATTAAAAACGTTAATGATCTTAATTACCAACATATTGAACCTTGATAGGATCCAACAACTCATCGTCATACTAATTTTATTATATTTATATATTAAAATTGAGGATGGTAAATTAATTTGGATATCTTAAAATATATTCTTTGTTAACAACAATTAATATCGATTAAGATCAACGAGGGAGGGGTTTCAATTTATCAGAAGAGAGTAAGGATATACATAAGTTCGTTTAAAAATATTGATATTTTTGTAAATTCTTTTTGGGAAAATCTTTTATTTTAATTGGGTATTACATATATTAGACGCTAAAATAAAAACTCGGGCCTTCGGCCCTCGTGGGAAGGGGGAGGGGAGAAGGGGAGGGGAGAAGGGAAGGGGGGAATGGAAGGGGGGACGACTCATCTTTACTTCGTATAAATGTATCATATTTGCTATGCAATTTATGGGCGAGAAAGGTGGGAAGGGGCGAGAATGCCTATAGGGGGTATTAAATGCCTAATGATTAATTAATTATTTATACAAATTTTCCATTAATAGGCAAAATGTAATATAGGCAAAATGTAATATAGGCAAGGGTTAGGGTTAGATTTAGTGTTTGCATCTAGTTGCGTATTACATTAGTTTTACGGCCTTTAGTGATTATGGGTCTATCAACATTATATTATAAAACTTCACAATGTTAAGAATTGGCAGAATTGTTGGGAGAAATTTTTGTTGAATTTGAACAATTTTTAATTAAAAAAATCAAAAATTTGGCGAATAATCATTTTTTCTCCATTGGTCAGTACCAACAGATACTCTATAAGTCAATGATAGCCAAAAAATCGGGGAAAAAAACTTGATGCTCACTTTGGCCAATGGTCATTTTTTTCCATCGGTCAGCAGCCAGCACACGGTAAAAATGGATATAAATTCATAAGAGTCAAAAAAAAACGAAAAAAAAATTTTCGAATTACATTTTGGCCAATGGTCATTTTTTCTTTGGTCAGCAGCCAGTGGACGGCCGAAAAGTCGTATTAGCAATGGTAGTAACAGGAACAATCATAATAGTCAAAAAAAAAGAAAAAAGAAACTTGGATTCACATTTTGGCCAATGGTCATTTTTTTCAGCAGCCAGCAGACGGCCAAAAAGTCTTATTATCAATGGTAGTAACAGGAACAATCATAAGAGTCTAAAAAAACTCCGAGATTCTAACCCAAACCCTTGTAGTGGAGGGCATAGGGTAATTATAGCAATTAAAATCAATGTTACCCAATTCAAAAACGAATAGATATACTTATGCATTAATTTAACGTAGCAATTAAAACCCGACCCCGCCCGAAAGCGAGGGAGATAGAGATGAGGGGTGGGGCACCTCTTATGCATTAATTTAAAAAATAACACAGCGAGGGAGATAGAGATGAGGGGTGGGGCACCTCTTTCTCATGCATTAATTTAAAAAATCGATAACCTAATATACCCAATGCAAATAGATAGGGAGGGTAGACAACGGACAACGGACGGACAACCAAAAAACGAGCCCATAAATTGCATAGCAATTAATAATGATTGCCACAGCGAGCGGGTTTTGAATATAATATGATTTATTAATTGCTATACCATTTACCTTAAAAACGATATATATATCGATAAATGTAATGGGAGGGGAAGAAAAAAGAGATGGAGATAAGAAAAGAGTAACAATATTCAAAAAGATTCCCTCACAAATTTTTCCATTGTACTAAAACATTTGAGAACGTTAAAATAAATTAACTTTACTATATTAATTGCTATGCAATTTATGGGCTCATTATTTGGTGTCCGTCCGTCCGTCCGTTGTCCGTCCGTTGTCCGTTACCCTCCCTATCTATTTGCATTGGGTATATTAGGTTATCGCTTTTTTAAATTAATGCATGAGAAAGAGGTGCCCCACCTCATCTCTATCTCCCTCGCTGTGTTATTTTTTAAATTAATGCATAAGAGGTGCCCCACCCCTCATCTCTATGTCCCTCGCTTTCGGGCGGGGTCGGGTTTTAATTGCTACGTTAAATTAATGCATAAGTATATTATATAATAAACATAAATAAAAGTTGTTTACTTTTTAATTGCTATGCAATTTAACTAGTTTTGGGGTTAGAATCCCGGAGTTTTTTTTGACTCTTATGATTGTTCTTGTTACTATCATTGATAATAAGAATTTTTGGCAGTCCGCTGGCTGCTGACCAATGAAAAAAATGACCATTGGCCAAAATGTGAATCGAAATTATTTTTTTCGTTTTTTTTGACTTTTATGATTGTTCCTGTTTCTACCATTGCTATTATGACTTTTTGGCCGTCCGCTGGCTGCTGACCAATGTTATATAATAAACATAAATAAAAGTTGTTTACTTTTAATTGCTATGCAATTTAACTAGTTTTTGGGTTAGAATCCCGGAGTTTTTTTTGACTCTTATGATTGTTCTTGTTACTATCATTGATAATAAGACTTTTTGGCCGTCCGCTGGCTGCTGACCAATGAAAAAAATGACCATTGGCCAAAATGTGAATCCGAGTTTATTTTTTCGTTTTTTTACTATTATGATTGATCCTGTTACTACCATTGCTTTCATAACTTTTTGGCCGGTTGCTGGCTGCTGACCAATGAAAAAAATGACCATTGGCCAAAATGTGAATCGAAATGATTTTTTCCGTTTTTTTTGACTATTATGATTGTTCCTGTTACTACCATTGCTATTATGACCTTTTGGCCGTCCGCTGGCTCCTGACCGATAGAAAAAATGACCATTGGCCAAAATGTGAATCAAAAACTTTTTTTTCGTTTTTTTTGACTATTATGAATTTATATCCACTTTTACCGTGTCCTGGCTGCTGACCAGTGGAAAAAAATGACCATTGGCCAAAATGTGATTCGGAAATTTTTTTTCGTTTTTTTTTACTCTTATGAATTTATATCCACTTTTACCGTGTGCTGGCTGCTGACCAATGGAAAAAAATGACCATTGGCCAAAGTGAGCATCAAATTTTTTTTTCCGTTTTTTTGGCTATCATTGACTTATAGAGTATCTGTTGGTACTGACCAGAAGAGAAAAAATGACCATTGGCCAAATTTTTGATTTTTTTAATTAAAAATTGTTCAAATTCAACAAAAAGTTTCTCCCAACAATTCTGCAAATTCTTAACATTGTGATGTTTTATAATATAATGTTTGTTAGACCCATAATCACTAAAGGCCGTAAAAACTAATGTAATACGCAACTAGATGCAAACACTAAATCTAACCCTAACCCTTGCCTATATTACATTTTGCCTATAAATGGAAAATTTGTATAAATAATTAATTAATCATTAGGCATTTAATACCCCCCTATAGGCATTCTCGCCCCTTCTCACCTTTCTCGCCCATAAATTGCATAGCAAATATGATACATTTATACGAAGTAAAGATGGGTCGTCCCCCCTTCCCTTCCCCCCTTCCCTTCCCCCCTTCCCTTCTCCCCTCCCCTTCTCCCCTCCCCCTTCCCACGAGGGCCGAAGGCCCGAGTTTTATAATTATATTATCTTTATTCTTAATAAAAAAAACAATAATGTATAACAAATTTTTTGTTAATATTTTTAATTTAATGTACATAAAGATCATCTGTATTTATTCCGAACAAAAAATTAGTAGATTATAGAGATTGTTTGTAATTGATGAGGAGGTATAAAAGATGCTGATTTGAGTGCAATTGTTTTAAAACCAATGGTTTTCAAGAAAAGTGTGCGCATATCTCTATTTAATGCCAAAAATTTCTAAAAGTTCAGACAAAAATTGAGTGATACAGCCATATTTATCTCAGCATAATGCTTCACTAAGTTGTATGAATTATAAGTATTAAGAATTATCTTTATAGACATTGGTAATAGTGTTAGGATTAATAGAATGTAAGTAATCGCCAATGAAACCGTCAGCTGGATGTCCGAATTCCACTTTACCTGATTCTTGAACGACAGCTGTGAATAAAGGGCTTGGCTTTACTTTTATACGAGCTTTATACCGACGTATAACGGAAAAATTCATGGCCAACATGATTAACATTGGGCCATATACGAAAGTAATTTCTTTCATTATTTTGTAAACTTGGTATCAGATATTGTCTATGATGACTGGATTTTTATCGTATAATAACCATTAAAACACATACTCAGTTTTTCTGGACAAGTTTGTATCTAATATTTGATTAGTTTTGCGTGTGGAACCTCTCAATGTAACCGGGGCGGTGATGAGCAAAGAGCTTAGGTAACACAATAAAACGGCCAACTGTACAGCTTAATACCGTATTCTACGATAGTGAAATGGTTTGAAAACAGCAAGGTATTTATCAAATGTTAGAAGCAACGTCATGAGGAGGCTAGCTTTTGTAAGCCAAGCCTGTAGTAAAACATTTATGGTATAAACGCTGATATTCCATCTAAGGGTGCATAATAGCGAACTTTTCACATAGATTAAATAGGATCTCATGATTAAATAAAAGTTTTCTATATGCCCAGCGTTAAAAATGAAATGTTCAGCACGTAACAATACAAATTTCTAAATGAGTAATGATATATAAGGCGAAAGTTTGTAGTGGGATATACAAAAAATTAAGAAAATGCTACTCTTTAGAAAGGGTAAACATTACCCTTCGCTTTAAAAAATCAAAACCTTTCACTATAAATTTGCCGACATTAATGTTTTTTGAAGGGTCAATTAGAAAAATGCTTTTAGGTCCCAAATTTTGTTTTCAAATTTTCAGTTTTACGGGTTATGTTAGAATTATTAATGACACTTTAAAGCTAAAAGGAATTTTACCGACCTTAATAACATATACCTTAGTTTTTCATTGAGAAATTCATCTCCCAGTTATAAGTTATTGATAGACATATATAGCGCACCTAACCTAGCATGTTATAGAAAATGGCGGCACGCACAATATAGCAGATTTTATTAAACCATGCCAGCTGCCAATCAGGCGATTAGGCTCAAAAAATTTTTTATACTGTATTTAGTCTTCATGAATTATTTTTTCACTTTATATTAGATTGTACATCCAATTGGGTTAAGATCCCACTTCTGACACCATTTGTCGTGTCCTCGCGACATGATCTACGAATTGAGGGGGAATCGGGGATTCGTTGGGCCGGCAAGTGAAACATTTTAATTCAGGCTGGTCACCATTTATAAGTCTTCCGAAGGCGGAATTGTTTTTTATTTAAAATACGATTATAAATTTTAGAATTATGGGAAAATAATTACTGCTACAAATTTAGAAAATCATTTCAGGCCTGGCAGTTCGACCAGCTCTGATAATACGATTATGGCCGGGCTGGCACTTAGAGGTTAGAGAGGGCCCGAACGGGCTATTTGTAATAAAATTAGGTTCGGGAAGAAAAATTTTAACAAATCTCAATGTGTAAATTTTTAGAACTTTTTATAAATGTCAACTTAGACCTATCGCAAGCATTAAATGCCATCGAGTTACAAAGGTAAAAGAACTGAAAATTTTTTTAAGAAATCATGTTAACTCGTGGTAAATTATTGGGAAGATAATATGGTTTTAATGATTCCTTGAACAAATGCAAGACAATCACAAAGTGGGACCACGTTAACATTTTATATGTGTTGGGTTAGTATTTTCAAATTACTTTAGGATGAAATCTTAGCACATTAGCTTACATTTTTAGGTTCTATTTTAAATTTCCGTTAAACTAGGGTCACTTGAATGTAAAACTATCTAAACACATATATAGAAATCTTTTATTTAGGATTAAACATTTGTTTTATCACACATGTTATTACAATATATAAAGACCCCCCTTAGAGGTCTGCATGGGCCGAAATTTTAGGTTCAAGCCCGGCCCATACCCGCACAAATATTATTATTTTTTGGCCCGAACCCGGCCCGCAAAAAATTTAAAAATTGCGCCGCATCAAGCCGGCACGAGTAAAAACATGTCTAAGTTGTTTCAAAATCATTATTTGTATAGAAACCATTTTATATTGTTCAAAAAATAACTTAGCTATAGCTTATAGGATGTAATTAAAAATTATAATTTAATATTGTCATTTAAAAATAAAAGACTATCTATTCTCAA
Organism: Gordius sp. MW1; assembly: GCA_964036665.1. Lineage (NCBI taxonomy): Eukaryota > Metazoa > Nematomorpha > Gordioida > Gordea > Gordiidae > Gordius > Gordius sp. MW1. Next base: position 2,007,591 of record OZ038532.1, read on the forward strand.
ACGATAATTGTGTTCTTCTCTGTTCTATAAGGCGAATTGCATTAATGAATGTGCGTTCACTCGTAGCACTGGTGGCTAGAATTGACAAAAACTGAAGCTAATTTTGCTAAGTTTTCGTAGCTTAAGTTGGTGTTCTTTCCACCATAAAGTTACATCTAGCTAAGCATCTTCAGGTTTTAGATTTAATTTAAGATAAATATCAGTTCGTTAAAATCGTGATCTTTTCCCTTTCATCATCCTCCCAAATGAATATATCTATATATGTATCACTAATTGTCTAGCGTTGCACACCTGAGCTTGTTTATAGGTGGACGGCTTATTAGAAGAGTCAAGATCTTCTTTCATGAATATCTTTAAATATTCTGATAAGGTAGTTTTTACGATTTTCATCTTCGGGTAGCATTTATAACGTGCGACACTTAGGAACAAGAAAGGTTGATATTTTATGATAAATATCGATAATAAACTTTAAGATTAGCATAGTTTAGGCTCTTGATTTTAATTTATAGACCTCTAAGTCAACAGGATAATAATTACACATGGAAGATGGAAACAAATTTAGGAAGATTTTTAATGATGTATTAAAATTAAAGGGTAATACCTTATAAAGTGTTAGTGTTTTTATCCACTTTTAACTCGATGCTTATCTTTCCATAAGGTGAAAGCCTATTGATTAATAGCTTAATATGTTTTTTGGAAATGCCTTCAAGTTTTTCCTTTAAATCTTTGCCAGATAAAAAGTTGAATATTTTATCAAATATCTCATTCAAACTTTTTATCATTAAATTTTTAAGTTCCACCAGATTTTATTTTAAAAACCAAAAACTTTTTATCAGCAAGATAATAAGTGCATTTTTTTGTTTCTATATTATAATTATAGCATAAAGTTAAATAAATCAAATTTTTCCGCTTATCAAAGCCCAAGCCTGGTCCGCATTTTTTTTTATTGCTCGATTTTAGGCCCGGTGTAGCAGGTTAAAAATTCGCCAGGATATTTGTGCGCCGCAATTTGATTGGTTATAATCAAATTTGATAAATATGATTAGCGTGTGTTCATTACACGTGGAGTGGAGCGTATTTCAATTGGTTTCCTATCGCGTTTTCAATCGAAAAGCATTCAGGATATTTGTACAGGATATTTGTACACTACCAATTCTTACCAAGTAACCATTTAACTTAATAACTTTGATGTAATTATACTTTAATAGTAACTTAAAAGCCAAATATTAGAAAAACTAAATTTTGCCAAGTATCCATCACATTTTTCCAGGATATTTGTACAGGATACTTGTACACTACTAATTCTTAGTAACCATTTAACTTAATAACTTTGATGTTATTATACTTTAATAGTAACTTAAAAGCCAAATATTAGAAAAACTAAATTTTGCCAAGTATCCCTTATCCACTTATACTTTCATAGGAACTTAAAAGGTAAAATATTAGAACACCACCAAATTTTGCCAAGTATCCATTTAACTTAACAAACCTTGGTGAAATTATACTTTAATAGAACTTTGTTTGATATATTAGATCACTTAAATATTATTATTTTATAGTAACTTAAATGGTAAACTATAGTTGCAAATAACCTTTGTCTAATTATACTTTAATGAAAGTGAAACTTTGTTTAATATATTTGATTACTAAATATTATTATTTCATAGTAAATGGTAAACTATAGTTGCATTGCAAATAACCTCTGTCTAATTACACTTTAATGAAACTTTGTTTAATATATTTGATTACTTAAATATTATTATTTCATAGTAACTTAAAGTGTAGGCTATAGTTGAAAATAACCTTTGTCTAATTATACTTTAATAAAACTTTGTTTAATATATTAGATCACTTAAATATTATTATTTTATAGTAACTTAAATGGTAAAATATAGTTGCAAATAACCTTTGTCTAATTATACTTTACTAAAACTTTGTTTAATATATTAGATCACTTAAATATTATTATTTCATAGTAACTTAAATTGTAAACTATAGTTGCATTGCATAACCTTTGTCTAATTATACTATAACAAAACTATGTTTAATATTGTTCGCAATATAGATATTGTCTTTTCAATATTATACATATTAATACATTAAATTTTGCAAACAACTATCACTTAATTTATAACCAGTATTATTTAATACATGATATTTATGCTCAATTAATTTTAAGATGGTAAAATATGATTTTGATGCAATAATACATAGAGGAAGGTGTGATGTGGGGTATTTGATAAAAACCAAAGAGCCTACCTCAAAAGGAAATCAGCTCTTTTCGTATTAAAAAATGAAGTATTATTTCAAAAGAGACTGATTAACTCTGGAGGTGTGAGGACAGGTATTCTATTATATAAACTTATTTTAAGTTGTACTTTTAGAGATGCTGGCTAAAGTGTTGAGAGATCCAATGGAAATCTCAAAAATTATCAAATTACACCTCAATGGGGCAAATGATACAATTCATGCCAAAAGCTTATAAACATTCGATTATCCGCTCACATATGTGCGGGGCATTTTTACAAGAGGATATAAGTGTTGCTATGCAACCTTATATCCACCCATATTCTTCTAGTTCGCAATATCTGGTGGAGAAAGAGATGTGGACACTGGAGGTTTGGTCCACACTAGCGGCAACAGTTTTTAAAATAAATATATATTAACGTTTAATCTTATCAATTGGAATGTGCTGTTTATACACCGAAATTGAACGACGAATTATCAAATCATAATATTTATTTATATCATCGTATCAATCATTTTCAATTTATATTGGATTGTGAATAAAGTTATTTCCACCTAATGATACAATCTATAAAATTAAACATCAAACAGAGAAATATCCTAAAAATTTACACAGAAACTTGAGAAATATTACAAAATTTAGACAGAAATTAATAAATAGAACAGAGAATTATTAAAAAATTTAAACAGAATACAAAAATTTTAAGGTAAAACAGAGAGTAGTTATAAAGTAAATTTTAACAACAGAGAAATATCAAGTAAATTTAAACAGAAAACAGATTAATTTAAAAATCAAACAGAGAAATATTAAGTAAATTTAAACAGAAAACAGATTAATTTAAAAATCAAAATTATTTAGACACTTTTAGCAGTGGCGTAGCTAGCCTTTTTGCCTTGGGGGGGGCTGAGCTAGTCAAGCCATGGAGGGGGACAAAAAAATTTTAACTACTAAAACCTTTAAAAATTAACAAAATTATGTTTTGCCCCCCCCCTAATCCAAAACCTGGATACAACCATGGGTCAAACGCAAATGAAAAATTTTTCCCTCATAAACGTTGGACAAACTTAAAATTCCGCTACTACTTTGTGTATTTTTTCTAATAACATCACACTGGTATGTCTTAGACCTCATGTTTATAGGGATAAAATAAATAAAATTTATTCATTTATAAAGCAAAGTAATGTAGTTGAAACAATATAGAAAATTTCACTTAGTATAATAAGTTTTGTATAAATGAATTGTAAGGGCACAAAGTGGAACTGGGATATTGACAAGAAATCTTTGACATTTTAAAAAATAATACAGATAGTGAAAAAAATATACAACAAAGTTTTTATAAAAACATTTTATTGCCACAACCCCAAAAAGTCTTGGCCATATTATAACAAATTTAATTTTACATATGCAATATTGGCAGCATTTTCAAGCAGCATTTATATCAGGAAAACAATGAGAACATTAAAAGCCTTTTTTAAGGCTAGATCCTCAAAAAGCGTAATTATAACATAAAATATAAAAAAAATTAATTATGAAATAAAATTCGTTTGTGAATGATGATATTATAGATATATTTGCACCCCCCCCCCCCCCTTTACACCGTATAAAAATTAAAATGAACTAATAAATTTAACGGCTAAATGAACCTTCTGTCAAAATTAAATGAATCAAAAGTTTACTTAATAATTTTAGATGAAATTAGAGATGGGAGATGCACAGAACAACTTAGCGTTTGTGTGCATTTTGTTGAATCCAATGGCACACCAAAAGGATTTTTTTGGGAATTTTATCCTTTGAAAGTTTTGATGCGTTATTGTCTACAAAATTCAGGAATTTGTTATTAATATTAATTTATCAAACTTTTGATGGGATATCACTAATAAAGGGGAAAAAATGGTGTCCAAACTATTTTTTGGAAAATCACTGGCTTTATTATGTGCATGTGGTACATAAAAATACGCAAGTTAAACAAATAGCATGTGAGATGGACAATTAAATTGAAACCAGGATGGAATTTTCGTAAATTTAATACTTTTTAATATATTTTGAAATTGTTAAAAAGTTTAAAGCAAGTTTAAAAGCCCAGAGAATTTTTCATTAAATATTAAAATTAGACTTTTAATAGTAGTTCATTACGCCTTTTACTCGATGTTGCAAACGAATTTATAATATCATCCGGGGAATAACATTTTTAAAGTCATGTTCTAAGCTCAATAGAGCTAAGGAAAATAACCTATCTTGTCCAAATGTGATGAAGATATTTTTAATCCATTTTAACAATGAGACGATCCTTCGCATGAGCATGAAGTTATTGGGATAGTTAAAAATATTCTATTGAGGGCAAAATTTTAATAAGTGAAAAAAAAATCATTGCATTTAATTTACATATTTTTTGTCATTATTATTTCGGCATCTTGCAGTTTTAATTCATAATGGTTAATTACTCTGATAAAAAAGACTTATCTCAAAAAAGGGGATGAAGGGTTTCTTTAAACCTTCCATGGGCTTAGCCAAGGAGGGGGGGGGGCAGAGGGGCGGCCGCCCCCCTCTAAATTTAAAATTTTGTTGAAGGCTGAAATTTGAAAAAATAATCATTTTGCCCCCTCCTAAATCATTATTGCCCCCCTCTAATTCAAATTCTGGCTATGCCCATGAAACCTTCTAAGGACCTATATAGATTACAAATTATTTTCGAAAATCTTAGGTTTAATTCTGCTATTATTCTAGATGATAGGATAATATATATCAATTTCGAAATCCATTAATGAATTGGTAGATTAAAAAAAGTAAAAAGTGTCATAATTTTTTGATTTTTTAAAACGTTTATAAGGTACTAAATCAAAAATTGAAGCGAAATCTTTCGCCTTTATAAAGAATTTGATAGTGATCCTCATTTCTAATATCATTTAAAGTTAATATAAGGCTATTAACCGTTGATATTGCATTTATTAAACAAATATTTAGGCTTTATTTTATAATTAAAAGCTATATTCAAAGATAATTATAATCTTCATATTTTTTCTTAATTGAGATAAAATAAAAAAAAATGGCTTATGGGGCCCAGGGGCCCAAAATTTTTCCCTTGGGGGGGCTTATGGGGCCCGGTTTTTGCTCTTGGGTGGGCCCGGGCCCCCTGGGCCCCCCCCTAGCTACGCCACTGACTTTTAGTTATAATTAGTTATATTTTATTAAACTATTTAGATAGAATTATTAATTATATATGCACTGAATTATATGGATGTCATGTAAACGTAATTGACGTGTGTAAAAATTTCAAAGTGTACCTGTCATTAGAACGTGATTGACGTGTATATGCGTATTTCCTACTTAGCGCACAAACTCAACCTTACACCGGTGTCAGGTTATCATATTCACGTATTGTCAGATTCAATTGTCCATCTGACTTTGATTGACATATGTCATGATTGACAGCCATTTTTGATTTTGTAAACAAATTCAAAATTGAATTAAATGAAATAAAATATATCAATTAAACTTAAACATATAAAGCTACTTATTAATAGTGAATCCTTTTTTATGGATTAGAAAAAATTAACAAATTTTAACCCCTATTTCTTAAAATGTGTATTTTATAATTAAATTGCTCAACCATTTATTTTTATATGATCATTCTTTAGGTTTAATTATTTATGTTTTATTAAATTAAAGGGTACTAAGACAATAGTTTAAATTGCATAATTATAATGAATCTTAATTTTTATTAATTTGTTATTTTTTGACCCTATTTTTTATATGTTTTACAGCCATTTTTAATTTTTTAAACAAATTCAAAATTGTAGCTACTTATTTATGATGAATCCTTTTTTATGGATTAGAAAAAATTAACAAATTTTGACCCCTATTTTTTAAAATGTGTATTTTATAATTAAATTGCTCAACCAATTTATTTTTATGATATAATCATTCTTTAGGTTAGGATTTATGTTTTATTATATTAAAGGGTATTGTTGCTTTATTTTTTATATGTTATATTATTACAAAGAGTTTATACAATTCAAACAAATGTTTATGAATTGCAAAGTAGCTTTATTAACAATCTGGAACAAAGAAAACAATACAATATTTAAAAACAATTGTTTATAAAATAATGCTAAAACATATATCTCAAATAATAATAATTTTGGATAAGAGGGTGAATTGACAGCCCAGGTATGATTGATATTGGTTGCTTGACTAAACCATTAGATTGAAAGTGATAGGCAGAGGTGAAGCAATGCTTTGTACCCGTTCACCTTAATTAGTCCCTATAAAAACAATTAACTTATAATTAATCTTTTACTTTTGGGAAGCCAAATAAACAGCAGGTCATATTAAGTTTGGGAGTCATATACAGCAATATGTGACCACATTGGAACAGCATGAACTAATTTAAAAAAATAGTTTATCATGATTAATTTACAACAATGCCCATTTTTTGTTTGGCCTTTCTTTTTAAATAACATTTTTGCTGGATATCAAATTTATCAGATATGATATTAGGTGCAGGGTATTGGTAAATGTCATCTGCAAAAAGACTAGGCATAACTGAATAAGAATATTATAAAAGAAATTGTAATTAACAATAACTTTTTATTACTTTCTTAAGTGATGCTATTTTATTTGTAAAAAGTAATAAATTCTGTATGTTACAAAATCAAATATAATAATCTGAATTTCTGAATCTTTTATAGAAGAAATTGTAACTAACAATAAATTATATTGCATGTATCAATAAATTTCTTACTTAAATTTGAATCTGGCAACACTTGTTTATTATTCTCCTAACGAGTGTTTTCTACGCGTTCAATTGTTCTGTATAAAGTTCATAACCAATGGCGATGTGGCGAAAATCCCGTGATCTTGTTTACTTTTACGCTTGTAGCCAATTAGTGCGTTCTATTACGCACTTGAATCTGACAATACTTGAATTTGACAACCCTACACCGGCCCGGGTTGGCCCGGCCTTTGCAGACCTCTAACCCCCCTCACAAAATTAAAACCTGCCTATACCCATGATATATATATATTTCCTCATTCCATATAGTATAGACTTAAGAAGGTTGAGCTCCATCAATAACTCGTTTACAAGGAATTCGGCAACTGTTTGTAGATTTTGGCGCATTTCCCGGTCAGCACGAATTTTCATATATTTGTAAAGTTTTTGAAATATTTGCTATCAAAGTTGCTAAAATCCACAATTTCGGCCTTTTTCAAACCAAATTGTAATTACAAAAAAATAGATCGCTAATGGGATAGGGGGTAGTATTTTTAGATAAATTTTATGTGCTAGGCATTGATAGAGTAAAAAATTCCCCTACATGTGAAACCTCTTTCTTATCGCGTAATTGTTATAGTAAGAAATTAGTAAGGTTCTTCAAAAATCATCCTTTTATTTGTAACGGGCTTATATATGGTAAAGAAATGGGTTTAGTTTAAATAAATTGCATAACAATAAACAAAAACATTTACAACAATGAGTAACATTATAGCTAGCTAATGTGGTTTTAACATCCGCTAGATGGCACAACATGTTTCAGGGGTTTGAACCCGCCCGAAATAAAATCGGGTTCGTGTTCGGGTTTGGCATAAATTTTGAAATCGGGTTCGGGTTTGGCATAAATTTTGAAACCCGGTTCGGGTACAGGTTCGGGTTCAAGAAATTTTATTATACTAATAATACATTTTTACCTTCAATAAATTATTGAATAGTAACTTAATTTTTAAATAGCACCTAATTAAATTCACATGCCAATTATTTCATCTCATTGTGCATATGTATTTATTGAATTTTTAATGTTCTAATCTATTTTTGGATTTAAAAGCAATAAAAATATAATTATTAAAAGCCATATCATATTATAAATTACACAAAAATATTTTTATTCAATGTATACTTCACATCATGAAATATAAATACAGTTGACACATAAATTATGTATATAGTTTTGATATATTATTTAATCTTACAATTAAAACATCTTCTAAAGTACATATATTTAAAGTATTTTACAATTATTATATAAATTATAGTCTAATATATATCAATTATATATTTAATACTTACAAATAATTCTTGAGATGATTAGTATGGATTAATGAATGAAAAATGCCAAAAACATAAAAATAATAAAATTAAAATCATATAGTTTTCTTCGTTTCGTTACATTCTCATGATAGAGAAAACTCAGATATTCAATTCCATTCACAATATATTTTTCAATTAAAAACCCGACCCCGACCCCTTTTTGTATTCATCGGGTTCGGGTTTTAAGGGTATTTTTAAAAATGGGTTCGGGTTCTGTAAAACATCGGGTTTTACCCAGTTCGGGTTCAGGGGTTCGGGACAAACCCCTGGTTTCAGCTATCGTAGATGAATAAAAAATATTTATTAAACATCAAGAACGATAGGGCAGACCAAGGCAATCGGTCGGAAACTTTTCGAGATCCTGGCGGCCAAAGAAAATTGAGTTACATTTTTTAAATATAAATGATAGGTTTAAAATAATTTTAAATATTGCGACACACCCCATATATTGATGGATGAATCAATTATCACTTATTATAAACATTAAACTGCAAAGTAGTTCACAAAGGGTAATCCTTTTATTTTTGGTCTTAAGAAGTGATGTGCGATCACTAACCGCTATCTTGTTAGCTGAAAACCTTTCAAAGGGCTACGTTATTGTTCATCAAAATGAAATAGGATTAGGAGTGGGTGTCATAATTAACTTAGATTAAAGACAAACTTTAGATTTTATCCTTTATATTTTGACAATTTCTTTACAATCAATCTCTAAATCGTATTTGCTCATTTGGTCTAACGCTCGGAATCTAAAATTTGCAAAGAATGCTTTTAACTAATTAATTATATATTTAATCATGTTAAAAACGCTTTAAAAGGTTGAAAAAACATATATTAAGCATATAATATATGAAGATTAACTTTATTATTGCTGCATATATATTTTCTTTCATATTAAGCATATAATATATGAAGTTCAAATTTTTTATTGCTGTTCTTACCATTATAAAAAATTTGAATTGAAATTATCGAGAAAAAATGATATGTAAAAAGGGCGCACTGTTGTTTGTTAATTTGAAACAAAAGAAGCATAAAATACCAAACGCAGACCCGTTGTTTTCTTTCACCCAGGAGGAGAACGTTGAAGCAACGCGTTTTTATGATATGAAATATGTCAACAGAATTGGAGAATGTTTAGCCTAGGTCATAAATTTTCATAATTAATAAGGTCCAGTTCCAAAAAACGTTTAAATCTTAGAAGGTTAGTCAGAGACACCATAAAGAGTTATCGCTAAAAAAAATGTGATCCACGAGTTGTATGATGCAAAGCATCCATAATTTTATGCTTAGACTGCACAATGTCAGACCTCACATTTATTGTTGATCGTTGATCATCCCATTTTTGAGCATTGCTTTAAGCTAATCTTATTCATTTAACTAAATTTACTTATATATCGCCCATGGGCGTTCCCTTTTGAATTAGGGGGGGGGGGCAAAACGTTTAAAGGTTCATTTAGAGGGGAGCAAAGCCTAATTTTTTTTAATTTCTCAATGTTTTTGCATTGAAAATTTTTTTCCCCCGTAAATTAGGGGGGGGGGCCCTGCCCCCCCCCTGCGTACACCCATGATTTCGCCCCAAACCTGCTGGTCGGAAGTAGGCAATTTATCACAAAATGTTTGGATACTTGAGCCTATTGAGATGCAATCGTTATGATTTATAGAAGTTAATGGTACCTGTCGAGTTGAAATTTAATTTTATACTTCTAAAAAGTAAAATATTTATATAATTTATTAAAAGTTGTATGATATCTTAATAATTACAATGGTTCATCGCCACACAGTAATAGAATTTGTGTGTCAATTAAGTGATTTAATTGAAATAATGCCGCAAAAAATAATTAAACCTATATATCAGCAAAGCTATTCTAATTACACCATTTTTTGATGCAATCTCTAAATTTTACAAATAGGTTAGGATATAAAATATTCTTTAATAACTTTTTAATCAAAGAGCTATATCATTTAGGCCATTCTTTTTTGTAATTAAAATTTACACCAGTATTCTACAATTAATATTTTGTCTTTATTTTCTAAATTCTAAAGAATATATATAAATTATACTATTTTAGAATGCAACTAATTATTAACATTTATTTTGTTCATTATTGAATGACGTCTAATTCAATCCGATTCTTTGTATTAATGGCGTTAGTAATTTGTATTCAAGCTTACAGGAGACTGAAACTTGATAACCGTTTATATATTTTTTTATAAATTTGCTTTCTTAAATATCTAAATATATATATATTTCAATTAAATTTGACATTTGTTCAATGTTATTCAAAATTACATTTACATAATATCTATCAGAAATTGATGCTTAAATATAAGTTCATAATCAAATTTGATAAAGCCTTTACTTTTTTAAGTCCCAATAGTCCAAAAATTCTGATAAAATTTAGGTTCGTAATAGAACGTCTACAAATTTAATAAACCTTAATTATAGCAAATAATTTTGCACATCTAGTCTCAAGCATTTTCTCTTATTAATAACTGGATATAAGATTGTAGATTAACGATTGATTAGAGCTTAAATTAGTGAATTATTTTAATACATCTACAAAAATATTACTAAAACCTAATATATTTTAAAAGGTTTTTGCAGATGGCGACCCGATCCTGGACCTTGCAATCCTGTATGGGTAAAGTTCTATTACGACATAAGATATGGGAGTTGCAGGTTATTTCACTACGGTTGTAAAGGAAATAAAAATAGATTTGAATCCTTGGGTGAATGTTTGCAAGTTTGTGGGCCACCAAATTATTAATGTTAGAAAGTTTTGTAGTTTTTGGTCAACTTTATATTTGTTAATGCTATATACTAATTGTATGTACTTGTAAATTAATGTTTTTTACAAAATGAATAATATTTTTTACATCATATGATTTCATTTAAACACGGTTATTATAAAATTGTTCAAAGTAATGTCTATATAAATTAACTCTGAGCGCCCCGAAGTTTGGCATAGCTAGGATTTGAATGGGATGGGATGACAAAAAATAAAAGTAATGTAGGAAGATCAGAATAAACCATTCATTAAATTTAAAATAATTTCTAATTTAACCATCGAGAGTATTCGTGGGGTATTTTGGTACCCCACGCAAATTATAAATTTAAATATAAAACGCAATTTAAGTCTAATAAATCTGGCCTTTTCAGTAGCTTATTATTTTATCAAGAACTAGGTTAGGTGAAAATTTCATAGGTTTTGGCTCAATACTTTTTAAAATATAGAAGCTTTTTGGCTCGTGGGGTTCTGTTATACCCCACAAATACTCTCACGTAAGTTTTTTTCTATATGAAAAAATGTATGTATATTTTTTTTATGAAGATATCTTTTACAATTTGTGTTTTTAATACATTTTGAACATTCTTTTAATAAAAAATCATGTTTATTTTGATTTATTTTAAGTTATATGATGTCAAGAGGTAAATGAGGGGAAGCTCTAAAATAACCAAAATAAAAATGGGGGTCCAGAAAATTGTTAATAAGTTTTGTAATGTTGATTAGATTTATATCAAAATTTATACCATCAATCTTAAGACCTTTATAAACATATGTTTAAAATTTCAAAGGTTTTCAAGGAATACTTTAAAAATTATAAGAAGTTAAAAAGTGGGGTAAAGTTATACCCCACGAATACTCTCGCGTTCGGGGTTTTTAGGAATACTCTCGAGGGTTAAAGGGAGAGAGGCAGACGGTTTTAATCAAACCTAGCAAAATAATCGATCTTTCTTAATTTATCAAAATTAAATCTTGATATCAGCGTGATAGGTCACGCTATAAGTGCCCAATTAATTAATAAAGATTTTGATAATTTTCTCAAAATTTAGACACATTGTTTTGTAAGTTAAATACAAAATATAGCGACAAAAAGTTATTTGGACACACTTCTAATTATATTTTATGGAATAGGAAACAAATTTCCAGATCCGATATTTCAATTGAAAAACATTTTTCTTATCCCTAACTGCATTAGTAAATTCAATTGTTGTAATATTTACATATAAAAGTGACATTATGAAGCTTGATAAATATGTTGAAAAGTATAGTTCAAGTATAAATTACTAAAAATCCACAAATGTGATTTCGATTGATTGAGACTATTAAATGGAGGTGGATTATATGCTGGTTTGGGTAAGGCAAATATCGCTACACAACTTTACACTTTTTGAAAATATAAAATGAAAAAAAATCTAAATTATAAGTTCAATTGATTGATTTCTAAAAATAATCTAAATTATAAGTTCAATTGATTGATTTCTAATCACTATCGTCAAATAGCGGATATTTCAATAGCCCATCATTGCTCTAAAGGGGCAATGCTCAGTTGAAATGTAGTTTAAAGATGGTAGCTTTTTCAATTTTAGGGTCAGATCCATCTTTCATATTTGACTTAAACGTATTGATTTTTGGCCAAGATGTGCTTTGTAATTGAAAAACAAAAAAATATTTTTAATTAACACCAGATAAACAATTAAAAAAATCTTAACCGAGCCAGAAATACCTTGTAGAGGCGGTTGAGCTTGTGTACTCTCGTGGTCCAAGAAGCTATACCTTTGGTAGCCAAATACCAAATAAAATTTCTGTGTTTGTTACTGGTGGGGTCACCCTAGTGGCAAAGATTATTGGTGAAGGTTCAGATTAAATTTTCTAGGCTTTTGAGGGAGTACTAGTGAAATGGAAGTGCTAGATTAAGCCTATCAATACGAGTAGTCTGAAGAAAAGTTAAATTCACCAAGATGACGGCATCATAAAGAATAGTAGGGTCAAGCGTCCAAATCTAACCTAGTTCCATCAGACCTGGAAAGCCGAGATATTCATACTATATAAACCAAAATGTATACTACAACAAAATGAAAACCAAGCTAAAGCGTCCCCCTTAAACGATGCGGGCATTCTTCGCCTGGAATATGTGGGAAATAAACGAAGGCTACCACATTCTCAACAAACGGAAGCGGTTAAAGACATTAGTTTGCGTAGGATAAAGTTTGGGTCATGGAATATTGGTACAATGACTAGCAAGAGCAGAGAATTGGCAGACGTTCTAAGGAGGAGAAAAATCGATATCGCTTGTAAACAAGAGACCAAATGAAGGGTCAAAAAGTAAAATACATAGGTGACGGATAAAAATTATATTTTTACGGCACACAAACGCATCGGAATGGAGTTGAAATAGTGCTCCCGGAGAAATTTCAGCAACTGTCGTCGACGTCAAAAGAATCAATGACAGAATACAGAATTATGGCGATACATATTTGTTATAAATCTACTACGATAAACGTTATATCAACATACGCCCCTCAAGATGGATGCTTAGAGGCGGAAAAATATTGTTTTTGGATGGAGCTTGAAGCTATTCTATCCCAATTTGGTTAAGAGGGACTCATAATTATTGAAGCGGACCTCAATGGACACGTGGGCAAATTAAGGAGGATTTGAAAGAAATCACGGTGGTCTGGGTTACTGTTTAAGAAATGAAAGAGGTACGGAAATTCTAGAAATTGCTCAAGCTTTTGACCTTGCAATAGGAAACACATTTTTCAAAAAGAGACAGGAACATCTTATAACATACAAAAGGGGCAGCTGTACCATTCTTATAGATTTCTTTATAGTCAATAGAACGCAATTATAATATGTTCAAAATGTTAAGGTAATACCGAGTGAAATATTGGCCTGCCAACACAAGCTGTTTGTGATTGACTTTGGAAATATTAAATGTCAATAGATCTTGAATGACTTCCTGGCATTTGATTGATAATTATGTGTATAAGTTAAATGTAATTAGCAATTATATTTAAGTGTTTTTTTAATTAAGAAGACCCATAACCCGACGTTTTATCAAACTAATATTTTTTTTAAACAGGGAAGTAATAAATGTCATTAAATTTTGAGCGTCTATCTTACAAATATCAGAATGATGATTATGTATATATGTCATATGAAATTAGCAAGCACATATAAGGGTTTTAAAATTTATTTAATTAAGCCTACATTTTATCAAATTAATATTTTTTGGACACTGGGAAGTATTAAATGTTATTAGATCGTGAATATCCACCTTAAAAGTATCAATGATAGTCTTTATATTAGTGATGTGTAATTAGCAAATAAATTTAAAGGTTTTTTTAATTAATCTGAATTCTGAATGGTTTATAACCCGACATCTTATCACATTAATATTTTTAAAGGACTGTATTTAATGGAATTACATCTTAAAATTATATCTTAAAAGTATCAGAATGATGATACTTTTATATAAGTCATATGTAATTAGGAATAACAATTAAGGGTTATTTAATTATTCGGAATTAACCCTACATTTAATCAAATTAATACTTTTTAGATACTGGGAAGTATTAAATGTCATTCAATCTTGAATGTCCATCTTAAAAGTATCAGAATGAGAGTGTTTTATATAAGTGATATGTAATTAACAAATAAATTTAGAGGTTTTATTAATTAATGTGAATGGTTTATAACCCGGCATTTTATCACATCAATATTTTTATAAGACTGTATTTAATGACATTACACATGGGTGTACCCAGGTTTTGAATTAGGGGGGGGGGCAGATTATGTTTAAAATTTTTTTTTCAAAATTGCAAAAAAAAAGGTCTCGACCCTTCACTATCCAAATATTTTCCGGCGACCGAAAAAAAAGCAACGGGGGGGGGGCAGGGGGTCCGGCTGTCCCCCTCTGGCTAATAAGGGGAGGGGCAAAACATATTTTTTTTAAATTTCTAAGTGTTTTTGTTTTAATTTTTTTTTTAAATTAGGGGGGGGCCCTCCCTGCCCCCGCTGGGTACGCCCATGACATGACATCTTAAATGTCTATCTCAAAAGTATCAAAATCACGATTAGATAAGTCATATGTAATAAGCAAATAAATTTTAAGGTTTCTTAATTTATCTGAAAGGCTTATAAGCCGACATTTTCTCACATTTATTTGTGTGGAACACTGAGAACTATTTTATGCCAATAGATCTTGATAGTCTATGTTAAAAGTATCAAAATTATGATACTTTTATATAATTCAAATGTAATTAGCAATTACATTTCAAGGTTTTTAAATTATCTGTATGACCCATAACCCGACATTCTATCAAATTAATTTTTCTTGAACACTGGGAAGTATTTTATGTAATTTGAATAACTCTACTATTAAATGTGTATGAAATATGATAATGTATAAAGTCATATGTAATTAGCAATTACATTTAAAGGGTTTATTATTAATCTGTAAGGCCCAAAACCCGACATTTTATCAAATTAATATTTCTTGTACATTGGGAAGTATATTATGTCATTAGATCTTAATAGTCTATCTTAAAAGTACCAGAAAGATGATAATCTATATAAGTCATATGTAATTAGAAATTACATTTAAGCGTTTTATAATTAACCTGTTACGCTCATAACCCCACATTTTATCAAATTAATATTTCTCGTACACTGGGAAGTATTTTATGTCATTAGATTTTAATAGTCTATCTTAACAGTATCAGAAAGATGATAATTTATATAAGTCAAATGTAATTAGCAATTACATTTAAGTGTTTTTTAATTAATCTGTAATGCCCGAAACCCGACATTTTTACCAAATTAATATTTCTCGTACACTGGGAAGTATATTATGTCATTAGATCTTAATAGTCTATCTTAAAAATATCAGAAAGATGATAATTTATATAAGTCATATGTAATTAGCAATTACATGTAAGTGTTTTTTAATTAATCTATAATGCCCAAAACCCGACATTTTACCAAATTAATATTTCTCGTACACTGGGAAATATTTTATGTCATTAGATTTTATAGTCTATCTTTGTAAGATAGATGATAATTTATATATAAGTCATATGTAATTAGCAAATACATTTAAGTGTTTTTTAATTAATCTGTAATGCCCAAAACCCGACATTTTATCAAATTAATTTTTCTTAAACACAGGGTAGTATTTTATGCCAATAGATCTCAATAGTCTATCTTAAAAGTATCAGAAAGATGATAATGTATATAATTCATTTTAAATTAGCAATTACATTTACGTCTTTTTTAATTAATCTGGAATGCCCAAAACCCGACATTTTACCAAATTAATATTTCTCGTACACTGGGAAGTATTTTATGACATTAGATCTTAATAGTCTATCTTCTTACAATATTAAAACATATAATTATAGCAATAATATAATCTATAGATAATGATATACGAATAAAAGTTATACTAAATTAAACTATTCATATTTCATAAATTCACATATAGGACAATTTATTTTCTCTATTTCACCATAACCAGTAATTTTTTTCATTGATAATGGTCCCAAGAGGATTGAAATATGGGGACACATTTTCTCCCTCTTTCTTTATCAATGTTAAACAACCAAATAAATCCTAATTTCGTGTATAAGAATTTTTATGAGAATAATCATTTTTCTAAATCAAATTGAGCTCTTGAAAATGGAAGGCAATTAAGACAGGGTTCAATGTATATCATAAACATACGCATAGGGAGGCAAAAGAATAACCCCCCCCCCCATATTATTTCTTAAATAAATTTGATACAACTCCCTAATTTAAAATTATCGCTTGATTTTTAAATTATTACCATTCTTAAGGCGATCATCTAGGTAGAAACCTCCACGAGCGGGCCAAAGCCCGACCCGGATTCGAGAATTTTCGTGTCGGGCTCGGGCCTTAAATATCAGAGGCTTTAAAAACCCGGGCCGGGTGTTATATATTTATCGCCTCAACATAGTTGTTAAGCACTCTTTTATTCTGTTGGAAATAATATACCACATTTTAAAATAAATTAAACAATAATTTCAATAAATATTTATTCATTCTTTTCCCGCTATCTTTCATCTACCGCCAATTTTGTGTTAAACAAATTAAAAAATAAACCTATTGATTTTAAAAAGATTCAACGGATTAGGATGGTAAGGAATCGGTTGATTCATAACACTGCACCACCGTATTACTTACTCTTAGCTCCCATCCCCTTATTATAACTATCAAACTTTCCTCTCCCGTACAACTGTGATTGCACATTAATTAATTACATAGCATTTTTAGTTTATGAGGGAAAACACCGATTAGCCTGGCAGATAAAAGTGTAACCAGCTGGTGACGCAACTTTAGATCTTCTCAAAAACCACTGGAGATAAAATGTAATTTATATAAAATTTAAAAAATTGGATTGGATTAAATTATCTTATACAATTTTATTACTTCTTCTTCATTAGTTTTTAAATTAAAGTCGTTCAAAAATCGTGAAAATCTCCGACATGCCATCTTCTATCCATTATTTATGTAAACTTAACAATGATTTTGCAACTTAGTCGACACATTTAAAACCTCTGCAATTATTCCAACATTTTGAGTAATTTCAAATTATATGGATACTTTAAAGACTTTAAAATTTGCCTTAAAGTTGAACGACACCTACTGCCTAGCATAAACTTTTTAATGATTTAGTTAAAAAGAATCTATTAATGTTTTATCTTATTTTTCTTTGCAAAAGTTGAGATTGTAAAGGTGTAGAGAGGTAATTGAAGTGTGAAGTGCCTCCGGGGATACGTTATTTACCGATGTGTTGTCAATCAAATTACCGTTAATTGGTTGTAACCTATATATTCGTTTGATATCCACGATTTAGACATTTACTATTTTTGTATCCCTTTGTAACGTGTATTAAATAATATTCCCAGCCGTAACAGTGGCGACGTGAAACAGAAACCTACGCGGAGACGCAGAATTATAAAATAACGGAGAACATCGACGCTTTTATAACACAATTTGAGCTATTTCTAAGGAGCGGGAATAAGCACGAGACAGACGAACAAAAAGCGGCTGTGCTACTAACCAGCCTCGTGGGGGAGGCGTTCCAATTAATATTAGAGGACTATAGACCTCAAGATTTGATAGGAATTACATACAAAGAAACTAAAAATCGGCTAAGAAAATTATTCCAGAGGGATTCATGTGCGAGGGTAAAGAGGTATGAATATTCAAAGGTGCGTTAAGGCCAGGGAGAGACGATAGACGCGTACGCAAATAGACTCAAAAGCTAACAGCTGCAACTTCGGAAACGAAGAATTACAAAACAGATTTGCTGATCAATTTATTATAGGATTACGCAAAAGAAGCTTACAGGCAAGGCTGTTGGCAGAAAACGACATCAAATGGAACCATCTACGCGAGCTGGCGATAATGTCCGAGACAATAAATGGGGGGGGGGGGGGCTAAGCACCTTGCAGGATGTGTTTTGGAGTGCAGTGGCGAGACGGGAAGCGTGGCCTGGGTCGGTCCGGATTCCCAGGTATCATGCTTTAGATGTGTTAACAGAAGATATATATTTTAATAACGAGTTATTCCAATGCATCTTTGATACCGGCGCTACGGCTAGTGTTGCGATCTCGTCTCGTCTCGGTCTCGAAAGCAAAATCTCGTCTCGTCTCGGGTGCGATTATTAAGCGATCTCGTCTCGTCGCGGCCTAGAAAAATCTCGATCTCGTCTCGTCTCGACGAGAATTCTCGTCTCGTCTCAACTTTTAAAAATAATTATACCACATATTTTTTTTCTGACTCTCATTAATTATTATATAAGATATAAATTGGTCATAATGGAACCAATTTTTTATCTCAAACCCTAAAACACAAGCTAGATGGGTATCTTAAGGTAGGAAGCATTTAGAGGTGTTATATACTACTTGCCTCGAAGGTGTAAAGTTGCTAAACAATAACTTGCATTTCCTGGCTAAGGCTTAAAAGGATAAAGTTTAATAATATCATCATATTTTAACATAATGAATTTATTGAGATGAGGCGCATAATAGCTTTTTGTTTTTCCAAAAAATGTTGTGGAATTAAAAATTTTATATTATCTCTCCTGGGTAAATTTAGAGATGGATTTATAGACTTAAATAAGGATATAGTCAAATCATCATCAAAAAAGTTGAAGGGTAAATATTTGACAGCACACCACTGCACACGTTTATTTTCAAATTCTGTTTGCTTAATCGGCCTCTAATGAGTTAAAAATAAAAAGTTAAGAGGGGTATGGTAGTGTTTTTCAAAATAATAAATCAATTAATAAAAAAACAGTAATTTTAAAAAATAAATTTCATGAAATTTGTCCAATGCATTAGTGAAAATAATATTTCATAACAAATTATATAATATATACAATTATTTAGTCATTTTTAAGGAATATCTTTTATATATAATAACTGTTATATGCTTACATTTCCTGAAGCAGGTTGAAAAAAAGTTTTTGGGCAGTTTTGATTTCTTGTTACTTGAGTAGGGTAAAGGTCATAGTAATCCATGTGATGGTAAACGTTTAAGATGTCGTCGAAGACCTGAAGTATTGTTATCAGTCATTTTTACTTCTTTAAAGCACAATTTACACTTCCTCATTTTATTTGATTCATCGTTGGATACTGTGAAATGTTTGAGCAGCTCGCTCTTTTTTGTGTTGGGTGATAAACTTGTTGCGCATAAATCATTATAGGTCTAAATAATTTAATATTATATAAGCCATACAAATAAGTAACAAATGCCTAATTAATTACTCAAATACCCTAATGGCTACTAACACTATGTTGTCTATTAAGATTATATTACAAATTTGTAATTTGCGCGAAGCGGATAATTAGGTCCGTAAGTAATTACAATCAAAAGTTTCAAAATCATATTAATTTGCATATAGTACCCTAAATTTAAATCTCATAAAATAAAAATTCTTAATTAGCTAAAATAAGACTTAATAGATAAAAATTAAAGTCGAGATCTCGCCGATAAAATCTCGTCTCGTCTCGTCTCGAGGTCAAAATTCCCGTCTCGATCTCGACTCAATTTTTCAAAATCTCGTCTCGTCTCGGTTTTTCGAGACAAGACGAGACGAGACCGAGATTTTTCTCGGTTTTTCCGCATCACTAGCTACGGCATCAATAATACCGGCGCGAAGATGGGCGAAGGAGATCCCACGCAACAAGGAGCCCGTCCCGACGGTGTACGCGTACGGCCACGAGAAAATAAAGATCGTAGCCAAGGTGCAAGCCAATGTCTGAATGGGTAACACGAGAAAACAGCTGTCGTTATTGTTGGCAGTAGTGATGGTGATTTGCTCCAGGGAGCGTTGCTCACTGTGAGCTCTGACCCCTCACAAGCATTGTGTATCCTACTCTACTCATGAGGCTGTTGATGTATCAGATGAAAATGCTCGAGAGGCTAAGGGGTAGTAGCAAAAAGTAACTCATGTATAGAGCTGTGTGCCTGAGCAGCATTATAGGTTAACTAACAAATTTAATATAAGCAAATGCTATGAGCAAGCAGTTTCTCTAAACTGCTCATAGCATTTCATATGTGATAGTGCGATGAAATAAAGCCTGTTTTGTTTTAGTAAATTCTGTTTTTCAACAATAATTATGGCTATTTGAATGGGCGTAAGTACGATTTCCTCAAGGGGGGATTATAAAATTTTTAAGATCAAATTTTTTTGTAACTATTTTTTTGGGGGATCTAAATGTGTTGTTTCCTAAAAGTTTAAAGTGATATTCGAGTAAAAATAATTAAATACAAAAAGTAAAATTCCAACAGTTATTTTTTTTATAAATATACAATGTTAAAATTATATAAATTGAAAATCATGGGAGGGGTTCTAACCGGAAAACCACCCATCCCTACGCCAATGGTGATTTGTTATAAATTTATATTTTTTAAGGCGAATTTTTTTTTGCATTTTTTTATATATGGCTAAAATATGTTTAATGATATTAAAATTTATTTTTTATACACCAAAAATTTATTTAATTATCAATTTTTGCTGTCTCTCCCAAATGGTAATAATTTTTTTGACAATTTTAATAAGGTTTAACTTTATATTTTATCGTTTTTAAAAACAAGTATCAATGTTAGAATTTTATTGAAGGTGCGAACTAATTTTTTTTCGATTTTCCTTATATATATCTAAAATGATTTTTAAATTTTTTTTTTATAAATGGCGAAATTATGTTTATTGTATAAATATTTTTTTTGACATTTTTAATATGACTTAATGTTTCTAAATTTATATTTAATAATATTTTTAGTCCAGGTCACAATGCAAAGTTTTATAAAAGGTGGGAAATTTCGCTTTATAGAATATTTTATATAGATGGCTAAAATCTGTTTAATGATTTCAAAATTTAAGCCTTTATACAAGCCAAAAATATGTTTTATTGTTTTAACTATAAATTTTTGAATATTCTGTCTCACCCCAAATGCCAATAAATATTTTGAAATTTTTAATATGGTTTACAATGTAGTAGTTTTATTAAAGGTGTGAATTTATTTTTTTTTGGCAGAAGGTTTTGAAAGTTATTGTTTGAACCATGGCAAAAATATTTTTATTTTATTTACATATATTTTATTTAGATGTCTTATATCTTTTTTTAGTTCAAATTAAAGTATTGACACCAAATCAACTCCAAAATTGACTCATCTGTTAATGAATTATTTGCCATAAATTTTTTGGGTAAAGCCAATAATAAAATATGGAGAGAGGAGGACTTTTTAAAATAAAAATAACGTTTCATGCTATGAGAGATAGAGAAGAGGGGATAGGCGATATGTCACATAAGACTTAAGTAATTAACACATTTGCTGAGCAGATTAATTGCGAATGATACATAATTATTTAACACATTCGTTGAGCAAAATGGATGAGCAATATGCTATCAGCAATTGCTCGTACAAAACTACTTTTATTTAAAGTTGTTAACAAACTAATATTCCTATTGCTTGAGCTTGTATTTGCTGTTTCAACTTAACCTTTTAAGCATTTTACCCCTCTTGATGACAAAGCTTATGCGTCCGAGCACATATGCTAGCTATGTGTTTACGTCCAAGTCGGAGCTTTAGAGCAACTTAACTACTATAGTTGGCAGACGTAGCTGGGCCGCCGTTGTGCGGGATTGATTAGATCCAAGCCACAAATCTGGCGACGAATACGTTGGAACTCGAGAGCTGCGGCAGAACATTCGCGGTCAATTAAGTGGAAAGACCGAAGGATACTAATTCTGCGATCCAGCACGTGATGAAGCACTGGGATGACCAGCTAAAAAAATTCCCAGAAGTAGTCAAGGGAATAACGGTGGAAGTACCGTTAAAAGAGGGCATAGATCCCGTATTTATCCCCGCACGAAGGGTGCCGACGGCGTGGAAGAATGAGTAAAAGAAGAGGTAAATAAATGGGTAGGAGACGGGGGTAATAGAACCAATCGATTTCTCAAGATGGGCCAGTCCAGTGGTACCCGTAAAAAAAAGCGATGGGAGTCTACGATTATGCATCGATTACCGGTTTACGATAAATAAATACGCACAAGGTTTGTTAGACCCCTTACCCAAAATCGACGATTTGTTAAATAAACTCAATAACGCGTGTTGTTTTACTAAGCTTGACCTAACTAAAGCGTACCTACAGCTTGAATTAGGTCCAGAGACAAGCTATGACTATCTCCACGCACAAGGGCTATTTAAAGTTAACCGGATGCCTTTTGGCTTAAATTGTGCCGCGGCTATTTTCCAAAAAACAATGGATCAAATATTGGGAGGCATGGAGGGGGTAGCGGTATACATCGACGATATACTACTTGCAAGGGAAACGGAAGAAATCCACAACGAGCTTTTTTTCAAAGTACTAGAAACGTTACAAAAGTGGGGGGTTTGTGCCAAACATTTCCAAGAGCATCTTGTGGGCTAAGGAGGTAACATTTTTGGGATACGTAAAAAGTAACAAGGGGATTCAAATCAACGACAATAAAGCCGAATTAGTCACGCAGTGGAAAAATTTTACAAACAAAAATGAAATAAAATCATTCCTTAAGTTAACACCATATTATTCAAAGTTCATTAAGGACTACGCCAAAATCGTGCACCCGATTCAAAAACTCATAAAAAAAACGTGACGTACCACTGGGGTTGAGAACAGGCGCATTTGAAGCCATCAAGTCCGCGCTTACAAAAGCCCCCGTACTAGCATACTTTAAAGGAGATCGGGAGACTGGCCTGGTCGTAGACGCCTCTGGTACAGGGTTAGGGGCCATCTTACAGCAACGAGCACCAGGAGAGAATGGAGAGTGGTGGCTTCTACTTCAAGAGTGTTAAACGATAGTGAAATCCGGTATTCGACGATCGAACGAGAGGCGCTTGCGGTGGTTTATGGACTATAAAAGTTCAATGAATATATACAAGGACGATGCGTTACTATTATGACGGATCATAGACCGCTAGTATATATATATATGATAAGAACAAAAGGGGCAAGGAACAATGGTCACCACGTCTAACTAAGTGGGCGCTCATGGTATCAGGCTACACAACCATATTTGGTACAACAAGGGATCCGAAAACACGGCAGATTTATTGTCCAGAAAACCGAACGAACACGCGGATCATGTTAGCGAGGAAATGTCAGAAGACTCGACAAATCCATTTATATCATTGAAAGTAGTGAGACAACACACCTTGGACGATCCGGGGCTACGCCAGTTAAAAGAGTGGATTAGAGGTAAACAAAACATAATGGTCACTTATGGTCTAAAACGCTCCTAAGAAAAACACCTGCCAAAGTTACATGAAGCAAAAAACATAATATTTTACAAAGGGGGACGAATATAATTCCGGCTAAGTTAAGAGGAGCGGTACTCCAAAGACTACATAGGGGTTACGTGGGTATCAAGCGAATGCAAGAAGTGGCGTGGCAGTATATATGGTGGCCTATTCTCGACGATGACTTATTGAGCGTAGCGAAAGGGTGCCGGAATTGCAATTACACTGCCGTCGGCGGGGAAGAAGGCACCGTTGATAGAGTTTCAACCTAGCCATAGACCGTGGGTTCAAGTACATATCGATATCATGTGTCCTCTCTCAAGGGTAAGCCATACCTGGTGATGGTGGACAATAGCCCGAAATGGGTAGAGGTGTTTAAATTAGAAGACACCACATCGACCACCATTATTAAAAAACTTGCCGAAACGTTTGCTAGATTTGGAAATACACCATGGTTAATATCAGATAACGACCCGCATTTTAGAGGGGAGGAATCACAGAATATTTGCAAGATTAGAGGGATTAATCAGCGATGGACATCCCCTACCATCCTGCGTCTAACGGTCTGGCAGAAAGGTATGTACGATTAATTAAAGAAGCCATTATTAGAAACGACTCGGAAGTAGGGCTAAGTAGATTTTTGGAAAACTACAGATCTACAAAACACCCCACAACCAATAAAAGCCCAGCAGAAGTGATGCTAAAAAGGCGTATGCGAACCGAATGGAAAGTATTGAGGGATACCGTACCACAACAATGGTTAGAGACCGAGAACCCGCCGATGTTTAACGTAGGAAACTTGGTTTGGTTACGCATGTTTTTGGGACCAAGCAAATGGGTAGAAGCCACGATAAAAGCCAAGCACGGTACTCGTTCCTACGATGTATGAGCACAGGGAAGAAAGCACCACCGACACGTGGATCAAGTAAGGAAACGGAAAATTCTGGATTGACCACACTGGGACAAAAGAACGGGTCGCAAAGGATATTATCAGAAAAGGGTAGAGTGAACAAGTGCTCCAAGGGAACAAATGCAAAAGGGGGAACAAATGAAAAACCGGGAACAAGTGCTACAAGGGAGCAAATTTAAAATCAGTCACGAACGTCTAGAGAAGAACCTAGATACCCGCATAGTCGTAAACCGCTAGCATTCCTTAAGGATTTTGTCTGTGAAAAGGGGGGAACTGTAGAGAGGTAACTGGAGTGCGAAGTGCCTCCGGGGATACGTTATTTACCTATGTGTTGTCAATCAAATTACCGTTAATTGGTATATACACGATTTAGACACTTACTATTTTTGTATACCTTCGTAACGTGTATTAAATAATATTCCCAGTCGGGACAAAAGGGGGTGGGGGTAGAAGTCAAGAATAGCAAAATTTTGCGCTTTAAAGCTACAACAAGTCTTGGAAAAAGGATATTTTCGATTTACTCTGATTTTTTGATAGTAAATATGGCGGACATGATATTTGTAGATAAAATTGTACTTCCTAATATTTTAATACATCTAAAATTGGTTCCATGGATAATTTTAACGCGGCCTAAGATAGTAGTCTATCTATAATTCTATCTAATATTATGATATTTTTAAAGGACTTACCTATGATTTTAACATTAGATAACGGACTTTCTAAAACTTGGTCCCATTTTCAGGTTTGTAGCACTAAGCTTGCCCTTATAAAAGGTTAAAGAGATCAAAAATAGAATTTTAAATGTTGTTATACTCTTATTTTATTTTGTTTTATATCTTTAATTTATATGCAATAATACACACCATATTAAAAATAACGATAAATGAATTTTAAATTTATATTACAGTTTTTTAACTGCTGCAAGTCTTCCAAAAATGTCAAAATGTTTTAAAAACTTAAAAAGTCCTATTCTTCAACAAAATAATATCCAATGGTATGCATAGAAATCGGTTTAGACATAGAGACAACTCTAAACATTCCAAACACACAAATTTTACGGTTTGAGATTTTCTGAAATTTTAAATGGGCGGTTTAAAATCAATTGAAAATAGTGTAACCCATATTTAAATTAATAACATAGTTGTTTTTGCAAATTGATATTATTTATTTGTCAAGGCTCATATATTGTAAGAAAACGGGCTTAGTTGACTAAAAAACTGGAACACAATCGACAAATCAATAGTGGAAACCATTTAAGGTAATGTAGAATTATAACGACAAATAGAAAAAAAAGGTTTTATCTCTCGTCCGCTAGATGAAAACACCACCAAAAAACAGAGTTACAGCTATCACAGGTTGATGAAAAGTTTATATAAACCATCTAGGATCTAAGGCAATGATTTGGCCGAATTCGGTGGCAATCGGTCGATACCATTATGAGATTTTAATTTATATAGATATTCAATGTTTGTTTATATGCTTGAGATCTTTCAAATGAATTTCTTAGAAATGTATGTGCAAATTAAAGCATAAATTGCATAGCAATTATTATTATTAGACCCCCTATTTCTAAAATGCGATTTTATAGTATTTAGAAAAACTTAATATAAATTCAAATTAAATTCAAATCTTTAAGGAGTTAGAATTGAATATTTTTAAATGATGTTTAAATTCAAAATTCAGTTTAATAGGGTCTTCTGGATATAGCCTGAAAAATTTAATCTATTACTGATTCTGAAGGAAAACTAATCTTCAAATTATCAATTTATCATATTTTAACAAGGTGATTTAATGAAAATACAGAACGGAAAAATGTGTTATCATACAGGTTATATATTTGCTATTTGAACACTCTTATACCCCACAAACACATTCAAATAGATCCATTCTAGGTCCCCATATAATTCAATCTTGCATTATTTTGTGACATCGCCATATTAAAATTGGCAATACGACAAATTTTTCTGTTTTAGCTTACCACAAATATTGGAGCAACATTTTAGTTATTGATTTTAAAATTAAACTAAAATTAATTAAAAGGGATCCAAAAATTTAAATAGGTCAATACGTTAGACAAACAATGGGACGTCTTATAGCATAGGAATTGAGATTTAGGTTATAATTAAATCTGATTAAAATATTGTGCCAAATAAGTTCATTTTGCTGGTTATTTATATCCGACCGCTATCGAAAAACAATCAGTATTTTAAATTTAAACTTACTAAAATCTTATCACTCTTTCTCATATATCTCAGCAAAGATGACTTAGAATAAAGCCAAGGGTACAGAAGTTTCGTATGAATATATTTTGTGGAGTATAAATATTACTTATGGATTAATTCTACCAATCCTAGTGGTGATCGGAGTTGTTGGAAGTGGGCTTTATTATGTTTCATATAGAGTTGTATTTCCATGTAAGTCAAACATTAAAAGCGATATAGCAAAAAAGCAAAAACTGTCTCTGTACCTGTTAATAAGAATTATGACCGTTTCTGATTTCATCTTGTCCCTATTTATTTTACCTAATTTTGCAATATACATGTTAAAATATCGGACATGTTTCACTAGTAAATGGTATGCCTTTTATGTAATTAAAGTAAATTTTCCCCTATTGGATACGTTTGGCAACTTCAGCAATTACATACGTATAGCTCTATCATTGGAACGTTTGTGTGCTTTAATATTTCCACATCACTATATGCAATTTTGTAAGGATCGGCGTATACGATATCTTATATTAGCTCTAGGATTTTTAGTTTGTCTGGCCTTAACGATACCGTACAGTTTGGGATTTAATGTTGTTTATGTAGAAAACAGAAGCACGGATTTTATAGATGTATTCCACAACAATTTGCCTAACAGTTCAAGCAGCATTGCCAATAAAAATTTTACAAAAGAAACATATTCAGGCAGTGCTTGTAAATATAATGGTCACTTACATACACCGAACCCTAAATCTACAAAATGGTTCATTAGCTATCGTCGTTCGATCAACGTTATATTTTGTCTAATCCCATTAATAGCAGTTATTTCGAATACCATTACAATCTGTTGTTATTTACGTCTGATGAATAAAAAAACAAAATAAAAAAATCGAACGAGAAAAGTGTTGTTGCAACTAGCAAGCTTATGTTACCATACATCACAAGAAGTTCTAGTACTAAAAGTGATCAGCATGATGTTTCTTTATATATGATGCCACTCCAAAAATCGACTACTAGGAATAGCGCAGACAGCCAAGCTTATATGAAAAGGAAATATAAACAAAGAAAATTAATATCATTTTTGTTAGTCATCAATATATATCTTATTTTGAACATTTTACCAATGACAATATACATGTTTTCCTATCAACCATGGACGGATACGTTTAAAAGCAAAAATGAACTTTGGTTACAGCATTTGGCCTACATTACGAAATACGGTATAAATTGTTTAGGCGTATATATACAATTATTTGTGGAACCCAGAATTCATCAAGGATTTATATACGTTTGCAAAAATATATGAGAAAAATAGGATTTCACCAAATATGTTATTAAAAAGAATGAACTTGATCGCATAAACTTGTATTAAAAATTCAATTTCACAATGTTAAAAGCACAATTAAAATAGGTTAAAAGGTGTTGTGCCATATATTAAATTTTAGTCATTAGTATTACGTACATTTTGTAATAAATCTTTCAAAAATGTATATTTGCATGTTAGGTTGTGAGTAATAATAAAGTTTGTGTAATGCTTCAATATACGAACTGACACATGAATTCATCTATAATTGGCATGGCTAAGTTAATAAGGTTGATATTAGAGTGCTTGGTTTCCTAAGGAACATTTATTATATATTAAATAAATTATAAAATGGTAACTAGGTCAAGTCAGTGCATCGTTATGATAAATGACAAGTGTTTAAAATAACGGGTATGTTTTTTTGTAAGATAAACAGTTTATTAAAATTAACAAATATCATTTGCGAATTGTGATGATCAGTAACCTTTTCCATGCGTGTATTAATAGGATAACCGCCATTTTGTATATAATGTAACGAATAGACGTATCTGAAGGAAGAATCACGTGATACTGTGGCCTGTCTTTTTCTTTTTGTAATCGCATGTTGTAAATTTGCAGATTAAAAAAGAGCTTGTTACATGGTATATCGTTTTTTAGAGATCGCTTCTTGATTATTAGATATTTTTGGAATATACATACTTGTTTGTGATTTAATAAAGTGGAATATCTGATCTACAATACTTTAACGCCCTCAAGGCCATTTTGACACGAATATAAAAAATATGAGCAGCCTATATTGTTTTGTATATATATGCAACTTAATGAACCAGTAGTTTGTAAATTTCTATATTAGCATATGTTTGAATAATTCTTTTAAAAAATTGATTTTATACTATATTAATCGAGATTAGAACAGACTTTATAAAGAGTAAATATTCAACTCAAATTCAAAGTTTTTTATATATACCCTCGCAAACCTAGTTCCCAGGAGCTGTATATTTTTGCCCTCTGTGAGAAATTAGCTGAGGCATAACGATTTAAGTTGCAACAGATAAAAATTAAAGTAGTTTCCAGCATCTAGCGCGAATCGATTAAATATCAAGAGGCCATGGTCGCATAGTGTCGTTACCTTAATCAGCTACAAGTCGATTTTGTAAGTAATTTTATATGAGCTAAAAGTAAGCTCCGCTCCACAATTCATTCTACTTTCTTTAGCAAAGACCAATGTGCATATAAGCATAAATAAATGCCGACATTTTGTATCATGTATACTTTAAAATATTTCTTCCATCACATAAACTGGTGGTCAGTCCTTTTAACATTAATTTTTCTCTCTGTGTTTATTTAGACCTTTATCCATCTTGTGTATTCTTAGGTTAGCTTGGGTCTTCCTTCCTTTTTTTCCCTTTCCCGCGAGTTTCATCTTCACAATTTTCATTCCGACGTATCTCTCATCCTTTCTTACTACAAGACCACACTATATTAGTCTATCTGTTATTGACTTTGTCTTCATAGATGTAATTTGATTCCCCCTTATTTTTCATCCCCCTTATCTTCTTTTTCGCTTGCTCCTTTAATCCATCCTATAACTTCAATCTCCATAGACGCTAGGTGCTGCCCTCTTGTCTTCCTATAACCCATGAATTAAAGCTATACAGTACAGTTGGCTGTATAATTGACCTTTACAATTTGTCTCTTTAGTAATCAAGGTAATAAATGATATAATCGTTCCAATGTTCAACATACTTTTCTAAATATTATAAATCCATGTTTTTTAGATATTGTGATTAATACGACCCGATAAGAGCATTATAAAATCTCTTCTTCTTTCTTTACCAAATATTTAAACCCACAGTCGTGGGGTTCGTTTTGATAAGCTTCTCCCATCTTGACGGGTATAACTTTGTCGACTTGCACTTTCCACGTGCACGAGGTTTTCCTCCTCCACTCTTCCCTGGAACCTCCATGTCTAGTAATTCACGATTTACATCATTTATCTCCTACTTAGTATATGCCCTTATAAACTTAGCCGATTTTCGAATCATGTCTAGTGATGTGGAAAAACCGAGCAAAATCTAGTAAAATTGAGTCGAGATTGTGACGAGATTTTTGACCTAGAGACGAGACGAGATTTTATATTCGAGCACGGCTTTCTTTATAGGCCATCAGAATCATTAATTGTAAATTTAATATATATATAAATTTTGGATAATTCACATATAGAATGTTACAAAAAATTAATATGATTCGAATTCCTGAAATATTGATATTTTATACATTTATCCGGGTAATTAAATCTTAATGAATGTTCAATAAAAAATGAGTGGCTTTAAGGGCCTTTAGATAACTAGTTAATATATTTTTTTTCTTGCATTTATTCTGAGCAATAATACATATGACCATGCAAACATGAGTTCTGATGTAGTAAATATTACTAAAACTTATTTAATTTTACATCATTTTGTCACATGTTATAATATTTTGAATCGTCAATTAAAGTATTTATATAAATTTGGCTAAAATGGTTAGAGATTTTTCTAGCATCCCATCGATTTCTGTGCCTGCCGAACGTTTGATTTCGAGACCATCTTTTACTAGTTGTAAAGACTAGATTCAATCATGAGTCTGCCATGATTTATGATTGAACTCATCATGGCACATCTCTAAAATTCTCAAACAACAGATCACATTATGCATTTGTTTTGCCGTATTACCTTTCGCATTATAATGGTAGGGTTGGCAAGTGCATTCTAATCTATCTAATTTTCTTTAAATGTTACCATTTTGCAAAACAATAATATATATGATCTTAAGCTTTATTAATAAATATTTTGGCTAAATTATATTAAAAATAATGGTACAAGTAAATATTTTGGGGAATTTAATAATATAGTTTTACACTATTACAGAATCGTTTACTTCTTGAATGTAAAATTATTTGTTATGAATTATATATGTGCAATTTATTTAAACCTCAAATTCCTTATGTTACTAATTTAGTAACAATGTAAATTTTATTAGTTTGTAATGTTTGCAATATTTATGTTATGAATAAGAATGATAAGTTTCCACACGCACCTTTGTGGTTTCTATGACAATATAATATTATCATCATTTATGTTATGAATAAGAATGATAAGTTTCCACACGCACCTTTGTGGTTTCTATGACAATATAATATTATAAATCAACAAATTCTTTAGGAAGAGATGATAATATTAAAATCAAATGTAAAAAACAGTTACCTAACGGCATTATTTATTTTTGTCGATTCTGAGTATGGGTCCCAGCAAGTTCAAATATTAAATTAAATTAATCATTCATTATTTTTATAAGGAGAATTACATATTTTGTGAAGGTGAGATAAATAAATTAAAAATTGTAAAAATTGGGAAAACATTCGGTTATGGCTAATGAATTATATTTACAGATCCGATTTTCTGTCGTATAAAAAACGATTCGCGATTATCATGGGATAGCAATGAAATTTGTTTCCCTATTTTTTTAAAAAGTTGTATGGCTAGGGGGCCAAAGATTGTTAGGGTAGTTGTCGCAATGGGACAAAATATTATAGTGGTATTGTTAATATCTGAATATTTTGAAATTTTCAGAGCCTCGGCTGAAGACAAGGGATCTTTGTTATGATTAGATGGGGTAAATTCAGTACATGTATAATACCATGATAAACTGAGTCCTTTTTCCCAAACGCCTAAAGTTTGGATCGGTCGTTTGTTGTAATCACAGAGGCCTGTGGGTTCTAGAATTGAGGGGGAACGCTTAGGTAAAATAGTTATGTATGTTTGTTAACCGCTGTATGTTGAAAGTACCGGGCTTTGTTGCGATTACAGTGAAGGCCATGATGCCATTCGATTTTACGAAATTATTGCAAAGTGAACAGGTGGTTCAGCAATTATATTGCATCCTAATCTTAGGCATACTGTGAGCGGAATTCGGTGTTGGATAAGAGAAGACCAATATTACGGCTTGGGAAAGCTTCGAGCCATTCGTGACCTGAGCGTGAAGCTATGGTCTTAAGCCCTGGAAGTTCCTCTACCGAAGCGCCATTAATAAGAGACATTAAGTTAATAAAAGTAAATCCACAAATTTGTTTGCCTAATTTTAAACTACTTATATTGATTAAAAAATTTATTATGTTGTGGCCGACAGAATGGCTTAGCAAACTTAATAAAAAATTTAAATCTCTCATAAATAGAAAATTTTTATTTTTATCAATTTATAATTAAATACAATTTAGTAGCGTAGTAAACAAGCGTAAAAATAACATGTATTTTTAGTTCTATTAGGTATAAGTATTATTAAAACAAATATAAAATCTAAAACGATGGTAAAGTAGTGTGCGAGCGATTTAATAACATGTTCATTGAGCTTTAAAATAAATGGTTCGCCATTATATATTTGTAATTTTATATATTTATATTATAATTAAAAAATAGGGGAAAAATTTATACATTATAAAAAAATTTTAAAGTCGAGACATGTCGAAAATTTAAATCGAGATGAGACGATACCTAAATCTCCTAACCCGAGACGAGAAGAGATTGAGATTTTTATAATCGCACCCACTACGGGACGAGAATTTGACATGAGATCAAAACATTAATCATGTCGGCCATAGGCTGAATCATTTTCGTCATGAGAGAGTCATTTGTCATATGATCGAGCTTAGTATACCCCAAGCTCCACAGCATCATTCTCATTTCTGAGACCTGCAATAGATTTTCTTTCGTGGTGTTTAATGCTTATGTTTCACTTCCATGGAGTAACACCGGTCTTAAGAGGAATTTGTATGCTTTGCTCTTCAACCATATTGACATTTTTTTGAATACGGGCATTGACTTCTGTTGCGCAATCTTCCTCTTAATGCAGCTTCAAGCTGAGGTATGTAAACTGGTCTACTTTTGGGTATTTTAGATTGTCATCTAGCGACCAAGTGTTTGTAACTCCATGTATACCGTTTTTAAGATCGGTGATGTTTAAACTAGGACCGTGTAAAAAGCATTCACCAAGTCGATAAAGATCATATGTAGGTCTCTTCTCTTTTTAATACATTTCTCCATCATTTGTCTTAGTGCAAATATTGGGTCGATTGTAGATTTGCCGGCTACAAATACAAATTGGTTAGCCGATATTTCCACCTCGTTTTTCAGCGTTGTTAGTGGGATCCTTACCATTTAACTTTAAGGAGTGGTTCTTCTTTGCCTTTAAATAAGTTTATAATCGTGCTTGCTCTCCATTGATTTGGACTTCTCTCTTCTACCAATATCTTGCTGAAGAGGTTCGTCATGGTCGTGACTCGTTCTTCACAGCATCTGTGCAATGCTCCCATGTATTCCATCTGGGCTAAAGCTTTTCCTTTTTGCATTTCGTTTATTTGTGTCCTAACTTCATTTTCCTGAAAGAGTTCGACCTTACCTATGTTTGGCACAATCGAGAAGGGAATCTTTGTCATTTGCAAAGTTTCTTAATATCCTTTCCACCTTTCCATCACCTCCTTTGGGTTGAATAAGGTTCGATCCTTCTTGTTTTTGACTATTTTTAGGACTTCGATATAGCGACTTTTCTTCTCCCTGATTTTGGCCAATTTGTCTATAGGCCTGTCGCCCCCTTTAAGGTCCAATTTGTATGCAATCTCGGTGTGCGCGGGATCATCGCTATTGCAACGGCCTTATCGCGGCACTCTTTACCTCCCTATACTTTTAATAATCCTCCGAATTTTTGATTTATACCACCGTCTAAATAAATTTTTCTTGCTTTAAAGAAATTCTTAATCGAGTAATTCCACCACCATAGTTTCCGATTCATAGCTTTGCCACCTTTGGTCTGTTCTAGAACACAAATCGCTGTGTCCTTATGTCCTTAGTTAGCGTCTCCCAGTCGTCATCTACGTCCCTTTGCAACTTCCTCGCACCCAATAGTTAGGAGGTTTTTGATGGTACTCTTTGTTCGCCGACGTATCCTCTATCTTAACAAATTCAAAGTTCATATACCTTTATTCTTTCGGGAAGTACTCTTCTGTCAGGATCCATAACAAGGGGACGATGTTGCCCGGAGATTTCCTCTCCCGACATTTCAATCCTTGATACTTCTTAAGTCCTTTCGCAGTATGAGCAGATAGGCAATTTTGCTAAAATGCTTCCCACTTCTATAAGCCACAATATATCCGCGGTTCTTAAAGGTGCCAACAATCGCCATGTCGTATGCTTAGAGAACTTTTTATCTTCTTTGTTCTTCAACTATGCCAACCTCCAGGGTTTCGCTCATACCCGAGGCGATCATTTCCTACGTGAGCGTTGAAATCCACCCCAAACATTAGCCCTTCTTCCTCTCCTATTCCTTGTATTTCCTTTTCCAATAAATCAAAGAATATGTCTTTCTCTAAATCCATACACCCATTTAGGGGAGCATATGCGCACATAACGATTAGGAGGTCCCCTTGATCGCCAATCTTCAGCCACATTAACCTGTCGGAACAACGCTTGACTTCAACCACTTTGTTCTTGAACGATCGCTTAGAAACGATACCGTCCGTTTCTACGTATTATTCACATTGCAAGGGCGAAGGATGCAGTGCGCGTCGTTTGTAGAGGACGCTTAGCTTTCTATTGTAAAATGTTTGAAAATATCATGATTTTGGAGTTGATTTTTATAGCTGTCTTCTGGCCTGACGCCAACTGTCCACTTTTTCCACGCGGTCTAGGGACCGTCGCACTAATTGTATACTATGAATAACATCAATCAAATTGATTTTATATTCATATAATGCAATAGTTTTCAAAGTAAAATTTGCCTAAATTTTTTATTCGAATAATCGGGTCGAACTTAAGCTTAAAGCGGGCCAATAATAACATCTCTCGGATCGGACCCGGCCAAATAGAAAAAAATAATTTCGGGCTCGGGGCGGAGTTGGGCCACTAAAAATCAATCTAAGTGCTCTAGTAATGGTGCTGTTAAGTAGGTCGTTTTGACTCATTTTTGAGCCTTCAAATGCGAGGACCAACAGAGCTTTTTTAAAGTTTAAATGCTATAAAACTTTAAAATATCAGGGTACCAGATGTGACATTTGTTTTATTCCATTCCTAGGCATTGATTTATGGTACGCCTCTGAAAAATAAGATCCGATTATTATTCGGTCCTTATGTGTCAATTTGACCAACATTTGCTTGCTAAGATTTAAATATTTGAATCGAATCTTTAAAAAAAAATTTAAAATTTAATTACTTTAAATTTATTAGATGTATAAATTTCAAATTTTCTCTTTCCAAAAACTATTTATTTTTCCCGCTATCATTAATTTTAAATTTTATTACATAATAATGGCTTCAAATTACGAACTCTTTCAAGTTTTGGTAGTGTTTATGGCTGATTTATTATTTATAATATGATTTTTGTACTTATCCACTACACTCTAACATATTTTATATGATATATTTTAATATGCTTTAATCGTATTAGCCATGTTTTATATTGATAAATATATCAAGAGATTTTTATTTCATTAAGATTATAGTTAGCTGCGTAGCTGGCATTTATCCCTGGGGGAAGGCGAATCTAAATATTACACCAGTGGGGAGGGGTCAATAAATTTTTGAAAAAAATTTCTAAAGCCATTTGTCAAATATATAATCACACATTTCTTTGTGTAATTTCTTTTTTAAAATTTACTCGAACTCGCACCTTTTTAAGACAATATTTATATTATGTTCCCAAATCTTAGATCTTCCCTCTTTCGTTTATCTTTAACTTGCACAGGGGCATGTAAAATTTGAGACCTGCAATAGGCTTCTTTAGGTCAATCAGCCCCTTCTTATAAATATAAAATTCCTGGGCCGGATTACGGCCCATAAAACCAACAAATGATAGATCCGACCTGCTAATTTTTAACAAAGCTCCCGGGACCTTATAATAATAGTTTTAGTTCACACTTTTAATTTTAGACTGTAGTTATTTTATTGAATAAACAATATATGTATTACAGATTAATAATAATTATGTAAAAAATTATATTTATCTAAATATTAAATTTGCTACTTCTGAAATTTTTAGATTTTTAAAGGATATCATTGGAGTGGACCAGGTTTATATATACACTTATTAATTTGAAAATTTTATTTTTATTGTTATTTAAAAAATATTAAAAAACTATAAATTAATATAAATAATACACACAAAGAAACTATGTGGTTTGGTAACGAGCTCAGCGTGACTTAAGTATATCTATGCACGGCCCAAGCCCGCTAAGTTATCTTGACCCCCACCCCCCTAGCTACACCATTGAAATACCCCGATGTACAAGTGCCGAAAATATAATAAGTAAAATCTAAATACTGATCTGCAATTTTTGATGTGAGACTAATTTGGCTAAATAATTAAGTTCCTAAATTTAGATAATTTTGATAGAAAGTAAAAAGAAATAAGTCTTATGATTTGGAACCATTTCCCTTATAATAAATCTGAACAATGTTATTGCAATCATGTTTGGAAGTTTTGTATATAACAAACAAAAATTGGCTAAAAAACGCTTTTTAATTGAATTACACATATTGACATTAAATTCCTTGGTTCGCCTTTTTTATTGCTATGCATTTTATTGGCTCACTCTTGGTTGTCCTGTCCTGTCGTGTCCTGTCCAACTTGTATGGGACTTTAATGGCTGAGGACTTATGCCTTTTGCGTTTGCAAACAGACTAGCTAATGACCGCTGATTGACTTTAATTTTTTGAGTTAGCCGAGCCCAATACCCAATATTATTCATGGGCTCGACTGATTGCCTTTATCCATAAATTTCTGGAACTTATCTAAGTTCTTGCTATATATCAGATATTGCTAAACTGGTTAAATTATTGCCTGTAAATTTATGATGACCGTTGCTTAATTCTACTTTATCTAACCTCTGCCAAAGGCCAAACTGGTTAATTGCTATTTGTATTTGCTGCTTTGTCAGTTCTTTTGTCAATTTGTCTAACTTGTGGCTTTATAATGGCTGATTGTGAAAATGGCTAAATAATTCCCCGCAAATTGATGATGACCGTTGTTTGCTTCTATATTATCTGACCCCGGCCAAAGGCCTTTTTATTATTTATAAATTTTGGAGACCTTGTCTAGGTTGTTGCTATGTATCGGATAAAACAGGCTAAATAATTCCTTGCAAATTAATTATGACCGTTGCTTACTATCTGACCCCGGCCAAAGGACAATAAATTTTGCATTGATTTTATAACATTAATAATATAGGCTTTTTGGCCGTCCTGGCTACAGACCATTGGAATAAATGACAACTGGCCCAAGTGTGATTGTAATCTTTATTAATTTTTTAATATTTGGCCCTTACGATTTTGACCGTCTGCTAACTAATAGAAAAAAATGACCATTGGCCAAAGTTAAACTCGAAACTTATTTTTATATATTACCCCTATATAATTATAGACTATTATGCCGTCTGCTGACCAATGGAAAGACCATTAACAAGAGTGTGAATCGAAGATTATTTTCTTATATTGTGCCCTTATATAATTATAGGCTATTTGGCCGCTGGCCAATAAAAAAAAGACCATTGGCCAAAGTGGGAATCGAAATTTATTTTCCATATTTT
The DNA here is from genome assembly GCA_964036665.1 of Gordius sp. MW1. Classification (NCBI taxonomy): domain Eukaryota; kingdom Metazoa; phylum Nematomorpha; class Gordioida; order Gordea; family Gordiidae; genus Gordius; species Gordius sp. MW1. The sequence goes on from OZ038532.1 coordinate 2,045,544, forward strand.
TCCCTTATATAATTATTGGTTATTTTGCCTTTTTCAAATTCCTCTGACAACCTGCTTGACTATTGCCCCTCTCCCTCATAGTCATTCTCGAACCTTCCCACTATGTCGCTCATAAATTGCATAGTAAATAGTACATTATACGAAGTGGAAGTTTTGTAAATAGCAGTTGAAACAATACCCCAAAAACTAGGCGCATTTACCAAACCGAACTCCAAGTCAAACCTTCGGGCTAATTAAAATTGAATATTTTTTTTAATGGTGTTTCAAGTTTAAATCCAGAGGCATAATGAGGTCTTTTGGCAATTATCAGCCTTGAAAATTTAATTTATTATGGATTATGAAGGAAAATTAATCGCTATGGAATCGGGGAGTCAATATCCTTAAATTATGTGGGTAAAAAGGGTTAGACTTTATTATATTTTAACAAAATGATTTAAAGCATTTACGGAGCGGAAAATGTTATTCTATATTCGGTTAGTAAAAATTGGTTAATGAACACGCATACACTCTACTACAAACACATGCAAATAGATCCATTCTAGGTCTCCATATATTTCAATCTGACATTAAAATATGACACATTGCCATCATCAAAATTGGCCGTACTACAGTTTTTTTAGCTTACCTCAATAGAACAACAATATAATATTGATTTTAAAATTAAATTAACATTAACAAATTCAAATGGGATAATATTTTAGACAAACAATGGAGCGTCTTATAGCATAAGAAATGAGATTTGGCATACTTATATTTGATTAAAATTTTGTGCCAAATAAGTCAAGGTAATTCAATGTTCTGCTTTGTCCATTATTTATATTCACCGTCTGTCTAAAATAATGCATAGTTCATAATTTAAACTTACTGAAATCTTATCACTCTTCCTCGTAAATCTTAGCAAAGATGACTTTGAATAAAGCCAAGGGTACAGAAGTTTCGTCAGAATATATTTTGTGGAGTATAAATATTACTTATGGAATGATTCTACCAATCCTTGTGATAATCGGAGTTATTGGAAGTGGACTTTATTATGTGTCATATAAAGTTGTTTTTCCATGTAAGTCAACATTAGAAAGGGGTATAGCAAAGAAGCAAAAGGAATCTCTGTACCTTTTAATCAGAATTATGACCGTTTCCGATTTTATCTTGTCCCTATTTATTTTACCTAATCTTGCAATATACATGTTAAAATATCAGACGTGTTTCACTAGCAAATGGTATGCCTTTTATGTAATTAAAATCAATTTTCCCCTATTGGATACGTTTGGCAACTTCAGCAATTACATCCGTATAGCTATATCATTGGAGCGTTTGTGTGCTTTGATATTTCCGCATCAGTATATGCAATTTTGCAAGGATCGACGTATTCGATATGTTATATTAGCTCTAGGATTTTTCGTTTGTCTGGCCTTAACAATACCATACAGTTTAGGATTTAATGTTGTTTATATAGAAAACAAAAGCACGGATTTTATAGATGGCATTTTATTCGTCAACAGTTTGACAAACATTTCAAGCAGCATTGCCTTTAAAAATGTCTCCAACGAAATAAACTTAAACAACAGGGCTTGCAAAAATAATGGCTATTTACATTCACCAAATCCTAAATCTAGTAAATGGTTTATTAGCTATCGTCGTTCAATCAACGTTATATTTTGTCTAATCCCATTAATAGCAGTTATTTCGAATACCATTACAATCTGTTGTTATTTACGTATGATGAATAAAAAAAACAAAATAAAAAAATCGAACGAGAAAAGTGTTGTTGCAACAAGCCATCTTTTATTACCACATATCACAAAAATTCCTAGTTCTAAAAGTGATCAGCATAATGTTTCTTTTAATATGATTTCACTTATAGAACCGACTGCTAGGAAGAGCGCAGACAGCCAAGAATCTATAAAAAGCAAATATAAACAAAAAAAATTAATATCATTTTTGATAGTCATCAATATATATCTTATTTTTAACATATTACCAATGACAATTTACATGTTTTCCTATCAACCATGGACGGATACGTTTAAAAGCAAAACTGAACTATGGTTTCAGCATTTCGCCTACACTACGAAATACGGTATAAATTGCCTGGGCGTATATATACAATTATTTGTGGAACCCAAAATTCATAAAGGATTTATATACGTTTGTAAAAATATATGGCAGAAATAGTATTTTGCCAAATATGTTAATCAAAAGAAATGGACGTGATCGCATAGGCTTGTATTGCAAATTCAATTCCACAATGTTTTAAAGGCATAATTAAAATTATGTTTGTGTTGTGCCATATATTAAATAAGTGTCAATAATAAAACATACATTGTAGTAAAGCAAATTTTTTAATATATACTTTATGTTATATTTTTGTGAGTGAATCCATTTTATTCATAATTTACGATTATAGTAAATTGTTTATAGAGATAGTAAAGGTTGTGTAAAACTTCAAAACTGACACATTAATTTATTTATAATAGGCATGGCTGAATTTATAAGGTTAATTTTAGTAATGCTTGGTTTTATTTAGAACATTTATTATATATAAAATAAATTAAAGCCATAAATAAGCTCAGTCAGTGCATCTTCCTCTAACAATTACGAGCCTTTATAATTGAATTTATAAAAATCGCCTGTTGTATACTATACTAAACATACCTTTTATGGCTCTGACATATAGTGTTTCGATCTCGTCTCAGTCTCGAAAACATAATCTCGTCTCGGGAGCGATTATGAATATCTCGTCTCGGTCTAAAAAAATCTCGGTCTCGTCTAGTCTCGACGAGAATTCGCGTCTCGTCTCGACATTTAAAAAAAATATATACAAAAATTTCTCCTCTTTTATTAAAAATTAAATAAGTGTTCAAAATCCGAATGGCAAACTTTTATATTTTTGGAAAAACTCGAATACACAAACTTTTTAAAGATTTAGTGAGACACGACATCTCATTGACAATATAAAGATATGAATTAGCTCATAAAGATAACATTTTATATAAAGCAGACTAAAAAAATTATAAATAAATTTGAAATATAGAAATTAAATTTTATTGTTCTAGCAATTATAACATTTGTATCAAAACTGTGTCTGTCAACTATATTGGACTTCGAAAATTATAGGTTCGCTTATAGTTGACTTAGTTGCATAATTGAGCAAATTTCAGACTCTTCATTACCCTTGCTAAAGCTTCAAAGTAGACCTTAACATATTTAAGGCAAACGTTCAAGTCCATTTGAATAACCATCATCAATTATAGCCCATAGTGTTTATTGCGTGTTTACTATAGCGTTATAAACCACAAAGTGCGAGTGACATTTAATGATGTTATTATTATTTACAGAATTGATAACTAGTTGCACAAATTAAAACGTTGTAAAAACAACAATAAAAGCAGCATTATTATAGGATTAAAAACATATTTAAACTTTGAATTAAAGAGTACGTATTTAAATGTATGATAAAAATCAACTATACTTAGGTAAATGATTGCCAAATTTCAATTTTTTTGCAAAAATATATAATATTTATTACACTTAGGAATTTTTTTAATATCAAATATATTCCAAACTCCAGTTAGTTGATGGTGGGTATCAAGTCGTGGCAGTTGAAGATGGCTAGCGCATTTCCATTGGAAATGGAGAGGACTTGTTCTCGATAAAAAGACCAATGTGTGATGTAGAGGCATCTCCAGCTGCGAACCCGTTGGTGTCGTACCTCATCTTGAAGGGGGAAGAAGGGTGCGCCTGTAGCATCAGGATCTTCCGTATAAGCCATGTATGGTTGAATTCGATGGGATCAGCTGATAGGAATGTATTGTAGGCCGGTGAAACGAACTTAGACCATCCAGTAAGCATATATGTGTAGGGAAATTATGGTTACCTTGGAACACCCTTCTTACTCGATTTGAATACACACTATTCATACTCCGCCGTATTCTATTCACAATCATTATAATTTGAATAACCCCCAACTAACGTACGAGTTATGCATATTAATCTCGATAGTATGATATATAAACTAATGCGTGCCATCGAATAGAATGATATTATATCTTTTGATATTAATAAAGTTCCTTTAGTTAGAATAAAGTAGGCTTAAACACCTACAATTGGTGACCATGTATTTGATTCTCCCCCCCCCCCCAAAAAAAAAATATTTATAACCCCAACGCTACATTTTTGTTTTTATTTTCCCCATAACATTACCTTTAATTATTTTTGAGCACTAGGTTCTCAAACCATACAATCCTTCATCTAACTACAATCCCAAGGTAAATGTGTTTCAATATGTGGAACGAACCTAACTACAATCCCAAGGTAAATGTGTGCCAATATGTGGAACGAAGCTAACTACAATCCCAAGGTAAATGTGTCGCAATATGTGGAACCAACCTAACTACAATCCCAAGATAAATGTGTTCCAATATGTGGAACGAACCTAACTACCCAAGGTAAATGTGTCCCAATATGTGGAACGAACCTAACTACCCCAAGGTAAATGTGTAACAATATGTGGAACGAACCTAACTACCTGGGTGTGATTACGATGAAAATCTAAACGCCTTACTACACTAAACAATGTCTTTTGCAACGTCTGCCGAAATTGAAATTGTCCACTACTCAACACGGCCATCAACAACACAACACAAACCTTCACGGCCTTTAAGAGCAAAAACTACAATTTCGGCGAAACAATGCAAATTATTCTTTTGTTGAATTGCTATGCAATTTTTTAAGAAGGGGAGTGTCTGTAGGGAAATTATGGTTACCGAATAAACACTATTCATACTCCGCCGTTTTCTATTCACAATCATTATAATTTGAATAACCCCCAACTAACGTACGAGTTATGCATATTAATCTCGATAACGAATGCGTGCCATCGAATAGAATGATATTATATCTTTTGATATTAATAAAGTTCCTTTAGTTAGAATAAAGTAGGCTTAAACACCTACATATGTATAGTGGGTAAGGATCCCTAAACAGGTTTGTGTCACTAATGGGTGAGGTTTTTTGTGTTCGTTGATGAAGTATGTCATGATTTGTATTGCCGCATCTATCTTTTCAACGAATTTCCTGTTGATTTTTAAAGTGTAAGATTCAAGGTTGACGTTGATTCCTAAGTAATCCATTATTGTGCGGGGTTCCAATGAGGATTTAGTTTTATTGATCGTTAAGTTCCAGCATTTAGCTAAGTACATGAAACGCCGCGTGTCTGCCTTTACCAAAGTCTTGGATTGCCCATATATTAGTATGTCATCCAGATACACGTTATATTGACTTGGTAACTGCTTTCTTGCAAAGGTCCAACATCACCTGTTGTAACACGAACGGTGAGAAACTAGCTCCCATAGGTAGCACTTTGTAGGAGTACTTCACCCGTCGGTATCGGAATCCGAAGAACTTAGATGATTCTGGAGCCAGGTGAATAGAGAAAAAGGCGGCTTTCATATCTATTTTTGTCATATACAGGGCGTCCGATAATGAGGAAGCGATGAGGGGGATAGATTTTAAGGTGAATGGGTATTTGATAAAATTCTTGGAAATTTAGGATAAATCAGCGATCAGTCGAGGAGACCCGTCGTTTTTAGGGATAAAATACATAGGGGATGGGATTGCTTCAGTATTTCTCCGCACGATGTTGGACAAAACGATTTCATCGACAAGGGGCTTGTGCTCTCGCGGGATAGCCTTTACATATTTAGGGATATGATATCGTCCACTATTGTTGGCTAGAGCTCGTCGGGAGATTTTGGGTTTAAAGCCGTTTCTTGCGATTCTCCTAGTGAATGCGGATTGAAGATAATAGGGTTTTAGCAAAGTAGTACGGATAGAGAGGGGAAGATCGAAGTGGGTATAGGTGGATAGTGGATGAGTGGGAAAGGAGGGGATATTGGACGGTTCGCTAATGATAGGTGGGCTGTCGCTATCCAGACCCACCTCCGTCCATTGATTTAGAAGATGTTCCGGCAAATTAGCATGCTCAGGTAGCGACGTGTCATAAGGATGAATCGGTTCCTCAGACTCCGGACCATCGTCGGGAGAAATGGCGTTTACAGCGATACTCCTTGCTATAGCGGTGTAGTTGTTAAGCCAAGAAGGAATAGTGCCATTTATCACCGACCTCGGCGGGTTAACACCACAGCCGAGGGTCGCCGCTACCGTCCTAACATGTTCACGTTCTCTCCGCCCGAGGCGGAGGCGGCCCTTTGGTGCGAGGGCCTTTCTTCCGGAAACCAGAGTCTTTACTAGGGACACGAAAAAGTTGGACAGGCTCTGTGTATTGGCCCATTCCCATTTTCTCCGCCCAGTCCTTTGACTTGCCTGTAACGGCTTGCCAACCGTAATACGAGGCCATTGCGATGGTTCTAACTGGGTCCGAGAATTTGTCTATGGTTTTATGGTAATCCTCGATTGTGTCCCCGAGGCTCAAGAGGAATTCAGCCTCGTGTTTTTCGTAGGCGGGCATAGTATAGTTTGTCTCCACAGCCTCTCTTAGACCTTTTAGCCGGAGCTTGAGTACTTAGGTGTTAGATCCAATTAGAGGGCTTGCTTTGTTTCTCTCTCGAGCAAGAAGAGAGTCAAGCTCAGCACGAGTCATAGTGACCGACTCAGTAGGCTGGGAAGGCGCCCATGTTGGCCTTGGGTCCACAACGTTGATTGTTTCCTCACTGCGGCCCAAAGCATTTTTCCAATCTTGGCGTCCAGCTCAGCTAGCCTGTCGAGAATTAGCATTATCGTCATCTCCGACCTGTTGGCGTCACTGCCCGTCGTAGCCGTAGTTGATTGTTTGTTGGGCGAGGCCGTCTGCGTTAGGGGGTTGGATTTAAAAAACATTTTATCCAGGGGGATAGTATTGAACGTGGATTGGGTGTTTCTAGTAGATTTACCCTCTGTCATTGGGGAAGAGAGGGGGTAAGGAGCAAGTTATGTTAAATACACTAAAAATTTTCCACTGACGAGCGGCAGAGGTTAGTTAAGCGAGTGGGAAACAATAAAAGATCGTAAAAGGGGGGTGATGAATTATAGTAAAATTCTTAAGAACTTCTACGGTCTTTGGGTTTGGCATGTAAATTAAAATACATAATAATTTATTAAAATCTAACGATCAATAAAAAGTCGAGATCTCGCCGAGAAAATCTCGTATTGTCTCGTCTCGACATCAAAATTCTCGTCTCGATCTCGACTCCATTTTTCGAATTCTGCGATTTTTCTCGGCTTTTCCGCATCACTACTGACATATAATTCTGGCACCTTATTTTCTTTATGACATCTCCGAAATAAAGTCCTAGGGACTTTATTAAACGCATTTTTATCGATGAAACACATGTTCATATGCTCCTTAATATCCCTAGATATTTTCATTGATCTTTTAACATAACGCACCTGCTATAGACCTCTCCGGCATAAATCACAATTGTCCATAATTGTTACTAAGCTCAGTCGCCATTTTCCGACAACTTTTCCCAACTTTGAAAGTGTAACTCATAAGCTTTATCCTTCTGTAGTTGTTAAAATTATAAATATCACCTTTCATCATGTATTCCGGTATTATAAATATGTTATCCCTACACTAAATAGGCATTCCGTTTTGCAAGTATTGTTGAAATGTTTGGCGAGGAATCGAACAGTATTGCCTAATTTTAAAGCCTTTTATTGCTTTAATGTCCTGCTGGAGAGCTTTTCCTAACTTTTGTTTAACCAAAGCAGCTTTGACCTAAGATTACGAGATAAATCCGCTGAGTCGAATACTCCTATTATACTTTCTTGGTTTGGACCTGCTAAATATCCCTATTAAATTAATTTATCATTAAAATAGTCCCCAGAGGTCCGATTTGTTTAGGATTTTGATTCCCGAATCCGGCCAGGCTAAATATTTAAACTTAATTTCCCGTCCGGGCTCGGCCGAATAATAGAGCTGCCCGTTTTTCCAGGTCCAAAATTATAAATTTGCCCGTTAGGCCAGAATTTATGCGATCCCAAATTCTTTCAACCATTATTTAAAATTGACCATTAAACTTATGGCATATTGATTAAAACAAATATAGCAGTATTTTATTATAACGGACAAAATCCACTTTCCTATATTATTGAAAAGTCGAATGAGATACAATTTTTTCAAATTAAATTTTTTTTAATACAATATGTCAAAAAATGGTAGTATTTGGTCTTTCAAAAAAGAATTGGCAAGTGTTGCTTTTAAATATTATGTTATCACTGGCAAAACCGCTCATGGGCCACGCAATTTTATAAGATTAATTGCTAATGTATTTAGGTACAAACATTATTTTACCAAAATATTAATTGGATGCAGCCGATGTTCATGAAAATATTTATGAAGCAATTTTTTACTTAAATCTAAAGTATACATATTTTAAATATAATCTTACGTTAAACAAAATTAGACTCCCCTTTGGGGTAATATCGTTTACGTCTCTACACTATAGAGAAACTTTTTAATGAACAAAATTAGTTCATTAGTCAAATCCTGTGCTCTATTAATAATTTATCATTAAATTACTTTCCTACTATAGAAAATTACAATTTACAGAGAAAGTTTTTATTTAGAGCAAAAAAATTAAGGTATGAAAATGATATTAAAAAACAACTAATAGCTTAGCGATAGCGATGAGTAATAAGGGAATAAAAAAGGCGAATTGCTAAATGGGGAAGCTTTGTTAAATCAAATTTGATTGCTTAAAGAATTAAATGAAATTAGTATGAAATATAACACTTGCATGCATTGTGTAAAATTGGGCATGACTCTTATGTATTATTATTAGACGGCACATGTGAACCAGGACAATATAAATATTTCAATCCTTTCCATGAGCGTAGCTAGAGACTTGAAAGAAATAGAGGGGTTCGGGCAGAGATTATAAAAATAACTTGGGGGTGGAAAATGAATATCCTAATTTTTTAGCGTTTTCCATATACAATCAAAAGAAGGTAACAAATACTATCTAAAAAAATCTCAATCAGCCCGAATCTTATCATAATGCCCGCACGAGCCCGCCCTATATTCACAATTTACAAGTTGTCCGGCCCGGCCCCGCGTGCCAGACCGCGTTTTCTGGTTTCTGATAGGCACACCTTCCTAATACATTAATATCATGGGTTAGTATTGCTCAATTTTTTTCCCTGATTAGCCGCCATCCCACATAATTTTTTTGAGCCCTTTACTTTGTCATTGTTTAGATCAGTCTTTTTCCTTCCTTAAAGTTTTTAATAAATATCAAGGGCACCTTGGTTTTAGCTTTTGCTATGTAATTTTTGTCCCATATTTTAGCTATCAAATAAGCTTGCTTATGATTACTATCATTATTTTACACCAAACTTTATACAGTCTCTTCTTTTCTTTTACATTTTACCATTTTTATATAATACCATCACGACTCCAAATCTTTTAATGGGCTTTTTCCCGGTTATAAATTGTCCCGACAACAGCATTCCATTAATCTTCACAGGAAGTATTTTCCTTTGTTTAACATGTACCATTATTTCTTCCACAAGTTATTGAGTATTATTCATTAGTCTCCTCCATTTCATAGTTGCCGCTGCTCTTTATACCTTCTGCCCTTGAAAGCCAGCTTATGTTGCGAAGCCAAAATTTTACTCACTATTGCCTTACATTTTGAAAATGCTTTAGGAACTTTTATACGTTATTAGGTATTCGTATCTCTTCTTGAAAAAGGAATCTATAACCAGCGTTGTCAAATCGCTCCACTGAGCAGTCCTCAATGAGTGATTTGCCCCTCACATGTACTGTGTTTTAGAGGTCTGCATGGGCCGAGCCTACCCGTGGGCCGGGCTGGGCCTAAAATAGAGCGATAAGTGCCGCCGAACTTGGGCTTTGATTTAAAAAATTTGAATTTTTTTAACTTTATATTTATACTATATTTATAATCAAAAAAATGCACCGATTAGCTTGCTGATAAAAAAATTTATTTATTCGAACAAAAATCTGATCTCAAAAACATTAGGTTAAAAGTTTGCATGAGATGTATGACGAAATAATTAGTTTTTTATGCAGAGATTTAATGGAAAAACTTGAAGGCATTTTAACAAAACATATCATGCTAATAATTCATAAGATTTCACTTTATGAAAAGTCAAGCATAGTTAGAAGGTATATGGCACCAACACTCTATAAAGTTTTACCCTTTTATACATCATTAAAAATAATCCTTAACTTGTTTCCATCTTCTACGCGTAATGATGATCTTTTATCATAAAATATCAACCTTTCTTGTTCCTAAGTTTCGCACGTTAAAAATGCTACCCGAAGATGAAAGAATCTTCGTAAAGACTACAATAACAGAATTTTATAGAAATCCATGCAAGAATATCCTGGCTCATCTTGCATAAGTCGTCCACCTTTGAGCATTCCAGGTCAGGTGTGCAACACTAAGCAATTGTCTATTGGTAAGGCAAATATGGATATCTAATTTTGGAGGATGATGAAACGGAAAGACTGACCATTTCCACGAAGTTGATACTTATCTTAAATCTGAGGATGTTCAGCTATTATGGTGGAAAGGACACCAACTTATGCTACCAAACTTAACAAAATTAGCTATTCAGATTTTTTCAATCACAGCCACCAGTGGTACGAACCTGTAGAGGCTACGAATTAAATTAAACGCGCTAATTGGAATCAAAAACCTTCTTTCGCACGCTACTTTCCCTTGACCCCGTCTAGGCGAATTCTAACACGTTACTTTATTTAATAGCCCCTCGCTTGTACTTAACCATCACGTTATTTTTATTTTAATAGCCCCTCGCATGTACTTAACCATCACGTTATTTTTATTTTAATAGCCCCTCGCTTGTATTCAACCATCGCCTGATTACTCAAATGATAATGGGCTCGCGCAGCTACATAAGCACAACCTTTAAAACTAACAGGATCATTTATTCATTTTTTTGCATATACTTTACACTACCAATAAACTCGATTACTAAAGTATCTCTTCTAATTAATGAACTAACCACTTCATTTGGTGACCCCGACGTGATTTGAACACGCAACCTTCTGATTTGGAGGTTAAAAGCGAAAATGCCACATATTTTAAACTGCCACAGTTTAACAATATAAACCTCCGCTCATGGTTCATCCAAATAGAGGCTCTTTTCTTGGTAAGAAAGATAAAAAGCGAAGCTACCAAAGTTGGGTACTTAATAGAAGCCTTACCACTGGAAATAACCATCGAAATTCAAGACATCCTACAAAATATGCCCGACATTTTACCCTATACAACCATGAAAGCAGCCATCATAGACCGCACTAGCCAATCCGATTCTGCTAGACTTCGTGCTCTTCTCACAACTGTCGAATTAGGAGATCGCACCCCATCCCAGCTTCTGCGTTTCATGAAAAATCTGCTGGGAACGAATTCCATGGATGAACGAGTTCTTAAAGAACTTTGGTTAGAAAAACTTCCAAAAAACATGACCGGCATTTTGGCAATTGTTTCTGACGAGCAGTCCCTCTCCAAATTGGCCGAAACTGCGGACAAAATTGTAGAGACCTACCACAACTCCACATGTCCAATTGTAAATGTAGTCACGGAAGATGAATCGACTCGGCTTAGGGAGATGATTGCAAAACTAACACAGGAGGAACAAAATTTAAAAATCTCAATCATTAGGCCACGTGATCGTTCCAACTCGAGACGCCGCAATCCCTCTACCGTTCGCCACCCTAGCGCGCATATTCAACTAAATATACTTTGTTGGTACCATTACCGCTTTAAAGACAAGGCGCTCAAATGCGTGCAACCTTGCGCATTTAACCCCCCCCCCCTCGACAAACTAGTAGACCACCCAGGGATGGCGACGCCTGGACTTGGTCTAAAACTTAGTCGCTTATTTTACATATTCGACAAATCCACGGGTCAGCGATTTCTCATTGACACAGGCGCGAAAATTTCAGTTATTCCGCCTTCTCGAGACCATTCTTTGACCCCTTCATATGTGCAACTTCAGGCCGCCAATTCTACCCCTATCAAAACATATGGCCAAAAGCTTTTCACTTTGGACCTCGGCCTACGCAAAGAATTTAGATGGATTTTTATAATAGCAGACGTTAAACAGCCAATCATCGGAGCCGATTTTCTTAATCACTACCATCTAGTAGTTGATATAAAGCTCTTCGACACTCAAACGACATTAACATCTGCAGGCAAGGCTACACTCGCTACGTCAATCAACATACAAGTTGGGATAATTGGCACCTCCCCCATCAAATCACTACTTCAGAAGTATGCCTCCATAGTGTCCCCTTCTGATTATAAGGCTCAAGTAACTCATAGCACTAAACATTATATCCACACCAACGGCCCCCCGGTTCGCTCAAAACCAAGGAGACTCTTCCCGGACAAGCTTAAGATTGCCCGAGACGAATTTACTCACATGCTCGAACTTGGTATAATCCGTCCCTCTAACAGTGACTGGTCCTCACCCCTGCACATGGTACCCAAGAAGGCCGCGGGAGATTGGAGACCATGTGGCGACTATCGCATGCTCAACAGTCGTACAATTCCCGACTGTTATCCACTTCCCCACCTCCATGATTTTGCGCTGACCCTTTGCAATAAAACGGTATTCTCAAAGATCGACTTAGTCAGGGCATACCACCAAATTCCAATGGCCCCCGAGGATATTTCTAAAACCGCCATCACAACCCCGTTCGGTCTTTTTGAATTTCTTCGCATGCCATTTGGCCTTCGCAACGCTGCCCAGACGTTTCAACGCTTTATGGACCAAGTTTTTAGAGAACTTGACTTTGTTTTTGTTTACCTTGACGACGTACTCATCGCGAGTTCTTCCATTGATGAACACCACAATCATATTAGACTGGTTTTTGAAAGACTCAAGTCTTTCGGGATTAAAATCAGTCAGGATAAATGCGTATGGTGCCAAAACGAAATTAATTTTTTGGGACACAAAATCACCCCTCAAGGTTTGTCACCCCTTCAGGACAAGGTGGAAGCAATCCTCAATTTCCCACAGCCTACTTCGATGACTCAGTTGAGACGTTTCTTAGGGATGATTAATTTTTATAGACGGTTTATTCCGATGTGTGCCGATTTACTCAAACCTCTCACCGATTTGTTTGACGGTTCAAAGAAGACAATTTCCTGCACCCCGGAAGCTTCGACTGCTTTTAACAACGCCAAACTCGCTTTAAGCAATGTCGTGCCTCTCTCCCATCTTCAAAAAGGCGCTCAACTCTCAATCACCACCGACGCCTCCAACTCAGCTGTAGGAGCCGTATTACATCAAACAACTAACGGTAATACGCTGCCTTTGGCCTTTTTTCCCAAAAGCTAACAAAAACTCAACAACGATACAGTGCATTCGGTCGCGAATTATTAGCAATATATTTAACAATCCGCCATTACCGCCATCTTTTAGAAGGTCATGAATTCACTATTTATACAGACCACAAGCCACTAACTTATGCTTTCAGTACACCTATCGACAAATACTCCCCGCGGGAGATTAGACAGTTAGACTATATTTCGCAATATACTACCGATCTCCAATATATAGCTGGCAAATCAAATGTAGTCGCTGACACCCTCTCATTGTCTGAAATTGATTCCGTTGATTTTAAAGACAGGCCCCTAGTAGAAAGGTTAGCTTTGGCTCAGATGGAAAAAAAGTCGGCATTTCAGGACCTAAAGTCCCTAAAATTAACGCAACTTCCTAGACCTGGCTCTGATTTGACCGTGCAATGCGACATGTCCACAACCTCACCTCGACCACTCGTTCCAACTTCACTCAGACGCGTAATTTTTAACTTCCACAACTTATCACACCCTGGTACGCGTGCAACACTTAAGCCGATTTCACGTCGATATGTTTGGCCCTCCATTAATATGGATGTAAGGAAATGGGCCAAATCATGCGTTGCTTGTCAAAAATCGAAGATTCATCGTCACATAAAAGCCCCTTTAGGTACATTTGCTGAACCTGACGCTCGATTTAGCCACATCCACGTCGATCTCGTTGGTCCACTACCACCGTCGAATGGATATACCCACTTACTCACCATTATTGACCGTTTCACACGATGGCCTGTCGCCATGCCGATCCGTGACACCTCAGCCCAAACGGTTGCAAAAGCTCTGATCAAGTATTGGATAGCTGACCTCGGAGTACCATCAAGCCTCACAACAGATAGAGGTCCCCAGTTTGAGTCCCAATTATTTCGGAATCTCACGCAACTCCTTGGTGTAAATCACATCACAACCACTGCCTATCATCCACAAGCCAACGGCATGATTGAGAGATTTCATCGACAGTTGAAAAGTTCCTTGATGGCACAAGGTGACACAAACAAATGGGATGAGCTCTTACCATTAATTTTGCTTGGCATTCGAACCACAATCAAGGAAGACTTAGGTTGCACTCCAGCCGAATTAGTTTATGGCACTACACTTAGACTTCCCGGCGAATTTTTCACGACTCAAGAACACCTCATAACGCCTCCGAATTTATTAAATGCCTAAAACAACATTTTTACCATTTACCTTTTGAAAAAGTCAGGACAAAATTGACAAATGCGAGTACAACTTCACTTCTAAGGGACTGTAAATACGTTTTTATCCGTAATATTTCGTTCGAAAAAGTTTGGTGCCACCATATGACGGCCCGTTCAGAGTAAAGTCCAAACATGCTAAATATTTCATTATTGAAAAAAACGGAAAAGCTGACTCAGTTTCGATCGAGCGATTGAAACCTGCATATTTAGATACTTCAACTCAGCCGCTTACGGATACCGAAAATGTAAATCCACCCAAAGTTTGTCCCTCTGACGACATCGCCGGACTAGCTAACTCCGACCCAGACCTAACAAAATCAAAAGAAAACCCATACATCACATCGAGAGGAAGGCACGTGCATTGGCGCTATAAACTACTACACTAGCCACAACTCTCCGAGTGGAGCCCCGAGGATAGTTGTAGAGGCTACGAATTAAATTAAACGCGCTAATTGGAATCCAAAACCTTCTTTCGCACGCTACTTTCCCTTGACCCCGTCTAGGCGAATTCTAACACGTTACTTTATTTAATAGCCCCTCGCTTGTACTTAACCATCACGTTATTTTTATTTTAATAGCCCCTCGCTTGTACTTAACCATCACGTTATTTTTATTTTAATAGCCCCTCGCTTGTATTCAACCATCGCCTGATTATTCAAATGATAATGGGCTCGCGCAGCTAAATAAGCACAACCTTTAAAACTAACAGGATCATTTATTCATTTTTTTGCATATACTTTACACTACCAAACTCGATTACTAAAGTATCTCTTCTAATTAATGAACTAACCACTTCAAACCTACATTAAAGGCAAGTAGCCTTATATAGCACAGAGAATTATTGCCTGATAGAATAGATAGTCTTTTATTTTTAAATGACAATATTAAATTATAATTTTTGATTAAAACCGATTTTCTTGCTATAACTAAGTTATTTTTTGAATTATACAAAATGGTTTTATACAAATAAATAATTTTTGAAACAACATAGACTTGTTTTTAATCGTGCGGGCCTGATGCGGCGCAATTTTAGGCTTTTTTGGCGGGCCGGCTGCGGCCAAAAAAATAAAATTTGTGCGGGTATGGGCTGGGCCTAAAATTTCAGCACATGCTTATTTCTACTGTGTATCTTACTCGGCGCATGAGGCATTTGATGTAACATATGAATGCTCGAGAGTTAATAGCAAAAACACACGTCACAATACTATAAGTTAATAAACGATTTGATATGAGCAAATGCTACGAGCAAGTTACTTTTTAAATCGATCTCATCTATTAGTAACGACTAATTTTTTTTGGAATATTTAATAGCTGTATTATTGTTATATTTTACAATTTATATTTTAAAAAGTTTTAGGTGTGTAAAATGGCATGTACTTTATTAATGTTACGATAAAATTTTTTTCGAAATTCTTGGCTAAAATTGTTTAACATATTAACATATTTTATTAAGTTTTGCGATTACAGGTGTAACAAGTTATTTAAGATACGATTATAATTTTCTCGAAATATTATATTATAAATGAAATATGTTTTATTAACGTTATGTTTTTTAATTTCTGAGGTCACACAAGTGTAATAATTAAATTTTCAAATTATGCAAATTCTAGCCATATATAAAGAAAATTTCAAAAAAATATTTAGTACTTAAAAACTATGACAGTATCACCTGGACTAGGTAAGTTTGAAAATATAAGCTAATACCGCTAATAAAGTAAAGCCGTTAATAAAGTAGAGCCGTTTCAAAATGTTTGAAAATTTATAGCACAGCTTAATAATTATTAATTGTTAACGTGCCTCATATTTATGAACCTTTCTAGCACATGCTAAGTTTTCTTAATAATACATGACATTTTTAAGCATTAAGGAATTTGCTGCGAATTTATTCAAATTTTTAAATTGTTATATTTGCATCCTAACAGTAAAATTAAGGAGTGCATCTATCTATATTTATTGCAACCCATAATAGATTACTTAAGAAGCTCATGTTAGAAGTATTTCAAATGTTATAACTATTTATTATTTTAAAATAAACATATTAGTCATCGTTGTAAATAATACTACCCCTATGCCGGACAATCTAATTTGCGCGCCTACTGCTTTCCTTGTGGTAGCCGTTTCTCGAGCTTCCCCTCCAGAATCCACCGCAAAACCTAAATCTATTGCTAGAGTTTATATTCATTAAGTTAAAATATCATTAACCTAAAACTATAAGGAGAACTTTCCCATTGCCTCATGTCTAACTTTAAGTTTATGATGGTGGCTAAAACGACTTAAAAATATCACATACGAGATGTCGAATGATTCAATGGCATATAATAGACTATGTGAAATTAAGGGTTTTTTTTATCTAAGACTACAAAACTGTTAAATAAAATTGCATAATCTGGAATCCATATAATTCAATTTTATTTAAACTCAAATTACTAAACTAAAAGTGAATATATAATCTTTGGAGAAAAAACTGAGGGATACATTTTAAGATTAAGAATATAAAATGTCAAAAGTAAATTGTTTAATGCTCTAGAACAGTACAAACGCATTATTTGCCAAATATTCGCTGTTTCTAATAGATTTTTAATTTAAGCTTAATATATTAAATCCCATATCTCAAAATTGCACTAGGCTAAAACATAGAGTTAAAATCATCTGTTGGATCTACCTCGTGGTTTAAAAAAGTGTTAACATAGGTGTTCGTTTTAATTTTTAACATACGTATGGAAAATTTAACGCAAACTTTGGGCGAAAGTGCTAATGATTCTATTTTAGCTAACAATGCCACAATTAAATTTATACCCACTCCAATGGGAATTTTTACAGCAGATCTCAACCTTTTGTTAATGGCCGTTATTCCCATATTTATCGGCGCCTTGCGTTCAGTTAAATACCATAAAAAACAGCAGGTTCTTAAAATTATTTTTGTAACACAAAATAATATATCTTAATATTTTTTGTTTTTATCATATTAATTTTTATTAATTGTTATAGCAATTTTTTAGTAGCTGAATGTGCATTATTTTTTAAAGGATTCTGGTGAGCCCTCAGAGTCAATGTCACACAAAGATGCCGCAATGTTTCCATTAACAGCTAGTGCTACATTGTTAGGATTGTATATCTTTTTTCAAGTAAAATAAAGAATTAATAAAAAATTAATTGTGCCATTCTAGATTTTTTCCAAAAAATATATTAATCTTTTGATTACTGGCTATTTCTTCATCTTGGGTGTTTTAGCACTGTCACATGTAAAAAGGTATAGTCATATCCTATTAAATTTTATGTAAAAAGTGGTTTTCTCTCAGCTTTATTACCTGCCTGTTTTCCAAATCATTTTTATCAAATAAATATGAAAAGTGGACCAACTTCATTTGAAATTAAAAATACTGATGGTGTTGTGGTTGAAAGTGACAAAGAGGATGAAGAAATTGGTGACAATAAAAAAGATCAACCAAAGAAATCTGTCATAGGTATTTACTGAATCTAAAAATCTTTATGTTTTTATAGAAAAATTATTTTCAATTGAATTTGATCGCATTGATGTTATCACCTTTATAACTAGCCTTGGTATTGGCATATGGTATTTGATGCAAAAACACTGGGTTGCTAATAATTTGTTTGGCATAGCATTTGCCATAAATGCCATTGAATTGCTACAACTTAATAAATTTACCACCGGTCTCATTCTTTTGGGTGGTTTGTTCATTTATGATATCTTTTGGGTATTTAAACCAAACAACAATTAGTTTCATAATCTTTTGTAGGTATTTGGAACAAATGTTATGGTTAGTGTTGCTAAATCATTTGAAGCTCCAATTAAACGTAAGATTCTATCCCAATTTTAGTTTATTTTAACAATGTCAACATTTCGTAGTTGTATTTCCATTGGATTTTTTGGACAAAGGGTTTTCAGCCTCAAATTTTGCCATGCTAGGGCTAGGTGATATCGTCATACCGGGGATATTTATAGCGCTTTTATTAAGATTTGAAGTGAAGTAAGGGTTTAATACATCTAAATTTACAACCTTATACTGACTCTTAGTTCAACTGGCATTAAAGGAAAAAACAAAATTTACTTTTACTCCTCCATGATTGCATACATATTGGGACTTATCTTAACTACCATAATCCTTCACGTATTCAAGCACGCTCAAGTAATATTCAATTTTTATTTTTTTACTATATTCCTCAAATTTTGGTTTTTAGCCAGCTTTGTTATACCTCGTACCCGCTTGTGTTGGAACACCCCTTGTGATGGGTCTGATCAATGGTGATTTGAAGCATTTATTAAGGTATTTTAACATTTTTTTTAAATGCAATTGCTTAACATTCAAAATTATATGAAAAATTACAAAATATTTTTTTAGCTATGCAGATAATCCTGAAAAAGTTGATCTTAAAACTGATGAAGAACACGAAAGTATGGAAGAAATCGTGGAGGAAGATAAGAAGAAATTATAAATTATTCTTTTTGTTTTAATATTGTCGCCTTTGACTTTATACGTTTTTTACCAAAAGACCTACGTGGAATTTGTTGTACACATTGTTTGTAATTTATATTATTTCAATGAGTATTTTAAAAATAATAAAACTGTGTCAAGTGAGAAAACATTTTATTCATGAATGTTTACCATATAAAATAAAAGTATTTTAACTATCAGTGTATTAATTTAATCAGTACAACTTGATATTTGAACTTACAGATGGCATTATCATGTTTATTTTTTATAACTAACTAGCTGACCCGGCATTGTTTTGCTCTGTACATTATTTCTAGAAAATACTATAAGTGTATGGGTTGGTTATGAATAATAAAATAATTAATAGAAGGATGGATAATTATTAAAAAATATGCTTCTATGATCGACCACGTGATAATAATAACAAAAATTGCATAATTTAAATTTTATTTATTTAATTTAAATAGTTCGTTAAACCCCAATAATTTTGACCGTATACTGTAACATCTTTATTATACTTTTAATTATCTATTTCGAGAAACTTCAGCCTTGTATGTATGACGTCATTATTGTATATGATGCTATAAATGAAACTGCTGGCAGGGAAATGTCCGATATCTTTAAAACGAAAAGGTATTTTAGGAATCTTAAAAAGCTATTTTACCCCTGGCCGCCCTGGGCATCTACGGCTAAATTTTCGCGCGAATCGGGCCGGTAGTTTCAGAATTTCGCCCTTTTTAAAAACTAAAAAGAATTTTAGGATTCTGCAAAAGCTATTTTACCCCTGACCGCCCTGGGAACCTACGGGTAAAGTTTCGCGCGAATCGGGCCGGTAGTTTCAGAATTTAGCCCTTATCCACCTACATACATACACTTTACTTTATATATATAGATTAATTTTTCATAACTAATTAATGATATCTGCACACAGCAAATCATTTAGAAACACAAAATTTTAATGAGAAGAATAATTTTAAAAAATTAAACAACGACTATTTAAAATATGCTCTAGCAGATTGCTACATAACATAATGGGTATTTTTATAAATCTCACGTAAATAAATTGATTTCCATGAATAAATATTAATGCAATTTTCTAGCTAAATCATTCATATTGTGCGCAAAATTTTATGGCAGAAAAAAAAAATTTATCGGGCAGCAGCTATGCTGTGTTTTTCAACTTCAGTTTTCCCTTGCTTTTTGCCATATTGTTCCATCCTTTGTACGAGCAGGGGTCGAAAATGGCGAATCAAACCCTTAGTTAAATTACAAATTATAATTTTGACTTTATTAAAAGTCCGAAATTAATTTTATATATATTTATATTTTATGAATAAACTCTCTTAGCCATAAAGCAGTATTCGATTTGAAAAATGAAATTTAGTTCAAAAATCACATTTTACACAACGTAAACAGGTACAATTTCGATCAATAAATTCAATACAAGTTTATTAATTTGTCATATATTAGCATAGCATAGGCATGCATAATACATTAATTACGTCAAAGTGTTAATTAATCGATCAAAATGTTTATTAATTAATCTATATGGCTCAGAACCCGACATTTTATTAAATTAATATATTTTGGGCACTTGGAAGTATTAAATGTCATTAGATCATAAATGTCCATCTTACAAGTATCAAAATGATATTTTACCTCTCAATTTAGTATTTTTTAAAAACAAGTTTTTTACATGAAAAACAAAATAAAATTATGTATCTTAACAATAAGCAAATTGATTTATATCGAAACCAAAATTGTATTAAGCCATGCGCTGCTTTAAATTTCTTATAGGGAGTCAATCAAGGATAATCGAATTACTTTTAGTTATTTTTTCAAGCTCTTTCACATAAAATAACAAAAAAAAATTTAACCACTTATAATAAGGTAAAACTGTCACTTATAAAAATATGATTCAAGCAATTAATTTATACTTGAACGGGCCAAGCGGCCCCATCAGCTAGGGCGCATATGGTGTGACCTTCCATTTGTTTACTCAATTCCCAAAGCATATCGATCTCACCGGGCTTGGCGTTACCTTGCACAAAACGGTACATGATTTTCATCAACCATCCGCAACCCTCGCGGCAAGGGGTACACTAGTGGAAGGGATATTTATTAAGCAAAACCTGGAGGCAGCCATGTTTGAGGCATATATTATAATTAATGGGTTTTGTTTGGTCGACCTTTAGGTTTACTAAAATTAACGATAGCTTCTGGTCTAGTTTGCAAATTTCGACTACGCCTAAAGGTCGACTAAAAAATACGGACCAAAAACTTTTAGTCTGTTTATGTTTACTCGACTTAAACCAAAGGTCGACCAAACAAAACCCAGCCGTTTTTACAACACTATGTTGAACTTGGCTTCCTAACTTTTGCAATTATGACTACACAGGGACGCACACTGAAATCAAATGGCGGTCTAAATTACTTAATAAATCCCGATGCAAAAATAAGCTGTTCTCACAGTCTATTGTGTTATTAGGCTATGGGATTATTTCCCTTTAAACATTCAGCTAGCTAGCACAGAGCCTAGACTGTTAGGTAAATCGCTCAAGTATAAGCAATTTAATTTTTGTGTGAACTAGAGACCTGCACGGTGACCCGACCCGACAGGTTGAAAATTGTGAAATGTCTTCGGGTCGGGTCGGATCGGGTTGGAATTTTTTATAATGCTTTCAGGTCGAGTCGGGTTCGAGTTAAAATTTTAAAATGCTTTTAGGTCGGGTCAGGTTCGGGTTGAAAATTTTAAAATGCTTTCGGATCGAGTTCCGGTTGAAATTTAAAAAAATAGGGTCTGGTTCGGGTTAAAAAAAGTGATTTTGCAGTTCTCTAGTATAGACCTTTCCCCACTCCCTTAAAACACCAAAATAATTAAATTTCACTAAATCAAAAAATACATTATAAAAAATGGCATATAGATGTCCCGCAGCCTCTAAAATTTGAGTTGAATACAGACCAAAATTCTATGGTCTACTTTACAAATTTTGACTAAGCCTGGAGGTCGGCTTCAGTATGTCACAAAATAGTGTTGTAAAACGAGCTGGATATTGTTTGACTTTTTGTCCATTTAAGGCCAACCGTCGACTTAAAAAAATCAGACCGAAATCCTTTGGTCTCTTTTTTAAATTTCGACCAAGCCTGGTGGTAGGCTAAACAAAACCCCGTTCTTTTTACAATACTACCACGCAAAGAGTGTGCGAGCAAAATATATAGGCACTGACCTGGCCACATGATTCGTGCTTGTAAAATTCGCTCAAACGGGCTATACACCTGATCACGTCGGCGCTTTTGTTCATCACTATAACTGCTGCAGTTCCCAGGGAAGATTTGTGTTCTATAAGCGAGTCAAAGTCCATCAAAGCCTTGCTACAATCCCTTCATAAAATACAAAAAATTATGAATTAAATTAAACAATGGCGTGCGGGCCGTTCTGCACGGGTGACCCGAAACCCGACCCGATATCGGATGGGCCGAAAATTTTAAAATGCTATAACGTCGAGTCGGGCTCGGGGTCCATTTCGGGTCAAGTTCGGTTGAAAAAAAGTGATTTGCAAGTTTCTAGGGGCCGTAGCCCGCTTAGGGCTATTTCTAAACCAAACAGCAGCCCTACTTCAAACTCTGAAAAGAAGCTGACCACTTCAAGTGCGACAAACATGTATAAAAGAAATCTACTATTTTTATTCAAAAAAAGAAGATTTAGAAAAACATGACTTCTTTGTTCCCACCTTTACAATTTTAACCTTAGCTTTTATCAGAGGCCTAAGAATACCAAAAATTTTGTGCCACTTCAATCTTGATTGCACGGGTCGGGCTCACAACTCAAACTAATAACACAACTGGGAAGATTCGGGCCTAAATTTCATCTTACACCCTAGAGTCATTACAAGAAGTCATGTACCAATAAGAATGATCCAAGCATGGGCGTAGCCAGCATTGGAATTATAGGTGGGCGATAATAATTTAGTTTAGGGAGGAGCAAAATGCTCATTTTTAGAAATTTGAGCCATACTTTTAATAAACTTTTTGGATTAAGAGGGGGGCAGCCGCCCCTATCCCCCCCCCCCCGCTTAATTAGGCCCATGGATCCAAGTAGAGCTACTTTCATTAAAACCCCTCGTAACACCTTAGCTAAGCATCAAATCAAATTTATTTATAAAAATCCATACTCTATGGGCATGAGGGGAGTTGAAGAACCACCGGGTATGATGGCCAACAAATTATCCCAACCCCCTATGACTCCACCCGCGTGCTTTTCAATCAGTTCTCGGAGGGGGATTGACATGGCCTCTTCCACGGTTGTTGGGGTATTAACGTGCCCCGAGATGTTGTACAACTTGGTTCCGCTATTACGTTCTCGACCAAACTGGGCAAACCAGTCACCACCCCTCCTACATATTGCCTATTTAAATATAACGAAAAATATAATGAGTAATAGTTTTATGTCCTGTCTGTCTGTCGGTCGTGTCTATCCGCGGGCGTAGCTATGAGGAAATCCATAAAACTCTTTTTAAATTTATTACAATTATGGCTAAAATTTCAAAATAATTTCCTATAGCCCCTCCCTAAATCATCATTGCCCCCCCTGGCTTCGCTCATGTGTCTGTCTTTTTTTTCAATGATAAAAGTTAGTTTATTGATGCATGCATGTATCTGATCATGATACTACTAGTTAAAAATACTAAAATTATAATATAATAATGGAAAAGGAGCGTTTCATAAGTAATATATCTCCATCATCCTCTTTTAAAAGCGGCCAGAATTCGAAGAAAAAATTGAAATTTAATGGAAATAGTTATGTCCGTCGTGTTTGTCTTGTCCAACGCGTTAACTTACAATACAAAACTACAATTCTGGTAACGTTATTGATTGCCTAGAAATAACTTTAATATCCCTTTATAGTTTTATAAGTTAAGTTTGTGCTTATACTTTTTACAGCTACCATATATATGTGTTTCAATAATATTGTGATTAACCTCTCTAAATTTCTAACCAATTTTTATTGCCAATCGTATTTAACTAGATAGCTGTCAACTTTGTTTCGCTTGAATGTTGTAGTGTTGTAAAAACGGTGGGTTTTGCTTGTTCGACCTTTAGGTATAGCCGACTAAACATCACCAGAGCAAATGTTAGACCAAAAAACCTCTAGGCTGTTTATGCGACCAAGAAAAATAGATCAAAAATCCTTTGGTTTAATTATATTTAGTCGCCTAAAACCAAAGGTGGTCGACCAAACAAAACCCTGCCATCTTTACAACACTGGAATGACGATGTAACATTGTCCACTTCTTTATATTGTACTACAAAACGGGAATACTTTACCTCTTATTAATTTTATCAATTCAACCATACCACTAATAAACCAGAAACTCCTATTGAAAAACCTCACGAATTACTTAATAAATGTTAAAGCAAACGCTAGCTCTTCGCCATTCTAACGTATTATTTTATTAGTCTATAATTATGCCCAAATGGAATATAAATTGCATAGCCATGTCACGTTAAAAACATTTTTATCCCTGTTGTGGCCTCATGCTCTGGTAACTTCGGTGAACAGGCAAAAAAATAGGAAAACGATCGCCAAACTAATTTTTCCACATTCTATTTACTCAGACAACAACTTGAGATTCTTATCGTAAGATACAGCTTTAAAGCCTCAAACTCTTAAACCGCTTTATACGATAATGATATAAATCTTTACATTTTACCAATGTGCGTCTTTCTTGTCCCATGCTTAATAGCACCTGAGACGAATTTATATCCTGCAAAATATTTTTCATTTATTTATCCCCAGTGTTGCTAAGTAAATAATACAAAGTACCCCCTCCCCTCATGCCTTAATTGTTTCATCAATGTGATAATTAATGTTACAATGTATGGCACATGTGGCGGTTCCATTTTCTACGATTTAGGACCATAGGGGAGGGAGTTAGTAAAAAAGGAACCTTACACTAGGGAAGCGCGTCTTACGATGGACCTTTATAATGGTGTACCTACTTAGTCTCTTTCTTAATATTAAAGTGCTGGTCTAAAATGGCGCGCTGCAATACATCACTACATATATATATAGATGTGTGTGACTTCGTTTTGGTACAAAAAAAAGGTTTTAAGTGAAGAAAACTGTTAAAAATGCTGTAAAAATAGGTGGAAAATCACTGGAGCTACGGCAACAGTTTCGACGTTAGCTACGGTTGTAGGGCAACCAAAAAGGCCCACATCGGCTGGGAAGGGTGGCTTGAGCCTGGGTTTTCCTTGTTTCCCCTCTATCGATTCTATTAGAGCCGTCTCTTCTCCACATATATAGGCGCCCATGCCCCTGTGAACGAACACGTCAAAGGGATAATCCATACTGGATGCTAAGCATACAAAGTTACGAAAATCTTGTATTTTTGGTTGGCATCACGAATAATATTATTATTTTCTTGATTTTAATCATTTAAAAAGTTGATTTTGGCGATAAATACCAGTCGAATACTTTTGTAGGGCAATTAATAATAAGTTTAAGGATTTTGTATTATTAATAACTATTAGGGCAGATGTGGACAAAAAGGTAAAAGAGAAATTAATGAGGGGAAAAACTTTGGATTTTAATCCAAATTTTAGTCGTGAAATGCCATTATAAAAGAGAAACTCTCAGTGATAATAGTCAAAAGTGCATTTTGAAAGTACTGTTATACTGCTTATAAGAGGCATACCAAGCCAACATTAACGACATATTGAAAATTGAATTTCTTGTTCCATACTTTTGACAATGTAAAAAAAGGGGCTGATATGATATCAGATTATTGAGAAGGGCATTATGATGCTTGTTGAATATGTTGAGTGGGGAGAGGGGGACGGACTAGTAAACCTAATTAGATGTGGCAATGCCCACGTGTGTGATGTATAGTAGTCTTGTAGAAACGGGTGGGTTTTGTTTGGTCGACCTTCGGTTTTAGTCGACTAAACATAAGCAAACAAAAGGTTTCTTGGTCTGTTTTTCTTAGTCGCAAAAATAGACTATGGGTTTTTTGGTCAAAGTTTCGGTGTGTTTATGTTTAGTCCACTAAAACCAATTGTCGACCAAAATGTACAGACATCAACTGTGTAACTTACTGAAGAAGAAAAAAATAAGCTTGGAAGATGTTGAAACACACACTTTTTAATTATTAGGAGTTTTATCCCATGATCTGATATGGGGGAAAATCTAAATAGAGCTTGAATTCAACTCATTGTTTGGTTAATTTGGACATAATATAAGCATTATAATATTAGAACTGAACAATACCATAAATATTAAAAATAAGAACTATCTTTTAAAAATATGTTAGATGAGAAAGCCATGGCCTTAGCCAAATCTAAAAAATATTTTATAAATTATGGAAATATAAGAATTCCATAAAATCATGAAACTAGCATTCATAAGTACACAACCTTAAAAGAGAAGTATTTGGACAATTGACATATGTATCGCAAATACCCTGAAATTTTATAACTCCACTTCCTTACATTTTTTGTGCAACAACTAGATGACCCTTAAGGAATATAAAATGGTAGATACATATATGAATTCAAGATAATAGTACGATAAAACAATAGGCATAATCAGAATTTCAATTATAAGAGAAGAGGGGGAGGGGAGGGGGGCAAAATAATAATTATTTTAAAATTTAACCTACTTAATATATAGTGTTTTGTGATTAAAACTACCAACCCTGGTGTTATTCATATTGTAAAAAAACTCTAAAACATTTGTGATACATACTGATACTACATACCCTTGCCCAAATATCCAGCTTTATAAGCTTCGGCTATGGCATGTTGCATATTAACTGCTTCGTTGTAAAATTCGCCCCTAATGTATATGTATGCCGCACGAGCTCCCATAGCTCTTCCAGCTATTAGGCAACCTTCTATCAATTTGTGAGGATCGTGCCTCATTATTTCTCTATCTTTACAGGTCCCTGGTTCACCTTCGTCAGCATTGACTACCAAATACTTTGGCCTGTATGGATGATAATGGTGTTTTAAAAACGGCTGGGTTTTGTTTGGTTAACCTTTGATTTTAGTTAACTACTAAAGATAAACAGACTAAAGGTTTTTGGTGTCTGTTTTTCTTAGTCGACCTCTAGGCTTAGTCAAAATTTAAAAAAACAGACCTGAGTCAACCGTTGGCCTTAGTTGAACCAAAAGTCGACCACAAAAACCCAGCACTTGATGCTAGACAAAATTTTGATAAGCTGGAAAGTAAAGGCAAAAAGTAGTGAAGTTTTTTTTAAAAATATGCCTTAATTTTTTAATATTATCATGGAATTTTGATAAATAAATTAAATTTATTGGAATTTATTGGATATATGCAAAAAAAAATTTAAATATCAGAATAAAATCTTTAGATGTCATTGAAAATATTAAGATGCTATGTCCTACTTAATAGTGGCAAATTGTAATTTCACTGCGATCAAAACATGGACTTTTCACAAGAATAAATGTAGTAGGAAAAAGTTTGAGGATTTGAAACATAATAATAAATAATGTAAAATATGTCTATAGTTATTTCAAGGGAAGCTTTATTTAAATTAAAATTTTTAAGTATTCAACATCATAATTTAAAAATTCAAATGCATCAAAAAGGTTTCATGTGAGAATTGAATATCAAGGTGGATTTATAAGTTGGATTGACAAACAGAGCACAATACAAATTTATGAAATTATTAGGTAGAACAATGGCATGGCTGACTAATTGAAGCCGAAGTTTTAGGAAACAATTTAGTCTAGAAATAAATGCATTTGGTAATTTATTAATTTTTATTAAATATATTTTTTACTCAAGATAATTTATTACCTGTCATCAATTGAGGGTTTATTCATAAAACCCCATTTCATCCCAGTTGGAAATCCTGCACCACCTCTTCCTCTTAGTCCAGATTTTGAAAGCTCTTTAAGTATCCAATCAGGTCCTTTGGCCAGAATTTCTTTAGTTTTGTACCAATCACCACGTTTTATTGCACCTCTTAATCTCCAATCATGACGACCATATAAATTTGTGAATATACGATCTTCATCTTTCAATGAAAAAATCTAAAAATGTATATAAATTGCGTACAAACAAAACAAAAATACTGATGTATACACAGAAAGTCATCGCCAGACCTTTTTGTAAAAAATATCAAGTTTATTTAATGAACTTATGTAAGAATTTTGATGAAATATAATGTTAATACCAATTTGAAGAAATAACAAGTTAAATTTATGTCTAAAAAGCTTATATGATACAGTCTTACAAAATATTACACATCTCTATGCAATCAAACAAAAATAAAATTGCCTTTGGTGTTTCAGTTGATGTTGAAGACTTGCTAATAACTTGGCCTAAACAATAAAATAAATATAATCACATTAAAATATTATTACGAAAGCAACGAAAAGGCATCAACATCTAATATCATATGCTTAAATGTAAAAATCTCTTTTCATTACATTTTTTTATAAAATGCTATCCGACAAAATCCTGTCTACGTCGCAATTTATTAAAGTAAATCATACATTTAAGTTAAAAGGTAATATAAAATTTTAGATTAGAATTAAGAGGCATATGGTTTAAGTAACCTTATGTTATCCAAGTCGTCTTGGACTGTAACTTTATATGCATGCGACGACTCAAATGATTTATAGAATTTTTTTTAGGCAACGTATTAGTTTACAATCAAATCAAATAAGAAACGCATAAAGAAGAATCGTACTATGGAGTACAAAAATATAGGCTATACATAATTTTGTGATTATATGAAATATACGCTATTTTCACCTTTATGGGTGTGTAGTAACCATATCTATATAATTGATTGCTCGCGGCATATTACTTAAGTCTACTTCAAAACTTAATTGACTCATTTATATTACCTTACTACTTTGCGACGTTAATTGACCTATCACATATAGCTCGAGGATTCACCACTAAATGTTAATTGACTTAATGTATTATTTTGATTAACTCACGATTATATAAAGAAGTGTCTTACATTTCTTTATTACTTACCAACTCTTTTCTTTTCCCTCACTTTATTATTTACCTTCAATAAAGAGTACCCCCTCCCAATAGGTTAAGTGTATTTATGTCACACAGATTATTTAAAGAATTTTTGAATATGAAAACAACAAGTTAGAGAGGCTCATTTTTTACATAATCAGCAAAATATTTAATTATTGATGCAATTTTATTAACCCTCGCATTTCACTTGAATGATGATTCACAGTTTCAAGATAGACATTTAAGGGTGGAGAGAAAATTTCTAAAAAACTTGAATAATCTATTTTTATTTAATACCTTTCAAATGAGCTCATATGTAAGATCCCATGATCTGCTAATTATTCTGTTTCGGTTATTAGAGGTTATTAATAATGTGTGCTAAGCCTAAGGGATTTTTATGTGAGATTTAGGTTATAAGTGAAATAGTGCGCAATGGTGTGAGAATCATTTATTAAAACGGCAACCCTCCATCACGCACTGAGCAAAATAAGAGACTTAACTAGACCTGGGACATAGCCAAGATGTTTTCAATATAGCCGAATTTTTTTTCAAAAAATTACAATATAATAAGGAGTAGAGGTGAAAGTCCGGCTCTGGCGGGCCCGGGAGGGCACCATAATTTTACGAATATAAAAAAATTGCAACTCAGTTTTTTTTAAAAATAGCCATTATTTCGGCGCGAACAGTTTGGGGCTTAACAATTAGGACATGGCCGGGCTGGTTCTTAGAAGGCTTAGGAACTGGGCGGACAATTTAGTTGCAAAATCGTACCGGGCAGGGCTTGAGCAGAAAATTTTAACAAATTTGGACCTCTAAAAATATATAAATTATGTGAATAAAATATAGGCATTATAAGACAGAGTTAATTATTTAATCCCATCGATTTTCTATCTAGAATTTCAGCTGAGGTGAAAACATTCCCAATGAATTATTAATAATGCTAAGCCATCTATCTATTGACATATTATTAGGTTACCTGAGGTGAAAACATTCTCAATGAATTATTAATAATGCTAAGCCATCTATCTATTGACATATTATTAAGTTTTCAATCTTTTGACTATCAAAAATTATTCATTGATTCATTTGGTTATGGGGATACAAAAATTTTTGTTTTATTAAGCAGTGGTTTTAATAGAATTTTGTAAGTTGTTAGAGTTATAAGAGCGCTCTTGTGACGACAGGTCTTTTAAGTTTGAAACAAAGTCATATACCATAAACCATCTTATTTTAGTTGATGTTTTTACCATTTACTTTACTAAATTTAGCCAAAATAAAATCCGGAGTTTTAACTTGTCGTATATTGCGGAAACATGTAGTTAATAAAAAAAATTTTATCGAAAATTATTTCATAGTTTGTATAATAAAGGTTTCGATCAATGAAATAAAAACTCGGGCCTTCGGCCCTCGTGGGAAGGGGGAGAAGGGAAGGGAAGAGGGGAAGGGAAGGGGGGACGACTCATCTGTACTTCGTATAAATGTATCATATTTGCTATGCAATTTATGGGCGAGAAAGGTGGGAAGGGGCGAGAATGCCTATAGGGGGGTATTAAATGCCTAATGCTTAATTAATTATTCATACAAATTTTCCATTATAGGCAAAATGTAATAGAGGCAAAATGTAATATAGGCAAGGGTTAGGGTTAGATTTAGTGTTTGCATCTAGTTGCGTATTACATTAGTTTTTATGGCCTTTAGTGATTATGGGTCTAACAAACATTATATTATAAAACAACACAATGTTAAGAATTTGCAGAATTGTTTGGGAGAAATTTTTTGTTGAATTTGAGCAATTTTTAATTAAAAAAATCAAAAATTTGGCCAATGGTCACTTTTTCTCTATTGGTCAGTACCAACAGATAAGAGCCAAAAAAACGGAAAAAAAAATTTGATGCTCACTTTGGCCAATGGTCATTTTTTTCCATTGGTCAGCAGCCAGCACACGGTAAAAGTGGATATAAATTCATAAGAGTAAAAAAAACGAAAAAAAAATTTTCGAATCACATTTTGGCCGATGGTCATTTTTTCCATTGGTCAGCAGCCAGGACACGGTAAAAGTGGATATAAATTCATAATAGTCAAAAAAAACGAAGAAAAAGTTTTCGAATCACATTTTGGCCAATGGTCATTTTATTCCATTGGTCAGCAGCCAGCGGACGGCCAAAAAGTCATAATAGCAATGGTAGGAACAGGAACAATCATAATAGTAAAAAAAAAAAGAAAAAAATAATTTCGATTCATATTTTGGCCAATGGTCATATTTTCAGTCGGTCAGGAGCCAGCGGACGGCCAAAAAGTCATAATAGCAATGGTAGTAACAGGAACAATCATAATAGTCAAAAAAAAACGAAAAAATAAACTCGGATTCACATTTTGGCCAATGGTCATTTTTTCATTGGTCAGCAGCCAACGGACGGCCAAAAAGTCTTATTATCAATGATAGTAACAAGAACAATCATAAGAGTCAAAAAAAAACTCCGGGATTCTAACCCAAAAACTAGTTAAATTGCATAGCAATTAAAAGTAAACAACTTTTATTTATGTTTATTATATAACATTGGTCAGCAGCCAGCGGACGGCCAAAAAGTCATAATAGCAATGGTAGAAACAGGAACAATCATAATAGTCAAAAAAAAATGAAAACAATAATTTCGATTCACATTTTGGCCAATGGTCATATTTTCATTGGTCAGCAGCCAGCGGACGGCCAAAATTTCTTATTATCAATGACAGTAACAAGAACAATCATAAGAGTCAAAAAAACTCCGGGATTCTAACCCCAAAACTAGTTAAATTGCATAGCAATTAAAAAGTAAACAACTTTTATTTATGTTTATTATATAACTAGTTAAATTGCATAGCATTAAAAGTAAACAACTTTTATCTATGTTTATTATATAACAAAAACTAGTTAAATTGCATAGCAATTAAAAGTAAACAACTTTTATTTATGTTTATTATATAACTAGTTAAATTGCATAGCAATTAAAAGTAAACAACTTTTATTTATGTTTATTATATAATAGATAATTTAACAAATCTTATATATAACACACCGAGAAAGATAGAGATGAGGGGTGGGGCACCTCTTATGCATTGATTCAAAAAATAACACAGCGAGGGAGATAGAGATGAGGGATGGGGCTAGAGCCCTGCACTTTAGAATATTGATCGGGCCTCGGGCTCGGGTCGGGCCTGATGGGCCAGCACGACCCGAGGCCCGAGCCCGAAACGTCGAGCATGGTAATTTTTTAATTTGCATTAAGCACTTATTATTTTTCTAGATAATATAATCCAGGAAGAATTTGTAGATTTTAGTGTTGGGAAGAGCCCAGAATAGATAACAACGAAGCTGAGGAAGATGAATTACATAAATATTTAAATACGAATTATATTGATGGTATGAAAGTTTTGGAATGGTGAGTGAATTTCCTTGTTTGAGCAATTTGGCTAGAAAGTATTTGGCAATACCTGCTACATCAGCTAGCAGTGAGCGAGCCTTTTCTACAGCAGGAGCGAGCTTAGGAAGAGAGAAGGACTTCGTTAAAACCCGATAAATTAAACTCCACTTTATTTATTTACCATAATTATTCATATTTTAAATCACATAATATTCGCGATACGTAATATATTTATAAATAAATTTTTGAAATAAAATTGGTACAAATTTACATTTTTACAAAAGTCGGGCCGGGCTCGGGCTCGGGTCGGGCCTCAGTGAAAAAAACAAATCGGGCTCGGGTCGGGCTCGGGCAAAAAATAAAAAATTTCGGGCTCGGGCCGATAAAATTCAATTTTGCAGGGCTCTAGGTGGGGCACCTCTTTCTCATGCATTAATTTAAAAAAGCGATAACCTAATATACCCAATGCAAATAGTTAGGGATGGACGGACGGACGGACGGACAACAAAAAACGAGCCCATAAATTGCATAGCAATTAAAATTATTAATTTAAGTAAACCTCAATGGATTTAGCTGAAATATTTGTACTAAAATTTTGCTTCTTGGCAAATCGAGGTTTAAATTTAATTTATAACATATAAATTAGCTTAAGCTCTCGCTAATAAAAAAAACTTGTTCGTTAAAACAGTTTCTTAAAAATTGTATCTGAGTTGCGATTTTATACGCTAGTCGGACCACCTGTGTTGAAATCTTTTTGTTTGTTTGAATAGTATGGATCAGTAATTCAGATTTTAGACGAGAAATAGGTCTCTAATTTATTAAAATGCTACTAAATGGTGTGTGAGGGCTTGGTAATCTTGTGGTGAAGCTATCTTGTTTTTAAGGCAAAAGTGAACTAGGAAGAAACGATGATTAAAAGTTTTTTTGTCAATAAAAACGTATATATAAACTCGGGCCTTCGGCCCTCGTGGGAAGGGGGAGAAGGGAAGGGAAGAGGGGAAGGGAAGGGGAGACGACTCATCTGTACTTCGTATAAATGTATCATATTTGCTATGCAATTTATGGGCGAGAAAGGTGGGAAGGGGCGAGAATGCCCATAGGGGGGTATTAAATGCCTAATGATTAATTAATTATTTATACAAATTTTCCATTATAGGCAAAATGTAATAAAGGCAAAATGTAATATAGGCAAGGGTTAGGGTTAGATTTAGTGTTTGCATCTAGTTGCGTATTACATTAGTTTTTATGGCCTTTAGTGATTATGGGTCTAACAAACATTATATTATAAAACAACACAATGTTAAGAATTTGCAGAATTGTTGGGAGAAATTTTTTGTTGAATTTGAACAATTTTTAATTAAAAAAATCAAAAATTTGGCCAATGGTCACTTTTTCTCTATTGGTCAGTACCAACAGATACTCTATAAGTCAATGATAGCCAAAAAATGGAAAAAAAAAATTTTGATGCTCACTTTGGCCAATGGTCATTTTTTTCCATTGGTCAGCAGCCAGCACACGGTAAAAGTGGATATAAATTCATAAGAGTAAAAAAAACGAAAAAAAAAATTTCGAATCACATTTTGGCCAATGGTCATTTTTTTCCATTGGTCAGCAGCCAGGACACGGTAAAAGTGGATATAAATTCATAATAGTCAAAAAAAACGAAGAAAAAGTTTTCGAATCACATTTTGGCCAATGGTCATTTTATTCCATTGGTCAGCAGCCAGCGGACGGCCAAAAAGTCATAATATTAATGGTAGGAACAGGAACAATCATAATAGTCAAAAAAAAAGAAAAAAATAATTTCGATTCACATTTTGGCCAATGGTCATTTTTTCAGTCGGTCAGGAGCCAGCGGACGGCCAAAAAGTCATAATAGCAATGGTAGTAACAGGAACAATCATAATAGTCAAAAAAAACGAAAAAATAAACTCGGATTCACATTTTGGCCAATGGTCATTTTTTTCATTGGTCAGCAGCCAACGGACGGCCAAAAAGTCTTATTATCAATGATAGTAACAAGAACAATCATAAGAGTCAAAAAAACTCCGGGATTCTAACTCAAAAACTAGTTAAATTGCATAGCAATTAAAAGTAAAAAACTTTTATTTATGTTTATTATATAACATTGGTCAGCAGCCAGCGGACGGCCAAAAAGTCATAATAGCAATGGTAGAAACAGGAACAATCATAATAGTCAAAAAAAACGAAAAAAATAATTTCTATTCACATTTTGGCCAATGGTCATTTTTTCATTGGTCAGCAGCCAGCGGACGGCCAAAAATTCTTATTATCAATGATAGTAACAAGAACAATCATAAGAGTCAAAAAAAACTCCGGGATTCTAACCCCAAAACTAGTTAAATTGCATAGCAATTAAAAAGTAAACAACTTTTATTTATGTTTATTATATAACTAGTTAAATTGCATAGCATTAAAAGTAAACAACTTTTATCTATGTTTATTATATAACAAAAACTAGTTAAATTACATAGCAATTAAAAGTAAACAACTTTTATTTATGTTTGTTATATAACTAGTTAAATTGCATAGCAATTAAAAGTAAACAACTTTTATTTATGTTTAGATAATTTAACAAATCTTATATATAACACACCGAGGGAGATAGAGATGAGGGGTGGGGCACCTCTTATGCATTAATTTAAAAAATAACACAGCGAGGGAGATAGAGATGAGGGGTGGGGCACCTCTTTCTCATGCATTAATTTAAAAAATCGATAACCTAATATACCCAATGCAAATAGATAGGGATGGACGGACGGACAACAAAAAACGAGCCCATAAATTGCATAGCAATTAATACTTTTTTAAGTATTTATAAGTGTCTATCAGTTATTTATTCAACTACAAATACTCTCAATTCATTTAATAAGTTATTTATTAATCAAAAGAAATTTTTTTAGATTTTTGCTGTGTAGGGGGGGGGGTTAAATTACCCTTTTCACCCCTCCTTGATCGCTACTAATTTGAATTATTTAAATTGAAATAAGATCTTATGACTATTTCCTGTGACTCCTGAGGGTCTTTATAATTCCAGATATTTTTTCACCTTTTCTTTGCTTAAGATCCTCCCCTTTTATGATTATAATTCTCGCCAGTACAATTCATACTAACTACTATGACTCACATGAGTACGTTCTATTCATCAACTTACGAGAGAAAATTTGCTAAACAATCTCAATAGTAGACATTGTCATAGGCATATATGTGCATCTTTTTACCACAAAATACTATAAATTTGGTTGATTGAGGTCGACATTTCTTTTTAAGATCAACACAATAACAGGTGGTCAAATTATAGCTTATATCTTTAGCTAGACTAATAGACTGCTCGAACCCTTTTGAAGAGTGTTATAATACAAATCAGATGGATAGGAAAACGCTTATAATTTTATCTGATTAGTTAATATTATTTACTTTGCTTACAATTGCTATCTTTTGTACGTATTTCCTGTCTTTATAAAATATCATATCAAATTCTCCAAACGTTAAAAAATTTAAAATTAGTTCCATGTAAATATAGTATTTAGTAAGTTTTGAAATTGATGAAATCCTAGGGCAGGGGCGTAGACAGCATTGGGGTTAGAATGGGGCAATAAAGATTTAAGGAGGAGCAAAATTATCATTTTTTGAATTGTAGCCATAATTTTAATAGAGTTCAACAAATTTTTGATTTAGGGGGAACAGCCGCCCCTCCCTGTCCCTCTGGCTACGCCCATGTCCTAGGGTAAAAATATATTATTGTAGAAACATTAGATATATTGCAACCATTAACACCTTTATAAAGTAATTTGTTCGAAATCAAATCATCGGTTCATCATTTTTAAAAATGAGGGAACGATTGTTGTCAAACACGCCGTTCCGATACTTTTGGACTCAAGGGGAAAAAGTTGTAAATAGAACTTAAAGTTTTATAATGCATTTAATAATGTTTTGAAGATTTGGAAAGATCAACAATCATTTGGTCATAATAGATCCAATATTCCAAATCTTATTCATTTCTTTTCGTGATAATATTTTTTTTTCTTTTTAGCCAACGATAAAATTTTTTTATTTTTGTACAATCCTCTAAAGAGCGTATGAAAAATTCCAACGAGCTTAAATTATGGCAATAAACAAGCGTAAGTTTACCATTATTATTATTCAAGACCGCGTATAATTAACAGTTTAATTGCGCTCTCGTGAAGACCCTGACATTTGGGTATGCTTGCATCGTTTTGAGGGTAAGACGGTAGAAAGATAAGATCCACCGCGTGTACATAAGGAAAATTAAAGCTTAGCCCAAGGGGGGGGGTAGGGTAAAAGATATTCATATATATGACAATGGTGTATCTTAAAGGTCTGCATGAGTAAACCAAAACCTGACCCGATTGATTTGGGTTAAAAATTTTCATACACCTTTGTGTCGACTTTGGGTGGGACAAAGTGAGAGGTCGCGTAGGGTTAAAGAAGGCCATGACTAATTTTTAAAATGTGCTGTAACTTTACGAAATCGAGATTTAAAATGCATGCTAATTATTTAAAAATTACTATAATTTTAATTAATTGTTATTATAGGTGAATCTAAACTGCTCTATTTTTAAGATTTATTTAAGCAGGGCTAATATTAAAATCATGCCAATTTTACTTTCTTTCCCCTACCCTTTCCTCCCCCTTTCCATTTTCTAAAACATTTAGGGTATTTTTGTAAACTGCAATATGTCGCTGTAACTAATAGCAAATTTGTTAGTGATGTGTTCCGTGATATGTCCATCGGGATTCCCCCTCCCCTCCTTCTAAACATTACTTTTAAGGGAACTGAATTATAATATACTAAATTTAGCTCAATATTTCTGACTTACCATTGCAACATGATTCCCACATAGACAGTGATACTAATATGTTGCTAAAGGCATTAATATTAATCAGCGACCTCACCCATAAGTAATAATGTCCCTCATACCAGCTAAACTAAACCTCCCCACACCTTTTACCAGGAAAGCTAGCGACATCCACAAGATCACTGGTTAAAACAATCTTTTAACGTTTTAACCAAGTATAACACACTTAGGAAGAATAATTCTAATTACTTTTAGGGTAGTTTAAAGGGATTTTACCTTATTTATTAATTATAATTAGCTACTTTGATTTATTTAGATACACATACTTATCGTATATCTCTTCATCACATAGGATGAAATTATACTTTATCGATACAAATTTAATAACTCAACTTGTTAGACAGGAATTAATATGGAAGCATGGGTCGGATGCCGAGAAAAGAAGTCACGACCATGACGAACCTTTTTGATCAATTATTGGTAGGAAAGCGAGTTCCAAATGAATTTGGATCAAGCAAGATTACACTTTTATTCAAAGGCAAAGTAGCCTCTCCGGAGTATGGAGAAGACAGAGGTATCAAGCTAGTTTGAAACATCCTGAAACTAAGCTAGGGGGAAATATCAGCCAACTACTTCGGATTTGTGAGCGGCATATTCACAATCGACGCGATTTTCGCACTAAGACAAATGTTAGATAAGTATGGCGAAAGAGAAGAGACCTACATATAGTCTTTATCGAATTGGAAAATGCACAATCCCTTGCGATTTAATATGCTGGCTCTTGAGAATACTAAATTTCCTTGACGCATATGTGTGGCCTATGAAAAATATTTAAAAAGCCTTAAATTAATTCGTTAGTACGAAAATTTGAAACTCCTAACCTTTTCGGGTTGAAATTAAATTAGAACAAGGATCGTCAATTTTTATTTAATATAATTATAGACAATATAAGTACAGACATCAAAAAACCATCTCAATGTTATAAACTATGTGCCTAGATATAGTATTATGCGAAATGACAAATGATAAAGTATTCGAAGAAGTCAAAAAGTGGTCAATGCGTAGCATGATACGGTTTAAAGGTCAACAATCGAAAAACGGTATACATGGAGATGAACGTTACAGGCACTCCATCGGTATATGATCATCAGAGTAGCCAAAAATAAACAAGTTTATATACCTTGGCTCAATATTAAATCAAGAGGGATGTTGCGCAAAAAAAGTCAATGCACCAAAAAGGATGGCTTAAATGGCCGAGTATATCCGGTGTAATGTGGGACAAGAAGATGGCCATATGGTTTGAGAGCAAAGCTTACAAATCGACCTTAAGATCGGTGTTACTCTATGGAAGTAAAACACTGGCACTAAATGCCACGGAAGAAAAATTATTGAAGGCCACGGTGATGAGAGTTATATGTCGAAGTTTGGGTATATTAAGCTCGACCATATGAAGAGTGTCTAGTGAAGCGGAATCCCGAGAAAAATTATTTGAAAATTTAAGTCGATATGAGATTTTTAACCTTGAGACGAGACGAGATTTTATATTCGAGATCTCGGCTTAAAATTTTCTCTCACCAGAATCATTTATAGTCGATTTAATTTATATTTCTGTTTTAGATTCACGTTTAGGGTGATAGTAAAATAAATAAACATATTTTACACACCGTTATTAATCTTGGATCTCTGTGGGAAAAATTTAAAAAATTTAGCTTGTTAAATAAAAAATGAATTTAAGGGCTCTTAGATAATTATTTAATATATCAATTATATATTTTTAATCTGAACATTACTACATTATGAACAAACAAACATGAGTTCTGATGAAAAAGTAAATATTACTGAAACATCTTAAAATTTCGCAACAATTACACCTATCTGATGTCATGATATTTTCATTTTACTTAAATGTTACAATTTGTTATAAGCATATTAAAGTAGTGCGCAAGCAATATTAATAACATGTTCATAGATATTTTGAATTAAAAAAAATCTTTTGCCATTTTAATTTTTTTATTTTCTTTATTTATACTATAATTTAAAAAAATGAGGGCAAAAAGTTATACAGCATAAAAATTATTTTAAAGTCGAGACATGCTGAGAGTTTTCGTCGAAATGAGACCGAGATTTTTCTAAACGATGAGACTTGAGCGAGGTTATAGTCGCATTCGAGAAAAGACGAGATTTTGCTTTCGAGCCCGAAACGAGATCCAAACTCTGCGAAGGATTTCTCAAGACAATGGGTTTTCAACCTTAAGCGGACTTGATTAAATATAATTGACTTGGTATAGTCATATATTAAAACGTTAGACGAATGATGCAAATCGAAAAGTTTGCTTTTAGGTGCCGTGAAAGAGAGAAATGACCGCGTGTCATGTGGAAAGAACAAATAGTGATGAAAACGAAGAAAATAAATCATTACATGGCGCGCTTACCCGATCAGGATGGAGAAATCTTAAAAAGCCTTACATCTGTGGAACCTAATACATGATTAAGAAGAAGATTTCCTCGCATATACAGCAATTATGCAAAATCTAGATTTAAATTTTTTATCACTTTTAAAAATCTTAATATAACTATATCTTTTAATGTTCAAAGGCCCTCTCAAGGTATTTTTTACTAACAAAAGCTGTTTTCACAACATGTTCTCATCAGTATACAAAGCTTTAATTTTTAACGCTAAACTAGTAACTTTCAATAAGTTTTTAATAAAAAAGATCAACTTCATTTGGCAATATTCAAATTTGTGGATTTAGAATTGTAGTATATAAATTTATTTGTGATTGCGTTAAAAATAACTATACCTTACATACTATTAGACAAACTAAAACTAGTAACATTGAATAAAATTTGCAGATTTATATAAATGCAACCTAAAAAACCCAATGGTTAACTACACCGAGAATTCAATTAATAATTTCGAGACTAATTATATATACTTAATGCTTAATATTAATAAATTTTCATATAGTAAAGATTCAATGTAAGTTTTAACAGCGATACAATTATTACAATTTTGTTTTTCGTTTCGTAATTTATTAAAGCTTCCGTCTTCACATGGTAAAATAATAATTTACTTTACATATATGTATTAGGTTTCGTTAGCTCGTCCATTAGTTACTGTATATTCGGATAAAAATGAACCAACTGGTTCATTTATTAAATTGCCTGCAGTTTTTAAAGCTCCTCTGAGGCCTGATATTGTTCAATTTGTGCATGATCAAATTGCTCAAAATAAACGTCAACCTTATGCTGTTTCGCCTAAAGCAGGTATAAAATATGTCGAATGATGAGAATCTGGTCCGTGTTTATGATTACATGATTCCGTAACCTCTCTGATAATTTATTTTTTTGGATCATTTAATATCCTTAAATTTTAG
Source organism: Gordius sp. MW1 (assembly GCA_964036665.1). NCBI lineage: Eukaryota > Metazoa > Nematomorpha > Gordioida > Gordea > Gordiidae > Gordius > Gordius sp. MW1. Next base: position 2,086,174 of record OZ038532.1, read on the forward strand.
GCCATCAAACTTCTGCCGAATCATGGGGAACTGGTAGAGCTGTTGCTCGTATACCAAGGGTAAGGGGTGGTGGAACACATCGTTCTGGTCAAGCTGCCTATGGAAATATGTGCAGAGGGGGTAGGATGTTTGCACCTACCAAAATTTGGAGAAGATGGCATAGAAGAGTAAATGTTAACCAAAAAAGATATGCCTTGGTATCTGCCATTGCTGCTACTGGCATGCCATCTATTATTATGGCTAAAGGTTTTTATAATATTATTTTTGACAATTTATTAGGTCATATTATTGACCAAATACCTGAGGTTCCACTTGTGGTTAGTGACAGTGTTGAAAGTTATCACAAAACAAAGGAGGCTGTTTCAATGCTTAGAAATGTAAAGGCTTGGTCTGATGTTGAAAAGGTAGTGTTATTAATACTGTTTTTTGTATACACACAAATTAGGCTATGAATTCAAAAAGACATAGAGCTGGTAAAGGGAAAATGAGAAATAGAAGACATGTTCAAAAACTTGGTCCTCTAATTATTTTTAACAAAGATAATGGTATCAAGAGAGCTTTTGGAAACATACCTGGTATATTTCTTTTCTTTTTTTTGTATATATTATTTTTTAGGTGTTAGTTTAATGAATGTTAACAAAATGAACTTATTAAAATTGGCTCCAGGTGGTGTACTTGGTCGATTTGTAATATGGACAGAAAGTGCTTTTAAACAGTTAACTACTTTATATGGTACCTTCAAAACTGGATCTACGTGTAAAAAAGGTTTCAGGTACTATATTTTTTAATAATACGTATTATAATTAAATAGTCTGCCACTGCCTATGATGGTCAACACTGATATAAATAGTATCATTATGAGTGAAGAAGTACAGAGTGCTATAGAAAAGAGTTCTGCTAAAAAACATGAACCACATCATAGACGTGTTAAACGCAATCCTCTTAAGCATCCGTGCATCATGGCACGTCTCAACCCATATTCTGTCGTTGTTAAGAGAAGGAATGCAGCTATTAGTAAGACTGATAAAGCTACACCAACTGAAAAGAGGAAGCCTAAGGTAAATTATATATATCAACCTTATAATGTTTTTTATAGGATACAAAGAAAATTGCCAAGAAGACTTTAACTGCACCCAAAAAACAAATTATAAAGACAAAATAATATTTCATTCGTTATATGATTAATAACTTATTTTTCATTTCTACTTTAATAAAGTTAGTTGAATATTGAAATTTATATTTGGTATTAAAGCCACCTTGAATGATATCCCTCACAAAATAATTAGTGGTCAGTTTTAAGATGTTATTTTATCTTCTTTCATATCAATTGGCTTTATAATTTGTTTAGTTGGCATATATTTTATCAATAAAAAGGCTTTTAATTGTCATTACAGTGTCCTTTGTAAGTAGGTGGGAAAATAATATATATATTTTTTCAAGAAATACATGGCACCTATAATTCACTTAAAATCTAAAACTCATATATTGGCACAATTGTAGTTTATATTTTTACAACCCATTATCTTGACTACACAGGCCATTGCAAAAAGATCTACTCTTCTATAAAGAGATTCTTTAGCTTTAAAAAATCTTTGGTTACCATCAGGCACTAAATGCCTAATTTTTTGGTATCGAAAAATGTATGCCAGCTTTAGACCTGCAAAGTCACCATTTTTTCAACCTCGCCCTACCCAAACGTATTTCAAATTTTTAGTACTCGACGCAAGAATAAGAAAATAGCGGTAAAAATTAATCGACGAATTAAATTAATTGATTTGCTACTAAATCCATTTTAATGATTTACAATAGTCATGTAGAATTTATCTATATCGGGTCGCAATTCATACTATTATTTAGGGACGGCCAGGGATTAACCCGACAGGTACCAGACCCAGTTCGGCCGAAAAAATGTTTATAAAATTTTTTTCTAGGCTTTCGTACATGCTAAATAAAGCTAAACAATGAAATTTTTGAAAAAATTTTTTACTTTGAGAAAAAAAGGGGTACAGGTTACACTGGGCGTGGGCAGCACAAATATACTCACGTATTTATGTATACAATAATGAGATTTTTTTTAAAAAATTCATAAAAATGTATTAACTAACATCAATGGGTATAAAATGTTATTTATTATGAAATATTGACCAACAATGTATGAGAACGAGAAGGCCTACTTTATAAAATGCACAAAAAATTCTACTAGCTTGACAGACGACACAACGCCTCTGGGTACACGAAACCTTTTGTTGTATGTTATATTATTCTTAGAATGAGTTAATTTAGGGTTTAAAGTCCGTTTACGCGATTATCCGTATTTTTAAATTTTTTTGCACTATCTCTCTTTTGAAATTACATAATGTAATTTTCCCTTATTGAAGCAATATAGATGCCATGCATTTTGGCATGCAGCATCCAGCCCAAATGCAAATATAGGAAAATACCACTTTTCTGTCACGAAATAATAATCTAGTTGCATCCATATTTTGCTCAAAGCGATCGACACCGCCCATAAAACAATTAAACATTTTGATCATATGAGGATATTGAATTACAATTTTTTTCTATTTTTTCGCTTTAGTGATTCTTCCAATAGAGGTGATAGGCTTGACCCTATGACAATTTGACAACATTGTGCCAATATTATTATCATTCCATCGGATAGCCATCAAATAAGTGTTTTTTGATAGAAACCCTCGTTCTTTTACATCGATGATCAGGCATTTTAAACAATCGACCCGCACCGTTCCTGTGCCCCCAATATTCATCTTTGAATGACATATCATTAAATTGTGGTTCTTAAAAAAATTATCGAAATAAATATTGTATGGACCAAATTCTGGTGCTAGTTGATTTTCTAAGTCTAATATGACCGCTCCTCCTAAACTTATTTCGTTTTGTCAATTTAAGGAAAATTTAGCCACCTGGTAAGGTTGAAATGTGACTAGGTAGCCATTTTTTGTTGCAGCAGACCGCATATTATAGCCGAAACGAAAAGGCTTGCCTTTTATAAATTGTTTTGCATTGTGGTCCCGAAATAAGGAACCATACACTCATCTCTGGATATGTGAGAAGAGCTACGATGTTTAAAGTTGCTTTTGAACTTTTCATTTAAAAGATCCATATAATCTCGAACTTTAAAAAAAGTGTCAACCCTTACCAATTTGCTGTTGTCGGCCAAATGTAAATATTTAGTTATTTCTTGGAGGCGATTCTACGCATTCCACTAGATACCATTATGTTAAAACAGTCAGGTCAGAGCTTCCAAAACATTTTAATATACTTAGGAAACAAGTAGCCCGTTAAAAAAAGAATTGAGATTTTGACTAAATTTATTAACAGTTAAATTATTGGCCAAAATGTAAATCGAAATTATTTTTTTCGTTTTTTTTTGACTATTATGATTGTTCCTGTTCCTACCATTGTTATTATGACTTTTTGGTCGTCCGCTGGCTGCTGACCAATGGAATAAAATGACCATTGGCCAAAATGTGATTCGAAAATTTTTTTTTCGTTTTTTTTGACTATTATAAATAGAGATGCACCGATACCAAGTATCGGCATGGTATCGGCGCCGATACCTTGCCAAAAGAATCGGCCCGATACTTTGCTAGTATCGGCAATTACCAAGCCGATACCTTTTTCAATATGAAACTCAAAAAATAATATTTATAGTATCTCCTACCATTAAAAAATAGAGGACTTTTTAAATTTTTTGAAAATTGTTTCATTTGATTGGCTATAAATATTTCTTTACAATTGTTTTATCGTCAAAATTCTGATCTATTAAAATTTGGATGTGACTTAATTTATAATATTTAATTTGCATATATTTTTTAGTATAAAATTTTTTTTATTATAAGTATCGGCATGGTATCGGTATCGGCAAAAAAATCTTAAGTATCGGCTGGTATCGGTATCGGCATAAAATAGTGGTATCGGTGCATCTCTAATTATAAATTTATATCCACTTTTACCGTGTCCTGGCTGCTGACCAATGGAAAAAAATGACCATTGGCCAAAATGTGATTCGAAAATTTTTCTTCGTTTTTTTTTACTCTTATGAATTTATATCCATTTTTACCGTGTGCTGTCTGCTGACCGATGGAAAAAATGACCATTGGCCAAAGTGAGCATCAAATTTTTTTTTCCGTTTTTTTGGCTATCATTGACTTATAGAGTATCTGTTGGTACTGACCAATGGAGAAAAAATGACCATTCGCCAAATTTTTAATTTTTTTAATTAAAAATTGTTCAAATTCAACAAAAATTTCTCCCAACAATTCTGCAAATTCTTAACATTGTGATGTTTTATAATATAATGTTTGTTAGACCCATAATCACTAAAGGCCGTAAAAACTAATGTAATACGCAACTAGATGCAAAACCTAAATCTAACCCTAACCCTTGCCTATATTACATTTTGCCTATATGACATAATGCCTATAAATGAAAAATTTGTATAAATAATTAATTAATCATTAGGCATTTAATACCCCCCTATAGGCATTCTCGCCCCTTCCCACCTTTCTTGCCCGTAAATTGCATAGCAAATATGATACATTTATACGAAGTAAAGATGAGTCGTCCCCCCTTCCCTTCTCCCCTCCCCCTTTCCACGAGGGCCGAAGGCCCAAGTCTATATTAATTGCTATGCAATTTATGGGCCCGCTTTTTGTTGTCCGTCCGTCCACCAAGTTATTTTCACCGGCTTTCTGACTTGCAGGTTCAAGTTCAAGCCCAGGAGAGGACAAAATTTTTTTTTAAATTAAATTAATATTTTGTTCTTGTTAATACCATTAATAACATGACTTTTTGACCGTCCGCTGGCTCCTGACCAATGAAAAAAAATGACCATTGGCCAAATAAATCGAATTTTTTTTCCGTTTTTGAATTGGTATATTAGGTTAACATTGATAATTACCCTATGCCCTCCCCTACAAGGGCCTTGCCTCTACTGATATGGGTATCTGTACCTCTACAAAAGCCTATGCCTCTACTGATGTGGGTTCGAATCCCGGTGTAGGGTTCTAATTGTGCGCCTAGATAAAAGTGCGCCTAGCTAAAAATGATTAGCGTGATTGTTATCACCACGTGGGGTACCACGAATTTTGATAGGCTTGGGTACCAAAAAGGCAATAGAAAAACAATCGTGAGAATTGTGCATAAAAAAAAACCGCCTCAAAATCCCAAAACAAATAAAAAATGCTTTTATAAATAATTAACTTAATATGCAGCTCTTTTATAAAAATCCACCTCAAAACAAGTATTCTAAATCCCAAAACAAGTAAAAAATGCTTTTATAAATAATTAAATTAAGAAAGTATTTTAATAACAATGCTAAGTTATTGTAAAAGCCAAGATTTTTCCAAAAGTTGAAGTTTTTATTAAATGCATGAGTCATTTATTTATAACACATTTATAAGTATATTGATAAGATATTAATCAATATAATTTATTTTTAATATTATTTGTTTAGGACAACTTAATATATAACTTTTTTATTCTTTTAGATGTCAAAATATAATTTTGAGGAGATAATTAAATATATAAAGGAGAAACTGATGCCTCTTATATATGATAAGAATCAGAGGGCCTATCTCAAAAGAAATGCAGCTCTTTTTACTATTAAAAATGAGCAATTATATCACAAAAGAGTGAAAAACATAAGAGGTATTAAGACAGGTATCATATTATTAAAATTAGCTGTAAGTTGTAATCTTTAGAAATGCTGGCAAGGCTGGTGATGACGAAGGAAGAGATTATGAATGTTATCAAATAACACCATGATGGCCTAACTGATAGCATACATGCTAAAAGCTTGGGGGCCATCTTGGGTTTAATCGTACTCAAGAAAAGATAGCTGAGAGTTTATACAATTTAAAGTTTTAAATTATTTTGTGAATAATTGCTTTTGCATTGTATATAATGTTTGACTGTGTTCTTATATATTATGAGTAGATATGGTGGCCTAACATGACAAAAGATGTTAGAGAATAAGTTGGGGCTTGTCATGCATGTCAGACACACATGGCTAGAATTGATAAGGCCACACCAGTTCTTCATAATGTGGCTCTGATTCCAACCCCTTGGAATTGGAAACATGTTGGAATAGATCTCTGCATGTTGCCTAAAACAGAACAAGGCAACTGCATGTTGGTTGTTATTGATTACTTTTCCATTGAAATAACTATATATGTTTATGATCATTTATACATATATATATATATATATATATGTGTTAACTAATAAATTTATCTCCACAGTAGTTCTTTTAAATTTATTAATATTATTTAATTTATTACCACAAATTTATTATTTAGTTTAGTAGAAAAGTAAATATAAGCAGAGACATGTGACAAAATTAGTACTTTACTTTATCATTAAATTTATTACCACATTTATTATTTAGTAGAAATTATATTATATTTTTAGCCACATAAAGTTTATTATGATATGAATATATTTAGTTTTGCCAATTAGAGCCCTAATAATTTATTATTTTCTTAATATTAACACAATTTCTAAATTTAATAAGTTATTAACACAATTCTAAACTTAATAGGTTATTTAGTAGAAATTATATTTTATAGCTACATAAAGTTTATTATGATTTATATATTTTATAGCTACATAAAGTTTTTTATAATATAAATATATTAAGTTTTGCCAATTAGAGCCCTAACAATTTATAATTATTTTAACTATTAACACAGAACAGATCTAAATTTAATAAGTTATCAACACAATTCTAAATTTAATAAGTTATTTAGTAGAAATTATATTTCATGGCTACATAAAGTTTATTATGATATATATATTTTATAGTACATAAAGTTTATTATGATAAAAAATATATTAAGTTTTGCCAATTAGAGCCCTAATAATTTAATATTATCTTAATATTAACACAATTCTAAATTTAATAAAACAAATTCATTTAAAAAATATATTCATTTACAATTAATTATATATTTATTTACAATTTAGTATTATATATCTCATAATATATTTATTTACCATTAATTTAGTATTATATTTCTCATATAAACGTAATTGACGTGTGTCAAGATAGGACAGTATATCTGTCAGTTGATCGTGATTGACATGTCTAAGCGCATTTTTACCTAGTTGACTTCTAAACCCTTACACCTGTAGGCGAGGGCAAATTCTTAATTGCTGGTTCGAATCCCGGAGAGGGCAAAATTTTTATTTTAGTATATTGTTCTTGTTAATACCATTGATAATATGACTTTTTGACATTCCGCTGGCTACTGACCAATGAAAAAAATGACCAATGGCCAAAGTATAAATCGAAATTTTTTGTTCTCGTTTTTGAATAGTTATTTTAGGTTAACAGATAATTACCCTATGCCCTGCCCTACAAGGGCCTATGCCTCTATTGATATGGGTCCCTGTGTCCCTACAAAAGCTTATGCCTCTACTGATGTGGGTTCGAATCCCGGAGGGGGCAAAATTTTTATTTTTTTTTAAATTAAATTAATATATTGTTCTTGTTAATACCCTTGATAATATGACTATTTGACCGTCCGCTGGCTGCTGACCAGTGGAAAAAAATCCCCATTGGCCAAATTGTGATACGAAATTTTTTTTTCAAATTAATATATTGTTTTTGTTAATGCCATTGATAATATGACTTTTTGGCCGTCCGCTGGGTGCTCACCAATGGAAAAAAATTATCATTGACCAAAGTGTGAATCGAAATTTTTTTTTCGTTTTTTGACTCGTATGTATTTATAGACCGTCTCTTTTTACTGACCAATGGAAAAAAATGACCATTGGCCAAATTGTGATTTGAAATTTTTTTTCGTTTTTTTCAAATTAATTTATTGTTTTTGTTAATGCCATTGATAATATGATTTTTTTAGCCGTCCCCTGGGTGCTCACCAATGGAAAAATGACCATTGACCAAAGTGTGAATCGAAATTTTTTTTTCTCGTTTTTTATTGACTCGTATGTATTTATAGACACTGGCCAATGAAAAAAATGACCATTGGCCAGATTGTTTTTAAGTAAAGGCTAAAATTTCGAAATGCTTCTCTCAAAATCATTATTGCCCCCCTGATGATCTTGTTCACTCGGTTTTGATGTTGCTTATCATTATTTATTTATATATTTATTATTTATTTAAGAATCATCTCGCTGATAGCCTGTGTATAATTCCAAGTTATATGTAAGACAAGTTTTTCATCCACAAGAGAATAGTTATATTTGTAGGGCTTATTTAAAATTTATTGTCAAAAAGTTACCTATTTTAGCATATAAAATATTCTAGATTTTCTATACCATATAAATATTTTGTTTTTGCAAAGTCTGTCCTAGTTCTTCTAATTAAGAATTAATATAAGAAATAAATTGAATAAAAAAATGTTTTGGTCAATAACAGTCAATTTACCCTCCTTAAAAGTTTATATATTTATTATTTTTTTGCTCTCATCGCCTGGGTGCAAATCTAATGATAACTTGATAGCGGCAGATATTAACCGCGAGTTCTTATCGACAATTCAATAATAGGTTATGTTGTGGTGACCTTGATAATTTATAAAAAACAACCAATCATAAAGCCTCACCCTCCACTCCCTCTCTCCCCTTTATATTATAGGCGCGGTAGAGTAAACCCCAAAATTACTCGATACTGCATATACCGAGGGTATGGCTCCATTTTAATTTTTAGGTGGTGTAAAGGGGGGGGGGGGGGGGTAGGGTTTTTATGGAATTCAAATTAATAAAATTAGATTCGCCCCCTCCCTCCCTATAAAATCATTAGATTTTCCACGCACGTAATATATCCTTGCCTAGAGGGATAGGTAGGGGGGTTCTGACTCAGTCTTTCAACTTTCTGACTGAAAGTTTAAGTTCGTTCCCCGGAGAGGACAAATTTTTTTTTTTTAAATTAAATTAATATTTTGTTCTTGTTAATACCGTTGATAATATGACTTTTTGGCCGTCCGCTATCTACTGACCTATGAAAAAAATGACCATTGGCCAAATTGTGAATAGAAATTTTTTTTTTGCGTTTTTGAATTGGTATACTAGGTTAACATTGATATTTTAAATTAAATTAATATTTTGTTCTTGTTAATACCTTTGATAATATGGCTTTTTGGCCGTCCGCTGGCTGCTGACCTATGGTTTTTATTTCGTTTTTGAATTGGTATATTATGTTATCATTGATAATGACCTTATGCCCTCCCCTACAAGGGCCTATGCCTCTACTGATGTGGGTTCGAATCCCGGAGAGGACAAACTTTTTTTTATCTTTTTTTTAAATTAAAATTTTGTCCTTGTTAATACCATTGATAATATGACTTTTTGACCGTCCGCTGGCTAATGACCAATGGAAAAAATGACCATTTGCCAAAGTGAAAATAAAATCGATTTTTTTTCTTGATTATAATTATAGGCTAGTTATCTGGCTGTCTTCTAACCATTAGAAAAGATCACCACTGTCCAAAGTGATGGAACATTTGTATAAATAATTAACTATTCATTTTGCATCTAATACCCCCCTATAGGCATTCTCGCTCCTTCCCACCTTTCACGCCCATAAATTGCATGGCAAATATGGTACTTTTATACGAAGTATAGATGAGTTTCGTTCCCCCTTACCTTCCCCCCTCCTCCTTCCCACGAGGGCCAAAGGCCCGAGTATATATATATAAAGAGCGTATACATTTTTATTTTAACTCATAAATTTGATAAGAGAAGTAGAAAAAAATATTATTCACGTAATAAACGATTAGGCTTTCTTTAAATGACCTTCCAGGGCAAAATAATTTCAATAGGGGTTTTATGGAAAGCGTTGACTTTTTAAATATGGCAGATCTGAGCTTGCCCCACACCCCCGCATAGTATGTGCCCAACACGGCACGTCCAAAACAATAATCTTCTTCTTCTTTATCAGTTATTTGGTCCCAATTCGTAAGGTTTGCTTTGATAAGTTTCTTCCATCTTGACCGAGTGAGAGCCATGTCTTGACTAATCTCTTGAGTTTTCATAACTTTACCGACTTGCTCTTTCCACGTGACACGGGGTCGTCCTCTTCCTATCTTCCCTGGTACTTCCATGTCCAGTACTTTTCGATTTACGTCATCCGTGTTCCTTCTTAGTATATGCCCATACCACATCAACAACATTGTTAAAAAAATATCATTATACTCCTCCTTTAGTAATTACCAGTACTATCCAAATTTTAAGCCTAGCTAAATAATTGATTATATGTAAACATTTAAAATGCATAAAAATGTAAAAGAATTTTTTTTCAAGCCGAGATCGGACTTTTTAAAGATAGCGGGGCGGGTCCAAGAATTTAAATTTTTTAAACGGGAGGGCCGATTAAAGCAAAAAAGAAGCCATTCAAATCTAATTGATATCTACCTGAATATATACCAAATTTTTAAAATATTTTTTTAGAGGTAGCATCGGAGGTCAGATTTGTTTAAATTTTTCTGCCCAAACCCGGCTAAGCCCAATTTTACGACTAATTTGCCCGCCAGAACCCTTCTACGTGTCAGCCCGTCAATGACCGAATCATTATAGCTGCCCGGCCCGAAATAATGATTTTTTTAAAAATTTAACAATAGTTTTGTTAACTTGTAAAGATTTTAAATTCAATTCTCGATTTTTTTTGCATAAAAACTACAATTAATAAATATTATACAACCAAAAAAGTGACAAAATAATAGTCTAAAACAAAATAACACACTATATAAAAAATCTCTTTATGCCCGAATATTGGTATAGTGCCCGCCCGGGCCCGCCAGAAAGTCCACTGGGAAACATCATGCAATTAGAGCAGCATTTTTTTTTTTTATCAATATTGACATGAGTATATATTAATAAACGTTACATACATCAAAGAGGTAAAAATATCAGTGTGTTTAAAAGAGTGTTGTGAGTTTTGGTGTGGTGAGTAAGCTTTGAAATGAGCGTGTTCTGTATGAAAAGGTTAGCCGTATAAAATAGCATAATATCGCACATCACACACACACACATAATCTTGTTAATTGAAAATTGCGGTAGTAAAAAACATTTAAAGCTGTTTTTAATGTATCACAGTTGAAAACCTATAATATAACCGGTACTTAAAAGAGAAATGTTAAAATTCCTTCTTATTTGCCATGCCATTTTGCTGTGTTTTGGTTATAATATCATCGCCATAGTCATCACTCTCTTCGGAACTGCTCCTTTCATCCTTCTTTATCTAACATGCAAAAATTGTTGACTCAGTTGAGGTATTAGTATCATAAGATACTTTAAAAGGGATAAATTGTATTTCCAATTCAATCGCAATGCTGTAGTTGCGATGGGACATTATAAACACCCTGCCTACACCAAAAGGCCAAATAAAAGCGACACAATCCCGGACATGGTTCTAAAACCATTACTCTTCACTACTGTTATAACTAGGTTTTGTTTGGCCGGCCTTTTAGTCGACACAACATCAAACCTTGGAATGTTTACGTTTAAGTTGACTAAAAGCAAAGGTCGAACAAACAAAACCTAGCCCTTTTTACAACACTACTCCTCACTCATTTAATAATAACGAAAAAAGTGCAAAAACGGACAACAGACATTTTGTATAAGGACAAGTTAGGTACTTCGCCATATCGGATAGATTTGTAAACCATGACGCATATGATGTAAAACCAGGCCAAGTTGAGGGCTTGGAGAAGTAAGAGTAAAACGTTGTAGACGTAATATGCGGCAAAAAAGGATTTCAGGATTAGGTGAGCCTCAAATACAGCAGGATATACGACCCTTCAAAATTATTTAAAAAAAATTTAATACGATTTCGTCTCATAATATCGAAGAAATATACAAAATGCCCATTAGTTTTGGGTATTGAAGCATTATTTAGTTAAATTATAGGGCAAAAAAGACATTAAGTACATAATATGATGGCAAAAATTTGAGAAAAAAACCTATATAAAATTAGTTTGTATACCTATATGGAAAGAGGACTATTCTCGTTAGGAACCATATTACGGTGAAGATGGAAAACAAGGTGGTACTAAGTGTTGGACGCTTGAGGTAATGGGCAATTTTAAAGGCCTAATTTAAAAAGCAACATATTGATATAAACATAAATTTTACACAGTTTAAAATCACCGATGAAATTGGTAAGGATTGGCGCTTTTCGCTATCAAAATCGCAAAATATTCTATAAATAATAAATAATGGAATTGTCGTTCTTCCAAAATTTTTCATAATGGTGATAATAACATTAAACCGTTCACATTTTAACACTGCATTTTAAAGAGAGAAAGATCCGCAAAACTAATGACATATTTATGTGGAGGAAAATTCACTCCAAAATGTGGATAAAAATATTTTATTATAAATAAACCTCCAGCCAGTAATCGACGGTATCGTGTATAATTAGCACTAAGGTTCCGATACGCACCATATTACACACGAAGGAAAATGTCAATAGCAACAAGGCACACACGTGATGAACAAACATCTGCCAAAAATCCTATGCAAAGATAATAAAATCTAAAAATTTTGTTATCATGAAATCAAGATTTTTTTAAAAGCTATAGTGGTAGGGTCAGATTGATAAAATGAGTAGAATAAATGTGTCAGAGACCATAATTATAATAAGTTTTCACTCAAGATCGCATACAGCATGATTCAAAAACAGCCCACGCGCTTAAAGAAATTGACACAAACCAATTACAATAATTTTATTTTCTCCCAAATTATATTTCTCGCTGTCAAAATTTCTTTTTGGGATTTTAAACGAGAATAAGAAGCTTCTGAAATTAACTGACATTTCTATATTTCGAGCCACAGAACCCTTCTTCAAGGAATAAATTGAAAAGTGGAAATAAGAAATTACAGCACAAAAGATAAGTAAAACGATAGGTTAATAGGCGATCAAAAGTGGTGAGAGCAGTGGTGGGTAACAATAGATGACGAACAGCTTGCATTACAATTTATTTGGCACATGGGCGTAGCCAAGGGGAGGGGGCAGGGAGAGGCGGCTGCCTTCCTCTAAATCCCAAAATTTGTTAAAATTATTGCTAAAATTCAAAAAATGATCAATTTGCCCCTCCCTAAAACATTATTGGCTCCTTCTAATTCCAATGCTAGCTAAGCCCATGCTTGTGCAATATTATTTGTACAAAGAAAAAAAATAGAACTTAAAAAAATTATCTTTCCATCATACGTAAGATTAACGTTTGATCATTCAACAAAATGAATAGCGCTTAGTTTATAAATATACATGCCTAAAACTTGGTAGTTTACCTACACCCTCAATAAATAGTTATCAACTGTTCGCTGCCTATTGAATCAGTCTGGACGAAACAATAATGTGGGTGGGCATTAAATAAATATAGTGAAAATAGTGGAGATGAGCCCCTGTGGCGACTATTCATTGCGTCAAGACAACCAGCCCTATTTGTTAACAAAATTTTTACATTTAAATAATTGTTAGTTATAATTTTATAAGCTAATTTTATTACTAAAATTTGAAGTTGTTGAAAAATACAGTTTCTTTAAATGTTTTAGCAATGATCATCTCATGCATAATTACACAGGTATACAAAAAACCATCCCGCCATCGGACCGCTAATTATGATAGTGCGCTGAACTATAAATTTTTCCAAAACATCCAGTTTTTTAGATAAACGAGGTTATAGGTACAAAAATTGCCCAATTTAATTCTTTTTGAAGTTCTAATCCCAAGGCATTTATAATTTATATTGACATATATTAATAAGTTCCTGTAGATTAAGGTTTCTTCAATAAGTCTATAATTTTATTGTTTGTTTAACCTCTATATTTAAATCTATTCGCATTTATGTGAACGCCTCCCCCCTTGTAACATTGTCTGAAAAACGTAGTACATACTAGGTGAGGTGTGCGATGTTAATTAATACATCACGCTCTCCTTTCGCTTAGTCTCCTCCCCTTAATGAGTATTTGGCTAGATATTGGGGCGGGAGTGGTCGAGAAGGAAAAAGTGATGTGTTAGTAAACATCGCCTATGTAATATAAACACTCTAATGTCTCGTTTTAATTTCTCTAATGGTCTTATAGCGGGATGGAAAGTAAATATTTGTGGACCTGTGTTATAATTATATAGATTAAATCATTCAAAATAGGCAAATGTCTGATTCGAATATTAAGTTTTTAAATATTATCCTAAGAATAAACACTTAAATATGCACAGATTTTAGATTTAAACTTTTTTTGGTAAAATTTTAATTTCCGGATAAAATATAACCCAAAATAAGTAATAAATTATCATATATTAAACGAAATAATAACTAGTTTTGATTAAATATGTTGAAATTCCGTAATTTTAACCTTTCTCTTGACGTCCACAAATTGCGAAGCCATAAGAGACCAGTAGAAACCCATCTCAATCATGTAGTACCACCATATACCCCTGGATATAGGCTAAAAAACATAATTTTTTGCTTTACTTTTAATTTAAAATATACACGAAAAACGAGTTCCTACTCATGGTATCAAAATGCAAAAAAGTAAATAAATTCGAAAACTATAACACTTTGAAATAAAGCTTACTAATAAGGATTCGAGATTATACAGAGTTTAATACTTGATTATTTTAAGACAAGTCGGGTTAAAAGTTAAAACTAATTTTAGGATAGGGTCACAAAATATTCACTTTGCAGGCGATAAACACTGCATACTTATCATCATATTTCATGAAAATTAAAATAAATATTCGGTTTATAAAGAGAAAGAAACATTATAGTTACAAATTTAACACTTGAATACGTAGGCAATTAATGCATCAAGTCAAAAAATAGTGTAAAATTCATATTCAGAAAGGGTCTTGTAGTAAAAATGTGTAGTTGTATAACGGTTGAGTTTTGTTTGGGTAGGCGACTAAATAACAACAGAATAAAGGTTTTTTGGTCTGTTTTTCTTAGTCGACCTCTAGGCTTAGTCGAAATTTGAAAAACAGACCAGGGTGGATCGTTAGTGTTATTAAAATAAAAGGTCGATTAACCCAGGTCTTTGTAAAACACAAGTAAAAGGTCAAAAATGTAGCAAATATATTTTTAAAAGTTTTCAATTTTTTTTTTTATATTAAAACAACAAACTCGGGAAAGTATTTCAAAACAATAATATAGAATAAAACGATATCGAAGAGACTCGAGAGGCGCTATAATTTTATTCAAAGTCTATGTATAAAAGCTGGACTATTAAAAATCAATATGATAACATTGTATTCCAATAATTTATGTGCTAGAGAGTTAATGAAATTCGACTTAACTAAAATGTGACCAAAAACTACGTGTAATCCCAACTGAAAAAATCAAAAGATCAATTAATTAAAAAGGGTTATTAATTATTTATTCTCGATTGAATTAGTTTTAGTTACGATGCCTTTTCATCAAAATAACATTAGATTTTATTAGTTAATTAATTAATAATGTATAACAAGGAATTTTCAAGATACTTGAAAGGGATAGTTGGTCCAACATTCAGAGGTTTTCCAAAACCATGGTTTCTATGCAAATATAAATAAATTGGATTAGATAAAAGTGAACGATAAAAATTGAGTTGCAAATCAACCATGTCATCTTAAATGATATTTAAGATATTAAATTTGGTAAAATAACTTCAGACCATTGAAATTACTTACGTCGTGCAATATAACCAAACCGTATATGAAGGTTGATAGGTAGTAGACGAATCGCCAGCTTAAAAAATAAAAATGTAAGTTTACCTTTACATCTCATAAATGTTTTTATAACATGGAATTAAAGCTACTAATAAGTTATCAATGTCAAATAAACAAACAAAACTCGTGAAAACAAGAATATTTTAAATTTGCTTAAAAGATTTTTCCCTCGGCAAGCAAGTCTCAATTACATTAAATTTCGCACCGAATTGCGAAGTTATAGCAATTAAATAGGTAAACCTTGATGTGCCATTAACAATCCTGAAATGGTTGCTTAAGACGTTTCAACATTTTATAAGTATTGTAAAAACGGCTGGGTTTGGTTTTAGTCGACTAATCATAAATTGATAAAGGTTTTTGAGTCAAACATCTGGTTTATTTATGCGACTAAGAAAAATAGAGCAAAAAATCATAGGTTTGTTGATGTTTAGTCGACTAAAACTAAAGATCGACCAAATAAAATCCAGGCTTAACGATTTCAATAGCAAGTTATTAATAAGTTTCCACAGCAATTATTATAAAATTACAAGTTGGACAGGACGGACGGGCGGACAGGACAACCAAAAGCGAGCCCATAACTTGCGTAGGAATTAATAAAATTAGTTGGGCACAAAAAGAAATATGAAAGCTGGGCTCGGGCGAGGTCGAGAAAATTAAATCCAACCAGCGGTCATTAATTCGTCTATGTATGGGAAAGCAAAGTAAAAGTCTTTTCCAGAAGCATAAGTCCGCAGCCATTAAAAACCCCTATCCACAGCAGTTATTAAAAAAAAATAAGTTGGACAGAAAGGGCAGGACAACCAAAAACGAACCCATAAATTGCATAGCAATTAATAATAATAGCTCCCACGCCCCTCTAATAAAGTTAATTGAATAATTTATCACAAAGCCATAATTATAGACTAATACTGCTAATTAATCGATTAAAATATATAAAGTATTTTAAATGAGGATTTGGTTTCCACCAAAATACAAGTGAAAAAGGTAAACATTTTGTGGCTGGGTAAATAAAAGATTTTACAAAGGGGTGGCTGCTGAATAAATAAATATAAGGGAAAATTAAAAGTGCGCGTTAGCGTTGTTAAAGCAGATGCTCTGTGCAAAAAAATCAATAAATTAAAAAGTGTCTTTATAATACCTATATATTGCTTTGAATGACGTTATGAAATGGAGAATGTTTTACAAAGGTGTATTCGAACTAGAGGTGTGCACGGATCAATCCGATCCGACATCCGATCCGATCCGTCCGAACTCGGATTCGGACGGATCGGATCAACATTTTAATTTTGGAAGTCGGATCGATCGGATCAACATTTTATTTTAGTCGGATCGGATCGGATTTTCAAATTTAAAATAAACAATAATAATTAAATTAATAATTTTTAGTATACCTTTTTATAATTATTTTTGCATTCTTTTTTTACTCTAACATTTTTGATGCCCAATACCACCTCCTCACCCCTTACTTACCCTAATATATTTATCAGTATTTCCCTAGCGTTTTTCCCTAGCTAGACGTAGTTGACACGCATCTCTTTCTATTTCATTTCAACTCAACTCCGAAAATCATCAATCACTCTCCCCTTTCCTTAAAGCACACGCGTAGCTCCTTTCCCTCTAGATTTCGGGTAATCATGAATGATGCAAGGGGTATTGTCTGGTGTGAGTCACGCCGACTTGAGAGGAAAAAATAATAGGGGGGGGGGGTGTTGGAATTGGGATAAAGCCCCCGATGAAACCACAATTTACCTTTCGTTAAAAAATGAAGATTGCAAATATGATTCAAAAAAAGATTTGCTGAAATGGTGGGGTTCATATGAAACAGTCCTGCCAAGGCTTTATAAGCTGGCAAATAAAGTTTTAGCTATACCTGCTACCTCTACCACTTCGGAAAAAAATTTCTCGGTGGCTGGAAGAACATTAGAAGAAAGAAGAACGCGAATTAAACCAGAAAATTTAGATTCTTTATTATTTTTATATGATAATATAGAATTAGTCAAATAAAATTTTATATTTATTTCAGGTCTATTAAAATTGCTATACCTTATTTTTATGTATTTTGAATTTAATCATCAATAAAAAGTTCTGTTCGTAAAATTTTAATTTGAAAATTTCGGATCGGATCGTATTTAGATTTTAAAAAACTCGGATCGGATCGGATGGATATAAAATTTTTCAAAAACCCCTCGGATCGGATCAAATAAATTTGATCCGTGCACACCTCTAACGAACTGCAACGCAATTTATGATAACTTCAGACTATCAACATAAATTAAAAATCATTCCTTAAAATTAAAAAAAATACTCGGTAAGGCGTTAAAGCTATAACTAGTGTTGTAAAAACAGCTGGGTTATGTTTGCTAATCCTTCGGATTTTGTCGATTAAACCTAAATCACATGTTTTTTGGTTTGTTATTCTTAGTCGACCCTTAGGCTTAGTCCAAATTTGAAAAACAGACTAGAGTCGACAGTTAGCTCATTATCAAAGGTCGACCAAACAAAACCCAGCCGTTTTTACAACACTTGTGCTATAACGAATGGCGATGTGAAAAAACAAAACGCTGCATGAATTTTTTTCCAACATTCTGTTAATTAGCAAATATATATGAAGCATTTTATAAATCTTATATATGGCAATCGAGTTTAATTCGTCGTCTAAACTTAACGCCTATAAAATATAAATAAAACCTGTAAAACTATAAAATTGAAAATCAAAAGTTTTCCAAATCATTTTTCACTAAAAAATCATACTACCTTATGCCAAATTAGAGGCGAGTTCAGGTGTTATTGAATGACCTTCAAAAAAGAAGCACTTATTGCATTGGATATACTACATACACATCCTGTTCGATAGAAGGACGCTTCATAATAAGATATGACATCACGCACGCGACATTACAAATAATAAAGATCTTATTCATTTGATTTAACACCACCTCTAGCAAAGCTAATGTTTACATAAAACACTAATTGTGCATGAGTAAGGATGGAAAATTGAGTATTTTTTCAAGTCTACACTTAAGATGATTAATACTCAACTCGTCTATTGCACAATTCATCTACTGCACAAAAATTATAATTTAAACAATATTATATAAGTATTAAATAACAATATTAAATATAGCAAATGCATATTAACTTTTTGGAAAGCATTTAATTTAAACTATGAAAGAAAATATAAAGGCAGCAATAAAAAATTTGAACTTCATAAAATTTATGCTTAATATGAAAGAAAATATATATGCAGCAATAAAAAAGAAAATCTTCATATATCATATGCTTAATATAAGTTTTTGCAGTCTTATAAAATGTTTATAACATGCATAAATAAAAAATTAATTAGTTATAAGCATGCTTTGCAAAGTTAAACTACATTTTGATTGGTTGTAGATCCTTTGAGCGATAGACCAGTTGAGCAAATGCGCTTAAGGTTAAACAAAAGCATATTTTGTTTGACCGTGGTTACTACAACACGTCAGTTACCTTCAAATATAATCTTAGTCTAAATATATAGACTGATCATGTCATATGCTACATATGCTAAATATAGCATCAAATCCACCATTTTGAATTTAACAATCTCCCATGTCTCCTGCAGTGTACCTCATTGTTAGAACAGAAAAGTGAATTTACCTTCCTCATTAGTTAATAAATGAAAAAGAATGTTAATAAATGATTATTTTATAAAATGCAGATAATACTAAATTGCTCTAAAATCACATCATCACAGTATTTTTATTTTTTTCTCTTTATGAATTTTGTAAATGTTATATATTTTAAAGTGTTATTTTTGTTTTAGTTAAATAATATTATTTTATTACGTTTTAAAAACACTCTAAATAACCAAAATTAATATATTCTATATGTCCTTCCCTTGTGTGTGCGCATTTCAAAATGGCGAAAAAATGGTAGAACTTATTTAAAGTTGATATACATCTTATATATAAAAATGAAGCTATGTGTGTGTGTATGCCGCCACCAATTTTGGAAAACTACCAGACCGATTTAACTCAAAATTTCACAGTTTATTCCTGACACTCCGGAGCATGTTTTAAGATTTGTTCGAGCCAAATCGGTCCAGTAGTTTTCGATCGAGTTTGTTTTATACGTTTTAACGTTTAATAAAATGTCAATCAAACGCAACCTCATGACGTACTGCCTATCGATCGTTTGTAGTGTGATGTAGGCATGTGCTGCGGAAAATGGAATCTTTTTACGATTTGAAACATTAAATCAAACTCATTTTTTTGCTTATTTTTCACGTCAATTATCATTATTATAGGAGGGTCGTGTCCCCTCCTGCGTGGCTAAATAAATTAAAAAATCTAATTTTGTCATTTTTTGGGCGTAAAATAAGGAGAAAAATGAAAATACAATAAATGTTGATATTCTCAGTTTTTCGGACATTATTAAGTTCAGAATTAAAAGTTTTATTCAGAAACAAATAATTATAATTATGATATTGTTTCTTAATTACAAAAAATTGCTTGAAGAGCCAAGGGGCCAAAGATTTTTCCTTTGGGGGGGGGCCATGGGGCCAGGTTTTCTCTCTTGGGTGGGACTGGGCCTTGGACCCTCTTTAACTATTTGTTTAAAAATTTTTGCATAATAAACACTTACCAATTATATTAGATATATCCTTAATCTATTGAAATTTATCTATAAGCTGATATATATTCTGCTAATACACCCGGGTAAATGGCAAAACAACGTTTGCCGGGTTCATCTAGTATATTATATAATTCGATTATACGTAGCCAGGATCTTCTCATGGGGGAAGGGCGCAAATTCTTCCAATATTTTTTATAATTTTTCTATAATACAATAAGGATGAGCAAAGTCAAGCCCGTTCAGCCTTTGGGCCGGGTCACTGTCGTAAAATAAGCAATTCGAGCATAATATGATTTTACATTGTCTAATTGTTTTTGTGTATTATTTCGTCGACTTCTATTCATTTGATTTTATATATTTACTAATCGTGTTTTATCTTACAAAACGAGAATAAAATTTTAAAATTTTTTAAAAATATTGCGCAAAATTAGGGCAAAAAATGAAATAAATTACTGTTTTAGGCTGGTCGGGGCACGATAGTTTTAAAATTTGGCCCGAGCCGGTCTGGGGTATAAAATTTTTACAAAACTGACTTCTAAAATGATATAAATTAAAATATAGTAAAACGTTATAGAAAAAAAGGTAATCAGTCGGGCACAAACACAGTAATGGAATTTGGGCTCGAACGAGGTCGAAAAAAGTAAAGTCCATCAGCGGTCATTAGCTAGTCTATTTGTGAAAGCAAAATAAAAGTCTTTTACAGAGGCATAAGGGCACAGCCATTAAAAAAACCCGAATAAGTTTTTACGGCAATTATTGAAAAATTACGAGTTGAACAGGACAGATGGACGGACAATTAAAAACGAGGCCATAAATTGCATAGCAACAAAACAGTCTGTATGAGACAAGGTTTACTTTTGTTTGCCCAGCGCTTTAACGAGAATTAGATTGTTAATAATGTCAATCCATTGCAATCTTCTGACCGGAAAATTCCGTCAGTGTTGCTTGTGGTTATGGGAAGACTAAAAGGTGTGGTTATATTGGGCGTTAGTTTAAGTTATGAAACGCCAGGTCTCTTAAGGTTAAGTTAGACAAAGTTATATATCATAAACCATTTTATTTTAGTTGTTGCGCCATTTATATCACTACTTAAGTAAAATTCAGCCAAAAATTTTTCAAGTTTTTAGCGCAGTAAAATAGCAATCTGCGCAAACGAAATTTCGAGTTAACTAAAACTTGCTTTTTATTAAAAACCATTCATGAGCATTGTATAATGAAGGATTTGATCAGGGAGATAAATATAGTGGGAAAATTTTCCTGGTGGCCAATCGGGGTCTATATCAGAGGTCAGATTTGTTAGAATTTTTTGCCCGAACCCGGCCCGATTTTATAATTAATCGCTCAAACCCTTCTGTGTCCGCCCGGCAATACCTGAATTATCCCAGCTGCCCGAACTGCCCGGCCCGAAATGGTGTGTTTTAAAATTTTTAACACTAATATCGTTATATTTTTTAAAAATTTTATCTTAATTTTTGATTTTTTTTTTTAAATGAGAACTAGGATTAACAAACATTATGAAATCAATTATAAAAATGGCAAAATATACACAAAAACAATATAATACATTATTTAAAAACAAAATTGAGCCCAAATTGCCCGAATCTTGTTATGGTGCCCGCCCGAAAGTTAAAATTTACGGTTGTTGCCCGGCCCGGCCCGGCCCGTGGGTCGGGCCGACAGGTTGGGGCAGCGGGCCGGGCATATTTGGTCTCTGGTCTATATTTAACACATATTGTTGTAAAACCGGGTGTGTTTATGTTAAGTCGACTAAAACCAAATGTCGCCCAAACAGAACTCAGCCGTCGTAACGACATCTATATAAAAATACCTAAGCTTTTGCAAATAAAAAAACTTGTTTTACAACGCTGTTTCTTCTTATAATTTTTTTCTGAGTTGCACGTTATCAACTAATCTAATCACCCGTCGAATGTCAAGATCCTTTTAATGCAATCGTTTGCCTAGTAAAGATTTATAACTGGAAATTTTATTAAGGTACGAAAGGGAAATCAAGTATTCAGATTGCCTAATAGAACCACCCTTATAATATATAAAATTGCTACTTATGTGAGTGTCGTAAAAACGGCTGGGTTTTGTTTAGCCGACTTTTGATTTTAGTCGATTAAACATTAACAAATTAAAAGTTTTTTGGTCTGTTTTTCTAAGCCGACCCCTTGGCTGAGTCGAAATCTGAAAAACAGACCAAGGTCAATCGTTAATTTTAGGAAAACTAAAGGTTGACCAAACAAAACCCAGCCGTTTTTACAACACTACTACTTATCCAATGCGGGAAGGCCAGGAAATTTTGTGCGGAAGATGCTCAATCCAGTTTTTTTTGGCTGGGAAAGGGAAATTAAAGATTAAAAACATTTTTGTCAAAAATTTAATTCAATAATATAAACTTTAAGTATTTATAAGTGTCTTAGTCTTTTAAGCGACTAGAAATACTCTTAGTTCTTTCAATAATTTATTAATTAATCGGAAGAACATTTTTCACATTTTTGCAAAGAGGGGGGGGGGGGGGGAGGAAATATTAGCACGACGATTAAAAAACTAAGGAATCCTAAAACATAAAATTGAAACAAAACAACTTTGAGGAAAATAAAAATAACCCCATTTAGGAGTGCTGCAATTAACTTACAAGTTTACTTAAATTAGCGCCATCTATAGGCAATTATAATTACAGACTAATTTGACTTTATATATCCCCCCTATATTTTTTAGCATGTGACTCGAAAATGATAACAGACATACAACGTTTTCGCTCTTATTAGAGCTCATCAGTATGCCATAGTTAATTTTTTGCCACATTTAATAGATTCAACCTATTATTATGGTGGTTATGAATAACTTCATAAATATGGTAAATAATAATTGTTTTGTATTGAATTTAATTAATAAATTGCGGCTTTGTTAATATATTGAAGAAGGTAATATTAACCCAAATTTATGACATTTTTTTAATTAATTTCAAATATAATTATATTTTGCTATTGGTAATATATTTTTTAAAAACATTCCCCTTTAATTTCCTTTATAAAATTGATTGAATAACTGTTTAAGGTTTCAACGTGTCTAATTAGTTCTTTTTAAGAGGAAAGGCCACAACAAAGGAATTTATTTTCAACACCCTCTCCCTAATATTTGAAATTTGCAATTGATTTTTCAACAAAATTTAATTGCTTAGAGAGCAAAGAGCAAAACAGGAGATTGAAAATATGATATTTTGCCACTCATTACATATCAAATTTATGTAAATAACTAGAAATAAAATTAATAACAATACGTAGGCGCTAGAGGAACTAAAACTAAAAGCGATTAGTTTAACCATTACAAAATTTCAATTAATGTCTATAGTATAAATTTTTTTTCCATATGCAAGAAAGTAAAAAATTAAAGAAAAGAGTGAAATAACCTTAGGAAAAAATATTTTATCCAGTTTACACAAGCTAAGTAGCTCATATATATGTATAGAAGCATGTCTGTGTATAGTATATTAGTTATGCCTGAATTTTTTTTAATATGTAAATATTCACTCCCATAATTACTTTATCAAATCAAGTTTTTAAATACAAATGTAAAAGGAAGAGCCAAATAATACAAACTCAACTTTTAAAAAAGCAAATTAATGGACATATTAGATAATAAAGAAGAGTAGAGGGCTTTGCACTCTTTCGTTTACTTCAATATACATTAGTAAATTTAAAAACATTAGTTGGGATTATCTGAGGTAATTAGTGCTTTATTTGCACACTTGTTTCCTCTAATATTTTGCACTGATCATACATAAATAAATGAACCAAGTAAAGTTAGCCCTCAAAAACCTAATTAGAACCTAATTAGAATGTAAACGTGAAACTATTAAAAATAATTTTTAATAGACAAAAAAAATTATACATTTTGAAAAATTAAATATTAATAAGCAAATTTTCTCTTTTAAATTTTAATATTTTTTAAGAATAAAAATAATGTTACCTGCATTCACCAAATTTAACCAACTTTCCAGGCCTGTCAAGATTATGCCTCTTCCTCAAGTAATTCAAAATAGTTCCTATGCTATAGGATGTTTGGAATGATAAATTTGTTAGATCCTGTTCTATATTTTTTGAAAAATCAAGATATTTAATTAGATTATCTCCATTACAGGTAACACCATTCAAATTTTTAGTTGATGTAACTTTTATGTTTCTGTGTTTTGTGAGTCCATTCTTACTTATATTAGGGATAGGGTTTGATTCTGAAGAATTTTTAGTAATGATTAATTTAATTTTGGGCCGGTAATGGATAAAGAATTTTTCAAGAACCTCGGAATTATATGAATAATGTTGCTTTAATTTGACAATTTCAGCCTTATTATCTTTGAGGTTTAGTAAATGACCAAGAGGATAAACAATTAACCTATAAGTAGGCAGAAGATAATCAATTATATGTATTTTAAGTACAGTTAAAAAAACTTGGATAAATTAAAATTTACATACCTTTCAAACACATATCTAAGTATAAGAAAGCCACAAGCCAATATAAAAGGAAAATAAAGATCGCTAAACTGTGGATATTGAGTATAGGCGGAGTTTTTTAAATCATCCCAAGTAGTATTAGCAGGCAACCAGAATCTTGGGTTCCAAAACCAATTACTAATATTCTCAATAATACCATTCATGTAATATTAAAAAGTGGGGAAAATTTAAAATGTTATGTATGAATGCTTATTTGAATAAAGCATCTGGAGAAATCCTCTAAATCTCATTATTAATATGCATATAAGATTTATTCCAATTGTAAAATTATTTTAGCCCTTACCTTACTTGTAAATTATACTAAACACGATACCTCTTAATTTAGTTTTACTTGTTAAATATGTATTATTTCTACAACCTCTATATAATTTAATGACTCCAGCATTTTTATATGATTAAATCCATGACATCTTACATTTAATCAATTCATTTTAATTGACATATTTAATCTTGCTACTCATCGCATATACCTCAACTACGCCAATTAGATTCCAATCCATTTTGTCTCAAATTCTCATAACTCTATCTTTCCTTCATTGCATATTAACGCTAAAGCGCATAATAAGCCCATCTCAAATTTAATTAATAAACTCAGACGTTTACACATTGGTGACTGCGCTATGAATAAAAACCCGGTAGATGTCATTATCACATTTAAAATGCCCTTTTTAGATATGACCGTTAGATTACCGTATCTTACTCGTCAAGACCGAAGAAATTATTATCATACTTCAAGTTAAACTGTAATAAAGCAAGCTTGAATAAACCACTGAGTAAAAGGCGAGGCTTATAAAAAATATATTAATTAAGCGTTTTTACACTGCATTGCAAGCTGCTATCCTCAATCGCACAGCAATCGGCAAGACTCCAAGACCTTAAATGGAACACCAGTGGCGTAAATAAGGGGGGGGGGGAGAGAATACGGAAAATCCCCCCCCCCGTTTTTTTGATTAATATTTAAATTAAATGGGTTAAAATATTATAATAGTTACATTAAAGACTTTAAGACACATAAAAACATAGAAACATAATATTTACATTTAAGTTAATTTGATTTAATTTTTGACAAAATGCGTTGTAAAAAAAATTTGCCAGGTTTTCCCCCCTTCGTGAAAATCCTGGCTACGCGCCTGTGGAATACCATAAGCTTTTTTAAGTTTTAAAGCCTACAAAACTCTTTTTTGATAATGCCAAAATACTCTATCGACAACATAGCCATTTGTGCAAATGATCAATCCCTGACAAAATTTCCTGAAATGGCCAATAAAGTTGTCTATGCATATCGTATTCCTCAAGTACTAGCTTGCAGAAACTATACATGAGGAAAGCAATGAAAGTCGTCACTCTTTGCGACTTGATTGTGGTATATTATGATACAAATACCGCACAAAAATACCTTTTTATTTAGACGTCTAGCTTGCTGTTTAGAGCACGAAGATGGTACCATCATATATTTATGGAAAAGGTTGCTAAATGGCAACAACCTCGTAACTAAAAGTGCTTGCCGCCTTAAATTAAGAGGCAGTCTAAGTCCAAAAACCAGTCGCTTAATACATATTTTTGACTATTCGGTTTTCTTATAGATATAGTCGAATGGATTTCACGATTCATTGGATTTTATGGACGATAAATAGATAATCTGTAAGTAAATTTATTTTTTATAATATTGATAGCTAAATTTTTATGTCGATTTCTTTAAAATGTTTAGTTGGAGAATACACGATGTTTTACCAATTCTAATCATAAAATTATATGCAGTCCATTTTACTGTCAAATTTTGTGCTTGTAATGCTATCTAACGCCTGACAAGGACGTCAAATGTCCGCCGTGGCTTTAACTCAATCAGCTGGTTCCGAGCAGTGTGCTGAAGAAGAGGCAAAAGTATTTAAATCGGGAGCGATGGTACGCAATAGCTGTTCCAGTAAAATTTCGCCAGTATATAGCATTCTAATCTAAAGGTGTCCTGTCGACAAGGACGCCGTGGTGAGTGGTCGTTATATATCAGGTTTCTACAGGGCAATGTGACGAGATAGAATTATCATGCAATGTGTTTGCCTACAGAATGGTCATGATTTATTTGATACAAGGTAATATCATTTTGGTCGAGTTCAGGGTTTTCTTTCGTTAAATTTCCTGTTGACAGGTAATTAATATGGGCAGAGCTGCATTTATTGTGCCGAGTTGTTCTTTTTCGGCCGTTTCTTAGACCATTATAGCTATTTTGTCCTGTAGATGTTTTAATAGCAAGCCTGTTGTTAAGTTGGCTAGGATCGCTTTTCGGGCTAATTATATTTTTGTTGCAAATTATTTATTTGTAAAAAAAAATTTTTGTAGTATTCATAAAGTAACTAAGCTAGAACATATGAAGTCGGGTTCAATAAAAATTTATAATTTAAAATTATCTAAAAACAAAAGGCTATCAATTTTATCAGGCAATAATCAAATTATATGGAAAAACTCATTAATATTAATAAGACTCTTGTTAATGTTGCACAATAAATAATAAATTATCTTATAATGTGAGAATTAATTTTTGATGAAAATCTACTAAACATTATTTATAGAAAAATTTTCTGTCTAGAGTGCCTGTTTTCTAATAAGAATAGATTTGATTTTTAATTCTTTGTCTAAAAAAGTATCTCAACCTCTAAATTAGACGAGGACAGCCAAATTTTACTAATTTGATTCTTCTAAGCATTTAACATAGCCATTTAATCTTACATTAAATTTCTTGTGTTTAAAAATTGATGGTAAAGAAGAGTATAATAATACATCTAACATAGGTCTTCAAAAACCATCCTGCAATCGGGCCTATAATTCTGATAGAGAAGTTTGCGCTGAACAATAATTTGTTTTTATTTTTTTCCTAAACTTCCTGTTTTTTAGATGAACGTTTTAATTTATACTAAAAAATATTTATTTATTCCTGTAGATTAAAGGGTCATAGAAAACTGTCCCGTTCTACAACCCCACTGACACCTACGTTTGGGCAGATGCCTACGACAGTCATATCGGGACTGGGGGGGGGAA
The DNA here is from genome assembly GCA_964036665.1 of Gordius sp. MW1. NCBI lineage: Eukaryota > Metazoa > Nematomorpha > Gordioida > Gordea > Gordiidae > Gordius > Gordius sp. MW1. Next base: position 2,114,017 of record OZ038532.1, read on the forward strand.
CAAAACGCTTCAATTACTTTTGACAAAGCAGCCAGATTCATCGGACTAGCCTGGCCCCAGCACTCACAATTAACGACAAAATAAACCCTCGCAGCCATATATGCCTACCTACACACACGCAGTATTAATTACACTATTGGTTTTTATGTCCTTAATAAAGGAGGATCAAATTCACCTGCTCGAGGAGATCATCAACAGCTATATAGGCACATACGATCTGACGCACTTACTGGCATCGCCACTTCAACTTAAATGAACCCCAGAGATCGAAACCCGGCCAACTGGCCTTCACGTACATGACTACCACCACACCACTACTCAGTGCCCTCCTCAAATACCAACTTAACATCAGAGGAATTCACAATCCCAGAATCTATAGACGTAACCGATATTGACCTAGGTTTTTGGGATAACGAATTTCTAGAGGGGTCAGACGAGGAAGAATTGAACCAAATCCCAACGTGATCACGTGACTCGTCAATCGTACCTCTGAAAACCATTATTCGACTTTCTTGCGTGCTACTCATCTTATTGCCCCCTCTCATTACTCTACAAATTCATTTTCAAAAAACTTTGTCGCATTCATACGGTTTTTGTCGCGCGCCATATTTGACTTATTTGCGCATAGTTTTATCACGTTAATAATGGCCCCTAGTGAAACAAATGCCTAGCCAGGGGAATCTAGGGGTGGGGAAAGAAATCCTTCCTCCCCCTCAGTTATTTTTGAAATCCCCCCCTTTGGCAATTGTGCCTACGCCCTTGATAAAAAAGTAGCTGTAACTTTAGTTGATTAGCTACTGAATCAATATGTATTAATTAAAGTTACAGTTCCTTTGGAGTATAATTAACTGATTACTACGCCTCTGGGAAATATTCGAGATTCGAATTCGGTTCGAAATTTCGAATCCGAATTCGAATCCATATGTGTAAGTTTCGAATCGAATATTTAGGCTGCTAGATTCGAAAATCCGAATCGAATCCCTGAAAAAATCGAATTTTATTTTTTTCAGTTTATTTTAAATAGACGAGACTCAAATATTTAGTTATATCTTACCGCATTTTATTTATTTTTCCTGCTGCAATTTAAAAATTATATAAACTTACATAAGTTATGTAGAACGAGGATCACAATTTATTTAAATTATGGACTTTTATAAAACTTGCAAGACAGCCAAAAATATTTCAAGATTAAAGGCTCTATATAAAGATTTTGACATACCAATTAATTCCATAAAGGAAAAACTTGAAATGGTAATCAGGTTGAACAGCACTTATATAATGATAGAAAAGGCTATTTTAGTAAGCCAGGCATTGAATTTGGCCTTTAAATTTCTCTTAGGAGGAATTAATATCCAACATTCAATGGAAACAAATTGAAAAGGTTAACTTGATTTTATAGTGCAATTTTAATATCCGGGAGGGGGGGGGGCAAATACCAAAATTAACTGGTGTTACCGGTATATTATTAACCAGGAATAAAAGATCATGCTCTCAAAATGGCCAAACAGAAAATTGAAGATATGTGGCATTCAACAAGAAGATAGTCTTATTGGCGAATGTCGTCGATTTAAGACTCAAAATTTGAGTGTTTCACTAGTACATGGCATATCCTATTGAGAAATTAAAGATGTCTTGGAAACTGCTATAGGAAATAAGCCCGATTTTGTATCAACTAGCGAGGTATTAACACTGGGGAGGAATTAATATCCAACATTGAATGGGAACAAATTGATAAGGTTAACTTGATTTTACAGTGCAATTTTAAAATCCGGGGGGGGGGGGGGCAAATACCAAAATTAACTTGGTGTTATCGGTATATTATTAACCAGGCATAAAAGATCATGCTCTCAAAATGGCTAAACAGAAAATTGAAGATATATGGCATTCAATAAGAAGATAGTCTTATTGGCGAATGTCGTCGATTTAAGACTCAAAATTTGAGTGTTTATCACTAGTACATGGCATATCCTATAGAGAAATTAAAGATGTCTTGGAAACTGCTATAGGAATTAAGCCCGATTTTGTATCAACTAGCGAGGTATTAACACTGGGGAGGAATTAATAACCAACATTGAATGGGAACAAATTGAAAAGGTTAACTTGATTTTATAGTGCAATTTTAATATCCGGGGGGGGGGGCAAATACTAAAATTAACTTGGTGTTACCGGTATATTATTAACCAGGCATAAAAGATCATGCTCTCAAAATGGCCAAACAGAAAATTAAGATATATGGCATTCAACAAGAAGATAGTCTTATTGGCGAATGTCGTCGATTTAAGACTCAAAATTTGAGTGTTTATCACTAGAACATGGCATATCCTATTGAGAAATTAAAGATGTCTTGGAAACTGCTATAAAAATTAAGCCCGATTTTGGATCAACTAGCGAGGTATTAACACTGGATCGTCTATTAAGAGTAACAAGGCGAAGTCTCCATTAAAGACATTTTTGCACAAACCACGTGTGGCCTCCAATGCTGAGCCTTTACAATGGTGGAAATCGAATCAATGTCGTTTTCCAGCCATTCAAAAATTGTAAAGAAATCTTCTCTCTATACCTGGATCATATACCCCGTGCGAAAGAATATTTTCAATCGGAACCAATTTATTAACTAAACACAAGCAATCGTTTAAGGAAGAAAGTGCTAGGAAGATAATTTGCCTTAAAAGTTGGCTAAAAACCGTTCTTGATTCTCTTAAACCTATCCCCATAGTTTTTTGGCCTTTAGTATTTTTATTTTCAATGTGTGTAGATTTTAAATATCTTTAAAATAAATTTCCCAATTGAATATGCAAATTTATAAACATAGTAGCCTTTTTAATGTGTTTTTTAATAATAAAAAAAACTTAATATATATTCGAATCGATTTCGAATCCTTAAATTTTTTTCGAATCGAATTCGAATCTTCATTTTAATATTCGACAAATCTCGAATCGAATATTTTTTTAAAAAAAAATTTGAATCCGAATCGAATACCAAAAATATTCGATTCGATTTGAAATCCAGAGTACTGATTACAGTTACTTTTCTGATAAAATGAACTAGTTACCTACTTAACCCGCCAGGTAGCACTAATTTTTGGCCGGTGTAGGGTGTCAGCAGCCAGCGTGGTAACTACAAACAATAGCTTTTTCATGCTCTATCCCTCCAATGGGATTAGGTAAGGGCATGATTGATGAGATTTTTTGAGAGAATTTTAGCTCGTGTTTACTACTGAGACATTGTTCTTAAGTAGGCAATATATCATTCCTCCCTTTTACTAAACTTTAACTACCCAAAAAGCACATTATTAATTTTTTGCATACTAAGATTTGTATTGTTCTCGTTATAACTTATAATAATTTGTCTGTTTTTACAAATATTTATTTATTTTTAAGGGGGGGGGGGGAGAAATCACCCTGAGTTAGATCCCAGCTTTATAAACAATATAATCGTCTATATTTGATTATATAAAAATTTATAAAACCCCACAATTTTTAAAATTTAATATTATAACCAAAATTCTAGTCTAAACTTAATTTATTAAAAACAATAAACAAAACGCCTAAAAATAGCAAAAATTGACCTTTGATTGATTGACAGCTCATATTTGACACGGCTGGCCTCTGTTATACTACACCGGTCCTTTCTTAAGAAATAACTATTTAGCGTCCATAGGGTTTAGTTAATAAATGTCAGTTAAATATTTTTGAAAATAATGCATTCAAGTAAATAGGGGGTGTTACACCAAAAATTCAACATTTAATTTTTTATTTATCAATTGGGATAAAAATAATTATAAGTCTTAATAATTAGCCAATCCGGCATTACAATAAGAACATTAAAGGCTTCTGGCTTTCTTACAAACTTTACAGCGCCTCTGGAAACAGGCTTATTTTTGACGTTTTGAAATATTCGGGTTATATCTTGTTAAAGCCAAGCAAACACTTCTTTTCGATTGAAAACTTTTTTTGAAATAAAACATTACTATTGATCTTCTAAAGTTGCATAATGAAATATACTCATCAGAGATCAGATTGCCCGGCCCGGCCCGCTGCCCAAACAGGCCCGGCCCGGCCCGTGGGCCGGGTCGGGCGGGGCAACTGTCCTAAATTTTTATTTTGGGGCGGGCTCGGGCGGGCACGAACAAGATAGGATTCGGGCAATTCGGGCTTAATGAGATTTTTTAGATAGTGTATTTTTTTGTTACTTTTCATTAAATTGCATAAGAAAATGCTAAAAAATCGCCATCCGCAAGTTATTTTTAATTTTGCCAGAACCCCTTTATTTCCATCAAGTCCCTAGCTAGGTTATGGAAAAGATTAAAATATTTATATTTATGCAGCCCTTTCATTGTTCGTAATTCGCATGTGCCGTCTATACATAGTACAAAATCGTCACGCCCACATTGATACAACGCCGAAAGTGTTAAATTTCATTCTAATATCATTTAATTTTTTAACAAATGATTTAACAAGGCTTCTCCAATTCGCCTTTATTACTCCCTTATCACTCATCGCTATCGCTAAAAATATTTTAGAAAGACCAAATACTACGTTTTTTGACCAATTAGGATTAAAATTAAAGTACAAAAGTTTCATTTGAAAAAATCATTCGACTTTTAAATATTGAAAGAATTTTAGGTCGCAAAATTTCGGGCCTAACAGACAAATTTAATATTTCGGGCCGGGCATTTCGGGCAGCATTAATGTTTCGGGCGGGCTCGAGCGGACACCAGAAGGGTTCGGGCGGGCTCGGGCGGGCAATGAGGTTAGAGAATTGAACTGGGCCGGGTTCGGGCAGAAAATTCCTAACAAATCTGACCTCTGATACTCATTGCATGAATTGTATATTTGTCACACATTTTGGCACGCCGCATCTTTGCTTATTGCAATTCTTTGTAGAATGAATATTTTGGTTAAACTATCCACCCCATGCATATATCTAATATACATTTTAACCATAAACGGGCAATTAAATTGTATTCTCGACTTCACCTTGCTGCTTGAACCCATAAACATTCAAATTAAATCTGTTCGTGTATTCTTTCTCTTTTCACCTTGTGCGTATCACAACCAAATCTCTTTCAAGGTAAATGAATTTGTTTCACTACATACTCGTCTTTATCCACGTATTCATAAAATAAATGCATGCGAAAATAATTGACAATAAAACTGTCCGAAAGATCCAACTGTGTTGATGGAGTACTTATATATTGTTTAAATGATTTATATAGGAATTATATAATTAAAAAGATAATGTAATATATGTTATAAGATATTTTATATTACTTTAAAAGGATGCACTTATTTAAGCAAATTAAATTATAAAGCTAAATAAGGTTTGCAAATTAAAATAACCTTACCAACCCTTCATTGATCAAAAACGAATATCATATTTTTTATTATTATTATCAACTATTTTAAAGATGCACCTCTTTGACAAATTATTTTTTGTAAGGTTAGGGCAACCAAACAATACGATTTAAGGTACATCATTATTTTTTCCGATACATGGAAATTATTGCGATTATCTTACCAACTTTAAATGTCCCAAAACACTTTGCATAAACATTTCTGGCCTTAATTCGCTGATTTTAATTTCTTTAGCATTTCGATAATAAATAAAATATATTTTATATTTGATCCACAGAATTTTCCCTAAAAATCTTATTTAAGTGGTTAGCTTAAGAATATGATTGTCACTTACATCACCCCAATATGTTGTAAGATGAAACATATTGTTGAGCATGTTAATTTGTTGATTTATCAAACTATTTATCTGCATATTAAATTAAATAATTCAAATAAATGTATACAAACTTTAGGCACATAGGAATTTCGGTTTTTATAGTTAAAATATTGTCTCCAAAATGTGTTTATGTTGTACAAGTATGTTAAATATACAGAATATGTTATATTGTAGTTATCGACTTTCCATGTATGATTTTCGCACATTGTATTAATAGCTGGAAGCAGTTTATCATAAATTACACTAGTCAACAAATAATTATCTTGTTTAATCAACCGGGAAACGATCAACATATTCTCATAGAGTTTTTTGTGGTGAACACAAATATGTTTTTCGTCTTTTTCCTATACGTCAAGTTTTTTTAGATATTTTGATTCAAAGTTGCGAAAATGACCGTTTTTGACCCTTTTCGACCCTCAATAGAGCGATATTCAATAGCTATAAAGAAAAATTTAAACCTCAGTGGTAGAACCAATGGTGTAAAACATTGAAAAATGATTTTTTCCCCGTTTTTATTACTTTTTAATATATATCAAAAATGCAATTAGTCCCTATGCAAAATCGCGGCTTCCTTTGAGCCTCCCTCCCTCTCTATCTAATTGGCTTATATGCTTATATAACACTATACCCTTAGTTCATGTGAGTGATCGATGATACGTGGTGGGTGCAAGATTAGTGCTTATTACTCTAGTAGAGAGGGAGGATGACAGGCGTAGTAGTAGGAATTAGAAACCTGCAACGGGCCTGTTTAGGTAAGTCGGCCCGCCCGTAATAAAAATTTCAAAGCCCGTGCCCGGCCCGGGCCCGTAAAAATATTAAATTTTAAGCCCGAGCCCGGCCCGCTAATTTTATACAAAGCCCGGGCCAGGCCCGGGCCCGTAAAGTTTTTTTATTTTTATTTTTTTTTGTTCAATTTTTTTATCGATATGGTAAACAATATGTATGTGTTAAAAATGTTGATAAAAGTATTGTAGAGATAAAGAATAGGTAATTGCCGGTCAGTCGGGTTCTTCTATCATTTAAGAAACGACTTGCATGAAAAAAATTTTTACAAGGCACTTTGGGATATACAAAACCATATAAGCCAAATACCATTTTAAAACCCTTATTTAAGGTTATAATATTTTTAATATAGTTACTTAGCTTCGTTGCTTTTCCACCATTTTAAATAATTAAGTTGATATAAAATGAAAGAACAGTAATATTTTACAAAAGTAACTCGAAGAAATAATTTTTAAAATTTGTTTTTAAATTTGTTAATGATAATGAGTATATAAATTTTGGCATTTGGCCCGGGTCAGAAAAAGTAGATGTAAGCAACTGTCAGCATTAATTTGCAGGGAATTATAGCCAGTTTCGCAATTCCGATATATAGCAACAACCTGCACAAGTTGCCCAAAGAAATTCATTAATAAAGATAATCAATCGGGCAAAAAACAATAATGGAATTTGAGGTCGGGTGAGTGCGAAAAAAGTAAAGCCAATCAGGGGTCATTAACTAATCTATTTGCGAAAGAAAAATAAAAGTCGTTTACAGAAGCATAAGTCCACAGTCATTAAAAGCCGATTGAAAACTTAAGAGTTGGACAGGACAGACGGACAATTAAAAGAGAGCCCATAAATTGGATAGCAACTAATATAAATAATCTTAAATAATATTAAATTAATTAACTCAATATTGCTAGAGGGTATTAATGGGGAGGCAAAGATGGGCGGCTGCCCCCTTCAAATCCAAAAATTCTTGATGTAAAAAACATTTTTGCATATCTAAACTGCCTCATCTGATTTAAATTGGCTCCGCCCATGGGATCACGTGTATAAACTATCTTTAACATTTATAATGCGGGTTGAAATATTGATGATTTAAAGCTAAGGGAAATAAAATTTAGCTATCTTTGTTAATATACATCAAATATTTAAATAACATTATAAAAACACTTTCTTTTAAACTAAATCTAATTGATTTTGTAACGGACTTTTAACGGGCCTTAAGTATAACTAGGCCCGGCCCGAGCCCATTAAATTATATAACGGTCCAGGCCCGGCCCGTTGTTTTATTTTTAAGCAGAAGCCCGTCCACGGGCCCAGCCGTGCAGGTCTCTAGTAGGAATAGCTCGTATTAAGCCACTAATCTTGCACCCCCCACACATCATCGATCACTCACATGAACTAAGGGTATAGTGTTCCAATTAGATAGAGAGGGAGGGAGGCTCAAAGGAAGCCGCGATTTCGCATGGGACTAATTGCATTTTTGATATATATTAAAAAGTAATAACAACAGGGGAAAAATCATTTTTCAATGTTTTACCCTAAGTTGGTTCTACCACTTAGAGGTTTAAAATTTTTATTTTAGCTATTTAATTTCGCCCTATAGAGCATCAAAAAGGGCCAATTTTTTCCTTCAAGGTATAAAGTCCAATCTTTTGTTCCTATATTTATAATTTTTGTAAATAATCTAAATAATTATAGTTATTTAGGCCCACGCTTGGCCCGCACTTTTTATACTGCTCTTTTGTAGCTGGTTCGGCCCATGCACGTCTCTTATTGGAACCATTTTCCTCCCATTTACTATACGCCTTTCTTAAAGATAGCTTATTTCTAAGTTTAAACATATTTTTAGTTTATTGTAAACGTAAATTTTCTTGCCGTATAAAGGCTAATTTCAAAAACAGGTTTTAAAAATTTAGCCGTGAAATAATTTACAGTTAATAAGTATGTGCATGAGTATCAAAATTTGATTTATTATTATGTCGTATAAAGGAGTTTATTTCCACTTCTGTGCAAATCGTAATATGTGCATTTCGTAATACAGGCAAGAATTGCTTATGCGCATGCGCAGTTATAACCCTCCGCGTTTGGTAAGTTTTCTAATATTATTATCTTTTATTTTGTAAATATTATTATCGTTTATTTTGTAAATTTCATGTAATCTAGGCAAAATGTAAAATAGGCAAGGGTTAGGGTTAGATTTAGTGATTTATTTGATAATATGTATTACTTATTACGAAATGCACATATTACGAAATGCACCACATTCGTTTATTTCAACTTTTATTATTTACAAAACTATGTATACCATGAGCGTAGCCAAGTTTTGGATTAGGGGGGGGGGCAAAACATAAATTTTTAATGCTTTTTGCATTGAAATTTTTTTTTTCGCCATTTAGGGGGGAACCCCCCTTTTCTCCTTGGTTACGCCCATGATGTATACTGTGTTAAGTTAGTCTATATTTCGTGGAACATTTAAATTGTGAGTATTTACTCTTTTAAAAGGAAAGGTTAATTAAAGGTGCAACGACTTAGTTTAACAACATATTTTATAAAAAGCACGTTTATTTACTATATTTTAGATAGATTAGAGAAATGTGAAGGTACAATGAACCAAGCATTATATGTTCGCTATACAAATAATAGCTCAGATATGAAGAGATATACAGAATAGTGTATATCATCTTTTTGAGCTTAACATTTTGTATTTTTTTTGCCTAATCTACTTTATTTTTGAATCATCTTAAATAAAATTAAATTTGATTATACATTATTATAAATATCAGGAAAACATTCATATATCGCGATTGAATTGTATTTACAAATGGTAATTGCAATTTTCTGCCTCATAAAAAATGCTTCACGTTTGTCGCCGGAAAACGTGGAAAGATGTTTTCCCACTTTTTTGATAAGGTTGAGGGCTTGAGGGCCAAATGTTGTTAAGGTAGTGGTCGCTATGGGACAGAAAATAATTGATGGACCTAGGTCAGAATACTTGGTAATTTTTTAAGCTTCGGCTGTCGCCAGTGGATCTTTAATTTGAGTTGGTGCAAAAGCATCGGAGCAAGTAAAGTCCCAGGCCAAGCTAAGTCTTTTTTCCCAAGGAGACAGCGTTTGACCATCAGGTCTCTTACTATCTCTACAAAGACCTGATGGTTCAAGGATGGATGGAAAGCCAGCTTTGTTCATGTAGTTATGAATAACTTTATTGACGGCTGGGTGGCGTAAATATCTTGCCTTATTGCGATTGCAATGGAGGCCATGGTGGCCTTTCGGTCGAACAGGAGATTTGCATAATGAGTAGATGTGCTCAGCAACAATATTACATCCAAGTCTGAGGCCTTTAGATATCCGGAAATTAAAAAATTAAAAATTAACATAGCGCCTTATAGCGTTTAACATCTATATATATTTACAAATAAAGTGGAGGTAAACATTTAAGATTTTTTTATAATCTGAAAATTTATATTTATTGAATAATTTTAATTGCTTAATCCTTGTTTGACCATTAACTATTAGGGTGCAGCGGTTGATTTTAACTACTTGATTAGGATTTATCATTTAAGGAGGTTTTAGTTCTTGAAGATACGCTTTTTGCTTAAAATTTTCGTTTATAAGTTTAGATCATAATCATTGCTATATGCTTTAGTTGGTTATATCCTAAGATTTTAGATAATAAAATATACTAACTTAAAGTTATTTTAAACCCTTTAATACTTTAATAAGTAGACTATTCTATTTTATATATAGGTCATAGTCATATCTATGTAATAGAACACTCGGGGAGAAGTAAATAACATATATATCTTTAGTGCAAAAAGTTTATCCTATCCCTCACTTAGGAGTGTTACTCTGCTCTTTCGCTACATAAAAACTATAAAATGGTGTTCAATTCTATTTTAAATATTATGCATATAGAATAAATGAATAAACTTAATTTTGTAACAAAAATAAAAATTGCAGCTGCGTCATTATATACTGGCTATTCGTGATAACTCAGAGCATTAGAAAAGGCCGAACAAAATTTTACGCCTTTTCGTATTTTATCGGTCACTTAAATAAAATATTTGTTCAATTATTTTATATTACTTGTGGTATAGAGAATTTCAATCTAAGATCATATTCGTCAAGTTTTATTTATTATTTTATAAATGATATTTATTGTTAGTTTATTTATGACCCTTTTGTAACCATATAAAGCTCTTTTAGTTTAAAATAATTATATAACTCAAAAAATACTTTTAAAACGTAATAAATTTAACATAGGACATTTTGTTATAGTGTCGCATTTCTATTCAGTATTATGTTGTAGAGGCGCTTCTATTCAGCTTATCACAATAAATTTGTTAGGAGACACTAGGAGTTATCAAAGCTCTTCAAAAAGTAATTTAAGTTCGTCATTCTTGACTCTGAACTTATTTAAAATTTACCAATTTTTTTAAAAGAACTGGTTAATTTCTGATCCCTTTTTAAAAACTAGAGGAGACAATCTTTTAATTGATGTACAAATTTAAAATCTTATCTATATAAAATTTTTTTTTTGAATAAAACTAAAGTTGTCATAAGAATCGACAAAATTTGCATTAGTATATATATGTCTGTGTCAACATCTCGATCAAAAATATTCTAGGTCTAGACAGGACTTTGAGGTGATTTTTTTGCAACTCGGATGTCAATAAAATAAATTTTTCTGAATCTTATGAGTTTTATTTATTTATCCAAAACTTTAAAGATTATACGAAGGATGGTAGACATGGCATTCTCTTTGTCTTAAAGATCAGATTTTAGTATCTTTTAACCTTCGTTAAGCATATGGTATGGCTAATCGCTTGTTATCTAGTGTTGATATGACCCAGAAGTTTAACACGTTGTAGTTTTGAAGCTATATATTAGCATTTAAGGTTTTACTAAATTTTATAATGTTTTAGAATTTGACCTTTAGAGTTTATTATAGTTTAACTCAAATTTTATAGATGCTGATTTATTTATTAAACTAAAATGAACATTACATTGTTTACTTCAACAAAAAAGCGTTTAGAATTGAAAATAAACTTTATATTTATCAAATATCACTAAAAATAAAGTTTGAAGAATTGAATTTACATCCAAAGGCAGCTTTGGCCGGCAAACTTTCTGACAACACACTTAGAACTATATCCCTATTAATAAAAGATAATTTAGTGTGAGGAATTCAATGATCTTAAAAAAATTTGTACTCATTATCAGATATGTGGTTTAAAATCATAATGGAGTCTAAGAATTAAAGAACATTTAAAATTGTAATGGCACAAAATGCTTATTTAATATATCATATGTAAGTAGCAAAACAATGCATCTTTTTAAATGGTACTTGGTAAAAGTTTCGCCAAAAAGGGTTTCTCCCATATATTGGGTACCTCCTATTTCACTAAACACCTACAAAAGATGTAAATAAAATATATATTACCATAACTATTATCTTACTTTATGCGCAATTTTTATTTGCTCTTGCATATATTCCACGAAATGATCGCTATTTATATCGCCTTGATAATTTTTCTTTACCACCTTAAGACTTGTAGTAATTACATAAACAATTACTTCAAAATTCAATATTAGCGCCTTATGCAACATAGTTATTCCAATTGGATTCGTTTTAAAATTTGTTGATTTCTAAAATTGTCTTGAAGCATTATTGTTTATTTATTCACTTACATTTTCACTGTCGACGATTTCTAAGTTAAATTAGCAATAAAATGAGTATAAATAAAGGAAATATGTTACCATGAATATTGATCAGTTTATAAGCTAAACCAAGGCCCAGTATAAAATCCTTGATTCTAAAATCTTATATATATTTTTTCAAAATATAAATACTCTACGCTGCTGTTTTTATATGGGTTAATTATCAGTTCTCTCTGATTTTCTCCTAAACACAATTAGTGGAGGTTGAATATCAAAAGTTAATATACTTATATCACGTTCATAATCATAATCTCCTCCCCACGGCGCCATAAATCTTAATAAAACAAAATATTATATGCTATTTATTCATTAACAATGCTTGAAATATATGGTTCAAATAATATATATACCTGTTGCTTTCAAAAATATCACTGTAAAATTGCTGTATGTGGAATTGATTGACGAAAAAATTGTCCGAAAAATTCAACTATGATGTTGATAAGTAACGTTTATTTATTTAAAAGATATGTATATATATATAATTAGAGTAATAGAAAAGACAATGTATTATAACATTCATGATATTTGAAATCATCAAAAACGCATCTATATACAGCACGCGTCCTAAATAAAATTAATATGTCATATCACAAGTAGAATTTCCCGTTTACCCGTTAAACCCTTCTTGATAGCAAATTTTATAATGTTTTAAATTAATACTACGATGCCAGAGATTAATCCCTAATAAATTAACTAATAGAGTAGCCTAATAATTTATTAATGGTCGTCGATGTTATGACGACATAAGAAAATTATAGAGGATAGCTTACCAAATCCAAATGTTCCAAAGAATTTTGCATAGACATTTTCTTTGATCCGTCGATATGAATATTAGGAATAATCTAAGATCAAATAAAAACTATATCAAAAAAATTTGTTTTATTAAGGGTATAAAGAGAGTGGGAGGTAAACTTAGACCTTTTATAAACAACATTTACAATGCAATGGATTGAAATTTATTAATTATTTAAACTGATCTTTAATCAGAAAAAACTTTTTACAATTTTATTTACCTATAAGATTATTTTTCAAAAAACTTGTCCTTACCTAGATGTTATACAAAAATTTATTTATATATTCCAGAGGTTCAAAATAGATCGTAAACCTTTCTTAGCATGTAACACACACAATTGTTTGGATATAAACCTCTATTGCAATAAAAAAAATTGTACAAGAAATATTTCGTTTTATTAGACTTAACAAATTAGTCACCTAATTAATTATTCATCTTCCATCAATCTATATACCTAGTTTGAGAATATAAGTGACACTTACTAAATTCCACTTCCATTTAAGATGAGTCATCAAGTTGAGCATGTCTACTCTTTCCTTAATGAAACTATTTAACTACATATGTAAGTTATATCATATAAATATATTTACAAACTTTGAGCTCGTGGGAAGTTAGAGATTTATAGTAAAAGTAATCTTTCCAGAATGAGTTTATTATGTACAAGTATGAAATACATGAACATTGTGTTTCATTATGGAGAATGGGTTTCCATGTATGGTTTTTACACATTGTATTAACAGCTGGAAGCATTTTATCATAGATAATTAGAACGAGAACTTTGTATAAATGTCTATATAGTATATTAAATAGATATAAATAAATTCAATAACGGTCAATTTATCAAAATTATTTAAGATTTATTTTTGCTAGTTTCGATGAAATTTAAGTTGTCAGTAAAAACGGTTTTAGTTAACCTCAAATTGGGTAACATATGGTGACCAACCTATCGGTGTAATATTGGAGTCAGCGAACGTTGTAAAATAGCGAAGTCAAAAGTCAATCAAGCGTCATATATTATTTTCATTAAATTGTTTAAATAGTAATAATTGGCGGATAAAAACGTCAATCATCAATAATATTATATTATTCAACATTACAATTTTAATCATATTATATATCATAAAAAAATTAAGAACTTTGCCCCCCCCCCATTATTTTTTACCCTCTTTCTCACCACAGGGAAGATGGGGGGGGGCCCCTTATTTTTGACCCTCTTTCTTACCAGAGGGGAGGGGGGTCTTTTGCCCCCCCCCCATTTTTTATCCTATTTATTACCAGAGGGGAGGGGGGGGGGGGTCTTTTGCAACCCTTATTTTTTATCCCTCTTTTTCACTGGTGCCCCCCCCTGGTAAGAAAAATGGTAAAAAATAAGGGGGGGGGGCAAATCACCCTCCTCCCCTCTGGTGAGAAAAGGGATAAAAAAGGGGGGGGGGCAAAACACCCCCCCCCCCCCCCCATCTCCCCTCGGTGAGAAAGAAAGTAAAAATAGGGGGGGGGGCAAATCACCCCCCTCCCCCCTGGTGAGAAAGAGGTTAAAAAATAAGGTGGGGGGGGGTAAATCACCCCCTCCTCTGGTGAGAAAGAGGATAAAATTAATGGGGGGGGGGGGAAATCACCCCCTACCCCCTGGTGAGAAAGAGGGTAAAAAATAGTTGGGGGGGGGAAATCACTCCTCCCCCCCCCCTGTTTAGAAAGAAGATAAAAAATAATGGGGGGGGGCAAATTACCCCCCCCCCCCCCCCTTCTCTGGTGAGAAAGAAGATAAAAAATAATGGGGGGGGGGCAAACCCTACCCCCTGGTGAGAAAGAGGGTAAAAAACAATGGGGGGGGCAAATCATCCCCCCCCCCTATGGTGAGAAAAAGAATAAAAAATAATGGGGGGGGGGAAGCATATCATTCCCCTCCCCCCCCCCTCGTAAGAAAGAGGGTAAAAGTAATCGGGGGGGGGCAAATCACCCCCCTACCCCCTGGTGAGATAGAGGGTAAAAAATATTGGGGGGGGCAAATCACCCCCCTCCCCTTGGTGAGAAAGAGGGTAAAAAATAATATTATTATATTTAACTTAATATTTAATACAACACAATTAGCTACCTTACAAAATGTTATTAAGATGAATATAATAATATCAATTTAAATGTATTAGTTATCTATCTTTATCTAATTCAAATATGGGATAATTGACGTTCAAATTTAAAAACGCTATGGTATAACAATGGGATCGTCAAAAGTAACAATGCATTTTCCCAATCCCCACCCAATCCCCTGCTAGTAAAAAAAGACGTGATAAACGTCAAAACTCATTATTTCGTGTTTTTAACCAATAGCAATTCGTATAAGACGTTCGCTATTTTACAATCTTCGTCATTTCTGTCCGCTACACCGGTGTAATATTGGAGTCAGCGAACGTTGTAAAATAGAGAAGTCAAATGTCAATCAAGCATCATATATTATTTTCATTAAAATTGTATAAATAGTTCTTATTGGCGGATAAAAACGTCAATCACCATTAATATTATGTTATTTAACATTACAATTTTAATCATATTATATATCATAAATAAATTAAGAACTTTACCCCCCCCCCTTATTTTTTACCCTCTTTCTCACCAGGGGGGGGGGCCCTTATTTTTTATCCTCTTTCTCACCACAGGGGAGAGGGGGGGGGGGTGTTTGCCCCCCCCCTGATTTATATTCTCTTTCTCACTAGAGGGGAGATGGGGGCCCCCCTTATTTTTTATCCTCTTTCTCACCACAGGGGAGATGGGGGGGGGAGGTGTTTTGCCCCCCCCCCCTTATTTTTGACCCGCTTTCTTACCAGAGGAGAGGGGGGTCTTTTGCCCTCCCCCCTATTTTATATCCTATTTCTTACCAGAGGGGAGGGGGGTCTTTTGCACCCCTTATTTTTTATCCCTCTTTTTCACTAACGCCCCCCCCCCTGGTAAGAAAAAGGGTAAAAAATAAAGAGGGGGGGGGGGGCAAATCACCCCCCCCCCCCTCTCCTCTGGTAAGAAAAGGGATAAAAAATAAGGGGGGGGGGGGGAGGCAAAACACCCCCCTTCCCATCTCTCCTCTGGTGAGAAAGAGGGTAAAAAATAAGGGGGGGGGGCAAATCACCTCCCTCCCCCCTGGTGAGAAAGAGGGTAAAAAATAAGGTGTGGGTTAGGGGGGGGGCAAATCACCCCCTCCCTTTGGTGAGAAAGAGGGTAAAAAATAAGGGGGGGGGGGCAAAACACACCCCTTCCCCATCTCCCCCCTGGTGAGAAAGAGGGTAAAAAATAAGGTGGGGGGGAAGCAAATCACCCCTCCTTTCCCCTCTCCTGAGAAAAAGGGTAAAAAATAATGGGGGGGGGGAAGCAAATCCACCCCCCTTCCCCCCCCCCCTCCTGGTAAAGAAGAGGGTAAAAAATAATTGGGGGGGGGCAAATCACCCCCTCCCCTTTTGTGAGAAAAAGGGTAAAAAATAATGGGGGGGGGGAAGCAAATCCACCCCTACCCCCCCTGGTAAGAAAGAGGGTAAAAAATAATGGGGGGGGGCAAATCACCCCCTACCCCCTGGTGAGAAAGAGGGTAAAAAATAAGGAGGGGGGGGGGGGGCAAATCACCCCCCCCCCCCCACCCCTCCCCCCTGGTGAAAAAGAGGGTAAAAAATAAGGGGGGAGGGGCAAGTCACCCCCCTCCCCTCTGGTGAGAAAGAGGGTAATAAATAAGAAGGGGGGGGGGCAAATCACCCCCCCCCCCCCTTCTCCCCCTAGTGAAAAAGAGAATAAAAAATTAGGGGGGGGGGGCAAATCACCCCCTTCCCCCCTTGTGAGAAAGAGGGTAAAAAATAATATTCTTCTATTTAATTAATTTAATATTTAATACAACACAATTAGCATCTACCTTACAAAATGTTATTAAGATGAATATAATTATATCAATTTAAATGTATTAGTTATCTATCTCTAATTCAAAAATGGGATAATTGACGTTCAAATTTAAAAACGCTATGGTATAACAATGGGATCGTCAAAAGTAACAATGCATTTTCCCAATCCCCTGCTAGTAAAAAAAGACGTGATAAACGTCAAAACTCATTATTTCATGTTTTTAACCAATAGCAATTCGTATAAGACGTTCGCTTTTTTACAATCTTCGTCATTTCTGTACGCTACACCGGTCTCACCTTCTTTTATATGGGTCTCTTAAAATTTCATATAGAGTATAGTTCAATTTGGTAAGAAAATGACCATTAACCAAAAATTTAATGTTTTTTTCCTTATAATATATCCTGATATATTTAAAGTGTTGTTCCAAAATACTCCTCGAAATCTAAAGAATAAAAAATGCGATTTAAACATTTAATTTTAAAAGTGGTTACAATTATTTGCATAAATAAATATATATAAAAAGTACAATTCTATCTTACATATGGGAACATCTGGGTCATTTCATCGATATTAAGCTTCATCTGGGTAGAGTAAACCTTTTTATTTATCTAATCATATTTAAATAAACATGTGTCAAGCATTACGATTTAAATAATACTGAATACAAAATTTTCGTTATGAGAAACAACGTACCTCGTCATAAATGTTTTTTAATTCTGTGCTCAACGATGTGTTCTTTTGCATACATTCTAGCAAATTACCGTAATGTTCAAATGTATTAAAATCATTAGGCTTAAATGAAACATAAGTAGTGTCATTTTCATTCGTGGCAGTTTGGATTTGATATCTCATGGCAAAAAACGCATTTAAGGAATATGCGGTATTCATTAGCTCGATAACATCTTTTTCATTCGCATCTTTGTCCCATTCAATATTGAATAGTTGGTGCAATTTGTAAGGGAGTGTGTTGACCTCCATTCCAATCGGGTATTCGTTTAAGCACGAATTATAAAACCTTTTAAACAAATTAATGTGTGGGAGGAAGAGGTGAGAATGCAGATTGGGACCTCTTTCTAAAATCCGTGAAAGAAATAAAAAAATTGCAATTTGGTTAAAATACCCACGGAATCAAGGATTGTATTGTACCATTCCCAGTCGTATGTTATACTCAAATTAAGTAAATCGTTATGGGTTGCCCTGGCATTTGAGAGATAGTTTTTAAAGTTTGTGCAGGTAGTGCTGAATTCTAAATTGAATAGTATATTATATGAAACATGTATTGACATACCGTGCAAGGGGTAATTGTAAAAACTGGTCTCATTAAAAAAGTCAACATATCCTTTCGAAAATGGATAATTTATAATTAATAAAAATAAGGATCAATATTTCGTCTGGGCCATCATGTTCAAATTTATATGGGATTTGTATAATGTAGCCAGCTTTTATAGGGTTTTATTTAACACATCCCTATGTACTGTGTAACTTGTAAACATTTTGAAAATGTTAATGAGCAGTGCAACGAACTTTCATTTTAAAAACATTAATTATATTTAATTAAGGTTTTAGGGATTGTTTATAATATAGGAAGGTTTGGGTAGGAAAAATACATTGACATAGCCAGCGTTGTACCATAGTTTGTAAATATTTTGTGGAATTTATGTACTTGAATTAATGAAAATATTAACTAGCAGTACAACGAACTTAGTTCAAACAATATTATAAGATTGAGATGTTGTTCATGTAGTATTATTAACTTGAAGTACGCTGAAGCTTTATTATGGAAATATGATAAACTTAAAACATATGATTACAATCATGTGTATATTAGGAACAACGAACTTATACGTATATATAAATTCAATGTATGAATCTATTATATTACATTTCTCCCTATTCTAAAAATTGAACTCATCATAAAACGCACAGGATCGTTGTGGACCGTCTTTAATAGTTGAATTTTTAGCTATATCAATGTTTGGTTCAAATTCGCTTTTATTGGTGTCTCTACATTTGGCATAAACTTGGAACGTAGTTTAAATTTTAACTGGTCGGCATGTTTTCTTCGTATTCCCTTATTTGTGCGGACATTGTAAGAATAATGGCTTTTCCGTTCAACGATCACTCCTTTGTGCCAACCTGATTTTGTTTCATTTAGAATCCACACTGTATCTCCAACCGTAAATTTCTATAATTCGTCTTGCGATCGTGATATAGTTTTTGTTTTCACACGTTTTCCTTCATTTTCCTTCTTGGGTCAATCTTGATCAATCGATAGCTGTTTGTAACCGTCTCCTAATAAACATTTCTGCAGGTGCTTTTCAAGTAGTCGCTTGAGGCGAATTCGGATAATACATAAGAACTTGCTAAAGGCATAATTCTTTGTCTAACATCTCCTTTCTTCCTACCCAATATCGACTTTTTAATGTACGTATAATTCTTTCAGCTAGCCCATTAGTTTTAGGGTGATAGGAAGTAGATTTTATATGTTTAATATTAATCTGAAGACATAATTTATGGAATTCAATTCCGGCGAATTGTGGTCCATTATCGGACACTATCTGAATTGGTATCCCAAAACGACAAAACCAATTGCGTATATGGTAAATTATAACGGATGATGTTGTTGATTTTAGGGTCGCCAATTCAACCCATTTCGATAGAGAGTCAATTAAAACTAACCACCATCTGCCTTCAACGAGTACTGCTATATCGATATGAACGCGCTCCCTCCCATACTCGATCAGTCAAACTCCAGGGATGCAAAGGTACTGGCTTTTCTATTGGTCTCAACTCTTGACATCCGTCACAATCTTTTAATCTATGTCACGATCTATCGCAGGCCAGTAAACGTAATACCGTAAAATATTACGCATTCCCGTTATTCCCGGATGACCTGGTGTAAAATTTTTAACACAAGTCTTTGTAGACTTTCTGGAATTATTAAACGATTCCCTAAAGGCTATCTTCATAAGAAATTTTGTCTCTTCTATTATAATACACTTTCAAATCTATATGAAATTTCGACACATCTATTCGCCAATTCCTTTCAATAGCGCGAATTATCGACAACCAGTATCCGTCTTAATTGCATTCTTTAACATCTCTCTATTTAATTTCAAATCATCCAACATTAATAAACCGACATTATTGATGTAATTCGTCGATTCTTCGTCACTAACATGTATCGTTAAACGGGATTCTCCTTACCCATACGATATTTAATGTCAAACTGATAGGAATTCAAAAATAAGGCCCAACGTACTAGCCTATTGTTTACCATTTTTGGTAAATCCCGATTACCAAATAACCGCTCCAAAGGTTTGTGATCGGTTGTTAAATTAAATTGTCTTCCCCGAACATATTGATTAAACTTTTCAACCACGTATCGCACGATCTTCACAATCAAAAGTAGAATATCTTTTTTCGGCACTGCTTAAAGTTCGGGATGCATAAGCGATCGGTTTCTCTGGAAATTTATGAGATAAAACGGCGCCTAACCCCGTCTCCGATGCATCAACTGCAAGGTTTAGTGGCAACGTAGGCATATAAGGAACTAAAGTATCAGAAGATAACAGCAATTTCTTAAAATCGTCAAAAATTGTTTGTTCTGTAGCTGTCTATTTCCACATCACTGAAGAACCGGTCAGTGCATGTAAGGGTGCACATTTTTCATGTAGCCTAGGAATGAAACGTTCTTGATAATTCCAATCTCAAAAATGACCGTAGTTCTTTCTTGTTAGATGGTATTTTAAATTTACTTATAGCTTCTACACGTTCATCAGTGGGGTGAATACCAGCTGAATCAATTTGTGTCCCAAATGAATTACTGAATCTTTGGAAAAATTTCACTTTTTCCTTCTTCGTTTTCAAACCGTCATTTTGCATCCTCATGAGTACTTCATTTAAATTTTTTAAGTGAGCATTTTAATTTCTACCGTAACAATTATATCGTCCAATAGTACTCCAGTCTGCGGAATTCCAACTACTAAGTTTTCCATATATTTTTGAAAAAGATTTGGTGCCGTCGCTAAACCAAATGGCAAACGTTGGACCTATAATGACCAACATGCGTAGCAATTGTTAACAAATGTCTACTCTCTTCATCTACCACCATTTGTAAGTACGGTCACGCAAATCTATCACTGATATTTCTCACCACCTGCTATTTTTGTAATTAAATCATCAAACTTTGGCAGCACATGATCATTGGTACTAAGGTAAGGGTTTAAAGTAATTCTAAGTCCCCCAAATTCAAATAGAACCATTACCTTTAATAATATTTACTGTTGGTGTGATCCATTTAGCTTCACTTGTAGATGGGTCCACACGATCAATAATGTCTTCTCCCTCCAACCTTTTCAATTCCATTTCTATTTTGTGTCTTTAGGGAAACGATACCCTTCGGCTTTGTAATGCTATTGGCTGGGCTACATCTTTTAAAAAGATTTTAACTTTATAATTCTTAATCGGGGCCATCGCTAAATATAGCTTGATTCACTTTGTATTTTGTTGATTGAAACCTCTCCTGGAAGGTCAAGGTTAAACGCTTTTATCCAATCACGATCAAATATTGCCCCTTCGTTTGTTGTTGTAACAACTACAGGTATTAAAGGTTTTAGACCCAGTTGAACTTTAACTTTAGTTTTTCCTAATATTGTATAGGATGATCTCCAAAAGATCTTCAAAAGATATTAATTTAGGACATTCTTTGAGAGTTGGATTATGAATCAAATTATAAATATCTTAATTATAATTCAAACTGCAGCTCCGGTGTCGAAAAGCATTTTGCACAATTTTTGCTTGATACTAACCTTGATATATGGTTTCTTTATCCCCAAACTTGTGTAAATTTTCACATGTAAATTATATTGACAGATCTTGTGTGGCAAAATTTTGCAAAGTGTCCTCTTCTTTGGCATTTGTAGCATTCTTTATAAAATGCTGAGCACTTGTTGACTTATGCACCTTTCGATACCTTTCACATCTTTTTGTAGATGTTGACCCTTGGTGAACAAATTTCTTTGTGGTGAAATGTTTGAATTTTTGCCTAGCTTTTTGATTTACCACATCTATTTCATGAGTTACTACTTCATTTTTTGCTAATCCATTGCTTCAGCTATTTTATACAAATCATCAAACGTAATTGTATTTCCATCAGAATCAATTGCCCAGGCCATCTAGTTCTAACCTCAATTTTAAGAGCTTTATTTTGGATGCCATGTAGAGATTGATCTCTCAACCTTTCATCTGGTTGTATATTAAAATTGCATTCTTCTGCAATTGTTCTTAATTTAGTTGCATAATCTTGTATCGACTCTTCTTCATTTTTTAAGCAACGTATAAACATTAATCTATTTTGTAAAATGGCCTTTTTACTGTAAATACCTTTTTGATGATCTCAATCAATTCATTATATTGAGTGTAGAAATTTTCTTTGGATATAGAAAGGTCCTCAGCTTCGCGATATGACATGCCCATATATGCCAAGATAAGGGTAGTGGCTTTTTCATCCAAATTTTTGATTTTCCTGGCCCTAAAAATATTTTCAATCGTAAAAATTGATTCTATCTTATCTGAAGGATTGTAACTAGGAATGATGTCCATGGCCAAAGAATATATGTAGTAAATCGACCGCCCCAATATATGTATTTTTATTAACTACTCTAAAGTACGCTGAAGCTTTATTATGCAAATATGATAAACTTAAAACATATGATTACTGTAGAGAGGTAATTGGAGCGCGAAGTGCCTCAGGGGATATGTTGTTTACCGTTGTGTTGTCAATCTAATTATCGTTAATTGGTATGTATTATATACGTTGGATATACACGTTTTTACTTACTTTTCTATTTTGTATCACTTCGAAACCTCTCTCTAGTAAATAAAGCTTCCCAATCTCAACAGTTGGCGCTGCGAGTCGTGGAACCTACGCGGTAATGCAGAAATATAAAACAACGGCTAACATCGACGCTTTTATAACGCAATTCGAGCTGTTCCTAAGGAGCAATAAGACGGATACAGATGAACAAAAAGCAGCTCTATTATTAACCAGCCTTGAGGGGGAGGCATTCCAATTAATACTAGAGGATTATAGACCTCAAGAGTTGACAGGAATTACATACGAGGAAGCTAAAAATCGATTAAAAAAATTATTCCAAAGGAATTCAGGCGCGAGGGCAAAGAGATATGAATTTTCAAAGGTCCGACAAAACCAGGGAGAGTCGATAGACACGTATGCTAATAGACTCAAGGCAGGAGCTAACAGCTGCAACTTCGGAAACGAAGAATTGCAGAACAGAATCGTCGACCAATTCATTATAGGATTGCGCGATAGAAACTTACAGGCGAGACTGTTGGCAGAAAATGACATCAAATGGGACCGCCTACGCGAGCTAGCGTTAACGGCCGAGACGATAAACGGGGGGCTAAGCACTTTGCAAGACGGGTCCGAAGAAGCGTGGAGCGTAGTGGCGGGACGAGAAGCGTGGCTTGGGCCGGTCCGAATTCCCAGGTTAAAACATGCTTTAGATGTGTTAACTATAGATATATTTATTAATAACGAATTATTCCAATGCATCTTCGATACCGGCGCCACGGTATCGATAATACCGGCGCGAAGATGGGCGAAGGAGATCCCACGCAACAAGGAGCCCGTCCCGACAGTGTACGCGTATGGCCACGAGGAAATAAAGATCGTAGCCAAGGTACAAGCCGATGTCCGAATGGGTAACACGAGGAAACAGCTGTCGTTATTAATAGCAGACGTAGCGGGGCCGCCGCTGTGCGGGATCGATTGGATAAAAGAATTTGAACCCGAAATCTGGCGTCAAATACGTTGGAACTCTAGAGCTGCGGCGGAACGGTTCGCGGTCAATTACGTAGAAAGACCGAAGGATACCAGGTCCGCGATCCAGCACGTGATGAAACAATGGGGCGGTCAGCTAAACGAATTCCCGAAAGCAGTCAAGGGAATAACGGTGGAAGTACCGTTAAAAGAGGGCATAGATCCCGTATTTATCCCCGCACGAAGGGTCCCGATGGCGTGGAAGAAAGAAGTAGAAGAAGAGCTGGATAAATGGGTCAAGGACGGGGTGACTGAACCAATCGATTTCTCAAGATGGGCCAGCCCAGTGGTACC
This sequence comes from Gordius sp. MW1, assembly GCA_964036665.1. Lineage (NCBI taxonomy): Eukaryota > Metazoa > Nematomorpha > Gordioida > Gordea > Gordiidae > Gordius > Gordius sp. MW1. The sequence continues at coordinate 2,138,043 of OZ038532.1, forward strand.
CGTGAAAAAAAGCGATGGAACTCTGCGATTATGTATAGACTACCGCTTTACGATAAATAAATACGGTTGTTATACCCGTTACCCAAAATCGACGACTTGTTAAATAAACTTGATAATGCGTGCTATTTTACGAAGCTGGACCTTACGAAAGCGTACCTACAGCTCGAATTAGGGCCAGAGACGAGCCAACGATTGACTATCTCGACGCACAAGGGCCTTTTTAAAGTTAACCGGATGCCGTTCGGTTTAAATTGTGCCGCGGCCATTTTTCAAAAGACAATGGACCAAATATTAGGAGGCATGGAAGGGGTTGCGGTTTACATCGACGATATCTTAATTGCAGGGGACACGGAAGAAATTCACAACGAGAGGTTACTCAAGGTACTAGAAACGTTACAAAAGTGGGGGTTCGTGCCGAACATTGTCAAGGGTATCTTGTGGGCGAAGGAAGTAACCTTTCTGGGATACGTAATAAGTAACAAGGGGATTCGAATCAACGACAATAAAGCCGAATTAGTCAAGCAGTGGAAAAACTTAACTAACAAAAACGAAATAAGGTCCTTCCTTGGGTTAACAACGTACTTTTCAAAGTTCATTAAGGACTACGCCAAAATCATACACCCGATTCAGAAACTCATGAAAAAGAACGTGATGTACCACTGGGGTGAAGAACAGCAAGGAGCATTTGAAGCTATCAAGTCCGCGCTTACGAAAGCCCCGTTCTGGCGTACTTCAATGGAGAGTGGGAGACCGGCCTGGTCGTAGACGCCTCGGGTACGGGGTTAGGGGCCATCTTACAGCAACGAGCACCAGGAGAGAATTGGAGAGTGGTGGCCTATGCGTCAAGAGCATTAAACGATAGCGAAAGCCGGTATTCGACGATCGAACGAGAGGCCCTTGCGGTGGTGTATGGACTAAAAAAGTTCAACGAATATGTACAAGGACGAAGCGTTACTATCATGACGGATCATAGACCGCTTATATATATATTCGATCAGAGCAAAAGGGGCAAGGAACAATGGTCACCACGCCTAACCAGGTGGGCGCTCATGGTATCAGGCTATACGACCAAGTTCGAATACAACAAGGGAACCGAAAACGCGGCAGATTTCTTGTCTAGAAATCCGAACGAACACGCGTATCAGGTTAGCGAGGAAATACCAGAGGACTCGATGAATCCGTTTATATCATTGGACGTGGTAAAACAACACACCTTGGAGGATCCGGGGCTGCGGCAATTAAAAGAGTGGATTAGGGGTAAACAAAATACAATGGTCACGTGTGGGCTAAGACGCACTTACGAAAAACATCTGCCAAAGTTACATGAAGTCAAAAGCATAATATATTACAAAGGGGGACGAATATTAATTCCGGCGAAGTTACGAGGAGTGGTACTCCAAAGTCTACATAGAGGCCAAGTAGGTATCAAGCGAATGCAAGAAGTGGCGTGGCAGTATATATGGTGGCCGACTCTTGACGATGACTTATTGAGCGTAGCGAAAGGGTGCCGGAGTTGCAATTACACGGCTGCGGCGGCGAAGAGGGCACCATTGATAGAGTGTCAACCTAGCCATAAACCATGGGTTCAAGTACATGTCGATATCATGGGTCCTCTCAAGGATAAGTCATACCTCGTGATGGTGGACAATAGCTCGAAATGGGTAGAGGTGTTTAAATTAGAAGACACCACGGCGACAACCGTTATAAAAAAACTGGCCGAAACGTTCGCTAGATTTGGAAATCCACCTTGGTTAATATCAGATAACGGCCCACAATTCAAAGGGCAGGAGTTACAGAACTTTTGCAAGTCGAGGGGAATTAATCAACGATGGACAGCTCCTTACCATCCGGCGTCGAACGGGTTGGAAGAAAGATACGTACGATTAATTAAAGAAGCCATCGTTAGGAACGAGTCGGAAGTAGGGCTGAGTAGATTTTTGGAAAACTACAGACTACAAAACACCCCGCAAACAATAAAAGCCCGGCAGAGATGATGCTGAAAAGAAGGATGCGAACCGAATGGGAGGTTTTGAGGGAAACCGTACCACAACAATGGGTAGAGACCGGGAACCCGCGGACGTTCAACGTAGGAGACTTGGTTTGGGTGCGCATGTTTCTGGGTCCAAGCAAATGGGTAGAAGGCACGATAAAAGCCAAGCATGGTAGTCGGTCCTACGATGTATGGGCACAGGGAAGAAAACACCACCGACACGTGGATCAAATAAGGAAACGAAAAATCTTGGACTGGACCACACTGGGACAAGAGAACGGGTGGCCACAAAGGATATCATCAGAAAGGGAAACGGGAACAAGTGCTATAAGGGAACAAATGCAAAACCAGTCAGGAACGCCTAGAGAAGAACCTAGATACCCGCAGCGTAGTCGAAAACCGCCAGCATTCCTTAAGGATTTTGTCTGTGAAAAGGGGGGAACTGTAGAGAGGTAATTGGAGCGCGAAGTGCCTCAGGGGATATGTTGTTTACCGTTGTGTTGTCAATCTAATTATCGTTAATTGGTATGTATTATATACGTTGGATATACACGTTTTTACTTACTTTTCTATTTTGTATCACTTCGAAACCTCTCTCTAGTAAATAAAGCTTCCCAATCTCAACAATTACAACGAACTTAAACGTATATTTAAATACAATGTATGAATCTGTTATAATACAGTTCATAAAATTTTTACAATTATATAGGAAGGTTATGGTAAAATACAGCAGGGTAGCTAGCGTTGTACTCTGAGAGGGGCCAAAATTTATTTTTCCTTAAGTGAGGAGGGGTTAAACGGCTATAATATACTTCCTTGTATACCTAATTCATGAAATTTCTCCTATTATTATTGTATGTACATCGCTTAAACTCATACCTCAAATATATTTTAAATTAACTACCTACCCTCTTTCTATAATCTTTAACTTAAATCTTAATCAAAAAATTATCCTTAGCAACATCATTTTGTATGTATTATAAATATTGTAAAATAGTGGCAATACTTTAACGGTTATATTTTCAATATATTCAATTATTTATTTTAAAATAAGATACTGAATTGTGATAATGCGAAATGAAACTGTTGCATTGACTACGCACATTTAGGTTTGAATTATACTATTAAGGGATATATATATAATAAACCAATTTTCTAAAATTTCTAGCGAATACTATATGAAATTTCATCTTTGAATACTAATCTTTTAACGAAACCAAACCCTTATCATTGGCAGCACGATGGCTAAATATTTTAAAATTGAGACTTAAAAGCAATTTATTATAAAATTTTAAGCAGTAAATGGTACTATTAAACAAATGCTCTATTTAGGAGTTCAAGACTCCCGTAGCCATAAGAAATAAAATCGTCCCAAAGATTATAAAAAAATTTAATATGTTTGTTCGACTAAATTTTTAAAATCCACATCTCTTATGGGAGAAAAACTAGAGAAGTAAAAATAATTATATTTTCACAAATTTTTTTCCAAAAGTGCATGGGGATAATTATAGCATTGTTCATGGGATAAAAAAGCTTTTTATTTTTTTATTATAGTATTAAAAACATAAAGAATATAAGTAATATGATTATTGAGGTTTTACTAATAAAAAATAGGTCAAAAAGGTGATATGACTTCAATTTATATAAAAACTTTTAATAGAAAAAGTTTATAATTAGTTTATTAGGGTTTAATCCTCTACCTTTACCTTCAATATTTAGTTAAGTTAAAATATTTTATGATTTCTACCCATGGCATTATAAATGATAAATGAATAAAAGACGAGCTAGCCTAAAACTAACCCTTATCGACTAGCTTCGGTCTTTACACTACTAAAAACAATTATACAAATAAAATAGTTTAAATGAGACTGTATAAAATCAATATCTCTTTATTTAAAACATAAATTTGTTAAGAATATTAAACCAAAACAATCTATGACCAAAAAAAGAATTTGTCGAGGCTTCTTCAGTAACATTTATCGTTTTCCCCATTTTTTCAAGCAGATGTTCTGACCACATATACCTTAGGACAATATACACATGTGGTTAAATTTTAATTTATTGTTATAATTTTTTTATAAATTATAGCAAAAATTAAAATGACGGTGTTGGACATGGAGGTGCCGGGGATGGGAGTAGAGAGTACGAAGACGACCTCGTGTCACGTGAAAAGGACAAGTAGATAAAATTATTAAAACCAAGAGGACAAATTAGAACATCGCTACCTGATCAAGATGGAATAAAATTATCAAAAAAACGCCACGACTGTGGGACCTAATCCATGATAAAGAAGAAGAAAATGGCCCTGGTCTGTAATTAAGCCTGGTCTCCCCTATTTGCACTTTATCTTCATTTTCTTATTATCGAAGTCCTTTAAAAAGTAGCAATTCTTTGCGTCTTTCATTGTATAATAAGAAGAAATCCACAGAGGCAAGGGGAATTAATTTCAAATATTTATATTCTATGTAGGGTGGTTAAAGGAACGAGCTTCAAGTATCCAGTGCCTGGAAATATTTTTTTAAAGGAATTGAACTTAATATTTTTTAAATTGCGGAACTAGAACTAGAAATTTTAAAGCGCCAATGTATTAATTCTATTTTTCAAAAAAAAAATTTTGAGTAGGTGAAGTATATGGCTTATAATTTAATATACTTCATTTTAAGAAGACAATTTCCTAAATGCAAATGTACAAAGATATTAACGTCTCAATATGTTAAAGTTACAGTGGCGTACGCAAGGGGGTGGATTTGCGGATCAAACCACCCCCGCGGATTTCGAAAAAATATTTTTTATTTTCTAATATCGCATTATATAATAAGTATTATGAAATGAGTTCTACTTAATTAACTATGAAGAGCACTTATTTTCAACAACCATTAAGTATTTTTAAGCGTTAATATATTTTTCCTGAATTTCCCTTGTGGTTATAAAACGTAAGCATTTCATATGAATTCCTCTATCAACTTAAATAAAAGAAAAGGCCACTTCGGGTCAAAATATATAATGGCCAAAATATTTCAATCCAATCAAAACACTTAATAAATTTGCGATCGTACAACATAACATCTAATGGACAAAATCCTTAAAGCCAATCAAAACACTTAACAAATTTACGCTCGTATAACATAACATAGAAACTTCGTAAACCAATCATATTATTGCTCGAATTATAAATTTTAATATTTCGTTTTCAATTAAGACCAACAATCAATTTACCGTTAATTTAAATGGATGGAAATCCCCAATGCTCAAGTATGAATCTATTTGATTCATTGTTTATATTGTTATAGCATCATCTTTATACTTTGTTTGTGCACCCATACCATATGTGCAATTTCCAAGATTGCCTGAAACTTCTCAAATTAGGCAATCCATACCAAATGTGCAATTTCCAAGATTGCCTGAAACTTCTCAAATTAGGCAATCCATACCAAATGTGCAATTTCCAAGATTGCCTGAAACTTCTCAGATTAGGCAACCCATACCAAATGTGCAATTTATAAGATTGTCTGGAACTTCTCAAATTAGGCCTGCTTGCCCAAGTAGGAATCTACTAGATTCATTGTTTATATTGTTATAGCATCATCTTTATACTTTGTTTGTGCACCCATAACAAATGTGCAATTTTCAAGATTGCCTGAAACTTCTCAAATTAGGCAACCCATACCAAATGTGGACAGGCCCCGATCTACCTAAGGCACTATCTTTGTGAAAGGGGGGGGGGAAGTATGGAGGATAATTGACGAAATGTAACTTACGCTTAAGTTCTATCATACTGGTCGAGTAAAAGTCAACGCAACAGATGGCATTATCTTCCTTATCGCGTGATATCGCGTGATATCCTTATCGCGTGATATATATATAGTTTTTATCGCGATTATTCTCCATATCATTTATATTCGTCGCGCGCGTGGAATTATCGCGGAGTTTGGGTAAATAAAGTCGTGTAGACTATAACATTTCGAGGCTCACAAGTCGAGTTGACTATAACATTGTGAGCTCAACAGTAAATGCGTTATTTTTATAGACTGTTATTTTTTATGTCCATTATATATTATGGGTCCAAATCGAAAAGGCGCGATATTTAAATATTGTGTCAAAAAAGTTAATCATGTGGAACAAGTACCTGCTGGTGGTAAGATTTTTAAATGATTTTAGTTATATATTAATTTTATATTTCATTTGGAAAAAGGACCTGCTGGTGTCTAAATCTTAGCATTCATTTGCAAAATGTTAACATGGACTTATCACAGGCAATAAATGCGGCCGAAAACGTTAATTCTCAGGTAGAATTCCAGGATTTTACTTTGATGGGAAAACAATATGGCTTTGAGATTTCGATTCCCAGAGGAAATGCCCAATAAACCCCGGAGGCTTATTATAAACGCTGTATAATGCATTCTTAGACACATTTTTGGTCGAAATGGACACAAGGTTTCTTCAGAATAAACAAATTCTTCTGGGGTCATGGTTCCACCTGTAAAGCTATCTGAAGCTAAACTGGCAAACTTTTTAAATTTAGCTAATTTTTATGGTGTTGATTTGAATGGAAATCAAGAACTTTACCAGGCTGAAATCAACTCTTTTATCAATCATTCAAAGATTTTAACCCTGAAGCCCTCCCGTCCAATGCGCTAAATGCATTGTCCGATCATACTTCCAAACTGCTCTGATATCCAAATATAAAAGTGTTATACCAGATTTTAGCAACACTGCCAGTAACAACTTGTTCTAATGAAAGAAGTTTTTCTACGCTCAGAAGACTCAAAACTTACTTAGAGAATACAACTGGTCAAGGAGGTAAATACATTTTATTAAAAACTCTTAATTTTGTATAGGCTCATAGGTTTGACCTTGTTAAATATTCATAGAGATTTAATTTCAGACACTCAAGATATAATCAATGAATGTTTGTCTAAATTGCGCAGATAGTTTTCCCAGACTATTTCATCAAATTATATATGACATTTATAATAAATATCTTTTGTGAATGTGTTTGTTTTTAATGTAAAATTAAGATGATTTTTATTTAAACCCCCCCCCCCCTTCCAGAAAAATTAAAACCACCCCCGAAATGAAATCCTGCGTACGCCCCTGTAAAGTTATATTTTATATAGAAATGTATAGAAAATTTGAGTGAAAGTAGGTTTTGTTCTCCAATTTTCACAGTAGAGCCGTGAAAGTGCTTAGGTGACTGGTGATTGATCTTTTCTAATGTTAAACATGATGTCTTTATATTATAATCTGTGGTCAAAATGCAATTATGTTAGTCTTAGTCTATATTTGAGAAAAACAAAATCAAAAAAATATAATAAGGTATATTTGAAATTTTTATAAAAATTATTGGATTATAAGTCCAAAAATATAAATTATATATAATGTTATTAAATTTTTAATGTAACAATTTGTTAAAAAAAATATTATATAATGAATTTTAGGTAAAGTCCCCATAGATTTATGTTCTTTTGCTCAGTAAAATAGGAATGGGGTGATTATATGCAAAATAGATTAAGTTAACTAATCCTATAGGTATAGAAAAAAAGCTGATAATCAGCCAGAACTATAATCAAATGGATTACTACAAATTGTAACAAGATAAGCTCTAACTAAGTATAAAAATTTTATAATTTAATAGACAAAATGATTATCTGCTTTGATATAATGTTAAAAAAGGGTACATATTGTATGCAATGAATAGGTTTTATATTTTGGATGCAGACATGAGGTCAAACATTGTTTATGGTCTCAAGTATCCATCTAAAGCCTGCAATATCAAAGATTTTACAAATTATAAATAAATAAAATTAGCATAGTATATTACTTAACACTACCTACGACGGTCCCAAGTCCGTGTGCAAAAAGTGGAGGGTTGGCGTCAGGTAGGAAACTGGTTATAAAAACCAACTCTAAAATTATGATAGTTTCAAGATTTTACAAGAAAAGGCTAAGGCGTCCTCTACAAACGACGCCCACTGCATACCCCGCCCGTGCAATGTGAAAAATACACTAGGGTTACTGCCCAACTCCGAAGGCGGTTAAGGAAATTAGTTGTGGAAAGAATGCGAATAACGTGCTGGAATGTGGGAACGTTGACAGGGAAGAGCATCGAGGTCGCACAAATGCTAAAAAGAAGAAAGGTACACATCGCCTTGCCTACAAGAGACAAGGTGGAATTGAACTAAAGCTCGGGAATTAGGAAAAAAATACAAGCTTTTCTACAGATGGCCACCAAATTGTAGAAACGAAGTCGGTATCGTTCTAAGCTAATCGTCAAGGACAAGGTGGTGAAAGTCAATTGTTCCGACAGGCTAATGTGGGTGAAGATTGCAGAACAAAAGGGCCTCCTGACCGTTATATGCGCGTATGCTCGCCAAATTGGGTGTTCGGAATCAGAGAAAGACATATTCTTAGATTCATTGGAAAAGGAAATACTAGGAATAGGACAGGAAGAAAGGCTAATTATCGGGGCAGATTTTAACGCTCAAGTAGAAAGATCGCCTCGGGTATGAACGCAATCATGGAGGCTATGGGCATGGTCTGAAGAACAAAAAAGGGGAAACACTTCTCCAAGCATCCCAAGCATATGACATGACGATCGTTAACACCTAAAAACGCGAAGATCATATTGTGACCTATAGAAGTGGGAAGCATTTCAGTCAAATTGACTATTTGCTTATACGGCGAAAGGACTTATGGCGTATCAAAGTTTGCAAAGTAATATCGGGAGAAGAAATCGCCAGGCAACATCGTCCCCTTGTTATGGATCGTGACAGGAGAATATTTCCCGAAAGAAGAAAGGTATATGAACCTCGAATTCGATACGAAAGGCTAAAGGATACGCCGACGAACAAAGAATACCATCAAAAAGCCTCCTCACTCTTGGGTGCAAAGAAGTTGCAAAGGGACGTAGACGACGATTGGGAGACGCTATCTAAGGACATTAAGGAAACAGCGATTCGTGCTCTAGGACAAACCAAAGGAGGCAAAGCTATGAATAGGGAACTATGGTGGTAGGATCTAGAGACCTGCACGGCCCGGCCCGCGGGCGGCCCGAAAAGCCCGGCCCGCGGGCGGCCCGAAAAGCCCGGCCCGAGGGCCGGGTATGGGTGGGCTTTGGACTTTAAAAAAAACAACGGGCCGGGCTTGGGCGGGCCGGGCTTAGGCGGGCCGACAAATCAAGCGGGCCGGGCCTATATTTAGCTAGGCCCGTTAAAAGCTCGTTGCAAAATAGTTAATTTTTTATTTGTGTAGTAATAAATACTAAATAATTACAACTTAAACAAAGACAAACGTCTTATATTTAAACTGTTTTTTTATTAATTTTATTTTTTTGTGTCCTAATACGCAACACAAACACTTACTTTTCATTTTTCATTCATACATTTGCAAAAAGTACTGCGAAATTTGAATTGTACTCAACTCAATTAAAATAAAATGGTGGAAAGGCAAAGAAGCTAAGTAAATAAAGTAAAATCAATATAACCTTTAATTAGGTACCCAAAATTATCTCATTTGGCATTTATGGTTTCATGTATCCCGGCTACAAGTGAACGAAATTTCTCTACGGCTGGTCGCTTATTAGAAGAGTGAAGAACCCGATTAAGACCGGAAATAATTAACGATTTATTGTTTTTACATGATTATTATTGATGTTTTTAACATATATTACTGAATATAGTGTTTCGATCTCGTCTCGGTCTCGAAAACAAAATCTCGTCTCGGGAGCGATTGAGAAAATCTCGATCTCGTCTCGGTCTAAAATCTCGGTCTCGTCTCGACGAGAATTCTCGTCTCGTCTCGACTTTTAAAAAAAAATATATTCGGAATAAAAATTTCTCCTGTTTTATTAAAAATATAAATAAGTGTTCAAAAATCCAAATGGCAAATTTTATATTTTTCGAAAAACTTTAATACACAAACTTTTTAAAGATTTAGCGGGACACGACATCTCATTGACAATATAAAGATATGAATTAACTCATAAAGATAACATTTTCTATAAAAAGTGCAGACTAAAAAAACTATAAATAAATTTGAAATATAAAAAATTAAATTTTATTGTTCTAGCAAATTATAATATTTGTATTAAATTCACTGTGTCTGTCAACTATAAATGGACTTCAAAAATTATAAGTTCGCTTATAGTTGATTTAGTTGCATAATTGAGCAAAATGAGACCCTTTATTAACCTTTGCTAATGCTTCAAAGTAGACCTTAACATATTTAAGGCAAATGTTTAAGTCCATTAATATAACCATCATTAATTTAGCCCATAGTGTTTATTGCATGTTTACTATAGCGCTATAAACCACAAAGTGCGAGTGACATTTAATGATGTTATTATTATTTACAGAATTGATAACTAGTTGCACAAATTAAAACGTTGTAAAAACAACAATAAAAGCAGCATTATTATAGAATTAAGAACATAAGGTTTAAACTTTAAATTAATGAATACGTATTTAAATGTATGACAAAAATCAACCATACTTAGGTAAATGATTGCCAAATTTTAATTTTTTTTGCAAAAATATATAATATTAACTACAATTGGGATTTTTTTTAATATCAAATATATTCCATACATATTGATTTACACTTAATACCTTAAATGTAAATTAAGGTACACAATAATTTACTAAAATCTAACGATCAATAAAAAGTCGAGATCTCGCCGAGAAAATCTCGTATCGTCTCGTCTCGACCTCAAAATTCTCGTCTCGATCTCGACTCCATTTTTCAAATTCTCATCTCGTCTCGGTTTTTCGAGACGAGACCGAGATTTTTCTCGGTTTTTCCGCATCACTATGAATATTGAATTAATTTTTTAATAAAAAAATAACAATCGTTTAAAAATTTGCAAAAAAAATTTCTACGGGCCCGGGCCGGGCCTGGGTTTTGCAAAAAATGTTTAGGGCCGGGACCGGGCCAAATTTTTCTTTTTTCAGCGGGTCAGGGCCGGGCCCGGTCCTAGAAATTTTTGAAGCGGGCGGGCCGACCAAGCAAAATAGGCCCGTTGTAGGTCTCTAGCAGGATCAATCGGGTAGGGATTTCATCGAAAAAAAGGAAAATCTATAAAGACGGTGGCTTAAATCAAAAAAGTCGAAGGATTATCAAGAATATTGGGACGCAAAGAGGGCCGCAAAAAAGGCCGTTGCAAAAGCGAAGAATGCCGCCTACACCGAGATGGCAAACAAACTGGATCATAAAGGGGGCGATAGACTTATGTACAAATTGGTTAAGATAAGGGAGAAGAAAAGTCGCTATGTGGGATTCATAAAATAGTTAAAAACGAGAAGGGTCAAACCTTATTCAAGCCGAAAGAAGTGATAGAAAGGTGGAAAGGATATTTTAAAAAACTTATGAATATTGCAAATGACAAGGATTCACTTCCCAATGAGCCAAATATAAGTATGGTTGAACTCTTTTAGGGGAATGAAGTTAGGACACAGATGAACAAGATACAAAAAGGAAAAGCAAATGACCCAGATGGAATACTTATGGAAGCATTGCTCGGATGTCGTGAAGAAGGAGTGATCACCATGACGAACCTCCTTAACAACATATTGGTGGAAGAGCGAATTCCTAATCAATGGAGAGCAAGCACGATTATACCCTTATTTAAAGGCAAAGGAGACCCTCAAGACTGTGGCAATTACAGGTGTATCAAGCAAATTTGCCACTCCTTGAAGCTTATAAAAAGAATCTTAGTAACAAGGCTGAAAAACGAGGTATAAATATCGGCTAATCAATTCGGTTTTATGGCCGCAAATCCACAATCGACTCAATCATCGCACTAAGACAAATGATGGATAAGTATGGTGAAAAGAGGAAAGACCTGCAAATAGTCTTTATCGACTTGGAGAAAGTTTATGACACGGTCCCCCGTGATTTAATATGGTGGTGCTTGAGAAAAAAAAATATCCCTGACGCATATATATACGGCTTATGAAAAATATTTATGAAGCCTCAAACTCTTGCGTTAGGACGACAGTTGGAGACTCTAAATCTTTTCGGGTTAAAATTGGATTACATCAAGGATCTGCTTTAAGTCCCTTATTATTCAATATAATTATAGACACGATAACGAGAGACATTCAAAAGCCATAGCCATGGTGTATGCTATATGCCGATGATATAATACTATGCGAGGAAACAAGGGAAAAGTATTCGTAGAAGCCGAAAAGTGGTCAAAGCGCTTAGCTGGATATGGTTTTAAGGTCAACGATCGAAAAACGGTATACATGGAAATGAACGGTATAGTACTCTATCGCTGAATGACCATATAAAATACCCGAAAGTAGACAGGTTTACATACCTCGGCTCGATGCTACATCAAGAGGTAGGTTGCGCAACAGAAGTCAATGCCCGAATCCAAAAAGGACTTGAATGGCGAAGTATATCCGGCGTATGCGACAAGAAAATGCTAATATGGTTGAAGAGCAAAACTTACAAATTCATCTTAAGACAGGTGTTACTCTATGGAAGTGAAACCTGGGCATTAAACACCACGGAAGGAAAGCTATTACTAGCCACAGAGATGTGAATGGTACGGTGGAGCTTGGGGTATAAGCTCGACCATATGACGAATGACTTTTTCATGAAAAAAATGGGTATTCAACCTATGGCGGACATGATTAACGAAAATCGGCTAAGGTGGTATGGGCATATTCTCAGAAGAGACACGGATGACGTAAATGTACTGGACATGGAGGTACCGGGGAAGAGAGGAAGATGGCAACCCCGTGTCACGCGGAAAGGACAAGTCTATAAAGTTATGAAAACTAAAGATTACTCAAGACATGGCACTCACCCGGTCAAGATGGAAGTAACTTATAAAAACAAACCCTACGAATGTGGGACCAAATAACTGATAAAGAAGAAGAACATAGTATATTACTTTATACATTTAACCAGTTCGCCAGTTATGCAGGAGCGAACCAAAGGTCGATTAAGTTTTTACAACATAACATATGTGTAACAATTATGGCAAATTACATATACAGCAAATAATCTATCTCTTAAGGAAAAAGATAAAGGAAAAGTAATCATATTGTTATATAATAGTACATAACTTAGCACAATACATAAAGACAGAACAAGACTTACCTAAATGGCTTGCAGAGATAAGCTTCAAGAGATGTGCGATTAATAGATCTTTACTTTTATCCAAAGCAAAATACTTTTTAAAGCATTTTAATGAAAATAAGTTTATGTATATATCAATAGTCTTTAACTTTAAATAAACAGCTATCTAATTTATATTTATTATTGATGTTAAATTATATCGAAACTAATTTTTTTAGACAAATTTACAGCGTTTGCCTAAACTTTTGCACTTCTTATTCCTCTCCTACACACTAGTAAGAGAGAAAAGGAAAGGGGTAATCAATCATAGCGTCTAACATGTATCGCTCATTCCTTCTCTCCCCTTCGCATGTAACACACTCCTTCCCCAACCTTACATGTTATTTTGCAACTCATATACCATATTTTGCACTTTTTTATAAAATGGTCTTTTTTTGTATAAATTAGTGAGTTTTTTTCAAATTTTTTCTAGCATTGAAGTGGTTTACTTCATTAATTAGAAGTAATCTAGTTTATTCTAGTGTAAAGTATATGCGAAAAAATGAATAATAATTCTGTTAGTTTTAAAGGTTGTGCTTATGTAGCTGCGCGAGCCCAATATCATTTGAATAATCAGGCGATGGTTGAATACAAGCGAGGGGCTATTAAAATAAAAATAACGTGATGATTAAGTACAAGCGAGGGGCTATTAAAATAAAAATCACGTGATGGTTAAGTACAAGCGCGGGGCTATTTAAATAAAAATCACGTGATGGTTAAGTACAAGCGAGGGGCTATTAAAATAAAAATCACGTGATGGTTAAGTACAAGCGAGGGGCTATTAAAAATAAAAATCACGTGTTAGAATTCGCCTAGACGGGGTCAAGGGAAAGTAGCGTGCGAAAGAGCCTCTACAACTATCCTCGGGGCTCCACTCGGAGAGTTGTGGCTAGTGTAGTAGTTTATAGCGCCAATGCACGTGCCTTCCTCTCGATGTGATGTATGGGTTTTCTTTTGATTTTGTTAGGTCTGGATCGGAGTTAGCTGGTCCGGCGATGTCGTCGGAGGGACAAGCTTTGGGTGGATTTACATTTTCGGTATCCGTAAGCGGCTGAGTTGAAGTATCTAAATATGCAGGTTTCAATCGCTCAATCGAAACTGAGTCAGCTTTTCCGTTTTTTTCAATAATGAAATATTTAGCATGTTTGGACTTTACTCTGAACGGGCCGTCATATGGTGGCACCAAACTTTTTCGAACGAAATCATTACGGATAAAAACGTATTTACAGTCCTTAAGAAGTGAAGTTGTACTCGCATTTGTCAATTGTGTCCTGACTTTTTTAAAAGGTAAATGGTAAAAATGTTGTTTTAGGCATTTAATAAATTCGGAGGCGTTATGAGGTGTTCTTGAGTTCGTGAAAAATTCGCCGGGAAGTCTAAGTGTAGTGCCATAAACTAATTCGGCTGGAGTGCAACCTAAGTCTTCCTTGATTGTGGTTCGAATGCCAAGCAAAATTAATGTTAAGAGCTCCATTTGTTTGTGTCACCTTGTGCCATCAAGGAACTTTTCAACTGTCGATGAAATCTCTCAATCATGCCGTTGGCTTGTGGATGATAGGCAGTGGTTGTGATGAGATTTACACCAAGGAGTTGCGTGAGATTCCGAAATAATTGGGACTCAAACTGGGGACCTCTATCTGTTGTGAGGCTTGATGGTACTCCGAGGTCAGCTATCCAATACTTGATCCGAGCTTTGCAACCGTTTGGGCTGAGGTGTCACGGATCGGCATGGCGACAGGCCATCGTGTGAAACGGTCAATAATGGTGAGTAAGTGGTATATCCATTCGACGGTGGTAGCGGACCAACGAGATCGACGTGGATGTGGCTAAATCGAGCTTCAGGTTCAGCAAATGTGCCTAAAGGGGCTTTTATGTGACGATGAATCTTCGATTTTTGACAAGCAACGCATGATTTGGCCCATTTCCTTACATCCATATTGATGGAGGGCCAAACATATCGACGTGAAATCAGCTTAAGAGTTGCACGCGTACCAGGGTGTGATAAGTTGTGGAAGTTATCAAAAATTACGCGTCTGAGTGAAGTTGGAACGAGTGGTCGAGGTGAGGTTGTGGACATGTCGCATTGCACGGTCAAATCAGAGCCAGGTATAGGAAGTTGCGTTAATTTTAAGGACTTTAGGTCCTGAAATGCCGACTTTTCTTCCATCTGAGCCAAAGCTAACCTTTCTACTAGGGGCCTGTCTTTAAAATCAACGGAATCAATTTCAGACCTTGAGAGGGTGTCAGCGACTAAATTTGATTTGCCAGCTATATATTGGAGATCGGTAGTATATTGCGAAATATAGTCTAACTGTCTAATCTCCCGCGGGGAGTATTTGTCGATAGGTGTACTGAAAGCATAAGTTAGTGGCTTGTGGTCTGTATAAATAGTGAATTTATGACCTTCTAAAAGATGGCGGTAATGGCGGATTGTTAAATATATTGCTAATAATTCGCGACCGAATGCACTGTATCGTTGTTGAGTTTGTTAGCTTTTGGGAAAAAAAGGCCAAAGGCAGCGTATTACCGTTAGATGTTTGATGTAATACGGCTCCTACAGCTGAGTTGGAGGCGTCGGTGGTGATTGAGCGTCTTTTTGAAGATGGGAGAGAGGCACGACATTGCTTAAAGCGAGTTTGGCGTTGTTAAAAGCAGTCGAAGCTTCCGGGGTGCAGGAAATTGTCTTCATTGAACCGTCGAGCAAATCGGTGAGAGGTTTGAGTAAATCGGCACCTATAAAAATTAATCATCCCTAAGAAGCGTCTCAACTGAGTCATCGAAGTAGGCTGGGGGAAATTGAGGATTGCTTCCACCTTGTCCTGAAGGGTTGACAAAACTTGAGGGGTGATTTTGTGTCCCAAAAAATTAATTTCGTTTTGACACCATACGCATTTATCCTGACTGATTTTAATACCGAAAGACTTGAGTCTTTCAAAAACCAGTCTAATATGATTGTGGTGTTCATCAATGGAAGAACTCGCGATGAGTACGTCGTCAAGGTAAACAAAAACAAAGTCAAGTTCTCTAAAAACTTGGTCCATAAAGCGTTGAAACGTCTGGGCGGCGTTGCGAAAGCCAAATGGCATGCGAAGAAATCCAAAAAGACCGAACGGGGTTCTGATGGCGGTTTTAGAAATATCCTCGGGGGCCATTGGAATTTGGTGGTATGCCCTGACTAAGTCGATCTTTGAGAATACCGTTTTATTGCAAAGGGTCAGCGCAAAATCATGGAGGTGGGGAAGGGGATAACAGTCGGGAATTGTACGACTGTTGAGCATGCGATAGTCGCCACAAGGTCTCCAATCTCCCGCGGCCTTCTTGGGTACCATGTGCAGGGGTGAGGACCAGTCACTGTTAGAGGGACGGATTATACCAAGTTCGAGCATGTGAGTAATTCGTCTCGGGCAATCTTAAGCTTGTCCGGGAAGAGTCTCCTTGGTTTTGAGCGAACCGGGGGGCCGTTGGTGTGGATATAGTGTTGAGTGCTATGAGTTACTTGAGCCTTATAATCAGAAGGGGACACTATGGAGGCATACTTCTGAAGTAGTGATTTGATGGGGGAGGTGCCAATTATCCCAACTTGTATGTTGATTGACGTAGCGAGTGTAGCCTTGCCTGCAGATGTTAATGTCGTTTGAGTGTCGAAAAGCTGCTTCTTTTTTATATCAACTACTAGATGGTAGTGATTAAGAAAATCGGCTCCGATGATTGGCTGTTTAACGTCTGCTATTGTAAAAATCCATCTAAATTCTTTGCGTAGGCCGAGGTCCAAAGTGAAAAGCTTTTGGCCATATGTTTTGATAGGGGTAGAATAGGCGGCCTGAAGTTGCACATATGAAGGGGTCAAGGAATGGTCTCGAGAAGGCGGAATAACGGAAATTTCCGCGCCTGTGTCAATGAGAAACGCTGACCCGTGGATTTGTCGAATATGTAAAATAGGCGACTAAGTTTTAGACCAAGTCCAGGCGTCGCCATCCCTGGGTGGTCTACTAGTTTGTCGAAGGGGGGTTAAATGCGCAAGGTTGCACGCATTTGAGCGCCTCGTCTTTAAAGCGGTAATGGTACCAACAAAGTATATTTGGTTGAATATGCGCGCTAGGGTGGCGAACGGTAGAGGGATTGCGGCGTCTCGAGTTGGAACGATCACGTGGCCTATTGATTGAGATTTTTAAATTTTGTACCTCCTGTGCGAGTTTTGCAATCATCTCCTTAAGCCGAGTCGATTCATCTTCCGTGACTACATTCACAATTGGACATGTGGAGTTGTGGTAGGTCTCTACAATTTTGTCCGCAGTTTCGGCCAATTTGGAGAGGGACTGCTCGTCAGAAACAATTGCCAAAATGCCGGTCATGTTTTTTGGAAGTTTTTCTAACCATAGTTCTTTAAGAACTCGTTCATCCATGGAATTCGTTCCCAGAAGATTTTTCATGAAACGCAGAAGCTGGGATGGGGTGCGATCTCCTAATTCGACAGTTGTGAGAAGAGCACGAAGTCTAGCAGAATCGGATTGGCTAGTGCGGTCTATGATGGCTGCTTTCATGGTTGTATAGGGTAAAATGTCGGGCATATTTTGTAGGATGTCTTGAATTTCGATGGTTATTTCCAGTGGCAAGGCTTCTATTAAGTACCCAACTTTGGTAGCTTCGCTTTTTATCTTTCTTACCAAGAAAAGAGCCTCTATTTGGATGAACCATGAGCGGGGATTTATATTGTTAAACTGTGGCAGTTTAAAATATGTGGCATTTTCGCTTTTAACCTCCATATCAGATGGTTGCGTGGACATTTTTGGGTCACCAAATGAAGTGGTTTACTTCATTAATTAGAAGTAATCTAGTTTATTCTAGTGTAAAGTATATGCGAAAAAATGAATAATAATTCTGTTAGTTTTAAAGGTTGTGCTTATGTAGCTGCGTGAGCGCAATATCATTTGAATAATCAGGCGATGGTTGAATACAAGCGAGGGGCTATTAAAATAAAAATAACGTGATGATTAAGTACAAGCGAGGGGCTATTAAAATAAAAATCACGTGATGGTTAAGTACAAGCGAGGGGCTATTAAAATAAAAATCACGTGATGGTTAAGTACAAGCGAGGGGCTATTAAAATAAAAATCACGTGATGGTTAAGTACAAGCGAGGGGCTATTAAAAATAAAAATCACGTGATGGTTAAGTACAAGCGAGGGGCTATTAAAAATAAAAATCACGTGTTAGAATTCGCCTAGACGGGGTCAAGGGAAAGTAGCGTGCGAAAGAGCCTCTACAGCATAGTTAAAATTAATTAAACTTAAATTTTTTTAAATGATTAATTTTTTTAATTTAAAGTTTATTCAACCTTAAAAATGAAATTGTCATGTTTACGTTAATTGTCGAAAAAATAATGTAAAATACAATAAAATATGCATATATAAAATAAAAGAAATGCATGTAAACTTTAATAATCAATATTTTCATTATTCAAACACGGGTCAATATATCTTTTTACGGAAAATAGTGACAATCTTCTGAAGTAATCTAACGATTTTTTTTTAATAATTACTTTTATTAAATGAAACTATATACTACTATAAAAATTATATGCTAGGTAAACATTCAAAAATTGCGATCTCGTTGAAATGACAAATTATAATTCCGATTTTCTGTTTTAAAAAAAAAGTTTCCCTTTTGTCAAGGGTATTGGCAGCTATACGGCGCCGCAATTCTTTCAGGAGGGCTTGGGTTTTAGGACCTATTGTTGTAAGGGTAGTGGTCACTATAGGGCAGAAAAGGAGTGAGGAATTAAGTTCTGCGTATTTAGCTGACTTTATTCTTTCAGAATCGACAAGGGGGTCTTTGTTTTGGTTTGAGGGTGCAAAGGCATCCGGACAAGTGTAGTCCCATGCTAGGCATAGCCCTTTTGCCCATGGGATGAGGGTCTGTCCATCGGGTCTCTTCTTGTCGCTAAGGCAAAGACCATTAGGCTCCAATTGGGAGGGAAAGCCATCCTTATTGAATGTCTTCTGTAGAAGAGCATTAACAGATGTGTGACGTAAAAATCTGGCCTTATTAAATTTGCAATTTAGGCCGTGATGACCTTTTGTACCTACAGATGAGCCACATAAGTTGCATTGATGGGGGGCAACTATATCACAACCTAGGCGGAGCCCTGTTGCAATCCTGAACTCGTTGTTGGAGAGTTGAAGGTCATGGGTCCGACTTGGGATGGCCTCCAACCACTCGTGGCCGGACCTTGATGCAAAACTTCTTAACGCTGGTAACTCCTCCAACGAAGCGCCCGATATAAGAGTTTTAAGGGCATGGTCGTAGAGAGGAATGTTCCAACTTTTTTGAGAGTTTATGGTAGGGAATGGAGTGTTAGGGTCGGACAAAGAGATCCACATGTCGAGAGCGATTTGGGTAAAGGGATCTGGTTGATTGATTATTTTGTCGATGATTGGTTTGGCTGAAAGTCGACTCGAGATGAAGGCCGACAAAGCTACTAGAGGGGGTGATCTCAGGCCCAAACCACCATATTTTGTGGGGAGACACGCTTGTTTCCATTGGGACCCTGTAAAAGAAATGTTTGTGATTTCCTCGACTACACCTTTGAGTTTTTGGTCGAATATAGATAGAGCATTAGGATTTAAAAATGAGGTGAATGACCTGAAGATATGATTTAGCTTAGGTGAAGAATAGCAGTTTTTAATTAAAAAGAAAGCCTGGTGGGCTGGCAAGTAAGAAAGGAGGGGTTTGATTTCTACTAGTTTTTGTATTGTCTCTGTTAATGACTTGTTACAAGGGTGTGAGCCACCTACGGGAGATCCTAAGTGCGTTAGTTCGTTAGGGTGAATATGTTTGAAAGCGTCAAAGGATGGGTCTAGGCTTAAAGAATCAGTATTGTTTTTGCAAACCTCGGTCTTGCTATGATTTAGATGGAGACCAATTTTTGAAGCCTCGACTTCTAGATAAGAGAGGGCTTCTTTGACGTCTTCGGCATTTCCCTTGATGGTACCATCGTCTAGGTACCACAAGTTGAGTGATAGATTATATTTAGAGGCTAGGTCTTCAGTCAAGGATTTTATACCTAGGCAGAATAGTAGGGGGCCTAGCGGGTCTCCTTGTTGAATGCCGTCACTCGATGCAATTATTTTGGAATTAAAGTTGAGCATGGAAGTAGGAGCGTAGCATGCGTTAAGGAAAATGGAGTACTCGGGAAGAGATTTGTAAGCCTCGGTTAAGAAGTGTGACCTGTAGATCGTGTTAAATGCGTTTTTGAAGTCAATCTTAGCTAGGATCGAATGGTCGGGATGGGCTAGGGCTATGCGAACAGCGTGAGAGGCGATTTCACAACAACCCTAGGTTCCGAAACCTAGTTGGATAGGAGCTAATTGATCTGCAATGTCGGATTTTACTCGTGCAATGATAAGTTTGCAGCATATGCGTCTAAAACTTGAACCCATGGCAATTGGACGAAGGCCACCATCAGGTTTGGTAAGAGATATTAAGGTGGCCCCAAAAAAATAGGGAGAGATCGCGTCAGGTACTAAGCCTTTAATAACCTGGTTAAGGAAGGTTGCTAGGGTGGATGTGAAGTGGCCAGACCTGTCAATGTGAGGTCTTGTTAATTCTATTAAATGTGAATCACGGAAGCCGTCTAAACCAGAACCTACTGAGGATTTTTTAAAAGAACCGATAGCCTCGAGAATTTCGGGCGATGTGAAGTCCTTGAAGGGGGAGTTAATTGTAGGGGGAAATTGGGAGCAATTTGTTTCAGGGTGTTTAGTTTGTAAAGATTCGAAGGTTTCTTGAGTGTCTGAGGAAATTTTGCAGTCTGAATTGGCCAGGCGAAGGGCACCCTGGATGTCAAAGTGGTTGAGTTTTGAGGAAACCCGTTTGGCTCTTTGTTGAACTGATGTAATCTTATGGATGTGTGGCTCGTAGATAATGGGGGGTGATGAAACGTCTCATTTTGCTGAGTTTTGTTTAACCCAATTCGAGAGGGTACCTTTGTAATTTGATGGTGGTATTGAAAGGACACGGGAAGTAAATTGAGTTGGCCCAATGGAGGGTGCTGCTTGGGTCCTTAGAGAGGTTTGAGATGGCATCAGTAAGGGCAATTAGAACTTGATGTCTGGCACCTTTAGGGATGTTTTTTAGAATCCTTTTAACAGGAGAATGAGGAATGTCTGAATATGTATTGGTGGTGGTGGTATCGAGCGGGGAGTAGGTATTATGCAATAAATGGTTGTGAGTAGAGGTAAACCTCTTGGGGACTGTAGCTGCTGGATGTTTTCAAGAGCCTGGGCACCTCTGTTTTAATGGACCGTGAACGTAAATCAAATTAGAGAGGGTAATTGAAGCTAACCTGTAGCAGACTGGGCAGATTCCGATTTGGGTTGCGGAGTTTGTGTTGTTCATGTAGAAGGATTATGATATTTGGGATAAACCTTTAGTAGAGTAAAATGGCAGCTATTTTGATGTTTGGTATTCAACAGTTGGATTGTCATGGACATAACTGTTAGGAGATATTGTTAAATGGTTTTTCTGCCTTTGATAGGCGTAAAGGCTTGGTAAAGGTTGGAAAAAATAAACCCTTTGCCCGCTGCTTGCTTTAGGCTAAACTCCATGGTAGTCCAAAAAGTGGTACCTCCTTACCCTTGCTAACTACCACCGTTAAATTTTTCATTCGATTTCCCACCTGGACCTTCACCGTCGATTCACCCAATATTTTTAGGGGTGTACAACCGTACACTAGCGGTGGTATGGCCTTCCTGAGTACTGGTTGGCCGATTACTGCCCCAAATCCTTTCTCCGAAGCGTCGGTTTCCAGCACCAAGGGCAAGGATGGTGAATAAGGGATTAAGGTATTGCAATTCTTTAAAATTAATTTAGCTTTTAAAAATATTTGTTCCTCAACCTGTGACCATATCCATCTAGATAATGTACTATTGTATATGTAAAAATCATTTTATAAAATACCAAAATAATAAACAAATTTAGACGGAAAAAAAATTATGAAAGGCGCAGGGTCAGTTGCAAGAGTTCCCAAAACACATTTCACAGTAAAAAAAAGTGAGGTCTTGGGCGTAGCCAGGGGGGCGGCTGCCCCCCCCCCCAATTAGCCAGGGGACAGGGGGCGTGGCTTCCCCCCCCCTAATCTTAAAAAAAAGAAGGATTTCAATACAAAAACCCTTAAAATAATAAATTATGTTTGCCCCCCTCCCTAATTAGCCAGGCGGGGGCAGGGGGCGCAGCTGCCCCCCCCCCCTAATTTTGAAAAAATAAGGATTCCAATATAAAAACCCTTACAAATAAAAAAAAATTATGTTTTGCTCCCCCCTAATTAGCCAGGCGGGGGCAGGGGGCGCAGCTGCCCCCCCTCTATTTAAACTTAACTCAAATTAGTTTACACAAAAATATAAATTGTTTTGGTAAAATGAAATTTAAATTACGGTCGCAGGAAAATTTTTGGATAGTCGAGACCTCTTTTTTTGCTCTCAGGAAAGTATCGAGCCTTTTTAATTTGCCCCCCCCCCAAGCCGTTAAGAAAAAATTTACCAAAAAATTTTTTAGATAATGAAAATCACGACAATAAACCTATACATGACAAAATTTTATTTTTAAGGTTGAACAAACTTTAAATTAAAAAAATTTAAGTTTAATTAATTTAAACTATACTAGAAAAAATTTGAAAAAAACACTAATTTATACAAAAAACGACCATTTTATAAAAAAGTGCAAAATATGGTGTATGAGTTGCAAAATAAATGTAAGGTTGGGGAAGGAGTGTGTTACATGCGAAGGGGAGAGAAGGAATGAGCGATACATGTTAGACGCTATGATTGATTACCCCTTTTCTCTCCTACTAGTGTGCAGGAGAGGAATACGAAGTGCAAAAGTTTAAGTAAACGCTGTATATAATTAAATAAAACTCTTAGGCAATTTTGATTTTAGTTGGATCCAAAAGTTTCGTACTAGGAACAACATCAATTATTAAACTACAAACAATGAAATGAATAATACTCAATTTGTGACAGCTTCATATTGAGTGAAAACATTTTTATGTTTATACTGATGTTGATGTTTTAGAAGAAATGAAAAATGTTACAAATGATTTTTATCAATTTTTTGAAAGTCCAGATAATCATGCTGGGGACAGGACGCTGAAGTTAACTTAGTTGAGGAAATCAAACATTGAAGAAGGACAAATGGATTTTTTACATTGACCGAATTTGCACACCATGTTCTAAACGATCTAAAAAAATTCCGAGAGTTTACATACATTATAGGAAATACACTCTTTAAGCGCTAAAAACATCAAATGCTTATTACACAATTCTTGAAGAAATGAATTCATTAAATAAGATAATAATTGTAAAATATTTCAATTAAATTTATGTATTATATATAAGTTACATCAACTTAAAGTGTCTAATTTTATTCTAACTATTGAAATCAAACAATATGGTCCTTAAATCTAGTCAATTTTCCAATTTATTAAGTTACATAACATTTATAAAAATGCAATAATAGGCACGAATGTTCCAAATCTCCTATATAGGTTTCCTAAACAACAATTAAACATCATATAATGTATACTTACAATTATTGTAACAATTAAAATATATTCTTAATAAAAACAGGACGGACAGGACAACCAAAAGCGAGCTCATAGCACAGCAATTAATATTGTTAAAGGTAAGCAACTGTCAGCTCTTCCTTAAACATAAAGTCATATAATTACATGTGCTCTAAATTCCAAAAACCAATATTCATGTTTGCATTATAAATTTTGAAAATTTTTTTTTAAAAGTTCTACAATTATAAAAATAGTTTGGGCGCTAGAAATTTCATAAATTAAATAGAAATTAAATTGTATTGTATTAGTGTACAAAATCGCTAAAATGAAAATTTTTTAAAATTAAGGCCTAACAATTTTCACTTATGCGATTTCGAGCGTCTTTTGGAAATAATTTAAACGCCTTATTAAACTTGTATAAACGTCAGTCAAAGGGTAATAAATATAATTATCAAAGTCGCATAAAAATACAAATGTAATTTGTAACTCTCTTTATGCTCGCAATTTGGTAAAACTTTAGTTAACTAAACATTTAAATATTGAAACGCTTAAAAGATATCTATTTATAAACAAAGTATATTAATTGCTATGCAATTTATGGGCTCGTTTTTTGGTGTCCGTCGTCCGTCCGTCGTCCGTCGTCCGTTACCCTCCCTATCTATTTGCATTGGGTATATTAGGTTCTCGCTTTTTTAAATTAATGCATGAGAAAGAGTTGCCCCACCCCTCATCTCTATCTCCCTCGCTGTGTTATTTTTTAAATTAATGCATAAGAGGTGCCCCACCCCTCATCTCTATCTCCCTCGGTGTGTTATAATATAAGATTTGTTAAATTATCTATTATATAATAAACATAAATAAAAGTTGTTTACTTTTAATTGCTATGCAATTTAACTAGTTATATAATAAACATAAATAAAAGTTGTTTACTTTTAATTGCTATGCAATTTAACTAGTTTTTGTTATAATGCTATGCAATTTAACTAGTTATAAATAAACATAAATAAAAGTTGTTTACTTTTTAATTGCTATGCAATTTAACTAGTTTTGGGGTTGGAATCCCGGAGTTTTTTTTGACTCTTATGATTGTTCTTGTTACTATCATTGATAATAAGAATTTTTGGCCGTCCGCTGGCTGCTGACCAATGAAAAAAATGACCATTGGCCAAAATGTGAATCGAAATTATTTTTTTCGTTTTTTTTGACTATTATGATTGTTCCTGTTTCTACCATTGCTATTATGACTTTTTGGCCGTCCGCTGGCTGCTGACCAATGTTATATAATAAACATTAATAAAAGTTGTTTACTTTTAATTGCTATGCAATTTAACTAGTTTTTGGGTTAGAATCCCGGAGTTTTTTTTGACTTTTATGATTGTTCTTGTTACTATCATTGATAATAAGACTTTTTGGCCGTCCGTTGGCTGCTGACCAATGAAAAAAATGACCATTGGCCAAAATGTGAATCCGAGTTTATTTTTTCGTTTTTTTTGACTATTATGATTGTTCCTGTTACTACCATTGCTATTATGACTTTTTGGCCGTCCGCTGGCTCCTGACCGATGGAAAAAATGCATTGGCCAAAATGTGAATCGAGATTATTTTTTTCGTTTTTTTTTGACTATTATGATTGTTCCTGTTCCTACCATTGCTATTATGACTTTTTGGCCGTCCGCTGGCTGCTGACCAATGGAATAAAATGACCATTGGCCAAAATGTGATTCGAAAACTTTTTTTTTCGTTTTTTTTTTACTATTATGAATTTATATCCACTTTTACCGTGTCCTGGTTGCTGACCAATGGAAAAAAATGACCATTGGCCAAAATGTGATTCGAAAATTTTTTTTTCGTTTTTTTAACTCTTATGAATTTATATCCACTTTACCGTGTGCTGGCTGCTGACCAATGAAAAAAAATGACCATTGGCCAAAGTGAGCATCAAAATTTTTTTCCCGTTTTTTTGGCTATCATTGACTTATAGAGTATCTGTTGGTACTGACCAATAGAGAAAAAGTGACCATTGGCCAAATTTTGATTTTTTTAATTAAAAATTGTTCAAATTCAACAAAAAATTTCTTCCAACAATTCTGCAAATTCTTAACATTGTGTTGTTTTATAATATAATGTTTGTTAGACCCATAATCACTAAAGGCCATAAAAACTAATTTAATACGCAACTAGATGCAAACACTAAATCTAACCCTAACCCTTGCCTATATTACATTTTGCCTTTATTACATTTTGCCTATAATGGAAAATTTGTATAAATAATTAATTAATCATTAGGCATTTAATACCCCCCTATAGGCATTCTCGCCCCTTCCCACCTTTCTCGCCCATAAATTGCATAGCAAATATGATACATTTATACGAAGTACAGATGAGTCGTCCCCCCTTCCCTTCCCCTCTTCCCTTCCCTTCTCCCCCTTCCCACGAGGGCCGAAGGCCCGAGTTTTTATTTTATAGTTTTGTATATAGCAATATTTTCTCTATTTAAAAATTAAGAAACCCGAATTTAATAGGTTGGCATAAATTTTGTCTAAGAAGAGGCATGTTATAATATAAGTTCATTCTTTCATAAGAATAATTAGGCAATGGGTTAAATTTTATTAAAAGTTAATTTATCCGATACTTATAATCAGTGGCGTACGCAAGGGGGTGGATTTGCGGATCAAACCACCCCCGCGGATTTCGAAAAAATATTTTTTATTTTCTAATATCGCATTATATAATAAGTATTATGAAATGAGTTCTACTTAATTAACTATGAAGAGCACTTATTTTCAACAACCATTAAGTATTTTTAAGCGTTAATATATTTTTCCTGAATTTCCCTTGTGGTTATAAAACGTAAGCATTTCATATGAATTCCTCTATCAACTTAAATAAAAGAAAAGGCCACTTCGGGTCAAAATATATAATGGCCAAAATATTTCAATCCAATCAAAACACTTAATAAATTTGCGATCGTACAACATAACATCTAATGGACAAAATCCTTAAAGCCAATCAAAACACTTAACAAATTTACGCTCGTATAACATAACATAGAAACTTCGTAAACCAATCATATTATTGCTCGAATTATAAATTTTAATATTTCGTTTTCAATTAAGACCAACAATCAATTTACCGTTAATTTAAATGGATGGAAATCCCCAATGCTCAAGTATGAATCTATTTGATTCATTGTTTATATTGTTATAGCATCATCTTTATACTTTGTTTGTGCACCCATACCATATGTGCAATTTCCAAGATTGCCTGAAACTTCTCAAATTAGGCAATCCATACCAAATGTGCAATTTCCAAGATTGCCTGAAACTTCTCAAATTAGGCAATCCATACCAAATGTGCAATTTCCAAGATTGCCTGAAACTTCTCAGATTAGGCAACCCATACCAAATGTGCAATTTATAAGATTGTCTGGAACTTCTCAAATTAGGCCTGCTTGCCCAAGTAGGAATCTACTAGATTCATTGTTTATATTGTTATAGCATCATCTTTATACTTTGTTTGTGCACCCATAACAAATGTGCAATTTTCAAGATTGCCTGAAACTTCTCAAATTAGGCAACCCATACCAAATGTGGACAGGCCCCGATCTACCTAAGGCACTATCTTTGTGAAAGGGGGGGGGGGGGGGGGAAGTATGGAGGATAATTGACGAAATGTAACTTACGCTTAAGTTCTATCATACTGGTGGAGTAAAAGTCAACGCAACAGATGGCATTATCTTCCTTATCGCGTGATATCGCGTGATTTCCTTATCGCGTGATATATATATAGTTTTTATCGCGATTATTCTCCATATCATTTATATTCGTCGCGCGCGTGGAATTATCGCGGAGTTTGGGTAAATAAAGTCGTGTAGACTATAACATTTCGAGGCTCACAAGTCGAGTTGACTATAACATTGTGAGCTCAACAGTAAACGCGTTATTTTTATAGACTGTTATTTTTTATGTCCATTATATATTATGGGTCCAAATCGAAAAGGCGCGATATTTAAATATTGTGTCAAAAAAGTTAATCATGTGGAACAAGTACCTGCTGGTGGTAAGATTTTTAAATGATTTTAGTTATATATTAATTTTATATTTCATTTGGAAAAAGGACCTGCTGGTGTCTAAATCTTAGCATTCATTTGCAAAATGTTAACATGGACTTATCACAGGCAATAAATGCGGCCGAAAACGTTAATTCTCAGGTAGAATTTTCCAGGATTTTACTTTGATGGGAAAACAATATGGCTTTGAGATTTCGATTCCCAGAGGAAATGCCCAATAAACCCCGGAGGCTTATTATAAACGCTGTATAATGCATTCTTAGACACATTTTTGGTCGAAATGGACACAAGGTTTCTTCAGAATAAACAAATTCTTCTGGGGTCATGGTTCCACCTGTAAAGCTATCTGAAGCTAAACTGGCAAACTTTTTAAATTTGGCTAATTTTTATGGTGTTGATTTGAATGGAAATCAAGAACTTTACCAGGCTGAAATCAACTCTTTTATCAATCATTCAAAGATTTTAACCCTGAAGCCCTCCCGTCCAATGCGCTAAATGCATTGTCCGATCATACTTCCAAACTGCTCTGATATCCAAATATAAAAGTGTTATACCAGATTTTAGCAACACTGCCAGTAACAACTTGTTCTAATGAAAGAAGTTTTTCTACGCTCAGAAGACTCAAAACTTACTTAGAGAATACAACTGGTCAAGGAGGTAAATACATTTTATTAAAAACTCTTAATTTTGTATAGGCTCATAGGTTTGACCTTGTTAAATATTCATAGAGATTTAATTTCAGACACTCAAGATATAATCAATGAATGTTTGTCTAAATTGCGCAGATAGTTTTCCCAGACTATTTCATCAAATTACATATGACATTTATAATAAATATCTTTTGTGAATGTGTTTGTTTTTAATGTAAAATTAAGATGATTTTTATTTAAACCCCCCCCCCCCTTCCAGAAAAATTAAAACCACCCCCGAAATGAAATCCTGCGTACGCCCCTGCTTATAATTAACTTTTTTTTGCAAAGCAATGTTCAGAATGAATATTATATTTATGGGCCATATAAAATGATAAGCTATTGATCAGAATAGATAAAAGTAGCTATAAATCAAGGGTGTATAAAACGAATTGTAATAACATGTAGGTGAT
Source organism: Gordius sp. MW1 (assembly GCA_964036665.1). NCBI lineage: Eukaryota > Metazoa > Nematomorpha > Gordioida > Gordea > Gordiidae > Gordius > Gordius sp. MW1. Next base: position 2,166,888 of record OZ038532.1, read on the forward strand.
TAATTTGTCAATATAGAGGCGAATTTTCCGGAAATTTGGATAAATTAGCATAATTATCGTGCCGACCATACATTGCTATGGATTGCGATTGACTCTTTCTCTTGGTCGCCTTGATTTTATTTATTACCTTTATTAAGTAAACAAAAAATTATATATATATCTTAAAGTACGAAATAATAGGAACACAACTAACCTCTCCGTTGAAATAACAGAATATCAGAGCCACGAAAAAGCCCTAGAAAAAATGAAAAAGCATAAAGCTTTATTTTATGCATTAAAAAGTACCTGAAGGCCTTCAATTAAAGAGTTGAGAATGTGGTAAACCTCTAAAAATCCATTTGAGAGTTGGGGCCGATACAGAGTTAATAATATTTGTACACCGAATAAAGGTGCCAACAATAATACTGCTTTTAGCGTTTGCCTAATAAATTGAAAATGTAAGATGCGTGTTTTTAAATTTATATGAAATTAGGTAGCGTTAAAATAATCGCGAATCACATATAAAACCAATTAAACCATATGGGGTCGTCGAATAAAATCTCACGCAATTTTAAAGTAATGCAATTAAATTTTTATGAATGTATAGCTATTTATTTTTAACACGTGCAGGTTGCGGACAAATTCATATTTGGAATCGGGATGCATATAATAATGACTCAATTAAATGAGAACTCTTGAGATTTCTTATTTTAATTATAATTAGGGGTAATAAAAATTAGAACTCAAGCGAAGCGCGTAAATTCATAATATACAAATCCGAAATCTTTAAAATGAATAATTGATTACCGATGCCAGATGTGTTCTTGTTGTATGTCGGTTTTAAGCTTTGACACAATAATGGCTATAATTCTAATCAAGAATATCACATTCATCTAAGCAAAAGGTTATTTGATGTTTAGTTTTAAATTAATAATCTTACCAATAGTATAAATATGCATACACTGTTTATCACCCAATCCATGATGGAAGCCGCCATAACCCAACAACTAGTTAGAATATAAATAAATATAATAAATACCTCAGGATCAAATATGTTTAAAAACGTGTTTTTATTTAATAATTGTTTTACAAATTACAATTAAAGTTTTTTCATAGACCTATGCAATTCAAAAAAAAATCTTTCACTGATTTTAAATTAAAAGGCTAATTAGTCAAAAATTTGGCAACAATGTTATAATGGCTTACTTATGACCAACAACAGTTAGTTTACATATAGTAAGCCCTTATATGGACATAATTTTACATTTGTGCCAAAAGCTTTATTTATTAATTAATAATATTGTTTCAGCATTAACAGACTTACCTTAATATCTCTTGCGATTTTTTCAGACTCACGTATATAACTAGCGGGATGAGTGGAAATCCTAATAAAAATAAATTAGTGAAGTAAAACACTTAAAGATATTGAGATTAAAAATGAAATTGTCTTGATTTACCCCAACCGAAGATATAATACATCTTAAGAGAATCTTTAATTTTAAGTGCGTTAATGAGGATGTTATGTAAGTAGAATCCCTCGTTAAACATCCAGCAATATGTTGCAACAAGCAAATATTTGTTCATCACAGCCAAATAATTGCAAAGGACCTATGTATTTAATAATATTTACATTATAAATGTTTACTATATCATTAAAGTGATAAATCACAGAGTTTGATTATGCAATAGTTACCGGAGAAAATTTGGCGTAGCCGTACTGATTGTATTTTGTAGAAGTGAACATTGAATCGAAGATTATAACAGTAATTCCTTTGAGCATCAGGGCTATCAATAAGTTCTTATGTAGTAGTACTCTAGTGCATCTAAGCTGTCTTAATTAAATATTTTTTTATAATAATCATTGAAAATGAAACTTATTTACCTATAAACTGAAAATATCACTAAAGCCGGTAGGATTGAAACTATGCTTACGATATAGGCTGCTATTCGAACGTATTGACGTCTATAAAAGTGCTGTAGATATTTTGTAAATAAAAAGTCAAACATTAATATGTATAAATGCATAATTAAAACATTCAGTTAAAAAATATATAAATATTCAAGTTAACTACATGCAATTTATATCATGGCCTCTGATTTAACTTACGTAACGCTGTATTATACTTAGTAATTGGGGGCTTATTATAATAAATGGGGTTAATTAATTTAAGTTAGATTAAATTAAGATAAATAAAGAGTTTTCACACAAACATTAATTTTATACATGACTCTGTAAAGAAACAGTGTTAAATATTATTAGAGACACATAATTGATTGGCGTGCCTGCACTAAGAATTTAGTAACATTACAATGATTTATAAGCGTATATAGTTATATAAGAATGTCCAATTATATTTCAATCTTTTAATGAAATATATTATCCCCATTGATAATTAATATAAATTATACGTATATAATTAATAAATCATTAACAATATAGATTTAATTAGATTACTCTACTCTTAATTTAGTCTTTTTCCGTCCCAATCCCCACTAGGTTTCAGTTTTAAAATTCAAGTCAAGCATTATGTTTAGTTTATAAACGAATCTTGACTAGGTTCCTTATTTATTTTATTTTAATAATTAATAAATCTAGTTAACGTTAATTCCCCTCCCCCCAACAATAAATATGCTTAGAGGTAATAAATGTTAGCCTAGAACTAACTACAAGATGTTTCGCAATAATATTTCCTCCATTCCTGCTATTATACTTTACATATAATCTTAATAAAATTATCTCGTGTTTTTGAACGCGTTGTGAAATTTTAATAAGAATAGTTTAATTAAATCAGCGCGACTCCCAACCCCCAGTTATATTAATCTACTGCCACGGCAAATTGCTATTTATGAGCTCGTTAGTCGTTTTCGTGAGTGTCGTGAGTGAGTGTCGTGTCCAATTTGTAAGTGGAAACTTATAAGGGTTTTTAAAGACTGTGGACATATGCTTCTGTAAAAGACTTTTATCTTGCTTTCGCAAATACACTAGCTTATGACCGCTGGTTGGCTTTAATTTTTTGACCTGACTCGAGCCCAAATTCCATTATTGTTTATGGGCTCGACTGTTTAGCTTTGAACATAAATTTCTTTTTGCAACTTGTTTAGGTTATTGCTATATACGGATGTTTGCGAGACTGGTTATAATTCCCGGCAATCAATAATGACCGTTGTTTACTTCTACTTTATCTGACCCAGGCCAAAAGTATTAATATGATAATGGCTATTTTAATTGTATATTTGCTGCTTTGAGAATTTCTTTTTTTTCTTTATGTCATTAATCTAAATTTTGCATTGATAATATATTTAGGCTTTTTGACCGTCTGCTGGCTACTGACCAATGGGAAAAATGACTGGCCAAAGTGTAACTGAGAATTTTTTTCGTTTTTGTAATATTTGGTCCTTATGTATATACACTTTTTGACCGGTTGACTGCTGACAATTAGAAATAATGACCACTAGCTAAAGTGTGAATCGAATCTTTTTCTTATATTTTGCCCCTCTATAATTATAGCTATTTGGCCGTCTGCTGGCTACTGACCAATGGAAAAAATGACCACTGGCCAAAGTTTGATTGGAATTTTTTTTTCGTTTTTTTAATTTGGCCCTTATGTATTTATACGATTTTTGATCGTCTGCTGCTGGTGATGGAAAAAAAATTGGCCAAAGTGTGAATCGAAAAGTATTTGCCCATATTTTGTCCATAATTATAGACTATTTGGCCGTCTACTGGCTACTGACCAATAAAAAAAATAACCACTGGCTATAGTGTGAATCAAATTTTTTTTCTCTATTGCCCTTAAATAATTTCTTTCCCACGTCTTGTCGCACCCCATACCCCTTACAAGGTTATTTATATATATAGTTTTACAAATGGGTTTCCCCTTTTTACTAATAATTTTTCCAAAGTCATCCCCTCTATTGGCTATCCCTTCGCCATAAATATTATCTGATAGTTTAGAATTGATATGAGGCATTGATAAAGCAGGTTATTATATAGAATGAGTGAAGAAAATGCTATGCCTCAAAATAAAGTATAAAATGCAAAATGATAATTTTGTTTATATATTTATTATTTATTTATTTTAATAAAGATTTGTGCTACTTATAACTTTTTAAACTGACTAATCTTGGTAAACAAATTTAATTATAATGTTTTTAATCATATTGATCTATAACTTTAACTCGGAAAATTAATAAAAAATATTTCATCTTACAACATCTGAAGGAAAGAATTAACCAGCATTTTATCAGAACCGAGTAAGTTAATAAAAAAAAATACTTTACAAAACACTTATTACAAAAATATAAATAAAATTATTTTATTTAAAACATAAATCTTATGTAGTTTACGTCAATTTTAAGACATGTGGTATAATTACTCCATTCCTTGAATCGATTTGTTATTGGATCGTAAACTTGATACCAGGAACCATTGCTCTCACAAGTCTTAGTTACTCGAGCATCTGACGGAAAGAACCAAAAATTAAATTTGTGAATAAATTACTTCAAACTAACATAATACAGCACTTTTAATAAACATTTTTATATCTAATTAGTTGTTTAAACCTATTTAATTATAATATCATATTTTAACGATTTATATTAATCATTTCTTAGGTTCATTTTAAGGATTTTTTCACTTCAAGATTGCTTAAAGAGATCATATTTTTAAAATTTTTTAAAAATAGGATTTTAAAAATTGACACTATGTATGCAACTTGGCATAACGCATTTAAAGATTAATAAAAATTTTAATTTTACGAATGGTTTTGAACGAAATTTATTTTATCTTATAAAGATATTAATAGTTTATAAATTTGAAATTTAACTTATCGAAATTCTATAATGTCATTATTAAATCAATAAGCATCGATTTTAATTGATATATTTTGCTGAATTTTGGTGTTGGGTTACAATGGATTTACTATTTCCCAAAATTTAACAGGCGATTGATTCATTGATTGTTATGGATTTCTCTAATCGATATATGACAAATTGATTTGTAATCTACCATCTTGACATAAAGAAGAGGATTAGATGACCCAGAAAAAATAATAAAGACATCATATTCATGTATCTACTAAAGCTCTAACAAATTTTTATTTCCTGCACAACATTATAGTTATTGATTTAAATTACAAATTTTACTATGTTTATGGGCGTAGGTAGTGGGAGGCAAAAAGGGGCGGCTGCCTCCCTCTAAATACAGAAATTATTTAAGATTTATTAAAATTATGGCACATTTTAAACAATATCATTTTGCCCGCCCCAACACTACCTAATGGTCCCAAGTCCGTGTGCAAAAAGTGGAGAGTTGGCGTCAGGTCGGGAATTCTCTATAAAAACCAACGCCAAGATTATGATAGTTTCAAACAACATTTTAAAAGAAAAGGCTAGGGCGTCCTCCACAAACGACGCGCACTGCATACGTGCAATGTGAAAAATACGCTAGGGTTACTGCCCAACTCACAACGAAGGCGGTTAAGGAAATTAGTTGTTAAAAGAATGCGAATAACGTGCTGGAGTGTGGGAACGCTAACGGGAAAGAACATCGAGGTCGCACAAATGCTAAAAAGAAGAAAGGTACACATCGCCTGCCTACAAGTGATGAAGTGGAACGGAACAAAAGCTCGGGAATTAGGAGAAGGATACAAGCTTTTCTACAGTGGGTCACCAAATCGTAGAAACGGGGTCGGTATCGTTCTAAGCAAATCGTTCAAGGACAAGGTCGTGGAAGTCAAGCGTTGTTACGACAGGCTAATGTGGGTGAAGATTGCAGATCAAGGGGGCCTCCTAACCGTTACGTGCGCGTATGCTTCCCAAATTGGGTGTATGGAATCAGAGAAAGACATATTCTTTGATTCATTGGAAAAGAAAATACAAGGAACTCGACAAGAAGAAAGGCTAGGGCCGATTTCAATGCTCACGTAGGAAAAGATCGCCTCGGGTATGAACGCAATCATGGAGGCTAGGGGCATGGTCTGAAGAACGAAGAAGGGGAAAAACTTCTTCAAGTATCTCAAGCATATGACATGGCGATCGTTAACACATATTTTCAAAAACGAGGAGATCATATTGTGACCTATAGAAGTAGAAAGCATTTTAGTCGAATTGACTATTTGCTTATACGGCGAAAGGACTTATGGAGTGTCAAGGATTGCAAAGTAATACAGGGAGAAGAAATCGCCAGGCAACATCGTCCCCTTGTTATGGATCTTGGCAGAAGAGTATTTTCCGAAAGAAGAAAGGTCAATGAGCCTCGAATTCGATCTGAAAAGCTAAAAGCTACGTCGACAAACAAAAAATACATCAAAAAGCCTCCTCACTCTTAGGTGCAAGGAAGTTGCAAAGGGACGTAGACGACGATTGGGAGACGCTATCTAAGGACATAAAGGAAACAGCGATTCGTGTTCTAGGACAGACCAAAGGAGGCAAAGCTATGAATAGGAAACTATGGTGGTGGGATCAATCGGTTAGGGATTTCATCGAAAGAAAGAAACATCTATATAGACTGTGGCATAAATCAAAGAAGTCTGAGGATTATCAAGAGTATAGGAACGCAAAGAGGGCCGCAAAAAAGGCCGTTGCAATAGCGAAGAATGCCGCCTACACCGAGATGGCAAACAAACTGGATCATAAAGGGGGCGATAGGCTTATGTACAAATTGGCCAAGATAAGGGAGAAGAAAAGCCGCGATGTCGGAGTTCTTAAAATAGTCAAAGACGAGAAGGGTCATACCTTATTCAAGCAGAAGGAAGTGATGGAAAGGTGGAAAGGATATTTTAAGAACCTTATGAATATTGCAAATGACAAGGATTCCCTTCCCGAAATTGAGCCAAATATAAGTATGGTCGAACTCTTTCAGGAGGATGAAGTTAGGGCACAAATGAACAAGATGCAAAAAGGAAAAGCATATGGCCCAGATGAAATACCTATGGAAGCAATACTCGGATATCGTGAAGAAGGAGTCACTACCATGACGAACCTTCTTAACCAGATATTGGTAGAAGAGCGAATTCCTAATCAATGGAGAGCAAGCGCGATTATACCCTTATTTAAAGGCAAAGGAGACCCTCAAGACTGTGGCAATTACAGAGGTATCAAGCTAACTTGCCACTCCTTGAAACTTATGGAAAAAATCTTAGTAACAAGGCTGAAAAACGAGGTGGAAATATCGGCTAATCAATTCGGATTTGTGGCCGGAAAATCCACAATCGACCCAATCTTCGCACTAAGGCAAATGATGGATAAGTATGGTGAAAAGAGGAAAGACCTACATATGGTCTTTATCGACTTGGAGAAAGCTTATGACACGGTCTCCCGCGATTTAATATGGTGGTGCCTGAGAAAACAAAATACCCCTGACGCATATATACGCCCTGTGAAAAATATTTATGAGACTCAAACTCATGCGTTAGGACGACAGTTGGAGACTCTAAATCTTTTAGGGTTAAAATTGGATTACAAGGATCTGCTTAAAGTCCTTTTTTATTTAATATAATTATAGACACGATAACGAGGGACATTCAAAAGCCATCGCCATGGTGCATGCTATATGCCGATGATATAGTACTATGCGAGGAAACAAAAGAGAAAGAATTCGAAGAAACCCAAAAGTGGTCAAAAGCGCTTAGCTGGATATGGGTTAAAAATCAACGATCGAAAAACGGTATACATGGAAATGAACGGTACAAGCAACCCATCGCTGGATGACCCTCTAAAGTACCCAAAAGTAGACAGGTTTACATACCTCGGCTCGATGCTACATGAAGAGGGAGGTTGCGCAACGGAGGTCGATGCCCGCATCCAAAAAGGATGGCTTAAATGGCGAAGTATATTCGGTGTTATGGTTGAAGAGCAAAGCTTACAAATCTATCGTAAGACCGGTGCTACTCCACGGAAGGAAAGCTATTACAAGCCATAGAGATGAGAATGATACGGTGGAGCTTGGGGTATACTAAGCTCGACCTTATGACGAATGACTTTCTCATGACATAAATGGGTATTCAACCTATGGCGGACATGATTAACGAAAATCGGCTAAGGTGGTATGGGCATATACTAAGAAGAGACACGAATGACAGAAATCAAAAAGTACTGGACATGGAGGTACAGGGCAAGAGATGAAGAGGACGATCCCGTGTCACGTGGAAAGGGCAAGTCGATAAAGTAATGAAAACAAAAGAGATTAGTCAAGATATGGCACTCACCCGGTCAAGATGAAAGAAACTCATCAAAACAAACCCCACGACTGTGGGATCAAATAACTGATAAAGAAGAAGAAGAAGATCATTTTGCCCCCCCCTCTAAATTCAATGCTGGCTACGCCCATGACTATGTATAAATTTAGTTGAAATTTATGCCTTAAAATTTTAAACAAGTTAATCTATTATTTTAATAATTAGATAATTTTCAATGTATTTTTCAAGGAAAAACGAATATTTAGCAAATTTTAGTCTAAGCTTTTGCAATTCCACTGGTCAACAAATAATGAACCTTTACAATCAACCGGCAAACGACTTGCAGATTTTAGTAAAGTTTTTTCGGTGAATACAAATGTAATTTTAGTTTTTTCCCTATAAGTCAAGTTTTTGATTCATAGCTAGTCTGGGGCCGTGGATAAGTTACTTTTGTATATAACTAAAAATTAATAGAGCTAAGGTAACAAAATTTTTTGATTCCTCTCCCCTATATTAATAAATCGAATTATCTGAAATTTTACCGATTAATTTCCAAGTTATTGATGTCCAAAAAAGCCGAAGTTTAACTTTGACGGCAATTTATCAAATACTTGACCTATAGGAAAAAATTAAAAAATATTAACAACTGTGTTCACCGTTATAAACTCTATCAAAATCTCTAAACAGTTTGCCGGTCGATTTTTCTTATTTAACCCTGTTATTGAAGCGGTAAAATAAAAATAAAATTAAAATTAAAATCACTGAGCTTAAAAACATTTAAAAGCACCTTGAGATAATGGAACTGTTCCCGCTAATATATAAATGGGGCACTGTTTGGCAATTTGTTGGTTCGCTTTAGTTTCAGGCCAACATTGCCACCCATCCCACACTGCTGGACAAGCTAAACATTAATATAAATATTTTTTACTTCCACTTAAATTGTAATTTTATTATAATCAATTGAACAAAATATTTTGAGAAAAACAGTATTTCAAGCAAATATGTAATTATAAATTGTAAAAACAATCTGATTCGTGATTTAATTAAGAATAATATAGGAAAAACTTACTCCTTAAATAATTAATGTCACTAAATAATTAAAATAACTGTAGCGGTTGTGCTAAAGAAGAAATTGGTACAATTTAATTAACACATTTGTTTCAAAATTTTTATAGCACATATGTGCGAGTTTAATTTAAAGAGCAAATAAATTAGATTAATAACACCTGAGGTTCTCTAGAAATTTGCCAATAAAAGTCCATAGATGCTAAAAACTAAAATTAATTTTTGTAAACAATATTTTAAGATATTTAATTGCATATTTGCAATGGCATCCTATTCCGTATGAACTAAAGATTTTTTTATAAATTCAAACATATAATTTTTAACTTGAATAAAAGTAAATTTATTTATTTCAACATTTATTTCATATTACTAAATAAAGGTTTAAATAAATTCTAAATAAATAAAATCATAAATAAGCAAATGATAGTCATTTTTAGGAATGCATTTATAACAGTAAAGCAGTATTTACTTTTAATCGTTTCTTGCGTAATAGTCAAATTAATCATTGACAATGTTTGTTGAACCATGGAATCACAACAGCGTCTAGCGGCTTTGCAACACTCTTGCCAATCCATCTTTTCCCTATCGTTTCTCAAATAATCTAAGACGGGGGAGTTAAGGTCTTCGGCATCCGCTTCAAAAATTCTAATTTCATTGTCAATTTCAAAATGGCCCCCATTTTGACCCTTAGTATCATTCGTATCAAAGTTGAGATCTGTGCTGTTCCCGGTTAGTAAAAATTGCTTGAAATCTCCCATGTGAATTAGCCATCCACCGTAAACTTTAAGTTCGTAATCGGGGAATATGTAAGCGTAGCATTGGGCACAACTAACCTTATAAAATTTGTCAACACTAGCAAATCCATCAGATGAACGACATTGAGGTTGATTTATAGTGTGGAATGTATTGTTGCTAATTGTACTTTGAGCCAATGTTAGAAGCAATAATAATAATTTTAGAGAGGGAATCATATTTAACTCGTAGGTGTTGATTTTGTGCATAGCATAGTAGTTAAGGACACTAGTTTAAATATGTAAAAAATACGAGATGATATATTTGATAAAATAAAGCCAAAAAAGTTTTAAGTATTTTTAGGTGATTGACAAAGTTTAAAAAAATTATTGTTACTAAAGTGTGGAATTAAAGGAGTCATTTCCCGCGCGTGGCATATTACTCAGTGTAGCGTTTATTAAAATCGATTTTATTAAATGCTCTATAAAATAGCTAAGACCATTGCATATCATATATACTAATATGCATGCATATATAATCTTCGTAATTTTTCTTGAGTTTTTAGCGTCTCAAACACGGGCCGTGGCTTTGTTAGTTTAAATTAAAGTTGGGGAAGGGGGACGGTTATTGAAGGATTTATTTTTGAAAAAAATATAATTTAGTTATAAATTAAAGATTTTTTGAAACTTGAGATGCAGTCTGCCTCCCCCTGACAGGCCAATAGTTTTTAGAATTCCATAGTTTTTTTAAAAATATATTATACTTTAATATAAATCAGGGGCGTAGACAAGGGGGTAGAAAAACGGATAGTTTACCCCCTTGGCCAAAAATTAATTTGTTTTATACGTTTTGGCACCAATAAAAACCAAATTTGGAAAACTACCAGACCGATTTGGCTCAAAGTTTCACAGTTTATTCCCCATACTCCGGAGCATGTTTTAAGATTTGTTCGAGCCAAATCGGTTCAGTAGTTTTCGAGGGGTCACGTTTTTTTGTTTTATACGTTTTGGCACTAATAAAACCAAATTTGGATAACTACCGATTTGGCTCAAAATTTCAGAGTTTATTCCCCATACTCCGGAGCATGTTTTAAGATTTGTTTGAGTCAAATCGGGCCAGTAGTTTTCGAAGGGTCACGTTTTTTTGTTTTATACGTTGTTTTATACATTTTGGCAATTAATAAAGACGTCATATGCTATGCAGTATAATATATGAAGCTTAAATGTTTTATGGCTGCATAAAAATTTTCTTTCATATTAAATCAGGTCAGACCCGTTACCATATGAATGAACCAGAGGAATATAAACATTAGATTCTACAAAGTATTTTATGTCATGGTTATGCGTTTATTTGGTAGAAGAAACTTAAATTACATTTAAAACTCAGTGACATTTCTTTAAGGCTTATGCTAAACTTTACCATAAATTATTTGGGTTATATCTGTACTGCGTTATGAATATTTTATGTTTTTAGTCAATTATTCATAAAGTGTAAGTCTACAGCCATTAGAAACACTTAAAAAGTGATACTGCAAAATGCAAAAATAAATGGCAAAACAACGTTTGCCGGGTTCATCTAGTCTTATATATAAAAATGAAACTATGTGTGTATGCCGCCACCAATTTTGAAAAATACCAGACCGATTTGGCTCAAAATTTCATAGTTTATTCCTGACACTCCGGAGCATGTTTTAAGATTTGTTTGAGCCAAATCGGTCCAGTAGTTTTCGAGAACAGTTTAGCGCCTGATTCTCAACTTTTTTGGAAAACTACCAATCCGATTTGGCTCAAAATTTCACAGTTTATTCTTGACACTCCGGAGCATGTTTTAAGATTGTTCGAGCCAAATGCAAATCGGTCCAGTAGTTTTCGAGTATTCGTACGCCTTGCACTGTATACGGAAATAGAACAATAGAAGTAGAACATATAGACATCAAACTTTATTTTTACTTCAATAACCGCTTTATCATCATATGCCCTAAAATTCCAACATAATTTAATACACCCGGGTAAATGGCAAAACAACGTTTGCCGGGTTCATCTAGTTAATAATATTATATTAGTAAATAGAAAAATAAGCCCTTCGGGCGTAGCTGGGGGCTTCGTCCCCAGACCCCCATCTCCTCGGGGGCTCCGCCTTATAAATAATTTATTGAAATAAAAATGTTTTTAAAAAATTGGAAAATTTCTACCCCCTTGAGAAAATCCTGGCTATGCCCCTGATATAAATTATTGTATTAATTTGAAGAAATTTTTTTTATTAAAAATTGGAAGTTTTGACTATAAAAATATGAATATTATTGCTCTTTATAATCATGTAAAATTCATAATACTAAATGAAATCAATTAACTGAACATGTGATATAAATAAGTTAAATGTAAAGATGCGATAAAAATATATAATCAACCGGCTTGATGCAGAATCTGGTAGAGTTTTTTACGATGAACGCAAATATAGTTTTTCTTTTTTCCCTATGCATCAAGTTTTTAAAAAAGTTGCTGTCAAAGTAGTTGATGAAACAGCGATTTTGGCGTTTTTCAAAAACGTAAATAACTTGCAAATTAAGTAAAAGTTTAATGTTATAGTTTGATTTATAAATATAGGGGAGAGAGGAATCAATTAAATTGTTTGATAAAATATAAACAATATAATTTTCAAATTTATAATTATTGATGTTTTTTTGAATTAACAAGGATTTAATGGATTACTCTCCCCTTTTTTTATAAATCAAATTTATTAAATTCATCCATAAAATCTCAAGTACGTGTAAAAAACTTCAAATTACTGTTTTTGGCAACTTTGACAGCAAATACTTCAAAAACTTGACGTATAGGGAAAATACATTCAAATATATTTGTGTTCACCGCGAAAAACTCTACCAAAATCGGCAAGCAGTTTGCCGGTTATGGTCTTTCTTTTAAACAGTGTAATTAATTAATTAATTAATTAATTAATTATACACATTTATTTGCATATAAAATCAATATATTTTAGGATTAGGTTAAATTTTGATTTCTTTCGCTCATAACCTTAATACCCTATGCAAAATATTAGCACTAAGTAATTAGATTACTTTGATGTTGAACGTGAATTAGGAATAAATTCCAAATATCTAGGCAATACCAATAAAATAGCGAAAATTTATTTTTATGATTCAGCACAGTTTTGGTATTTTTAATTTCGATGTTTAGCCTTAATTTAAGTGCTTTATCCATGAACCTAGCCGCCAGTAGTGTTGCAAAAATGGCTGGATTTTGTTTGGTCAACCTTTGGCTTTAGTCTCTTTGTCGACCTCTAGGCTTAGTCAAAATTTGAAAAACAGACCAGAATCCACCGTTAGTCTCAAGTTGCGTATCGGTGCATTCGACCAAAGTTTAACTCACCAAATATCTATGAATGTCTATGAATGTCTATGAATATTTAACGAAAATGCTCCTTGAGAGGGGTTTACAGAGACGAAAACGTTAGGGTTAGTGTTTTAGGTCGGGGTTTTAGGTTAGGGTTTGGGTTAGGATTAGATGCACACATTTTAATCGACAAATGCATTTTCGTAGACATTTATTTGTTATTTGCTCTTTGGTCAATTGCAACTGAATCCTTAGTTGAACCAAGGGTAGGCCAAACAATATCCAGGTCTATTTACAACACTACTAGCCAGTATTTAGATTAGAGGAATTATGGGCGTAGCCAAGGGGGCAGGGAAAGGCGATTCTCCCCCCCCCCCCGCCATTTAAATCAAAAAATTTGTTGAAATTTATTGAAATGGCTAAAATGAAAAAATGATTATTTTGTCCCTCCCTAAATCAATATTGCCCCCCCCCCTATAATTCCAATGCTGGCTACGCCCATGAAGGACGTACAAGGAGAGATTATTATTTTTAAATTCTTATAGAAGTTTACGGACGGAGGCATCTGCCCCTTCGTGCCTCCCCTGGGTTACAAATAGACTCTACCTAATTTAATAATGATTCGAGGACACTTATAGCCTTGTATAATTCATAATTTTAGTTATTAATGTGGGTTTTTAATATAATAATTTGTGTTTAGTTGTTATTTTGAAGGTACTCAAAATAATTTGAATTGTTTTAAAACATTGTAATAATTTAAAAATATATCTTAATTGCTAACTATTTTCTTTTATTTTGTGAATGTTTAAAATTATTTTTACTTATAACCTTAAATTCTTTCGATAACCTATCAAAAAATATAAGGGAACTACTTTCTATAGAAGAATGCTACAAAAAGTTTAATTTAATCAATACACATCTTTTTTCTTAAAGTGTGCATGGCTAATATTAATTTGAAATCGAAGCTGCTTTTAGAATATATTCTCGATGTTTTGACGAAAATAAAATAAATCAGATCCAATTACATCATAATTATTTATAATAATGTCATAGCCTTTTTAACCTTGCATTAATTTTTTCTTTTTGATCTAAATTTAAAATTATTATTATTTAATTAAATTAAAATAAAAAATATAGGTATAAATAGAAATATTATATATTTCAACGTAATTTCCCTCTATATGAACAATTATAATAATTTAATAGCAAAATGTTCTATTGAGTAAAAAAATTTTAATTGCATAGTCTAATCATCGTATGTCACTTTATTTGTGTATATGATGGATCCAGGTAGAATTGGAATACGATTTTTTGTAATTTCTCTACCGTCACTAGAGCCTTATCTTAGGTATAAGATATACATATTTAGGTCACAAATTTTGACGCCGCCAAAATATTAGATAGTTTGACTAAACTCTTAAAATATGATTAAAATACGAAATTAAGATTAATAGAAAAAACGTTTTGAAGCATCGTTAGTTAATAATAGTCTAGCCCCTTAAGCTATTTCCTATTTTTCAACATATATATCAAATTAATTGATAAAAGTGTGGAAAAATTGATGGCTAAAACACATCTTTTTTTCAATAATTTTGGTTAAAAAGGTTATTTCGCCCAATCTTTCTACAAGACTTAATCAAGCCCCACATGAGAGGCTCAGAAATATTACTTAAAATCATAACTCAACTATGCAACATAATCAGGAGGGGTCACTTCCCCCCAGACATAACCCCACTCCTACTTGGTGGAAAACTGTTGGCTTTCAACAAACCCGACGGCTCGATCCGTCCCATAGTCATAGGCTCAGTTTTAAGTAGATTAGTTTCTAAGCTAATCACTATCAAACTTCGTGCTTCTCTAGCATGTTCTTTCCTCCCGAACCAATTAGGTTTCGGAATTAAGGGAGGTTGTGAAGCAGCCGCCCATACGGCCCAAACCCTCTTTGAATCATCAAGCCAGACAGAACTAATGGTTAAGTTGGACTTTAAAAACGCTTTCAACAGCGTCCACAAAGCCGCATTCCTCGCACCCTTTCAAAAAACATACCCAGAATTTTACCCATTTGTTCTGAATAGTTACGGATCCCCATCATTTCTCCTCTTTGGAGACAAGGTCATTCACTCATCCAAAGGTATACAACAAGGCGATCACCTAGGCCCCGCACTTTTTTGTCTAGCTATACAAGACATCATCAAAAAACTATCTAACACCGGTAGCTTATCCTGCAATCTATGGTATATGGATGATGGATTCCTGGTTGGCCCCGCTAGCGAAATCAGCAAAATACCGTCTGTTATTAAGTCCTTTTCAGACTCTATAGGCCTCGAGTTCAACCATCTCAAATGCGAAATATACTGTAGGGATCCATCAATAGATCCCTCAACGCTCCATTTTCCCGGAGTCAGTCTAGACCTGTTCAGCCACCTTGGCGCGCCACTAGGGGACCCACATCTTCCGAGCGCTTCTTGCCTAAATTTTTAACCTTTATAGAGGCAATTAAACCCTCACTACTAAATCTTACCCCTCACCACGCCTTCTTTTTGGCAAAAAACTTCCTTTTAATCCCTAAATTAACCACGCCCTGCGTGCATCCCCCATCTTCAGGTGCCCTGAGCAACTCAACCTCATCGAACGGAGCATACAAAATTTTTTCGCAACCTGCCTCAACCTTAAATTTAGTCCCTTACAATGGCTCCAGGCATCCCTTCCCTCTAAAACTAAAGGAATCGGGATTAGATCCCCACGACAGATTGCACTACCGGGATTTATTTCATCTCGCATGAGTACCGACTGTCTAATCTCAGGGATCACACCCCTCCCAGACCCGCACCTTCAAGAGGCTCTTAACATGTGGGATGCGGACAAGCACGAGTCGGCCGAACGACCACTTGGAGTGACTCAAAAGGAATGGGACCTTCCCCTAATAGCACGTTCCGTATCTTTCCTCTCCTCGAACGAACTATGCCAGGGAAAACTCCTTTTCAATTGGGCCTCCTCCAACAGCGGTTACGAATGGCTCGAAGCAAGCCCAAGCAGGATTTGGGTCTTCATATGTCTGGGGAAGAGTTACGCATCGCCATAGGCCTCCGCCGTGACTGCGACATCGTTTCCCCATATATGTGCGAGCTCTGCAAACAGCTGGTCGTGCGAGCTCTGCAAACAGCTGGTCCAACCAATGGACACCATCCTCTTCACTGCAAGGACAGCAAAGGCCGCAACCCCAGACATGCTGGAATTAAAAAAATCATAGGTCAGTACCTTCGAAAAGCCGGTTATCCCATACTCTAGAGCCTATCGGCCTCAGTACGACCGACGGGAAAAGACCAGACGGGCTAACGCTCATACCTTGGTCCCGCGGTCTAAATCTCACATGGGATTTTACTACGGTTGACATCTTCGCCCCCTCAAACTCTTCCCCCGACCTTATAATCAAGGCAGAAAGGAAAAAGGCCGAAAAATATTCCACTCTCACCAATACAGTTTTCATCCCCGTGGTGGCTTCCACTATTGGCAACCTAAATTCAGAGGCTCTCGCTTTCCTCAACCAAATCGGGAAAGCGATGACGAATTCTTCTTTAGAACCTAAGGAATTCTTCTACATTAGGCAAAAGATCAGTCACGATTTCCATACACGGATCAATGCCATCTAATTAGTTTTTAACGCGTTTTATTTTGTAGTATTTTATTTACCATTGTATTTTACCCATGTGATACTTTTTTATATATATTAAAATAAAAACTGATCAAATATAATTTATTTAGCTTTAAATGTGTTTTATCGGATTATTAATAACTCTTTAAATACGTGTAAAATTAAAATTTCAAGGAAGATAATATAGGAATACGATAATGAAAAATAAATGGGGAATCAATTATTTGTGTTCATATAATAAATAAGTTAAATTGGGTTAATATTTTGTTTTTGATATTTTACTTCATTATATGTATACAAATTTATTGAATTTAAAAAAATTATTTTCTAAATCCGAGATAAAAATTAAAAAAATAGGAATATTCATACTTCATAACATTACTTTTAAGCATTTATATCACAATATATAAAGTTTCAATCACTCTTAAAAGAGAGAACCTTCACATTTTCATCACAAAAACTTTTGGTAATCTTACATTTATTAATACCTTAATTTTAACAGAAAAATTAATTATTTAATTTATTCCAATATGATTTGTCTTTAAAGCTTGGATTTGTCATTTTCGTGCTAAGTAATTGCTCTTTTTTCCTCTCTCCTCATATCTCCCTCCCTCTTATTACTAATCTCCTGTCAAAAAATATTCTGAGAGATTTTGTGGATTTTTTTCACTAACACTTGATCTTATCTCTATTTGTATCAGGCGACACATTTTCAAAAAGTGTGAAGTTTAATCTACACAATCTAGCCTTCTTTCAGTTTATAAAAAGCTATAAAAAATTATTATAAGCATCTAAGTGTTGTAAAAACGGCTGGGTTAAATATGGTTGACTTTTGGTTTTAGTCGACTAAACATAGACAGGCCAAAGGTTTTTTGGTCAGTTTTGGTTATTGGTCTGTTCTAGGTTTAGTCCAAAATTTGAGCGTAGCCAAGAGGGGGGGGGCAGAGAGGGGGGGTTGCTTCCCTCTAAATCCAATAATTTGTACAAATTCATTAAAATTATGGCTAAAATTTAAAAAAATAAACGTTTTGCCCCTCCTTAAATTATTATTGCCCCCTCTAATTCGCTGGCTACGCCCATGACCGTATGTCATCGTTGAACCAAAGATCGACAGCACAAAACCCAGCCGTTTTTACAAAACACTAGCATGTAGGAGTATTTCTAGTTTACATTACTTTCAAGACACGAAATATTAAATAATAATTTGTAGTATGTGAAAAGGTGCCCTTTCACAAATTGATCATGAATTTTATGAAGTGCCTTCGGGCAAATTTTTATCATGATTTTGCTTTTCCTACTAAACGTTCTAATTGGACTACAATAAAAATTGCTTAAAAACCTCGTCCAAAATTACAAAATAGTGATTGAATTTAAGGAACATATTAGAAATAGATGATGTAATTGCCAATACAAATAACAAAATAGAGAAAACATCGCGTAAAATAGTTTTTTAAGAGAGTGATTAATTATTATTTTTCAATTTCAATCTACTAAACAAAGACTTTTTCTCATTCACCCAGTTATCAAAAGCCCATAAGGAATATTTGTTTATATTACCTTCCTTATAAAATGCGTCGCTTAAAAATGTATATTTAGGTCTTTGCCATTGTTGTTTTATAAAATTTAAAAAATAAAATGGTGCCCGCTCACAAAAATTATGAATTTTAATAAAGGAAATCTTAATAAAAGCTATGTTAAAATAAAAGGATTTTTCCGAAAGGAGCTAGGAGGGGCAACAACCCCCCCCCCCCGCGTGAATAAGAAAACTATGGTATTCCAAAATTTTGTTACATTTCAATTTAAATCCTTCATCCATGCAACAGCGTATGAGTTCATCTTTATATTAGAAATAAAAATTATAGATGGGGTAACAAGGATTTTTTTTTGATTTTTTTGAATTAAATAAGCAATAACGAAAGGAAAAAATTTAAAAGGAAGTGAGCATTATACGCTTAATTAGGTATATCAAAATTATTATATTCATTTCCTACCGTAAAATTTTTTAATCAATATTTTATTTAATTAAGATTATGGCGCCTTTTTTTAAGCATCAAGTTATTTATTATTAATTTCGTTTTGGAAATTATAACCCGTTTAGTAGCTTAGCGGGGATATTAATAATAAGGTACCATAATTTAAAAAATCAATCACTTTTTTTGAGAAAAATGATCAATCGATACTAATTTTCAGTGGATAAAATATGTTTCCAACTTTACATAAATTAAATGTTAAGAAATTTTGAATCACATATATAATTTATCGTTACATAATTGGCCTTAATAAAGTAAACAAAATGAATGTAGCAAAATTTTTCATATAATAACAAAAACAATTAAATAAATGTTTTATAATTATATAAAAATTAAGAAATTTAAAAACAAAACTAGCGATTAATTTAATGAAATATGTTATAAGGTTTCATATTTATCAATATTTATTAATAAATAAATACCTTCAACTTAATTAAATATCTATTTAGTTATAATAATTTTGAATTTTGTCCAACATCTATATTAATGCAATTTTATAAAGTTAAAGATACCTATATAGATATATTGTACTTAAATTAATATTCCTTTTAAAAATATTAAGTATAATAAAATTAATATACCCTGAGAGAATATTTTTGATGAAATTGTAACCTTAATTAGGTAGGGAAAATATAATTAAGGAGTCAATATGGTTCTTGATCAAATTAATCCGAATATCCGAATGCGTATATTTTTCTTTGCCAAATAGTTTCTCAAAACAAGACTGTTTTATCAGATCCGCTTGTTAATAGTTTGTCCAAATGGTGTGTTATCTTAACACAAAAATCAGAGAATGCCTATATCATTTTTTACATCATCGGGAGAAAGAAATATCTATGTAATTTGCCAATACTTATCCCGGGATAAAACTAATTGCAAAATCTTATTATTTTTGCTAACAGTCATCACATTTTGCATTCTAAAATCAATAAATTAATTTGGAAATTTTTTAATTGATTCTATTGACTTGTTTGATTTTTAATTAAAATATTAAATATAAAGGAGACCGGGGATTAAAAAGCCATAAAAAATTAAATCACATTTTTCAAAAAATCTAAAAAATTTTTTGTAATTTTTATAATGCAATAAATTTTTATAGTCTATTTCTACAGCTTATAGTTTTTTCAAAATTGAGTTTTTTTTATGAAGTTGGATATAATTTAATCATATACATTCATGGGCGTAGCCAGGGGTGGAGGGCCCCCCCCCTAAATGACGAAAAATCTTTTATGCAAAAACCCTTAAAAATTAACAAAATTTATGTTTTGCCCCTCCCTAATGGAACATTTAAACGTTTTGCCTCACCCCCCCCCCCTAACCAATGTTTATATCAAATGGTTTGTTTGCTTAAAATTAATTTAGGCCGGGCTCGGGCCCCGGGTCGAGCTTCTCCATCAGATCCAGTCTGAGCTTGTGGCCTGCTTATTTATAAATTTGGCCCAAACAGGCCCGAGAGTCCCACTTCGAGGACGATATGTATAGGGCAGTCTATTAGCCTGAGCATGGGCTTAGCCAAAGGGCACTGCCCCCCCCCCCCTGAATTACGAAAAAAAAATTTTAATGCATAAACTTTGAAAAATTAAAAAAATTTATGTTTTGCCCCCCCCCCCTCTAATTAAACTTTTGAACATTTTGCCCCCCCCTCCCCCCTAATCCAACCTGGCTACGCTCATCCCATGCTTATGACTCATATAATAAATAATTGTTTTTATGATTAATAGAATTAGTGGATGAACATAATAATTGCTATGTTTTGCTTAATGGTTTTAACCTTGAAAATTATCATGAAAACCCAATTAAATATTGTGCCAAAAATAGAACTCAAATATACCCTTGTACCTATTTAATATAGCTAATTTAATTATTATTTCTTAAATTTTAATTGCTATGCAATTTATGGGCTCGTTTTTGGTTGTCCGTTGTCCGTCGTCCGTCGTCCACCAAGTTATTGGCGCCAGCTTTGTGACCTGGATATCCCAGGTTCAAGCCAGGGAGGGGATGATTTTTTTTTTAAATTTTTTTAAATTAAATTAATTTTTTGTTCTTGTTAGTACCATTGATAATATGAATTTTTGACCGTCCGCTGGCTAATGACCAATAAAAAAAATGACCATTGGCCAAATAAATCGAAATTTTTAATTGCTATATGCAATTTATGGTAATTTTTCGTCTTTGAATATATGCCCTTTTCTACAAGGGCCTACGCCTCTACTGATATAGGTCCCTGTGCCCCTTACCAAAGCCTATGCCTTTACTAATATGGGTCCCTGTGCCCCTTACCAAACCCTATGCCTTTACTAATGTGGGTTCGAATCCCGGAGAGGGCAAAATTTTTATTTATTTTTTAAATTAAATTAATATATTGTTCTTGTTAATACCCTTGATAATATGTTTTTAACCGTGCCCTGACTACTGACCAATGGAAAAAAATGACCATTGGCCAAATTGTGAATCGAAATTTTTTTTCCGTTTTTTTTGAGCCTTCTGATTGTTCATGTTAATACCATTGATAATATGACTTTTTGGCCGTCCGCTGGCTGCTGACCAATGGAAAAAAATGACCATTGGCCAAAGTGAGCATCAAAAAATTTTTTCGTTTTTTTGGCTATCATTGACTTATAGAGTATCTGTTGGTACTGACCAATGGAAAAAAATGACCATTGGCCAAATTTTATATATAACCTAAAAATTTATTATAGACTAACTTAGTAACTATTGATAATTAAGATGTATTTTAAAACAAAGATAAATTAATTACTATGCAATTTATGGGCTCGATTTTGTTGTCCGTTCGATAATGTCTGATGCTATCAAGTTATATTCACCAGCTTCCTGACGTGGAGGTTCGTGTTCAATACCCGGAGAAGCCAAATTTTTTAATTAAATAGAAAAATTTCTTCCCACCTTTCTCGCCCATATTTTTTAATTAGATGTAAAATTTGTAAAAACATTTTGCATATAATGCCCATAAATTGCATAGCAAATATGCTTCATTTATACGGAGTAGAGATGAGTCGTCCCCCTTCCCTTCCCTTCCCTTCCCTTCCCTTCCCTTCCCTTCCCTTCCCTTCCCTTCCCTTCCCCCCTCACCCTTCCCACGAGGGCCGAAGGCCCGAGTTTATTATTTATCATTAATATAGGCTTTGTCTTAGGGTCCTAGCTTAACTTAAATAATAATTATATTGTAATCATTTAAAAATATATACCTACATACATTTTAGGAGAAATAATTTATTTACACAACATAAAACAGTTGCGTTACAAGAAATTTTTTTCTTTTCCACATGTAATACATAACATAGCTTATGCCTAATCTTAAAAATTGTTTTTTTAGATTTAAGTTTTAATTTAATGTAGTTGTTGTTAAATTAAAAATTTAAACTCACCATTGAATAAACTAATCTTTATATTTAATATCTTATACCTTATCTTATCTAGTATGTTTAAGTTGTGATATTGTTGTTACATTTTTGATATTATTTATAACGTTTTCAAAGTATACTTTTTATTGACAAAAATGTGAAAAACTTGTCTTTATCCAATATTACAAAAGGCCATTATTACGGATATAAGACAGAGGATAATATACCATGAATATTCATTTCTTATTTGTTGGAAGCAAATGTTTAACTTAAGTTTCTTCATATTGGCATACATTACTTGCTTTTATATTAAAAAAACGTTATATACCTACATGTCATTTTGATTTTTTCTATTTTAATTTATACTTTAAACGATTTAATTATAAAGCATTTAATTTAGATTTATTACAAATATTAAAATTGTAAAACATAATCTTTAATATGAGGAAAATTGAAGCTAGGTTTATAGAAAGCATGGGCGTAGCCAGGTTTTGGATTAGGGGGGAGGGCGAAACGGTTAAAAGTTAAATTAGGGAGGGGCAAAACATAAATTTTTTTAATTTTTAAGGGTTTTTGCATGGAAATTTTTTTTTTTCGTTATTCAGGGGGGGCCGCCCCCCTGCCCGCCCCTGGCTACGCCTTGATATGAAGAGTGTTTTTTTTATCTTTAGCATAAACATTACATATAAAAGAGTAAACTTGGAGTTTGCCATTGTTATATCAATACATTAAAGTAAATAATTTTATAATACGTACTGCTTTATAGAAGTAGGGGAATTCCCTATAGATTTGTGTCCAAAATATTTAAAGTCCAGCCAATCGAGCATCTAGGATATTATGTTAATTCAATATTTAATTTGTCAAAGTAAAATGTCACAAAAACTATTTTTGAGATTTAGCATTTAATCGACCTTGTGCTATAGAACGGATTAAATGAAATATATACTTTTCAACTTATTTTTTTATTTCAAGGTCAAATTTGCATTTTATACTTACTTAATTTCAAAGTTTTTTTTAAATATTTCTAATTTAAATTTGAAGCAGAATTGTTTTATTAGACTTTACTTTATATTGGGGTCAAGTAGACCCCAACTTTTTTAACTTAAATTAACACGACCCCTTAATATATTTATTAATTCTTATTATAATGCTTTTCGTTGCTTCTTTATAAACTGAGATCAAACGAAGCGAAATGATTTAGAGCAGACGCGTAGCCAATATTTTCTCAAGGGGGTGGATTTAAAAAAATAAAAACACATTAAAAATAATATAAATTTAAATTATGTGTATGAAATATAAAACGTTGTAAGAAATGTTTTTCTTTTGCCCAGCTATAGTATGTCAAGAATTTCATTTGAAACGGGACAATGGCGTACGCAGGATTGCCTGAATCTAACCCGAAACCCTCCTTGCCTACCCCACTGAGGTGGGATCTATTTCTCTATGAATTTTTAAGAATTTCGACCGATATCGTTATAAAGGCTTGTCTATCGGATTTGGCTGCGCCGCAAAAATAGTCGTACAGGTTATAGCATAGCCGTATCTTAACTTCGAATTCACAGCAGATTTACATTTCAGACTCATAACATAACAGCGATTTTGTAAGATGCAAAATTTTCCTAAGCCTAAATGTTGTATGTTTTAAATTTTTAAGTTATCAACAAAGTTTGGATTTAATCTCAAGAGTTAAAATAAATAAATAAAACTGATTTAACTATCAAAGAACAAAATATTTATAATATCATCTTAGTTTGACGCATGAAATTGAATCGGTTATTTAGACAAAGATAAATTCGCCCAATTTGAATATGAATCCGATATTAAGATAAACCCTAATTCATTAAATTTTTTGGTTATTTGAAGAAGAGAGTCTCCCTATTTGGCGACGCCCCTGATTATTATAATATAATATATTGGTGAAATAAAGATTGTATATTTAAAAAAAGTTGTTTCTTAAAAAATTAAAAAGTATCATACTATAATAAACTACAATCTATGTTTTTCGTAATCATTTCACTTGCAAAGCGTTAACGACTGTCTAGTAAGGCATTTTGAAATCGGAATTATCAAATCATTTCGATGTGTCCTAAAATGGGATAATTAAATTGTAATTTTACCTCATAAATAAATAATGAAAGTTTACTAGTTTTTCACTTTATAATTGAGATGTAATTCCAATTTTT
This sequence comes from Gordius sp. MW1, assembly GCA_964036665.1. NCBI lineage: Eukaryota > Metazoa > Nematomorpha > Gordioida > Gordea > Gordiidae > Gordius > Gordius sp. MW1. The sequence goes on from OZ038532.1 coordinate 2,191,415, forward strand.
CACAACATGAATAAACAATTACGCCTCCGTTCCACAATTATATACTCATTTGCAGCAATTTGTTTTGCCAATAACATATACAATGGCATTATAATTTACCATGTAATTAACTTTTGATGGCCTATGCGCACCTTAGCTTGACATAAATGTAATTAAAGTTGTCATGGTGTTCATTTTAACAAGAAAATATCAATAACCATGGGCGTAGCTCGGGGAGGCAGGGAGGGGCGGCTGCCCCCCTCCAAATTCATAAATTCTTTAAAACTTCATATAATTATAGGTGAAATTTCAAAAAAATGTCGTTTTGCCCCTCTAGCTCCAAACCTGGCTCCATTGTCAATAACCCAATACTATAAATAAATAATTGTTAATTTAAGCTTGAAATTTAAGAAAAATTTTATAAACGCGCTGGGGCAATTATTGCTTATATAAAAATTTTTTAATTTATAGTTGCTTTTATAAATTGCTAATTTGCTCTTATATTATAAAAGAGCGTACAATATAAACTAAAAACATAAATACCTTTTTTTACTTAATTACAAGTTTATATTAATATATATAGTGAGTGGGAAAATACATTGTTATTCATAATTCTATTCAACAATTTTTTAAAATTTGGCCTATATTCCTAGTCAAAACGTCACATATCATCTAAAAACATTATCATTTTTTCTAATATAATTTATACAATTTCAACCACCACATTATCTCTTTATTTTTGATATTGTTAGCAGGCTTAATATTAAGACTTATCTAAATCCATTTCATAGCTTAAAAATAAAAGTAGCTCCAAAATTGAACGTCATTTTAAGATTTAACAAAAAGCAGACACATTTATATATTTTTTCTAATTATAATTAATCTAATTGCAAAGTCTTTGAACTTTTTTTTACCCTCTCCCAATTTGTTAAAACGGGTGATTTTTGTTTGGTCGACCTTTGGTTTGACTAACGACTCTAGTCTTTATCAAATTTCGACTAAGCCTAGAATCTTCTTCTTCTTTATCAGTTATTTGGTCCCACATTCATGGGGTTTGTTTTGATAAGCTTTCCATCTTGACCGGGTGAGTGCCATGTCTTGACTAATCTCTTTAGTTTTCATAACTTTATCGACTTGCCCTTTCCACGTGACACAGGGTCGTCCTCTTCCTCTCTTCCCCGGTACCTCCATGTCCAGTACTTTTCGACTTACGTCATCCGTCTTCTTAGTATATGCCCATACCACCTTAGCCGATTTTCGATAATCATGTCCGCCATAGGTTGAATACCCATTCTTGTCATGAGAAAGTCACTTGTCATATGGTCGAGCTTAGTATACTCCAAGCTCCACCGTATCTTCTCATCTCTGCGGTTTGTAATAGCTTTCTTCCGTGATGTTTAATGCCCATGTGTCACTTCCATAGAGTAACACCGGTCTTACGATGGATTTGTTAGCTTTGCTCTTCAACCATATTGGCATTTTCTTGTCGCATACACCGGATATACTTCGCCATTTAAGCCATCCTTTTTGGATCCGGGCAATGACTCTGTTGCGCAACCTCCCTCTTGATGTAACATCGAGCCGAGGTTATGAATCTGTCTACTTTTGGGTACTTTAGATGGTCATCCAGCGATGGGGTGCCTGTAACGTTCATTTCCATGTATACCGTTTTTCGATCGTTGACCTTTAAACCATATCCAGCTAAGGGCTTTGACCAAATACTTTTTCCCTTGTTTCCTCGCATAGTACTATATCATCGGCATATAGCATACACCATGGCGATGGCTTTTGAATGTTTCTCGTTATCGTGTCTATAATTATATTAAATAATAAGGGACTTAAAGCAGAGCCTTGAGGTAATCCAATTTTAACCCGAAAAGGTTTAGAGTCTCCAACTGTCGTTCACGCAAGAGTTTGAGACTTCATAAATATTTTTCATAAGTCGTATATATGCGTCAGGGATGTTTTTCCTCAAGCACCACCATATTAAATCGCGGGGGACCGTGTCATAAGCTTTCTCCAAGTCGATAAAAACCATATGTAGGTCTTTCCTCTTTTCACCATACTTATTTATCATTTGTCTTAGTGCGAAGATTGGGTCGATTGTGGATTTGCCGGCCACAAATCTGAATTGATTAGACGATATTTCCACCTCGTTTTTCAGCCTTGTTACTAAGATCCTTTACATAAGCTTCAAGGAGTGGCAAGTTAGCTTGATACCTCTGTAATTGCCACAGTCCTGAGGGTCTCCTTTGCCTTTAAATAAGGGTATAATCGTGCTTGATCTCTATTGATTAGGAATTCGCTCTTCTACCAATATCTTGTTAAGGAGGTTCGTCATGGTGATGACTCCTTCTTCACGACATCCGAGCAATACTTTCATAGGTATTCCATCTGGGCCATCTGCTATTCATTTTTATATGTGAATAATTTTATAATATAATTATTACATATTTGTATTAATAGCATTCTTAAATATTACAAAAAATTAGGCTTAGAATGAGTTCTGATGGACTAGTAAATATTACTAGAGCATATTTAAATTTCGCATTTACTCATCCTGCATGATGCGGTAATTATGAAGTGGTCAATCAGTTTGAATAATTATACAAGTTAAGCTGGTGGCTCGAGATTTTTGAGCACCCGCCTAACGATTTCAAAGGTACAATAGATTATTTAATGACACCGTAATAGAATAAATCTTAAATCATGAGTTTTCTAGAATTTTATGCTTCAACTAATAGTATACCTCCCAAATTTTTGAACCTTAATAAGACATTATATGAATACATAGTTTTGTCATACGCATTATTTTTCAATTATAAGCTGGGTTGGCAAGTGCATTTAAATTTACTAAAATTCCTATAATTGGGCAATATAAAATAAATACACGAACCTATTCTGTAATCGATAAAATATTAAATGGTAAAGTTAATTAGAATTCGAAGATTATAATGATTTTTGTCATAAATTAAAATACGTGCACTATAATTTAAATTTTAACCCCTATGTTCTGAATCCTAAAATAAGATTATTGTTGTTTTCACCACGTTTTAATATGTGCAACTCGAAATCAATTCGGTAAATAATAATATTAATTAAAAGTCACTCGCACTTTGTGGTTTATAACCTTATATTAAAATGCACTATGGGCTATAATTGATGATGGTAATATCAATGGACTTAAACCTTTGCCTTAAATTTGTTAAGGTCTACATTGAAGCTTTAGCTAGGGTAAATCAAGGGTCTTAATATTCTCAATTAAATTAAGTCAACTATAGACGAACTTATAATTTTCTAAGTCTATTTATAGTTGACAGACACAGTGAATTTGATACAAATGTTATAATGACTAGAGCGATAAAATTTAATTTTCTATACTTTAAATTTATTTATAGTTTTTTTAGTATGCACTCTCCTTGGAAAATGTTATTTTTATGAATTTGTTCATATCTTTATATTGTCAATGAGATTGTCCCGCTAAATCTTTTATTAAAGCTTTTCAAAAAAATAAAAGCTTGCCATCCGGATTTTTTAACACTTATTTAATATTTTTAATAAAACCGGAAATTTTTATTCCGTGTATATTTTTTTAAAGTCGGGACGAGACCGAAATTTTGTTTTAAAGACCGAGACGAGGCGAGATCGAAACAGTAGTAAATTGACAACTATTGTGATAAATTAAAACAAAAATTTTAGGTAAATAAAAATCGGAAGAAGAAATAGAGTTGTTATAGCGCTGACAAATTAATTGTGTTTAGAATCCATTTATTATTTTATTTAAGATATTACAGAAATAATTAGCTATACTAAAATGGCTTGTAAAAAACTTCGCCTTAAATGGACCATTAATAAGACAGAACATTTTTTTAGCATTTTGATAATGGCCAAAAGTTACGATTTAAATAAAATTTTTATATAATATTAAATATTTTAGTTCATTATCTATAAATTTTTGAAAGTATTCATTATAACATAAGCTCGATGTGAGCTAGTCAGCTGAGTCTCTCTTACTCTATAAAGGTGCATAAAAGACGTATGACACCAGATTAAAATTTCAATACAATTTGTATCCTTAAAAATATAAATAGGTTAGAACCTTTACAATTTTATTCTCAAAATTAGTGCAAAAAATTAATTATAAAAGAAGTTAATTTAATTGTGCAACTGCAAGTGTTTCAAATCGCTTAAATGATAAATTTCTTTTAATTAAAGGCCCAATTTTTTCATTTAGTGATTTGGACCGTATTTGCCTACTTTTTTATTCTAATTTATGATAATAAATTGAGCAGCTAATTTGTAAAAGGCCTTTACCTTAGCGCGCTCCTGCATTATCCCCATTGTGCATACCTTACTATAATTTTTTGTTTATATAGTTATTCTTGCATCCCCGCTATAAAATTTTGATGATCTTTTATTATCTCATTCTATTCCTTTTTATATCTTTCCCAATAATAAGAGTAAATTTCAAACATATTACTATGTACATAAAGCTACTCATCATCAAAATTGTATGACGGAATTATAAATAAAAACAATAATTCCAGCTAATAATCAAAAAATATTTGAGTAGAGTTAGGCAATTTCAAACCTCATATCGCTCATTTATATTCCTAGTGTGCTAAATATTTGTTCTCATGCTTATTATTATTTAAAACCTTAAAAATGAGTTGTGCTAAGTTATTAAGTTCTTTTGTTCACCAGTTGAGAGTAAGTGTAACTTAAAAGATGCATATATATCTGCTTAGGTATTTGGAAATCCAATTCGTTGTTATGCTGTCGCCGCTCAAGCTCCTGTTGGCAAAAAGGTATTTGTGCGAAATAAACCGCATATAAATATTGGCACTATTGGTCATGTTGACCATGGAAAGACGACATTATCGGCAGCTATAACTAAAGGTAATCTTATATTTATTAAAATTTTTATATGTATTCTAGTTTTGGCGAAAAAAAACCTAGCCCAGGCTAAAAGATATGATGAGATAGACAAAGCTCCAGAAGAAAAACTTAGAGGAATAACAATTAATGCAGCTCATTTTGATTATTATACAGACAGTAGACATTATGCTCACACAGATTGCCCTGGTCATTTAGATTATATTAAAGTGATTCAATAATAATTAATCCTTTTAATTTTACATTAATCACCATTAGATTGTTGTTATTGTTATATTAAATTGCCACTTACATTTTTATTAATTTATTTGTCTCAAAATACAACTTGGTTTGCAGAATATGATCACTGGTGCAGCACAAATGGATGGAGCTATATTAGTAGTTGCAGCAACTGATGGCACTATGCCTCAAACAAGAGAACATCTTTTATTAGCCAAACAAGTATGTTCCCTTAAATAAATTAATATATATATGATTTCACTTTAGATTGGAATCAATAATGTTGTGGTCTATATCAATAAGGCTGATTCTGCTGACCAGGAGATGTTAGACTTGGTATTTTATATTCTTTTGGCTTCTAATAATTTATTATTACTTCATGACTAGTAATTTTTAAAGTTTATGTAGTTGAAAAATATTATATATAATTAATCAAATCTAAAATGCTGATTATAACATGTTATATAAATTAATGATATATTATATTTGGTTTACTGGTTAAAAGTGCATTTACATTACTTTTAAAAGGTGGAAATGGAAATCAGGGAACTTTTGAATCAGTTTGGATTTGATGGTGATAATGCCCCTGTTATTTGTGGTTCAGCCCTTTATGCCATGGAGGTTTAAATTTTTTGTATTAAAAACATTTTAAAACATTGATTTCTAAAGTGGGCAATATAATATCTCCAAGGGTGTGACATGCTAATTTTTTTTTTAATTTAACATTTTGTGTGCTATTAACAAGTTTTTAAAGTGTTATAAATGTCATTACAAGAGGGTGATATTTATATGAATATTATTATAATTTTAGAGTAAAATGTTTACTGAATTTTGCATAACTAAATTATCACAAATTGTTGTAAAGAGATCAATTATAACGGCTTATATAATAAATTTTAAATGTTTAAAAGACAGTTTATTAAAGGGTTTAAATCAGTTTTCCAGACTTTCGTGTCATTTAAATGGCGATCTATGCAAATTAACTATAGATACCCCGATTAAAGATTAATTTATGGAACTAAAAATAAAACATCACAATAGATCAAAAGATGGATATTATTATTTTTTGTCTACAAATATGTATTCCTTTAGATCCTTTTCCATAGATTGCTAGGGTTTTAGCTGAGTTAGGAAGCAATAACAGAAATTCATTGAATATTGTATCACACATTAAGCAATTTAGGTTAAAACTTGCAAATTCAATGCAAAAACTTGCACCTAAACATCAGGCACTTACATTTTGCTAATGCTATATTTGTATTTATGGCAATTTAATTTAACAATTTTTTGTGTGATCAATATTAAATAAAATGATTAAGGATTAGTTGCTTTAAAATTTATATTATTAATATTTTTGAAGGGTAGTTTATTTTTGTCAATAAGGGTGGGGAGGGGGGGGGCAATGACTGAAAAAGTTTGGGAACTACTGCTTTATAAAACTGAAAACACTGCAATATGTCATATTGTTATGAATAGTACCAACTTATGAATCTTACATTTTGATTAAATTCATAACTTATGGCATTTGATAGGACAAAGACCCAGCCATTGGTGAGCAATCGATATTAAAATTGCTGGATGCGATGGACAAATATGTCCCAGTTCCCGAGCGAGTTTTGGATAAACCCTTCATGTTACCCATAGAACAAGTTTTTTCCATCCCAGGTTACATAAATTTGATGTTGTTGATTTGATTTTATTCCAATTTAAATGATGAGAAAGTGCCCTTGATTGGTTTTTGTTTTAAACATAAACTGACTTACATGATATGCCTCAAGGCACCAGGGGCCATCTGATTTAGTATTAATACTTTTTTCCTTTATTTTTATATTTTTTATGCATTTTACTTGATTAGTTATTAGAAAAAATATACTGACAAATGTAATATAACTATGAAATTTTGTTACTTCTAAGTTAATATTTTTTTGCAAATTTAAAATATGGATGTTTTATCAAATTAGATTGAAAAATCAATTGGTCTGCAGTCTGGGTTGTTTTTTTCTTAACATATTCCACGTTTTATTCGTTTTTTGAGTAACTCACCAATGATTAGAATAAGATTTAATACCAACTTTTATAAAGCCTTTCGCATATTCATTCATAGACAGTGCAATATTGCCTTTTGATTTTTGTCACTAAACAGGAGGTATCTTCAAGAACATATATCTGTTGTCCAAACTTGCCTCCATTATAGTTTTACACGTTTTTTAGGTTTTTTTTTAATAATTTTATTGATATATATCTAAACATAATATTAACACTTCGTAGGTTGGGTCAAAAAGGTTAACACGGATGGTATTTGGGGTTATAATCACCCCAAACTTTAAATAGCTATAACTTAGATGTTTTATTATATAAACTTGTCAAAATTTGCAATAATAATATTTCAACTCTTATACGTTCATTAATATATTAATTTGGCTATATAATCAAGTGGTTTAAATTTTATACTTTTAATTAGAGCAACCCCCAAAAATTTTACAGCATTTTTAAACGGCTTGGGGTCATTATTACCCCACCCGACCTACGAAGTGTTAAATGGTACAATTATATTATAATGATATTTAAAAAACATTATATGAGTAAGTCTTCATCTTCCTCTTTTAAAAGAGGCCAGGAATCCAAAAAAGATTTGAAATTAAATTTTGCAATTAAGATGGCTATTGATTGTTTCAATAGAAATGCGGGGGAATATTCAGAGGGAGAGGATTGCCTGCCTATTTCTTTGAAAAAAGCCAACGCCATTTTTCCATAGGATCCTGAACAGGGGGAAACTATTGGGATAAAAAAACTAGAGTCCAAGAGGGCCTTGTATTTTTGGAGCTTGCGTTCTTCAGCGAGGGCCATGGGGTCATAATTAAGAATAGAGGTGGCAAAAATGTAAATTCTTTAACTTTCGCTCATCTAAGGCTTTCCACTATGATATTGGTAAATGCTGAAGTAGCTCTAGCCTTTACAGATTATCTTATTTTTAATTGCTATGCAATAAATGGGCTCATTTTTAAAGGTCCATCCTGTCTTGTCCGTCCTGTCCAACTTGTAGGTTTATAATGGAAAACTACAAAATTGTGGTAGCCACCCTTGCTTTTAACGAAAATTAATGATCGCAGTTTGAATGTAATTATTTCGGCTCCTACAATCCATTTTTCATTTTATGCTCAACCCTAACCCGGCCCCACATTTGCGTATATCTCCATCGTTTATCCTTTTTAAACATCTAATAATTTTGATAACCATATATTTGTAATAGGTAGAGGCACAGTGTTAACTGGTCGTCTCGAGAGGGGTACCCTATCTAAAGGAATGGAAGCTGAAATCGTAGGATCGGCCAAACCCATTAAAACAACTATTACAGGTCAGATTTATATTTATGAAGAATTTTGGTTTTTCAACATTTTCATTTGTGAGGTAGAGGATACAATAGTTTTTACATTAATTTTTGTCACATTAAAAGTCATTATACCAAGAGCACACTCTTTACCAGCAGCCCTGTGCTTGGTGACTAGAACCAAAGGTCGGCCAAACAAAACCCAGCCATGTTTACAACACTACCATTAATGCTACTAGGCTTGTTTTGTAAAACGGCTGTATACAGGGGCGTAGCCAGCATTGAAATTAGGGGGGGGGGCAATAATGATTTAGGAAGGGGCAAAATGATCATTTTTTGGGAAATTTTAGCCATAGTTTTAATAAATTTCTACAAATTTTTGGATTTAGAGGGGGGCAGCTGCCCCCCTCTCGCTATGCCCATGGGTGTATACATCTATATTTATGCAGGAGTTGAAACATTTTTGCAAACCCTTGACAAAGCCGAAGCCGGAGATCAAATAGGCTTACTGGTGCGTGGAATAAAGAGGGAAGACGTAAAGAGGGGTTGGGTCGTGGCTAAACCTAAGACCGTTCAACCCAATAAACGCTTTAAAGCTCAAGTAATGATAATTTAATAATAATTTAAGTGAGATAAGCATATAGTCTTCTAAAAGTACTTTTTTTAAAATTACAATGTAACCCGAAGTCCCCTTGCTAAATGATTTAATAGTTAATATTAGATCGAAAAATATATTAAACGCGGCAGTAATGCTACTTTAATTTAGTTTTCCTTTGGCATTTTTAAGCGATTCATTGTCAAAAATGCATAAAATTTGCGAAATCATTTTTTTTTCTACCTCACCATAATTTTTTTATTTCCAATAACCTTGCATAAAAATTTTCAATATCTCTGCAAATTTTTAACGTTATATGTATACGTCTAATTTGATTAAATTGTAGCAAGATAAATTGTATTCTTACTTCTTTACTCATCATATTTATGTCTGTTAAAAATTGATAATTATTAGCAATAGATTTTTTAATATATTTAGAGAGCAAATAAAAATTCAAAACTAAAAGCTGCCTAAAATTTTCAATTGGAAAGAGAGTTCGGACTGAGCTCTGGATGAATAGCTATTTTACGAGGCTTTATGTATATGTCTTTTAAAAATTGTTAAACACTTTTATTCCGACGTTAAAATATGTAATAAATTATAAAAGAAATACGATAGGTTTCTTGGTATAATGCACACGTCTTTTTAAAATCAGGTCTATCCAAAAATATTGAGCCACGCCTTTGGTCGAATAAATAATTTTTAAATTTTTCCGCTTCGTCTTAGATATACTTTTTGAAGAAGGAGGAAGGAGGGCGAGATAAACCAGTGTTAAATCATCACAGGCCCATGCTGTTTTGCATGACTTGGAATTGTACGGGAGATTTGGACATTGGAACCGACAAGGTATAATAGTGTCGTCAAAAAATTTCTTTTCATTTAACACAACCTGATTTATCCATGTTTTTTGCAGCGAATTTTTAAGATTTTTACGCCTTCCCTTAGATCTCGCAGGTTTTAGTGGGAATATCTAATTTGATGGTTTTAAATTAATTTTATCTGTGTTGTACACTCGAAATCGTGAAAATAAGTCCGAATCGATTAGTTTACTCTTATTATTTCATTTGACGAATTTTGTTTTATGTATTTATTTTATATAACTGTCAGCGGATTTTTGACATATCAACTTCGAAAAAAATTAGTTTAAAGCTACCCCTCCCTTGTCTTAAGCAAAAAGCACTGGGAACGATTCTCGTTTTTGCTCTTCAAAATTTTTCTTAGATTTTTTTATAGTAGATTTTAAGGAGTTTTATAACCAATATCCGATCTGTCGCAATTTTTAGACCATGATAATGCCGGGCGAAGATTCGACCGTGGAAATAAACTTGCACAAGCCGATGGTAATCGAAATTGGGAAGAGGTTTACCTTGAGGGACGGTGATAAAACCATAGGTACCGGTGTTTGTACCGAAATCCTCACACCATACACCCAAGAGGTATTGTGTTTAAAAAGGGCATTTCGATATACTTCAACGTATAATTTTAATTGCTCCGGCGCCTAAGATTGGGTTAGGAGCATTTTTTTTTAAAAATATACTCACTTTTCTCTAAATAATGGTGTATGTGGTTTAAAGTTGTGACTGACCAAAAAAAATTATCATTTATATTTGGTTTATTAAATTCGACATAAAGACAGAAACTGAGTTACTCTTATAAATTTATTACTCTTTTACTTTCTATTACGGATAGGAAAAGGTGTCATATTTTAAATAGGGCTGTAAAAACGGTTGGTGGGTTTTGTTTAGTCGACCTTTATGCTTGGTCGAAATTTGAAAAATAGGCCAGAGTAGAGATGTCATATTTTCCCCAAATCAAGCATCGGGGAAATTTCCAAAGGGAAATTGGCAAAATAATGGGAAATTAAGGGAATATATAGGAAAATAATGGGAAAATAAGAGAAATTTAACAAAAACCACATGCAGGGTGGATCAACAACTTATAAAAAAAGAATATAAACACTAAAAACAACACATTTAACTCGATTTTTAAAAGAAAAATTTATAAGAAACGGTTAAATAATTCAATAAATACATAGAAAGTTTGTTATTTATTTAAATAAACAGATCAAAGTTATTCGGCATATGATTAAATTTTTTTTATATCTCCATTTGTAGAATCTGATAATAACATTGCATGATAATCGGGTGGTTTTAGTCGGTTGATAAGGTGTAAATTGTATCTTATGGCCACAATTATGCGTATTCTGTCATTAGCGAATTTGTCCCTGAGTTTACTGTAACTCGGATCCAGCAAAAATGCGGCTAAATGAAGATCTTGAAAACAAAAAATGGTACTTTTTTTAAATTAGAAGATTTATGTTATTGCTCTTGTAATACGATGACCCTTCGTTCAAGGATGTGTATATTATATAAAATGCTTCAACTACATTGGACAAAAATGCTCTGTACCCCTCTACCTGCAGTATTTTTGAATACATAAGGCCTAGGAGGGCAAAATAGTTGAAATAAGTTTCAAAATTTTTCGTTATCCAACAAAATCTCATCTTCAAAACTTTCACTGATTGCCGTTTCTGGAAGAATAGCTTTATTCAAAATCAAGCTCTAAAGCATTATAACAACTCCACCCCATGTATTATGGCCTGGAACTTTCAATGAATTTTCCTTTGTTTTTCTTTTATAGCCCATGTAAGAATTGCATTGCGCTTTTCATATTTATAATATTCTTGGCTTTATTAATCAAACTATGCATGACTAAATTTTTAAATGGACTGCACACCCAAGACATTCGTGCGGCGTAATTAGCTTTCAAAAGCTCCCAATATTAATGTTAGCTACATTATCTGTAACAACGGCAAATTTATCTTTGCCACTTTGTATATTATTTTACTTATTTCTTCACAAATAAATTAAAATCTGTATTTACATCTAAAAATATAGGCGGCGGAGTCATAACTATAAAATTGATTATCTTTTATCCACGCAAATTAGTCCTTCCTCATTTTTTAATGTCATATTTCCGCATTGATTTAACTTCATAGTAACAAGATCATTTATATTTTCATAATAATAATTTACTAAAGTAGTACTAAACATGATTCTTCATGGAATTTTTTAAGAAGGTTTTAGTAGCTTTTTTTTTATTCCATTAAACAAATCATGAAATAGTGGACATGATATAAAAATATAATTACTAAATTGAATATTTTAATTAAAAAGAAATAGGATGTTTTACGCTAATATTAATTACATAAATAGCCTCGGGGCATAGTCGACTAACACTTTGAAAACATAATATTTGATATATCACATGTAATTAGCTATAAAGGAAATTGCCGGGAAATTATGAAATTCCCAAGGGAATTTTCCGTGGGAGGAATTTCCCAATTTTCCCGGGAAATTTCCCTATACTGCCATCTCTAAACCAGAGTTGACCATTAGCCTTTGTTGAACTACGATCAAACAAAACTCAGTCGTTTTTACAACCCTAATTTGAAAATTTTGTTATGACGAACAGATAGTTGCAGTCTCTAAATATCATATTATCACTAAAAATGGAATATGGATGATGATTATCAGTTTAAAAAAGGGTTTAAAAACTCTTGTATGTATTTAGTTAGTTTGTTCAAATCTCTAAATTCTACGTATTATATTGTTATAGGAGGAGGATAGGATGACTGCTGAGCTTAAAAAAATGAAGAAAGAAAGATTAAAAGAAATGGAAGCGCAAACGGCTTAAACACTCAATCAACGTGCCAGAGTCATATTCATTTTATTGATACGTGTTAAATTTCTTTAATTTTACCGATAGACATACTCGTTGCCTGTATATTTTTTCTGCAATTCATTAGAATCCTTTGATTAAAATCAGTTGAAATTCGTTTAAACGTATTAATATTAGTTTGATGACAAATTTAAACGCTTATCATCCTAGTCTAAGTTTTTAAAATTTTTAGTATGTGTAAAAAGGATGTCGTCAGATAATTTGGTTGTTAACTAAAATGCTGTTTGTTTTGCTTTAATACCTACCACAAGGCGTTTTCAAGATATTTTTAGACTAAGGTACGAATCGAGGGAGTATATATGTAAGTTTGACTCGTATGGACTTATTCATTTCGATGTTATTTATCGACACTAATAAAACCAATTTTTAATAGCATGAATTGTTTTTAAATGTAAACCTGAGATAATATATGGCAGTTTTATATATATGATTAGATTGTGGCCGTGTTAAATATTAATATTCTTTTGAGAGATTTACGGTAAGAGTTATTATAAATGAACCCATCAGTGTGCTGAGGTATGCTCAATTTAAATTTCTATGATTGCAAGATTCGATTAAATTTGTTTCTGTAAATAACCTATCATTTGCCAACGAAGTTTTCGAATAATGAGAAATTAATTCATGATTTGAGACTTACGAGTTTCTTATGAAGGGAATTAGCACATTATATATACAAATTTTGTTATTAAAATCAATTGTGAATTGCTCTGTTTTTAAGGTATCCTTTATCAAATACTCATATTTATAGGGTTTATTTTGATCAGATGTTTCCACTTTGATGAATTAAGGCCAGGTTTAAAATTGTTTTTCACCCATCATTACTTTTAAGTTTTTAAATATATAATCCGAGGTTTCCCTCTTTTTTCTTGTCACCACAATATTTAATACTTTTTTGATTTACATCAAGCGCATCTTTTTTAAATATATATTCCTATACCTCTACCCACTTCAATTTGTCACCAGTGAATGAATACCCATAATGCCCTGAGCTTGTCATTTGTTCCTGATATATAAATTTTTTATTATGAAAAATTTTAAACAATGTAATACGACAAGTAATGTTATAAGAACGAAATAATAAATTTGAAGACATTGTTAGTTTTTTCAAGTTCTTTGAGAATGGGCATTAAATCTATCAGGGAATAAAAAGTTTCTCCCCCAGCAATCCTACGCCTCAGTGTATTATCCTCTTCTCCTTGGCTTGTTTTTATAAATTCTTCTATAAGGCAACATGGGTCTAATAAACATGCTCTCCACTGTAGCCATATAGTGATCCTTCCCTCCGTTGCTATTTCCACATATAAGTAATCATCATGTTTTCCTCTTGAAAAGCTGTCTACTTTTAAGTAGCCAAATTCAAGTTAACCTAATGATTTAAAAGGAATCATTGCACCTATTAAATCGGTGTATGATAGTCATAGAATTGCCATAGAACACAATAATTTTTCCAATAAGAAGAGGCCCGTGGTCAGGGGCGTAGCCAGGATTTTCTCAAGGGGGTAGAAGTTTTCCAATTTTTTAAAAACATTTTTATTTCAATAAATTATTTATAAGGCGGAGCCCCCGAGGAGATGGGGGTCTGGGGACGAAGCCCCCAGCTACGCCCGAAGGGCTTATTTTTCTATTTACTAATATAATATTATTAACTAGATGAACCCGGCAAACGTTGTTTTGCCATTTACCCGGGTGTATTAAATTATGTTGGAATTTTAGGGCATATATGATGATAAAGCGGTTATTGAAGTAAAAATAAAGTTTGATGTCTATATGTTCTACTTCTATTGTTCTATTTCCGTATACAGTGCAAGGCGTACGAATACTCGAAAACTACTGGACCGATTTGCATTTGGCTCGAACAATCTTAAAACATGCTCCGGAGTGTCAGGAATAAACTGTGAAATTTTGAGCCAAATCGGATTGGTAGTTTTCCAAAAAAGTTGAGAATCAGGCGCTAAACTGTTCTCGAAAACAACTGGACCGATTTGGCTCAAACAAATCTTAAAACATGCTCCGGAGTGTCAGGAATAAACTATGAAATTTTGAGCCAAATCGGTCTGGTATTTTTCAAAATTGGTGGCGGCATACACACATAGTTTCATTTTTATATATAAGACTGGATGAACCCGGCAAACGTTGTTTTGCCATTTATTTTTGCATTTTGCAGTATCACTTTTTAAGTGTTTCTAATGGCTGTAGACTTACACTTTATGAATAATTGACTAAAAACATAAAATATTCATAACGCAGTACAGATATAACCCAAATAATTTATGGTAAAGTTTAGCATAAGCCTTAAAGAAATGTCACTGAGTTTTAAATGTAATTTAAGTTTCTTCTACAAAATAAACGCATAGCCATGACATAAAATACTTTGTAGAATCTAATGTTTATATTCCTCTGGTTCATTCATATGGTAACGGGTCTGACCTGATTTAATATGAAAGAAAATTTTTATGCAGCCATAAAACATTTAAGCTTCATATATTATACTGCATAGCATATGACGTCTTTATTAATTGCCAAAACGTATAAAACAACCTATAAAACAAAAAAACGTGACCCTTCGAAAACTACTGGCCCGATTTGACTTAAACAAATCTTAAAACATGCTCCGGAGTATGGGGAATAAACTCTGAAATTTTGAGCCAAATCGGTCTGGTAGTTATCCAAATTTGGTTTTATTAAGTGCCAAAACTTATAAAACAAAAAAACGTGACCCCTCGAAAACTACTGAACCGATTTGGCTCGAACAAATCTTAAAACATGCTCCGGAGTATGGGGAATAAACTATGAAACTTTGAGCCAAATCGGTCTGGTAGTTTTCCAAATTTGGTTTTATTAAGTGCCAAAACGTATAAAACAAATTAATTTTTGGCCAAGGGGGTAAACTATCCGTTTTTCTACCCCCTTGTCTACTCCCCTGCCCGTGGTTAAATGTCCAAGTCGCTAAAGAATTTGGTTAATCAGATTGAAGAGCAAGCACACATACTTGGGCGTAGCCAGGGGGGGGGCAGCTGCCTCCTCTAAACTCAAAAATTTATTAAAGATATGGCCAAAATTTAAAAAATGATCATTTTGCCGCTCTCTAAATCATTACTGCCCCCCTTTAATTCTAATGTTAGCTGCGCCCATGCACACATATCAATAAAAAGTGTAAATGGTTAGGTGTTATAAGAGTCCAAATCTTTAATCTTCTCTAATTGTTGAAAATGATTTAAATTATACAGGGTGGAGAATCATTTAATTAATACCGATACGGTAACATTTTTTTAAATAATAATAAAACTTAAATATACATCCTAATTTAGGAAATAAAAATCAACAATTAAGGTGCTTCAAATGAACTCATTAATTTTTTGTTAAAAATATGCAGGTATTTTCTGAAGAAACTGAAACTTTCTTGGCAACTTTTAGACAATTTATGCTTCAATATAGGCAAACATATGAAGGCAATTCATATAAGGACAGCTTGGCTGTAAGACAAGTTTGCACATTCTTAATATGATTGTGGCCTTGGTAGCTTAAAATTAATTTACATGAGAAAAAGAGGTCTACAACAACCTAGGGGCAGAGCAGAGACGGAACAGCATGAGAATTTACTTTAACTTTATTCGCGCCTATCTGTATGTTTGCAGCAACAAGTTGTTCGTCCAATGTTACGCTGAATCTGAATCTTCGTTCCTCACAAATCCATGTGCTAAAATTTGGTATGTTCAAAATTTACGAGGTCTTTCCTTTGCGCACGATGATGACTTGTCAATAAAAGCTTTTTGACGTCTGTTACCCCTGTTATATCATTCTCATAGTTTTCACAAGCTGTTTGACTTTTGAAAATATTTATGTCGTCAACCACTGTCATCCATGTCCCTCCTCGAGTTAGCACAAATGAACGAGTTCGATGCAACCTCCTGGGTAACTTGGTAGGCATATTCATTTAAGCGCCTGGACAGAAAACTGACAGCATTACCCTTATTGTTAGCAAATTTTGCTGAGTAACCAGGATTGCTCCTTCCTTTCTTGCTTTGATCAAATATATAAATTAACGGCTTGTGGTCCGTTATAATCCTTTTCTTTCTTCCCTGAAATAAATCGTCAAACTATTTAGTCCTAGACTAAGAAGCCTCGTGGTCGATCGCACAATATTGCTCCTCCATCTCGCTTAAGGCTCTTGATGCGTACGCCACCACTCTTCATGTTCCACCCAGCACTCGCTGCTGCACGACCTCCAAACCTTTTCCTGACACATGAACAACCAACCCTGCTCCCAACCCCGTTACAATAGGCCAGTACTCAGACGGAATTGAGCGCACACTTGATGTTCCTGATCGTACTGTTGCCCTTCATCCCAGCGGAAGATTGCGTTCGCATTTGTTAACCTTTGGATAGGCTGTATTAACTGAGAGTAATTTTTGATAAACTTTGTTCTCGGTTTTATAAGTTAGTTGTCCCCATCCGACAATCATCATAACCTTCTCGTCGTTCATCTTTATTTCTTTGTTACTGATGATGTATCCCAAGAACATCACCTTTGTTGCATCAATAATCCTTTTAGAAAAGTTTGTGACAAAACCCCATTTGTGCAGCGTTGTGAGCAATCGTCTGTTGTGGATGTCCTCAGAATGCACCACTATCAATAAATCAACATTTTATACCACTACGCCCTCCATGCCTCCGAATATTTGATCCATCGTCCTCTGAAAAATGTTCGCTACACAACTAAGTCCAAAAGGCATTTGTTTGACCCTAAATAGCCCCTTTTGGACTGAAATTGGTAAAAAGTAACTTGTGTTGCAAATCACAAGAATTGGTGATCCTTGAGATCTATTTGCGTGAATTTCGTTGCCTTCTTAACTAGACAAGTCAATTATAAGAGGGGGATACAGTAATCATTATGCATATTTATTGACCGTAAAGCGATAGCCTATACATCTAAGACTTCCGTCATTCTTTCTTATTGGCACCAACGGGTTTGCAGAGAGGGATAATGTGACTGGTGCAATTACGTCGTCCTCTTTCTTAATTCTTCTTTCTCCATGCAAAGATAACTCGTCACGCGGGAATCTATAACGGCTTGACCCATTTTTCATAGAAACGTCGACTTCTATACGTCTTACCGCTTGTGGCGTCGCATTTTTCTGAATCGTCATCTGCTGGTACTATTAATGCCGTCCTTTGTTATACCTGGCTCTCTCGCGCCTTGATGGTCGACGAAATTTACGACATAGCGCTCCATGGCTGTTGTCAGATCCAACAAACCCGAATTCCTTAATCCAGTTGGTGCCGAGTAAAGGAGGTCCCTTTACTTCTGACAATAACAGTGTCAAGAATTTCTTCTTCTGCCCAAGGTGGGCTTTGGCTCTAACACCAGCAATATCTTGATTTCCCTGCTTTCATACCTATAGACAGTCGGCGTGGGATCTGTTATGGTTGATAGGGGTTCCCTCCGGAGTTAGATCGGCGCGATTATTACGGAAGATCCCGTGTTCACTAACAATTAAACCAAATTATTAATAATATATAAATAAAACTGTCAAAATATTCAAAGCATAAACGAACTGGTCAAGCTATGGCCTGCATTTGACATTTCCACTGCGAATGCTTCCCAAGTTTAAAGATGTACCGCCCTCAACCCTTCTTCGATTGCCTCCATTCATAGGGCCATCTCGACGGCCCTGTCCCATTTGAAGTCTCTTTCAGCCGTAACTTGACTTCTACCGTTGGGTTCTAAAGTCCTAGATTAACTGATCGATAAATCTATTGGGTCTCGTTTCCAAATACTGTCTTTACCACGGTTTTGAGCTTGGGTACGAATTGTACGGCCTCCTCCCACATTTGGCGAATTATTCCAATTATGAATCTTTAAGCCTAGCGGCAATTTTTTCCTTTGAATAACTTTTTCAACCTGCTAGTTAGCTTTTTCATAGTCCATTTGGTAGGGTTGTCTGCAGATGCTTCCGTCGATAAATAACTTAAAAACTTGCATGTCTTCTGCGCTCCTGTCACAGGCACTGCCTGGGATACAAGGGCATAGCCAGGATTGGATTTAGAGGCGGGCAATAATAATTTAGGGAGGGGCAAAATAATGATTTTTTATTAATTCTAGCCATAATTATATTAAATTTGAAGAACTTTTGGATTTAGAGGAGGGCAGCCGTTCCTCCCTGCCAGCTCCTGGCTACGCCCATGCTGGGATATGAGCGCTTCAACTGCAATAAAAAGCACTCTACACAAACTCCTAATTTATACGTAGAGTTGTTAAATTGCTCACTTGCTTCAACTCCAGGCGAGCACTCACACCAGATGCGCTTATAGCACAATATGTGCTTGTTATTCGGTGCACTAGGCAGAACATTTGCACACAAAAATGCTCGAGAGGCGGAGAAGGAGCGAAATCTGTTCAAGCATGAGCAGATTGCCCGAGCAGAAACTTGAGTAGATAGCATATTTATTAAAGCAATTGCTACGAGTTAACTTTGAAAATCTGCTCATATTATATACCATAAATAAATTCAGAACTTTGCACCCCCCTTCCCTTGCCCCACCCTCCCCCCACATTGGTGTTGGGGACCTTACTATATATTAAGTCCTTTAAGTTAGAGCTATTTTATCTGGAATTACCATCTGAGCAGAGACCAGTGGACTTCATAATTTTCAAATGAAAGGAACAAAACGACGTCACTTTTTAGAATCTAATGATTAGATTCGCATAAAACTGCTTTTAACATTATGCATACGCCTAGTTCTTTAACTTATTTTTGCCTTATAAATCTACTTTTGTTTTTGATCGTTATTGCCATGATATGGTATTCTAAAGCCCCGAAAATAGCTATTGCCAATAACCATCTCGGCCAATACTAACTACCAGGCATATGGCTGAATTACCAATTATAAAGGTGGGGGGGCAGTCAATATTTATTTTTTTTATAAAAAATTGAAGTCTCCCTAAATTAAAGCCCCCCCCAACCTTAATTTATATTTATGACATATTAAACTTTTCACTTTGCTATGGAACTAAAGCTGAATAAACAGGCGACTAGACACTGACGAACCTCAACTGCTAAAAATCTTAAAAATTAAAAATAGCGGAGAGTTATTTTCCGTTATTTAAACCGACGCCCCTCTCATTGCGATCTCAAAAAATGAAACTGTTGTTAATAATGTTTTTAACCTAATTAGCCCTTTCTGTAAGGTGAGATCTAATGTTTTATTTTTTCAATTAAAATTGTTAAATTTTATAATATGATGTTATTTATGACTAGAACTCAACATTTTTGACCCTCAAAAATAGTAAAGAACATGACGAAACCCTTTGAAAATGATCTTGGGCGTAGCCAGGGGGGCAGGGGGCTCCCTAATTTATGAAGAAAAAAAATTTCAATGCAAAAATTTTAAATTTTTATGTTTTGCCCCTCTCTAATTGAACTTATAAACGTTTTGCCCCCCCCCCCTAATCCAAAACCTGGCTACGCCCATGAAAATGATATTTATTGTGAGTTATGATATTACCTTCACAAGTATATAGAGAGGGGGTTATAACAATTTAATTCACGAACTCAAATTAACTCTTCGAAAAATCATTTATTTGTCTAGACAAATATATATACTTGGCGACACTAGCAAAAATGTGTCCACCACCTCTTACCTCTCTCCCCCTTTGTACTATTTTTATTAACCCCGACCCAAAATTATGCGGCTTAAATTAAGGATTCACAAAGAAATTGCTACATTATACCTGCTTGCCCACTAGACATTTAGACTAGAGCAGCTTCTTTGTAGAAAGGGAAAACAATATTGACATAGATCGAAACCGACTTAGTTTGGTGAAAAAACCGGAAATCTCCATTAAATCAGGCGGTCCTTGAGGAAACTAACAACTTTTGGAAAAATGTTGGTGATGATTCATATCGTTTATTTGATAATAAATAATCATTTCTAACTATAATAAAAATATATTTGAATGAAATAAACCTTTGTTAAGCATTAAATATTTAATTAAAAAGACTCATACCTTCTGGCTAAGTATGTAACAAATCCTAATCTCGTCTCGTAGAGTCAAAGGTCAATAAGATATGGGTATGTATTTAAGGTTATCTCTTAACCTCATTTCATACATTTTATGCTGGCAACGCTTGCCCATAAGAAACAGTATATATATACTTCTTTCGGCGAAGTATACTAACAATTTCAATATTTTAAAGCTTAAAAACATGGGCGTAGCCAGGGGTTGGCAGGGAGGGTCGATTGCCCCTCCTCTCAATCTTAAAAATATTATAAAATATTGGTTAAATTTTCTAAAATATATCATTTTGTCCCTAAATCATTATTACCACCGTTTAAATCCAATCCTGGCTACGCCCATGCTCAAATAAGTGGAATTATATTTTGAATTAAATTTTCACCTCAGTGTTCATTCAAACGTAAAAGTTTTGGTATTTTTCAAAAAGTGGGCAAAAGCATCCCGTAAAATTATAATGTACATGTGTATATGAGGTATTAGAAAGGCGTGTATAAGAGTTTTGTAATAGAGTCATCATCCTATATAAATACTCACGCATTAGATAATAATTTCAATTAAGTATATACTACTCTGCCTACATAATATACAAGTGTATATCTTCTATCTTTTTACCTGCTTTCTATCTTCCCCATCCATCCCTTAGTAAGGACATGTTAAATTATGCTAGGAGTTAGTAATTTTTACGACTTAACCCATTTTTGACCACTTCAACCCACCATTTTCCTGGTCAATTTTTGGTCTCCCTTGTAAACTTTTTTCGCAAAAACTATTCGCAAAGCCGAAAAACCATGCTAAATTTAGAGCCCATCTTACCCCGTAAATAAATTTTGAGTTTAATTATATGTGGTATAGTGGTACGTTTAGAGGATACCCCCATTATTCATACTCCAATCAATGCTTATGGTCCACAGCATATGGCTCCTTTAATTCCAGACCTCATTGGTCTCGAAATTTTATAACCTTACTAATCTACTGGTTTTACCTGCTATCAAACGAAAACTTCTGGTATACAATATTAGTTTTAATACGTTATACAATATTTTTGGATTTGCATGATTTTAGGTTGTTTTAAAATTAGAACAAAAAATAAGATAATTCACATGGAGAGGATATACCTAATAGTTGACGTGGGCAAAATTAAAGCTTATTATTACATTATATTTTTCTATAATTTAGTATTAGGTATTGATTGATTAATGAATTTGCAAAATACAGGTTAATTTTTGGGAATTTCTTATTAAAGATATTCAGGGCTGGTTTCCTTATCATTAAAAAATGTATAAACTTTTTTTTATTAACTAGTTTTATCTTATGGTATCCTGGATTTGTATAAAGGGGGATATTTATGATTTAGAGAAGGCAAAGATTTATTTAAAAGTTTAGCCATAATTTTAATAAATAATTAAGTTTTTAAGGTTAGAGGAAGGGGGGGCGGCTGCCCATTTTTGCCTCTCCCTGTCCACGCCCATGTAATCATAGATCATTGTAATTTAGGATGCACAAGATAATAATATCTGCCGTTTGATTTTTGACGCACTTTGATATTCCCGAAAAATAATATAAATAGAAAAATTTTTGCCTTAATATATTCCAAAATTAACCTTTTTAAAATGAAAGTTTGAGGGGGGATAATTATCCCTTCAATCTTTCGGCCTTGCTAAAGTTATTCGAAAAGTAGAGATTTTTCATGTACATCATTAGTGTCATTTTGGTGTGATTGGCATACGCGAGGGTGCAAATGCAAATAAAGGTGTATCTGTAAAAAAATTTGAAATAAAGAGGTTTTGATAAATATTTCATAGAAGGCAGGAGAAGTATAATATGGGCGTAGTCAGGGGGTAGCAGGAGGGGCGGCTGCCCCCTCTAAATTCAAAAAATCTTAAAAATTTAATTTAATCATGGCTAAAATTTAAAGAAATTATCATTTTGCCCTTCTCTAAATCATTTTTGCTCTCTGATACCATGGGCGTAGCCAGCATTGGAATTAGAGGGGAACAGTAATTATTTAAGGAGGGGCAAAATAATCATTTTTTGAAATTTTAGCGATAATTATAATAAATCTTGACGAATTTTAGATTTAGAGAGGAGGAGCTGCCCCTCCCTGCCACCCCCTGACTACGCTTATGTCTTCTACGACTCTTAGCTATGCCCATGGAGTATGGTATTAAGAATTTTTAAAATATGGGTTTAGAATGCCTAAAAATTGTATATCAGATGAAGTATGATTTTTTTAAAGCAAATCTTAGGAATGTTTCAATCAAATGTCGGTGTACATCCATTTAATTAGGTCTGATTAGTTTATATTCTTATATTAAGTTATTTCAAATTCCAATTTTTATGGGTGTAGCCAGGGGAGGCAAGGTGGCAGCTGCCCCCCCCCGAATCAGGGTTAATATTTTCAATAAATTCTAATTTTGGCCCCTTACAACATAATCCTATTTCTGTCCCCCCTCCCCCTGGTTAAGCCCATGCTGTGTTCCTTATAATTTTATTTAATTTTCATACCTTTGAATTGTTCAAGCTATGGGACAATTATAAATGACATTTTAAACACAAAATCGAACTTGTTTCCTAAATTAGTGAATTGCAATTTTTATTTATTTTAAAATCATCTCTTAAATTTATGGCCTCAAAGAAGAATAACGCCTTTTTTCATTAAAATGCCTTTATTTAGATAAAAATGATACATAAAATATACAATTATAATGTGTATAAAATAATAATATTTAAAAAAAAAACTATTCATCAAATTCGTCAATAGCCAAAGGGTCATGTGTCAGATAAATCTTTGATTGTCATATTCAAATTTAATTGTGTTAATCTCATGTATACCAGTATTCATGGGCGTAGACAAGGGGGAGGGGGGGGGGGGGGCAGGGAGGGGCGGCTGCCCCCCTCTAAATCCAAAAATTTGGTGAATTTTATTATAATTATAGCTAAAATATCAAACAAATGAACATTTTGCCCCTCCCTAATCATTTTTGCCCCCCTCTAATTCCAATGCTGGCTACGCCCATGCCAGTATTGTAGGTAAACCATCTTTTTTAAAAGTTATTCTTTACCCAGAAGGGATTAATTTATTACAGTTTAAACATCTTTCTAATTTAGCGGAATTCGGTAACAATTTTTAAAAAAATAACCTTAGAAATATATTTCAAATATCAAATGGCTGAGGAAAGTTGTTATTATTTTACTAGTTTTTAGATGTTTCATTGAATTGCTTAGTGGAGCACTTTAGTTTTAGGGGTTATTATCCAAGCCACATTAAATGAATGCATTTGTTCACAATTTTAATATTAATATTGTAATGTTTAATTAAAGACATAAAAAGCTGATTGCCTTCATCCCAATTTATATATAATTTTTTTATTTAACAGAATAAAGTAAAAATTATCCATTGATTTTAACACCTCAAGAAAGTCTGAATAAAGATGAAAACATTAAGGTGAGAAATATCTATCATAAGTTAATTAGAAATTAAAATTTAACGATATTTGCGAGTCTCAGGAATAAATTTAATGATCTTGGCCATTTTTTTTATGATCAAGTAAAAATTTATTTGAAAACAAAAACCGTATGGTAAATCCCACATTTTCAATATTTCTAACAATAGTTATGTGTTTTCGTGGGCGTAGCCAGAATTGGAATTAGAGGGGGACAACAATGATTTAGGAAGGGGCCAAATGATTATTTTTTGAAATTTTAACCATAATCTTAATAAATTTCAAAAAAAAATTGGATTTAGAGGGGACAGCCCCTTTTCCCTGCTCCCCCTTGGCTACGCCCATATGTGTGTTATATCAAATTTAATTTATATATAGCCTAAAAAACGTTTAAGTAGAAATATTAATCATATAGCTTCTTGATCCGCATCTTGTTCAAGCCATATCTTACTTATTAGCAATATTCTATTTAAACTTTCAAAACAGCGCGATAGCTTTATCGACATTAAAATTTTTATTTTCATTGGAAAAATTTTATATATTACATAATAACTAGGTATTGACTGTGGGGATTCGAAAAGGAATAAAATCTTATTAGGTCTTGTCTTAATATCGGATTCAGATTCAAATGGCGCGAATTTATCTTTGTCAAAATATCCGAGACAATTTCATTGGTCAAACTCAGCTGTAATTTTATTTTGTTTTTTGATGGTTAAAAAACGTTTTTTTGTTTTCAACTCTTGAGATTAAATCTAAACTTTGCTGATACTTAAAAATGAAAACATGCAACATTTAAGCCTAAAAAATTTGCATCTTACAAAATCGCTGTTATGTTATGCGTCTGAAATGCAAATCTGCTGTGAATTCGAAGTTAAGACACGGCTATGTTGTAGCCAATACGGCGCTTTTTGTTGCGCAGCAATATCCGATAGACAAGCCCTTATATATTTAGCCAATTAAGATCATTCTTAATTTTGCCCCTGACAATTTGCAAACTTATTAACCGTTCTAATTCACATACTGGATCGGCTGAGCCCATGCTAAAGTTTTAAGACTTTGAATTTCCTTTTACCCTGCAGTAAGTTATACATGTAATTGCATTTAAAAAACAATCATAAATTAGAAATTAATAAAAGCATGGGTGTAGCCAAAGGGAGGGGCAGGGAGGGGCGGCTGCCTCCCTTTGGAACCAATAACTTGTTGAAATTTATTTAAATTATGGCTAAACTTTCAAAAAATGATCATTTTGCCCTCCCTAATTATTGCCCCCCCCCCCTCTAATTCCAATGCTGGCTACGCCCATGGATTATTGAAGAACTAAAAAAAATCGATATTTGATTTTACTTCAAACTTTAAGTTATTTTTATTCCAACGATTAAAGAAAGACTAAACACCTTTAATTAGGGATAAAATTAAGCTCAATTTTTTGTTTTTTCACTTACATCATACTCATAAGGCCTGCCTCGGTTCAATTAAATTTAAAGAGAATGTACAAAAAGTCGTAAAATAAATAGAGTTCTTCCTTCCATCATGAGAGAGCGAGAGAGCGAGAGAGGGGCAGGCAGTGGAGGGGGCTTTATTACAGGTAAAATAATTTTGAGAAAAAATGTCCTCGTAGCTCAGTCAGTCTCTGCTGTTATACCATCATTTTTTGATAATTGCGTGTGAAATTTATGAGCCTCCCGACGACGTTTATTAATACTTAGTTGTGCAATCTAAGAAGTTGGAATAAGGAAGGGGATATTATACTTACTTATAAAGAGGGCGATAAAGCAAAGATTGTAATACAGGAGGAGATAGCTGCTACTTACAGCTATGCTATAGGTAAGAGGTTTTAATGATATTATTAAATTAATAGAGCATGTAAGGAGGGGGGGAGGGGGTAGAGAAATGATGGTTTAATGGTTGAAGGCAAACACATTTTTATTATAGTGTAGATGCGAAAATTGCCTTAAATTACCCTGCCAAATTTTGACTAGACTTTATGGCAAATATAGTTTCGGCCATTTATTCTTAATATTATGTATGCTATAATCATGGGCGTAGGCAGGGGGGGGGGGCTGGGGGGGGGCGGCCCCTAAATGCTGAAAAAAAAATTTATTCAATGCAAAATTCTTAAAAATTATGTTTTGCCCCCCCCCCCCCTAATTATACTTTTAAACGTTTCGCCCCCCCCCCCCCTAATCCAAAACCTGGCTAAACCCATGGCTATAATTAAGATAATGCACTACTAACTAAACTAATTACGTACAACATTCAAAAAATGAGTTACTATTAATGTATATTTTGAACTTAAGCGATTATTCTATTACGATGTAATTCAAATAAGTTTACTTATTAAGTAGATGTCATAAAGACTAACTCACGGGCGTAGCCAGTATTAGAATTAGAGGGTGGGCAATAATGAATTATGGAGGGGCAATATGATCATTTTTTTAAATATTATAGCCATAATTATATTAATTTAAAGAATTGAATTAAGAGGGGGGCAGCCGCCCATTTCTGCCACCCCCTGATTACGCCCATGGATTAAATTATACAAACTAAAAACTTCGTCAATTAACCAAGTACAAAATTTCAAATTACTCAATTTCTTTATTTTTTGATACATTTAAAATTAGGAATTAAATTAAGGTTATTTTCGATTCAGTTTAAAGTGTAAATTGTTTAACTCATGAAAATATCAAAGCTTACTCGCAAATCATTCCAAGCTAGCATGGGCGTAGCCAGGTTTTGGAATGGGGGGGGGGGGGGAACGTTTGAAAGTTCAATTAGAAAGGGGCAAAAATTCTTGGTCTGGATTTTAGAAGGCTATGCTATATATTAATCATAAGGGGAATGGCTTAGCCCGAACCTCACCCTAAATTCATAAATCTTTAATATTTAATAAAAATATTGTTTAATTTCCAGAAAATTCTTTTTTACCCCCCGACCCCCACCTCTTTAAGTCATTACTGTCTACTCTAAAGTAAAATATCGCTCGGCCCACGTCCATTCATATTTTGTTTAGCGACATTAACCAGCATACAATTTGCGAAATAAATTTTTTTTCATTTTACCAATTAAAAACGATTTTTTGCATCATATATATTACTTGTTTTTCCTGTGAAAGAATATCTTTGTTCAAAGTAGCACATGTCATCTTACATGCCAATAATGCGTAATTGGCATTATACACTAAGAATCCACATCGTCGTCCAAATATCTTTCTATAATTTTTGCAAATCAAAAGCCAGGATTTTCACGAGGGGGAATCTGGCAAAAAAAAAATTTTGCAACGCATTTTGTCAAAATTCAATCAAATTAAATTAGATGCATATATTATGTATCTAAGTTTTTATAAGTGTCTTAAAGTCTTTGATGTAACTAAACTATAATATTTAACCCATTTAATTTAGTTATTAATTAAAAAACAGCCGCCCCCCCCCCCCTTGTTATTTAGGCGACTGCTTTAAAACCAAGTTATATAATTTTAAAATAACTCCCTAAATATATATAGAATCTTTTGCAGATCATAATTAAAATAATGTCAAAAAGTTAGGTTTTTAAAGAGAAAATTATATATTTTTGACAACAGATAAATGTATGGACGTAGCCAGGATTGGATTTAGAGATAGATAATAATAATTTAGAAAGGGGCAAAAGATTTTTTTTTAAATTTTAGCCATACTTATATAAAATTTTAAGGATTTTTGTGGAATTTCCCCTCCCTACCATCCCCTGCCTACGCTCATGGATAAATGTCTTTAAACTAATAGTAAGTCATCAAAATAAATCACATTATAATCTGAATATAGCACATATTTAAAAATTTATCACGATACAGTAAATTACGACCCCCGCAGATGGGAAGGCGGAAAGGTTAAAAACCAAATTAACCTCTTTAATAGAGAAACGATTGAGAAAATTACTGAATTAATTTCTTCAACTTAGTCAGGAATTAAAGAAAGAACGAACTGTTAATATTAATACTTTCTTAACTTAAGAATGGGGGGGGGAGAAAGCCTTCCATGCCTCCCGCTAGCTACGTAATTGATAATTCTTTATGGTTAAAATCAACATGGTCTTATTAATTTTTCTGGACCCAATGGCCGGGCGGTTTTTGGGGGCAGGGTTGATAGGATTGGGAATGAATAGTAATGAGGATATTATAAACTGATTACTAATTTTTTAGTTTCATTTTATGGTGCATAACCACCCAGATTTACCCTCAATCGAGGTCTCTAAATTTTGGTCGGAGCCTTTTGGCAAATTAGAGGGCAAGTGGGGGGGGGGGGAGGTGGGAGTCATAAAGAAGTCAAAGCGCGACGCTGCAGTGTTTATGTCTTTTTATTAAGGCGGCGTAGTTAAAATTGGGACAGGATCATTATGACACCTGAACGTCAGACACTTAGAAAAGCCATCATCTTCTTTAATAACAACTCCTTCCCTCCGTCCATCCAACCCTTGAAGTCATTATGTCTAAGTTAATCGGAACTTCCATAAAATTGGATAATAAACCTAAATTGAAAATTTTGGAATAATTTAAAGCTTACCCCTCGTTCACTCCCCATTCCCCAAATCTATTATTGACCGTCGACCTCAAATCGTACTTACACTGCATGACGGTCATATGTGTCGTTGAGTTAATTATCGATATTATTACCCACTAAATTTTATTAGCAAACTCTTTAGTCTTACATTACGCCAATCCATCCCAAATCAAATCGATTAATTATGAGCCAACATTTTTGACAAACCTTTTAAAGCAAATGTCTCGCGCGTTTCGATAATTCGCCCACCTCAATATGTGTCCCATAAAAACGTCCATCTTCTAAATGGACCGTACAATAATCAATGGTAGAAGGGGGCTCAGAAGGTGTAATTTATTTTTATTTTCCCTTCTCCTAATCCTAACCTTGACCTGCTTATTCGACAGGGCACTCTCATCCGTAGTGGCTTTAGGTGCAAACGTTATATGCAGCAAGATCCCAGGTCTCGCCCCGCAACAAAGGCTAATCTGCCAACGGACTCCGGAGGCAGTCATAGCTATATGGCAAGGAGCTAAGCTAGGTCTATCGGAATGCAGATGGCAATTTAGAAATCAACGTTGGAATTGTACTATGATTACGACAGGAGGGGCAGGAACCCGTTCTTTCTCCACAGCTTCAACAAGCCTCAAGTCCGATAATATTGTCCGATTTCCCAAGTCAACTTCTATTACAGCTCGTGGAGGAACAACTATATACGATTATCAAAATTCAGCCTCTTTCGTTTTTGGACCCGTTTTCATGAGAGGTAGGTAGATTGATGATAGAAGTGATGTAAGTTTTTCGTGAAAAAGGCATGTTGGAAAAATATAAAAAAAATTTGGGCTTTTATAAGGTAACCAGGGTTTAATGAACCATTGGAGACCACGTAAAAAAACTTTTATGTGCTGAGTCATTAAGTTATATGTAGAGGAAGAAGTATAAATAATACTTTTGCCTAAAAAAATCAATAATTTTACAGGCGCGGCGGCTATTCCTTTGTAGTCTCATATTCTTTTCTTAATTTTTTGGCTGAAAAATGTGCTACCGATTATTAAATTACTGAACGCGTCCCGACTCTCAAACATGTCGGTATCTTTAACAACAAAGGCCTGATCAGATATGTATTGTGTCTGAAGAGGGGAAATCTATGTTTTTAACCCATTTTTAAATAATTTAATTAAGGTTTTATTGTAGAGTATAAGTGTTGCGGCCTTGACAAATTATTAAATACAATTTTTAACTTTGAATTCACTTCATAGGTATACATCCTAAAATCAATATGTTTTTAAAAAATATTATAAAAATTTTCTTCAGTTTACGGGCGTAGCTAGAGTCTGAATTACAGGGTGGGGGCAATAATGATTTAGGGAGGGGAAAAATAGTAAACATTTTAGCCATAATTTTTTAAATTTTAAAGATTTTTACGATGGGCAGCCGCCCCTCCCTGCCTCTCATCCCCCCATGCTTCAGCCTATGAGAAAAAAATTTAATTGTTTGATTTTCATAGATTAGTTAATAATAGGTTGGAAGTTAACATTTATTATATTTACCTTTTTTAATATACAATGATTTATTTTAGAATAACTCATTAGTTTCTATCTAACATTTATTGATCCAATGGAAATTGTTACACATATAATAGCGGTGTATAATTTGGTAGACTATAAAATTATATTTTTTTTACTCAATTTAAAGGATGAAATGAAATTATAGTTTTAATGGGGCAGTTCAGCCAGACATTAAAGAATTATGCTGTTAATATAACCTAAAACGCGGCTTTTAGATAAAAGGAAGGACAGGGAAAAGGGGGTACGACAAAATTGCCATTAAATATGTCGTTTTGTAGAAACATGTTGTTGTTACACATAAAAACATAGTGATCCAATAAATTATGTTTCATTTTTTATATGGGAAGCAATATTAATAAACTATCACCTAGAGTCAAATATTTATTTAAAGTTCGTGATAAAATTAAATTTGTTTAAATACCGTTTTCCATAAAAATATTATCAATTTTATGCAACGTAACTTTTTACACTGGACAATGTAATAGTTGTCAACTTGGCACATTTGCTTCTCAACGCTTAAAAAATTCGTAATTTTTGTAACCAATTAGTTGAAAAGGGTAATAACTTTTAGAGTTTATTTAACACTGACGGCTTTCTTCAGATTATTAGATGGTATGGGGTTAACCAGCATTGGGAGGGGACAATAATGATTTAGGGAGGGGCAAAATGATCATTTTTTGAAATTTCAGCCGTATTTTTAATAAAATTCAACAAATTTTTGGATTTAAAGGGAAGCAGTCGCCCCTCTCTGCCCCCCTCTAGCTACGCCTAATCATTTAGAAAAACGAGCCAGCCTATTTAAATGATAACTTTTTTCAAGGTTTGTAAACACAATAATAATAATATAATGATAATGAATATTATTTTGTTGTTTATAACTTTCTAGCTAGTAGAGAAGCGGCATTTATGTATGCGGCAACTTCATCGGGTGTTATGTACGCCGTGATACAGGCATGTAGCAAAGGAAACATCTCCAATTGCGGTTGTGATAAAAGCAAAGAATCCGGATTCACACCTCAAGGATGGAAATGGGGTGGTTGCTCGGCCGATATGAAGTATGGCATGCAAATGGCCCGTCGTTTTGTGGATTCTCGGGAAATAGAAGGTGACGAAAGGTCCCTCATGAATTTACACAACAATCGAGTGGGACGCAAGGTTAATTTAATAGATTTTTATTATATTATTAACTGTTTAATTTAATTTATTTGCCAAAATTGAAATTTTTTGTATAATCCACTTAGCGTAGAGATGGGCTTAGTTGAGGGGGGCAAGGAGGAATGACTGCTTCCCCTTCAAATCAAAAATGCTTATTGATGTTAGGTTTAAAATTTTAAGACATCATCATTCTGTCCCTCTCAGTCACTTTTGCCCTCTTCTTAACCATATCAATTTGCATTTATTTTATTCATAGAACTTTTGGGAGGGGGACCGTTTTTGGGTTGTTGATAGGGTAGGAGAAAGTCGATTTATTTAATAATCTTAATATTAATTTCTGGTTGATGGCGTGAATTATCTTCATGGGCGTAGCCAAGGGGGGGGGGCAGGGAGGGGCGGCTGCCCCCCTCTAAATCCAAAAAATTGTTGAAATTCATTAAAATTATGGCTGAAATTCAAAAAATGTTCATTTTACCTTTCCCTAAACATCCTTTAATCATTATTGCCCCCCTCTAATTCCAAAGCTGGTACGCCCATGATTATGTTAGAGGCTTTATAAGGGAAAAGTCAACTATATTTAAGACCCCACATATATGTCGTATTTTAGAATAGTAATGTCTAGATTAATTTCGAAAATTTGTTTATTTTTATAATAATTATTATTTATACCTTTTTAGAAAATTGTTATATTTAATTAATGCAATTTATATGTACCATAACCAAATTAGTATTGAATCCAAGAGCGTTCTTCAATTCTCGAACCTATGATTGTGATTTCTATAATCCGATCATAATATATTCTAGTCAAAGCAATAAATCATGTTGATTACTGTTTTTTAAAATTGTTTAGGACATCAGATCTTGGTGGCCGTATTACAAAATAATGTATTATCTATCAAATCCCTTTGTCAAAAAATTCACAAGTTAACTCCTATGATATATTTTAGGCGCTAAAAATGAATGAGGAGTTAGATTGCAAATGCCACGGTGTTTCAGGTTCCTGTACCATGAAAACTTGCTGGGTCACTTTACCCCCATTCCGAAGGATTGGAGATGTGCTAAAGAAAAAATACGAAAGAGCCAAACAAGTCGAGCCCCTGGTGGATCGAAGGTTTACCCATTAAATTTAAAATAAAAACTAATGATTGTTATTTGATAAACGGTTCTAGATTATATAAACACCTTGCCCAAAGGATTTTTTATTAAATTTTATGAGGTTTAATTCAACAGAGATGATATATTAGATATAAGTAAGACTTGCTTATGCGCCGTAGGCGAAGTTTGAATTATATAAAGGCAAAATGTTAAAGTCAGGTTTTTAAAATTATTTAATGATTGTTTTCTCCTCTCCTTAAATTGGCTGACTACGCACATGTCTTGATTTTATCACCATACATGGGCGTTGACTACGCACATGTCTTGATTTTATCACCATACATGGGCGTAGCCAGCATTGGATTTAGAGGGGGGACAATAATAATTTAGCGAGGGGCAAATTGACATTTAATCCAAATTATAACCTTAATTTTAATAGAATGCAAAGAAGTTTTGATTTTATAGGGGAGTAGCAGCCCCTCCCTGCAACCCTCTGGCTAAGCCCATGTCACCATATTATATATTAATGTGTAAATTATATAAAACTCTATGCTGTAACCAAAACTTCTGTGTTCAATTTCACTTAAATCATAAGGATTTTCGCAATTTCAAAGCATATTTTTTGGCTGAATGATTTACTTTAAAGTCAATCAATTCAAAACAACACCAGTTATAAGCAGCTTCTAAATGCCGAGTAATCACCAAGTTTTTTTCCCTGAAAAAATCACACGGGAAAACTAACTATAAATTATTAGGTGAGTAATTAACAACTTTTTATTAAAATTGTCTGATACATAGCAAAAAGGCGGTTTTTGTTTTAAGATTCGAAAGTGAAATTTTTTCTACCCCTACCTGTCCGCTCTAAAAGAAATTTTACTAACAACCTATATTTTAATAAGGTAATTACTATCATATATTCACCTAAACTTTCTATGCTTTAGGTCTCGGAGACCGGTCTTTTTAAAGCTCAAACACGGTAGCAAGGGTATCTACAAAAAACCGCGAAAAGGGCACTTAGTCTATTTACAGCGCTCCCCGACCTATTGTGAATACGATTTGGGCATGGGATCGCTGGGAACCCAAGGTAGACATTGTAACAAAACGTCTCAACGGGCGGACAGTTGTGATGTGCTTTGTTGTGGTCGGGGCTATAATACATTCCAGAGCGATCGGGTTTGGCAATGTGAATGCAAATTTCATTGGTGTTGTTACGTGGAATGCAAAAAGTGCAGCGAACGGAGAGAAGAATACACTTGTAAATAATGAGGATTAGTCACGTCGTCATCTGGTGTTTTTAAGAACGGCTGGGTTTTGATTGGACGTCTTTTGGTTTTGGCTGACTAAACTTTGTTATTCGTAGCCGCATAAATAGACTAAAGTTTTTTGGTCAAACTTTGGTCTGTTTATGTTGAGTCGACCAAAATCAAAGGTCGACCAAATGAAACCCACCCTTTTTTAAAACGCTACCATCCATCCATCAATGAAATTCTCCCCTCCAGTTCAGAGCATCTAACTGTGCTGGTCATATAAGACTAATGAAACCGTGGAAGTTATAAAAATAGTTAAATTTATTTATCAAGTGGCCTACTAATCGTATTAACGTTCTGGTTTATAAAGCATCCACAAAACAATTAATATTTTTTTTTGACCTTTACCCCTTCTATTCCCTATTTAAACGCGCGCGGTTTAAACAGTATTTTTCCCCTGTACTTTTAAAACATAGATCTTGTGAGGGCGGAGGAAGAGGGAGTTATGTTGTTAGTTGTGAATAATGAAGAATCTCAATTGAAATCTCTAATATTAGTCAATCACACACCTACATCATTTCATTTTGTTATACATTTTCGCGACATTTTAAACATTCCCTTAAGTCCCCAGCTTTTATGATAATTCTAGCATTCCCATCCTTCGCACCCAAATGATAGCATAATATTTTTGCCTATTTATATCGAATTTCGCACTTAATAATTGCCAATATATTTTTATACCCGATTTTTTTATTACGTCGCCTATTTATAATTCATTCCACACTAGTTATTATTGATCATTGAATGTGTGAATATTGATTGAACCGCACGTGTATACCTATTATCAATTTGTGTATTATTCATTTGAATCCCGGTGTATACCTTTTGAGCTGAGCCGATTATCGATAGAATAAACAAATCCTTAAATTGTAAGTTTCTCTAAAATTTAACATCACTAGTG
This sequence comes from Gordius sp. MW1, assembly GCA_964036665.1. Lineage (NCBI taxonomy): Eukaryota > Metazoa > Nematomorpha > Gordioida > Gordea > Gordiidae > Gordius > Gordius sp. MW1. Next base: position 2,226,170 of record OZ038532.1, read on the forward strand.
ATGCGGAAAATAAGAGAAAAATTTCGATTTCTTGAGCCGAGATCGAGACAAGATATTCGACCTCTAAACGAGACGAGATTTTATTAGTGAGATATCGGCTTTAAAATTTATATTGACCATCATGATCATAATATAGTGGATTTAAATGTGTATTTATAATAATGTGATACACATTTATAAAATGTATATTAATATAAATGGAGTATCTTTAGTATTGGGTAATTTACACACCCAAATAACCTCTTATAGTTAAACTGGTAAAATTTTAGCTTGTTGAATAATATGTGAGTAGATATTATTAGATATTTTATTGCAGATTTAAATCCTTAGCTTTATATATTATATAATATAAACAAATAGACTTAAACTGAGCTTTAATGAAGTAGTATATATTACTAGGCCATCTTTTAATTTCCCACAAATTACGTCATCCTGTCTGATGTGATAAATTTTTAATCGGTGTTTAATAAATCAAAAATTTATGTAAAAATAATAAACGTGCGATTAATTCTTTAGGAACGAACTGATTACGGTTATATCATAGAACTATAGTTCGTGTTAGAGATCTGCAACGGACCGTTTTTAGAGGGTCGGCCCGCCCGTACCCGTTTCCAAAATTTCAAGGCCCGTTGGCGCCCGTAAATTTTTATTAACACTTAAGTCCGGTCCGAGCCCGTCCGTAAATTTTTCCCCGTCCAAGCCCATTTAGAAAAACGTTAGGCCCGCCGCCCAAGCCCGTTCAAAAAAATTTAAAATTTATTTAAAAAAGAAAAATGTGTGAAATAATAAAGCACTACAATTTTGGGGCATTGTAACAAAAAAGGAATTAAACTTACTTATAATAAAAAAAACAAAGCTAGCGAAGACTTACATTTAAGTTTGTCAATGAAGTTAATTTCATTTGACCTTTATTAAAATTAGATATAATGAAGTACAAATTTATTTGACCCCACCCGTTTTAAAAAATATGTTATAGCCTAATTTCAACTTTATGTAGTTCATTTCCTGAATTATAGAAAAAACACTATTTATAAGGTTTCTTTCTACCTTAAAACTACTTAACTTTGTCAAAAAAAATTAAGTACTTTGCAACTTTATGATTTAAATTGACATTATAATTTTATTTATGCATTAAGGTTTCTTTATTATTTTATGATTATAGTAATTTAAATTTATTTGATTAATTAAATTTCAATATTGTACTACCATTAAATTACTTTAAGAATTACATAAGAATATTCCACTTTCAATGATTTACTTTTATTTGATTAATTTAAATTAATACACCTTAGAAGTTACAATTCAGGATTACCAACCATTAAACAAATACTTTAATAAAATTACATGAGAATATTTTGATAAGCAGTTTATAATGATTTGAATAATTTATATCAGTTAATACACCTAAAGTTTTAGATTTTATAACAAAAATATTTATTAAATTATATAGCACTAATAGTAATTATGCCAGTAAAATGTGTGATAAAATTAAACACCGAAATTTTGGTGCATTGTAAATATGTATTTAAACTTACTTATAAAAGAATATACGAAGCTATAATCTTAGTTATGTAAACGAAAATCTATAGCAAATAGAATAAAAATGTTTTAAAGTCAAATTTAGCGCTTGAAAAACCAATTATGCTACAGGATATACAAAAATTATGGGTTAAAAAAATTAAGCAATTAATTATCTATATATTTGATAAAATCATATATTTATATAATTGTCTGCCTTTAAGGACCTTTGTAATTCCATGACCGTTTATATAATCTCAGGCCCGTTCAAGCCCGTTCTTAAAACGTCAGGCTTGTTCAAGCCCTTTAAAAAAATCTCAGGCCCGCCCGAGCCCGTTCCATTATTTGTTATGCCCGGCCGGGCCCGGCCCGTTAAAATTTTATGATACAAAGCCCGTCCGTACCCTTCCGCGGGCCGGGCCTGCCCGTGCAGATCTCTAGTTCGTGAAAAGCTTTACTTATTTTTGCAAATGGTCTCAGTTATTTCAAATATGTAAATGACCTGTTTATAAAGGTTTTTAAATAAAAGTGGTTCACCATCTTGATTTTATTATAATTTTTTTTTGACTTTTTAAAAAATTTATAATAAATTAAGGGAAATATTTAGATAGTATAAACAGTAGCGGAGCCAGCGAGGGCCAAAGGGGTCAAGGCCCCCCCCCAAGGAAAAAATCCTCCTCAAGCAATTATTAGTATCTTCCTTTTATGCCTGTTTATCACCTAGCTGGTGGTCAGTCCTTTCGACACAGTTTCCATATGTCTCTAAATTTACATAGATCTCTCTTTATCTTGTAAATTTTCTTATCGTGCCTAATTTTATGAATCCACGTAAGCTTGGGTCTACCTATCCTTCGTTTTCCTACGATACTTATCTTCTCAATTTTCTCTCCACATGGCCATACCATCTTAGTCTGTAGGTATTAGACGTTACACCCAAAATTCTTCTTATTTCTTCATTTCGCTTATGTTCATTTTGGCTTACTCCTAGCACTCATCTTGACATTCTCATCTACTATCGGTCGATTCTGGTCTGTTTTTCAAATTTCGACTAAGCCTAGAGGTCGACTAAGAAAAACAGACCAAAAAAGCGTCGGTCTGTTTATGTTCAGTCGACTAGAACCAAAGGTCGCCCAAATAAAATTCAGCCGTTCTACCCTAGTATAATGTATTATTTAAGCATATTCAAAGAAAAAACACATTTTTCAGTTGCCAATTCCCGTTTGTATTTTCCAACACATACGTAAGTGCCCGTCAAATGTCTTCGTAATTATTAAAACTTAAGCGCCAAGTCAAGTTTTTTATTAAAATTTTATTTTTTATCATAGAGACTGCTTATTACTTTTAAAAATTTATAAAAAATAAAATTAGTTGCCTCGATCTTATGGTCATATAAAAATTTTTTTTGATGGCGACGATATGTATATATATTATATTATTGCCAAAAGATTTAAAAAGCAATTTTTTTCATTAAATTGCTAAATAAACACTGTCAGCGTAATAAATTTATTAATTTAAAACCATTTTTACACACATAGGAAAGGCCAATTATGTGTCTAAAGAGGTCCCGTATATAAACAACGATATAAAAAAAAGAGATCAGCATAGAATTTACATAATGGGAAATAAATTGGGTGAAATAATACTATATATTGTTTAAAAAACCCTTTAAAAGCTTTTATCCGAAATTCTTCATCGTTTCTGTAATTTTTCCAAATCTTTTATGGCTTGAGAAATTCGTTTTACATGGCCGACTTTAGTTATTCCAAGCTCCTAAGAAAAAATCAGTTTAAGTATAATAAAAATTTAATAAATTTTAGCAAAAAAATTAATTTGACATATAATATGCGTTAAAACAATTGACTAAATAGACTGCTCATATCATATGTTTCTATGGTAAAATATGTACATTAAATCCACCTTTTTTAATTTAATTATCTCCCATGTCTTTCTGCAGTGTACCCCATTGTTATAACAAAAAAAGTGAATTTACCTTCCTCATTAATAAATAAATAAAAAAGAATGTTAATAGATGATTAATGCAAATGGGCATTAAATTGTCTTAACATCACATCATCACAGTAATTTTTATAAATTTTGTAAATGATATATATCTCACAATGCTCTTTTTAATGTTTAACTAGTTCAATATTTTTCATTACGTTTCAAAAACACTTTATTATACCAAAATTACTTTAATCTATATAACCCCTCCTTATATGTGCACATTTCAAAATGGCGGAAAAAACGGTGTACACTAATCTAAAGTTGATGAGCAGTCTATCTAGTCTATGGTTAAAATAGATGGTAAATTTACTTTAAAATCTTTTCGTTCCAAAGTTAGTAATTCATTGCCTCTTATGTCATGTTTCAAAAATGTTTCATGATATTCGGGTAATCCTATATCAGCAAGCCAATGACTAACATCTTGAGATGTCCATTTTTTTATTGCTAAAATAATATTTAAAAACTTTTTATCATTTTTTATATTTTTTAATTTTACCCATAACAACAAGTAACATATTTTAGAAATAACTAAAAAAATTAAAATGGAAATTAGCATTATCAAATAAATTAATATAGGAAATATGATAACACTTTTTCAAAACCACAAATAAAATTTTTAGAAATAATTAGCAAAATAACAATAAAATTCATCAATATCCAATATGATAGAGAAAGCTAATGAAAAACTAATACTTTTTATCAAGCAACATTAAAACCGTTAAAAATCGAAAAATTTTAATTTTATATTATTAAAAAAATATTTATTTTACGTTTTTTATTAACGTCTTCTGTTGAATCATTTTGTTCCAAATTTTGAGATGAGCTTTGGCTGTCGCGAGGGTTAACAAATTCTGTGGGCACTTGTAAGTGTGATGACTTTTTGCCTTTACCTTCATGTCCAAATTTATGATGAGATCCGATGTGCGGCATTATCTGTAGTCACACACATTAAAAAGATCAGTCAACTTTTACCTTATATTTTTCTAAAAGAATAATTTTAATTATTTATATGATAATATTTTTATATTTTTTTACCAAAAATATGATTATTTTATTTTTTCAAAAATAAGGTCTGCCAAAGCCTTTGCCTCCTTTCTCGTATATAATAGTCGGAGAAACTGAGAAAAATTTATATTAAATTGGCGTTCTGCTATATAATAGCTTACACATATACAATTAAGTAATAATTTTATTAGTTATTACTAAGATCACTCACTTTTATATAAAAAAGTAAGTTTTATTTAAGAATATAAAAATAGAATATTTATTACGTTGAAAGAATGTTTAACGCAAAAGCCAAGTGTGTTCAATTTCTTCATGTCCTGTTGAATCATGTCCAGTGTCGCGAGTAATTTCGTATACAATGTTGGATTGGAATTCTATATAAATTAAAAAAATTAAAACTTAATCTATTTTCTTTACATTTATTAAATAAAAAAATTTATTTATAAATTCTATCAAATTTATAAATAAAGAATTATTTTAAATTTTCATAAAAGGTTTTTGATTACAAATTTTAAATAATCAATTCTCTGGCTTTTACTAATTAGCTGACCATTTCAGTAAGTATAAAAATGTACCAAGTGTTGTAAAAACGGCTGGGTTTTGTTTGGTTAACATTTGGTTTTGTTTTCAAAATTTTGACTAACCCTAGAGGTCGACTAATGACCAAAACCAATGGTCAACCAAACAAAACCCAGCCGTTCTTAAAACATTAGGATTCATTGAATCAGAAGCCTTAACACTTTAAAATGAATCTAAATTTTAAATCTCCCGTTATAATATACAAATATATGGATTTTTTCAAATTAATTTTGAATTAAATACTCTATGAAAACAAAAAAATGTTTATGAAAATATTTTACCCTAAATTCTTCATGGCTATTAAGGAATTCGTTGACTGCTTTGCTTAGATCTTTCACGGAATGAATAAGGCCAGAAACGTAATTTCTCATGTTCGGCTACAAAATTTATATTAAAAAATGCTCAAAAGTAAAAAATTTTACTATACAATTTAAAATATTTACACGGTTTTGGCAATAAATACATGATAAAATTTTTAATTACTAAATTAGAATTAAGTTTTCCTTCGGGACAAACTTTCTCCATTTCCAAAGATGCTTCAGTGGTCTTTTTATACAAGGCCCGATAATATTTACGATTTATGTCGCAGGCTTGTTTTGAGCTATCATAGTTTTATGTTTTATACACATATAAAAATGTTAATTTAAAAACCGATTTAAAATTTAATCACGAGGATATATTAGTTATAAATTTTCATAGTGGGGTCAAAACAAGATATATTTATGTTTTTTTACAACGCAAAAAAAATATAATTTGTCCAAAACGCAATGTAACACTAAAAGATCTCTTTGTGTTCGTCTCGACCCGATTTTAAATTTTGTTAAAGAAAATAGTTAAACGGTCCCCTATCCATTTAAGTCTCCTATTGTAAGGCCTGTAATGACGAAACTCAAGTTAAGTTAATGGATAAAATATGGGTTTAATGACATTTATTGCTTCTTAGTGTCTCAAAATATTAGTTATAAAAAATATCGGGTTTGGCGCCATTATATTAATTTTCAGAATCTAAATAATTTATTTTTATATTTTTCACGGCTTGGCCCTAAGAGCTTTCATGATTAAAACGCTTTAGTTCAAAAATGGCTATTAATACCCATTTTTTATGTGTGTTTTTTTCAAATTGTGCAATCATATCAAAACAAAAATCTCTTAAAAGGGCACATACTTTCGTATAAAATCGCTCAAATCAGATTTTTAAATAAAGCTAAAGCCGTTTCTGAAAAAGATATATAAAAAACAAATCTTAAGTAAAATTCGACAGTAGACACTGCACGGGCGACCCGGTGAAATTTTAAAATGCTTTCGGCTCGGGTCTGGTTCGGGTTTAAAAGTTTAAAATGCTTTCGGATCGGTAGGGTTCGGGTTTCGAAAAATTTTAAAATGCTTTCGGGTCGGGTTCGGGTTTAAAAAAAGTGACCGCCAAGGTCTCTAATTGACGGTAATAAAGATAATTATTATGAGATTTTTACCATTCGATAAGAAGAGATGCGGTCGCTTTAAAGGCTTCTAAAGAGTTGATTTCTTCGTCTAAGACACTAGAAAGTCGCTTTATAAAGGGGGAGGCTATGGAATGCCTTTGTCTAAGATCTCTCAATGGTGAAGTCAACGATTTTTTCCTGAGCTGAGGTACAGTATTACTATCCCCAGTGTTTGCGTTCCAAATCTTTAAAATTGCTTCAAAAGCCTAAAATATATATAATCATGAAAATGGAATTGAAATGATTAAAATCGATCTTAAAGCGTTCCAGATCTTTAAAATTGCTTCAAAAGCCTAAAATATGTATAATCATGAAAATGGAATTGAAATCATAACTCGGGCCTTCGGCCCTCGTGGGAAGGGGGAGAAGGGAAGGGAAGAGGGGAAGGGAAGGGGGGACGACTCATCTGTACTTCGTATAAATGTATCATATTTGCTATGCAATTTATGGGCGAGAAAGGTGGGAAGGGGCGAGAATGCCTATAGGGGGGTATTAAATGCCTAATGATTAATTAATTATTTATACAAATTTTCCATTATAGGCAAAATGATATAGGCAAAATGTAATATAGGCAAGGGTTAGGGTTAGATTTAGTGTTTGCACCTAGTTGCGTATTACATTAGTTTTTATTGATTATGGGTCTAACAAACATTATATTATAAAACAACACAATGTTAAGAATTTGCAGAATTGTTGGGAGAAATGTTTTGTTGAATTTGAACAATTTTTAATTAAAAAAATCAAAAATTTGGCCAATGGTCACTTTTTCTCTATTGGTCAGTACCAACAGATACTCTATAAGTCAATGATAGCCAAAAAAATGGAAAAAAAAATTTTGATGCTCACTTTGGCCAATGGTCATTTTTTTCCATTGGTCAGCAGCCAGGACACGGTAAAAGTGGGTATAAATTCATAAGAGTAAAAAAAAACGAAAAAAAAATTTTCAAATCACATTTTTACCAATGGTCCCCATTGGTCAGCAGCCAGGACACGGTAAAAGTGGATATAAATTCATAATAGTCAAAAAAAACGAAAAAAAAGTTTTCGAATCACATTTTGGCCAATGGTCATTTTATTCCATTGGTCAGCAGCCAGCGGACGGCCAAAAAGTGATAATAGCAATGGTAGGAACAGGAACAATCATAATAGTCAAAAAAAAACGAAAAAAATATTTTCGATTCACATTTTGGCCAATGGTCATTTTTTCCATCGGTCAGGAGCCAGCGGACGGCTAAAAAGTCATAATAGCAATGGTAGTAACAGGAACAATCATAATAGTCAAAAAAAACGAAAAAATAAACTCGAATTCACATTTTGGCCAATGGTCATTTTTTTCAGTGGTCAGCAGCCAACGGACGGCCAAAAAGTCTTATTATCAATGATAGTAACAAGAACAATCATAGGAGTCAAAAAAACCCGGGATTCTAACCCAAAAACTAGTTAAATTGCATAGCAATTAAAAGTAAACAACTTTTATTTATGTTTATTATATAACATTGGTCAGCAGCCAGCGGACGGCCAAAAAGTCACAATAGCAATGGTAGAAACAGGAACAATCATAATAGTCAAAAAAAAACGAAAAAAATAATTTCGATTCACATTTTGGCCAATGGTCATTTTTTTCATTGGTCAGCAGCCAGCGGACGGCCAAAAATTCTTATTATCAATGATAGTAACAAGAACAATCATAAGAGTCAAAAAAACTCTGGGATTCTAACCCCAAAACTAGTTAAATTGCATAGCAATTAAAAAGTAAACAACTTTTATTTATGTTTATTATATAACTAGTTAAATTGCATAGCATTAAAAGTAAACAACATTTATCTATGTTTATTATATAATAGATAATTTAACAAATCTTATATATAACACACCGAGGGAGATAGAGATGAGGGGTGGGGCACCTCTTATGCATTAATTTAAAAAATAACACAGCGAGGGAGATAGAGATGAGGGGTGGGGCACCTCTTTCTCATGCATTAATTTAAAAAATCCATAACCTAATATACCCAATGCAAATAGATAGGGAGGGTAACGGACAACGGACAACCAAAAAACGAGCCCATAAATTGCATAGCAATTAAAAAGCAATCATAAAGCGTTCCAGATCTTTAAAATTGCTTCAAAAGCCTAAAATATTTATAGTTAAATTTTATCATGAAAATGGAATTGAAATTATAAAAGATCGATCTTATAGTCAGTGCAGAAAAGAGAAAGACAACCAAATATTCATCCCTCCCGGATATAATATTCATTCCTATGAGCGTAGCCAGGTTTTGGATTAGAGGGGGGGGGGCAAAACGCGTAAAAGTTCAAATAAGAAGGGGCAAAACAACATTTTTTTAATTTTTAAGGGTTTTTGCATTAAATTTTTTTTTTGTCATTTAGGGGGGGGCACCCCCCCCCTAACTATGCTCATGTTCATTACCGTAGTGGCAACCACAACCGGAAACTTAAGCTTAGTGTTTTAAAAGTGGCTGGTTTTGTTTGGTCGACCTCGGGTTTTAGTCGATTAAACATAAACAGACCCCAACGGTTTTTTGGTCTGTTTTTATTAGTCGCATAAATAGATCTGAGTATGTTTAGTCGAAAAACCAAAAGTTGACCATACGAAACCCAGCCATTATTACAACACTACTTGGGCCGCTGTCTTGAAACAAATTGGAAAAGCGATCCCTAACGTCTCATTAGATTTTAGAGACTACTTTTTATCAGGCAATAGATCATTCGTTAAATCCAACAAGATTTCCATATACGGATCAATGTTCCGTTTAGTTATAGCGCGTTTTGATAGTTTTTTAATCGTGAATGTAAATTTTTTTTTTATATCATCTCAATAAATTTAAAAAAACGAGCTAATTATGGGCATATACTAAGAAGGGAGACGAATGATATAAGTCTCGAAAAGTACTGGGGTACCGGGGAAGAGAACGACCTCGTGTCACGTGGAAAGGGCATGTCGATAAAGTAGGGTGGCAAAAACGGCTGGGTTTAGTTTGGTCGACCGCCTATTAATGCGCTTAAGAAAAACAGATTAAAAAATCTTTGGTTTGTCTATGTTAAGTCGACTAAAACCGAAGGTCGACCGAACAAAACCGAGCCGTTTTTTACAACACTACCCCCTCAAGATGGAAGAAACTCATTATAACAAACCCCACAACAGTGGGACCAAATAACTGACAAAGATGAAGAAAACATATGTTATAAAACGTGGTAACACAAGGATAAAAGCTCTTGTTGACCTTATCTCTAACTAGCATTTGAGCCCTGTCTTTATGAACGATTCTAATGCAACCCGGTGGTTGAATCCAAGCTTCCCCATCTACTTGTATAGGAACACCAGGGTCCGTTGGTTCGCCAGTAATAGTTATTTTAACGCTCCTACATTGCGCTATTCTATGGTGTTGTATGTTAAGCACTTTAGAAACCGCTAGCTGATGACTCCCAAAAACTGCCACAACTTCCAGTATTTTGTCGTCGAACGAAGGCGACAAAAATATCTACACGACCATGCGGGGCCCAATCAATAAATCGTGCAAAAAAGTTAATATATCATACATATGCGAAGTTTAAAAAATTTGTATTTTAGTGATTATTTTTAAAGTGATGTTATTTGCTTGGGTTGATAACGGCTATTTGAGCAGCTTTAATTTTAAGAAGGTAAAATAGGGGAAATAAAAACTTAGCATTAGATAAATTTTACCTGTAACCGTGTTATTCAAATCATGAAACGAAAATCGGAAATAAAGTTTTAAAAAATTTGTTCTTAAAACCGCATCACATTAGATTTAAAGAATACTTAGTGTACCTTTTACTTTATAAAAACTTAGCAACCTGGTCCAGTAAATGTTTAAAAACCTACCAAAAACAATATTAAGTATTTTTACATCTTTAAAGGGTATAAAAAGGATAGGGCAGAAATGAAATATCAAAGTTTTTAATAAAAGAAATGCGAAATCACAACTAATTCAATCCAAACCCTTTATTAAATTACAAACACCAATTTATGATATCACTTTTCTCAAATAAAATTTAACAGAAAACTCAAGCACATCTAAGGAGTATATCAAAGTTTATCAACACGCCTTCTGTTGACTACATGACAACTTTAAATTATAATGTGAAACTAATAAACAGTCCTTACATCATCTTCTTTTTTGCCACCCCAAAAATTGGTGCCTCCAGCGTAGCTACAAAATATCACAAAAAATAAGGGTTTAATAATAATAGTTTAATAAATATCAATAAAAAAAGTATAATAAAAATATTTAAAACCTCGAAATGTTGAGTATAACTATGCCTTGTAAACTAGGTAGAGGGATTCTAATCCCATCACATTCCAGGTGAACTCTCTGCTCCAAGTTTTTAAAAGTATTCTGAAGCAATTCTTTAGTTCCTAGAAGCCCATACCACATTATATTTCTCGTGCGACTGCATAATGAAAGTGTAAAACATAAAATATTTTAAGATTCTCAGAAAAGACAAGGTTTATATTAAAAAAATAAAATTGTTAAGCTGTCTTGCCTAGCTTTATCAGGATGTATTTCGCGTTTGTTGTGAAAATCTAAGGAAATCTTAGCATCCAAACCTATTCCAAAATAATTGTTCATAACGCATTTCTCTTTGAGACAATGCCTAGGATAAAATATATAAAATTAATTTAGTGAAAAAAGGATTTGCTAAATAATTAAACTTTTTATATTATTTTTAAAAGGTTGATTGTCGTAATAAATTTTAATATTTGTTTAAAAAAATATTGCTGATGTATTAGTTAATAATATTTTAATTAATCCTATATTGAAAAAATTATAACTTAAAACAGCTAAAACTTCAGGAATTAGTTCCTATCCAGACTTGGACATATTACGTTTTTTAAATGTAACTTGGCAGAGTAATATAATTTAAAATATAAAGAAAACAAAATTACTCGATAGGCTATTTATTCACTTAAAATATGTTTTATAAAAACAAATTTTTCATATTATTTTGGGCTAAAATTTACAATGGGAAAGCGTCGACATCCATGAGTGGAAGGGCGGGAGCACACAGTGCATCAGCATTGGCTAGTAAAACTTGGCCAATCAGATTTCCACAAACCGAGGCGCATAGACTTTCATTTACGGCTAAAAGGAGAAAATTATAACAAATAAATCAAATTATGTGTAAACAAAATAAATTTCAAAAAAACGTAAAGGTTTATTAATTTTGCAAAAATGTTAAAAAATTAAAGAAATTAGGTTCAAAAAACTAAAAATATTCGATAAAAATTAGTCGAGAACTATATCTTAAATCGATATTTCTTCATATATTTCAAGAAACAAAAATGGGGATTTTTTTTAAATGTTTTAATAGCAAAATTTTTTTAATTTTTAAGCGCAAAGATTTATTAATTTTGCAAAAATGTTACAAAATCATGGGTCAAAAAACTAAAAATTTTATATGAAAATTAGTCGAGAACTAAAATTAAAAATGCTTATTTTTTCATATATATCTAAGAAAACATGGAATTTTTTATATTTTCATAGCAAAAAACATTATATTTTTACCGGAATAATTAATTCTAGGAGTATCGCTAATTAAACCGTATGACGATTGTTTAACTTTGGGGCCTTTATGAACGTGTTTAAAACCGCCCGTAGAAGAAGATTCATCTCCTGCATTATCATCTCCGAGGGTTGCCTTAGAATTTTCTACAGAACTTTTAACTCTGTAATTCTTTTGTAGATGACTCCCTTGTACAATGGAAGATCTCGGGTGTGCGAAGGATTGTGGACTAAATAATAAGCCAGACCTTAGAGTTTTCGGGGATAATTTGCCAGAAATTTTGGTCGGTAACTTAAAAACGGAACCACGGCTCAGTCTTCTACTTATGATATTTCCCAGGGATGAAGTACTAGCTTTTACGGCTGCGTTTTCCAAATTGCTAAGGCGTTTACCACCTTCGATAAAATCCTGTTTATTTTCCGGGCCAAGCTTATTTACGGTGATACTGCTTTTTCCCGTGTTTTTGGAGTTTGCAGAGAGTGAAGCTGAAGAAGAATAGCTACTGCTAGATGACGAAGAATGAATCGAAGCTTGATCAATTAAACTGGGTGCTGGGCTCAAGGGTGGCTGCAAAGAATTGCTATTCATTCCAACACCACCACCTATCGCATAGATTAGGGGATACCATATTTAGTCGCCATTTTGAAACGTGCAATTACATAAATTTACACGCCTTATGAGTTAAATAATAAACTATGGGAGATAAGTATGCGAGAATTCATTTTATCAAATTATTTTGGAATATAGGCACTAACATTATATCCAAATCATAAAAAAGCTAAGTAAATATTAAATAATAATTTGTAGATGGCCTACAGTTTTAGCGCAAATGTTCTACTCTTACGAATTGGTTAAACGATGTTTTTTCGATATATACAACCATTTATATGCAAAAATTACTATAAAACATATGAAAATTCTTGTAGTGAGTATATTTCAATATAACAGAATACACTTTTTAACGTTGATAAGCAGTGTATGCCGTTTTTACAACACTATTATGGTTTTACTTTTTAACTATTTTATCAAAAACTATGAAACCATCATTTCGATCTGAATTTCTAATTTTTTACAAGTTTTAAAAGAAAACGTATACTTTGTTAATATAAATTTTTTGCTAAATTTTACATTAGCAATTTAATAAGTTTTATTAAACAAATTAAACATAGCTATTATACAAATTAAACTTACTTTGGGAAATTGAAGATCTATTAGATGCCATGGGATATGTAAGGATATTTTTAGTTTGAGAAGAGCGCGACGGAGATTCTAAAGACAGATCTTGAATTAGAACTTCTGGAATAACCATGTTTGGCTTTCTATTACCTACATCAATAAATGTATCACATATATTTAGTACATTTTTCAGAAACTTTTATATTTCTAGTAAATTCATTTAATTTTTCCAGTGTTTTTGGGGAAAGAATTTACCCAGGGAATCGGTTATGTTTGAATCTTCATTATTATCAGCTAGCATGGCCAAAGATCGAGCTAATAATTTAAGATTTTTCAATCTTTCTAACAGGCACTGCCTCAATTCCTCACAAGATTGTGAGGTTTCTGTCCCAAATAAGGCAGAAACAGATGAAGGTCTCCTACTAACGGATGGACTTGCAGTAGCAGATATATCGAAAACATCTAATTCAGCCTCGTCTTCTTCCCCCATTTCAGAAGCATCTCCATCGTAATTCGACGATTCTATAATTAATTTTTTTTGGAAATGATTTTCAAATCAATTTTTCTTTTTTAAACTAATTTTTTGTAGTAATTGTAGAATATTCTAATGAATTTCGTTTTTTTCGGTTAAAAGTTAATTTTCACGTAACAAAGTTACATATATATGCGCAATACAAAAAAGGCATATTGGTTCAATACAAAGATCAATTTATCTTTATCTTCTAAAATGGGCCAACAGCCGGCAAAGGATTTAAAGTTGTATCGTACAACAAGAATCTTAGTTGATGCCTAAGTAAAAAGGATGCGGATATTTTAGATTTTCCATCTTTGAAACTTATTTTTTGTAGTAAAAATTAGTATATTTTAATGAAAATTTCAATTTACGTGTCCGATTTTTGTTGTAATTGTTAAATGCGTGAGATGGAAGTTGTAGATAATTTGCATTGTCGACACTCGGTTGATTATAAGTGTAATTTGGTTGCAGTAAACTTTTTGAACCGAAATTTTGATCCTTCAAGCAAAATGGAAGATAAAACGTATAAATTCGGAAATTAATTTAAAATTTGAAAGAAAATTAATTTATGCTTATTTATTTAATATACACCTAGATTTAATGTTGTAAAAACGGCTGGGTTTTGTTTGGTCGACCTTTAGTTTTAGTCCAAACATAAACAAATCAAAGATTTATCGGTCTGCTTTTCTTAGTCGCATAAACAGACTAAAAGTTTTTCGGTCAAATCTTTGATCTGTTTATGTTTAGTTTACATTAAATAAAAGGTTGACCAAACAAAACCCAGCCGTTTCCATAACACTACCTAAATTTAATAGAAATCTCAACTTGTTTACTAAAAATTAAAGCGTATACTGCGGATTTAACTTTAAAAAATTTCCCATTTGAAAACAAATAAAAGGTTGCACTATTAATTAGCCAAGAAATAAGAAAACTCCGACAACTAATCTAAATTAAACATAGCATAGCTTAAAAAAAAGAAGGTACGAATAACAAATAACAAGCTTAAAATATAGTGCGATGTGATAAATTAATACATAAAAAAACACATATTATATAATGCAAACTCAAAAACCCGTATTATTTTCATTAATTTCAATCAAAATTACATTATTTTGGGGGGTAGGAGAGGGGCTTCTTACATCTCTACTACCCAACTCTTCACTTTCTCCCACCATGGAAGAGGTTGAAAAGTCCAACAAACTTTCTACGGACGTGCTACCAAAACCCGAACCCGAACCCGGTCGGGCGGGTCGGGCCAGAAGCATTTCGACCGGCCTCGTGGTAAGTGGAGAGGGTGGGGACACGATAAGGTCAACTTTATTCATTGGAGATCTACATTTCCAAATTGTATCATCATTTCCATCTACAGCGTCTTCAGCATTAGGCTTGGGTGGTGATATGGTAAAATCGAAAAAACGTTTTCTCATTTCTACTATGGCAGAATCCGGGTTATTAGACTCTTTCATTTTCCCTATGGATTTTGCCTGTTCTGCTGCTACGGGGGCAAATAAACTTGTTGGAGTGCCGGGACATTCGTAGAATTCGTTATAATCAATATTATGGGTACCACTGCCACTTTCGATAGGCGAGCATGCTACAAGGGTATCATTGGGTGAGTTCGATAAATTATTGATCTCTTCGACCGATACGTAAGAATCATGTCCAGGCTTATCTTGGAAACAACCTAAGTTGTCCGGTAGGCAGCGTGGAATCCAAATAGCCGTCGGGTCAGTGTTGGGGTCGTTTAAGACCCCAGAAACGCATTCAACTTCTTTAAGGTCGCTGAGGATTTTAGTTAAATCCCCGAAAACGCATTGCAAACCACTTTCCAATTTCTCCTTATCTATTTTATCTACGTCAGGGGGTGCTCCCAAATTTTCAACCGTTTCCAACGGTGAATTGCCTCGAGTAGATGAGGTTGTACAATTCAAGATGTCGAGCACGTGGGATTTCATCTTTTGAGCGTTATTTATAAGGGCCGAAGAACAATTAATACTATCGGGATTGTCTATCGTTGTGGTGGAAGTTAAAATTTGGTCTAGGAGAAATAACAAACTAATGAGATGATCCCTAATCATCGCTTCTATTAGTGGGGGAGGTGGAGGGCTAGTAGTAATGGTAGAAGGGGATTCGTCATTATTTTTCAAAGTCACGTCGTGCCCCTCGTCAACTGCATTAAGATCGTTCTTAGAGGCGTAAGTGCTCCGTGCCAACGATGAACGGGGTGAAAGTAAGAGTGTTTGTGGTATTTGGGCCACTGCCCCTTGATAATCCATAATGCTCCATCTAAGGAATATTTAGATATTATTATAATCAATGATAAATTTACCGTCAATTAGGGACTTGCAAAGTCATTTTTTTAACCCAAACCCAACCAGCATTTTAAAATTTACTATAATCTATATGTGGGTTTGGATTGATAAAGTAGGTAAAAAGCAATGGTACGCGATATTTCGGGTTATTATAGCAGAATAATTAAATAAAGTATGTCTTATTTGTGCACATTTCAAAATGGCGGACAAATGGTAGTACACTTATTTGAAGTTGGTGAGCAGTCTGCCTATAATCTTAGCCCCAATTAAAAAGAAATCGCCAATAAATTAAAACTCTTTTAACTATTAATATAAACAAAACAATTGTTAATTGCTATGCAATTTATGGGCTCGTTTTTGGTTGTCCGTCCGTTGTCCTCCCTATCTATTTGCATTGGGTATATTAGGTTATCGCTTTTTTAAATTAATGCATGAGAAAGAGGTGCCCCACCCCTCATCTCGTTCTCATGCATAAGAGGTGCCCCACCCCTCATCTCTATCTCCCTCGGTGTGTTATATATAAGATTTGTTAAATTATCTATTATATAATAAACATAAATAAAAGTTGTTTACTTTTAATTGCTATGCAATTTAACTAGTTATATAATAAACATAAATAAAAGTTGTTTACTTTTAATTGCTATGCAATTTAACTAGTTTTTGTTATATAATAAACATAGATAAAAGTTGTTTACTTTTAATGCTATGCAATTTAACTAGTTATATAATAAACATAAATAAAAGTTGTTTACTTTTCTATGCAATTTAACTAGTTTTGGGGTTAGAATCCCGGGTTTTTTTTTGACTTTTATGATTGTTCTTGTTACTATCATTGATAATAAGAATTTTTGGCCGTCCGCTGGCTGCTGACCAATGAAAAAAATGACCATTGGCCAAAATGTGAATCGAAATTATTTTTTTCGTTTTTTTTGATTATTATGATTGTTCCTGTTTCTACCATTGCTATTATGACTTTTTGGCCGTCCGCTGGCTGCTGACCAATGTTATATAATAAACATTAATAAAAGTTGTTTACTTCTAATTGCTATGCAATTTAACTAGTGTTTGGGTTAGAATCCCGGAGTTTTTTTGACTCTTCTGATTGTTCTTGTTACTATCATTGATAATAAGACTTTTTGGCCGTCCGTTGGCTGCTGACCAATGAAAAAAATGACCATTGGCCAAAATGTGAATCGAAATTATTTTTTTCGTTTTTTTTGACTATTATGATTGTTCCTGTTACTACCATTGCTATTATGACTTTTTGACCGTCCGCTGGCTCCTGACCGATGGAAAACATGACCATTGGCCAAAATGTGAATCGAAATTATTTTTTTCGTTTTTTTTTTTGACTATTATGATTGTTCCTGTAACTACCATTGCTATTATGACTTTTTGGCCGTCCGCTGGCTGCTGACCAATGGAATAAAATGACCATTGGCCAAAATGTGATTCGAAAATTTTTTTTCGTTTTTTTTTGACTATTATCAATTTATATCCACTTTTACCGTGTCCTGGCTGCTGACCAATGGAAAAAAATGACCATTGGCCAAAATGTGAATCGAAAATTTTTTTCCTCGTTTTTTTTACTCTTATGAATTTATATCCACTTTTACCGTGTGCTGGCTGCTGACCAATGGAAAAAAATGACCATTGGCCAAAGTGAGCATCAAAATTTTTTTTCCGTTTTTTTTGGCTATCATTGACTTATAGAGTATCTGTTGGTACTGACCAATAGAGAAAAAGTGACCATTGGCCAAATTTTTGATTTTTTTAATTAAAAATTGTTCAAATTCAACAAAAAATTTCTCCCAACAATTCTGCAAATTCTTAACATTGTGTTGTTTTATAATATAATGTTTGTTAGACCCATAATCACTAAAGGCCATAAAAACTTATGTAATACGCAACTAGAAGCAAACACTAAATCTAACCCTAACCCTTGCCTATATTACATTTTGCCTATATTACATTTTGCCTATAATGGAAAATTTGTATAAATAATTAATTAATCATTAGGCATTTAATACCCCCTATAGGCATTCTCGCCCCTTCCTACCTTTCTCGCCCATAAATTGCATAGCAAATATGATACATTTATACGAAGTACAGATGAGTCGTCCCCCCTTCCCTTCCCCTCTTCCCTTCCCTTCCCCTCTTCCCTTCCCTTCTACCCCTTCCCACGAGGGCCGAAGGCCCGAGTTTTTTTATTTATTAACCTATTTAATTATATAACTTTATATAGAAATAGACAAAAGGCATAAATTTATTCGAGAAATCCCTTCCGAAATTACACATTAAAAATAAGGAAATACCTATCTAGCATTTTCACAGATGCCCTTTCAAATCTTTCGATGAGAGTGGTCAATGGGACATCGTCGTCAAATGTGCTACCCCAACCCAAAACTCGAGACAAATCATTGCCCGTTCCCAATGGAATCAGCCCAACTTGGCACTAAAAAAAAATAAATTTGCACAAATTAAAGTTGGACAAGACAAAAGGCGATAGACATTATATTTTTCTTCGAAATTGAACCCATATACAAATTAATAACTAGAAAAATTGCCAAATTAAATTCACAAAGTAGCAAATATAAATAGCAATTAACCAACATTTTGGTCTCTCGTCGGGTCAGACAAATTAGTTGTAAAGCAACGTATATAACATTAATTTGCAGGGAATTATTTAGCCAGTTTCGCAATTTTCCGATATAAAGCAACAACCTAGACAAGTTACCAAAAGAAATTCATGCATAAGGTATTCAGTCGGGCTCAAAAACAAAAATGAAATTTGGGTTCGGGCGAGGTCGAAAAAAGTAAAGCCAATCAGCGGTAATTAGCTAGTCTATTTGCGAAAGCACAATAAAAGTCTTTTACAGAAGCATGAGTCCACAGCCATTAAAAACCCGTATAATAAGTTTCCACGGCAATCATTGAAAAATTACAAGTTGGACAAGCCATAAACTGCATAGCAGTTAATAAATTGACTAAAGATGGACAAGACGAGAAGGACATTATATTTTTCGTCGAAATTGAGCCCATAAATTGCATACAAATTAATAATACCTTAAATTGTTACACTTTTAATTGTCCGTCCGTCCTGTCCAACTTCTGAATTTTTAATAATTCCTGTTTGTAGAGACCTATGCTTCTGTAACTGACTTTTTAATCGTTAGACATCTCTGACCTCTAATGTAAAAAAATAAATGTATATGAACTTTGGTAAGTAAATGCAAGTGATCGATCTCATTGAGAACCCAGCTGATACTCCCATCACCACCACATATGCATATCCGGAAGGGTTCAAATTTTCGAAACAATTTCAATCTATGCCAAACAATAATAAAAATATATAATACCGTTTTTTGTAACTACGATGAAAGTAAAAAATGCTTAAAACAATACCATTTTTACAGTTTGACGTTTTTAAGCCAAAAAACTGAAATAATAAATTAAAAGAATACCAAAAAAATTGAAAATTTCAAAGAAAAACTATTGAAGACATGGACGTAGTTTAAAAAGTAGGCGATCGCAAAATTATAAGTCCTATTTTATATAACTTTCTGGCTACGCTTATATCTGAAACGAACAAAAAAAATCGATGGCCATTGAAAACAAAACTATTTTTGCTAGAGATTATAAGGATTAGTGTTGTAAAAACGGCTGGATTTGTTTGGTCAACCTTTGGATTTAGTAGACTAAACCTAAACAGACCATAGGTTTTCTGACGTCTGTTTTTATTAATCGACCACTAGGCTTAGTGAAAATTAGAAAAACATACCAGGATCCACCGTTAATCTTAGTTGAACCAAATGTCGACCAAACAAAACCCAGCCGTTTTTACAACACTCTGGACGTTTTAAAGATCTCTTATATCAAACAATAGCTTTCTAAATGAGAAAAAAAATGAAAATTTAGTAAGAGTATATCTACCCAAAAGTTGGTCCGCCCTTTAACAAGTCAAAAACTTGTACGGGATTTAGATGCTGTTTGAAGCGTCTAAATATTTTAATTCCCTGCTTGTCCCCACTCTTGGAATTAACGAAAACGACCAAAGGGCTCATCCCTTTATATTCAGCGCTCTCGTGTTCAGACTCGATCGGCTCCAGGTTATGCAAGTATATCGGCTGCACAATACTCATCTTGTAGGCACCAAGAGTACATTTCTGTGGTAACACGTGACGACAATTGTTATGAGCCTATAGTGGCAGTAAAAACATAAATTATTTCATAAAAATTGCCTTTAAAAGTAATGTCCTAATTATATATCGTATAGATCGATTATTCTGTATTTCTTCGAATTTCGGATTGATGAAGTAGGTGGAGCATGGGCGTCGACAAAAGGGGCAAGGAGGGCGGCTGTCCCCTTCTAAATCCAAAAATTTGTGGAAATTTATTAAAAGTATGGTTGAATTTCCTGTGATTCCTCTCTAAATCATTATTGCCCCCCCCTCTAATTTCAATGCTAGCTACGCCCATGTCTACCTATCTGTCTGTCCGTCCTACCTAACTCAAGCTGGTGTCCTAATAATGCAAAAATCAGCCGTTTACCAATCTGCTATATTATTATAAGTCTAACCTTTAATATCACCCCATAAATGAAAAAGTGTCCTCTAAAAGGTTAATTTCACAATATAAACGATATCTGAAGTTTATCTTATTTTGATATTAAATTTTTAAAGTAAACATAACAATTATTAATAATAATATTTGGATATATGTAATAAAAATTAAACAAAATTTAAATTATACCAAAGCCCTACACCACAAACACCTCCAATCTTGTAACCTTAATACGCTCCCACAATTTTTATCACATACGGTGCATTTCGAATGAACGGGTAAATTGCCTTCTATCCATTGGTGAGGCATTACCAAATTCTATAGGGATAAATTTTTTTTTTAAATATTTAACAAAAATAACGTAAAATTTTTTTAATATAACTGAACTTTGTGTAAAATTTACGAGAAGAATTTAAGTATTTATATATATTTTTTTTTTAAACATTTTGATTTAAAATTTAAATCCTTAGAACCCGAATGTAATTAATTATTTTAGACATTATAAACAAGTTTTTCCCAGGTTAAAAAATTTTAAAATAACAAATAACCATTTAATTGCACTTTCCTTGATAGTAAGATAAAAATAATAAAAAATTTAGATATTCACAACTTTGAAATTGGCAAAACATAAAAAATAATAAATATAAATTTTTCCAAATAATACATTTTCTTGATCTTCTATAATGTATTTTCTCATGGATCCTAACGTGGTCCACTTGCAATCATTTATTGCTTTAACTGCACAGCGCTTATGACACTTGAATTTGCAAACTAATATTAATAAAAAAGGATATTCAAAAAATTATAGAATAACTTGAAATAAAATAATTTTAATAAAGAAAAAACAGATTTAAAAGTTTTAAAATAATTTAGCAAGTACGGCATATATTTAAAATTTTAAATTAATTGCTTGATATAAAATAAAAGAGTATTATATATTATACCCGAATATATCTCATCTAAAATTTACTTTCATACAAGTTTTTTATGGGTGTTTTATATGAAAATTACAAAAAACGTATTTTTGAATGATACCAAAATTTCTTTTATCATGTAAGAAAAAGTTGGACGGGCATTAAAAATTAGATTTTTTATAGCAAATATTTTGTTTAATTTTACTGATCAACAAATAATGGACCTATAAAATCAACCGGCAGCCTGTTTGCTGATTTTGGTGAGTTTTTACGGGGAACACATACATGTATATAATTTTTGTCTATGCGTCAAGTTTTTGAAATATTTGCTGTCAAAGTTACTAAAAACAGCTATTTTGCCTTTTTTTAAACATTAAAAACTCGTAAATTAATCGATAAAGTTTTGGTTTACTAAATTTGATTTATAAATAAAGGGGCGAGGAATCCATTAAAAAATTCTTTTTACCCTAGCTCTTTACGCTCTGAAATATTTTCAAAATTAACTGATCTTTTTCCTTTTACTTTGACACATTGCCGCCTACTTAAGGTCGCCCTTCCTTCCCTTTGATACTAGGAATTGAGTGGGTGTTGTTATTTATCTCGGTTTTGTAAAAACGCTGGGTTTTGTTTGGTCGACTAAACATAAACAGACCAAAAAGTTTTGGTCTCCGTTTCATAGTCAACCTCTAGGCTTAGTCGAAATTTGAAAAACAGACCAGTAGAGATCGAAGCTTTGACCTAAAAACCTGGTCTATTTAATCCACTAACAAAATAGCCACAAAAAAATCTTTGGCCTATTCATGTTTTAGTCGACCAAAACCAATGCCCAGCCGTTTTTACAACACTACTTTTTAGACCATTAATAATGTTAAACGAATTTCGCCGAAAAGACAAATAAGACATTTTCTAACGAGGATCGACCCACGATAGAATAGCAAAATATAGGAATGAAAAAGATGAAATTTTATGATTTTGGCACCGTTACTGGAATGGAAAGTCCATGTGGTTAAATAAACGATCTATATTACATCATCATTGACACAATGATTAAGTAAGTATGAAAAAAACCTGTTATAAACATTAAAATTGCAGTGAAATATAAAATAAAAAATGTTAAATTATGAGAGGGATCCCAACATAAATTTTTTAATTGAAAGGGATTTTTTCTCCTTCGCTTGCTGATTTTTAACATCAAAATTTTAGCGAATTTTTTAAGCCGTGCTGATGATGATTGAAAGTTATTTAATGTGGGGAAAACCCGACACTATAATAAAAAGCTTTTTTTGTCCCCCATTTGTCTTTTTATTCTATATAATGTTTTCGTTGGAATATTTTTACTTGTAGTGTTGGCAAACGGCTGGGTTTTGTTTGGTCGACCTTTGATTTAACTAAGCTAACGGTCGACTGTGGTCTGTTTTTTAAATTTCGACTAAGCCTTGTGGTCGAATAAATATAAACAGACCAAAAAATCCTTGGTCTGTACATGTTTAGTCGACTAAAACCAAAAGTAGATTAAACAAAACCCAACCCTTTTTACAACACTAATGTACTGTTACAGAAAGGTGTAATTTTATAATAATTTTCTCGAATTTGATTTAAAATAAATGAGTTTAATACAAATTAGAAAATCACCACTTTAAAAAGGTCAAAATAAGCGATGATAGAAAATAATCTTGCAAGAAAATGTAAAATTTCTATTATTGTCATAGACTACATAGACTACTCATGCATGGGCGTAGCCAAGGGGGGGCAGGTAGGGGCGGCTGCCCCCCCCCCTCGAAATCCAAAATTTTGTCGAAAATTTATTAATATGACTAAAATCACAAAAAAAGCTCATTTTTCCCGTCCCTAAATCATTATTGCCCCTCCCTAAACCATTTTTGCCCCCCTCTAATTCCAATGCAGGCTACGCCCATGTGCTCATGTCATATGATAAAATGCCTAACATTAAATCAACGATTTCGAAATTAACTATTGCTCATTTCTTTCAGCATTGTTCCAAATTGTTAAAACATAAAAAAGTGAATTTACCTTCCTTATTAGTAAATAAATAAAAAATAATGTTAATATATAAATCTATATATATATAATGCAAATGACTTAATTGCTTTAATATCACATCATCACAGTTTTTTAATATTTTAAAATGCTGTTTCTAATGTTCAATTCAATATTTTTCATTCGGTTAAAAAACACTTCAATTAACCAAAATTACTATAATTCGTATGTCCTCCCTCATTTGTGCAGATTTCAAAATGGCAGAAAAGTTATAAGTTGATGAGCATCTATCTAGTATATGGCTAGGGTATAGTAAAAAATCATTTAAATTTTTTTTAATTTAAGGCAATAAATAATCTTCCCAAAATTTTAGATTTTTATTATAAAAAAGTCGGACTGGATAGGACGGGACAGACAGGAAGACATATATTTTGTGCACATTTCAAAATGGCGGAAAAATTTTATAGTTATTTAAGGTTGGTGAACAATCTATCTACTCTATGGCTAGAGTATTGTAAAAAATTAGTTTAATTTTTTATTTGAGGCATAATTTTTTATTTGAGGCAACTAATAACCTAAAATTTTAGATTTTCACTAATAAAAAAATATTGGACAGGTCAGGACAGACCAAAAAAAACACATATTTTATGCACATTTAAAAAGGGCGGAAAAATTGTATACATATTTAAAATTGATGAGCAATCTTATTGTAAAAATTCAGTTTAATTTTATTATTTTGTGGCAATTGGCAAAATCCAACCCAAAATTTTAGATTTTCACTACTAAAAAAGTTGGACAGGACAGACAGACAGGACAGACATATATATTTGCGAACTTTCACAGGAAAATCCGTGGAAAGTTACACCAGATAAGGCTTCTCGACAAACGTTACAGTAGGTTGGACGGGCATGAGAAGCAGCATACCAACTATGTTGACCTGAGACGTCTATGTGTGATATTGGATCCTTTGCATACATAAAAAAAATTCATAATAAATTCAAAATTCTTTTATCAAAACTTTAGTTCATTTAAAATTTAATTTTGTAAAATAGGCAAAATTTATTGATTTTTGTTAATATATAACAAAAATTAAAATGAAAAACCCTATTTTATAGTTCCTGTACATAAAAATAATGGATTATGCCTTTTAATCAATCCATTGATTATAAAATAATATAGTTTTTTTTGCAAATTTTTATAAAAATTCAATAAAAAATTTTGAGATTAAAATTATTTAAAATTATTTTGAAAAACAATATTATATAGATAAAAATTACCAGTTTATCTAAAATATTACTTATTAACTTTTTTTCAAAAATTAGTCTTTTATTTGTCGTTTTTATTAAAATTTATCAAAAATAAATAAATCTTACGTCAATCATGGTATTTTTGTTGGAGGAAGATTTAATAGCTGTAATCCAAGATTCCATTTCTTTCCTACTCTCAGTCCCAATAACTATAGACTTGCTAGGCGTAATCAACTAAAAAACGAAAAATTCAAAATATTAAATCAATTTTCAAAAATATATTAAATTAATAAATTAACGAGTTGGACATGACAGGACACTTTAGTTTTGGTCGAAAGTTAGCTTATAATTCCGTAATAAATTAAAAAATATCGGTTTTTACATAAGCATTTGGCACACCACCGCAATCATTAATATTATGCGTAATTTATTTTTAAGTAATTTAATTTAAATCTTAGATAAAAAAATACTTTTATTAATTTTTTTATTAATTTATTCTTAATTAATTATAAAATATGTATTTTGTAAAGATGTAAATGTTTAAAAAAAACTTGATTCTCATTGGATATAGTAATATAAAATTTATGAATACTTAACGCAAAACTTTAAATAAATGAATAAATTAGGTTAATACAATATATAAATGCAAAAAATAAATAAATAATAGATGCAATACATAAATAAAAAAAGGAGAAAAAGACTAAAATAGTTTATTTAATACATAAAATTAGATTTTTAAAATAAAGGTCACTTTCCATATTCATGATTTTAAAAATGGACCTTTTTTATGAAATAAAAATGGACCTTTTTTATGAAATAAAAATGGAAGTTTTAGTAAAAGTAATTTCCCATTGCATAAGTAAAACTCTAATTTATGCATTAACCAAAATAATTTTGGTTGTCCGTCCGTCCGTCCTGTCCAACTAGTAATTTTTAAAATTACTGTGGAAACTTATACGGTTTTTTGTATAAATTATCGATTATTTAATTATCATCATTAAGCCAATGTTAATAAAAAACGCCAACAAATATAATTTTTTTAATTTATAAATATTTTTTAAAGAGCTAAAAGGAAATATTTATATTAACAAAGTGATGTGGATCCCTCCCTAGAGACATTATAATGTGAAAAAAACTGTGTTTTTTTCCAGGAACTGCAAATGTATGTATGGGGAATAAAAAATATTTTTTACAAAAGGCTATCGAAATATACATTAAATATAGGCACTACTTAATTTTGATTTTAACTTGTTATGTAAAAAATAAAATATTAATTTTTATGCTTATATAATTGCATACGCATAGCTATAAGTATATATAGCTTTTAATGTCATTTAATGTTGTAAAAACTACTGGGTTTCATATGGTAGACCTTTAATTTTAGTAGATTAAACATAAACGGACTAAAGTTTGGTCTGTTTTTTTTCATCGACCTCTCAGCTTGGTCGAAATTTGAAAAACAGTCTTAGTTCATTGAATTATTTACTTATTTTATTTTTAAAGTTCTATTCTAATAGCTACTATGTATATTTATAAATACGTGTTTATATTTACATTTTCGATCAAAAAATTATTATAGACGTTTAAAAACTATTAATTTACAATTACATAATTTTATTTTGAGTTGGGTTTATTTATATCATTTATTTTCAAATGGTTAGTTGGCTTGTATTTAATTTGGGCCGGGTTCGGATTGTCCGATCAGGCCCTAACCTGAGGTCCAATTGTTTTAGGCAACCCGTACACGCTCTATATATTTCTAATAAATTTCTAAACCCCCCCCCCCCAAAAAAAAAAATAATTTAATTAGCATTCAAATTCGAAACTACAATAACAGAATGAGTTTAAACGGCTAAAAAAAAATAATAATAATAATAATAGCAATTAAATTTTACGACACAATTTGATGACGATTTCTAAAAAGTCAGGTTGTCAAACTAATTAATTCCACCTACGCATTCATTGAAGCCATATAACGTTAAAATTTTGCTTCTAAATAATTGTAATTTAGGGGTAATATAGATTTAAAAGCAAATTTTTTCCTTTTACTAATATTCACGTAGGTTTTACTTGGAATAGGATAAAAAACGGATCAAAATTAAGCATAAATGTTTTTATTTCCATGCAAAAAATGGAATTTAAAGGATTCAATGCATGACCTAGAGAATTTATTAATCAAAAAATTATTTCGAAAATATATAAAAATTAAAAATAAAAAAATTCTTTAAAATATATTTTTTTTAATTGACCTTAATATAATTACACGGATTTCTTAAATTACAAGTGAAGCTAAACATATAATTTAAAATAAATCGCATTTTTCTCATTATAGGGATGCCAAAACTCCGCCTCTAACATAACAATATTTAGATGGAAAAATTAAAGTAAAATATGGAAAAAATATTAAACAATTATTTTATCCTAAAATATCTATAAAAATTAAAAATCTAAGAAAAAACAAATAAAGTAAATCAAATGTATGCGCAACTTACTGTAAAACTATTTTTCAAATTCTTCGTTCCAGACTCGGCTAAACTGCAATGTCGCAAATCAATCTCGTCAAATATCACAGACTAACAAAAGAAGATCAATAGATTTATTTGAAAAGAATAAAAAATTGTATTTTTTATTTTTTTTTGTGTTAATTTTCACACTTTAAAAAATGTATCGAGAATTTTTTTGATATGGGAAACTTGAAAAAAAATAAAATAACTTATGCTATGAGAAGGAAATAAAAGCAACGCACAACACATCTCATGTTAAGAGTGTCATAATATCATGTCCAAACACACCCCAATCGATAATATATTAATGCAGATGAAGATAATGCGAACGCTTATTAATGCTAAATAAGTTTATCAATTTAGCGGCCATTGTGAAATGTGCACAATCATGGGCGTAGCCAGGTTTTGGATTGGGGGGGGGGGGCAAAACATAATTTTTTTTTAATTTTTCAAAGGTTTTGCATTGAAATTTTTTTTTGTGATTTAGTGGGGGGGGGGTATATTGTGATCATTTTTATGGATTAAAAAATTTTTAAAAAATATTAAACAAATACCATAATGTGCACAATTAATCAAAGTAAAAAATTAAAATTAGGTGGTAAAACAATTTTTTTATGATTCTAACGCCATCTTCAAATATATTTAGTATAGCTCTCTTATTTTAATTTAAAATCA
Organism: Gordius sp. MW1; assembly: GCA_964036665.1. Lineage (NCBI taxonomy): Eukaryota > Metazoa > Nematomorpha > Gordioida > Gordea > Gordiidae > Gordius > Gordius sp. MW1. The sequence goes on from OZ038532.1 coordinate 2,254,201, forward strand.
ATAATAGTTGTTTTTCCAATGCAACTTAACCTTAAGTTTTAGCATAATGAGGTGCATATTTTAAAATGGCGAATATATCTGGTACACAATTCGCTACTATGATACTTATAATAATTTACTGAAAATGTGTCTCTCTGAAACAAAATTTTTCCTTTTATTAGACAAAAATTACTGAATTTCTCAATTTTTTTAATCATTTAGTAATCAAGACTAGATAGAGTGCTCATCAACTTTAAATAAATGTACCATTTATCCGCCATTGTGAAATGTGCACAAATAAAAAAATGACATATATAGATTTTAGTAATTTTGGTTGGTTAGAGTGCCTTTAACGTAATGTAAAATATCGAACTAGTTATTCATTAAAAATATCATTTACAAAATTCGTAAAAATACTGTGATGTGATATTAAAGCAATTTATTAATAAACAATCTTTTTTATTTATTAACTAATGAGAAAGGTAAATTCACTATTTCTGTTTTAACCATAGCAGGCGCGTAACCAGGATTTTCTCCGGGGGGGGGGAAATTTTAAAAAAATTTTGTAACATTTTTATTTCAACATTAAAATTATAAAATCTGGTATAAAACATAAAGAAAGTCAAATTACAAATAATTAACTTGGTCAGTTAAGTTGCACAACTATATAAACTTAAAACTTTAGATCTAAATATTTTTTTTTCATGAAAAATCGGGGGGGGGGGGGAATTTCCCGTTCCCCTCCCCCCCCCCATATTACGCCACTGCCATAGACTTAGTTTTAACAATAGGGTACACTGCAGAAAGACATGAGAGATAGTTAAATTGAAAATGGTGGATATAAGGGTACACATTTTACCATATGGAAACATATGACGTGAGCAGGCTATGTAGTCTATGCTAGCAATGGACATTGCTTAAGTGAGTCCAATATAATTTCCAATAAAATTTATTGTTTTAATTCTACAAATTCTATTGAAAGTTCCTGTAACTTTTGATATCAATGTATTTATTGATTTTTAAAAACGCAAATCACAAGATTTTTCAAACAAGCTTAATCAATAAATTAATGAATTTAGTTTGAATTCGATTTTAGAAAGGTCAAAGCATAGACTGCATAAATACATAGACTGCTCATGTCATATGGTGTAAAATGTGAACCTTTAAATCAACCATTTTAAATTTTACTATCTCCCATGTCTTTATGCAGTGTACCCCGTTGTTAAAACAGAAAAAATGACCCGTAATTATAAATGATTAAATAAAATGCAGATTGCACTAAATTGCCTTAACATCACATCATTATCTAGTATTTTAATTTTTATTTTTAAGAATTTCGTAAATGATATATATTTTTTAAAATGCTGTTTTTAATGTTTAATTACTTTAATATTTTTATTACCTTTTAAAATCACTTAAATGTCTTTCCCTTATTTGTGCACATTTCAAAATGGCGAAAAAATGGTACACTTGTTTACAGTTGATGGGCAGTCAATCTAGTCTATAAGTCCGAGACAATGCTCTAAATTTTTAAAGCATTTAACCAACAAAATTATAATTTGAAACAGAAAAAAGTAATAAAAAGGTATGCAATAAAATGATAAAAAAACATATTACTTTATCTGTTTTCGCGTAATATAACTTGCCAGGGTATAGTAGGAAATACCTTTTTTGAGAACGCTAAATAAAATATATAAATAAATTTAAAAAAAATTTATGTTCAAAATTTGGGATTTTTTTAATAGCTAATTATATATTTTTGGGAAAGGATAAATATTCTGACGTATTTATGGCGACGGAAGATATATTATTTGGGTTGAGTCATGACATTAAAAAATTACAATTTTCGAAACGTAAAAACCAATCAATAACTCTAATCAATATCGATAATATTACTAGTAGGATACCAAGTAGAAACACCTTTTATCGATATACTAAATTAATACATTTGACATAATTAATTGCTATGCAATTTATGTTTTATTGAGATATTAAAATGCTTAATTATAATTTTGATACCTAATGCATAATTATTTTAAGTGTAAAAAATTTTGTTTTTAGATAAATTAAGCAAATTTAGTTTTAAAATTTTTTAAATCATTGCTAAATGCTAAATTTTATTATTAAATTACTAAGTTTTTTACTTATCTGCTGAGTTTTTTTAAGATTATATACCAAGTTTTTAAATAAATTATGCTAAGTTTTTAAATTATTAGCTAAGTTTTTAAATTTTTAAAAAAATGATTCTAAAAAGTGGAAAAAATGGACAATTTAATCGAGATCATATAGAACCCGAATGGAAAAGCTTCTAAAATTTCATACAAATATTAATAATTTACAAGTATTTAAAAATTCAATTCCAATTTTTTAAAAATATTATAAAAACTACCTGGAATGAGTTGGATGATTGTTTCATAAGATAGCCTTCTTTAATGCATTTCTGTACGATCAAAAAAACAGAAAAATTATAAAAATATCTATTATTACTTAATAAATTTTAAAAAAAAAATTTTACATGGCAAAAAAAGTTTGAAATTCAAAGTAAAACAAACGAAAAAACGTAATGTGAAAGGGTAAGAGTAAAACTTTTGCTATATTAAAGTAAAAATTTTTTTAATCTCTTACCATAAGTAATTTGATAGCAGTAAAAATGAGCAAATTTATGTACAGTAGTTGTTTCTATGATGCGCAAAAGGGTCAAGCGCGAAATAACTAATAATAATCTGGAAATTATTATTGATTGGCATAGATGTGGATATAATAGCCGAGGGATAAATAGGTAGGGGTATCTGCCCCCCCCCTCTCCCCTTTAATGAAAAATCATAAATGTTATGTAATATTAATAAAAATTAAGGATTTAAATTTTAAATATAAATCCCAATTTTGACTCCTTTAACCATGCTTATAGCAGTGCTGTAAAAACGGCTGGGTTTTGTTTGGTCGAGCTTTGGTTCAACTAAGACTAATCGACTAAAAAAATAGACCAAAAACCATTGGTCCGTTCATGTTAAGTCGCTATAATCATAGGTCGACCAGCCGTTTTTACAACACTATTTAACGTGGGCGTAGCCAAGGGGGGTAGGGAGGGGTAGCTGCCCCCCTCTAAATCTAAAAATTTGCCTCCCTTTATCATTATTGCCCCCCCCCCTTTAATTCCAAAGCTGGCTACGCCCGTGCTAGTTAATGCCAATTTAATAGTGATATAACAAAATTCTTTACAGAAACAGAAAGAAATAATGCCTCGTACTTGATAGTTCATTAACTTGCCATATTGTTATTGCTCTATTTGATTTGAATATGGCTCTGATTATAGGGATTGTGGAGAAGCGTATACAAAAATAATCGATAAAAAATTTTCACGCCCCCCCCAGCTAGTTTTTGCTAAATTTTTATTAATTATTATTTTTTATGTTTTTTTTATTTCCAAATCATTACAAAAAATACATAGTAAAAGGGAAATTTATGAGCAGGCATAGGTGGAAATTGTAGTGGATTTTAGAATTTTCATACTGATTTTCTGCTTAATATAAAAATTTTTGGTGTGTATTTGAGGCTTTAAAGTCTAAAAGTTGCTGATAAAGGATGTTATTTAAATGCGCAGTAATCAATTTTGACAACTTTAAATATCCTACTTGTAACAACTTTGTGACACCCTATCCCACTAATTTTCGTTTTAAGAGTTTATTTAGCTCTAAGAACGACAATTAATTATGACATCTGTAAGCAAAACAGACAAAAAGAATTTCTGCCTTTTTTCTTGGTCGAACACTCATGGTCGACTATAACCCTTGTCTTATTCCCTTATAGGTAACACTTAGGACATCTATGAATTGATATCGCTGGTCCAAATCTCGCTTAAATATTAATTTTATTTTGAAATTAAATTTCAGTTAATGAGCAAAAATTTACTGAGCAAATGAATTAATTACTGAGCAAATAATTAAATTACTGAACATTAAATTATTTTTTAAGCTTTTGAATATTTTACTGAGCCCTAAATTATTCTACTCAGCAATTGAATATTCTACTGAGCAAATATTAAATTAGATACAAAGCACAATATTTGTTCTCCCAAAAAATGGGCTACTTCCGGTTTGTAACTAGTGGCCATTGAGACAATTTTCCACTTTCCTTCTCTCCGTAGAGAAGATAAATTTGGGGTGGGTTTTGTTTCGTCGACTTTTGGTTTTAGTCGTCTATACATGAACAGACCAAAGTTTTTAGGGTCTGTTAGTCGAAATTAAAAAAACAGACCAGTGTCGACCGTTATTCTTAGTTGAATTAAAGGTCGACCAAACAAAACAGAGCCGTTTTTACGATACTATTTGGTAAAGCTGTTGTCCGCCAAAAATTTGTTTATGTTTTAGTTAGATAATAATGATATATATACTTATTAGTTGTAACAACATATTTTTAATTCGTTTTATGTTTACGAATAAAACTATTTTTAAAAAAACACGGTAATTAAGTCTTAAAAAAATCTAAGATATTGTTAAATTTATAAATTATTTGGATATCTTATTAGTATTTAATTACCATAAAAATTATCACGGGCGTAGCCAGCATTGGAATTAGAGGGGGGCAATATTGATTGAGGGGGGGGGGAGGCAAAATGATCATTTTTTGAAATTTTAGCCAAAATTTCTAAAATTTTCCACAAAATTTTTGGATTTAGAGGGGGCAGCCGCCCCTCCCTGCCCCCCCCCCCCTTGGCTACGTTCATGAAAAATAATAAGGAATGTGATACTCTGTCAATTTAAAAATACATTTCAAACTTTCTCGTAGTAAGGTTTTGGTAATGGAACATGGCTTCAGCTAGTGTTGTAAACGGCTAGGTTTTGTTTGGTCGACCATTGGTATTAGTGGACTTAACATATTATGCGACTAAAACCACAAAATCCAATTTTTTTTACTACATGGTCCAGCTAAAGCTTAAAAACTTTGTCAAAAAAATAAATTTATGGGGAAACCTTCTCCGCCCGACTAATTCCCAATATCTTTTTTAGCGCGTATATCGACGATAAACCTCGATATTTTTAGTTTTGGAGATAATAATCTTGATCGGGGTATTATGGATTCAACCCGTTATAATTATAGATATTACATACAGACAGACAGACAGGAGCACATGTGCGTAAACTAGCTAATTTACGCTAACTTTGAAAAGGCAACCCCCCTGGCAGTGGCATGCCATATGGTTAGCTATCAAATTTAGATACTTTTCTTGCATATAAAATAATTTTTACACGAGAAACAACATGTGCCCCCCTACTCAGGATTCTAGAGGAAGGTGGGGGGCGTCTGCCCCTTTTTGCCCCTCCCCCCCCCCCCCCGGCTAAGCCCATAGAGAGTTTTAGTATTTTAGTAGATTTAAGAAATTTGGGAAATATCGGGGTAAATCATACGTTGTATACTACCGAGCAATAGCTAGTAATTGGAATATACTAACAAATGCCACTTTTCATAGACTACAACAACTGCTATTAAAAGGGGGGAGGGCCGGCTTCCTTAAATTTAATTTTGATCATAAAAATATCGCTACCAGAGACCAAAAAAGCCAGGCCTGCTGGCCGAAATTGCCTGGGCCGGCCAATTACCTCTAGAATTTTGGGTGCGGGCATAATATTCTAAATGTCTTAGGAGGGCTTGTCTTAATATCGGATTTAGATTCAAATGGCGCGAATTTAACTTTGTCTAAATATCCCATTCAGTTTTATGAGTCAAATTAGGTTGTAATTATTAATATTTTATTTTTTAATAGTTAAAAACGTTTTTTTTTGTTTATTTCAAATCTTGAGAATGATGAATCTAAACCTTTGCTGATACCTACAAATTAAAAAACATGCAACATTTAAGCTTGGGAAAAATTTTGCATCTTACAAAATCGGTGTTATGTTATGCGTCTGAAATGTAAATCTGCTGTGAATTCGAAGTCAAGACACGGCTATGTTATAACCCTTACGACGATTTTTGCTGCGCAGCAAAATTCGATATTAAGACAAGCCCTTAGATATAATTTTATGTTGTTAAAAAGGTAAAGGTGGCCATTGCTATAGATAGGCCATCTGTATTATTTCAGTGTAATTACAGTAATTAATATTAAAATTAATCTCAAATCAACTGAGCAAAAAATGTGGGCATTTTTACCATAATTTTGTTAGATTAATAATAATTATTTGACAAAAAAAAATTATGACAAATGTCCCTTCTGGTCTTCGTTTAAACGTAATAAGGTATGATTATTCTTTAAATTAAATATCGTAAAAACGGTTGTATGGTTCGTCAAAACATATACGGACCAATCTTTTTGGTCTGTTTTTCTTAGTCGACCTTTAAGCTTAGTCGAAATTAGAAAATAGACCGAATTCGATCGCTAGTCTTATTTGAAGCAAAGATCGACCAAACAAAACCCAGCCGTTTTTACAACATTAATTTTCAGATTAGCATAAATGTATTAAAATGACATTTTATTGTTAAAATGGATTGAATAAATATAATAACACATTTTTATTATTAATTAAATGTGTTGTGGTTTTAAAATGTAAATAAATTCCATTTAACTCCTATGGCTTTGAAGAAACCCCATTATATTTAAATTTTTAAAACAATAATTCTAAAATAATTATATTATCTTAATCTTATTATTTTTTGAGAGCCATAATTTTATTTTTCTTTAAAAAAGCAATAAATAAACTTAACCATAAAAATATAAATAGAATCTGTTTAGCTTGTGACACATTATACGTGTACGCGTGTACTGACGTATTTGCCCCATTTAATCAAAACAAAGATCCTCTCTATTTAGCCGAGACACTAAAAATTTTAAAATACTTGAAACTTGATCCCATTCCCATGATAATCGAGAATCCTTTTTTATATGACAGAAAATTGGTATTACTATTTGTAAATATTATTCAATAGCAATCCCCCCCCCCCTAGAGGCCTGCAAATTCACTTTTTTTCAACCCGAACCCGACCCGACCCGAAAGCGTTTTTAAATTTTCAACCCGAACCCGACCCGACCCGAAGCGTTTTTAAAATTTCAACCCGAACCCGACCCGACCCGAAAGCGTTTTTAAATTTTCAACCCGAACCCGACCCGACCCGAAAGCGTTTTTAAATTTTCAACGACTCTAACCAGTAGAAAAATTTGAGGATGAAAAATTTATTCGACAGAAATGATCATACAAAATTTGATTAATAAATTTATTAAATTGATTTACTATAATTATGTATAAATTTTATGGCGTCTACAATTTCGGGGCGTAAATTAGACCTTCTCTCTTCTATAATTCTTCCAGCAGTGGAAAAGGACCTCTCACTACTGGTAGAAGAAGCTGGTATGGCCAAAAATTTACGAGCCAATAGGGACAATGTCGGATATTTACATGAATTAATCTTCCACCATTCCAAAAGCTTTTTGAAGCTGTATACACATTTTTTTCAAGCATATTCTTTATCTTATGTTGCATATTTTCATTTTGGTCATTCTTATTCACTTAAATAAAATTAGTGTCATAGATATATATATTGGTAGGGTAGGATGTAGGAATAATAGATTTACTTTTTTGTTGATTTATAAGTATGTAGTTATATCTTTTTTTAGTTAAATTTCTAATTTACTCTAAAGACTATAAACAATAATAAATAATCATTTGTTAATATTTTACCTTTCGTTATTCGACTTTAAATTGAATAATGTAGTTAAATTTATAATCTTCTCTATAGAGTATAGAATAGACTATAAACAATTAAAAAATACTCATTTGTTAATATTTTACCTTTCGTGATTCAGCTTTAAATTTAAATTTGCCTCCAAATTAAACGAATTAAAAAATCGAAAAGGAAATTGATTCTATGAATGAATGAATATAATTAGTTTAGTCATACAATTCGATATTGTATAACTAAAATTATAGAAAATAGCATTAATTTAACAAATACGTTTCGTTCATTTTGTAATGTAAGATTCATATCCTTTGACCCGACTCTATAAATCCAACCCGACCCGACCCGAATGCATTCTAAAATTTTCAACCCGAACCCGACCCGACCCGAAAATTTTTAACTCTAACCCGACCCGACCCGACCTCGGGTCGGGTCGGGTTTCGGGTGACCCGTGCAGGCCTCTACGGCCCCCCCCCCTAATTGACAAAAAAAATTAAATGGAAAAACCCTTAAAAATTAATAAAAAATTATGTTTAACCCCTCCCCCCCTTCCTTAATTGAATTTTTAAACGTTTCCCCCCCCCCCCCTAATCGAAAACTTAGCTACGCGCCCATGCCTAACCTAACTTTATTTTTTATTTATTTCATTCACCTTGATATAATCATAGGATATAATATGTATTTTTAATAGCTTTTCAAAGAAATCAGCCGTCGCTGCTACACTCTAAATATGCCACATTTTTTTTAACAAAAAATTGGTATTTTATGGCAAAGTACTATTTTAAATCCCTGACCGACAGCTGGCCACTTTTAATAGACGACACATGCGACGCTTTTGAATTATAATTTTTTTTATTTTGTTTTATACCCGCTCTTATATTTTTCGAATTTTAACACTTCGTTTATATAATGTTCTTACGTTCAAATAATCAATATATTTAACAAAAAAAAATTTAATGTTAATTATAATCTAAATAATAATTTTTTGTTAATTTAAAAAGTAAAATATATTTATAACAAAATAGTCTATATTTAAAAAATAAAAAAAGATGTGAAAAAAATAAGGTCCCACCGAGATTCGAACTCGGATTGTAGGATTCAAAGTCCTAAGTGCTAGCCATTACACCATGGGACCGTTGAGTAAGTTTATACAAAGAAGGTATATATAATGATTGAGTGAAGTTTAGAGATCATTTACTGGTTTTTGAGTGACGAAAAATATAAAATAAAACATTGAAAAGGTGAAAAAACAAAATTAGGACTTTCCAATTTTCATAAAGTAAATATTTTAGCAAATAAAAGTCCTTAAGAAATGTTAGATCTTCTGTAGAATTGTGGAATTATACACTATAAATATATTGGAAGATGTGATGGTTACATTTACATTGACTAGATAGACTGTTTGTTATAGGACTGCAAAATCACTTTTTTAACCCGAACCCGACCCGAAAGCATATTAAAATTTTTAACCCAAACCCGAAGAATTTCAAAATTTTCAACCCAAACACGACCCGATATTGGGTGGGGCTTCGGGTCACCCGTGCAGTTCTCTACTCTTATCAACTCTAAGTCATAGACTAGATAGACTGCTCATCAACGCACAAAATGTGTACCCTTTTTTCCACCATTTTGAAACGAGGATTGTAACGTTGTGAGCATATAGAAACTAGTAATTTTCGCAAATTAAATAATTGTAAAAAGGTAAATAAAAAAATATTAAAGTGGGTAGATATCAAAAACAGCATTTTAAAATAAATATCATTCAAAAAATACATAAAAATTAAAGATGTAAAAACTGCGATTAAAGTTTGTTTAATAATATAGTGCCATCAATATTTTGTATAATATTAATTTATTGACGTTTTTTTAATTTATAAACTAGTGAGGAAGGTAAATTGACTGTTATAGGGCAAAATTACAGGTTAAAATACACCAAATACAATCTTCAAAATGGAGGAAAATTAGACACACAATTACCCATATTCAACATATGGCATGAGCAGTCTATAGTCTAAGCTCTAAGTATACCGTTTTCCGCCATTCTGAAATGTGTATTAATAGGGGAAGGACATTGAGATTATAGTAATTTTGGTTAAAGTGTTTTTAAAACGTTATAAAAAAATATTAAACTAGTCAAACATTAGAACCAGCAATTTAAAATATATACCATTTACAAAATTCATAAAAATAAAACCACGATGATGTGATGTTAAAGCAATTTTATAAGACATAAAATTGGCATTCCAATCTGTAAATATAATGCAATAGCAATATCAGAATGTTTTCCCAATATTTATAATTAACCTTTATTTATTTATTTCATCTTCATAAAAAATGTACTTTTAAAATTTTAGTGACATCTGCATTTCATTAAATAATCATTTATTAATATTCTCTTTATTTATTAATGAGGAAGGTAAATTCACTTTTTCTGTAACAACAGGGTACACTACAGAAAGACATGGGAGATAGTTAAATTCAAAATGGTGGATTTAATAGTACACATTTTACCATATGAAACGTATGACATAAACAGTCTATGTAGTCTATGGTTGGTTGTACAGACTATAAAGCTTTTAGGACATGAGCTAGTTGAATTAACTCTGATGATCTCATAAATTTAGATTTGTAACCAGTAAAGAAACCTTCTTATAAATTAACTCTATATATCTTGTGCAAGCCTTACTAATAAATGTCATAACTCCATGGGTGTAGTAGCCAGCAACTGCCCCCTACTCCATAAATTCTTTAAAATTTAAGAAAATTTTTGGTTAAAATTTCAAAAAATTGACATTTTGCCTCTCTTTAAATCATAATTGCCCCCCCCCCTAGTTTCATGGCTAGGCTAGGCCCATGCATGCCTCTAAAAGTAAGTTTGTTAATTATAATTGACACAATCAGTGTAGGAGATCCTTTTACTCAATAAATTTAATTAAATACATTAAATCACAAAAAAATAACATGCAATCCAATTTTTTCTGCCTCGAGTCCAAGTTTGATTAATAATTTATGAGTCGTATTTTTACCAATTAATAAATTAAATCCAAATATTTAACCGTGGGACTAAGGAAGGCCAAGGCCATATTTATTATTTCCAATTTATTAAGGCTATTTATAACCTAAAACCTATATTTTTCAAGCCAAAATTTAAATTAGTGAGGACAGACCAAAAACTATTTACCAATTTATCTAAAATTTAACTTAGATTTTGGTTAAATCTATTATAGATCTTTGATTTAAGAAGGAGGAGAGGGGGGCAGAGATCAGATTTGTTTAAGATTTTATGTTCAAACCCGGCCCGGGCCGGTCCGAACTTAAGCCTTAGCCCACCCGTGCGCGCCCAAACACTTATAAGTGTAGGCCCGGCCAAGCCCGAATCATTAGAACTGCCCGGCCCAAACTGATGATTTTTTAAAGTTTTAGCAATAATTTTGAATTAAATTCTTGTTTTTTTCCTAAAACTACGATTAATTGTAAATTATAGGATCGATTAAAAAGTTCAAAGATAATACATTAAAGCAATATAATAGATTATTTACAAAAAAAATTCTTTGAGCCCGAACTGCTAGAATCTTGGTCAGGTGCCGGCCCGGGCGCGCCCGACCTGGGTCGGACCCGCAGTTTCTGGCGGGGGGCTGAGAGGGGAGCCAATAAATTTAATAAATTCTAATTTAATCAATTTCTCTCTCTCTCTCTCTCTCTCCTCTCTCCCTCCCATCTATTATGAGCTTTAATTTACAAATTTAAGTTGGCACATCTAATTATATATCGATTTAAGGCTTAAGCGGTTTGTGGGGTCTTATAGACCCCAAACCTGGTTTGTCCTTGATATTTCCACACACTCAATATATTTAAACAATTAAATTAGCTTTCCGACAAGGCACTGCCAACAGCTCATTTGTCATATGAGGCCTCCCGAATATTTAATTACATTTCCCTATTCCCTATTTTAAAAATTATGATATGAAACAACTCACGGGAGGGGGCGATGGTGTGCAAAAATAGCCAGTTTCGCAATTATCCGATATATAGGGAACAACCTAGACAAGTTGGCAAAATAAATTTTTGTATAAAGGTAGTGAGCAGTCGGGCCCCAATAAACAATAATGGAATTTGGGCTCGGGCGAGGTCGAAAAGAGCAAAGCTAATCAGCGATCATTAGCTAGTCTAGTTGCGAAAGCAAAAGAAAAGTCTTTTACTGAGGCATAAGTCCACAAAGCTTTCATGGAAATTATAAAAAATTGACAGGAGAGACGGACAACAAAAAGCGAGCCTATAAAATGCATAGCTATCTATAGACGTCTAAATTAAATTGCAGTTTTAGATACTTCCTGTAAATAAAAATCCCTATATCTAGATAATATACAAGGTTTTCCAGCCCCTCCGTTAAATACATTATAGTGATTTAAAGTTGATTTATTTCATGAATTCATTATTAAAATAAGCGAGGGTAAAGAGCTGCACGAGTGACCCCAAACCCGACCGAGGGTAAAGAGCTGCACGAGTGACCCCAAACCCGACCCGCGGGTTTGGGTTAAAAATTTAAAATTGCTCTTGAGTCGGGTTAGGGTTAAAAAGGGTGACTGCAGGTCTCTAAGCCAGGAGTAAACTAATATATCAACCATTTTACTTAAATTTGCAATTTACAAAATATACATTTTGAGGGAAATATAGAAAAAATACTCTTTAATTTTAAGGAGAAGGCGTGACCTAGCTGGAAAAAAAGGTTAGAAAAATTGATAATTTTGAGGATTGCAATCATAATAATTGGCATTCTTACATATCATAACAAAAATCGAATTTAAATTTATAAAAAAATTATTAATCGATAAATTTAGATAAAATAGAAAAAACAATTGGGATCCTTAAATCTGTAATCTTTATTACATTTTAATCTAAAACACATTGTTTTAAATAACCTATAAAAAGCGAGGTTTATGTTATATATGTGGCCAAGAACAATCACTAAAAATCAATATCAATATTGGGTGGAAATTTTGATAATTGGGTGACATGCATGATTGGTTTTAGGAGAAAATCGGAAAATCAAAAGATCCAATATGATAACAAATATTTTAAAAATAAAATTAAAAAATATATTCTTAAAATTAAATTTAAAAATAAGGTGGAACACCCCCCCCCCCACCCTTCCTTGATAAATTTTCAAAAACAATGACTATTTACTTTTTCTGGCATTTTCATATATAGATTGTAGATATAATGGCCTCCAGAAGTTAGTGTTATCTGTTACTAGAAATCAGAGCATATACACGTAGATAAAGGAGCATGTATAATTAGAGAGGAAGAATCCAGATGGAACAGATTAATATTTTTATCAGCAATTACAAATATATATATATGTAGATGGCTGTGGAATGGATTGTTATCTTAGATTTTCTCAAATATTTACGGTCATCAATGTAAAAGAAAGCATTGATTTTTTTTGGCTTTTGTATGAGGTTAATGGGTCATAAAACATTAATTGTATTCGGATTTTATAGCTGTCCTCCAACTACTAATTGTGTTTTATTGTCTTTTTTTAATGTTGAAAAACTAAAAATTGATATTGTTGCGTAGAAATGAATAGATAAATGAAATTAGTAATTAAATAATGTTGTTTATTAAGGATGGGGAATTATATATTATTTGAACAACATGTTATCTCCTTTTATAATTTTTAATACTTTATAATATGACACCACATTATATTACATCAAGCAATATTATAGATATTGAGTAAAAATGTTTGTCATTTTAATTATGTAATCCTATTTGATTTGCAAATTTTTTTAAGGATTACACTATAACAAAAAAATCCACCAAAATAAATGTTTAACAGAATATACTAAATATTTCTGATAAAATATTCCCAAAATTATTAATTTAAAAATTAGTCATTGATTGCAAGTGATTTAAATATTATATAAATAGATGTTCTATTTAACAAATTGTGCAAGAAAACATATAATTTAATTAACACAAATTATAAATCTCAGCAAAAACAGATTTCATATGATAAAGTTCATAAAATAAAAGAAATATATGAAAAAATCAATAGATTTGTTAATGATAAATTCAATTGAATTAAAAAAGGAAAATAGTTTACCACATCAATCTGCTTTTTAAACATCTTCTTAGGGAAAGTATGAAGATTTTCATTCACATCATCTTCATGAGACGCTTCCGATACGATATCATAAATAACGCTATCCTCCTTTTCATTAAAACTAGATTCAGGATCTTTCATTATATGAAGAAGACTTTAACATTTTAGCAGACGACTTTGATATTGACTGCAATTGGTATTTTTTAGTTTGGCCGAAAACAATCTCGCCGAAAAATAATGTCCCCCAGCTAAAAAGGTCCCCAAGCTTATTAACCCTAACCCATCAACCAATCACAAATTTGGGGACATTTTTTAGCTGGGGGACATTATTTTCGGCGAGATTGTTTTCGGCGAGTTGACGGGCCACCGGTTACATTGATATCTACACGATCTACACATAGATTAGTCTATTTGTATACATTTATATAAAAGTGCTCTTGCTTGAATAAATTTAACAATTATCGCATATAAACATGCATATGAACATAAAGCTATAAGAATCATTTTACTTGTAACTATATGTATAGGCCAAGAAAATTTTATACGAACTTGAAGAGTTAATATGATGTCAAACACATTTATTAGCTTAAGCGTTATATGTATACTATATATTATCAAATATGATAACAAAATATTCTAAATATTTATTATTTGTCTTAAGAAGCCTTATTACTGTACTTTGCTGATAAACTATCTTTTAACCATAGACTAAATAGACTGCTCATCAACGCACAAAATGTGTACCCTTTTTTCCACCATTTTGAAACGAGGATTGTAACGTTGTGAGCATATAGAGATTAGTAATTTTCGCAAATTAAACAATTTTAAAATGGTAAATAAAAAAATATTAAAGTGGGTAGATATCAAAAACAGCATTTTAAAATAAATATTCTTTAAAAAATACATAAAGATTAAAAATGTAAAAACTGCGATTAAAGTTTTTTTAATGCCATCAATATTTTGTATAATATTAATTTAATGACGTTTTTTTTAATTTATAAACTAGTGAGGAAGGTAAATTGATTGTTATAGGGCAAAATTACATGGTTAAAATACACTAAATACACTCTTCAAAATGGAGGAAAATTAGACACACAATTACCCATATGCAACATATGGCATGAGCAGTCTATATAGTCTAAGCTTTTAACACAAACTATCTGCCTCGGGAATCTATTGCCTTTCATTTTAAAAACGTCAATGGCATTCTGCCTGCAAAAAGTGGCAGAACAAAGACTTTTGAGGAACTGCTATCTCTACTTATTTATTATAATATAATGGCTAGAAATCTCTATCAGTAAACCTCAGTCAAACTTTAAAAGGCCTAGTGCTACATGCGTTTATAAATGATAGTCCCTTAAATAAGGGCAGTACTTTTTGAGCCAATAATATAAATACAAATATGCAGCCTTGAAACAATGTTGCAAATAATTTATGTTGAATGGTTAATTATCAACAATAATATAACAGCAATCTCTAAATCAACTTCTTAATTTGTCCGCTTTATATAATTATACATAATAATTTTGAGGCAAGTCGATAACACTAGAAATAGGAGTTTTTAAGTTTTTAAATATTGTATTTATATTAGTGATAAATCATAGCTTAAGAATAAAAAATTAGAAGGGCATCACAAAGTACATTAACAGCTAATATTTTAAAAACAAAAGTGCTGAATATTTAGCTTCTCGTCTCGGTCTAGAAATTAAATGTGATTTCGTCTCGGCCTATAAAAACTTTGGTAAATGGGTCGAGATGAATTTACTTTAATTTTTGCTTCACCAACACTACTTGGGTATTTGAATTTTTAAATATCAAATATTTTAATCAAGTAACATATATTATTTTGAATTCAGCTAAAATTAAATACTCAACTATGGTAATCCTTAACAAGCCAACTCGTTGAATTTTTTTCATTTATGTCATCAATCTCAAATTGTAATAGTATCGCATGTAACGAAGTGCGGCGCTTTTACACTTATGAGATTTCCATGTTATTGTTGTTTAGTCGAATCAGCAAGTTTATCAAAAAATAAACACATCATTGGTGCCAGAAACGGGGCTGAATTTATGCCTAGCAACAACATTGACGGCGAAAGTGATTCCAAGGATCTGGTTAAGGTACCGAACATGGAGGTCATATCAGTAAAGGCGCATTTGGAAGACCAGGGTTGTACAGCAGACACCTTGCTTATTAACCTGAAAGGTAGAGGTATACTCATCTAGCCAGGCAGGCCATCGAAAAAAGAAAAAAAAACTCGGGCCTTCGGCCCTCGTGGGAAGGGGGAGAAGGGAAGGGAAGAGGGGAAGGGAAGGGGGGACGACTCATCTGTACTTCGTATGAATGTATCATATTTGCTATGCAATTTATGGGCGAGAAAGGTGGGAAGGGGCGAGAATGCCTATAGGGGGGTATTAAATGCCTAATGATTAATTAATTATTTATACAAATTTTCCATTATAGGCAAAATGTAATATAGGCAAAATGTAATATAGGCAAGGGTTAGGGTTAGATTTATTGTTTGCATCTAGTTGCGTATTACATTAGTTTTTATGGCCTTTAGTGATTATGGGTCTAACAAACATTATATTATAAAACAACACAATGTTAAGAATTTGCAGAATTGTTGGGAGAAATTTTTTGTTGAATTTGAACAATTTTTAATTAAAAAAATCAAAAATTTGGCCAATGGTCACTTTTTCTCTATTGGTCAGTACCAACAGATACTCTATAAGTCAATGATAGCCAAAAAAACGGAAAAAAAAATTTTGATGCTCACTTTGGCCAATGGTCATTTTTTCCATTGGTCAGCAGCCAGCACACGGTAAAAGTGGATATAAATTTATAAGAGTAAAAAAAACAAAAACAAAAAATTTCGAATCACATTTTGGCCAATGGTCATTTTTTTCCATTGGTCAGCAGCCAGGACACGGTAAAAGTGGATATAAATTCATAATAGTCAAAAAAAACGAAAAAAAAGTTTTCGAATCACATTTTGGCCAATGGTCATTTTATTCCATTGGTCAGCAGCCAGCGGACGGCCAAAAAGTCATAATAGCAATGGTAGGAACAGGAACAATCATAATAGTCAAAAAAAAACGAAAAAAATAATTTCGATTCACATTTTGGCCAATGGTCATTTTTTCCATCGGTCAGGAGCCAGCGGACGGCCAAAAAGTCATAATAGCAATGGTAGTAACAGGAACAATCATAATAGTCAAAAAAAACGAAAAAATAAACTCAGATTCACATTTTGGCCAATGGTCATTTTTTTCATTGGTCAGCAGCCAACGGACGGCCAAAAAGTCTTATTATCAATGATAGTAACAAGAACAATCATAATGTCAAAAAAACTCCGGGATTCTAAACCCAAAAACTAGTTAAATTGCATAGCAATTAAAAGTAAACAACTTTTATTTATGTTTATTATATAACATTGGTCAGCAGCCAGCGGTCGGCCAAAAAGTCATAATAGCAATGGTAGAAACAGGAACAATCATAATAGTCAAAAAAAAAGAAAAAAATAATTTCGATTCACATTTTGGCCAATGGTCATTTTTTTCATTGGTCAGCAGCCAGCGGACGGCCAAAAATTCTTATTATCAATGATAGTAACAAGAACAATCATAAGAGTCAAAAAAAACTCCGGGATTCTAACCCCAAAACTAGTTAAATTGCATAGCAATTAAAAAGTAAACAACTTTTATTTATGTTTATTATATAACTAGTTAAATTGCATAGCATTAAAAGTAAACAACTTTTATCTATGTTTATTATATAATAGACAATTTAACAAATCTTATATATAACACACCGAGGGAGATAGAGATGAGGGGTGGGGCACCTCTTATGCATAAATTTAAAAAATAACACAGCGAGGGAGATAGAGATGAGGGGTGGGGCACCTCTTTCTCATGCATTAATTTAAAAAATCGATAACCTAATATACCCAATGCAAATAGATAGGAGGGTAACGGACGGACGGACGGACGGACGGACGGACGGACAACAAAAAACGAGCCCATAAATTGCATAGCAATTAAAAATACATTCCTTCAGAGATGATTGCAAGTGCTGAATAGTAACATTAACGTTTATATAAATGAGATTTACATGTTGCTCCTGTGCTTATTGCTGGTTATTTATAAATTATCATTAAAGAAAATAAACACAACACGAAAAATTTAAAGCCAAGAGCTCGCTGTAAAAATCAAGTGACATCTTGTCTCAAGATCGAAACTCTAGAATCTAGTCAAGATCTTGGCTCAATTCTTTTTCAGACTCGTCTGTTCACGACTTTTAAACAAGATTGAAAATATTTTCGCTCCATTATTTATGCTTGAGAATGTTAGTATTCAATTTTCTAATGTCTTAAATGTTTTTCTTTGCGTTTGCTACAACTAATTGACATATGAGATTTTCATCTCACATCATTGTGTTTAGTGAAAGATAAAGTGGCGTAGGCAAGGAGTCGGGTTAAGATTCTCCGCCCCAATTGACAAAAAAATAAAAATATAAAACTAAAGAAGATTATAATGACAAAATACATATTATATAATAACACATGAACTGAATGGTCCTTTTACAAAGCGTTTTGCATATTTCATTTACGCCTGCTTTATTTTTTAACCTATCTCAAATTTGATACGAGTCTGCTGATTCTACAATAGAGATTTATGATAAAATTCAACTAAGAATTAATAATCCTCATGGTTAAGTAAATTGATTTTTAAAGTCAACTTATAGATGATCATATCGGCAATGGTATAAAATTCTGGCCTGCGGATAGCCTATAAATGTGCAAGTGTTGAAAATCACGGGTCGGGATTAGCCAACAATATTATTCAAATAATGTTTTTATTTTTGTATTTTAGTATAAAAAATCGTGTGTTTTGTATGATGTTTATATAATTTTAGAATTATTTAATTTTTTAATAAAGATCTAACCAATATTAATTTTTCTCGTTAATTCATAAAACTCGTGATTTTTGAATAATTAGATCCCGAAAGTTTTTAATTTTAAATAAGGTAGAAAATAAACAAGACTTTGTAATTTTTTAATTTTGCATAGAGTTTGCAATTTTATTTGACATAAATAGTTTTATGCAGACACAAGTGCTACTAGTAAAAGTTAGGAAGCGCTTCGCTTGTTGGAAGAAAAAAAACTGTTTGAGACCGATTATTTTAATCTGAATACTATCGACAATTTTCAATACAAAATAAATGATTGTTTTATTAATGACGAATAATTAGCATTTGAAAAAAAGAAAAATATAAAAAGAATATTTTTTAAAGGGTCCAGGCTGGCCCGTGCTTTGCACAAAAGGCCCGGCTTGGGCTATAATTAAATATTAACAAGGCCCGACCGGGCGCCGGGTTCTTAGATTTTGGCACTGAAGGGCCAATTGAACCTAAAAGGCGCGTGCATACCTCTAGGTCAAACAATATCAAATGTTGGCATATAAATTGAAAGGAGCTTTTTGCAAGTTGCCTCCTTGGAAGAAAGACCAGATGTTGAATTAGATCACAAATTATAAATAACTTTTTAAGTAGAGACCCAATATTATAAATATTATAAATGACATTTTAATCAAAAACACATCGTAGATATTGAATGTATCTTTCATTAATTAAGTTTTGTGTAATCTAAATTTTTTGATACAAAGCCAACCCCCCCTCCCCCCCCCCCCCCACTGCCTATCAGTGTTATAAAAACGGCTGGACTTTGTTTGGTCGACGTTTGGTAGTCAGTCATCTTGTCATAAACATACCTAAGATTTTTTTACTCTGCTATTCTTAGTCGCATTAAACAGACCAATGGGTTTTTGTTGGTAAAGATCTGTTTATGTTTAGTCAACTTAAACCAATCGTCGCCCAAACAAAGCCCAGCCCTTTTTACAACCTACTGCCTAAGCTACTGCTAACCTTACATGTTTTAACTATATCTAGCAAGTGTGAATTCCAAATAAAAATGCACTATTTTACATAGCTTATAGCCATCATAAAACTATGAGAAATTAAGGAAAATAACAAGATTTTTGGAAGAAAACTTGATAAATATAATTTGTTTTTAAATTTTTTCTTTATTTTATAGGTGTCCCTTTCATGTTTACAGTGTATCTTTTCATTGTCTAAGTGTTTTATCTAACTATCACGATATTATTAGAAAATATTAACATTTTCCTTAATTTTGTACTTTTAGAATGACTTTAACTCTGATAAATTTTATTTGCATATAATTGATTTTTAGTGATTTATAAAGATTTATTCTTCAAATATAATTTTTCCTACGTTTACATTGCATTTCAAAATTTTACACTTGATAAATAACTATAAAGCTAACCTAGTCCTTTTTGTAAATGGTTCAACTCATGAGCGTAGCCAGGGGGACAGGGAGTGGGGGCTGCCCCTTTCTAAAATGGCTAAAATTTCAAAAAATAATTTTTTTGTATAGTAATTATTAATGAAAAAGTTTAAACAATATATTTTACAAGTTAAATATCAAAAATAACATATTTTACACAACACAACACATAGTAAAAAACCGAAAATTATGTGGTAAAACTATTTTATTAACATATATACTATATAGCTTTGATTTCAGAGCTAGAATGGAGGCTTTAATGATATAAGTCCTGCAAGGCTGGTAAACAAAAAAGGGTTTTTATCATGGGCGTAGCCAGAGAGAGCAGAGGCACCCCTCCCTACCTTAATTTTTTTTATAAAATGATTTCAAATTTATAAAACTTAAGTTCCCTAACTGTGGGGGGGGGTGTGGAGTCCTGCATGAGTTCCACACCAAACCGACCCGGTCCAAGCCGGTCCGGTCGGGTATCGGGCCAGACTCGGAAAGGATTTAATCCCCCGACAGAGCCTATGCCTCTACTGATATGGGTCCCTGTGCCCCCCCCCTTTACAAAAGCCTATGCCTCTACTGATGTGGGTTCGAATCCCATCGAGGGCAAATTCTTAATTGCTGGTTCGATACTCAAAGAGGGCCAAATTTTTTTGTTATTTTTTTAAATTAATATATTGTTCTTGTTACTACCATTGATAATATGGCTTTTTGGCCGTACACTGGCTGCTGACCAATGGAAGAAAATGACCATTGGCCAAAATGTTAATTAAAATTTTTTTTTTCGTTATTTTTGGCTCTTATATATTAATAGACTGTCTCTTGGTACTGACCAATGAAAAAAATGACCAATGGCCAAAGTGTGAATCGAAAATTTTTTTTTCATTTTTTTTGACATTCACGAGGGGGGTGGGGTAAATGGAATTGGAAATTAATTAAAGGGTAAATTGATTTTGGTAAATATTTTAATCAGGTTAAATCGAATTTGCAAATGATAGAGGTCTCTAATCTTTATATTTTTATCAATCTCTAAAACAGACTTAAAGGTTTGGTTTTAATCTAAATTTATAATTAGTGTAGGGCAGGTAAATCTTTAGCCGTAAAAAATGACCAACAAGGCCTTTTGGGTGAATAATAATGATTTCAAAATTTTGTCAAATCCCCCTGACAACTCTTTTTTTCCTTTCTATTATTCTGATGGCTTACTAAGATATTGACATATTTATTTTATATATGCGTGAGCATAGGCCAAATATAATGATTTTTACGAAAGTAATGTATATTCTTTACTAATTTTGGGAGTTTATATACCACATATATATGAGAGGCCTACTATATTTAAAGGGAAAAAGATTAAATTAATAATTACCTCTTTCTACGTGTTCCTAAAAGCTATTTTACCCCTGGCCACCCTGGGCACCTACGGGTAAAGTTTCGAGCGAATCGGGGGGGGGGGGGGGTAGTTTCAGAATTTAGCCCTTTTTTAAAACTAAAAGGAATTTTTTTTTAATTTTTTTTTTAAATTAAATTAATATTTTGTTCTTGTTAATACCATTTGACTGTCTGCTAACCATTAGAAAATATCACCACTGGCCAAAGTGATAAATTTGTATAAATAATTAATTAATCATTAGGCATTTAATACCTCCTATTGGCATTATCGCCCCTTCCCACCTTTCTCGCACATAAATTGCATAGCAAATATGATACATTTATATGGAGTATAGACCTTCCCCTCCTCCCCTTCCCCTCCTCCCCTTTTCCTTCCCCTTCCCTTCTCCCCCTTCCCACGAGGGCCGAAGGCCTATGGTTATACTTCTTTTCTTATTATATTTTAGAGTTTCCAAGCATAATCATCTTTACCTCTTTAAACCCCATAGGCTTAGGCGGGGGGCGGCATGATAAATGGCAAATAAAAATTTTTTTCAATTCAAAAAGCCTTAAAAATTAAAAAAATTTATGTTTTGCTCCCCCCCCCCCTAATTGAACTTTTGAACGTTTCGCCCCCTCCCCCTAATCCAAAACCTGGCCACGCCCATGTTAAACCTTCTAATAATAATTATAATCAACTAAAAACAAATTACTGAAGCTTTATCTTTTTATTATCATTGAAACAAAACAAGTTTGATTAGTGTATAATGATAGAATATGATCATTTAGAATACATAATATTAATAAATCATTAAAATAATTAGAGAAAAGTTTTTGACGCGACTTATTAAACGAAGGAGGAAAAATTGGGAGAAATCTTTTTTTTGAGTTATTTAAGACGAACTATTAAGATGTGTCTAGAACGCCGTCTTGTTCCTTTTTTATGTTGTTATAGAGGGAGGGGTGGAGGCGGGAAAGGCAATGCTAAGTGTTCAGAACTGACAGATCGCCGCTTCAAATATTAACTTGTCTGTTGCAGCTGTCTTTTTTATGTTGTAGTAAGGAAGGAGTGGAGGAGGGAAGGGGAAGATTAAAGGGGCACACATCATTTGTTTCATCGTTTTACGTATTTGTATACTAGACTTTGGTGGGCTTTGATTGGAGGGAGGAGACACATGGTTTTCTTTCGATTTTTGTGGTGATTTTTTATACAAGTGGGGGGGGGGGGGGGATGTACGGTCCTTGCAGCAGCTCTTGATATAAAGTTTATGGTCACTATTTGTTGGGGCACACGTAATAAATTTCATCTCTTGGCATCGGATTGAATTTTGGGGACATTAATTAGAAGTGGGGGGGGGGGGGGGCACGGCATTTATCAGATCTGATTTTGGGGATATTAAGGGGGGGGGGAACACAGGGCATTTATATGATTTGGGAAAACATTGATTTGGGGGGCACACGGCATTCGTTTGATTTTGGGGGACATTAACGGAGTGGGGGGGACACATGGCATTTACATATTGTTGGTTCGGAAAGGGGGAGGGCACGGTATTCGCTCAATCTTGAATAACATTAACGGAGGGGGGGGGGACACATGGAATTTACATTTTGTGATTCGGCGTGGGGGGGGGGGGGGCACAGGGCATTCATATGATTTGGGGGAACATTGACTTGGGGGGGGGGGGGGGGGGCACACGGCATTCGTTGATTTTGGCAAAATCAACGGAGTGGGGGGGGGGGGGGGGTGGACACATGGCATTTACATATTTGCGTCGTTAACATCTCTGTGACTCGTAGAGGGAAGGGTGGAGGCGGGAAAGGCAATGTTGAGTGTTCAGAACTGACAAATCGCAGCTTCCAATATTAACTTATCTGTTGAACCTGTCTTTTTCATGTTGTCGTAAAGGGAGGGGTGGAGGCGGGAAAGGCAATGCTAAGTGTTCAGAACTGACATATCGCCACTTCAAATATTAACTTGTCCGTTGCAGCTTTCTTTTTTATGTTGTAGTAAGGGAGGGGTGGAGGCGGGAAGGGGAAGATTAAAGGGGCACACATCATTTGTTTCATCGTTTGACGTATTTGTATACTCGACTTTGGTAGGCATTGATTGGAGGGAGGAGACACATGGTATTCGTTCGATTTTGGTGGTGATTTTTTATACAGGTGGGGGGGGGGGGATGTACGGTCCTTGCAGCAGCTCTTGATATAAAGTTTATGGTCACTATTTGTTGGGGCACACGTAA
Organism: Gordius sp. MW1; assembly: GCA_964036665.1. Taxonomy (NCBI): domain Eukaryota; kingdom Metazoa; phylum Nematomorpha; class Gordioida; order Gordea; family Gordiidae; genus Gordius; species Gordius sp. MW1. Next base: position 2,277,924 of record OZ038532.1, read on the forward strand.
TTAATTTCATCTCTTGGCATCGGATTGAATTTTGGGGACATTAATTAGAAGTGGGGGGGGGGCACGGCATTTGTTTCATCTTGAGATTAGATCTTATTTTGGGGATATTAAGGAGGGGGGAACACAGGGCATTCATATGATTTGGGAGAACATTGCTTTGGGGGGCACACGGCATTCGTTTGATTTTGGGGGACATTAACGGAGTGGGGGGACACATGGCATTTACATATTGTTGGTTCGGGGGGGGGGAGGGCACGGTATTCGCTCAATCTTGAATGACATTAACGGAGGGGGGGACACATGGAATTTACATTTTGTTATTCGGCGTGGGAGGGGGGCACAGGGCATTCATATGATTTGGGGGAACATTGACTTGGGGGGGGGGGCACACGGCATTCGTTGATTTTGGCAAAATCAACGGAGTGGGGGGGGGGGGGGGTGGACACATGGCATTTACATATTTGCGTCGTTAACATCTCTGTGACTCGTAGAGGGAAGGGTGGAGGCGGGAAAGGCAATGTTGAGTGTTCAGAACTGACAAATCGCAGCTTCCAATATTAACTTATCTGTTGAACCTGTCTTTTTCATGTTGTCGTAAAGGGAGGGGTGGAGGCGGGAAAGGCAATGCTAAGTGTTCAGAACTGACATATCGCCACTTCAAATATTAACTTGTCCGTTGCAGCTTTCTTTTTTATGTTGTAGTAAGGGAGGGGTGGAGGCGGGAAGGGGAAGATTAAAGGGGCACACATCATTTGTTTCATCGTTTGACGTATTTGTATACTCGACTTTGGTGGGCATTGATTGGAGGGAGGAGACACATGGTATTCGTTCGATTTTGGTGGTGATTTTTTATACAGGTGGGGGGGGGGGATGTACGGTCCTTGCAGCAGCTCTTGATATAAAGTTTATGGTCACTATTTGTTGGGGCACACGTAATTAATCTCATCTCTTGGCATCGGATTGAATTTTGGGGACATTAATTAGAAGTGGGGGGGGGGCACGGCATTTATTTCATCTTGAGATTAGATCTTATTTTGGGGATATTAAGGGAGGGGGGAACACAGGGCATTCATATGATTTGGGAGAACATTGCTTTGGGGGGCACACGGCATTCGTTTGATTTTGGGGGACATTAACGGAGTGGGGGGACACATGGCATTTACATATTGTTGGTTCGGGGGGGGGGGAGGGCACGGTATTCGCTCAATCTTGAATGACATTAACGGAGGGGGGGGGCACGTGGAATTTACATTTTGTGATTCGGCGTGGGGGGGGGGGCACAGGGCATTCATATGATTTGGGAGAAACTTGATTTGGGGGGCACACGGCATTCGTTTGATTTTGGGGGACATTAACGGAGTGGGGGGACGCATGGCATTTACATATTGTTGGTTCGGGGGGGGGGGCACGGTATTTGCTTGATCTTGAATAACATTAACGGATGGGGGGACACATGGAATTTACATTTTGTGATTCGGCGTGGGGGGGGGCACAGGGCATTCATATGATTTGGGGGAACATTGATTTGGGGGGGGGGGCAAACGGCATTTTTCCCGAGGTTCAACCTAAGGTCGGTTTTAGGTTCAGGTTTTCAAAAACCTGAAGGTTTTTTGAACACCCGAAACTTAACCTGAGGTTGATCCCGAGAATCAACCTAAAAAACCTTCAGGTCAATTTTATCTCCAACCTGAAACCACAGCTTGACCTCAGGTTAACCTGAAAAAATCTCTTTTTTTATGCGATAAATTTGATAATAAATTTTATATCTTACTTTAACTATTTTCCTTTTTCAAGATGCATTAAACTTTTTAAGTATTTACAATTATAAATGAATAAAAAAAATTTTTGTTATTATTTAAAAAAAAATTAAGATTTTTTTTAATATACAAATGATTTAAACATTTAACATGATATATGTGATAGGTGCCATCTATGTATTAATAAATTTTCATAAAGCGTTGGGATCCATTGCATTGCATGCATCTACTATGCTATGCGGGATAGCAGTGTTAGTCTTAGTAGTATATGTTGTGTGTGTGTGTGTGTGATAAAATTATGAGGCTGTGTGGGGTGTGTGTTATATGCGTATCCTGCAAACCTTACACACTAAATATTCATAAATCAACAAAAAAGTAAGTTCTATTTATTATTATGTAGATTTAAAATGTTATACTTATTTTATTAACGCTTTTAAAATTTAAACCCGACCCGACCCGAAAACGTTTGTAAAATTTCAACCCGACCCGACCCAAAAAGGTTTTTAAAATTTCAACCCGACCCGACCCGAAAGCGTTTTTAAAATTTTAACCCGACCCGACCTGAAAGCGTTTTTAAAATTTCAACCCGACCCGCTCCGAAAGCGTTTTTAAAATTTCAACACGACCCGACGCCAAAACGTTTTTAAAATTTTAACCCGACCCGACCCGAAAGCGTTTTTAAAATTTCAACCCGACCCGACCCGAAAGCGTTTTTAAAATTTTAACCCGACTCGACCCTAAAGCGTTTTTAAAATTTCAACCCAACCCAACCCGAAAGCGTTTTAAAAATTTCAACCCAACCCGACCCGCTCCGAAAACGTTTTTAAAATTTCAACCCGACCCGCTCCGAAAACGTTTTTAAAATTTCAACCCGACCCGACCCGAAAGCGTTTTTAAAATTTTAACCCGACCCGACCCTAAAGCGTTTTTAAAATTTCAACCCGACCCGACCCTAAAGCGTTTTTAAAATTTCAACTTAACCCAACCCGAAAGCGTTTTAAAAATTTCAACCCAACCCGACCCGAAAGCGTTTTTAAAATTTCAACCCGACCCCCTCCGAAAACGTTTTTAAAATTTCAGCCCGACCCGACCCGAAAGCGTTTTAAAAATTTCAACCCGACCCGACCCGAAAGCGTTTTTAAAATTTCAACCCGACCCGCTCTGAAAGCGTTTTTAAAATTTTAACACGACCCGACCCGAAAACGTTTTAAAAATTTCAACCCGACCCGACCCGAAAGCGTTTTAAAAATTTCAACCCGACCCGACCCGAAAGCGTTTTTAAAATTTCAACCCGACCCGACTCGAAAGCTTTTTTAAAATTTCAACCCGAACCCGCTCCGAAAGCGTTTTTAAAATTTCAACCCGACCCGACCCAAAAGCGTTTTTAAAATTTTAACCCGACCCGACCCAAAAGCGTTTTTAAAATTTTAACCTGACCCGACCCGAAAGCGTTTTTAAAATTTCAACCCGACCCCACTCGAAAGTGTTTTTAAAATTTAAAACCGACCCACCCGAAAGCCTTTTTAAAATTTCAACCCGACCCAATCCGAAAGCGTTTTTAAAATTTCAACCCGACCCGACCCGAAAGCCTTTTTAAAATTTCAACCCGACCCGACCCGAAAGCGTTAATAAAATAAGTATAAAATTTTAGATCTACATAATAATAAATAAAACTTACTTTTTTGTTGATTTATGAATATTTAGTGTGTAAGGTTTGCAGGATACGCATATAACACACACCCCACACAGCCCCATAATTTTATCACACACACACACAACATATACTACTAAGACTAACACTGCTATCCCGCAGAGCATAGTATATGCATGCAATGCAATGCATCCCAACGCTTTATGAAAATTTATTAATACATAGATGGCACCTTTCACATATATACATGTTAAATGTTTAAATCATTTGTATATTAAAAAAAATCTTAATTTTTTTTTAAATAATAACAAAAAAAATATTTTTTATTCATTTATAATTGTAAATACTTAAAAAGTTTAATGCATGTTGAAAAAGGAAAATAGTTAAAGTAAGATATAACATTTATTCTTAAATTTATCGCATAGAAAAAGGGCGATTTTTTCAGGTTAACCTGAGGTAAACCTGGGTTTCAGGTTGGGGATAAAATTCACCTGAAGTTTTCAGGTTGATATTCGGGATCAACCTCAGGTTAAGGTTCGGGTGTTTAAAAAACCTTATCAGGTTTTTGAAAAGCTGAAGTGAACCTAAACCTTCAGATGGCCCACCCTTTTGCGAGGTTTAGGAATGGGATCACTTATTACCGTTTTAATTTTATTTTCCTCGGTGACCATAACCCTAAAGTAATTTAAAACATTAAACGCTCTAATAATATATTTTGCACCTATTATAAATATGTTTGCAATTTAATAACAATTACCAATTTGCCTTTAAAATCCAACAATCTTAAGCAGTCTTCGCTTATCCATACGCGCAAATCTAACGTGTTTCATAATTTGATTGGTGTAAATTGATCTTTCGGGTTTATATTTAAGCCAATTGAGAGCTGCATTAAATACCTTCATTTCGTTATCAGCAATCAAGTCATCGTTGGATAAGATTGCACATACCGTTTCAATGTCAAGATCCATAAAACCGTTAGAATTTACAGCACAATTTATTGCTGGAGGATTGATAATTTTGGGACTGTAACGCATTTTGCTGATATCCTAAAGGCTGTGGAGCAAGTAGGCTTCTAAGAACAGGAGAAGCAGTAATGTGTGGTATTGAGAAGGATTGATTCATCATGGGGAATGTAGTTGGCATCTTACTTGCGGAGTTTAGCATATAAATTTGGGTAATTTGAGGCGGCGGAGCAAAAGGATATGAATTAGTTAATAAAGGGTTAAAATTTGAAGCTTCTTGCTGTATTGATATAAGGATAATACTCCAGGTCGCTTGATCAATATGATTCAATATATGTTTTAAGTCATGCTTATATCGATGTCTACTAAGTTAAAGCTGTAAAGATTTTTAAACAAATAATTAAGCTAATACATTGAAGAAATTAATCATTTATAAAACGTCTGTTGAAATGCAAGAGGTAGGTATTTAATAAATGCAATAATAAATTTTTGAGTAGATAAAACATAACTATAAAAACATTAAATAGGAGTGATTGTTAATTTATAAATATTATAATACAATAATACGGGGGTGACGTCACATATAAAATGTTTAATATATAAATTCACTTGCGATATGATGCATAATTTAACAATGTTCATAATTATAATTCTTTATTGGTTATGAGCCTCTATTATTTGCTATGTAATTTATGGGCTCGTTTTTGATTTTACGTTGACCGTTGTCCGTTGTCCGTTACCCTTCACTGTTTTTTATTGATTTTTTAAATTAATACATAAGAGGTGCCCCACCCCTCATCTCTATCTCCCTCGCTGTGTTAGAATTACCCCTGGCCGCCCTGAGCACCTACGGGTAAAGTTTCGAGCGAATCGGGCTGGTAGTTTCAGAATTTAGCCCTTTTTTAAACTAAAAGAAATTTTAGAATCCTGCAAGAGCTATTACTTTAAATATTATTTATTTAATTTAAATAGTTTGTTAAACCCCAATAATTTTGACTGTATACTGCAACATTGATAATATGACTTTTTGGCCGTCCGCTGGCTACTGACCAATGAAAAAAATGATCTTGTCTTGCACCGAATGTCTTGTCTTGCACCCAATGTCTTGTCACGTTGTTTACTTTTAATTTTTGTTAATTTAACTAGTTTTTGGGTTCGAATCCCGGAGTTTTTTTGACTCTTATGATTGTTCTTGTTACTACCATTGATAATAAGACTTTTTGGCCGTCCGTTGGGTGCTGACCAATGAAAAAATGACCATTGGCCAAAATGTGAATCCAAGTTTTTTTTTCGTTTTTTTTACTATTATGATTGTTCTTGTTACTACCATTGATAATAAAACTTTTTGGTCGTCCGCTGGCTGCTGACCATTGAAAAAAATGACCATTGGCCAAAATGTGAATCGAAATTATTTTTTTCGTTTTTTTGGCTAACATTGACAATTACCCTATGCGGCCCGGCCCGAGCCCTGCCCGAATTGAACTAAAGCAAAATAATCTTTTATAAAATATGCTTTAAAAAAACTCAACTCGATATTAGATTTATCTTCGCACAGCGTACATAATATAGTTTCCAAACTTCAGCTTTCCCCTGTCTATTATAGTATTTTGACCTAAATTGCAAACCTTACTCTAGTATTTAAATATAATCATAGTAGTTAAAACTTGAGAAAAAATAGGTAAATATTTCAAACAAGTTTCTTATTTGGAACTGTTTGTAATATATTTTATAAATTTAGATATTAAGTTTTTAATTATTAGCTAAATTAATTATAACGAGTGAAAATGGATTTTCTATTCCGAACTTATACTAGAAATACGAGTAATTAATGCATTTTATATTTATATGCTGAATCAATTTTCAATTCTAAAATTTTTGAAAAGGTATTTGAAAAATCAGGTCGGGCACGGGCCGGGCCAAAAGTAAGAAAATTTTGGGATCAAGTCGGGCTCGGGCAATATAAAAATTGAGACTTCGGGTCCGGGGCGGGCTCGGGCCGTCATTTTGCAGGGCTCTGGGAGTGTTCAGCATGATAATGGCCCTCAATATTTTAAATTCTAATTGTCTTCAATCAACTTCTAATATAGAGGAGACCGGGGCTAGTCGTAGCCCGGGGTTACTATTATATTTGTAATTATTTTTAAAAACAATAATGATATGTATATGATTAAAATTTAAACCATATGTGTATGTTTTCATAAGGTATAAGTAAAAAAAATTTTGTTTGGGAAAAATAAAATTTAACATTTTTATAGAAGAAAAACGATTTTTTGGGGCTATTAGTAGCCTTGACAAAATTTTCTATTTTGCACATAAAATTTTTTTGGCTTTATATTTTGGACTAATTTAAGTTTTATCTTATAAGGGGATATTTTTTATATAAAACCCGCCTAATGATTAAATTTTTATTCGTAATATAACATGTTGAATTATTAATTGTTCATAAAAATAGGGGTCGGGGCTAGTCGGAGAGGGGCTAGTTATAGCCATTTTTCATTGGGCCTTACAAATGACAAAATTCAAAAAACAAAAATCTCGTTTAGAATAGAAATAGACTCTAATTATATTTTAAAAAACTACTAAAAGTTTTTTTTACATTGCAGATCTGTCTTTTAAGTATACTTGAGTCAGATTGTCATCTTTACCCTTATTTTATTTTTATCATATAAAATACAATAATATTACATTTAAATTTTCTATGTTTTTAAAATGTAACAATATTTTTATGGATTTGAGTTAGCACACACTATTAAGAAGTCAAAACGTCAGGGTTGATCTATCCCCTGAACATAGCTATAACTAACCCCGGGCACTTTTGAAATTTCTAGGATTTTTGATTTTTTAAACTCAATTTATAAAAAATCTATAAACTTTTTTTTCTCAATTTTCTTTTCTATAATAGAAATAGACTATAAAAATGTATTCCAATAAAAAAATTATAAAAATCTTCATTAGTTTTTTTTAAAGTGGTTAAATTTTTTATGGCTATTTAGGCCCCGGTTCCCCTAGGCATAAATTTATAAGTCTAAGATAAAATGAATAATTAAATAGATTTTTTAATTAATTACTACCATCTTATAGTATATCAGCTTAGCGAGAAGCCAAAAACATCTTTTCACAACTAAATATTCCCATTTGTGAAAAAGGATTTCAACTTTCCCAAATTTAACTCGGTTAATGTGTAAAAGATACCGACATTTCACATATTTTACTAATTTAACGTTGATTTCCTTTGCAATACACACTACCCCCCCCCCCCCCTGTTAAAACAATTAAACTGTAACATATAATAAAGGACTATTTAACTTCTAGCTCGGAGGGAGGGCTAGGGTGGCAGAATTTAATAGTCTAAAATTTGTCACCAAGCGCGACACCTACACTCCCGTATGTCATAACACCCCACATAGGCAGCGAACAATGCAAACTTTATTTTTCCAAACTATCTTCCACCCCCCAGCCCCCCCCCCCTCTATGCCTCCTTGTGTTCTCTTAATAGCTGTATCATCCATAAATGGCCTATTCTTCCCCCAGTTCTTAATACTTTAATCATCCTTAAAAAGATATTTCAGTCGAAACTTCTTAATCGCAAATCGGATTATCGTCAAAATCTTTCAATCGCGAAGTTAAACGCCATTTTGTTTTTTTTAAACGATTAACAGAAACATCGTTTATTGACAAATCGCTTGTACAATATCGGATATTCACAAACATTTTCGAGTCCTTAAATCAAGCAGATAATTATATAAAATATCGTTTTATTGCGAAGCGTAAGAAATGAATATTTAATATAATGCACATATACTTTTATTTCCATCGTTTAATAGCGAAATATCGGTTATTCGCGAATTTTTTTAGGCCCAAGGCTTTGCAATTAAACGGTTTTGACTGTACTGCGATTTTTCCGTTAAAATACATTTAAAAAATTGATATGACATCATTAGATGTGATGGTAAACCCTAAAGAAGTGGCAAACAGGGACTTCCCCTCTTTGCCAAAACCTCTCTTCAAATGGCTAATTCATGATCACTCAAGAATTGTCAAAATGCAAGGGACTTTTCTGCCAGGATTTAAACAATCATTAAACGTGAAAACAATGCAACTTGTCAATTAACAAAACCAGGAGTGTTGTACCAAAAGGACACTATTTTAATATTTAATTGTATATTTTAAACCACAATTTTCATTTACCCCACACAACAATGAGTCATGGAAGACACTCCCTATAATATGTGTTGAAATATAACTCGCGGCTGTAAGCCTTTTATAATCCATTAAAAATTATTACCAAAAATAACTTTCCCAAAAAATATAATTAAATTCAAATATCTTAAATCTTCGAAAATATTCGCTTTTTTTCATAGAAAATTAGGAGTAAATGACGACCAGGAAGATATAAATTTAAATTCTCTGGACATATATCAGGGATAACCTTTAGCTTTATTCCCCGCTTCAAAATTTTCTGTTACTTCCTCAATCTTAAGGGACAATTGACGACATTGTAAATTTCGACCAAAACGCATTTCGAAGAATTATATTTAATATATAAAAAAATCTTTTCCTGCATTCGCCGAAAATAAAATTAATTCGCTAAAAATAAAATGACCAAAAATATCAGTTTATTGATATTTTTTATTGCAGCAATCTATAATTTTATTCAAATTCTCCAATGTGCACCCATCAATATTCCTGTAGCGGCTATGGTAAGCTACCCTAAATTAATTGGATACTTATATTTAGCTTGCATATTCTTGAATGTTTCTATTATATAAAAAATGTAAAAAAAATAAATATTGATTTTCTTAATCATTGAACTATAATTTATATCGCAACTTTTTTTAAATAATATTTTATTAATTTGGGGTCAAATTGACCCCACTGCGTAAAAACGACTGTTATCCAATATACAATATAAAATTTTGCCACAAATAAAATCTGTCAAAGCTATAAATAAATGAGGGATAAATTTTAAATATGGGTGTCAAATTAACTTTTTTTTAATATAATAAATGAAATTAAAATAAATTTTTTGTCTTTTGAACGTAAAAATTTAAATACTGCTACTTTAACTAGGTTGTGTGGTCTACTAGCGTAAATTAAGTAAATAGAAACATGGTCACTCTCTGAATAATAATTAAAAATTATTTTGAAATAGTTTTTCTGGGGTATGTAAAAATTCTAAATTTACAATATTAGTTTGAAAAAATTTATTTTATTATCCAAATCGAGCTAGTATTTAAAACTAATTTTTTTATTATTCCGAAATCTTAAAACAAATTTATTAAATAAATCTTCAATTGGTTTACCAATAATGTTATAGAATTGGCTTGACCACAGTAATTTCGAAAAAAATAAAATATAGAGATTTATTTTAACTGTATAAATATATTTTTATCAAAAACTTTACTCTTATTATTTGTACATTATTTAATGTCTTTTTGTGCCTAAAAGAATGTTTTTAATAAGACAATGTCTATCTAACATGAAAATACTAATTTTGTATTGATATAAGGATAAATGGTGTAAGAATTGATAATATTATAAATTTTTGTTTTTATGTAATAGGAATACCTAGTTAAATACAATTATATTCATCCCCAAACCATAAATTCTCAAGGAAAATATTCTGAATGGAATACAAATTATAATCATAGACCTAAAGCTTTAACTACCAATGCCAGGATGGAAACTTTAATAAAACCCGATATAAAATCTATAATGAGAGGAATCAGATTATTTCAACGATTCGCCAATCTAACTATCACCGGTAAAATATAATTAATTGAAACAAAAAAAAATAATTTTAATCAATAATATTATAAAAAATATATTTAGTTAATTGAGAAGAGTTTTGGGGAAGTTAAGTCCTTTTATTGAAAGATTATAGATTTTTGTAATGTTATAAAAAAGGCTGATTTTGTTTGGTCGATCTTTGGTTTTAGTCGACTAAACATAAACAGAGCAAAGGTTTTTTGGTCTGTTTTTCTTAGTCGACCACTAGGCTTAGTCGAAATTTAAAAACAGGCCTGAGTCGACCGTTATTCTTAGCGAAACCAAAGGTTGACTAAACAAAACCCAACCATTTTTACAACACTAGATTGTTGTCTTTTGGAAACATTAAATTCAAAGACGATTATCGTTAAAAAACTTGGAGTATTTTTTTAAATATTAACATTTTATTTATTTTATAAGCAGCTTTAATTAACTTTTAACAATATATACCGCTTTTGTAAATTAAAACAGATCTTTAGCCTTTAAATTTGTTTATAAGGAGTTTTGGATGCAAAAACAAGGCAAGCTATGACTTGGCCTAGGTGTGGAGTTGTAGATATTCCGCTAGATGGCGACAATTCTCAAAATTATATTGACGATGAACAGAGAAATTATTGGCCTATAGACGATTACGTTGAAGCTAAAAGACGACAGCATAGGACTAAACGTTATTCAATACAAGGTATTTTAAAAGTTTATTTTAATTTAAAATTTTTCATAAAGCTATGGGACCTCTCTAAAAGATTGTTTTTTTTAATTAATAAGTTAACTTTTAAGAGTACTTTTTTATTCGGCAAATGATCACAATGGAAATCGTTAACTCCAACACGATTTCCATATACTGATCAATACCATTCGTTTAGTTATAGCGCATTTTTATATTTTTTTTAGTCGTGAATGTAATTTTTCGTATACCATTTAATAAATAAACTTTAGTGTTAATAAATATTTTTGTAAATTTTAGGGAGCAAATGGCGAAAAAATATATTGTCATTCAAAGTTGATAATTATACTAAAGACTTGGACGTTACAGTAACAGATGAACAAATTAGGAAAGCCCTTCTGGTAATTAATATATGTACTAGAGTTGTAAAATTGGCTGGGTTTTGTTTGGTCAACCTTTGGTTCAACTAAGATTAACGGTAGATTCTGGTCTGTTTTTAAAACTTCGTCTAAGTATAGAGGTTGACTAGAAAAAACAGACCAAAAAATCTTTGCTCTGTTTATGTTTATTCGACTAAAATAAAAGATCGACCAAACAAACCCCATCCGTTATATAACACTGATATGTACTTTGTAATATAAAACTTTATAATTTTGGCCCAGAATTTACACCAAATTTAAAAGTCATGTGATGTCTTATATAACGGATGAAAAAAAATTTGTATTAATGTATTCATTTAAAATTAAAAATTATGCTAAAAAATAACATAATTTATACGTTTAATAACAATTTAGCAGATAGTTAAATAAGAAAATAAATTTTATCGCATAAATATTTTAGTAAAGTACACAAAAAAGAATATATGTCTCCTTTAAGTCTCAATTAGTATGGGAAAACCCGGGGTTTTCTAAACCCAAGCCTGAGGTTTTAGGTTTAGCATGGGTTTTGCATCCACCCAAGGGTTCCCCAACGTCCCAAACTAAAATTTTGGGGCAAGATTCAAACTCTAGCCCAAAACATTAGGTCGGAACGAAATGCAAAACCCCGAGACATTCATAAGGTGTGGTGTATCGATTTATATTGCTTTATTCTAAACTTCCCTCCCCCCGCTTACTTTTGGAAATGTGCCAAGTTGTTTATTCTCACCCCACTAACATACGATCAAAATGATTTTACGCCTAACGATGATTTTACGTAAACCACTTCTTCGCAGAATATAGATTGTTACTACCACTTCGCTTTTCATTACCATCGCGTAATTATTATTATAATGATTTAGCAGATATTGTTGATTAATTAGAAATCGCTCGTAGAATGAGAATTATTATAATTTTTTGGTTTAATAGTGAAATAATAAAAGAAAGAAAAATGTAGCCATACTAATAGGTGAAATCAATTACTGTTAGTTCGCGGATATAGTTTAACGCGGAAGATAAAAGTTAAATAAATAAATTATTCTAATTAAAAATTAACTACGTATTCCCGCGGTGCTGGGAACACAATATTGGTGTCAGAAAACGTGAATATCACGCCATCAAGGTATGGTTTTTAATATCCTAATATTTTGACTGAACTGCGGTCACTAAGCAATTTTATAAAATAAATTCTTAATTATCATTTGTTTTGATTTAAAAAACAAATTAAAATAATATTGTATCCTAATATCAATATATAAAATAATAATAACAAATAAATACTCTACTATATTGTAATAATAAATGTAAATGTATTATTTTGATTTTGGCCATCTGTAAACGATTTTAATTTAGATTAACATATTATATCCTTTTACCACGCATGTAGTAGTAGCACAGCACCCTATAACCCCCCCCCCCTTCTCTTTCCCTTCTCACACAACCCAGCTTATAATGCGAGCATGGGGATACCCTTGCTCCAAAATATTCACACCCAAAGAGCACCCTGCTCTACTCCGGGCCATCCCTGTTCCCAACCCCGCTCCAACCCCACATAACCCAAATATTATTTTGTATGGGAGGCGATGCGCTACTATGCTATAACGCATATCCATATGCATAAGTTTAGAGGGAGAGGTAGGGGATAGTGCGTGCTTGCTACAAGCTATGCATGTGCTATGTAGTAGTTAAGGGAGGGAGGGGTAGGGGATAGTTATTGTTAATAAATATGGTGCGTGCTGTGCAGGCAGTGTGCACCGTTTTAATTATACATCTATAAGTAAAAATGGATGCGTAAATGTAAAAGTTGTGTTAAAAATAATTGTTTTAACACTTCGTAGGGGTAAAAAAAGCTGACACGGATGGTATTTGGGGTTATAATTACCCCAAACTTTAAATAGCTATAACTTCCATATTTTATAATATAAACTTGTCAAAATTTGCAAGAATAATATTTCAACTCTTATACGTTCATTAATATATTAATTTGGCTATTTGATCAAGTGGTTTAAATTTTATACTTATTGATATTTTCCCAAATATTGGCATTTTTATTAGTTTTTTTATTTTTTAAATTCAAAGTCTAAAAAAGAGACTACTTGATGACGACAATATATTGTTTAAGCTTAAAAAATAACTGATATGTAAAAATTTAATTTGTTATTACCTGCCGATTCATTTGTAATTGTGCATCTAATGGGTTACGGCTTAATAATTATTTACCTTAAGAACTTATTAATGTCTTTTTTGATGATAATAGTGATTTTGTTGCTTTAAATTTTAAGGGAAAATCTCCAAGTAAAATCTAAATTAGCAAACATCCATTTTTACTTATAGATGTGTAATTAAAATCGGTGCACACAGCCTGCACAGCACGCACCATATTTATTAACAATAACTATCCCCTACCCCTCCCTCCCTCTCTAAACTTATGCATATGGATATGCGTCATAGCATAGTAGCGCATCGCCTCCCATACAAAATAATATTTGGGTTATGTGGGGTTGGAGCGGGGTGGAAAGGGGTTGAGAACAGGGATGGCTTGGAGTAGAGCAGGGTTGGAGCAAGGCGACTAGCCTTGCTTTTTGGGTGTGAATATTTTGGAGCAAGGGTATCCCCATGCTCGCATTATAAGCTGGGTTGTGTGAGAAGGGAAAGAGAAGGGGGGGGGGGGGGAGTTATATGGTGCTGTGCTACTACTACATGAGTGGCAAAAGGATATAATGTGTTAATCCAAATTAAAATCGTTTACAGATGGCCAAAATCGAAATAATACATTTACATTTATTATTACAATATAGTAGAGTATTTATTTGATATTATTATTTTATATATTGATATTAGGATACAATATTATTTTAATTTATTTTTTAAATCAAAGCAAATGATAATTGAGAATTTATTTTATAAAATTGCTTAGTGACCGCAGTTCAGTCAAAATATTAGGATATTAAAACCATCCTTATGAATGGAGGTCACCTTGGGGTTTCTCGGGGTTTTGCATTTCGTTGCGACCTAATGTTTTGGGCTAGAGTTTGAATGTTGCCCCAAAATTTTAGTTTGGGACGTTGGGGAACCCTTAGGTGGATGCAAAACCCATGCTAAGCCTAAAAGGTTTAGGTTAGGTTGGTTTAAAACCTCGAGGTTTTAAAACAACCTAACCTAAAACCTGACCTTGAGCGAACCTCGGGTCCGCCCCACCTAAGGTTTTTCCCACCACTAATCTCAATATATACTATATATATTTAAAATGAATTAGAATATGATAGAAATAAAATAAAAATTACACGGTTCAACAAGAAAAATCAACCAGCAAACTGTTTGCAGATTTTGGTAGGGTTTTTCATGAACACAAATATGTTTTTAGTTTTTTCCCTATACGTCAAGTTTTTTAAGCTGTCAAAGTTGCCTAAAACTCGATTTAAGCGTTTTTCAAACGTCAATAACTTGCAAATTAGTCGGTAAAAATTTTATTTTATAGATTTAACTTGTAGATATAGAGGAGAGGAATGTATTTACAATTTTTTTTGTCCTAGCACTTTTACTTTTTAAATTATATACAAAATTAACTATCCCTATCTTTTACATTGACAAATTACACCAGACTTGACGTCGCCCTCTCTTCTCTCCAACATTAGGAATTAAGTGCGTGTTGTTGTTTGTGTTGTTGTTTATCTACTCTACTACTACTATTACCAACTAGTGTTGGAGAGAAGGGAGGGCGCCGTCAAGTCTGGTGTAATTTGTCAAAGTAAAAGATAGGGATAGTTAATTTTGTAAATATTTTAAAAAGTAAATGTGCTAGGATAAAAAAAAAATTTGTGAATACATTCCTCTCCCATATATCTACGAATTAAATTTATTAAACAAAATTTTTACCTATTAATTTACAAGTTATTGACGTTTGAAAAACGCTAAAATCGCGTTTTCAGCAACTTTGACAGCGAAGACGTATAGGAAAAAAGGTAAAAACATATTTGTATTCACAGTAAAAAACTATCAGAATCTGCAAACAGGTCGCAGGTTGATTTCACAAGTCCATTATTTGTTGACCAGTGAATCAATCATCTTATTTTTTGGAAAAGTGCGTCCCATAATAGTTATTATTTTTAAAAAATATAAAAATTGGGCAGATTTAAAATTTTATCTAGTCATTTTCATAATTTTTAGGTCTATAACTAACCTGCATAACACATTCACAACCATAATACCCTAAATTCAAACATAATTTTGTAGTGGTATCATTGAAAAATACTAAAAAAATTAAAAAAAAACATTTGAAAAATATTAAATTTTAACGAGAAAGGTACATTTGGATGTTTATTTTTTAATAGGTATGGTCGAAACATGCAAATCTAACTTTTATCCAACGCTATTTCACCGAAGCTGATATAGTAGTAAGTTTTGAAAAATTTAACCACTACGATGGAGAGCCTTTTGATGGTCCGGGTAAAGTTTTAGCACATGCTTTTTTTCCACAATTCGGAGGTGACATTCATTTCGATGATTCTGAAGAATGGACGACTTCGCCTTACAGAGGTTGACACACAAAAAGATCAATTACATTTAAAAATTTTTTGGTTTAAATAAAGAGCAGTAGCCCTAAAATTTTGAAAAAATCTAGGTGGCCAAAACTGAAATTTTTATGTGTGTTTTTTTCAACCATAAATTTACATTGAGTATGTAATGACTTTTATTACTTCTCTGGGTGTTTGGAAAATAATTATTGTCTGATCGAATTTGAATTTCTGGGGTACATAGATTTTGCACTAAAAAAAGAAATAAAGAATTTTAGACCTCAAAATATACAATATTTATTTTTTTAAAAACGCTAATTTGCCAATCTAGGTCTAATTAATTTTTAATTTGACTGGTTTGTTTTAGTGTGATTTTGGCTGTGTTTTTTAGAAGGCTCCGTGTCTTTTTATAACATGTCTAGAGTGTAAGTTATCAAAATTATAATCATAAAACGCTAATTTTAACATAACAGAATGTTACGAAATTGACATTATCCCAAAATTTAGATCCAATGGAGACTTTGATGAGAGATTCTAATATTTATAAAAATAAAGGTGTCCTTAGTAAAACACCGCAATAATTTAGAAATTAAAATAAATTAAACAGCTTTAAAAAGTTTAATTTTATTCGACCAATTAATTATTTAATTTTTTACATCTATTTTTCTTTTTATGTCAGGTTCTAATCTATACCAAGTTGCAGCACATGAATTTGGTCATTCCTTAGGATTATCGCATTCTACTAAACGTTCTTCTCTTATGGCTCCGTTTTATAAAACTTTTATGGGAACTATAGAGCTTGATTACGATGATATACTCGGCATACAAAGACTTTACGGTTTATTTTTAAAATTATTTTCACATAATTCTATATAATTGAAAGCAATATTATTTAGTTTTTAAAACTTTAAACTTTTTTTCAGCATATTATTGTGCAGTTCCGCTACTGGACTATTTAAAGTATCGGCATTGCACAATTTAGATAATTTATTAATAAAAATAAAGATAAGTTTTAAATAGTTTAAACAAGATAATAATAACCCCTTACAGGTGACTTGTTCAAATATTAGGAAACCGCAATTTATTAATTAGTTTTAAAGTATCAAATATGAAACTCTTCTAACTAGTTCACGGGAAACTTAAATATTTAAATCCGATAATATTAATATCAAATTTCGTTTATATTAATTTTTCAAATTTTTAAAATAGGAGTTCCAGCAAACTACTATGGGTTAGGTACAACCACAACGACATCAAAACCGAAAGGCAAACCCATAAAGAATGAATTGCCTGAATTAGATGGAAATAAGGTTATATTGCCGGGGGAAGGTAGAGGGGGCCTAGAAGACACTCTTTATGGGGTACTTTTCCCGGGGCAAGGCCCCACCCAAATTCTTCCTGGGATAAATGACATTGATTATTCGAGAAGCGAGATTGATCTCTGCAAAAATCCCAAACTTGATGCCATTACAACTACGGCAAATGGTCAAACAATCGCGTTTAGAGGTATTATTGCACAACTATTAAGATTTAAAAAGTATTTTTGCAAAATATAATCAATTTATGATTATGAATAAATTTTTAATTTGTATATAAATTTGAAAATATAAATTTACGGTTGATATGTTAATTTTAGGGAAATATTATTGGGAATTAAACAAATACGGAATTCAAAAGGGGTATCCTCGGTTGATAGCCGAAGATTGGCGAACTTTACCGAATAACATAGATGCAGCCTTGTCTTGGGGTTCTAAAAGCAACAAAACTTTTTTCTTCAAAGTTAGTACCATTTAAAAATGGCAATTTTGTAAAAAAAAACATAATGCAATTACACCATCTAATTTTGCAAATAAAATTTGATAGGGATCTAAATATTGGAGATTCTCTTCTGATAAAACTGTTGATGCTGGTTACCCCAAATACATTTACAGAGGTTTCCCCGGTCTCCCCGATGATCTAGACGCTGCATTCCTTTGGTCTGGCAATGGCATGACTTATTTTATCAAAGGTAACATTAGCAATTATCAAAAGCTTATAATTAAGATCACGGGTGAGAATAGTGTTGTAAAAAGGGCTAGAATTTATTTGATCGACCTTTAGTTTTAGTCGGCTGAACATTAACAGAACCTAAAAATCTTTGGTGAAAACCCAGCCGGTTTTACATCACGAGGTCAGAACTTTCTTCTTCCGAACCTCGAAATTCTATTTAAAAGCTATGATCAACTTTTTTTGTCAGTTTATTAACCTGAGAAAACCTTTTAATCTATTGTTGGATTTTTATCTAATTTTCAAATTTATGCTTATCTTTCTATACATATAAATTTCATTACTCTAATTCACTTTATAGCCATTTGGTATCATAAAATGCTGCTTTCCCCTATAGGGAAATCAATAAAAGTTTTATATCTAACTTTTGCAATTTGGTAAACTTACCCTAAATATTTGAAAAATTGTATTCTATCAAGGAAATCAATATTGGAGGTACGCAGGTACTTCATTCGACAAAGTTGACGTTGGCTACCCCAAGCAACTCTTTATTTGGCAAGGGCTACCGGTTAAAATAGACGCGGCCATGCGTTGGACTAATGGCAAAACTTACTTTTTCTCCGGCTCTAAATATTACCGTTTCAATGATGAGGCCTTCAAAGTAAATTTTTTTGCTAAGTTCATCTATTAAAAGTTATCAACATTATAAAAATAGATCAGGGGGGCAGGGAGGGGCGGCTTCCCCCCTCTAAATCCAAAAATGTGTTGAAATTTATTACATTTTATGGCTAAAATTTCAAAAAATGTTCATTTTGCCCCTCCCTATATCATTATTGACCCTCTAATTCCACTGGCTATGCCCATGCTTAAAAGTAAGGAGGAGTTTGAAATTAGTGTAACAGCATGAACCTAGATGGGGGGGGGGCAAGAGGGCAATTTCCACGTATCTTTAAAAATAGATAATATAATTTTTTGTTAACAATAATTTTGCCTCCACCTTTTAATAATTACTAAAATGTAGTGCTGTAAACATTTGTAAAAAAATCGAACGCGTTCACGTTCACGTTCGTTTAAAAATAAAAGGAACGCGTTCACGTTCATAAACGCGTTCACGTTCGTTCAAAATTTTATGATAAATTTTTTTAAAATTTAATTTAATTTAAATAAATGTCTTATATTTTTTAATACAATAAATAGCCATGATAAAAAATAATAGTTTTATTTCGACAATATAATTATAAATCAATATAATCTATTTTCTCATTGATTTTAATAATAATTGTTTTTCAAAATTGTCGTCTGATTAGCAGGAACGCTTGGCAGTTAATACAGCATTAGCTATACTAAAAACCCGCTCCACAGGGGCAGATGAGGGGATTGGAGTATTATCCTTAATAAACAAATTTTTTAAAGGAGTAAATTTATTAAAAACATTTAATGTTTTGTCCCTCGCTTCAAAAAATTGCGACAAGATATCATCCTCCAATCCGCCTTCTATATCCTCGTCAAAAAAATGATATCCTGGAATTGACAGCTCATTCATTATCAATTCTAGGGGTTTCAATCCATTTTTTCAATAACACTAAAAGTTATATTTTGGCCATGGCAATTTCAATTCATCTGCTGATTTTGAATATTCAGAATCTGAAGATGACGACGATATAATATTATGATTGTCCATATTAACCTATAAATTAAACTATAATTAATAATATCAAATTAATTAACTTTAATCTTATCTTCTTTTGAAGGTTATAGTATGTTAAAAGTATTTCGGAATTGGTAATAGGAAACAGGAAAAACAGCTAATTAAAAAATATAAGACTTTTTTGTTAAAAATTCGGATTAACATTAATTTTCAAATAAATAAAAATAAAAAGGGGTTTTAAAATTGAACGAACGTTAAATTCGAACGCGTTCATCAAAAAAAGGAACGCGTTCACGTTCAAAGTTCACCAAAAAATAAAAGAACGCCGTTCATGAACGCGTTCATAAAATTTGAACGCGTTCCGTGAACGCGTTTAAATTGAACGCGTTCATTTACAGCACTACTAAAATGTTATTTACATTTTCATGAAATGCTTTTAAAATGTCATGCATATTGAGGGGCCGACAACACATTGCAAGAAAGGGGTCGGTAAAAATTTGATATTTCTAAATGCAAAATTTGAATTTTAAGATTAAATATGAATATGATATAATCTTTCCCCCTCTCCTAAAGTAGGCATCTAAGGTAATTTTAATTGTATATTTAACAAAAGTTTCTGGCCCATGGGAGATGTTTTCTTAGGGCAAAAGGCTTAATATCCATACATGAATCATTTCTTGAAATCTTAGCCATAATTTTAACAAATTTTTAGATTTAGAGGGGCAGTCGCCCCTCCTTGCCCTCCCCCTGGCTACGCCCGTTAATCCATATGACTTTACAGGCCCTAGCGTTGATTGTGCTTTTGTTGCGTCGACGTCAGTTAGCATTCATACATAATTTTCAAAGAGTAACGTTAACATTTTTGCTTTTAAACATTCTAACTTTGTATATAAAAAATTTAGTATCTTCCATTTGAAACCACTTTCCTCAAATTATCATAGATTTCATGGGCGTAGCCAGAAGGGGGGGGGGCAGGTTGGGGCGGCCGCCCCCCCCCTCCCCCCTCAATGAAAAAAAAATTATTGCAAAAACCTCTAAAATTAAAAAAAAATTATATTTTGCCCTTCCCCTCATTGAATTAAAGGTTTCGCCCCTTCCCCAATCCAAAACCTGGCTACGCACATGATAGATATTGCATGCAAATGACTAAAACGCTATAATTTGATTTATAATAATGGTTACCACCATTTTACAGAGATCTTTAAACTTCTTTATAGAGTGGTAATGGGAGGAGCACTACATGGGTGTAGCTTAGAGAGCTCAGTCGGGTTTGGGTTTGGGTTGAAAATTTTTAAGATGCTTTTGGGTTGGGTCCAAGTTTCGAGTCGGGTTTAGAAAATGACTTTGCAGGGTAGCTAAAATTTACGTTAGGGTGTTAATTTTAATGGTAATTTGGTTGAATATATTTGAATCTTCGAATCTAGTACAGAAAGACAGGTATCTTTTTTGCCCCCTTCCCCTAGTAAGCCACGAGGTATAATAATTAGTGACACGATTTCAGTTTTACTTTCTTCGCTGAAACAAACAAATTTTGGTTTTGATTTTTGAATTTTACTTTATTTTTTAGGTAGATGATACATTTCCGCGTAGTGCAGCACTTTGGTGGTTCGGTTGTTATAGCAAAAAGTACGATTATTATGAGGCGCGATACGATAGCTTAATAAGCGAACCCAGGGGGTCCCTAAGCGGTCCAGACCGATCAGCTGACTTAATAATGGAGGATGTGCAAAATGTCGAATTTGACGAAAGTTTTCGGTGGGAAAACAAAACGTCCAAAATTTCGATAAATGACACTGCCCAACAAAAAATCGAAGTGATAGTAACTTCTAGCGGAGCATCAATGACAAGGCATTTTGTTAGCTTATCCCTCTCGTCTTGGTGCCTTATCTATTTTTGGAAAGTTTAAGGAAAAACGCAAAAAAGCAAAGTTTCATATTCTTTCCATTTAACTTTGAAAGATAGTGACTGACTTCAAGATGTATATATGACAACATATACTCAAACTACAATCAGAATTGCGAGGATTGAATGCTATCATCATTAAAATGTTGTGTTTGTATACTTTTAATTATTTCTAACAAACAATATCATTTTAATCTTTTTTAATATAGCAAATTGCACTGTAATAAACGCCCGTTTTTTATATTTTTTTTTGATACGTCGAATAAAATATTTTTTACTGAAAAACATCTTATAAATAGTTTAAATTTTTTTTTAATATCAAGAAAAGTTAATTTTTAAGCGCCGTAAACGTGAAATTAGAGTCCGGTAGGCTGCATTTAGACAAGCTTCTAAGTAATAAAACTTCTGGTATTTTTTGAGGATTTCCGTCTGTTTGAACTTCTGTTCCTGGCACAAGGACCAACCGAACTAAGATATGATTCGGTAAATTTACTGATTTTTGACCACGGTTTATAAATTCGTTCGGAATGCTTCGGAGAATACCGCCATTAAAATTGACTGATAAAGCCTGTGGAGTTTGCCTGATCAAAAACTATGAAAAAATAGAATAATGAATATTTCATTTTTAATAAATAATAAATAAAATCACATTTTTTTAAATAAAACATTGCATAGTAAGATTATTGCCCAAATAAGTAACTTCAAGAATTGTGTTATATTTTTCAAACCTTGCCTAATGTTCTTATAGCTATCTTTTTAATATTTTGCGGTGTCTTCAAATTTATAGCATATAGAAAATTTCTATGTCGAGTCTTGGGTTGTAAAACCATGTATGCCTATATATGAGGAAAAGAATATTTCACAATTTAATCATAATTTAAATTTATTATAATACTCTACTCAAATGCGTAAAATAAGCGAACTTTAAAAAATACTATCGCTATGTTTTTTAGTAACTTATCATTTATTATTTGAAAAAAACATATTTTGTGAATATAAAAGATTACTAAGTTGTTTTAAAGTAAATGCTTAATTTGGCAATAAGTAAAAAAAATTATCTAAACAGGACTATGACAATTTATATTGAAAATAATGATATATTATTCATTTATTTAACTATTAATTAGACAAAATTCTAACTTCTTCGTCTGTAACTAAGGTATAAGTCCCATCCCGCCATGTCATCTTTTGTATATGGTTAACATCAACTGGACTAATAATACTAATGTTAAAATTTTCCTTCGTTATTTTCATCCCATTTGGAGGGTAGTAACCTTCTACCAGCATATCCACTTGTCCCACCGTATACTCTAATAGCACATTCCTAAATTATATAATAAACATTATTTTCTCTCTAAATTGAAATATTAATTATAATCCAGACACTAATGTTAAAAAGTTTGGCGAACAGCTGATTTATCTCTTAAAAATTTATGGTTTTTATTATGCAGTAAAAATTGCAAATGTTATGGTAGAAAAAAAATGAGAACATAACGGATTGTCTTTACATAAGCAGATTTAACATTAACGAATAGGATAGCTTTTAGTGGGTTGATATGTGCCTCAAGGTGGCCCGTCAACTTGCCGAAAACCATCTCGCCGGATTGAATGATCAGGGTTAAAAATTGTTTGCTAATTTGAAAATGCCCCCCCCCCCAGCAAAAACGCTTATTTATCATATGAAATTTGCAATTTTAAAGTAAGTTTACACAATGTATGTTGTTTGTTTTATCAAATTTATGATTATTATGACAGGGTAAAGAAATAGATTTCCAATAAACTATTTTCTAGCTACGTGATAAATTCAACCAATCACAGAA
The DNA here is from genome assembly GCA_964036665.1 of Gordius sp. MW1. Classification (NCBI taxonomy): domain Eukaryota; kingdom Metazoa; phylum Nematomorpha; class Gordioida; order Gordea; family Gordiidae; genus Gordius; species Gordius sp. MW1. The sequence goes on from OZ038532.1 coordinate 2,301,013, forward strand.
ATGTCCCAGGGTGAATTCGGCGAGTTGATAAGGCACCGTGCCTTAAACATGGAGGCTTACACATATTATTTTTAATTATTATACTTAATATCGATAGGTGAGCTATGAGGTTCACTTTTATAATTTGCTACATTGTAATATCCTTTTTCCCTGGTAAATTGACATAGAGTATTAACAGGAAAGATAGTGTCTAAATTAAATGATTAAAAGAATGGTGTTTGCATGATTGAAACATTACTATAGCCTCCGATAACGGTGTAATTATCGTGTTTGATTGGTCTATATAAAAAGTCATCTTTGGTATTCGATTTTTTTTGACTATTGATTGTCTTTAGTGCTGCGAATGTAAAAAAAGTTTAATTATTTGTTTAAAAATTTTAAACAAATTATAATTTTGATAGTTTGAAATGTATCGGTATTAGCTAATGGTTTATTAATCAAAATTATCACTATTTTAACCATATGTTGCATGCATTTGTTTCAAATCTAAGTCTTTAAAATTCTGAATATCGAATAGACAGCTAATAAAAACACCTAAGTTTACACAATTCAGACACTATTAAATTATTACATAATGCATTTGAAAATACAATGGTACTAACTATCGTATTTTGAAGTCTTAGCCTGTAATTATATGTATACAGCCTACATAAACTGCTCATGCCATATATTTTATATCGTTTTGTATTATACAATTTGATATTTATTTACCAACTTACGTATATCAAGGTAAGCATATTTGAAAATGATGTAGAGCTGCCATTAGCAAATCAAATTCGAGAAGATTGAGTATTATTAATTTATTATTGACAAAAAAGCTTTTTGCCATTCAAATAATGTATATGGTGCTGAGTTTATTGCTAGACTTTTTATTTTATACGAAATGATATAATATAATTTAAAATGTGATTTTTTATATTTAACTTGTTTAATACTTTTTTGTTAATTTACAAAAATTACTAGAAAATATATTACATTTTGTGAATATGGCGAAAAAACGGTATTTATCTAACGCTGATGAGCAGTCTATCTAGTCTATGTATATATGACGGCTTCCAGTCTAATATGGCTCTCAATTCAACACATTTTTATTATATTTAAGTTAAAAATAATATTTTATAGTATAATTGAAAACTTATTAATAAATTCAAAATATGACAGTATTTAATTAAGCGACTTAAAGTCAAAATATAGCATCTACAATGGTGAAATTCGTATATCCCTTACTGAAAAATAGAATAGTCCAAAGTAATTGATACATCTCATATAATTGCAAATTTGTAAATAAATTAAGTTATGAAGAAGATAGGTTATTATTAGGTCATCGTATTAATTGTTTGCACAATACCCTAATGGTATTTCAATCAGCACAAAAAAACTTTTGTTTATATAAGTATTAAATAAACATAAATTAAAGCCATTTTTTATCATTTTTGAAACTGAATTACTTTTAATTTCATTTTAAAAATAATTCAATGTGAATAGAAGTAGAAATATATAATGCATAATTTAAATAATTAGCAAAAAGAATATTTATGTTAAGTCAAAAAATGTGTATCTATCATTTCAATTTTTTACAAGGAGGTAACGTAAAATAGCTTTACTGCTTTGATCACGATCTTCAAAAATCTACGGTTTTAATTAAAGTGTCTGAGATTTTAAAATTTTTATCTAATGCATGGGCGTAGCCAGGATTGGATCTAGTGGGGGGCAATAATGATTTAGGGTAGGGCAAAATAATAATTTATAGTGAATTTAGTCATAATTATATTGAATTCGAAGTAAGATTTATGGGGGGGGGGGCAGCCGTCCCTGCCTGCCACCCCCTGGCTACGTCTATGAGCAATGGTATAACTATCTTTTATGAATTAATACAATTAAAATGGACAAGTAACTATAGAATATTTGTAAATAATTTTTAAATGATATGTAATCACACTTTTAATATCCTTCTATTATTTACTTGCATAAATGTATAATATTATCAGTTTAACACTTAAGCATTTTTGAGTATAATTCTCATCTTATTTTGCGCATTCTATATGAATAAAGACAAGGGATTTTCTATAATAATTCCATAAATTTATTACGCTTTATACATAAAAAATCACATTGCTTGGATGGTCCCAGAAAACAAAAATCAGAAATAGTGTATATAGACCATTTTTAGATTTACATATAAATATAAAACATGAGTTTGAACAAAGTAGATTAGTATAAAAGTTAAAGATGCTACGAATATTATGTTAAGACTGGCTTGGTTTCGTTGAAGATAACTTATTAAAAAGATTGTTGTACAATACCGTTTAATTGCAAAGCCTTGGGCCTGAAAAATTCGCGATTAACCGATATTTTGCGATGAAACGATGGAAATAAAAGTATATGTACATTATATTAAATATTCATTTCTTACACTTCGCAATAAAACGATATTTTATATAATTATCTGGTTGATTTAAGGACTCGAAAATGTTTGTGAATATCCGATGTTGTACTATTAAGCGATTTGTCAATAAACGATGTTTTTGTTAATATTATCGTTTAAAAAAAACAAAATGGCGGTTAACTTCGCGACTAAAAGATTTTCGCGATAATCCGATTTGCGATTAAGAAGTTTCGACTGTATAATCTAATTCTTTCTCATAAATACTATGACCTAATTGCCTATAATGAAACTTATTTATATTCAAATTAAATACCTAGCCGCCATTTAATTGTCAACCCTTCCCCCTATGTTGTAAAAACGGCTGGGTTATGTTTGGTCGACCTATGATTCAACACAGACTAACTGTCGATTCTGGTCTGTTTTTCAAATTTTGACCAAGCCTTGAGGTCGACCAAGAAAAACAGACCAATGGTCGACCAAACAAAACCCAGCCGTTTTTAGGCACTAGTACATAATGTATAAATGTAGCTAAACCCTATCTACCTACATATCCCTAAATTAGTTAATATAGTAAAATTATATGCCAGCATTAGGATTAGAGGGAGGGCGGGGGCAATAATTATTCAGGGAGGGACAAAATGATCATTTTCTAAAATTTTAATTTTAATAAATTTTAACAGTTTTTGGATTTAGAGGGGGCAGCCGCCCCTGCCTGCCCCCCCCCCTTCTGGCTACGCCCATGTGTCTTCTGCATATATTATTATGTATAATGACAATTCACTATAATTAATTTGTCCTTACGTCTCCATTAACATTAAGCTTCGTAATTGTTGTGGCCTTGTGTACATTGTGCACGGAATATGCAAGATAAAAATCCTTGACTAGCAAATTATGAGGAGAACGCAATAGCGTGACCACATCAATGTTCTAATTTAAAGAAAAATTTACAGTTAAAAGTCTTTTATATTTCTGGAAATAGTTTTTTTTTCGTTATAAAATTCATATTTGTCACCAAAGAACAAAAGTTTTTTAAAGTAATTTTCAATTTAAAAATTTTTAAAAACTCTAAATTGGTTTGAAACCACAGTATTTGTAGCACATAGTTAAAAGTTTTTAAGCTATGTTAATATTTCCCTTGTATCTAATAGTTCATACTTATTAAATTTTATTTGCTGATTGGCAAAAGATTTTGATTATTGATCCATCATTGTGCTACTTTAGTGAAAAATTTCCTATAAAAAATTTCTAATCAAAATCGATATCCTGAAAAATTTCACACAGTATTCAATATTTTTTAAAAAGAAGCCATTAACAATTTGAGTCATCATTTACACTCGCATATCATCTTATAGCTATGGAATGTTATAAAGTAATTACGTGGATTTTTGCTATGGTAAGATAAAACTTTATTATTAAATATATTTATTAAATTAAATAAATTATTTTTAGCTATAAAAAGCAATTTGAATTTTTAATTTTCTATACAAATTTTGAATTTTTTTTTAAGTTTTTTATTACAAATAATTTAAGGTACTCCTCGGGGTGGGATCTTATTCAGGATTTCCGCATCAATATGAAGCAAAAAATGTTACTAGATCTCGTCGCTTGGAAATAAAAAAACCAGAATTTTTCCCCAATATAATTCAAAAATCTAGAAAAGAATTTGTATTCACTTATGTTGCTGATAAACACGATAAACCACAAAGTAAATTTGAATTTATTATTTTTTCTTAAATTTTGTAGTTCATTAAATATTTTCCAAATCAAATATTTTGGTTCTATTTGTTTATAGTTAATCCCGTTTAAGGTTTTTTATAATTTAGTATATGTTAGGTTATGTTAATAATTTAGTATATTTTAGGTTATGTTTTAAATATACATTTATACAATTACAAACCATCATAAATTCAGAAATTCATATATATTCAACAAAATTATGGTATATTAAGGAACCTCCATCAAAAGTCATAGTTTATTGGAGATTTCTTTAAGTTTCGCAATTAATTTTTTTAGTAATAAGTGACTTCAATTTAAATTCCACAAAAAGTGCTATAGTATGGTGTCTTTTTCAGTGCAAAACATTTAATACAACGTTTTATCGTAAAAAGGTCGTGAAATCTTATCTGGTTATTTAGTAAATTGCGAATACTAAACTAATTTTCTTCATATGATAAGGCGAATGCTTGTGGAAATTTAAACCAAAACGTTATCTTTTTTAAGTCCTCGTGAGTTAAAAATTAAAATTCATTTCTTGATACAATTAAGTTTCAATATTCGGTTAAGTTTAAATTTATTTTTTCCATATAAATTATAAGATGGAACATCTACATTACCTGGACATTTAATTAAAGGGTCGCTATCTTCTTCTTCTTTATTAAGTATTTGGTTCCACAGTCGTGGGGTTTGTTTTGATGAGTTTCTTCCATCTTGATCGAGTAAGTGCCATGTCTTGATTAATTTTCTTAAGGCTTGTCTTAATATCTAATTTTGCTGCGCTGCAAAAATCGTCGTACGGGTTATAACATAGCCGTCTTAACTTCGAGCTCAGCAGATTCACATTTCAGACGCATAAAGTTACAGCGATTTTGTAAGATGCAAAAATTTTTCTAAGCTTAATTGTTGTATGTTTAAATTTTTAGGTATGAGCAAAGTTTGGATTTAATCTCAAGAATTTAAATAGACAAAATCAAAACGTTTTTAACTATCAAAAAACTAAATAATAATTACAACCACACATGAAATAGAATCGGATATATAGACAAAGATAAATCTGCGCGATTTGAATCTGAATCTGATATTAACCAAAGCCCTTAGATTTTATAGCTTTGTTCACTTGCCCTTTCCACGTGATGGTGGTCCTCTTCCTCTCTCGGTACCTCATGTCCAGTTATTTTCAATTTATGTTATTCGTCTCCCTTCTTAGTATATGCCCATACCACCTTAGCCAAAATACTTTAAAGCAAAAAACCTTTAAAACTAAAATTCTATCAAACATTAATAGTGAGCAGATGTTAAAAAATGGGAGTTATTTACGAAAGGCAAAAGAAAGATTTTTTAAAAGTTTGAAATAATATGGAATATATTACGAATACTCCCCTTATCCTTAATGTTTCTATTTTAATAGTAGGCAAAATCAAAAATTTTAGCTATAACATTGCAAAAAATCTAAAAACGATAAATTTTTATAATACGTTTTCAAATTTTTATTTATGTCGCTTTTATATGAGAAGGACGCATATATAATATAATTTTAAAAAATTTCCATCTCTGTATTATAAAGTTTTACTAATATTTCAAGGGAATAACGTGGATGATTCTAACGAAGGAACACCAGTTAATAAAATAAATCAAAGGATTAAAAGAGCTTTCAACACTGATATTTTCACTTTTCCACACAACACTTTCCTCACTCCTATAACCAGGTAATAACATAATTATTTCAAACTTTAATTTTTATTTGTCCTTAATTGTTTTAAATAAATAAATTATTAAAAAGTTAAGAGCAGGATTAGATTATAATAAACATCTATAATTAGAAGATAGATTAAACATTTTCTCTTTATTTTGCAATCGTTTAAACAAACCAAAATACATTATATTGCTCCCAATTTATTGTTAAATTATATAATATAATTTTGGGTACTTATATTTTGGGAATTATTATTTTGAAATGATGAATAAAATTTGTTTCCAAATGATTATTTATTATATATTTTAATCTCTAATCAGATTTGAGAACCACCATAGAAAAAAATGGTAAGGATTTTGACGAGCGTGCCCCATTTCGTCTATAGCCTATTTTACGAATCAATAGCAATCGCAACCTATCATAATGCACCCATAATATATTTGCAGAAAAATTTGTTTATAGCTAAATTATACATGACGTCTTAAACCGAATGACACCACTTTAATGATATATAGCACTTAACGATAAAATAAACAATTTATGAGGAGATGCTCAAAGTTTTCATACCTTCGAAAGTATGAGAATTACATCAATATCAAATAATTGATTACTTATATTAGTGTTGTATAAACGGGTGGGGTTTGTTTGCTCGATCTTTGGCTCAACTAAGAGTAACGGTCGTCTGTGGTCTGTTTTTCAAATGTCGACTTAACCTAGAGGTCGACTAAGAAAAACAGACCAAAAAAACTTTGGTATGATTTTGTTTAGTAGACTAAAACCAAAAGTCGACCAAACAAAACCCACTCGTTTTTACAACACTAACTGATATCAATTGATAACTCATATGCAGATTTATTTTCTTCGATACCGGGTTTTATAATACAAAAATGTAGGCAAGAATAAGATCCCGATTTTAGAAGAGTTAATTATGTTTCGTATGCCGAGGAGTATAAGCGCCTTTAATTCAAACCATTTGGTGACGTCCCTTTTTTGCGTTGATGATGGATGGTATGTTCTACCAACCCGTTTGCTTGTGGGTGGTATTATGTTGTTGTTATGTGATAGATACTGAAACTACTGGATAGCTGTTTGTAAGATGCTGATTAAAAATGCTGTCCTCTGCCTGTTGTTATGGTGAACGGCACTCTAAAATTGGCTATCAAGCGTGTTAAAAATGTACGGGCCGTTGCAATCTGCCATCGGGTAAATTGGGCTAAGCCCTAAGGTTCGTTAGATGGTAAAAAGGGTTCGAAGAGGTATAAATGTACGTGACTAAACCTTGCGTCTGGTTCAGCGAACATGTCTGGGGTTGATATAACATGTCTATTTAATACTTTGGCAGGCAATGCATTGCTTTGTTCATTGGCGTAAATCTTACTTCGTACCAAGCCAGACAAGTCCCAAACAAACACTTCATCAAAAAATACAATAAATACGCTCTTGAAGAAAAACCAGGGGATTTTGTAAAATGTTTATCTTCAATTATCTTGCTATTGGTGCCTGCCACCGTCTTTTTGATCTACGACACTAACCGGCTTGATTCCAAAATTTCTTACGTCGTCCGGTTTTACGATAAAACTTGTGGAGTTGGGATACCGCGAACAACTAGACCTGGCTCCAGCTTAGGCCGATCAGGGCCTTTGCAAGTGGCAAGAGTATTACCATTAGGCCAGGCTGTATTATAACAATTGAAGCCTTAACTTCAGCGCCACCTCGAATTTTATGGTCCCCTAGTACATATCAAGCGCGTACACCAAGCTACGTCTAACAAGGGAACAAATGGCACGTTTTCATCAGATTACAAGAAACGGTCATGGTATTTTACTAAAAATATTAATCTTAATGCAATCTAAAATTTTTCGGAACAGATCGATGATCATTTCAAAGCTTACGTCGATGAATTATACAAGTTCATTAGGTATCTGATTGCAAAATTGTGAAGTTGATAATCCTCCATGCAACACATTGCTTTGTCCAATCGCGTACATCTTTGTCATTCCCGACCAGACAAAACGTTTGGGGATAAGCTGAAGCTGGAAAACAAAGAACATTGAGGGAGTAGAAACTGTGCATCGAAGCGTCCTAGGTAAGGTCTCGAAATCATTGTAAATATATCGCACTTAAATGTCAAATTTGTACCTGGGATTAAATATCGTTCCAGTTTGAGGCTTTCGAACTCATCTGATTCATATTGTTCTTGTTTTTGTGTCATCGCAATATTTTCTGTAATTGATCTGTTTGGTTGTTGTATTGTACAGTTTTCGGTTCGCGAAAAAGTGTCTGCTGCTATATTTTTATTACCCTTAATGAACTGTCCCTGATTTCAATGTGTGATATTATCAAGTTGTCGTATTTCACGGGCGAGCATTTATCGGATTTATCTACAAATGCGTAAGTTAACGGTTTGGGACCAGTAATAATTAAAAACTCGCGACCTTCTAAAATGTGTGGGTAATGTTTGATAGAAAGGTAAATTGCTAGCAGTTCTCTATGAAGGTGCTGTATCGAGTTTAAGGGAGAAAGATCCTATCACGTGACGGTGACTACTTAAGCAAGACACCTCGCTTTTCTCACATCGTTTTTCCCTTACCTCTTGCCCTCTCGTTAACTTCTCTTATTTTACTCCGCCATTTACCCTTAAAATTCGCTTTCTTACGTGCGCCGTAATTACTATATATTATACAAGCAAAATGTACCCCCCCCTCCCATGTTTTAGAAATAGCATAAATAAACGCCCTTGGTAAAACAAATGCCTAACCAGAGGAATCTGGGAAAAGAGAAATACCCCTTTTTTAGATTTTAATTACAACTGAATTCCCTTTTTACGATTTTTGCTTAACGGCTCCGATGGCAGTGTTTGACGCGTCGGTTACAATATAGAGGCTGGCACTATCCACTAAATGATTCGTGATTTCATCACGCATTATCAAAATCTTGTGGAATGCGCCTGGGCGTTCTGCGTCATGTCTAAGGATCCTTTTGATGAGCAGGTCAGTAAGTTGTTGGAGAAGGAGGGCACAGTTAGGTATAAAATGCCTGTAAAAATTAAACTATTCCCAAGAAACGACGTATTTGGGTCATATTGCTGGGGTGGCAAAATTTATGATTGCCGAAATCATGTTGGTATCGGCGTTCAAACTTATGTTAAAATGTGATGTCCTACGAAGTCAATCGAACAACGTCCCCACTCACATTTATTTAGATTAATTTTATATATAAAATAGTAAACAGGAGTGGATGTTTATCTTATATATAAAAATGAAACTATGTATGTATATATATATATATACCGCCACCAATTTTGGAGAACTACCGGAGATTTGGCTCAAACTTTCACAGTTTATTCCCCAAACTCCGGAGCATGTTTTAAGATTTGTTCGAGCCAAATCGGTCCAGTAATTTTCGAGAACGGTTTAGTGCCTGATTCTCAACTTTTGTAAAAACTACCAGATCGATTTGGCTCAAAATTTCACAGTTTATTCCTGACACTCCGGAGCATGTTTTAAGATTTGTTCGAGCCAAATCAGTCCATTAGTTTTCGAGAATGGTTAACGGTGACAAAAATTTATCAATTAAACCTCAAATAAATAAAATTTCTTTCATTCTTGGATAATTTTAATTCTTTTTTCCATGGCTTAAAAGGTAATTATGAGATTATATATATATTTTTTAAAAAGATTTCTAACGTCAGTTTTTTATATGTTTAAACTTCATTTTCAGTTAAAGTTACATACTATGATACAGCGATCTTAGCTTTCCCTGGTACACTATCGCGTCTAAACCTAACAAGGGGCTTCGAGAATGTAAAAGCTACAAGTTTAAAAGTTTCTAGAATAAATATATTCTCTACACTTATTTGCAGGGTTTCTTTCAGAAAAAATGCTCCGGGGGGGTATTTTCAACTTCCGGGGGGGGGGGGGGGGGGGTAAAAAAAATTTTCTTTGCTAAACCATTCTGTGTAATTACTGATTTTTATTGGTGATATAAGTGATATATAAACAGATACATACACGCATAATCATTAAATAAATACATGTAATATTTTAACGGGCAAGTGTTCTTTTAAGAAAGTATGTTTTAAAGAGAACAGACAGAGCATAAAGCCCCACCTAAGGCTTCATCAAAAATTAGCCATTTGTATTTAGATGTCCATGAAATCATAAATTTATATGATGGTTTAAGTTTTAAATTTTGCCCATGTTTTTCACTTTCAGAGACTGAGTAATTAGTAGAGCTGCCAATACACTCATCTTTATATATATATTAATAAAATAAAAACAATGCATAATTTTAATTACCAGCATTTTTATCAAAAGAAAAAGAAGACACAGTTTTCCCCACTCCAGCAGAATTACAATTTTCATCTTGACCTAAAACATGAAAATATATATAATACTTCTATATTAAAAAATCTTTCTTGCCTCTTTCAGAGTTCATGTGAATTTCACTGCTGGAAGCAGAATAATATCTGCCTTTAACTTATATATATTTAAAATATCTAATGCTTAAAAATAGTTACCATAATTTCCCATAGTAAGGGATAAAACAAGAGTTTTTTAATTGCTATGCAATTTATGGGCTCGTTTTTTGGTTGTCCGTTGTCCGTTGTCTACCCTCCCTATCTATTTGCATTGGGTATATTAGGTTATCGATTTTTTAAATTAATGCATGAGAAAGAGGTGCCCCACCCCTCACTATCTCCCTCGCTGTGTTATTTTTTAAAATGCATAAGAGGTGCCCCACCCCTCATCTCTATCTCCCTCGCTTTCGGGCGGGGTCGGGTTATAATTGCTACGTTAAATTAATGCATAAGGATATCTATTCGTTTTTGAATTGGGTAACATTGATATTAATTGTTATAATTACCCTATGCCCTCCACTACAAGGGTTTGGGTTAGAATCTCGGAGTTTTTTTAGACTCTTATGATTGTTTTTGTTACTACCATTGATAATATGACTTTTTGGCCGTCCGCTTGTTCGATTATTGTTTCATTTTATTATATAATAAACATAAATAAAAGTTGTTTACTTTTAATTGCTATGCAATTTAACTAGTTTTTGGGTTAGAATCCCGGAGTTTTTTTTGACTCTTATGATTGTTCTTGTTACTATCATTGATAATAAGACTTTTTGGCCGTCCGCTGGCTGCTGACCAATGAAAAAAAATGACCATTGGCCAAAATATGAATCCGAGTTTATTTTTTCGTTTTTTTTGACTATTATGATTGTTCCTGTTACTACCATTGCTATTATGACTTTTTGGCCGTCCCCTGGCTCCTGACCGATGGAAAAAATGACCATTGGCCAAAATGTGAATCGAAATTATTTTTTTCGATTTTTTTTGACTATTATGATTGTTCCTGTTCCTACCATTGCTATTATGACTTTTTGGCCGTCCGCTGGCTGCTGACCAATGGAATAAATTAACCATTGGCCAAAATGTGATTCGAAAACTTTTTTTTCGTTTTTTTTGACTATTATGAATTTATATCCACTTTTACCGTGTCCTGGCTGCTGACCAATGGAAAAAAAGGATCATTGGCCAAAATGTGATTCGAAAATTTTTTTTTCGTTTTTTTTTACTTTTATGAATTTATATCCAACCGTGTGCTGGCTGCTGACCAATGGAAAAAAATGACCATTGGCCAAAGTGAGCATCAAAAATTTTTTTTCTGTCTTTTTGGCTATCATAGACTTATAGAGTATCTGTTGGTACTGACCAATAGAGAAAAAATGACCATTGGCCAAATTTTTGATTTTTTTAATTAAAAATTGTTCAAATTCAGCAAAAAATTTCTCCCAACAATTCTGCAAATTCTTAACATTGTGATGTTTTATAATATATGTTTGTTAGACCCATAATCACTAAAGGCCATAAAAACTAATGTAATACGCAACTAGATGCAAACACTAAATCTAACCCTTGCCTATATTACATTTTGCCTATATTACATTATGCCTATAAATGGAAAATTTGTATAAATAATTAATTAGTCATTAGGCTAATACCCCCCTATAGGCATCGCCCCTTCCTACCTTTCTCGCCCATAAATTGCATAGCAAATATGATACATTTATACGAAGTACAGATGAGTCGTCCCCCCTTCCCTTCCCCTCTTCCCTTCCCACGAGGGCCGAAGGCCCGAGTTTTTAATTCAGTCCCATCTTTACCTATTACAAACAAACATATTCATGACTTATTTTATATAAACACAAATACCCATACATAATAAAAATTATTCCAAATTAAATCATATTTACCATCTTTTTTATTATGCTTTTTCTTTTTACTAATGTAGTGTAAAAGAGTACTTTAATATTTACCAGACATCTATAATTCAAAATAAGCATATATATCAATAAAAAACAAACAATAGAATCTATTATTAATAATAATTCTTTTATAAGTAAGATAGTGATTTAATAATTCTAAAAGCATTTATTTATGCTTATTTACCTATTGATATTTTTTGATTAAAGATAATTTGTAACTTTTAAGATTGTAAATTAGGGTTCACAAATGTTAAAAAATGATGTCTATGAATGATTTCCACCTGATTTGCAAAAAAAATTTAATTTCTCCAATTTTATTTTTTTTTATTGACAAATTAAAACAATTTATTGAATTTCAATTTTAGCCTATTAATATAATTTATGACTTCATGATGGAACTTGAGTTCATGCTTCCTTTAATCAAAACTCTCCGGGGGGGGGGTATTTAAAATTGCCCGGGGGGGGGGGGTAATACTCCTCCGGGCTCCGCCCTGAAAGAAACCCTGCTTATTTGATTAGCGTTAAAATTAATAAGTTTTACAATACCCAATTATATAATTGAAAATATTTCTAATTATCAAATATGAAAATAACGTATAAAGGCCTTTAATCAAGGTAATTTTTTTAAATCCCGATAACAGAGCAATTAATAGATTTCTAATACATTTTGTAGTTTCAACGATGAATTCTTAATATAAAAATAAAAGTATGTGTGTGTGTGTGTATATATGCCGCCACCAATTTTGGAAAACTACCGGACCGATTTGGCTCAAAATTTCACAGTTTATTCCTGACACTCCGGAGCATGTTTTAAGAGTTGTTCGAACCAAATCGATCCAGTAGTTTTAGAGTATTCATACGCGTTGCACTGTATACGGAAATAGAACAATAGAAGTAGAACATATAGACATCAAACTTTATTTTTACTTCAATAACCGCTTTATTATCATATATGCCCTAAAATTCCAACATAATTTTATACACCCGGGTAAATGGCAAAACAACGTTTGCCGTGTTCATCTAGTTATTAATAAATAGAAAGAAGTGAGTTAGTGATTTTGTAAGCGTTAGGAGTTGTTTATATACTGGTGTAGAGTTGTCAGACATTTGAATAAATCACTTTACGGTAAACTTAATGTATCAAGTTTAACATATACCGCTAGCTATTTGCTTACTAATATATACAATTAACACAAACTAGTAAATCGTTTAGTCCCCACAAGGTCATATAATAGACGGGAAATTAACAATTTGTAAATAAATAATAGAAATAAGTAGTATAAATAATATTGTACATAAATTTTTATTAAACTTCAGCGTTTTAAAATTTGTTTATATAATGAAATTGAATTTTGGATGTCACTGAATTGTTAAAGATATACACAAAGTATACATGATAAAATGTTAAATAATTATATAATAATAGTGAATGATGACATCCTTATTTTCCAACTTGATTAGTTAATAAATCAAAAGTATCTGTGGAAAATCTTGAGTATTATACGTTTAACTAATGGATCAAATACGAGCGTAATGTAAATGCTTAACATATTTATTCCATATTTAGACAAATAAGCTATGTTTTGGAACCACAATTCATTCTTGTTTGTTAAAACATCTGACCATTGTTCAAATAGGAACATATAGATTGCCATTGGTAATGTGTTTAATATAAAATAAAGATTTAATGCTATCATCCATTTTGTGACGTTTAGATTTCGCCTGTTTTTTTCATAAGCAATTTTTAGTTTAGATGAATTATACTTAATCAGCGCAGAATCTTCGGCATTTGCTGAAATTGAACTACATGTCTTTGAGGTGGATAGATTTTTGCGGTTTTTACTTATGTTTAAATTACTACTAAAATTGTCAGTTTGTAAGACAGTTAAGGGGGATAGTAGAATATCTTTCGATTTCGTGGTAGTTAATACATACTCAGATTTGGACTTTAAAAGGCTTTTTTCACTTTTGTTAGAACCAAGCGATTTACTTGAAGTATCTATAACAGGTATTTTAAAAACATTGGCACAATAATAAATAATGATGGAATTAGAAATTAACGTTATGATTAGAGGTATAATTGTCATGCAAAAGTTTGTCCATTTTCTATAAGATGGAAACCAATGATTTGTGAATGAGTTTCTGGAATGAAAATAGCTTAGTTTGGCAACTTTTAAAGGCAACACAATTTCCACTGTATCAAATAGTTTTTTATTGGATGAAAATAAAGTTAGAGGAATGAGTGTTTCTCTAAGTACCGACACTATAACACTCACATTTTTAGGCAAATTTGTAAAATTTTTAGAGGCATATCTGATAGAATCGGCTGTATCAGCCTTTGTATTATATACGTTCCGATTAATAAGAGACTTTACTGGTACGGCTGAATATCCCCAACCATAAGGAATAGTTAGAGCCACACAGATCGCAAAAGTCACTATCGCAACTATTTTTATGGTTGATGTTTTAATATTTCGTTGGTACGTTGATGGCTTTACCATGGCCCACAATCGATCCAGAGCGATTATTATTCTAACACAATTACCATAATGAGTAAAAATATCCATCATCGGCAATCCAACTTTAATGCTATACCAAACAAACCAATATGATTGCCGACATAGACGCCAGCATGACATGTAAAGAGTGGGGAATAAAATCAAATTCCAGCTAACAAGGAAATCAGAGATTGTTAAAATTTGAATATAAAACCAAACGTTACGAACAGAATACTCGAATGGTCTCTGATGAGAAACTGATGGTCGGGTTGCATTTTTGTCAATGACTATTGTTGTCATTCTGAGTGTTGGTGATGAATTTTGATGTTTAGAGATCCTACTTAACTTTGCTTGGTATAAGCAATAGACGTATATTGAGTTTCCCACAAATCCTGCCATTATTATCGTTGGCATAATATATGTATAAGTGATTTCCGTGGTCCATAACATATAAATTTTATTTTCCATTTTTTCTTCAAGCTAAATTAGAAGGCAAAATAAATTATGAGAATTATTGAAAAAATACAATCTCGCATAAAATTACTTGGTTATATTTGTTAGATTAATTATAAGAACTTTATTAAGATGCCCGTAAATTATAATTCGTTAACAAAATAAATTTTCTTACAAGACAATGATCTTTTATTGTCAATGATTACTGGTAACTAAGTTTCATTTGTATCTTTAGTCGCTGTTTGTATCTTAATTTTTTAGTAGATGCTGTATCAAATAACACACAGAAAATGTAATTTTTTACCACAAACAGAAAAAAAATTAAATTGTTATTAAATTAAAAATAATTAATCAACCTATTTAACAAGTTATCCATTTAATAAAATAAAAAATTTACCTTGATATGCTGATTGAATTTTGTTTATTTGAAAATATATAAGCTCGTGGGCATAGTCAGCATTGAATTAGAGGCGGGGGGCAATAATGATTTAGGGAGGGGAATGAACATTTTTTGAAATTATAGCCATAATTTTAATAAAGTTGATAATATATTGGATTTAGAGGGGGGCACCAGCCTTCCCCCCCGCAACGCCTTAAATATAATATGTTCAAGATGTTTAAATTAATTGCATACATAAATTTAATTATAAAAGGGCACTACATTTTCATTATTAAAAGTTAATTTGAATGATAAATATTATGAGAGAATTGTATATTCCGGATGTCGTATTTTGGCTCGCCCCCTTTTCATTTAATTAATAATTTGGGTCAACTCTCTAATTTCCGTTTACACCTTTACTAAGGTTTTTTAATTTGATAACCAAACAACGACATATTTTCCCAAAAAATTAAATAAGGGGAGTCATAGGCTAGAAGTGTCTATGGGCTATACATTACATATCTTCATATATATTTTTCTTGATTTGTGCCCCGTCAAATTCATGCTTCAAATGTATTAATAAAGGTGCATCCCAGGCTTAATTATTTCTTAAAAAAATCTATGCAGGGAAAAAATCAGATGGAAAATATAAATTTTCGGGGGGGGGGGCTAAAAGCTTCCTATTTACTTTTTCTTTTTCCACTAATAACTTTTCACCTGTCAATCTATCAGATCCCAATCAAATAATTGCCAAAAAATTTTCGGGAACGGTAAGGCTGGGCCTGTTCTTTGCAATATATTAGAAGGGCGACCTAGGGCTTTTAAATTTATTTTGACGGTCCCGGGAAATTATGCTCTAAATCACTGTGTCATAATTTCAATAAAAATTATAATAATCATATGGCTATTGAGAGCTGGCCTATATTTGCTTGTTTATTCTTTCGAGCATTCAATATAGTGTGATTTTATGTGCTAAGAATGAAATTATTGAAAGAAGCCTTGACTTTGTCGGGGGAAAGCTGCCCTTCCCCATTTAATTTTTTGTTATATATTTAATGAATTTGTGATTGAAAATTTAAAAAACCGTTTATCCTCTCACCCTATTTTGAACCTTTCCCCCTCTCCTCTTCCAATTAAATCCTGCTTTAGCTATGTAAAGAAAAGTAAAGTTTAATTAACAACACAGGTCAGATTTATTATAAAGTTTCTGCCCGAACCAGACCCGGATTTTTTAGCTAAATTGCCAGTCCGGGCCCGTCCGAACCCTTCTAGATGTTCGCCCGGCACATCCCTAATCATTAGAGCTGCCCAAACTGTCCAGCTCATTTCCTGTAGTATCCGAAAATATTGCAAAACATATTTTCAGCTACTTTTTTTAAAGAAATGCCTTTGTAATGCACTCTTTACAAAACTTTTTGTTCATATGTTTAAAAAATAAAAATCCCAAGCAAAATACTTGTATAAAGTAAAAATACAACTTAAAAGGTAAATAGCGCTTGAGGCATATGGCTTTATAAATGGAGACCATTAATAAAACTCAATTTCTCATTTATTGGATTGAACATTTCTGAGTATATTAAAGAGCGCTTCTGAATCTATAAAAACCTTTGATATATTAGCAGTCCTAATATTGTTTTTTGAAAGGTTTACTAATATTGCACCTTATAAGTCCAGCAAAATGCATATATGTACTTATTTTGAGACCTTTATAAAGGTCATTGGTCTAAACAAACCTTTAGCTGTAGTGTTAAAAAATATGGCATACTAGCTGTGCCCGGCCAAGCGTTGCTTTGGCTTAGTCCTTAATTAACTAAATGGGTCAATCGTTTATGATATAAAAAAATATAGGAAAAGGCATACTTATTCATAATTAATAGATTTGTAATAGTTTAAAATACTTATAAGGTATTTGTTAATTTTATATATTGAAAAGTGCGGTGTTAACGATAATATGCATAGTTGGGTAACAAAAATTTATTAACCACTGCACTGGTGTATAAAAGTTAGTTATAATGTTCTACAATGTAAAGTACAGCGTTTATATTAGTGTAATGTCATAGCCTAAAATCTATAGTATCGAAATGAAGAGATATTAAAAGATCTCCTTTAAATTTGGTTAAATGAAGGCTTTTATAATATTTGGTTGGAATGAGAAATAATTAGAAAATATACAAATTTCCGCGAGTATAATGGAAGCGAAATATTTATGAATGAGAAAAAAAAATCAGAAAGATAGTTATATCGTTATACCTAGTAAAACATTGATCAGATGAAGGTGTTATAGGTGAGGTATGATTATTAATAAAAACCAGTATAAAGATGATGACTTAAATAGTATAAAGAAAAAAAATTGATATAATAAGTAGACCTGCAAGTGTAGTTAAAGTTTAAAATGGGACTTATGGTATATTTATAAGGGTAGCCAGCATTGGAATTAGAGGGGGGCAATAATGATTTAGGCAGAAGCAAAATGATAATTTTTTGAAATGTTAACCATAATTTTAATAAATTTAAAAAAAATTGATTTGGATGGGAGGCAGCCACCCCTCCCTGCCTCCCTCTGGCTACGCCCATGGGTATATTAATATTTTAATTGTACATATATGATTTTAACTTTACCTGAGAGATGTTAAGATATGCCCGACCAGTCGTGCCAGATTTGGGCCTGGCTTCTGACGGCCGAAAGAAAACTATGCTTAAATATACCTAAATATAAGTTTGAATAAGAATAAAACTGTGAGATTGATATGGTAGGTGGGGAAGAAACATATTAGTATTAGTAGATAGGCTAAAATGAAGATATATATAGCTATACCTGTTATGGAGTTATAAAATTTAAAAATGCACATGTCCAGTCAAAATCGTGGCTTCTTCAACGTTGCACATCAAGCGTTTAACAGCGAGACATAAACCATTGCAAAATTTTGGCTGACTGAAATTGCACATCGCGATACTTGGTACGCCAATTTTCGAATGCAGAATGTGAGGTGGCATCCCTGCCAGATCACTTGAATTGAAAAATTCGATTGCATAATTTGCGTCATCAATAACAACAGCAGTGTCAACCGACTTGTAAGTAATTGGATTGCCTTAAATATTAGACAGAATGAGATTGTTAAGCTCGTGGACGTCATTATTCTTGGGGGCGAGAGTAGCCCGTTGGCGGAGCCAAAGTCGATCATGATAATGGGCGTTAATATTTGGAAACACTTTATCAACCAAGCAGTTTAGATGGAACATAATTGCAAATGTTGGTAGGAAAAGAAATCCGTCCTGAGCATATATCAACGTGCACGGTTCCCTTCCCAATTTCTAGCAATTAATGGGAGAATATCTCACATGCAGGATGATTTTAAAATACTACACGCATATTAGTAGTTAGATTTAATGTTTTGACATAAGGCAACAAAATAGAATATTTTAGGCAAGCACTAATTTCGTCCGCAGGGGTGGATCGTAAGAGAACCGGTAAAGTTTGCCTGAAATCTCCTGCAAGCAATAACCTTGCGTTACTAATAGGTTTGATGGTTCTTTGTAAATCTTGCGATTACCGATTAGAACTTAGAGCGGTTTTTCATAAGCCATTGTGCATTCATCCCAAACCATAAGTTTGCACTTCTGTAATAATATACCCATTCCATATGTTCTAGAAATGTTGCACATTAGAGTTTCACAGTAATAATTAATAAACGTTTAAAGGCAATTTTTAGGAGCAGTTTTTCTACCGGGTAATTCTGTGACAGCCCTTCCGGAAGACGCTAGAACCACGGCTATATTAATTTGGGAACGAATAGTTGCCAGAGCAAAGTCAGTAGGAAAGTTTTACCAGTTCCTCCTCAAGCATCTAAGAAGAAGACTTCTCCTTAACCTTTATTGCAAGCAAAATTTTATTGTAAAGGACGGCGAAAACGTTTTAAGTTCAATTAGGATGGGGGGGGGCAAAATAAATTTTTTTTGAATTTTTAAGGGTTTTTGTATTGAAATCTTTTTTTTGTCATTTAAGAGGGGGGGGGCATAAACCCAAGGGCTATCTACCTAGACTATTGCGTTCCGCAGTTGAATGGTTGCCACGCTACTACCATCCTCTGTTGATCTTATTTTTTATAAAGGATACCCATCACTGCCCGTAATGTAACTAATGTAGAGCAGACGTTCCGATTCAATTTTAGCTCACATATTACATTGATGGAATAATTGGCGGCATTTTAAATATGATTTTCTTCGTGCTCTAGAAGCATCATTCTGTATGAATAATCATATATCTGCATTTCAAGTTTGTTGGTTAACCATTGTCTGCATTTATCAACTTATCGTTAAAGTAATCTTTTTGTACTTTTAATATTAATAACCGAAATTCATAAAAATAGCTAAAAAGCACGAAACGTGAAAATGTTTCTAAAAGCGCGCGTTATATTTATTTAAGTAAATGATTATGTTTTATCGAGAATATTTATTTGTTAAGCTTTATATATTATAAAATAAAGGGAGTAGTTGAGTAAAAAATTGAGACACAAATGACAAAGCAATCGTGCAAAAAAGTTTAAGGTAATTAGTAGCACCATAACGATAAATAAGTATAAAACACGTAGTATAAATAATCCGCTAGATGGCGGTATAGACTCCCAAAAAAACAGGATTCCCGCTGACAGGTTGATAAAAAGTATCTATAAACCATCTACAATGTTAGGGCAATAATCTGGCCAAATTTGGTGGCAATCGGTTGATAACTCTAAAAGTTATTAGCGTTCGAAAAAAGGGACTTAGATTTTTATATATATAGATATAACAAATTTATTTAATTCTTTCAAAAAACCCAAAAACTTTCATATTATAAATGTGGGGAACGCTTTATAGTCGCACCTAGTAGAACGCTATTTACAGTAGTGAATAAATGGAGCTGGTTATACAATGAGCTTTAATTATGCCATTTTCCAATGTCTCATTATTGATTTAGTGTCGTTTTCAAGAGTTACATAGAAATTCCAGTACTCATTGAACATGCATGGATGGAATTGCTCTGCCGATGAACCAACCAAGATAAGTAGAATTTTCAAATAGAGTAATGAATAAAAATAATATAGGAATTTAGTGCAAACGTTTAGATTATACGCACATTTCCTATTTGTCGATGATAGAAAATTAATACAAATTTTGAGGACTGAATCCGGAGGTCATTAGGAAATAATTACAATCTTCATAGGAGCAGATGTATCCTTAACGGTTAGATGGAAATTGTGGGGAATCAAAGGGTAGTGTAGGCAGTGACAAAACGTGGGTTGAATGCGGTACCTAGTGTATAACAACATTACATATCTAGCGACAACGTGCATGACATGGTGAGATAATATGTGAGGTACTGTTAGAAACCTGCACAGGCAGCCTGAACCCCGACCGGGCCCGGGCCTTAGAATTACCGGGCCAGGCTCGGGCCTTAAATATTAGATGCTTTAATAACCTGGAGCTGGGTCTATTTTATAAATAATAAGCCCGGCCGGGCCCGGCATAAATAGAAAGCTTAAAAACAATATATCAAATTATGAAATTTATTGAAAAAAAGAATTTTGTTGAACACTTTTCGCGCTATTTTTTATTTACCACTAATTTTGTGTTGAACGGATCATAAACCTATTTCTCATAGCTGAAAGGAATCAATAGGAATTATACACGGATGCAGGTCTCAAGGTATTGTCGAGGTAAATGCTGGAATACGTAAAGTTGCATTTATTTAGAAATCTACTGAGTTTCAGAACTTAGTTTTGCCAGTTGTGTACCAAGTTAAGGTTCCTGTAATGAAAAAAAAATTTAAACCAGATTTGTAAGGACGTTTGTGATAACTTGGATGTTTTAAATTAGAGCTGTTGAGTAACCTAGAACTATTAGTTTCTTTTTCGCAATTAATGTAATTTTTCCTATATCTGTTTGTCACACTTAGTGGTTAGTTTCTTCAAGTAGTGATTCCTGGACTTACATCAGCTTCGATTTAGCTCGTACCTTTTCAAGTCCATATCAATTTTAAGTTTTCATCTCAGCTTAGGCCTCCCTCTCTTCGTTTAACTTCGACTTGCACCTTCTTTATTTGTTTTGCCAGGTGATTTTCCCCCCCCATCTCTCCAAATGGCCATACCATCTCAATCTTCTTACAACCAACTTTCTCTGAATCGGAACTATATTTAGTTTATCTTTTATGTCTTGATTCATTTATGGTCCTTTTTACTTATTCTCAAGATGCATCTTAACATTTGCTCCATTGTAGCAAAGCGTTGCTCTTCTTTTGCCTTTATTTCCCACGTTTTCTCTCCATACAATAACGGTGTTATGTAATCTTCGTTCAATTTGAGTGGTATGTGTTTGTCCTATAGTACACCACTCAGCTCTCAGAAATTTAGCCAGTCTGCGCTTATTTTTGCCTCGCTTTGCACCCCCCCCCCCATCACATTGTACCCTAGAACCAAGATATTTGAATTCCGTCCTACTCCTTAAACACCAGTCATCGATAGGCGTGTTTCTTTGTATTCATTTCCCAACTCTAGGCATTCATATTCAGTTTTATCTCGATTGACCCTAAGGCCTTTGCTTTCAATTCAATCCATCCACACTTTTACCAGCTCTGCTAAATCCACATTTGAGCCTGCTCAGCACTCTATCATTTGCAAGAAGAATTGCCAAAGAAGATTTGCGTCTCAGGTCCTTAGCTATCGAACCCATTATTGTTATGAAGAGCAATAGACTATGCCGATCCTTGATGCACACGGTCATTTATGAATTTGTACCTCTGGACTATCGTACTTTGGTTTTCGCGTTTCTATACATATCCTTTATTAATATAAAAAAAGCGTCGGGTACAACATTGGAACTCAGGCTATCCCATATCAACTGCCTTGGCACTTTATTGAAAGCTTTCTCAAGATCGACAAGACACATATGAAGATACTAGTCGCCTGAGACCATATATTGCATCTGAAGTTGACATCCATGCATGAACCCAAATTGTCATTCATTTATTAAGATTATTTATCGAAGTCTAGCTTCTATTACCTTTTTCCACACCTTCATTATGTGACTCGTTAACTTTATGCCCCGATAGTTATTGCACTCTTTTACAACTCCTTTATATAGATTTGTATAACATAGCTTTCCCTCCACTCATCAGGTATCATTTGCAACTATTTTGTTAAACATTTTTGAATTCCTCTCCCCTTTATATATCAATCAAAATTATTAAATTAAAATTTTATCGGTTAATTTGCAAGTTAGTGGCGTGACAGCAAATATTTCAAAACTTGACGTATAGGGAAAAAATTTAAAGAATATATTCGTGTTCACCGTGAAAACTCTACCAGAATCCGCAAACAGTTTGCCGGTTGATTTTATAAGTCTACTAGCTGTGCCCGGCCAAGCGTTGCTTTGGCTCAGTCCTTAAGTGGTTAATTAAGTATAAGCTATTAATAATACTTATCTAAAATGGGGTCATATATGAAATAATTTATAATGTGAAAGGTCCGAATGATTTTATGAGCCCACTATTTTTAGTATATATTTATATAATAAGACAAACCAAATGCAAATTCTGTTTAAGTCATCAAATTCGATTAAAATTCAATGTTTTTGAAAAAATTGCTTATTAATGCTGTTACTTATTATACAATAATACCATTATTTTATTTTTCTAGTTAGCTGATTTATTTGAATACATTTTTCTTTAATATAATAAAATAATTAATTGAAGGATGGATAATTATTAAAAATATGCTTCTATGATCGACCACGTGATATTAATGACAAAAACTGCATAATTTAAATTTTATTTATTTAATTTAAATAGTCTGTTAAACCCCAATAATTTACTGTAACATTTTTATTATACTTTTAAATATCTAATTCGAGAAAACTTCAGCTTTGTATGTATGACGTCATTATTGTATATGCTGCTAAAAATGAAACTGGACGGGAAATGTCAGATATTTTTAAAACAAAAAGGTATTTAGAAATCTGAAAAAGCTATTTTACCCCTGGCCTATCTGGGCATCTACGGCTAAATTTTCGCTCGAATCGGATCTAAAGTTTCAGAATTTAGCCCTTTTTTAAAACCAAAAGGCCGAGAAATGTCCGATATTTTTAAAACTAAAAGGAATTTTAGCAATCTGAAAAAGCTATTTTACACCTGGCCGCCCTGAGAACCTACGGGTAAAGTTTCGCGCGAATCGGGCCGGTAGTTTCAGAATTTATTCTCATTTAATAAAAATTAATGATAGATAAATAATGACATTTATATATAAATGGCAGTTACTCAGAATAATCAACGTTGGACTATTTTATATTACATTTAAATTATATATACTTTCATCTTTCTCATTTAAAATATCTCATTTAATGATAATGAGAAAAATTCATCTTCTTCACCTATATATTTTCTCAAATAATCTATAATTTTATTTATTTCAGGTTAATTCATAAATTTTATGTTGTCATTGTTAAGAAAAGATGACGTTTAAGAAATTTAATTCATAAATTTTATGTTGTCTTGTCACCGTTAAGAAAAGATGACGTTTAAGAAATTTAATTCATAAATTTTATATTGTCACCGTTAAGAAAAGATTACGTTTTACAAACTACTATAAGTGATACACTTTTACTACAGAACTGTCTGTATATTCAAATTTTCAACGAACGCGAGGAGGTGCGTTTGATTAACATTTTATTGAACGTCAAAAGGCATAAAACCCAATATCTCGAAAACTAAAAGGAATTTTAGGATTCTGAAAAAGCTATTTTACCCCTGGCCGCCCTGGGAACCTAGGGGTAAATTTTCGCGCGAATCGGACCGGTAGTTTCAGAATTTAGCCCTTACATACATATATATATTCATACATATATACATACACTTTACTTTATATATATAGATTATTAGTTGACCAGTGTATTTTAGATCTTTCCTCTTATATATAAATCATGATATGGTGACTCTCCATAAATACTAAACCGTTGTTTTACTTGGCTAATGATCTAAATAAATAATCTTTAATGATGTCAACCTTTAAAAGAGCCTAAAGTTAGGGGTATTATAAAAGGTACAAATACTTTTTAAAAATAATTAGATTTTCCGATACATATAATACAAAACTTGGTCCCGACAATTTTACATCCGGGTTTTAAAACAAATTGGATTTGATTTTAGATTACCGGGGATACTTTTATCTTATCAATTATATTCAAAAATAATAATTATAAAACATTAACATTTTAACCATATGACTATTTAGTCATAAGGTATAAGTAAAAATTTCCTCTGGAAAAAACAAAAACTATTGTAAGATTTAAAATATATTCTTAATATCAGCTGAGTTTTGCTTACAACATAAAGTGTGCCCTAAGTTTGGAAACCCATATAATCCTTTGATAACATTAATGTTATTAAATATTTTTATAATTTTTAGAAGCTCTACAATGATGAAAAATAGTTTGGGCTCAAAAGATTTTATAAATTAAATTGTATAAGTGCTGAAAATCGCCTAAATAATTTTTTTTTATTTAAGGCCCAGAGATTTTCACTTAAGCGTTTTTGTATATTATACCATTAAATAGAGTAAATGAAAATCTGTTATAAAAATATAAAATTATTCAAATAATTATAAAAGAGCACTACAGTTTACATTGTTAAAAGTTAATTTGAATGATAAATAGTATGAGAGCATTGTATATTCCGGATGTCGTATTTTGGCTCGCCCCCTTTTCATTTAATTAATAATTTGGGTCAACTCGCTAATTTCCGTTTACACCTTTACTAAGGTTTTTTAATTTGATAACCAAACAACGACATATTTTCCCAAAAAATTAAATAAGGGGAGTCATAGGCTAGAAGTGTCTATGGGCTATACATTACATACCTTCATGTATATTTTTCTTGATTTGTGCCCCGTCAAATTAATGCTTCAAATGTATTAATAAAGGTGCATCCCAGGCTTAAATATTTCTTAAAAAAATCTATGCAGGGAAAAAATCAGATGGAAAATATAAATTTTCGGGGGGGGGGGGCTAAAAGCTTCCTATTTACTTTTTCTTTTTCCACTAATAACTTTTCACCTGTCAATCTATCAGATCCCAATCAAATAATTGCCAAAAAATTTTCGGGAATGGTAAGGCTGGGCCTGTTCTTTGCAATATATTAGCAGGGCGACCTCGGGCTTTTAAATTTATTTTGACGGTCTCGGGAAATTATGCTGTAAATGACTACATCATAATTTAGGGCTATTGAGAGCTGGCCTATAATTGCTTGTTTATTCTTTCGCGCATTCAATATAGAGTGATTTTATGTGCTAAGAAATTATTGAAAGAAGCCTTGACTTTGACTGGGGAAAGCTGCCCTTCCCCATTTAATTTTTTTGTTATATATTTAATGAATTTGTGATTGAAGTTTTAACGTTTATCCTCTCACCCTATTTTGAACCTTCCCCCCTCTCCTCTTCCAATTAAATCCTGCTTTAGCTATGTAAAGAAAAGTAAAGCTTAATTAACAACACAGGTCAGATTTATTATAAAGTTTCTGCCCGAACCAGACCCGGATTTTTTCGCTAAATTGCCAGTCCGGGCCCGTCCGAACCCTTCTAATGTTCGCCCGGGACATCCCTAATCATTAGAGCTGCCCAAACAGTCCAGCTCATTTCCTGTGGTATCCGATAATATTGCAAAACATATTTTAAGCTACTATTGTTTTTTTAAAGGTTTACTAATATTGCACCTAATAAGTCCAGCAAAATGCATATATGTACTTATTTTGAGACCTTTGTAAGGGTCATTGGACTAAACAAACCTTTAGCTGTAGTGTTAAATTAAATATGGCATTTATAACAAATTTATTTAATTCTTTTATAAAAACCCAAAAAGTTTCATATTATAAATGTGGGAAACAATTTATAATCGCACCTAGTAGAACGCTATTTACAGTGAGCTTTATAAATGCCATTTTACAATGTCTCATTATTGATTTAGTGTCGTTTTCAAGAGTTACATAGAAATTCCAGTACTCATTGAACATGCATGGGGAATAGCTCTGCCGATGAACCAACCAAGATAATTAGAATTTTTAAATAGAGTAATGAATAAGAATAATATAGGAATTTAGTGCAAACGTTTAGAATATACGCACATTTCCTATTTGTCGAAGATAGAAAATTAATACAAATTTTAAGGACTGAATCCGGAGGTCATTAGGAAATATTTAAAATCTTCATAGGAGCAGATGTATCCTTAACGGTTAGATGGAAATTGTGGGGAATCAAAGGGTAGTAGTAGGCAGTGACAAAATCGTGGGTTCAATTCGCGGTACCTAGTGTATAACAACATTACTTATCTAGCGACAAC
Source organism: Gordius sp. MW1 (assembly GCA_964036665.1). Classification (NCBI taxonomy): domain Eukaryota; kingdom Metazoa; phylum Nematomorpha; class Gordioida; order Gordea; family Gordiidae; genus Gordius; species Gordius sp. MW1. The sequence continues at coordinate 2,327,769 of OZ038532.1, forward strand.
GTGCATGACATGGTGAGATAATATGTGAGGTACTGTTAGAAACCTGCACAGGCAGCCTGAACCTCGGCCGGACCCGGTCCTTAGAATTACCGGGCCAGGCTCGGGCCTTAAATATTAGATGCTTTAATAACCTCGAGCTGGGTCTATTTTATAAATAATAAGCCCGGCCGGGCCCGGCATAAATAGAAAACCTAAAAACAATATATCAAATTATAAAATTTATTGAAAAAAAAAATTTTGTTGAACATCCTTTTCTCGCTATTTTTTATTTACCACTAATTTTGTGTTGAACGGATCATAAACCTATTTCTCATAGCTGAAAGGAATCGATAGGAATTATACACGCATGCAGGTCTCTAGGTATTGTCGAGGGAAATGCTGGAATACGTTAAGTTGCATTTATTTAGAAATCTACTTAGTTTCAAAACTTAGTTTTGCCGGTTGTGTACCAAGTTAAGGTTCCTGTAATGAGAAAAAAATTTAAACCAGATTTGTAACGACGTTTGTGATAACTTGGATGTTTTAAATTAAAGCTGTTGATTAACCTAGAACTATTAGTTTCTTTTTCGCAATTAATGTAATTTTTTCCCATAGCTGTTTGTCACACTTAGTGATTAATTTCTTCAAGTAGTCATTCCTGCACTTTCATCAGCTTCGATTTAGCTCGTACCTTCTCAAGTCCATATCAATTTTAGGTTTTCACAGCTTAGGCCTCCCTCTCTTCGTTTACCTTCGACTTGCACCTTCTTGATATGTTTTGCCAGGTGATTTTCCCCCCATCTCTCCAAATGGCCATACCATCTCAATCTTCTTACAACCAACTTTCTCTGAATCGAAACTATATTTAGTTTATCTTTTATGTTTTGATTTCTTTATGGTCCTTTTTACTTATTCTCAAAATGTATCTTAACATTTGCTCTTCTTTTGCCTTTATTTCCCACGTTTTCTCTCCATACAATAACGGTGTTAGGTAATCTCCTTTCAATTTGAGTGGTATGTGTTTGTCCCATAGTACACCACTCAGCTCTCAGAAATTTAGCCAGTCTGCGCTTATTTTTGCCTCGCTTTGCACCCCCCCCCCATCACATTGTACCCTAGAACCAAGATATTTGAATTCCGTCCTACTCCTTAAACACCAGTCATCGATAGGCGTGTTTCTTTGTATTCATTTCCCAACTCTAAGCATTCATATTCAGTTTTATCTCGGTTGACCCTAAGAACTTTGCTTTTAATTCAATCCATCCACACTTTTACCAGCTCTGCTAAATCCACATTTGAGCCTGCTCAGCACTCTATCATTTGCAAGAAGAATTGCCAAAGAAGATTCGCGTCTCAGGTCCTTAGCTATCGAACCCATTATTGTTATGAAGAGCAATAGACTATGCCGATCCTTGATGCACACCGTCATTTAGACTGAATTTTTTCGATGTACCTCTGGACTATCGTACTTTGGTTTTGCGTTTCTATACATATCCTTTATTAATAAAAAAAAGCGTGAGGTACACCATTTGAACTCAGGCTATCCCATATCAACTGCCTTGGCACTTTATTGAAAGCTTTCTCAAGATCGACAAGACACATATGAAGATACTAGTCGCCTGAGACCATATATTGCATCTGAAGTTGACTTTCCATGCATGAACCCAAATTGTCATTCATTTATTAAGATTATTTATCGAAGTCTAGCTTCTATCACCTTTTTCCACACCTTCATTATGTGACTCGGTAACTTTATGCCCCGATAGTTATTGCACTCTTTTACATCTCCTTTATATAGATTTGTATAACATAACTTTCCCTCCACTCATCAGGTATCATTTGCAACTATTTTGTCAAACAGTGTTGAATTCCTCTCCCCTTTATATATCAATCAAAATTAATAAATTAAAATTTTATCGGTTAATTTGCAAGTTAGTGGCGTGACAGCAAATATTTCAAAACTTGACGTATAGGGAAAAAATTTAAAGAATATATTCGTACCGTGAAAACTCTACCAGAATCTGCAAACAGTTTGCCGGTTGATTTTATAAGTCTATTATTAGTTGACCAGTGTATTTAAGATCTTTCCTCTTATATATAAATCATGATATTGTAACTTTCCATAAATACTAAACCGTTGTTTTACTTGGCTAATGATCTAAATAAATAATCTTTAATGATGTCAACCTTTAAAAGAGCCTAAAGTTAGAGGTATTATAAAAGGTACAAATACCTTTTAAAAATAATTAGATTTTCCGATACATATAATATAAAACTTAGTCCCGTCAATTTTACATCCGGGTTTTAAAACAAATTGGATTTGATTTTAGATTAGATACAAGCAAATTAAGAAAAATATAATATGTAGGAGAGACCGGGGCTAGTAGACCAGGGATACTTTTATCTTATCAATTATACTCAAAAATAATAATTATAAAACATTAAAATTTTAACCATATGTCTATTTAGTAATAAGGTATAAGTAAAAATTTCCTCTGGAAAAAATAAAAACTATTGGAATTAAATATTCTTAATATCAGCTGAGTTTTGCTTACAACATAAGTGTGCCCTAAGTTTGGAAACCCATATAATCCTTTGATAACATTAATGTTTTCATTAAATATTTTTATAATTTTTAAAAGCTCTACAATGATGAAAGATAGATTAAGCGCAAAAGATTTTATAAATTAAATTGTATAAGTGCTGCAAATCGCCTAAATAATTTTTTTTATTTGGCCCAGAGATTTTTACTTAAGCGTTTTTGTATATTATACCATTAAATAGAGTAAATAAAAATCTGTTATAAAAATATAAAATTATTCGAATTCAAATGAAATATAATCTTATATTAAAATATTAACAGAACGAGAGATCAAATTTGTTATATCTCTAAGAGCTTTAAATGGTAAAGACTGCTCAAAAATAAAAATATTAAATTAAATATGCCAAATGAATTTAGGGATCTCAAATTTTTTTTAAGAATCTTTATTCGTATAGAAGGATAAGAATCGTCTATATTATGTTTATTGCAAATAGTTAAATTCCTCTTCAAAATAAAATTTTGGCCCATCAAAAAAATTCACATTTTTAGTATTTTCGTATCATTTTATAATCTAAAAATATGTAAATCAGGAATTAAATTTACATATCTGCTCTCACTTTTCTTTGTTTTTCGATAACTAAGAATTGCAATTTTAAACTGTGAATGACCTCATTTCTTCACTATAATGGCTCCAAGGTTGCTGAATAACTTTCAATGTCAAAAATTAGGTGCGGTCTATCTATTGGATAATTTTATGAGTCAGTTGTATGTACCTCTATGCGATCTTTAAAAATCATCTGATTTGATTTTTTCAATGGAAATAGTTGTTGGGACCTATGAAGGTTTAATTTTAGGTTACAATGTGATTAAAGAAAACTGTAAGGCGAGAGAAGTAAAAATAAAGCATAGTATTAATAGCTTTTAGAAATACATTTCAAAAGCAACATTTATTGATAATTCTCATTCCGGTTGTATAAAGGCCCTCAATATCTCAATTAACAATATATTATCATCTGCAGGAATAGACGAGATAATCAATTTGATTGATTTAAAAACACGAATAACATTAGGTCCTTTAGCAAAACATGAAAGTAATCTATGAGATAGGTTAATATATATTCTAGGTGAAATTACTTCCCTTAAAACGCTGGATGATAAGTATCTATATGCTTCAGGTAAAGATGGCAATATAAGTGTTTGGTCAATGAAAAATTGGAACTGTGAGAAAATCTTAAAAGGACATTTGTAAATTGCAAAATAATTGATATGTGACATATTCTAGGGGGCCTGTATCTTCCATCAGCATACATCACTCCGGTAAATTAATGCTTTCTCTGAGCCAAACAGAGAGGAAATTGTTCACTTGGAATTTGTCTCAAGGAAAGAAGGCATTTGTGACAAATTTAAACAAAGGTGAACATTGTTAAAGAAGGATAATATTAATTAGCCTTTGGATATTACTTTCTTTGTCTTTAATGATTAATTAAATGTTTCTTATTATTTTTAGATTATGATAAAGTCTTGTGGTCTCCTACAGGGCAGCTATATTTATTATTTTCTGCTAATCATATGCAACTTTATCGGCTGGAAACAGCAAAAGTAGAAATGTCTCTAAAATTTGGGCAAAAATTAACAGCCGCTACATTTTTAGATGTAGGTTATATATTTAAAAAAATATTATAGATATTTTTAGGATAAAACATTGATAGTGGCCGTTGAAAAAGGGATGTTGAAATTTTATGATTTAATCAATCATAATATAAAAACAAAATTCTGCACAAATCAAAATAGGTGAATTTTTTGCTTAATACTACACAAATGTTGGCTTTTACAATTTGAAATACTTCATTAATAGAAATTAATACTAACAACATGTTTTGGTTTCTTAGAATAAAAGATATAATAGTTACAACAAGTTACATAGAGAATGACAAGTCTCTTTATGCATTTTCTGCAAACAACTCTCATCTACTTATAACCAGTTCAAGCGACGGAACAATTAAAATTCATACCCTCAATTCTATTTCCGTAAAAAATTAAATAAATTAATAGATAGCCTTTAACCTAAGGGGCACAATTTATTTAAAATATTTTAATTTTTTAAATCTCATTGTATTAAATTTTTAATTTATAAAATGTTAATTAGAGCATTCCTCTAGTTCATTACTCATTAATTTTGACAATTAATGAACACCAATTACTTTTAAGGGTTTTATCAATTAAGTATACTTTACAAGCTTGCCCAAACCCTTAAAGTTTCCATCACACTATGCCCTAAATAATGTATTTTTTAATTTTTAGCAATATGGTCATATTTTTAAAAAAATTTAAGTCTCAATTTTTTTGCATAAGAACTACGATTAATAAATATTATATAATCAAATAAAAATGACAAAATAATATAAGAAAACATAATAATACTATATATAAAAAAATCTCAAGCCCAAATCTTGTTATTGTGCCTGCCCACTAGGCTTTTCTGATTTCTGACTGGCACAACTTTTGACTAATCTTAATAGTGATATTAACTTTTAAAAGTGGTTATTAAATTTACATCAAATTGTAATAATTTTTAGACAATACCCTTTAAATATTAATTTTATTAACAGCTGAGCATGGAATGTGTACTAACCGTAGAAACATCATGCAGGATAACTTGTATGGCAATCAGTATACCCTGTGAATCATCACATCAAGATTCAAGTGAAAACTTGCCTATTTCATCAAAAAATGAAGGTTAAAATCACCAGCAATAACCGAGCTATGAAGTTTAAAATATATCCAAATTATATTTTATATTTATGGATATATTTGTTAATATTAATAAAGTACACAAATTTACAAAATTAAGTGAAAAAAAAGTTAACCTTATATTTAACGTCACAAAACATTTTTATAATTTATTTGGTGAGCAGGGGGTGGTAGTGTAGATAAATTTGTATAATAAAACTCTGATTGTTGTAATAAAAAGTAAAGGTATCAAATTGTTAGCTGAATAATAATGTGTATAATACAGGAACATGATACATGCTTATGTACACGCAATGATAAATTTACACATAAATATCAAATAACGGTATATTATTGAGGTTATATGTGGGTGTTTAGTGCATTTTGTAAGTCAAGGTCTTATCGATGTTTGAGCATTCGCCTTGGAAAGATACTGATATATCAAAGTCTAAATCTCTCTGTTATATACATAATGTATGGATAAATATCAAATAAGCTTTTTATTATTAGGAAGTTAAGTTATTAACCAAACAATGTTTGAAATCAAAATGTCTTATAAAAAATTCTAACAAATTTGGCAAAACAAATCCTGACTAATCCAAGATTGACAAAATTAATCATAAAATTCGATTAATTTATGGGTAATTTCAGTATTTTTGATGTAAAGTTAAATAATGCTACTTTATTAGAAATTTGACATGAGAAGCTTAAAAAGAAAACTTTTGAGCATAACATTACCACATTTTTAGGATTTGCTCTCATAGATAATACACCATATAATTCTTCATTTCGTTTTATTGTCAAGTCATCTATGTAGAAAATTGTCTGCTTCCAATGTGTATATTCTTCCTCAGGTGCTACCATGATTATAAGTAATGTTTAATATAAATTTATAAAAAAGAGTCTGAAAGTAAAGTTGTCCCAAAATGTTTATTAAATTTTAATTACCCGTTGACATGACAATTCTTTTGTGTGCTTTTGTAAATTCCACAGTAAAAAATGTAACGAGAGCTTGGATGTAATCATTGCGCTTGGCACGTAGAAAAAAGGGGGCAGAAAAATCCAAATCTTTAATTTGAATTGTGTTCAAGTCAATTTCCTACAATTTTGTGGCAGAATAATGGTTATAACCAATTTAAAATAAAGCATAGAAATAAATTAAATTCAAAAAGTCAATTTAAAAATTATAAAACAATGGGTAATATCCTACTTTAACTAAACAATGAGATGTGACAACTTGTCTGGGATCTACTACATCTACTAATGGCTCTGTGAGTGCAACATCACGAATGCATTTCATGTTAAATCCATAAACATTTTCCCACCCTAAATTTAACATTCGTAGAATTGTTAATTATTAAGTGTCAATGTTTTAAATTTTTGTTTAATAATGACTATAAATATTTTAGCAATTATTTTTGGAATTATATACAATTTATTTTTTGCTCTTTATATTGTCGATCTTCTATAGCAGTGATAAACAAGGAAGCTTTGTCAGGAAAGATCATGCCATTTGGTTTCTATAATGTATATAATAATAACCAAAAGTTAACATTACTAGCCATTTGTCTCTTGCATATAACACTGTTGAAAGCATGGACTCATAGAATAATGAATAACCCATCCATTCACTTATAATAATATCAACCTTGTCTAAATCTGGTATCTGTACATCTTCTATTCTGCCTTTTATTACTGTTACTACTAAAAACAATTAAAAATAGAGAGAAGATCAATAACAAATGTTTGATATACTGTACTTTGATCTAATTTATTGTCCTTGGCAATTCGTTCAGCATAGTCAATGATGCTAGAACAATCAACCTAATAAAAACTGTATCAAAATAAAAAATTAATTACGGCATAGACTTTTTTAGCACCAGCCTGAGCAGCAAACATTGACAAAATGCCTGTTCCACAACCAACATCCATAACTATGGCATCCTTAAATAAATGCTTATTGTGCATGATGGCATTTTTATAGGCGTTAGTCCTGACTTCATCTTTTAGCATTTCCTTTTATCCAATAATATAAAGTTGATAATAATTTACCTCATGAATTCCAAAATGAGCATATGAATCAAAGTAATAATCTTTTGATGTCATATCACCGGGTTTCTGGAATGTTTTCCCCAATACATATGATGGTATTACATGATTCTCAACATTGTTATGATTGCCCACATTATTTTCCTTGTTTCAAATTAATAAATTAGTGGTAAATGGATGATTAGTTGTAAAATAATACCATTTTGAATGAATCCAGCTCAACTCAATTAGACGCAGCCCACTTAAAGGACACAAATAAGACATCCATCTTAGATATTTAAAGTGAAAAATATAATTGAATAAAGTAATGCATTATATAGTAAGGTTATAAGAAATAGATATTATAAAATATTTCTTAATTATAATAATAGGTGAAATTATTTAAATCATGTAAAATTATAATAAAGTAAGTTATAGGTGAAATTATTTAAATCATATAATAATTGGCATTTTTTTAATAACTAAATGTGCTAATGTTATTTCATTATATATTTATAACTTTATATAACATATATTATATAACATATATAAATATTAAATACATTTTAAATTGTCAATATAATACGATATAGATTAGCAAGCGAATGAATTAAATTTTATATAAGATTTGTTATTAGCAAAAAAATTACCAATTGTAATTCAGTTTTCATATTCATATATGTATATATAATATATGTACTATTACGAATATATAAAAAAGATATGAATATTAAAAAAAGGCTTATACTTTTTAATGTGTTTAGTTATTAAATATTACATACACTACATGGAACAAACTTACTACCTATTTGATATTCTTTAATTCATACAATGTGCAGTAATAGTTTTTTGAGGAGAGGGGAAGGTAATCTATATAAGAATTTATAGAGATGAGAGTAAAGAAAAGAAGAGTGTCGTAATAAATTAATATAAATGATTTTTTAAGCGTTAGTGCTTGTTTATATACTGTCTAAAAGAGGTGGGACATTAAAATCAATGTTAAATGAACGCATAAATATTTATTTATAGATCTTGTCATTTATAAATGACAGGATTTGAAAAGTTTTTATTTTTTAATAAAGAGGATCATGAAAAATTACCTAAAATAGGTATATTTAGTTATATAAAATTAACCTTGTATAGAGTTTTAATTATCATAAATGGTTTTATTCAGCTTCAAGTTATCATAAATGGTTTTATTCAGTTTCAAGTGCTACTAGTGAAAACTTAACGGTGCGTTACTTGTTGGAAGATATAAAATTCTGTTTAAGACTAACATATTTATGATTAATATTGAGCATTTTCAACATGTGAAAAATTGGAAGGAGCTCTTAGCAATTTGCGTCTCTGAAGATATTTTTCACCAAATACCCATCACATATATTAAATTTATATAATTTTAATTAGTTTTTGTTTAATCAAAATTCTTTGTCACAAAATTGACCCCCCCCCCCTTAATTAGTGAAAATCCCTCCCTTGAAGCAATCCTGGCTACGCCTATGTCACAAGACTCTAGCTTTCCAAATATAATCATTGGCCTTATTACGCACAAGATTTTTATAAGTTGTTTAAATTATCATTAAGGTGAGTTATTAAATGTTGTAAAGTCACATTGTTCTTTTATTATATTATTATGTATATAGGCAAAATGTAAATTTAAAATATTTTCTAAAGTGGTACTTTGCTTTCAAATTATTAAGGGACAAAGCACAAATAACAAATTACCTTTCAACCCTATATCTAGTCTCAACATTTTGAAGGGGCAAAGCACAAATAATAAACTACCTTTCAACCCTATATCTAGTCTCAACATTTTGATTTATACTTCAATATTTTACATGATTACTAGGACACTAAATGATTATATCTAGCCTTAATAAACGGTTAATTATATTACTTAATATGACTTAAAAATCATTAAGGTAAAAAAATCAACAAATTACCATGTGACTTAACAATATGCATAGTTGTGTGCATTGTGATAACACAGCTCATAGTAATAGTAAAAAGTGTTAATTGCTTAATTATCCTTAAAAGCACTTTAACTTTTGTTAAAAGGGCACCTTTTACATATTTTAATATAATAATTTAATGTAAGGTTTGCATTATTGAAATTTAAACTGCTGCCCAAAAAAATATTATATATGAAATTATAAAACAGGCCATATCATAACAAAGTAATAAGGTTTAAACAAATAAGTAGCTAATGCAAAAATAATTACTTAATTTTTAACTTTATATTTTAAAACTGTAAAAGAAATATGGTTATTTTATTAGTATGACAACAAAAAAATAAAATTGTCTTATATAATTATAAAGGGATCATTCATTAATTAGTTAGATAATAAATAATTATTAAAAGAATTTAAAGCTAAATAAAATTCATAAAATATAAAACAGATCAAATAAATATATAAACCTTAAGCATAAAACACATTTTTAAAGATAAATTAAACAACTTTATTTGAAATATAGCAAATATGTACAAGGTACAGGAGTTGATTGACATGATTGCACCAGAAGTTTGACCTAAACAATCTATAACATCAAAAATAAGATATACTGTACTTGAAGGTAAGGGATTTCTGATTATGAAACCCCCAGAGACCCTAAAAGGTGGTTGAGTTAGAATGTTTGGTAGAGGGCTCGGCATGATAGCAGAAGATGTTTGACCTAAACATTCTATAACATCAAAAATAAGATATACTGTACTTGAAGGTAAGGGATTTCTGAATATGAAACCCCCAGAGACCCTAAAAGGTGGTTGAGTTAGAATGTTTGGTAGAGGGCTCGGCCTGATAGCAGAAGATGTTTGACCTAAACATTCTATAACATCAAAAATATAAAATACAGTACTTGAAGGTCTCATATTAGCAAACGGCACCGGAAAAATGTGCGATAATATAATTCGTTTTATTACATGGCGCAGTATTGCATTGGCAATTTCATTTTAGATTATATGTCGCATAACCCTAGTTGAGCTGCGTTTTAATCGAGATGAGCAGAAGCGATTTTGAATGAGCGTTGTGAATGAATGTTGTAACCTGCAAATTACTGTTTGATTTGTAACAATTATTTTAACAATGAATATGGATATTAGGTCATACAAAATTAAATCAAGATTATCATTGGAATCAATAATTTTTTTAATTTTGCATACGATATTTCATAAATGGTTAAATAATGTTTAAAGAATGGAGTTTAGCAATAAATTGTTTATAAAAAACTGCATTTATAGCACTTCTCAAATTAATAAATGGAAATTATAATGTTTTTAATAGTATAGAAATTATTAAAAAGTTTAAAATATATCACTACCTTACCTCTCTTTTTATTTATATATATAATTAAGCACTACTAACCAATTTTAAAAGTATATATTAGTGACATATATATGAATATCGACAAAAGTAAACTATAATAAATGCAGTACAAGCATAAAAATATTAAAAAAAATAACAGGCGAACTGAGGTTTTCAAGTGTTTACCTAAAATTCAACTAATTTTTAAAAGGGAAAACATTTGTTTTTAATAGCAGGTTCATCCTTAGTGAGAGGTAATGATATGGTGTCGCGCAGGGAGGTGCGTCCCATGGTATGCTAGAGTGATTTTATAGAGTGCATAAAATGGCCACACCAAATCGAGAGTCTCCTTTTTTCAAAGACACTCAGTGAAGGTGTGTTAAAAATCGACCAGTAGTATATCATTATTAATTGACTCTGATGTATCAATAGTGATGCGGAAACTAAGAAATATCTTGATATTGTGTCGTCTTAAAAAACCGAGACTAGGCGAGAATTACAAAAAATTGGGTCGAGGTGAGACGAAAATTTTGACCTTGAGACGAGACAAGATTTTCTATTTAAGATCTTAGCTTAAAATATTTTTATTGGTCATCATCATCGTATATAGTAAATGAATTTTATATTTCTATTTTGTATGATTCACGTTAAGATGATAAATATAAATTGAAAGATTTCTTTCATATGGCATATTATATACACCCAAAATTATTTAGTATTAAATATATCCGCGTATCAATTTAAATCATAGTAATTTCGGCTTGTACAATAAAATATAAGTGGTGGCCCTTAGGGCCTCTTTTGATATATTTATTACATATTTTTATCCTGAGCATACAGACTTGTTGATAAAATAATAAATATTACTAAAACATCTTCAAATTTCGAACAATTACATCATCCTGTCTAATGAGATGATATTTAGAATCGTCAATTAAACAAAGTATCTTACATAATAGCTCAAATGGGTAAAATTCTTTGAGCACCCTAGGCGATTTCTGTGCCTGCCGAACGATTGATTTCTAAAGCGTTACTGTTTGAAAATGCCATGTGAGATTCAATCATGAGTCTTCCAAGATTTATGATTTAACTCATCATCCCATACCTTGATACTCTCAATCTACATATCACATTATGCATATTTTTGCCATTTATATGACCTTTCACAATAGAGTGGTAGGAGTAGAGAGGTAATAGGAGTGTGAAGTGCCTCGGGCGATACATTTACCGATTTTAGAATGTTAGTTGTGATGAAGTGGCCGGGGTTATAACATTAAACTCAGATTCTAAACCAAGAGACTAAATCAAGAGACAGAGAGACTCTTTTATTACGTGGATAGGGCTATATATACACATAACGAAGGACATATATAAAAGTAGAAATCAAATAAGAGATACTAAGTACGGTGTAAACTAAAGTGTATTCAAATGGCTACGCGTATAATCAAATGTCTGTGACCGCGCTCAAGTATTGGAAAAACGCGTGTATTCAAAATGCAACCTTTAATGATGCTACACTACATTAGTAGTAATACCTCGAGTGACAATTAGATTTCCCGTTAATTGGTCCTAAATTATATCTTCGTTCTGTATATACGATTATCATACTTTCAATTGTATATCTAGTGAAGCGAAAATACCGAGAAAAATCTCGGTCTCGTCTCGTCTCGAAAAACCGAGACGAGACGAGAATTTTAAAAATGGAGTCGAGATCGAGACGAGAATTTTGATGTCGAGACGAGATTTTTTCGGCGAGATCTCGACTTTTTTGATCGTTAGATTTTAGTGAATAACTGTGTATTTTAATTTGCATGATTTACATTAGGTATTAAGTGTAAATCAATATGTATGGAATATATTTGATATTATAAAAATCCTAAGTGTATTAAATATTATATATTTTTGCCTAATTAGCAATCATTCACCTAAGTAAGGTTGACCCATAGGGTATGTTAATGATTTTATAATATCTTTATCACATATTTGTATTCATAGCATTATTAAATATTAAAAAATTTTAGGCTTAGAATGAGTTCTGATGGAATAGTAAATATTACTAAAGCATATTTAAATTTTGCAGTTACTCATCCTGCATAATTATAAATTGGTAGTTATCATTTTGAATAAGTGCCTCTAGATTTTTGAGCACTCGCCTAACGATTTCCAAAGTACAATAGAGTATTTAATGACACCGTAATAGATTAAATCTAAATCAATACCTCCCAAATTTTTGAATTTTAATAAGGCATTATGTGAATACATAGTTTTGTCATATGCATTACTTTTCACATTATACGCTGGGTTGGCAGGTGCATTTAAATTTATTATATTTCCATAATTGTGCAATATAAAACAAATACACGAACCTATACGGTATTCGATAAATAACTATATGGCAAAGTTAGTTGGAATTGGAAGGTAATTATTTGGAATATAAATTTGATTATAATGATTTATGTCACAAATTTAAATACGTGAAATTTATTTAAAACCTTATCTTCTAAATCCTATAATAATGCTGCTTTTATTGTTGTTTTTACAACGTTTTGATATGTGCATCTAGTTATCAATTCTGTAAACAATAATATTATCATTAAAAGTCACTCGCACTTTATGGTTAATAACGCTATAATTTTTCTATACATATCTACACTAACAATAATACCAAAAATATATATAACTCACTTTTACAAACAATTCGTACTTTAAATAGCAGGAATAATAATGATGATGGTTGATGTAAATAGGTAAACAATACAATAACGATCGGGGGGGGGGTGATTGAAGATGTAAATAATGCAAGGGGGGGGGAACTTTAGAAGAATTAAACTAACACGAGATCACCGTGACCTTGGATGGGGTATATTTTTACGACCATTTATTAAATCTAAAACTCTCCCTAAGAGAAAGAAGGGTAATGTAATTAAAACTGGAAAAGGAGGGAATCTAGAACAAAGCGCCTCCAACTGGATCAAACTAAAATTAAGAGAGGATTGGCGTTATGCCACACCTTACCCTTTACCAAATAACAAACTTGACCTTTACGTATTTCTGGCAATTTTGTAATCTCCGTATTCATGCTCTTTGACATTAACATAAACATTGACCAAGATATTGACATTGACCTAGATATCGACATTGATATTGACCTCGAAATTGACATCGATATTGACCTCGATATTGACATTGACACTACTACCCGAAAACCAAGGATACGGATTATACCGTTCCTTAAAAACTCTAAGGATGACTCAAAGAGTTCAGAGCCTTATATACCCGAGGATGACTCAGAGAGTTCAGAGCCTCAATACTCGGTTTAGTAGTTCAATTGGTAACCAAAAATCTCCGTCATTTCCTTCCTTCAAAATATTCATATAAGCCACTTTACAAAAAAATGTCATTTCCTTCCTTCCAAATATCAATATAATTCACTTTATAAAAATTGTCGTTTCCTTCGCCATAATAATAATATAATCCACTTTACAAAAATCGCTCGCTTTTTTCCCTTTCATAAAATCATGCTAACATCGCCAAATAATATTCAACTAAACGGGGGGGGGTTTGGTTTAACATTGTTTAATAACAATAATCATATTTAAGTAGCACAATAATAATAATTTAGGCTTCTATTTAAATAATTTGTTTTCAGTGTGTGTACATCTTACCAGATATGACGCATTTTCATAGAATATTTGCTAAGAATAATAATTCCCAGAATATATTTCATTTTCTGAATATGGTTAATTTGCCTTTCAAGATGATCGAATGAATGGTTTAAGAATTTTTTTCATACCTTCCTTGAATATTGCCATTAGAATTTTCAGAATTTCTACATAGAATATTCGCGTGGGTTCAAATAATCAGCTATTTCTGACACCATTTTTCTATACTAATAAATATAAATTTCTTTTAATTTTATTGAATGATTGTTATAAAAAAAATTTGTTTTCTTGTTGTCCCCCCCCCCAAAAGGGAGGGCTCAATTTATTAATTTAATTCCAATACACGAATTTATTAATGATTAATATCTACAACATGCAATAAACACTATGGCATATAATTCATGATGGTAACAATAGACTTAGTCTATTAAGAAGCTTTAGCCAAGGTTAATAAAGGGTCTCAATTGGCTCAATTATGTAACTAAGTCAACTATAAGCGAACGTATTATTAAGTCTATTTATAGTTGACAAAAACTGAATTTGATACAAATGTTATAATTTGCTAGAACAATCACATTTAATTTTCTATACTTCAAATTTCTTTATAGTCTTTTAGTCTGCACTTTCCATAGAAAATGTTATCTTTATGAATTAATTCATATCTTTATATTGTCAATGAGATGTCGTGTCCCGCTAAATCTTTGAAAAGTTTGTGTATTCAAGTTTTTTTAAAAATATAAAAATTTGCTATTTGGATTTTTTAACACTTTTTAAATTTTTTTAATAAAACAGGAGAAATTTTTATTCAGTATATATTTTTTTAAAAAGTCGAGACGAGATCGAGATTTTTCTAGACCGAGACGAGATCGAGATTTTCATAATCGCTCCCGAGACGAGACGAGATTTTGTTTTCGAGACCGAGACGAGACGAGATCGAAACACTATGTATATCCCTTTCCAACGTTGGTTATAATATCATTTTGCGCTTAACAATGGTGTCAAGAAAAAACCTAGGCGGTGATGCAGATGTACAAGCTAATGAGAACGAGGCATTTATAACCAAATTTGCGCTATTCCAGAAGCGAGATCAATGCGACAGACGATCAAAAAGCGACGTTGCTATTAAGCAGCCTTGATAAAGATGCATTCCAGCTAGTACTAGAGGACTATAAACCGAGATCCTACAGGAATTTCATACGAAGAAGCTAAGAAACATATTTGAGCTTAAGCTTTAATAGAAAATAATACTTTAAGGCGAAAATATTTTTAAAACGTTACAGGTAAATAAATATAAATTTACACTAAAATATAATTATTTTGGTATGAAATTATATACAGTCGAAATTATAAAAGTGAGAATCGGATAAATGATAATCTTTATAAATGATAAATAGCTAGTGTTTCGATCTCGTCTCGGTCTCGACAACAAAATCTCGTCTCGTCTCGGTACCGATTATGAAAATCTCGATCTCGTCTCGTCTCGGTCTAGAAAATCTCGATCTCGTCTCGTCTCGACTTTAAAAAAAATATATATACTGAATAAAAATTTCTCCTGTTTCATTAAAAATACTAAATAAGTGTTAAAAATACAAATGGCAAACTTTTATATTTTTTGAAAAACTATACACAAACCTTTTTAAGATTTAGCGGGACACGACTCTCATTGACAATATAAAGATATGAACTAATTCATAAAGATAACATTTTCTATGAAAGGGCAGACTAAAAAAACTATAAATAAATATGAAGTATAGAAAATTAAATTTTATTGTTCTAGCAAATTATAACTATCAAATAAATAGACTTAGAAAATTATAAGTTCGCTTATAGTTGAATTAGTTGCATAATTGAGCAAATTGAGACCCTTTATTAACCCTGGCTAAAGCTTCAAAGTAGACCTTAACATATTTAAGGCAAACGTTTAAGTACATTAATATTACCATCATCAATTATAGCCCATAGTGTTTATTGCATGTTTATTATAGCGTTATTAACCACAAAGTGCGAGTGACTTTTAATGATAATATTATTATTTACAGAATTGATAACTAGTTGCACATATTAAAACGGCGTAAAAACAACAATAAAAGCAGCATTATTATAGGATTAAAAACATAAAGTTTTAAACTTTAAGTTAAGGTGCACGCATTTAAATTTATGACAAAAATCAATATAATCAAATTTATATTTCAAATAATTAACTTCCAATTATTAATAACTTTGACATTAAATTGTTATTTATCAAATACAGTATAGGTTCGTGTATTTATTTTATATTGCACAATTAAACAAATTGTAGTAAATTTGAATGCCCCTGCCAACCCAAACACCAATTTATAATTAATGCATCTTGCACGATGAGTAACTGCGAAATTTAAATATGCTTTAGTAACATTTACTATTCCATTAGAACTCATTCTAAGCCTGTTAATTATAAAATTATTTGCATACTTCAAGGGTCAACCATACTTAGGTAAATGATTGCTAAATTTTTAATTTTTTGCAAAAATATATAATATTTACTACGCTTAGGAATTTTTTTAATATCAAATATATTCCATACATATTAATTTACACTTAAAACCTTAAATGTAAATCATGCAAATCAAAATACACAATAATTTACTAAAATCTAATCATCAATAAAGAGTCAAGATCTCGCCGAAAAAATCTCGTATCGTCTCGTCTCGACATCAAAATTCTCGTCTCGATCTCGACTCCATTTTTCAAATTGAGACCGAGATTTTACTCGATTTTTCCGCATCACTATAAATAACCGCGATTTTTTGAATTGCCTAAAATTTACGCTAAATCTGTTTATAAGTAAGAATTGTTTAAATGCTTAAAACCGGATAAGTGGTAAGAATATAAAACATTTTAATTAATTTTTTTAATTTTAGGTATTTAAGTGAGAATGAAAAAAATTGAACTTACTATGACCAGCAAATCAACTTTAGTCAATAATTAAAGAGTGGGAATAGGGACAATTTATACTACGTGCAAAAATGCAGCTGAATTGCAGACAACTGCTTCTAATAATAACATATCTCTCGGTAAAAAAAGACAATGGAAAAGTAATCTTGGTGATATAAATCAAAATTGTTTAATTTAGCACAATAAAAGCCAAACAAGCTTTACTAAAGTGGTATGCAGAAATTAGTACAAAAAGATGTGCAATTTTAATTTAATTAAAAAAAAATAAAAAAAAATCTGTTTACAGAAGATTCTAGCAGCTTAGATTCTTTAGTTAGCACCCCATTTTCTACAAACAATGATTCACTTAACTATGATGATGATTGTAGAGCTGTTTTGATGATTACACTGATGCTGATTTTATAGAGGAAATAGGTAATTTTACATTTTAATTTATAATTTTTTTTGAACATTTGGAAAGTCAAGATGATCCTGCCTTTGATTAGTATAATGCAGGTGAATTAGTTGAGGAAATACCCACCAAAGAAGCACAGATGGGATTTTTTACTTAAGTCAAATAAGCCCATCATATAAAAGATTAATATCACACAATTTTTACCAAAAATATGTATTTTTTATATGATAACAATAAATTCATCCTAATTTTTAATGTATGTATGCAAACCTCTACCTAGATATAAATAGCGTGAGTTGTAGATATTTCATTAAATGATTAATTAAATTAATCGTAAGTGCTAAAAATTGCTTAAATGAGAATTTTTGTAAAATTTAAGGCCCAAGGATCCTCACTTAAGCGATTTCGACTGTACGTGCAATTTATTAAAACCTTAAATTTCTTATGTTATGAATTGAGTAACAATGCTACTTTTATTGATTCTATCTCAACTTTGTGTAATGATGAGAAGCATCCACACGTTCGTTTGTGGTTTTTATTAAAATATTAATAATAACAATGCTATAAAATCGAATGTATAGATAATAGTTATTTTACATATATAAAACATTGATCTAAAGGCATTACCGATTTTAGTTTGTGCTTACTAAGAGTCCCATTCTGTTCAAATATGCAATTAAGCGAAATATAAGTAAACCCACAGGAGTGTGTCTAAATTTTAAACTTCTGTAAATTCTGCCTATATTATAAAAAATATTTTTAATAATTGGTAAATAGCCGTATACAATATAGTAACGTAAAGTATAAGAGTAAATGCACATCTTTTATTATTTAATTAAATTTGAACCTATAAACATTTTGAAAACAGATAAAAAATATAAAAACGGATAAAACATAGTAAAGTAGTCAACAAGTTATAATGATTTTAAATAAAAAAAGGGTTTGCCACTTTAATTTTTGATATTTCTTTATTAGTATCTTAATCAGGCGAAAATTCTTTAGATTATAAAAAAAGTAAAGTCGAGACTTATCGAGAATACTCGTCGAGACGAAACCGAGATCTTTTTAGGCCGAGACGAGATTCTTATAATCGCACCCGAAACGGTATTTTATTTTCGAAACCGAGATGAGATCCAAACACTAGATATTTCTACCTCGTTTTTCAGCCTTGTTAATCCTTTTTACAAGCTTCACCTTTTTTCTTTTTAGCATTTGAGTGATCTTGATGCTCTTTCCCGTCAGCGTGCCCACATTCCAGCATGTTATCCGCATTCTATCCACAACTAATTCCCTAAACCGCCTTCGTTGAAGTTCGGCGGTCTAGTGTATTTTTCACATATTAGGAACGCTATATGCAGTGCGCGTCATTTGTGAAGGACGCCCTAGTCTTCTTTTAAATTTTTTTAACTGACATGATTTAGGAGTAGATTTTTACAACTGGTTTCCGACCTGACGCCAACTCTCCACTTTTTGCACACTGAGTTGGGACCGTTGTAGGTATTTATTATATTATTCTTAACTAAAGAAGCCACTCTTTGGTAGGATCTTTTATGTGAAATCTGTTATCATAATAAATTGTTTTAAGGCTAATTAATTTATCTTGCAATTTTTAAAGGTAATTATTTTAAATAACTTTTTTTACGTCGCGGATCAACTGATAGAAGCAATCGAAAAGTTTAAATCCGTTTCCTTTATTAATAAGATTACTCATCTTCCACAAAAGACGACCTGGCATTAACCATTAAATTTACAACCTACAAAATTATATATCGTAAGTAGTGTTATGAATGAGCGCGTTCAAATTTTTTGAAAGATTGATGAACGGCGTTCCTTTTGTTTGGTGAACTCACCGTGTTCCTTTTTTTGATGAACGTGCTCAAATTTAACGTTTTAATTTTAAAAACCCTTTTTTAATTTTATTTATTTGAAAAATAATGTTAATCCAAATTTTGTAACAAAAAAGTCTTATATTTTTTAATCAGCTGTTTTTCCTATTACTTATTCTGAAATACTTTTAACATACCATAACGCGCAAAAGAAGATAAGATTAAAGTTTATTGATTTGATATTATTAATTATATTTTAATTTATAAGTTAATATGGACAATCATATTATTAAAACGTCGTCATCTTCAGATTCTGAATATTAAAACCAGCAAATGAATTGACATTGCCATTACCAAAATATAATAAAAATTTTCACTCATTTATAAAGGACCGAATTCAATAATTACTAAATGTAAAAAAGAAAACTTTTAGTTTTATTGAAAAAGGGTTTGAAACCCCTAGAATTGATAATGAAAGAGCTGTCAATTCCGAGATATTGACATGGAAGTAGAGGGGAGGATTGGAGGATGATATCTTATCGCAATTTTTTGAAGCGAGGGACAAAACATTAAATGTTTTTAATAAATTTCCTGCTTTAAAAGATTTGTTAATTAAGTACAATACTCCAATCCCCTCATCTGCCCCTGTGGAGCGGGTTTTTAGTATAGCTAATGCTGTAATAACTGCCAAGCGTTCTTGCTTATCGGACGAAAATTTTGAAAAACCATTATTATTAAAAGTTGATAAGAAAAATATTTAAATTCGCTCTATTATATTTATTATCTTATTATCTAAATAAACCTATTATTATTTATTCTGGCTTATATATTATGTTAATAAATATAAGACATTTATTTATAAAAAAAATTATCATAAAATTTTGAACGAACGTGAACGCGGTCCTTTTTTTTGAAAACGAACGTGAACGCGTTCGATTTTTGTCAATGAACGTTGAACGCGTGCGATTTTTTTAAAAATGTTAACAACACTAATCGTAAGTAATTTGTACTCATTTATTATCAACAAGGGTTTATTTACTTACATTTTCCCAATAATAATAAGACGCTTTTCATAATTAATAAGAATCCCAAATTCAAATATATAAATTAAGAATCGCGCGAAGTACAAACATTGGATTACGACCACTAATCTATATATCGGGGAACTAGTAGAAAAAATGGATCTCTTCGATTGCTGGATCACTCTAATCCGCATCTGGTTTCCATACAAACTCACAATGTGATGGCAATTAATTTTTATGCAAAACGCGATTAATGGGGACGGGGTCACAGTACGAAGAATATTATTATTTTATATGAGAAATTACTAATGTTTGCTTGCTAGCACCCACTGCAATAGCAAGCGGCATTTTAAATAGAGAGAGGGTAAAGAAAACGTGAGAATAAACCAAACACAACAAACAGTGAATTATGCGTGTGTATATTTTCTATAATACTAACTAATTTTATAAGCTATTTTGTATTATGTGTATCTTGTTTAACATGTTTTATGTCTCACTTTAATACATTAAGTTTTAAATACTTACAAGTTTACAAAATCATTAAGACGCACAGGAAAACAATAAAAATTATCAAATATTTGATAATTCTTATATAAGATTAATTATTTAGATCATTCAAAATTAGCAATAAACCTTTCGCAACATAAAAAAAGGTCTCCACACTGAATGATCATTATATTTTAAAAGTACAATAATATATTTATTAATACAATATGAGTTTGACTAGAATATTTTCATCTTTGAAATGCTTACTATCTTTGGGTATAAAATATTTAATAGTTATTGTATTCTATTATTAACATAGACTAATAAAACCATATACTGCCAAACAGCTAATATTTTTTCAGCAAGGATATAAGCCGCCATCATTAAGGAAATTTTTACCAAACAATAGAACTCAACATAATTTATTGTTCTATTTTACTTATTTTTTAAATTTACAAATTAAGCTAATAGTCATATTTATTTTTTTTAAATACTATATTGTAGAGAATGATAAATATACCTGTTATTGAGTTTTTCAATTTTGGCAGCTTTTATGGTGTCTAAATGATTTTAATAGTAAAAATCAGTTGTTAGGCAGTCTATGGTTTTAATAGTCTATGATTATTGTTAAATGTATCACCGACTGAACTTTAAATGACACTTATATTAAAGTCAGTTCAAAACGTGATAAGCATTTGAATAAGTTCCACATAGAAAAATTTAAATTAAATTTGTGTAATATGTATATTTTTGGAATTTAACAAATGCGCAAATCCTTTAAAATATTGACTTAAAGAAACACACACATTGTAATTTATAATCTTTTTTGTATTATAAATATGTTATAATTAATAAATAAAGTTTTGAAGATTATGTGTTGATTTTTTTTAGACTGAATGGTATGTTTTCTTCATCTAAATGTGTTGATTTTTTTAAGACTGAATGGTATGTATTCTTCATCTAAAACATATTACTGTGAAATTTGATTTATCCACATTGTTTTCACGTGTGGCATACGGAAATGCCGAATTTAATTGATTTTCTTAATTTATTTTTATCTTTGATAAATCATCCTTCTCCGCATCGATCTTTGCCAGATCATCCCTAATGTTAAATTCTATTAATTCCTACACACGCGCTGCCATCAATCACGATGAAGATATGTTACGTTTGCAACCACTATACGTTATTTATATAAAAATACCCTTATGCCACAAAAGAAGATACGCTTTTTGTTAAGGAGTCATGATGATTATTAATTTGGAAGTTATTGGATCCATTTACGATCATTTTATCGCATCGCATATTGAAAGATTATTATGAGTAAGCAATTATTTTGTGAGTTAGCAATTATTAATTGCTATGCAATTTATGGGCTCGCTTTTTGTTGTCCGTCCGTCCGTCCTCAAACGTTCTTACACCGTCTTTCAACTTTCTGACTTGCTGGTTTAATCCCCGGAGAGGACAAATTTTTTTTTTTAATTAAATTAATATTTTGTTCTTGTTAATACCATTGATAATATGATTTTTTGACCGTCCGCTGGCTACTGACCAATTTTTTTTCGTTTTTGAATTAGAAGGGCCTTTGCCTCTACTGATATGGGTCCCTGTGCCCCCCCCCCCCTACAAAAGCCTACGCCTTTACTGATGGGTTCGAATCCCGGGGAGGGTAATTGCTGGTTCGAATCCCGGAGAGGGCAAAATTTTTATTTTATTTTTAAATTAAACTTGTTAATACCATTGATAATATGATTTTTTGGCCGTCCGCTGGCTACTGACCAATAAAAAAATGACCATTGGCTAAAGTATAAATCGCAATTTTTTTTCGTTTTTTCTTCAAATTAATATATATTTTTTGCTAATACCATTGATAATATGATTTTTTGGCCGTCCGCTGGCTACTGACCAATGAAAAAAATTACCATAGGCCAAAGTGTGAATCAAAATTCTTTTTTTCGTTTTTTTTTGACTTGTATGTATTTATAGACCGTCTCTTGGTACTGACCAATGGAAAAAAATGACCATTGGCCAAATTGTGATTTGAAATTTTTTTTCTCGTTTTTTTTGTCTCTTATGTATTTATATCCTTTTTGACCGTGCCCTGGCTACTGACCAATGAAAAAAATGACCATTGGCCAAATTGTATTTATTACATTGATTAGGGCGGCATCTAATGAGTCATAAAAGAAATTTATGAGCAGGAAACTTAGTTACAAATGATAAACATTTTTTCATTTCCTTCTCATATGTCAATAAGAAATCAATTTTAATTCCATGAAAATATATTTTGTAATTTATAAAAAAAAGTTCTAAAATTCATGGGCGTAGCCAAGGATGGGGGGGGGGCATTAAAGGGCGGCTTCCCTTCCCAAAAATTAAAAATTTTGTTGAAATTTATTAAAATCATGGCTAAAATTCAAAAAATGATTATTTTGCACCCCCCCCCCCCAAATCATTATTTCTCTTCTCTAATTCCAATGGCTGGCTACGCCCTTACGTGGCCTGTTATTTTGATATTTAATGATAGTTTTTATGACGATGAGAAAGCATAAGGATCAAAACGGAATGCTCTTGCAACTAATATAAATTAATGGAAAAATTACGGTTCAACAAGAAAAATCAATCGGCAAACTGTTGGCAGATTGTGGTAGAGTTTTTCACGGTGAATACAAATATGTTTTTAGTTTTTTTTCTATACATCAAGTTTTTAAATATTCGCTGTCAAAGTGCCAAAAACGCGATTTGAGCGTTTTTCAAACGTCAATAACTTGCAAATTAGTCGGTAAAAATTTTATTTAATAGATTACGTAGATATATGGTAGAGAAATGTATTCACAATTTTTTTTTATCCTAGCACTTTTGCTTTTTAAATTATATACAAAATTAATTATCCCTATCTTTTACATAGTGTTGTGACGGGCGCGCTAGATAGCGCGCCCTAGAGTGTGCTGTGGGGGTATTGTAGTCTCAAGAAAAAGAGCCACACCCACACTGTTAGTCTCCTTTTCTAGTGAAGACATTCAGTGTGGGTGTATTGAATACCGACCATTAGCTAGTCTTTTATTTTTTCATAGAGACCCGATGGACCATTAGATTTATGCTAAGGGGGTGTTATTACTTATTAGCTAGTTGTTGTTGTCATCATCATCAACACGATGTGTGCTGTTGTGCGTGCAGTGGAGTCAAATTGGTTAAACTAAGCTATCCTATTTATAAAGTGTAAGTAAACTAATATTAAATTAAAGACTTTGCTAAGTACCGCACAGGACATTCAACTTTTACTATAACAATTAAGCCAGGGGCGTACGCAGGATTGTATAATTATTATTATTTTTTTTTGGGGGGGGGGGGGGGGGGGTTGTAAGGGGAAGGGAGGGTTACAATATCAAATATAGTTCATTATGAATAAAGGTAATTAATATCCTACTTAATTACAGAGTTTATATACCTTTCATAAAACTACTTGCCTGTCAATTTATGCTATAATTTAATTGTTTGTATAAAACAATTAAAATTACTAAGATGTTTAACAATAGAAGGTAGCGGACATCACACTTCAGATACCTGATGGGAGAGTTGTTATGTAATTATTTCTGAGAAGGTTGACATTCGAGGATGTTTAAAATAGAAGGTACCGGACGTTACAATTGTAAATATTTATGCCATAGCATAGGTTAGGCAATATAAAAATGTAGAATCAAAAAAACATTTGCGGAGGAAAGCTGGCAAAAAAAAATTTTACATTCTATTTGTAATTAAAAATAAAAATTAAACAATCAACAAGTCGGGCTCGCTGCAGGGCCCACTTGGCTAAGGGGTAGGGCTGGATACAGTAAAAAAATCATTTTTATCCAAAAAAAATAGTTCCAAAAAAAATTTTTAGAACCCCCTCCTTCAAAAAATCCCTCTTATGTTACTAGGTTTTTATAAGTGTCTTAAAGTCTTTGATGTAACTAAACTATAATATTCTAACCCATTTAATTTAGTTATTAATCAAAAAACTTTTCAGGAATTTCCCGTCCCCCCCCCCCCCTCATTTACGCCACTGAATTATCCACAGTGTTGCTATTTTATGTTAAAAAAAAGTAAACAGTACTTTGTACTATTTACCCCCTCATGCATTATTTGTTGCATCAATGTGATGCTGATGGTTAATGTAACTAATGTAATGGCACATATGGCGGTTCTATTTTCTACAATTTAGGACCATGGGGGAGGGAATTAGTAAAGAAAAAGGGACCTTATACTAGGCAAGCGCGTCTTACGATGGACCTTTATAAGGGTGTGGCTTAGTCTCTTTCTCCCCATTAAGGTATGGGTGTCAAATGGTGCGCCGCATAACAACACTACTTTTACATTGACAAATTACACCAGACTTGAGGGCGCCCTACCAAAACAACCACGAACTTAATTCCTAGATAAAATCTTATGGCGAAAAAAGTACGTTGATCGTAAGGGAAAGAGATAAATTGCCCCTAAAATGTATGGTTATTCTAAATTCGCCTTATTCCGATTGAGAAAATACAAATATGCGTTTCGTTATTGTCCAATTTTAGAAGTTTAATTGGATGTAATTTTCGTAACCATCAACTAATTTATTTCTTTATATATTCGCGATTAGCTATACGCGCGCGAAGGTTATTACTTTTCTAGTTTTATTAAAGTTACATTTTTTCCACTCGTAAATATATTTGTGTACGTGAAAGTGAAAGTTTAAAAGTAATCTATTTAATAGGGGTGCGATAAAATAATCGATATTCGATAAGATAAAATGGTAATAATAATGATCATGACATGGATATCTATCAATCTTCCATTTTCGAATCTCGTCATATAATCTCATAAAAATTCCATAATCATTGTGACAGTTATCAGATAATATATATGTTTTTACATAAGCGAGTTTTCTTTAAATATCTTGATGGAAAACGCAACACATCTTTTTGATTGATGCTATGTGTGTGTTCTCGATGTAGTGGATTTAAAAATAAATACAAAAATAGAATTTAATATTAATTATAACAGGGATGATAATTTAGCATAATATGCCACAGTTATTATTTGGACTGAATAAGGAATTAAGGATTTAGATCGTTGGTTCAAAAAGTTGAATCTTGTAACGGTATCATTTCAAAATACCACAGTCCAAAATACCACTGAATCTCACGCTTTACCAATCTCACGATCGTAAGATTCGTAAATCAAATTACTCATTGCGCAAGCGCATAATTTCCATTTTTATAATGCGTATGCGTATGCATTTAACAGACCAATCAGATAGCTGCGCATTTTAATAATGCGCATGCGGATGCATTTAACAATTATTGCTGCACTATAAAACTTTAAGGGACAGGGTTAAGGTTCAGGGTAGTGTTTTAGGTCAGCGTTTTAGGTTAGGGTTAGGATTAGATGCACATCAAATTCCCTCCCCATTTGAGATTTAATTTTTCGTGATATTCAGTGAGGCATTTATGACTGTGGCATCATTTCGAACCCAATACCTTATCGGTTTTGGGTTCAAAATGTCACAGTCCAAAATGTCACACGAATATCACGAAAAATTAAATCTCAAATGGGAAGGGAATTTGATGTGCATCTAAACCTAACCCAACCCCTAATTTAAAACGCTGACCTAAAACACTACCCAATGGAAATTATGCGCTTGCGCCATGAGTAATTGCGAATCTCACGATCGTGAGATTCGCGAATCTCACGATGTGGCTTAGTTGCATTTTGGACTGTGACATTTTGAAATGATACCCCTTATCGTTCGTTAGATCAGCTGTTTTTTTTAAGATGCACCCAAATTATCAACAATCTCCTCAACAAAATAATTACAACACTTCAACCTTAAATACCAATATACCTATTTCGCCTATTATATCACCTATCAATCCACTTTCAATCTACAATGAGCCTATGTCAAATCGATTGTTAAGCCCTACCTTGATATCACCATTTAGCAATCAAAGCAATCCTTGTAATTATAGCCCATCCAAATTTAATCCAAATCCTCAAGTAAGACCTAGTACAGATGTGGTAATATCTTTTCATTTGCAAGAAATGGTATCTCATCAATTTAGGATTTATTTATAGATTTTGTTAATTAAAGCAACCTTTATGGGTCAAGAAGCTATTCAAGAAATAGTACACAAATCATCTGAGGTTTTTCAATGTTTAAAAGCATTACAGGTAAACATAGTAACTTCACTTGTCTTTAACAAGATCTTAAAACAATTAAGCATATAATATTCTTATATTAGTTACCACATGCTGCAAATCCAAAATTTATGTCATTAAATCAAGAAAAGGTTAAAAAATGTCATGACGCTTTAAAGGAAATTGTTTTAATGATTGAAAAGTTGCATGGGATTTACAAAAAATGTCACACAAGTCATCCCATTGTTAAAGAGGATTTGGTTAAAACATTATTGGTATTATAAAGAAAATATACCTAATTGTAAAAGTAGAATTTAGCATATAAACCTAAATCTAAATTAGAAATTACGACATCTCAAAAATCAGAGGTGCAACAACAACATGAGGATTTAGTGAAAGTAATAAAAATAAAATTTATTAAATATTTTTTTAGAAATTAAGAATGAAAAACGAAGAATTATATAACATAATGAATGAAATGCGGACATTAATATGGGAAGTCAATAGTATGATGTCATTAAAAAATGATAAATAGATTTAAAGACCATTTTTGTAAAAACAAATTTTGTAGATATTTAATTGCTCAACACAAATTTATATAAATACAAATATTAATTAATGTAACTATCAATTGAATTTATTTTTTATATGAGTTGCAAAATAAAATACTGTCATACTTAATTTTTTAGACACATTTTTAGTTAATAAAAAAGGTAGGGTTAAAGACATATGTACATAATACTGAATGATCAGAACATTAAAATTTTGTTTTAATTTTTTTAATTCTGCAAATATTATTAGGTGCCATGCTATCTTAACTTTGAAGCTTTTATTACAATATTATATATGAATTTGAGACCTTTTCTGCAAGGTGGATTAAATGATGGATTTTGTCTTTTTAATGTAATATTGAAATAGAGGTTCAAAACGATTTTGGTTTAAGTAATATGAAGAGATGACCCGATTTACTATGAGTGGTAACTAATGATGTAAAAACGCTGGCTTTTGTTTGGTTTTAGTCGACTTATATTTTGGTCAGTTTTTTTAAGTCGGTGTCTACCCTTAGTAGAAATTTGAAAAACAGACCTAAGTCGACGAAACAAAACCCAGCCGTTTTTATAACACCAGTGATAACCGTATATCAAATGAAATTATTCTAATTTATATGCCATCTAGGGCAATTTTTAAATTAATGACCTATTTGGCTTAATTAATCCTTATGATACGAAAATCTGTAAACTAGAGTTAATATTTGATTCGCTTTTACCACTCGTAATAAGTAGGGTCTTCGCTTCATTTGTTATTTTTATTGAATTTAGTTATTAATGACCAATAAAGTCTTTTTTATTTATTAATCCGAAAAACCCCATGTCTATGAAAATTCTTTTTGCCTCGATATTTGGTTGTTATAGAAATCCGAATCTTTAAACTCAAAACTTTTAGTTTAAAACTTTCTCAAAAGACGCGATGTCGGAGCTTTTAAAATAGTCAAAAATGAGAAGGGTCAAACCTTATTCAAGCCGAAAGAAGTGATGGAAAGGTGGAAAGGATATTTTAAGAGACTTATGAATATTGCAAATGACAAGGATTCCCTTCCCAAAATTGAGCTAAATATAAGTATGGTCGAACTCTTTCAGGAGTATGAAGTTAGGACACAGATGAACAAAATGCAAAAAGGAAAAGCAAATGGCTCAGATGGAATACCTATGGAAGTATTGCTCGGATGTCGTGAAGAAGGAGTCACCACCATGACTAACAAGATATTGGTAGAAGAGCGAACCTAATCAATAGAGGGCAAGCACGATTATACCCTTATTTAAAGGAAAAGGAGACCCTCAAGACGGTGGCAATTACAGTGGTATCAAGCTAACTTCCCACTCCTTGAGGCTTATGGAAAGGATCTTAGTAACAAGGCAAAGCGAGGTGGAAATATCGTCTAACCAATTCGGATTTATGGCCGGCAAATCCACAATCGACCCTATCTTCGCACTAAGACAAATGATGGATAAGTATGTTTTAAAGAGGAAAGACCTACATATGGCCTTTATCGACTTGGAGAAAGCTTATGACACCGTCCCCCGCGATTTAATATGGTGGTGCTTGAGAAAACAAAATATCCCTTACGCATATATACGGCTTGTGAAAAATATTTATGAAGTTTCAAACTCTTGCGTTAGGACGACAGTGGGAGACACTAAATCGTTTTGGGTTAAAATTGGATTACATTAAGGATCTGCTTTAAGTCCCTTTTTATTTAATATAATTATAGACACGATAACGAGTAACTTTCACAAGCCATCGCCAAGGTGTCTGCTATATGCCGTTGATATGGTACTATGGGAGGAAACAAGGGAGAAAGTATTCGAAGAAGCCGAAAAGTGGTCAAAGCGCTTAGCTGAATATGGTTTAAAGGTCAACGATCGATAAACGGTCTACATGGAAATGAACGGTACAAGCACCCCATCGCTGGATGGCCATCTAAAGTACCCAAAGTAGACAGGTTTACATACGTCGGCTCGATGCTACATCAAGAGGGAGGTTGCGCTACCGAAGTCAATGCCCGGATTTAAAAAGGATGGCTTAAATGGCGAAGTATATCCGGTGTAATGTGCTACAAGAAAATGATAATATGGTTGAAGAGCAAAGCTTACAATTCTATCGTAAGGCCGGTGTTACTCTATGGAAGTGAAACATGGGCATTAAACATCGCGGAAGGAAAGCTATTACAAGCCACAGAGATGAGAATGATACGGTGGAGCTTGGGGTATACTAAGCTCCACCATATGAAGAATGACTTTCTCATGACAAAAATGGGTATTCAACCTATAGCGGACATGATTAACGAAAATCGGCTAAGGTGGTATGGACATATACTAAGAAGAGACACGGATGACGTAATTCGAAAAGTACTGGACATGGAGGTATCGGGGAATAGAGGAAGAGGACGACCACGTGTCACGTGGAAGGGCAAGTCGATAAAGTAATGAAAACTAAAAGGATTTGAACTGCATTTCATTTTTTATCCAAATTTCAATCTTAAAATTAGTCTCCCCTCAAACTTTATACTGCCATCATATGGCGAGAGTCTTCGCCTATCTTATGGCATACATAAGTTTCAATTGTCCATTATGAACTTACACTTGAGCGTCTTTATCATACTAGAGACTGTCATAAATGTGAATAAGTAATCGCTTTTTTTACTACCTTTCTTTCTTGGAGTTAACGAAATAACATTGTGATCTAATATACTCAGAAATAGTCAATCCATTATTGAATCTTGGGGTTTTATTAATGGCATCATTGGATTGATATTGTTAAGCTAATGCCAAAACAAATTCATTTTTAAAACTTTGTTTTATAATATATCCATTGATAAGCCAGATTGGTTTAAGACTTGGATTCTGTGGCGTAGCCAGGGATAGAGACCTGCACGGGCGGCCCGCCCGGCCCGAAAAAGCCCGGGCCCGGACGGGCCCGGGCCCTAAATTTTGAGGCTCCAAAATTCCGGGCCGGGCCTAATTCATAAAAAATAGGCCCGGCCCGGAATAATTTAGATGTAGTAGCCTAAGTAGTCTTTGATTCTGTTTTCAAAAAATTAATTAATTACAAGTTATTGCATCTGTTAAACATTCATTCATTTATTTCGCGTTTTTTTCAATATAATACAAACAATTGAGTATGGAACAAAGAAAAAAACTACTGCAAATAGCTGAATATATCCAGAAAGATATCTATAAGGTAAGAGAAAATCTTAGGGGGAAAAGTGAGGTATGGAAAAGATTTGTTTTTGTCTATGACAATATGGATATGAAGATAGATTATGTGTTCTGCAAAGCTTGCAAGAATGTATTATCTTATAATTCTTGCCAATCAGGTGTTTATTAATGTTAGTTTTGATAATGCTTAATAGGGAACACTCATCTCCAAAGGCATAAATGCTCTAAAGAAGTCCAGGAAAAGAAAAATTGGACAATTACTTATGCAAGCCATCCTCAACAAAACTTAAAAACCCAGCAATAATTAAAAAAGCTCTCATATCCTCAATAGCCCATTTTTGTGGGAGGGATATGAGATCTTTTAATACAATTCATGGTGATGGGTTTATACAATTAGCCCAGCATTTAATCAGATTGGGCTCTATACATGGTAATATTGATGCTAAGGATATTATGCCATGTCCAACAACTATATCCAGACATATGGTTCAAACTATGGAACATGAGAGAAATAAGATATAACCGTTTTCAAAGCCCTTTCTGAAGAACACTGCTCAGGTATTAAATTATAAATCAAACTATATAATGTATTAATAAGGCACAACAGATATGTGGCATGATGGTTATAAAAAAACAACTATATTACATTGACGTTACACTATGTGATTGATTATAAACTTTACAAAATTGTATTGTTTATAATTAAGTTTGAAGAAGACAGGAAAACTGGGGAAAATATAAAGAAGGAAATACTAAACAAATTTCTTTCTTTAGGTATTATAGTATGTTTAGATTTTTATAAAATGGTTTTACGGTTACACCCATAAACAGTTCTTAGATATGATCATAGTTACTGATCAAGGGAGTAACATGATCAGTGCCTTTCAATGTCAAAAAAGGCTAAATTGTTCAGCTCACATGATCAACACGATTTTACGGAACACATTTAAAAATGAGTATCTTGAGCAGAATCATCCAATCTATGAGACTATGAGTCAGTGCCAAAGACTTATTGTAGATATGAAACGGACAGGGTAAAAAACATAGAATTTAAATTTATATTTATTAGGTTGGTAAATAAACTGACTAAAGGCCTACATTTATGTGTGGAAACAAGATGGAATAGCCGTCTTAGAATGTTTGAATCATTTCTTAATGTCTACAGTGTATTGAAAAGTCTTCTTCAAGGCTCGACACTTCTTGGAAAATTAAAGACATAAATAAATATATTGTGGAGGAGCTTGTAACCTTTTTGAAGGTTTTCAAAATTGCGAGTGACGATCTAGAGGCAGATCTAAAACAACTTTGCATCTTGTTGGTTTATATTATCATAAATTGGAAAAAGAGTTGGTGTCATACATCCAAAAAAATACAACGATTCAAATTTTAGCATCCCGTTGTCTACAATTTTTACACAGCAAGTTTACCCTTGATATAAATTATAAAATAGCCATATTTTTATGTCCACAATTCAAAAGTTTGAAAATGTTTCCCCCATCAGATTTTAACATGATATGCCAAGTAGTTAAATCCCTAGTTTCTAGGGATGGGGGCCATTCATTACAATCACAAGTAACTGGTGTTAGTGCCAACACTCATTCAGTTAGAGGTAATTAATTAATTCTTAAAATATAATATTTATTACTAGGTGGTGATGGTTCATCGTTTCCAGACTTTAGTACGTGGCATGAAACATCTTCTATGGAGGAAGATGTAGATGAGAATGAAGTTGACAATTACATAAAGTTAAAGATCAATGAGAAAAATATAGAATTATTGGAATGGTGGAAAGACAACAGTGGCCAACTTCCAGCGCTTAGCTGCCTTGCTTGTAAGATTTTTTCAACACTGCTTCATCTGCCTCTAGTGAGAGGTGTTTTTCGTCCACGGGCCGCATTTTTGAAGAGGGGAGAACAAATTTAAACTCAGAGATTTTCGATGCTTGTGTTTTTTTACATCAAAATAGTTCCATTATCGATTTATAATGTGATTATGTGCGTTTTATTTTTTAATAAATGTTTTACCAAAATTGCGTTTGATTAAATTTTTAGCAATTATTAAAATTCCGGGCCCGGGCCTTATTTTTAAAGATGCTAAAATTTGGGCCCGGGCCGGGCCTATTTCCCATTTTGCATTACGGGCCCGGGCCGGGCTTTAAAAAAATCGATTTTGCAGGTCTCTAGCCAGGGAGGAGTGAAGCGGAAGAATCCCTCTAGCAATAATTGAAAAGTTTCTCTTTTGATTAATAAATAGATTATTAAACGAATTCAATGTATTTATAGTAACATAAAAGACTAAGACCCTTAACCTTATAAACAATATAAAATTAATATACACTTTGTTTATGGATTAAATTTTCGACAAAATTTTTTAGAAATAAATTTTCTTTTCCGAATTCACTTGTTCATTTGCCAAAAAAACTCGACTGAGCATCTCCCCACAAGATTACCTAGCCCTCCCACACTAGTAGTAATTTGTTAAATTATAGGTGCAGTTCTCTTTGGAAAATACTTGTTATCCCTTTCACATCTTGATTTTCAACAATACATTCTAACTATGGACACAATTTCGGAAAAAAGGTTTTGACATTCTATAGGGGATTCGACTAGCAGATAAAATTCAACTCAGATAAAATTAATAGAAAAGAGTGTTGACAAACAAGTTTCTTTATTAGCGAAAGCTAATTTAAACTTTTATCTCCTTGATTAAATTTTTCATTATACAAGTTATTGAACGGGTTTGAAAAAAAAAGTTCTAACTAATCTGCAAATTTGTTTCTGCAAGATGTGAAAATTATTGGCCAGACAAGAAACTTAACGAATTTTTTATTGAGTGAATAGTGACGTGATTTAAATGGCACAAACATGAACTAAAATAAGATAATTTATGTAATGGGTTTGTTTCAAACTTAATAGACCTGACGGCCGAAAAAGGGTCTCGACACCCTAATAGCTTATACCAAGATATTAAACCCAGTGCCTAATATAAACACACCTATTTGTCCCAACCACATACCCCAAACCCCACGGAACAAAATTTTCCGGTCAGCCGATTGATAACATATTAAAGAGTATGTTCGTCAATACATTGATTGGCGTTATTAAAAATTCAACAGGATTATTTTCATCTTAGGTCAAATTCTAGATAGAAAATCGCTGGGCAAAATTAACCTGGTCTCATAATGACTAATTTTTATAGCGTTTTATATTTTGTACACAGAATTCATCATATTTGTTAAAGTTTTCTCCCCAAATTTGATTCGATTTGATTCTAGAATTGCATTGCCTGCCCAGACCAGCTTAAACTCATCTAATAGATCACCTGGCTATTGTGAAATATGTAAGCTGCCCGAACTGCCCGGCCTTGAATAATGATTTCTTAATTCAATAATTTTGTTATATTTTCTGAAAATAATGTGTTTGTTTCTCCATTCCTAGATTTAGAAACAAGATTAATAAATATTATACAATCAAATAAAAACAAAAACATTATATAAAAAAATCTTCTTAAGCACAAATTGCTCGATTTTGTAATGGTCCAAATTTTCTAACAATTGCCGGCTAAGTGCTTGAACGGGCCACATTTTTTTATTCTCATCCTTATTATAATATTAATTAATAAAAATTTAAATGGGTTTGAAAATTTCCCCCGAGAAAATCCTGTCGCCGCGCCTGGTCTATATGGAACCAATCGACACTTTAAAAGGATTAATTTTATCAGATGCCTTCATTAAGACGAAATAGGCCAGGCACAAAAGCAAAAGTGATAATATTCTTTTAATTGATTAAAACCTATAACAGGATTTTTTCAGATGGCCTTCTCAATCATTCGAAGATATGGAAAGTACTCTATCATACCAACAGGTATAATTTAATAAAATTTGGTTGATGGGTTTAGTTTATTCAACAAAATATAAGAAAAGATCCTCATGATATTGAAACAATATTGAATCTTCCCGAATCTTTGGACTTCAGTAAAGACTCTGGTATTTGGAAATACGAACATGTTAGGCAATTTTGTATTGAACTTAATTCATTGTATATTCAACTACAAGTAAATTTAAAAAGAAATTAATTGACAATTTTGATGTGCTAAGGACATATGTAATCCCAAAGAATGTCCACAAATGTCTGCTACCTCTCAATGCATATACCTATGTGCCTCACACAAAGCTCCTAAAGAGGTATGCTATCTCAATCACTATTTTATTTAATTCCTAAGTATTATAATTTTTATTACAAATTAGAACATAACCTCCAATCTATTCTTTAAATCTATCAATAATATGAATGTTTATTTTAATACTATGTGTATTCAGTAGAAAAAATTGTTTTATATATGTTTAATGTCAATTTATTATTTAAACTAATAAGCTTCTAAATAAAATAATGCATTGGGTTTCAATTTTCATCTAACCATTATAAGTTTAAACTTCTAAAGCATTGTTATTCAATCTCAAACTTATTTTAAATTTTAGATCTATAAATTATTTTAACATATGCAACTAAATAATTTAATTTTAAGTCATTTATTAATAATCACTCACAGTTATTCAGTAATATGATTTATTAATAGTATTTAAATTTTATAATTTTGTTAGTGCCCAGCTATAGTATACACCCGTCACACATTAGATGGCTCAGCTGCTTTATTAAATGCTAACAAATATTTTCCTAGCAGGTAACATCCTTTAAAAAATGCTAGACTCTAAGATTTTTTTTTATAAAATTATTTTTTTACTAGTTTAATTGACATGTGTGTAATCTTTATTTTATAATTAACAAAATTGCCATAATTCCAATATGTAAATAATACGTTTATTTGTAAAATAGTCAGAAAGGGTTTTAACTTTTAAAATTTTTATTATCAATTTTATCTTATTAATTACAATACAAAATATCAAACATTTATTATATGTAAATTTTTGATTTTTAATATAATGATCTTTAAGGTTTTTTATATGTGTTATGCAGGGTAAACTTCAAAGAATCATCCCTCAATAAATTAGAATCTATTTGTAGAAGAATATACAGAATATTTGGGCATGCCTATTATCACCATCGCACAGTGTATGATTTATTTGAAGTAATTAATTCTTCTAAAATAAATTATATTTGTACATTTTTACTTCTTGATTCTTTTATATTTTTTTTCAAAATCTCTTTTATGGTACTAGAAATCTGTAATATTTATTATTATTATACTAATTTTTTTATAAAGGTTAATTTATTTAATTTTGTTGAAAGGCTCTACTATAAGTAAATATTAGATATAAATGGTTGTTAGTTTCAGACCTTTCTGTCACCGCAATAATTTGTGTAAAAATTGTTTAGTTTTTGTATATATGAACATTAAGCTCAAGTTTTTAAACCCATTTATTTCCACTTATAACCCCTATTGATTTCTCAAACTTTTATTGACCTATAAATGAAAACTTCATTTGATAAAAATCAATTGATGTTACTTGTTATCAGATTTGTAAGTGCTTTTATTTGACTCATGCCTTAAATACCCCCAAGTGAACATGTGAATTTACATTTACTACTCGTTTCAGACTTTTACATTCATTCAGTTCGACATTTTGATTGGAGTTCTTTATTTGAAAATATTATTATTTGTAAATTTTAACAAAACCCTAAGTTACTGACTGCCTTGACATTTATATAACCTTTAGCGTTGTTCAAAAATAAAGTAATGCCTTAAAAAACCAAACGATTTTTATACCTGTGTTACTTTTTGAGTTTATAAAATCATGAGTTCGAAATTTTTTGGTTATTGGTAAATCCTAAACACTATTTTTTGTTTAAATTTCAAAAAACATTTAGTTTGTATAAAGTATATCATTTAAATATGTATTATTTAAATTCTATACAAAAAGTGGGCATAAATTTATAAAAAGGTTAGCAAATCAATTAAATATCAAGTAATATATAGTGATTTAAATGGTGGAACTGGTCCTGAGTATACTGTACTTTAAATAGTTATCAAAATAAATAGATGTTTTTCAAAATTTATAGGCTTAATATTTGGACTTTGCAAATTATAGTGTCACTCAGTTAAAGGTCACCATTTTAAAACTTACGAGGAGAACGATCCATAAAATCGATCTTAAAGCTAGTTGGCTAAAAACTTAACTTGTGTATCCATGCGTAGACTACATAGACTGCTCACGTCTTACGTTTCATAGGTTTCATATATGGTAAAATGTGTATCATTAAGTCCATTATATTGAATATAACTATCTTTCATGTCTTTCTGCAGTGTACCCCATCGTTAAAGCAGAAAAAGTAAATTTACCTTTCTCATTAGTTAATAAATAAAAAAGAATGTTAGTAAATGAGTATTTAATAAAATGCATATGGCACTAAATTTTTTTTTTTTTTAATAAAAGTTTATTGAATCAAATACGTAGATAATGACAATACAGGATATGAAATAAATATATAAAAAAAATAAAAATCAGTCTACATCAAAATCATCAGCTAAAAGGGGCCACGAGTCGGCCAGCCATTTAAAGTTGTATCTCGCTATAAGGATACCGAGTCTTTGTTTAAGGAGAAAGGGTTTGGAATGTTTGGGTGAACGTCTTCCTAGCTTCTTAACATCACATCATAGCACTCTTTTTATTTTCTATTTTTATGAATATTATAAATGATATAAATATTTTAAAATGCTAATTTTAATGTTTACCTTTTTCAATATTTTTTTACTTCCTAAAACCTTTGAATAACCAAAATATAATCTATATACGTCCTTCCCTTATTTGTGCACATTTCAAAATGGCGTAAAAACGGTACACTCGTTTAAAGTTGATGAGCAGTCTGTTTAGTCCATGTATACACGTCGCTAATTAACTTGAATTAGGCAGAGAATGGGAACTTCTATTTATTAACATAATTCACATTTGCTGTCCCCAAATATTTTACAAAAATTATTTATAACATTAAATCCTAATCGAGTTTTTACACATTTTATTCTCGATCACAAATTCAGATATGTTTTTTTACATATTTACTAAATTAAAATTATTTTTACAAAATTAGGCCAATACTTCCTTGTGCCAGCGCTTTACCCTTTTTTCCTTGAGGTATAATATGATGGCTCCGGACAATATCATAGTCCCAATCGTCGAATGCAATGAACAAGATGGCGTCGAGGAATCGATTCTAAATGGCGTTCATCCTGCGGGCCGATGCTACGAGGACTTTACGGTACGCGAACATCAAAATGGGCTGGAACTGAATGACCGCGAACCGCCTACCCTAGAATCAGCTGTTCATCAAGATACCCCCCTGCCTCCTCATTCTGTAGCTGAGACTAAAATTGTAAACGAAATTTTTGTCGAGTTGGCTTGCTATTAATATCAAATTATATAAACTTAGTAAATTCTTTCTAACATTAGATGCTATAATATTTATTGTGAAAAGTTATCTTACCATACTTGTTTAGCCTATATTCTTGCAAAAGCAATTTTATGCATTGCCCTTTATATTTTCCAAACAAAATGCTCATTTCTTTTTAATAATATAGCTATAGTTTTTTAAATTTTATATCATTTTCTATAGAACTCTATGATTAACTAATTAAATTTAGGCCGTGCAGATAAATACCATGTATTTAAGGCAACTTGGATAAAAAATAAACCTAACTTTTATTTTGTATAGCAATTATATGTTAAAAATTAATGAAATTTAAGGTAGTAGCTTCAATCGAATCTACCGTTGGTCCGGAGCATACGTCGGCACTTAAGCAGCCGAGGTCCAATGGCGGTGCCATCGCCTCTTTGGCATACCCTCCCACCTCGCCGGGTAAAAAGGGTTCGAGCCCCGTTCTAACCACAAAAATTCAATCGGGAAACAATAATAAAATTGGGCTTACAAACAACAACACTCTTCCCAAAAGAGCTACCGTCTCATTATCTCCAGTCCCTCACCCTGCTAAAGGTGTTTCTACCATAGTGGCTAAAACTCGCCATTCAGATACGGCTATTCCCTCCCTGGCTCAACATTCTTGAAAAGTTTACAACATACACGCAAAAAAACTCTAAAAATTTCAAACATACCAACTTATATTGGCTTAGCCAGGGGGGGGGGGGGCAGGGAGGGGCGGCTGCCCCCCTCTAAATCCAAAAGTTTATTAAAATTATAGCAATGCCCCCCTCTAATTTCCATGCTAGCTACGCCCATATCAACTTATTATATTAAATTCCAGCTTACCGTTGTGATAATTTCAGTGTTTTCCGCCAAATTTTTAAGCCATTTTTTCGCTATAATCCATTTTTCTACAGCCATGTGTTTTTGAATTGACGGTATAACACGTGCAGGATTATAAAGTCTAAACGCAAGATGGAAAATATGAGTTTTTATTTTATGAGGTATATTTCAATGAGTCAAAATTTATAAATTGATTTACGGGCAATTTGGGACACGTAGGAACATAGTGCTTGACTACACGTCTCCGTTATCTGGCAAACGCAACTCTAATTTGCTTTTGGTAAGCAATACAATTTTACTAAAGCTATTTTTATAAACCACATATGCTCCTAACTCGCATTATGGTGTGTTAATCGAACATGAATTAATTATTTTATTATATATATGTCCTTTAGATTAATGGAATTGCATTCAAGTAGTAGCGTCTACTTATCTCGTTTTTGTATACATATTATATCATGTTTACCGTAGTATGTTTACTATGTTTTTTGCTATTTTTAATTTTTTGATATTAAAAGCGAATTTTATTTAATATACGACTAAATATGGAGTTTTTAGCTCTTGATTACTATATGTGTTTTTGTCATAAATAGGTTCAATCAATATAAAACCCATTTTTTTAATCTAAAATAAAGGGAGAATTCGAGTTCTTTAAAAATTCTCTTCACCTGCACGAATCCGGTGTTTAAAGCCTATGTTTACCCGACCTTGGAATTTTAATTTTTAGCCAAACCATCAGCCTGTCCCACATATTATAATCGTAACAGGCAGGATTTATATTTGAAATTTATTTTGTCTCCAACTAGAGTGGGGGTCAAAGGAGCTCATCAGGAAAGGAGCACACTTTGTTATTATAACCCAAACCCTAGCCCTAACACTTACCTTAATCCATATATTTACTTATTATGATTTCACTAGGACATGTTAATATAAAATATTTTGTGCTAAGATATTATGTTAAATTCATCCTGAGCAATCATGACGAGTTTCGCTCCTATTTCTGTGCTCCTTTGACCGGTTCCCCTTATAGCTAATGCTTAATAAATCAAGAAAGGCTGTGCCCTAACTTTTTAACGTCATGAAAAAGGAGTTTGTATTTTTTTGAAGTCCTAGATCCAGTCGAAATGATTTACCCGTCTGTTATTGTTGTAGGTAGTTAATTAATTTGTCAAAATTGAAATGTATTAAAGAAATTAAATTTATCTTTTGATTATTTGTTGGTATAAGTTTGAAAAGTGATTTAGTGACGCTAATTAAAAGCATACAAATATGGTAAAGGCATCTTTCATGCAAATTGAGATGTGCAGTACATCGACAGGGTTTAAATTGCTTAATTTTACCCAACAAATTATTATTATTAAAGTTTTTCCTCTATTCAGTTTTCAGTACGCCGTCTTCTCCCCCATCTCCTCACTGAAGATCACTTCTCACCAACGCACTCATATATATTATCGCGGTCATTTGTAAAATTCGTTCATTGCAAAAAATATATTGGATTTTTTTTTATTTTGCATTCAACTGTGTTCGAATATAAAAGTTATAATAGAACCAGGAATGACGTTAATTTCTTTAGCGGAAGGAAGCTAAGGTCAATTTAAGTTTCAAAAAAATGCTTACCGTATGGTTAGGACCAAGCTAGGGCTCGTCATTTTTGACTAATCTAGGCCTATGTTGTGCGCTACATTTTTGTTTTTAAAATTTAAATGGTACTATTGCAAGGGAGCGCTGCGAATTAACAGAAAAAATAGGATGGAATGGAGGAGATCTTGAGGAAAACTCCCCTAATTCCCGAACTTCTAAATACAGTTTGGAAATTATTATTACTCTTAAACTGAAAATATCATCAATATAAACAAAGCTAGTGACTGAGTTGTTTTGATTTGACCTTGCTATGTCAGCTATTTTTGCTAATTTTGATGAATATTGATGTCTGGCGAAAACGTTTAATATATTGGTAATGTTACCCAACAGCTTGCTGAGCCACATTTCTTTAAAAACCTAATCCTAGTATTAAAAAAAACAATCGTGATTGTAATGTATTAATTAGTACGGCGAACGATCATTTCTAAACTGCTTACATCTCGATCTCTAATTCAAACTCCTCTCTTCTCGAGTGCCAGTATT
Organism: Gordius sp. MW1; assembly: GCA_964036665.1. NCBI lineage: Eukaryota > Metazoa > Nematomorpha > Gordioida > Gordea > Gordiidae > Gordius > Gordius sp. MW1. Next base: position 2,368,886 of record OZ038532.1, read on the forward strand.
ACAATTTTAATCTCAACTCGTCACGCCTGCCAAAAATTTTTTACGCTATCTGAATTTTTCTTCCAATTTATTTAAATTATTAAATAAACAAAAACAAAAAAAGTACACCCTAAAATGGCGAATCATTTTTTTATTCAAAACTTTGATGAACTTGTCATTTATATATTTGAACTTGCTGGTATACCCTTAGTTAGCATTGGTAAAATAGTAATGCCCAGTTTCAGCCCTCTGATATAACCGTCATCAGTTTGTTCCTAAAGAATATATCGCTTGTTTATTATATTGTTACATAAACCTGAAGGGTACCAGCAGATATTTTTTATCATTATTCAAAACATATGTAATAAGCCACAATAAAATTGGGCTAAATCTAATTTGGTCTTGTATATATCTATCTCGCTTAGTACGTGACTAGGAAATTAACTATTGCCTACGAGCTCTAATGAGGGCGAAATTGTGTGTTATTATTTTAGAGTCACATCTCAAATGTCAAATAATTTTATCCAAATTTGTCTCTAATTAAAATCGCCCCTAGATGGCAGTAACTACAGTAAACTTATTATTTACATTTAGGCACTAGTACATCGGCTTATTACATCGCTGAAATGTAATAATAACTATTTAATTTCAAATTAGAAACATAGAAGTTTTAGCTTTTTAAAAAACTGCACATATATCATTTTATAACAAATATACTTCTTTTCTAATCACTAAGTAAACAATTCTATTATTGTGAAACAACCCATATCATGTGTAAATATTTTAATCATTAAAGGAATCATTAAATAAACTTCCTAATTAGATTCTTAACAAAATAATTTTTTGAATAATTTACCATGAAATATTTTAATTAAGCTTGTGCTCGTATCACCGGGTCAAAGTAGCAGAAAAAAAGCAACCAAATTGATCAGATCAAGATTGGTCAGTAGGGTTAGGGTTGGTGTTTTAAGTTGGCGTTTTAGGTTAGGTTATTTGCACATCAAATTCCCTCCCCATTTGAGATTTAATTCTAATAAATTGATAATCTAAAAAAATATTTTTCTGCTTCTTTTTCATCATTCTGCTACTTTGACCCCGATTCATTTAAATGTAGTGGAAAATAGCATAGAATGTCAGATGATTAGATTTTAACAATCAATCCTACATATTATTAAAAAATAAAGATTAAAATAGAGAAAAAATGAACAATCATAAGTGTCTCGGTCTCAAAAGCAAAATCTCGAGCGATGATAAAAAATTTCGCCCTCGTCTAGACAACAATTCTCGGCTTGTCAACTTTTTAAAGGTTTAGCGCAACACGACATCTCATCGACTGTATCAAGTATGAACTTATTCATAAAGATAACAATTCCTATGGAAAGTGTAAATCATAAAAAAACTAAGAATAAATTTGAAGTATAGAAAATTAAATTTTATTGTTCTAGCAAATTATAACATTTATATCTAACTAGCTGTGCCAGGCCAAGCGTTGCTTTGGCTTAGTTAGTATGAATTAATAAAATAATTATATGGGCCAATCGTTTATAAGGTAAAAAAATATAGGAAAAGGCATACTTATTCATAGTTAAAGGGATTTTTAATAGTTTAAAATACAATTTTATATGTTGAAAAGTGCGATGTTAAAGATTATATGCATAGTTGGGTAACAAATATTTATAAAGCACTGCATTGGTGTATAAAAGTTAGTTATAATAATGTTAGACAATGTATAGAAAATATTTTAGTACAGCGTTTATAGTAGTGTAATGTCATAGCCTAAAATCTATAGTATCAAAGTGAAGAGATGTTAAAAGATCTCCTTCAAATTTGTTTAAATGAAGGCTTTTATAATATTTGGTTGAACTGAGAAATAATTGAAAAAATTTTCGCGAGTATAATGGAAGCGAAAATTATATGTATGCCAAAAAAAAGTTAGAAATATAGTTATATCGTTATACCTAGTAAAACATTCATCAGGTGAAAGTGTTATAGGTTAGGTATGATTATAATAAAAACCAGTATAAAGATAATGACTAAAAAAGTATAAAAATTTATATAATAAGTTTAAACTTGCAAGTGTAGTTAAAGTTTAAAAAGGGACTTATGGTATATTTATAATGGTAGCCAGCATTGGAATTAGAGAGGGTGGGGGGGGGGGAATAATGATTTAGGCAGAAGTAAAATGATAATTTTTTGAAATATTAACCATAATTTTAATAAATTAAAAAAAAATTGATTTGGATGGGGGGCAGCCACCCCTTCGTGCCTACCTCTGGCTACGCTCATGGGTATATTAATATTTTGGTATTCTTTCTCTTATCACCTTCTGCGTTTTACAATCAAATCACTTTCAAGGTAAATGAATTTGTTTCCCTACATACATATACGGTTTTAACTTTAGCTGAGAGATGTTAAGATATGCCCGACCCGTCGGGCCAGGTTTATGCCTGGCTTTGGACGGCCGAAGAAAAACTATGCTTAAATTTACTTAAAAATAAATTTGAATAAGACTGGGAGATTGATATGGTTGGTGGTGAACAAAAATATTGGTATTAGTAGATAGGCTTAAATGAAGATATATACAGCTATACCTGTTATGGAGTTATAAAATTTACAAATGCACATGTCCTGTCAAAATCGTGGCTTCTTCAACGTTGCACATCAAGCGTTTAAAAGCGAGACGCAAACCTTTGCAAAGTTTTGGCTGACTAAAATTGCACATCGCAATACTTGGTACGCCAATTTTCAAATGCAAAATGTGAGGTGGCATCCCTGCCAGAATTGAAAGATCCGATTGTATAATTTGCGTCACCAATAACAAAAGCAGTGTGAACTGATTTGTAAGTAATTGGATTGCCTTTAATGTTGGGATTAGAATAGCCCGTTGGCGGAGCCAAAGTCGATCTGGTCGTTAATATTTGGAAACACTTTATCAACCAAACAGTTTAGATTGAACAAAATTGCAAATATTCGTAGGAAAAGAAATCCGTCCTGAGCATATATCAACGTGCACGGTTCTCTTCCCAATTTCTAGCAATTAATGGGAGAATATCTCACACGCAGGATGATTTTGAAATACTATGCGCATTTAGTAGTTAGATTTAATATTTTGACATAAGGCAACAAAATAGAATATTTTAGGCAGGCATTAACTTCGTCCGCAGGGGTGGATCCTAAGGGAACCGGTAAAGTTTGCCTGAAATCTCGTGCAAGCAATAACCTTGCGTTACCAACAGGTTTAAGGGTGCTTTGTAATTCTTGCGATTACCGATTAGAGCGATTTTTCATAATCCATTGTGCATTCATCCCAAACGATAAGTTTGCACTTCCGTAATACTTTACCCATTCCATATGTTCTTGAAATGTTGCACATTACAGTTTCACAGTAATAAGCGTTTAAAGGCATTTTTTGTCATTTAAGGGGGGGGGGGCATAAACCCAATGGTTATCTACCTAGACTATTGCGTTTCGCAGTTGAATGATTGCCACGCTACCATCATCCTCTGTAGATCTTCTTTTTTATAAAGGATACCCAGCACTGCCCGTAATTTAACTAATGTAGAGCACACGTTCCGATTCAATTTTGGCTAACATACTTAATTATTTGGAAAAAAACTTCTATTTTTGTATAAAAAAACATATTACATTGATGGAATAATTGGCGGCATTTTTAATATGATTTTCTTCGTGCTCCCGAAGCATTATTCTGTATGAATAAGCTCATATAGCTGCATTTCAAGTTTGTCGGTTAACCATTGTCTGCATTTATCAACTTACCTTTAAAGTAATCTTTTTGTACTTTTAATATTAATAACCGAACATCATAAAAATAGCAAAAAAGCACGAAACGTGGGAATGTTTTTAAAAGGCGTTATATTTATTTAAGTAAATGGTGATGTTTTACGATATCGAGAATATTTATTTGTTACAGCTTTATATATTGTAAAAAAAACGGGCGTAGTTGAGTAAAAAATTGAGACACAAATGACAAAGCAATCGTGGAAAAAAGTTTAAAGTAATTAGTAGCACCATAACGATAAATAAGTATAAAAACGTAGTATAAATAATCCGCTAGATGGCGGTATAGACTACCAAAAAACATGGTTCCCGCTGTCGCAGGTTAATAAAAAGCATCTATAAACCATCTACAATGCTAAGGCAATAATCTGGCCAAATATGGTGGCAATCGGTTGAGAACTTCAAAAGTTATTAGCGCACAAAAAAAGGGACTTAGATTTTTATATATATAGATTCACTGGGTCTGTCAAATATAAATAAACTTAGATATTTTCAAGTTTACCTATATTTGACTTAGTTACATAACAAATTGAAACCCTTTAATAACCGTGGCTAAAGCCTCAGGGTAGACCCTAACATATTTAAGGCAAACTTTTTAGTCCATTAATATTACCATTCTCAATTATAACCCATACAAGATATTGCATGTTTATTATAGCGTTATAAACCATAAAGTGCGAGTGCCTTTTATTTACAGAATTGAAAACTAGCTGCACAAATTAGAACGCTGTAAGAACAACAATAAAAGCATCATTATCATAGGATTAAGAACATAATGTTTTAAACTTTAAATTAAAATGCACGTATTTTATTTTATGACAAAAAATATATTCTAAACAAATTTATGTTCCAAATAATTACTTTTTAATTCTAACTAACTTTGTTATTAAATAGTTATTTATCTAATCGTATAGTTCCTGTATTTGTTTTATATTGTACAATTCTCACAATTAGAAATTATGGAGGTACACTATTAGCCGAAACACATAAACCTCTAAAACACTCATGAGTTAATCCATTACGATGTCATCGAAGTGATAAATGTTTTACAAACTATAGGGACCATCCATAATTAATTAAATGAACATTGCTAAATTTTAGATATTTTGCATAAATTTATAATATTTATTACACTCAATGTTTTTTAATATCAATTATATTCCAATCATATGCAAATTAGAATAAAAATAATTTACTAGAACCTAATGATTAAAAAAGGAGACCCCGAAAAAATCTCGTATGGTCTCGTCTCAAAATTCTCGTCTCGATCTCGGGCCAGATTTTCAAATTCTCGTCTCGCTTCGGTTTTTCGAGAGAGACTACACAAGACCAATTTTCATGGGTTTTCCGCATTACTAACTATCATATGTTTATTAAATTAATTCATTTATAAATTTACTTACGTTTTAATAAACAAAACATGGATTATGACGCATACTATAATGTATATATGTCGGGACCTAGGGGAAAATAATATATATCGAGGGGCCACAGTACGAAGAAAATTGTTTTTTTTATAAGTAAGAAACTATTAATGTTCGCTAGCTAGCACCATCTGCGCTAGCAAGCGGCATTTTACAGAGAGAGTGGGAGGGAAGCGTGGTAACCAACAACAACTATATAATGTAAAGGGTAATTTAAAAGGCAAAAATGCATTATGCATTTATTGAGAATTTCAACGGTGTACCTTTAGTTAATCCATAACTAACTCTTAGACACATGATTTAATCTAACGTTTTTGCAATCATTTGGCAAGTATAGACGCCGGTGGGGTACTCAAAAAATCTTTAGCCATTATATCCAAATCTATATAATTATTTTAATTATCTTTATGTTTGTATTACCACTTTAATATTTTGAAAAACGTTTATTCAATATAAAGGAATAACGATATAATGATTAAATATTATGATTGAATATAAACACGGCTTAAATCTAGGTAGAGATTATTTTAGCCATGTAAAGTTCGCAATAACTATATGTGTGGGGAAGGATTAAGTAATGTATTTTTAGTGGATTTAAAGTTTTTAATGTCTCCTCCTTTTCGTTGGTCACCCATTTAAACCATTCTTGATAATAACCATAAAACTTCATTCGAAAACGGGTAGTTGTCATCGCTGCACGTTCGTCCCGTTCTATTCCCGTGCCCGCAAACTAGACTAATATTAAGTAACTTAAATAAATATCAGTATCAGTAGTGTGCAAATAAATACCACAATCAGACAAGATTATGTTAATATTGCTATAGCTGAAGATGCTTTATCAATATTTACTACTTCATCAGACATTTTAATTCTGTATGTTTATATCATATATTAATTCAAAAGATATAAATATGCAAATTATTTACATGCTCTAGACCACTTATATTTTAAGTGGCCTTGGGTATGTAAACTACCCAATATCAAAGGTATTCCAATTCTAACATCCTAAATGTAGTGACGCAACGGGCGCCTCGGGAGGTCTGCTTTTGCTAGAGTGTTATTAAAGTGTGCATAACGACACCCACATTGAATGTCTTCTTTTATTTTGACCATCTGCAATGTGGGTGTGGTGAAAACCGATTATGAGTATATTCATTCGTCATGACCACTCGGATGTGCTATTAGATTTACGCTTAGAAGGTGTTAGCTAGTAATTTTTTTAATTATTTTATTTCTTTGTTTATAAATGCTTTTATTAGGTAAAAATAATACATATAATATTTTATTAACCATCAAAAATAATATAAATACAAACCTATTCATCAGATTCGTCAAGAGTTAATAAGGGCAATGTGTCAGAGAAAGATTTGTAATTATATTTAACTTAAAATGCTGATATTTTGATGCAAAATAAAGCCGGGTGAGCTTTTAGCTTTAGAGGATCTGTTTTCCATCGATTTAAAACTATAGAATATGAATTTTAGATTATGCTCGGTATTTGAGTGTTTTTCGATCTCCCCCACAAGAAAGTGGGTTAAAATTATTATTAGATGGATCGAAGATATGAATGCAGGTAAAGTCCCAAGCTAGAAACATCATCTTAGGTGATTATAGAAGCTCCGCAGGGACGCATCCGACCTTCTAAGTAACGATCGGATGGTTCAAGGATGGAAGGAGCGCTGGCTTTTTTTAAAGCCGATTGAATCAAAAGGTTTATCTTTTGATAACAGATTAAGGGATTTTAACTTGCAAAGGATTAGATGATGAGCCTAGGTATCTATTTCCTTGCTGCAATTTTCGCAGGGATATTCTTTGGCAACTTTAATATACAGTTGGAGGGCTGTTGCATACGAAACTTCTGGATTTTAAAGCAGAAATCCTGAGTGTTTACTTAAAATTAAAGCCATTCGTGACCGGAATCGGTCGTAAGTGACCTGAGATTGAAATGCTGCAAAGTATCACGACTCGAAAGTAGGTAAGCGACGGAGCGGGATACTATATTGGCATCCCAATCTCGTTGTTTGGCCAACACTAAGGCCAATTCCTAAGATCGTATAAATGAGAGTTTAATTCAAAAACAATCCTTCACAGATTGTAAAGACGAGGTACAAGCCACAAGGGAAATAGTCAATGGGGACCTAATTCCTAAGCCCCCAACTTGACAGGTGGCTACCAGCCAGCTGGTATTATCATAGGTAGATTCACAGTTTTTTCCAAGAGATCTTTAATTATAGATTCATATCCTTTTAGAATATCTGTATGTAAAAAAGCGGCAGATGATCAAATACAGTGCTGAATTTTGGAGATGTTTAAAAAAGTTATTTATCAGGAAAAAAGCTTGCTGTATTTAAAAGATCAAATTTTGAGGGCAACAAGGCTAAATCCTTATTTAAAAAGACTTGAAAACAAGGAGATCTGCCTATACGCGAGTCGGGCATTGAAAGGAATTTTTATTTACAATAAAATATGATTTAAATATTGAATATGGATCAAAATTAGAGGGCTGTAAAATTTCTCATTTGGCATCATTAAGTGTACGTCGGTGACTCGGATGTGCTATTAAATATATTCATAGGAGGTATTGTTCTTGTCTACAACACTCTGTGCAGTGCTGTGCATTCTTGTTAAAAGATTTAAGCTTCACAAGTTTAGCAAGAAAATACAGCACATGTGGCGGTGCTATTAACAACTCTCGCTTCATAGTAATTTTATCTGTGATTTAGTACCATAGAGGAGGGGATGAGAAAAAGAAAAATCTTATCCTAAGGAAGTGCATCTCACGATAGACTCATTTGATGGTGATGGTAAAAAGTATGTTGACTCCTTCCAACGTAGGCCTGAGATGCGCTAGATAACAACACTCCATAAATGTATATCACAAATTAATAAGTGCACAACAAAATTTACTATATTATGATTATGATGGTTATTAAAGAAATTTTATGGCCGCTCGCCAATAAAGTCTTGAATCTCGAGCTCCAAATTGTCGTCTCAATCTTGGCTCAATGCTTTAAAGTATAATATTAATTCTCAAGCATCATATCTTGTTTAACGCAATATATCGCCTATTGTTTCTCTCAGAGGCATTTTTTTTTGTTATGTCTTAGAATAGGTAATGAACCAGTTTACCCACATCTCGAGAATTTTATCTATTAAACATTAGCATGCTGGAATGTTCTAAATTAGCGCAGGCTGGTTATCAGAGGTCAGATTTGTTAGAATTTTTCTGCCCGAACCCGGCCCGATTTTATAATTAATCTGCCCGCCCGAGTCCGCCCGAACCCATCTAACTGTCCGGCCGGGCCCGCCCGAATCGTTACAGCTGCCCGAATTGCCCGGCCCGAAATATTAAATTTGCCCGTTAGTCCTGAATTTATGAGGTCCCAAACAGAGGTCATATTTGTTAAAAATTTTCTGCCCGAACCCGGCCCGGTCCAAATTTTTAACTAAATTCCCCGCCTGAACCCTTCTAAGTGTCCGCTCAGCCATGCCCAAACCATTAGAGCTGCCCGGCCTTATTAATAAAATTTACCCGTTAGACTAGAAATTGTCCAATCCCAAAATCTTTTAACCACTATTACAAAATAAGCAATAAATAATGGCATATTGATCAGGACAAAGATGACAATATTTTATTATTCATAATTATTATGTAAAAATAACAAATCGTCGACAATTCCCGGGGATAATCTTGTGCGTCTTTCCTCTATTAATCTTCCTGCGATAGAGAAACTTCTTCACTTGCAGCACTCGTCGCCGGGATGGCAAAGAGTATTTTGATAATCTTGCTAATTTAGGATACCTATAATAGTTATAATTTTTAATAACTCTAATGTGACTTGTTTTCTTTATTTTTCCACCATATTAAAAAGGACATCCACGTCCTTGTCTAAAACATCATTCAAGTATGATCTCATCTAATGCTGTATCTTCTTCATCATCAGCCCATTCCGAAAATGTCGCCTTTCTATTTTTACCTGCTTAAATAAAGTTTAGGGCATCATAAATTAATCTTACCAAGAGAGATTGGATCTTTAGGAATGGTTACAACATCCATTTCTTCATAATCTTTAATTGTTTTGCGCACAAAGCTAATAACTTCGTCCCTTTCATATTGTCCCAGCATTTTTAATTTTCGAAATCGGGGGTTTAGCATTGTTGCTGCTTTATGATATAATGTGAGCGCAAAAACCTCGTTAATTTCATCTTTTAACCTTATTTTCAGAGTGGAAATTTCGTCGTGGTCTTTTGGATCTTTTTTTCAAAGAATCAATTATTTTAATTTACCACAAAAATATATAAGGAAAAGTTGTATCAGAATCAGCCTGAAACTGAGTGCTAGCTTCTTCAAATGGATTAAAAGCTTAATAATTTCGTTGAGCAAGCTTAAATCAATATTCATTAACTTATGAGTTTCACACTTTTGCGTCAATATTGTGCCAATATTGTCGTATTGACGTTGTATTGATTTAAGCATGGCTAATTTTGTATTCCACCTAACATCAACCTCTTGATGCAGGGTGTATACTTAAGATCTTTGTGAGACCACTTTGTTTAAAATATTTTACTAGTATTTTTGAATCATTTAAAATATTGGAAATTTCTGGGGCAAAATCTTAACAACTTTCTTTAAAGGAATGTCTTAATACTGTATTGATTAAATGAGCTGTGCAGTTGTAACGATTATACTGTTCCAGGGCCTTCTTAATATTTGCGCCTTGGTCTGTGACAAAATTAATTGATTGAAAACTTTCCTTTTTAAAGCCAAATGACATGCATTTTTTTATTAATTCAGTTTTAATATTTTTTTCCGCTTTTTTTATCGGGATTAAACTTTGTCGTGAAAAGAAGGTTATTTGATAATACCCAATCTTCATTTATATAATGCAAGGTAAATGATATAATTATTTTTAATATGATTGTCTACCCACATATCTGTGGTGGCAGACACGAGGCCTTTGTCCAAATAAGGAATTAACTTTTCCGCGACATCCTTTCTTAATTTGTCGGACAAATTATTTACATTTTTTGATATTGTAGTAGGATGAGGCATTATATTATTAATATCTATGTGACCTTTGGAAGCCCCAATATCAATTAATAATTGACAAAAAGACGCGAAGCCTTGGCCTGCAATAGCCTCAAATGGCCTAATATCTTTTGCGCAAAATAATACTGCACTTTTTGTTTGCTTTTGTTTTCACTAATAGCATTTAAAGCGAGATTTTTATTGACGTATTGTGTTATTTTTGGATTAGAGGGAATGCATGAATGCCTACTTAAATGCGAAGTTCCATCGCTGGATTTATATTTTAAAATTTTACAACAATTTTTGCATGTTATAAAGCCCGAATATGCGCCAGCGCTATTAACTATATTTTAAACTTCTGCCAAACAGCACTTTTTAGTTCTACATCTTTTGTTGTAAAAACACCATCATCAATACACTTCTTAACATCTACTGGGTTCAATGAGGCACACTGACTACTTTCTGACGAACAAGTTGACATTCTGCAATTGAGAAAATATATAAAATATTTCATTTATTCAACAAAATATAACTCAAAAGTAAATTTATCCAAGAACTAAGAGATTTTCAGAATACAGAGTTTAAATTTAGAATAGGGAAGACCGGGGACTAAATAACCATTAAAAATTTAATCGCGTTTTTAAAAAACCTAAAAATTATTTTTTCAATTTTTTTGTTGGAACGTAATTTTAAGGTCTATTTTTACCATAGGAAAAAAATTCGGATTAAAAAAATTAATAGTTTTCTAATAAATTAAATTTAAAAAAAAAAAAAATTCTAAAAATTCTAAAGATGCCCGGGGCGAGTCATAGCCCCTTTCGGGGGATAGATTATCTCTTAAGTTTTTGCTTACTAATTGTGTAGGCTAACTCAAATCAATAAACTACACTGCTATATTATGAAAAACTTAGAAAATGCAGATGGAATATGGTTATATTTTACATAGTACAAACAAATAAAAAAGGGTCAAGATGACAATCTGATTTAGGTACCCAAAAAAGACGAATTCTGCAATGGAAATAGCCAATTCATATTCCAAATTACACCAAGATAAATCCCTTGTGAAAAAATACACATACGGTTTAAGTTTTAATTATATATCATTATTATTTAAAAAAATAATAACAAAGATGATAGTAACCCCAGGCTACGACTAGCCCCGGTCTCCCCTAAGTCTAATAGCAGAATCTGAATATATTATTCTAGCGTTTGTAAATTTTAAATCTAGATCAAGCACGATATTTTATATGATAAAAAGATTTAAAAACATAAAGCTTAAAACCATGGACAAATTCCTAAATTAATGCAAAAAACTTTGGCCAGAGTTTTTTTAATATTATATCATCGCTAACAAAACTAATCATAGGACATACAATTTTATTAGATAAATAAAAATTATATATTAATATAACTTACTTTGCTACAGAATGATAATTTTCATTTGAAGCAAAATTGTGAATAAATTATGTATTATAAAAATAAGTACGAATTTTTAGTTGTTAAAAAATTTAATTAAATAGAATTTAACACTTATATGCGCGCGCATTGTTAGAAAATGGCATGAGCCTTTGTTTTAAGTCTAGACGGCACACATGTGTGTGTTGTGTAGTGTATTGCGAACGAAACGAACAATGAAATGGCTACATAAATATAAATAATCCAATCCTTTCCAAACGTAGCTGGGTATCTGAAAGAAATGGAGCGGGGCAAAGATTTAACATGGGGGGGGGGTGGCAGCATTCGCGAACGCGATAAAAATGTAAGAAAATAATTTACTACCAGAGAGTAAAATGGTTTCTTCCATAGTAATAGAGTAGCAGTTTAAATCGTTAGATATTATCATATTATCAGGCGCGTAGCCAGGATTTTCTCTCAGGGGGAGAAAATTTCCAAAAATTTTATAACATTTTTATTTCAACGTCAAAATTCTAAAATCTGGTATAAAACATATAGAAAGTCATTATAAATAATTAACTTGGTCAGTTAAGTTGCACAACTATAACGTATAAATCCAAAAAAAATTTATAACATTTTTATTTCAACATTAAAATTATAAAATCTGGTATAAAACATAAAGAAAGTCATTATAAATAATTAACTTGGTCAGTTACGTTGCACAACTATAAAATATAAACTTTAGATCTAAAATATTTTTTTCATAAAAAATCTGCGGGGGGGAATTTCCCGTTTTTCCCCCGTCATTTACGCCATTAGTTCAAATAATAAATTTTGTCATTTATCAGTTAAAAGAAATTTTACTAAATCTATTTATTAATATATAAATATATTTATTTTAATATATGTTTTTTTTGATACGTCATTTTATTCTTTTATAATATAATATAAAATTAAATATTTTTGATCTTGAGATAAACCAATTAAACTAATTTATTTGAAATATAATAAAATTTAATTCTGAAGAAGTTAAAATTAGGATTTAGTACATTATATAAACGCACGATAAGGATTTAAGCGATAGAAAAAAATCTAGTCAAATTTATTATGGCCCAAAATTGTTTATAAGCGAATTTTTCTTTTTTCGAGGAAAATTAATTTGATAAAATTTTTGGCATGCCCGAATTGCCCGAATCTTATCAGCGTGTCCGCCCGGGCCCGTCCGAAAATTAAAACTTAAGACAGTTGCCCGGCCCGGCCCCCGGGCCGGGCGGGCCGGGCAGCGGGCCAGGCCGGGCATTTCTGGTCTCTGGGTTATTACTATTTTCTTAATAAAACTGCGCATGAGTTGATTTTGTAAGAACTAGTGTGCCCAAAATGTTAATTTTATTGGGCTTGCTGGGCAATGTTTTATTTGGAATATGTCAAAAGGGAGATTCGTCAGGCACAACGTTGCGTTGCAAACTGAATGAAGTATAGAACTCTAAAATGGTAGAGACATGCTACCTAAGAAAAATATAGCAAATCCTAGAAATTCATACGAAATAAATACATAAACATAATTCTACAAATCAACTACAAATAATCAAATCAAATTTATTTAAAATACAGCTGAGTGACGCATGCATTTGTTTTTTTCAAATTGTCAAATGAAACGTGCCCACGATCCGATGACAATTTTTTAAAATTTCTATATAATTTATTTTTTTGACGTTTTGGAATGAATTTAAATTTCAATCCCGTTCATAAACAAAATTATAAATATTATATTCATTTATATTTTATTTTTCTTAATTTCGTCTTATTCTTAAATCTATATCCTTGTTTGCAAACCAAAGGCAAATCGATTATCGCTACTTTAGAATCACAATGGAATGAAACTTCTTTGATACAGGAGGCTGGGTAAGTGTATTCTTAAATTTTAATTTTATCTATTAATAGAGAATTTTTTAATGAAGAAAATGAAGCATTTTTCTGGCATTATTTAGAAAAAATTAATAAAGAGTATCAAAATTATGAAAGTATATTATGTTATACCCTTTATACTATTTTAAGTTGGTCATAGCAAAGCTAAAACAACAAGTGAAAAATCAGATTATGAGATGTTACTTAGTATTTCCAAAAATATTTACGACAATGATGATTATCAAACCTGGATAAGATATTTAAAGTTTTCATTATCTCTAAGAGTTTATTCCCCCAAAATTGAGATGTTTAATCAGGTTGGATTTTAACATTGTTTATGCAAAAGTCTTTTTGTAAACTAAATAAAAATTTATACTACCTTAGATCCACAAAGAAGATATATTGCAAATGTTAAATCGTGGTTCTGAGTTCATTTGCAACCATGGTTATTGTATTATGTATAGAAATTTAACTTACTGTGATGGAATAGATTTTGTTAAAAGTGTCAAGTTCACAACCAAGTAAATTATTCTTTTATTTCTTAGCAATGTTGATTTATCTATTTTAAAGATAAATTCATCTTATTAGTTTTATTTTTTTAGCCAGTTACCATATGATGGTTTTCAGCCTCATATTTACCCTTCTGTAGACCATAGATATCCTAGTCCACTTAATGCATCCCATCCATTACCTATTGTCATATTGTATTCTGACGTACGCTCAAAGCATTTTTCAGATGCACACAAAACTTTATCATTCCTCGCTCAGCAGAGCCATATCAATTATTATTTTAGACCAATAATGGGCCATGTGGTATATAATATTTAAAATACTAAAAAACTTTAAAATATAAATATTAAAATAAACATTTGTTGAACTTATATTTAGTAACTTAATTAACACCTTTTAAAGAATTATTATTGCTTATAAAAATTAAATTAGCACCCTGGCAAATCAAATCGCAAAACATTTTTATCCGGTTATGGAGTAGAGTTGGCCATCAAAAGTACAGAGTATAAAGCCAAGGACGATGACAAAATAAAGGGTATATCCAATTGTCAAACTTATTTAAACCAGATCATTTATTTATCTTACCAATAACTTACATAATAAAAACAGGTCTCTAAGGCTAATTAATCTTTTTAAATTGAGATGGCACAAGATTATCTTAAAATGTTGTGATTTGCTAAACATTTAATAATAGCCTGAAATATCATTAAATTATCTTAAAATTTGGACTAATAAATTGCCAAACGATAAAAAAATGGTTAAAAAGTCGTTTGTTCTTGTAGATAATTTGTTGCAAGAAACTGAAGCGATGAGCCAGCATGGTCAAGATGAGGATGGGGGTGATATCGTGCAGGGCCTCAACTTCACTCGACTCAAGTGAGTGTTGTAAACAAAAACATGTAAATTAACGAGGATAAGCAGTAGATTTTATTCTTGATGGAACTTATATTTTAGATTTGTTTGTATGTTTTTTAAATAACTTTTTAGGATTTAAATGACTTGCAGTTTTGCGAACATTAACCGAGATAGTGTAACATTCATATTTTAAATTATTTGTTAAAAGATCTCAAAAACAATTTTATAAAGTTATATTTTTACCAGACTAATTTATGAAAAGAAGCTTACAAAAGAAATTAACTTCAAGATTTAGATTTGTATGAGGGAAAAATTGCTTTGCTCACATTTAAAACTTTTTCTATTACTACAATAGTCAATTTCTATTAAATTTTAAAGCGCTAGGTTTTATATTGTAACCTATAACTTTGATTAGAAATGTCCAATAATCTTAATGTTAAGTATAAAAAGTTAAACGTAAAGTATATATTTTACTTTACAAAATCATTTTCATAGAATTTTGATGCGGAAATTTAGTTTTAGTTTTAATATAAATTTGCACCACACGCCTTTAGGGAATTGCATCCAGAAATCACGGATAATTTGGTCAAATTTAGGGAACACCTCTTGCAAAATGTTTCGGAATTGCGTACCCTTAAAGCTTGGGAACTTAATGGTAAGTAATAAAAAACACTTTCAAGTAGGGTTTCGTTCAGAATATCGAAATATGCGTCGATTATAGCAATTTTATTTTTTAGGTTTATTTTCAGGCCGAAAATTTTTTCTCTTAAATTTTTGCTCGTTGTAAATTGGAAAACGCTACCCAAAATTTAGATATTACACCTACTTTTTACGCTAACAATAATTTTGGATTAGAACTCGATAACACTTTCAATCTTAAGCCCACTCTTAGCTCGTTTAGAGATAATGATTTAGATATCTTTGGATTTAACCAATATGCCCCTTTTCTTCGGTTTTATCTTTATATATGTGATTTTTTCCTACGAATAAACTGTATGAAATAAACAAAAAGATAACAATCGATTTACAAAAATTGCAATTTAGAGTTGATAAAAAGATTTGTTCGACCCCCAAGGTTTACTCTATAGATGATGCCTAAATCTAAGTCGTTTAGAAAGGTTTATACAACACCAAAGTGAATATAATATAACTTTGCCGTTTGCCAATGAAATAACTATTAGCATGGGCGGAGCCAGCATTGGAATGATTTAGGGAGGGGCAATATGATCATTTTATGAAATTTTTACCATAATTTTACAAAATTTCAACAAATTTCTGGTATTTAGAGGGGGCAATCGCTTCTCCCTGCCCTCCCCCCTTGGCTACGCCCATGACTATTAGCCTAAAGAGATTGAAGATCTTTTTTAAAGCGTTTAGCTCTCAGATTAACTATGAAAGGCGCATCATCCTATCGACTTATGTCTGGTTAATTTAGTGTAAGACTCTGTTAAAAGGGCTTCTCCAATACAATTATATTCACAAAAAACAACAATATTACTTTTTACGCCTACTTTATTTTGTTCATTGTACAATCAAATCCTTTAAAATTGGAAAGACCTCCAAAGGGAAACTTGACATTATCCCTAAAAAATACTTGGCAAATAATTCATTTTCTCCCCAACATTTAGACATCAGCTTTCGAGCTGCTCAGCTCGTAGCCAAGGCGGAAACGTTAGAAGATAAGCTGAAAGTTATGCGAGACATCAGCCAAAATTTTCCCAGCAAAGCCCCCTCCCTCTTGGGTACGGAGTGTAGTCCGACTTTGAAAAAAGAAATTACCCGTAATCAAATGGAGGTTAGGAGTCATTTTAAAATTAGATTAAATAATATTTATTTAATTCAATATCTTTTTTAAAAATTTATAATGTAAAATGTCGTTGTTTTAGTTGATTTGTATTTTGGGCTCAGTTTTCACAAAAAAATACTTTGCTATGTTGTATGGCAGAAAAGTCTTGATATAATTTACAACTTTTTAGGCCAAAGCTAATGCCTTAAAGAAATAATGTTCTTAAAAAAATTTATAAGTAAGACTGCACATAAATTTACAGTTATATATGATTTTGTCAAATTAAAAGGATTTCTTATTAGTTTGAAAGGTCAATATAGTCGCTTCGTTATTTTTATCATTACTCGAATACGAGGCTAGGACATAGTAGGTTTAACATAATATGCGCTTATATAATAAATGTGACGAATTTGTTGATATCTAATTTCGATTGACACACCACAATTTTAATAACCAAGCACAAATATCTCACAGGGCCTTACCCGAGGGTAGTGTTGTAAAAACGGTTGGGTTTTGTTTGGTCGACCTTTAGTTTTAGTCGACTAAACATTTTAAATGACCAAAAAACCTATGATCTGTTTATGCGACTAAAAAATAGACCAAAAAATATTTAGTCTGTTTATGTAAGGTCGAGCAAACAAAACCCAGCCTTTTTACAACACTACCCGAGAGCAAAAACCAGCAGGGGCAGCCTTTCAAGGCCGGGCTCGGGCCTTATATTTAAACTATAATTTTGGGCCCCGGGCCGGGCCTATAAAAATTTATTTTACTAGGCCTCTATCCGAGCTCAACGGAGGCTTAAGGTAGAACAGCTGATTAATACTTTGCTACTTTTTGCACCCTTTGTAAGACCTTCCAAATGCAATTGAATTTGCCCGAAGGAGATTCGGTTTTTTTGCTCAATCGGCAACCGGTGGATTTGGGTCATTTCAACGTTTTTGAACTCTTCCAAACGCTACGTAAAGAGATGAGACCGATGAAAATATTGCGGTCATACGGCATACAGGTTTTATCAGCTATTTGCTAGTGTCGTAAAAAGGGCTGGATTTTGTTTGTTCGACGACCTACCAAACAAAACCCAGCCGTTTTTTAGTACACTAGTTAAAATTTTCAAAATTTTATAATATCTTTTCTCTTCTATGCAATTGTTATAAGCCTTTTTTAATTCGTTTATTCTATCAAATATATTGTGAAAAATATATATATGGTAACTAACAATTTTGTGTGTGTAGCAGATGTTTATCCACATTCTGAGTTTTAAAGATGAAGGGAGAGTTTTATTAATTATCGCCAGTAAGATTAAAAGGAGTATGTGGTACATTGGCCGCTAGTGCCTAGGTAATAAAGCAATGAAAGATACGCGATATTACAATTTCTGTATACAATTATAGGGAGAGGGGGGAATCTGTATATACGACAATTATACGACAATATCAATAGTTTTTATATTTTCACCAAATTTTTTAAATTCATTTGGACCACTACTCTTCGAGTTGTGGGCTGGCTCGTTATATAATTTTGATAATATATTTAAAGTGTTATAAATGTGTTGTTTCTTTAATTCAAATTGTAATTGTAATTAGGGTTCGGACGCCCAAGATATCCTGTCTACCAGGTTAGAACTGAAAGAAGAAGAAATAGCTCTGGAATTTACGAGTCCCTCCATAAAAGTAATGTTACAATCTCTATTCTATACTTACCCCTAGAGACCTACACGGTTGGTGCTGGTGACCCCTAACCCGACCCGACCCCGGGTCCAAAATTTTTAAAGCGCTTTCGAGTCGGGTCGGGGATCGGGTTCAAAATAAAAAGCTTTTGGGTCGGGTTGAAAAAGGTGACTTTGCTGTTCTCTACTTCCCGCCCTCACAATGATTTTTGATTTCCAGCATATGAAGTTTACATATATTGAATGCTTGGCAGCATGCATTTTTAAAGGTCATACAGCTGCTGCCCTGTGATATTAGGGTTTTTAACGGCCTTTTATAGCCATTTTCGCCAATTTTTGGGAATTATCAAAATTTTCAATTATTTAATTTTAATAATGATTTATATAAATAATTGTGGTTAAAATTTGAATTATTTTTGGGATTATTATTTTTTTCAAAATGAGGGTTGGGAGCTTTGGGCTTTAAAAATTTGTAATATCGTTGAGGGTAGGGAAAGTTTTATTATTTTAATTGTAATGCAATTTATGGGCTGACTTTTGGTTGTCCGTCCGTCCTGTCTTGTCCGACTTGGCTTTTTCAATAATTGCCGTGGAAACTTATACGGGTTTTTAATGGTTGGGGGGGGGGGACTTATGCTTCAAAGACTTTTATTATGTTTTTGCAGATAGACTAGTTAATGACCGCTGGTTGGCTTTATTTTCCTCGCTCGAGCCCGATTCCATTATTGTTTATGGGCTCGACTGATTACCTTTATATACAAATTTCTTTTGGCAACTTATCTAGGTTGTTTATAACTGAGAATTGCGAAACTAGCTAAATAGTTCCCTGCAAATTATTATTTTGGTTTAATTAAAACTAAGCAATTTATAACGCACATTTGATAAAAAATGTCCCGTC
This sequence comes from Gordius sp. MW1, assembly GCA_964036665.1. NCBI lineage: Eukaryota > Metazoa > Nematomorpha > Gordioida > Gordea > Gordiidae > Gordius > Gordius sp. MW1. The sequence goes on from OZ038532.1 coordinate 2,388,131, forward strand.
CCGTCCTCTATACCTTCGGATTTATAATGGGAAATTATTAAGGTGGAAAAGAACTTTTGTTTCCTCATTAACACTAGCTAATTAATTACCTCTTGTAGGCTTTATTTTTTTCGACCTCGCTCGAGTTTGGAGTGTTTCTATTTTTGTCCTTCAACTAATTACCTTTGTAAATTTATTTTTTAAACCTTGTCTAACTTGTTGCTTTATAACGGAGGATCGCGAAACTGACTAAATAATTCCCTGCAAATTAATGATGACCGTAGCTTACATCATATTTGTCAGATTGCTATACAAATATATATCTAAATTTGTCAATAGTATATCAACGACTTGGAAACGGATGAGGAATATCGGGGTTGGTCTGCCAGTTTGAGCGTTATGGAGCAAACCTTTTGGTTTGGTATGGTCACCGAAATTCGTAAAAATCTATTCAACGTCGTCCTTTTGGTTGACCCTTTCAAGCCCAACCTCACCCTACCCTACTTGAAAGCTTTGCGAAAAGCTTGGGCCGATAAACAACCTTACCAGTACGTAGTGATAAGACTAACCAAATGCCAATAGAGGTTGAGGCTCGGGCTGGGTTTTGTTTGGTCGACCACCTTTGGTTTTAGTCGACTAAACATAGGCACACTAAAGGTTTTTGGTCTGTCTTTCTTAGTCGAGCCCTCTAGGCTTGGTCGAAATTTGAAAAACGGACCAGTGTCGACCGTTAGCCTACGTTAAGCCCAAGGTCGACCCAACAAAACCCAACAAAACCCAGCCGTTTTTACGACGCTACCTGAGCCATAGGTTAATACGTATAAAATGATAATCCTATAATGTGCTTATGATTTTTCCTCTGCCATAACTTTTACAAATCTTTAATGCACCACTGGCCATATCGAAAAAACTCACCCAACATGATATTGGATGCAAAAATTAGCTGGTTGTCAGTTTTATCTATTATTTGATTTTATAACTGAACTCGTTATTTTTGGGGGACCATCAATTCATGTCTAATAGTCAAAAAAAAGGTAATTTTTGACCTACTATCTCAGATTAGGATAATTTTTGGTGAGGGTTCAGGCCTAGCGTATTGTTTAGTTTCTGGAAATTTTAGCCATTATGGGGCTATACTTTTTATGTTAGGGACGCTCCAAAGGTCAAAATCACGCTCGGGCGCGTTTTATTGGTTTTACCTTTTGTTAACATTATTATTTTTTATTATTAAAATGCTTTTATTACGAAAAATGATATATGAAATATACAATAAACGAGCATAAAATAATATAAATAAAAGGCTAATCATCAGATTCGTCGATTGCCAACAAGGGTTATGTGTCAAAGTTAAGATATCTAATTATATTTAGCTATGAAAATTTCAATTTTTTGACGTAAAATAAAGCTGGGTGAGTATTTAGCTTTAGGGGATCTGTTTCCTAAAGATGCTAATCCTTTCTCGCCAAAATTGTCTGAACTGGAAGCTACTAAAATTATTGGCGCTACCGTTTCGAAATGCAATGTATTTTGTTTCAATTAAATTTTTTTTTTATTATAATATAAAAAAACTCAAACTTTTTAGACTTGATTTTATGTAGTTGAAATGTTTATATTTTTGAATTTTCCCGATTTTATCATTGTCTGAAATACAGTATGGGCATAGTGCTGGACGTAGCTGGACTGGTTAGTTCCGAAGATGGGGCAACATCTCAGCCTAAAGAAGGTCAACCCTCCAACGATGAAGAATTTCAATTGGGAACTCTCCTTTACGGGGCCTTCAATTATGCCTACGTCAACGGCAAGAAGAGACTAGAAGCCTTGGCTTTTCTCATAGAAGTCTTCATTTTAAATAATACTCTCCCTCTATTAATTGCTCTGTTTTTTAATTTCTATGCAATTTATGGGCTCCTTTTTGGTTGTCCGTCCGTCTAGTCTGTCCATACTGTCCAACTTGTAATTTTTCAATAAATGCCGTGGAAACTTGTACAGGTTTCTAATGACTGTGGACTAGTGTTGTAAAAACGGCTGGATTTTGTTTGGTCGACCATTGGTTTTAGTGGCCTAAACATAAACGGACCAAAATTTTTTTGGTGTCTGATTTTCTTAATCGACCTCTAGGCTTGGCAAAATTTGAAAAACAGACCAGAGCCTGGCGTTAGTCTAAACAAAAGCCAGCCGGTTTTAAAACACCACTGCAAAGCAAAAACGCTTTTTATTTGCCCTAAAAGTAGCCTAATTTTTTGCGGTTTTAGTTATCGGAGGCATTAGAAGTTGAGGATTGGGTTGAAATGGGACGCAACTTAGAAGCCTTCAACGGGATGGTATGCTCGATAGTGTCTTCCAAATTTGGCTTGAACGCCGCCGATTGCCTGGCCCTCGCTAACAACCCTAAATACATTTCTGGCTCGGGGGTACATTATTTTGTGCATTTTTATGAAATTTTCTAAAGTTATTTTATTAAAAATTAAACGTATATCGTTTAAGTTATATATAGATTAGATTAGATAGACTGCTCAATCACTTTAAGTGTGTATATTTTTTCCACCATTTTGAAATGTTCACAAATGAAGAAAGGTGATTATAGTAATTATGGTTAATTTAAGTGTTTGCATAACCTTTGAACTAGTTAAATATTAAAAATTATTTACACAATTTATAAAAATAAAAAAATATATATACTGTGATGATGTGATGTTAACGCAATTAGTGCCATCTGCCTTTAATAAAATAATTATTTATTAACATCCTTTATTATTTATTAACTAATGAGGAAGGTAACTTCACTTTTTCTATTTGAACAATGTTTAATGGTACACATTTTGCCATATATGAAACATGTGACATGAGCAGTCTATGTAGTCTATGAAATTAGTTTTTTGGATGCATAAATATTCAATTTTCCTGCAATTTACACGATAATTATATCGAATGGTCAAAAAATAAATGGTATTTTTTGCGTTTTGTACCGATACCATTTATTTTTTGACTTTTTGCAATTTTGTTTTCGTGCGAAAATGTTTAAAGGATGGCCGAGAATTTTACCATACCTCGGGATTGGAATCGTTGCCGCAAATCTTGTTCAACGGCATCCCCTTGACCAAACAACAAGTGAGACCTAGTGATGTAAAATGGGTTGGGGCTTTGCCTTTGGGCGACCTTTGAGTTTGGTCGACCAAACATAAACAGACCAACAAAGGTTTTTTGGGGTCTGATTTTCTTAGTCGACCCCTAGGCTTAGTCGAAATTTGAAAAACATACCAGAGTCGTCCGTTAGTCTCAGTTGAACCAATGGTCGACCAAACAAAACCCAGCCGTTTTAATAACATTAGTGCGACTTTTTTTAATTTTGTTAAATAAACCGAGAAGTTATACTTTTATAATTGATTTTTTTGTAAATTTTATAGTTTTTCTCTTATTTGCTACCTTGCCATGAGATAAATTTTATTAAATTATTTATTAATAAAAACTCTTATTCAAATCGTTGGTCATTGTAGATAAAGCTTTATTTACAATTGCTTTTTTTCTAGATGGACCCTTTGCTGCTGGAGAAAGAGCTCAGTAATCTGGTCATGAAAAATTACTACACCTTCTACGAAGCCTACTTCAATGCAAGTTACCTTTATCTGAATGTCATCTTAATTCTTTTTTGTTTTCTCCCCGAGAATTTGTATGCAAAGCTAAGTTTAGGAATCCTAAATTTCCCTTGGTTAAGATGAAATTAAGGTTGAATCGTCTAAATCGAAAAAGTGTTTTAACATTTTTAGCTTTTTTGTTGAATTTATGATTTTAGTGTGCACTTTAAGACTTTTAGGCAATTTTTATAAAAAAAATAAAAATCTCTCTCTTTAAAGTGTTTAAAATTTAAATTGGAATATACTAGTAACCGTTTATCCTTTCTTTTTATTTGCCTGCTATCTAAGGCGGTCATTCCATGTCAAATTGATCATAAACGCTTTATTCGACCGACTCCCTCAGATTTTTATGAATTTTGGGGAAAATGTAGAAACTAGTGATATCATGAAATTCTGAAAGTTTTAACTCATTTGGACCATTAGTTTTCGTGTTGTGGGGGCCCAGAGGGCAAAAATCGGCCTCGGCATCGGGTCATGACGCTAAATTAGATAATTTTTTTAATTCAGCCCCTAATCATAAAATCTTGTTGTAATGACAGGTAAAACCTGTCTCCAGAGATAACAAATCAACTTTTTTGTTGTCGATTCGTGATCTAATAATGGCCCAAAAGGCTAAAATGTCAATTCTAACCTCGACTTGTCCCAAACCCACGGGCGTAGCCAGGGGGTGGGAGGGAGGGGTGGCTGCCCCCCCTTTAAATCCAAAAATCCTTTAAAATTTCAAGAAATTGTGGCTAAAATTTTAAATAATTATCGTTTTGCCCCTCCTAAAATCGTTATTGCCCTCCCCCCCCCCTTCTATTGTAATTACAATCCTGGTTACGCCCATGCCCAAACCTTAAAACTCGAAACAATTTTTTTTAAAGTTCTCGCTGCTTAAAGTTCCTTATCGGGAGTCAATCCAGGATAATATGATTCTCAAATTGGCTAACTTTTGCATATTTTTTCAAGCTCCTTCACATAAAATAACAAAAAAGAGTTATAACAATTTAAATAAAGATGGGAGTTGAGCGACGATTTACAGTAAATGGTCAAAGTTGGAATGATTTTAATGCCAACTCAAACATACAAAATTAAATTTATACATTTTAATATGTTTATTCGCTAAATATGTTGCATTATTTTTAGCACAAAATCAATGATAGGATGGATGTTATCGCCTACTTGAATAGTCGTTCCAACGTTTTGCCTCGTATTAATAAAGATATTTTGACCCTCTCTGGTCCCTACCTGGATTTTAGGGAGCTCCTGACCCCACAAAAGTTGGCCGGTAAATCTTCATATCTTTTGCTTAAAACATTCCCAAAAAACTTGGCATTTTGAGTAAAAAATACTTGGCGAAAGCTTTGTAATTAAAAAATTAGCGATTTATAACCTAAGTCGTTAACCATGACAAATGGTTTAATCGAAAAGAAAATAAAACAACAGCTAATTTTTGAAATTATAAGAACTTTAAGGTGATAAAATGAATATTTTGATATAGGGATTTTGAAATTTTGTTTATAGATGCATAAGTCCACAGGCACTAAAATCCCTGAGTTTTCATTGAAATTATTTGAAAAATTACAATTTGGAAAGGACGGACGGACAACTAAAAACGAGCCAATAATTGCATAGCAATTAAATTTATTTTGCCATTTTTAGTTAGCCCGAAGGCTTTGGACACTTTGCCTGAAGAAGTTTTCCAGTTAGAAGAGACTAAAACCGTGCCATATCTACCAAATTTGGTATCTCAGAAATTGATTTACCTTCACAAGAAAAGTAATGCACAATTCCTTAGTCCTCTTAATCATTGAAAATACTTTAAACATTTATTTTAAGTAATGGGTATCTAAAGCTGTTAAAATGGTTGTATTTTTGCCCAGAAAATCTATAAAATCCAATATTTTTTAAAATTATTGACATAATATTCAATATTTTTCCATTTTTTATCCGTAAAAATTGATATGTATCGATGATTATAGCGGATTCAGCTTTTAAACCCATCAGTATATGGCTCGTAGCCGATGTCGATACCCGGGCCGGTCGTATAATGGTTCAAAATGCCCTGAAATTTTTGGTAAATTCAACTTAAAAACAAACATATATCATTCGTTTATTAGCCCATACAAAGGCGGGGGGGGGGCAGAAAGAGGCGGCTGCCCCCTCTAAATCTAAATTTTTTTCAAAAATTAATATAATTATGGCTAAAATTACTGAAAATTGTCATTTTGCATCTGCCTAAATCATTATGGCCCCCCGCTAATTCCAATGCTGGCTACGCCCATGAGCCAATATGATTTGTTTCCTTTTTTAAAATATCATTCATTTTCCAAATATAGATGTCTTGATTTAATTACAACGGGATTACCTCTAATTAGCCTATTCAATCGCCTTTTAATTTGTTTGACATAAATATATAAAAATTGTTATTTGTTATGCAATTTATGGGCTCACTTTGTTTTATTATTACTAGTATTAATATTATTTTTATTATTATTACTAGTATTATTATTAATATTTGTAGTATTATTAATATTTGGATTCTTATTCTTCTTCTTCCTTATTATTATTATTATGAATATTTTTGTTATGAATAATATTTCCATAACTTAATTTTTGCAATGTGATTTTGCAGAAATCTAGCGTGCTTTCTCGCGTAGCGATAATTCATAACCCTTCAGCCAATCCTGATTCTTGGCTGGTTAAAGCTTCACTCCAAGCTGTGCTAGAAACCCAGCCTATGAACGTGGCCAAGCTCTTTCTCAACAAATTGCTCAAAGACCGGGTCGGATCCCTAAACCGACCTGACGACGTTATAAGAGAATGTAGCGTTACTGTGAGTGTCTCCTTTTAGGCCACTAGGCTGGTCAGGAAAATTAGATTGGACCTTGGAATTTATAACATCCGAATTTTTTGCTAGAGTATAGGCAGAATTTGCCCCTTGAATTTAACATTTTTCAGTTTATGGACAGTGGTTTTAGAATATTAAAAAGTTAAAATTGTATGGATATTGTAAATATATATTAAATCAATCTGTTTTAAGTTATGACCTTAGACTAGATAGACTGCTCATGCCATATGTTGCATATGGGTAATTGTGTGTCTAATTTTCCTCCATTTTGAAGAGTGTATTTGGTGTATTTTAACCAGAGTTGTTAAACGCACTTCAAAAACCGGTGCCGCACTCGCACTCGCACATTGAGAAAAATCCGGTGCGCGCACTCGCACTCGCACCAGTATGAAAGGTGCGCGCACTCGCACCCGCACATAAAAATCAATTAACTAATTTAATATATTTTAATGAAAATTAATTGTAATTAGATCATTATATGTGATTAAACTTACGATAACAAAGATAGGTTTAAAAGTGTTTGAAATATTAAGATAGTAACGGGAGATGACAATATTCCAAAAAACGCTAAATTAAATATATTATCATTATTTAAATATTTTATTGTAATTCTTTAATCAAATTACCTGTCTGTGTTTTTAATCTTCTAATCTTATTAAACTTCAACTTCAATCGTTTTAGTGTTTTTCTATAGTTTATTTATTAAGCGACGAGTTCAAAAGTAAAAAGATTAATCGTTGATTGACAAAGTAAATACGTGAATAATGTGAAATATCGCGGTTAGATTATTTTTATTGTCTATCGATAGTAACCAATTTCCCGCCTTGTTATCTTCTCCACCAGGAACATAGATGTATGTTATATATCGAAAATCAGTAGAAATTTAATTTGTGAAATAGGCGATATAATACAATTTCGAATAAATTAATAAATTGTAAAAATCTTAATGTGCGCAAAACAGGAGCGCAATTGCGCACCCGCACCGACTGAGTCAGGTGCGCGCACCCGCACTCGCTCTTTGTTATAAAAAAGTGCGCGCACCAGCACGTCGCACCGCAAATCCGGTGCGCGCACCTTAACAACTCTGATTTTAACCATGTAATTTTGCCCTATAATAGTCAATTTACCTTCCTCACTAGTTTATAAATTAAAAAAAACGTCAATAAATTAATATTATACAAAATATTGATGGCACTATATTATTAAACAAACTTTAATCGCAGTTTTTACATTTTTAATCTTTATCTATTTTTTAAATGATATTTAACCCACTTTAATATTTTTTTATTTACCTTTTTAAAATTATTTAATTTGCGAAAATTACTAATTTCTATATGCTCACAACGTTACAATCCTCGTTTCAAAATGGTGGAAAAAAGGGTACACATTTTGTGCGTTGATGAGCAGTCTATTTAGTCTATGGTTGTGACATATTAAACTAGGCTTAAAATTAATTAATTAGCAAGTTTTTATGGTAAATTAGTAGGAACTATTTTGTGCGATAACTTTTTGGTTTTAATACTGTATTTATGTACTTAAAAAGTTTCATTTTTTGCTGATATGCGTTAAATCGCCAATATTTGAATTCGTTATTTATTTGCTTTTTGTGAAATAAAAATTTTAAAAATTTATTCTTAAAAATTGAATGTTGTATGCATTAGGGAATGGATGTTGAAAAGTTTCGGGAAAGGGTGGGCAGTTATTTGGATTCAAAAAGTGCAAATTTCGTTCGGTTGTTTGATTTGCACACTAAATTTGCTCGTCGTTCATTGGTCGCTTCCCCAGGAGAATCTCTGATCGTAGCCAATGGCAAGGTTTCTAAATTTGAATTTAAAAAGAAAAGAAAAAATAGTTTTTAGCGGGATTATATCATAAAACACCGATTTATAGAAGTTGACATAATGTCAATTTCTGATACATAACATATATTTTTATTAACATAAATAATTCAGAAAACTTTAATCGTATACTGTTACAATATAACCCTATAAACCATTCCCCCAACTTTAATATTTAAAAAATTTATATAAGTTTTAAGAGAGATTTACATATAAAATTGTTGTAGTCGCTGACTACATTATGAGTAGAAAGCGCTAAGAAAGTGATAAAAAGAATATGAAAGGTATCTCTTTAAATTAATTATTAATGTTAGAAAAGGTAAAAGAATTAAGTTTTAACAATTATCATGATTAAGATTTAAGTTATCATGTTATTGGATATTTTACTTACCTTAACTTTAATTTATGTTTTATGAATTTATTTCAATAATAATTAATCCCAAGTAACCGCGCGAATTAGTGAAGCGAAATTATTTATATCTAAAAATGAAAAAAGCAAAAACTACCTCTGTTCTATACGAACAAAGACAATAATTAACAAATAATAACGCGCGTATGGATATTTACATGTATATCTACGCGTCTGTATATAGATCCGAGTTAAAATGCGTAAGAGCAATGGGGAGGGGGAGAGGGACTACGCGTATACAGACTTTAATAAATATGCAAACTAAGATGAGGGGGGGGGGGGGGGTTTGTGTGAGTGTGCCATGATACAACATTCTCCACAAAGAGCATACATTTCCCGTACTCTCTTGCAAGCGCAGCTGTGCTTTCTACTCATAATGTAGTCAGCGACTACAACACCATACCCTTCACGATAACCTCCACCGACCTGATCGTTAACTTCTAAGCCCTGTCGTCGAATTTGAGTTGTTGACCTCGATTTGTATTGAACATTACCAGGCTCGTTTTCCTGTTCGGTCTTGATTGGTCTTCTCGATTTAATTTCGTCGTTGACCGTAAAAATTGAAACGCAAACGCACCATACCCTTCAAGCTTGCTAGGGGGAGAGCGTTTTGGCCAGAGCATCTGAGCGTCGTTGGGTTCGGGATAGGATACTTCACCCCAATTGTTTCTTTGATTTTCCCCCATACGAGCAAGACAGAAACATCTTCGTCACTCTAAGTCGTCCGGGCCGCTCCTCTATAAGAGCCGCTAGCCTCTCGACCAAAGCGTACGATATCTCCGTTAAATTATAGGTGACGTCGCTATACCACATATCAGCTATCGGCGCCGACATAGGCCCCAGCGACTGTCAAAAAATGTCATCAGGCGTATCTCGCATAAATGCAACTCCGCCTACCATAATCACCTGGGAGCTATGAACTCCATAACGGTAACCTTGGACCTGACAACGATGGTATTAACTTCCCTTCGCACATGCGAGGTAATTAACTCCAACAAATTAATCAATCATGCGCACGGGCAATTTGCCCACCCAGAAAACTCGACCTCATCAAACCTAATATAAAGGTGATAGGGCATAAAGCCAAAAAAACAGGTCATAACAGGCAATAAGCCTCCGAATTAATTAAACACGTCCGTAGACGTCGCACCCGTAGGCGCCACACCCGAAAGTGTACCGACGATTAACGTCGAAAAACTAATTAATTCGCTTCTGGGTATACGTGCGCTCATGCATATCCGAAACCTCGTTCTACACGTTAAATAATATACGTTAAATACCACCGCGTCGTCCACCAGCAGGTACCGACAGAATTTTCCAGAACTGCAATAGCGTTCTACAGCACCGGAATCACATACTCTCGGCGCTCTATTTCGCACTATCAGATACCAGCTGATCAATCAAGGACAATGACGGATAGCGATTGACGGTCACATGCGCGTCAATCATATTTAAAAAATATTAAATAAATTCCATGCGAAAAAAGCAAAAGCGAAAAATTTGAAGGAATAAAACATGCATTATAAAAAATGATTACCTTCGCGCGATTCTATTGGGACTTAAGCACTAATTTATAAAGTTTCAAAATACTGCCATACTCATCGTATTTAAAAATTAAAAATATTGCCACACCCTTCTTAATACCCAAAAATGAATGTTAAAATAGCAATCTAAATCGTTGCATTCTTTATATTTTAATCCTAATATTTCTGGATTAACATTACACCAACCAAAAATAAAATAAATAAACACAATAAACATTATCTTTTCATGTTTAAAGCTTAATAAATTAAAATGTATCCATTTTTTCTGACACCACTGTAATAACCTACGTTATTATTATAAAGACAATGTCTGTTTCTTACCTTACAATTACTTTACTCATAATTTATTTCATAGAATAATTTATTTTCCCAATAAGAATCGGCGAGGAATATTATATGTTATAACGAGAAAAAAACCACATCATATGTTATGTTCTGAACAAAAGATTATAATTGACCAATGAAAACGCGCGTATGGATATCTACATCTACACGTGATGTATATCTACGCGTCTATATATAGATCCGAGTTAAAATGCGTAAGAGCAATGGGGAAGAGATATAAGCAACTGTTATTCGTGTAGGACTACGCGTATACAGACTTTAATAAATATGCAAACTAAGATGAGGGGGGGGGGGGGTTTGTGTGAGTGTGCCATGATACAACATTCTCCACAAAGAGCATACATTTCCCGTACTCTCTTGCAAGCGCAGCTGTGCTTTCTACTCATAATGTAGTCAGCGACTACAACAAAAATATAATTTAACAATCTACACAAAAATAATATCAGCCAACTTTATTAAAATTAAAAATATTTTTTTAAAGCTACCATTGTATTTAGGGAGGGGTAAAAAGATAATTTGATGATTTAGAAATAGGCAAAATTATAATTTTTCGTAATTTTGCCAGAATTATATTGAATTTTTGGATTTAGAGGGGGGCAGTCGCTCCTCCCTCCCACCCCTTGGCTACGCCCATGATTGTATATAAGGTCTCTTTCAATTTTTAAGATTTATCAATGTTAATACTTTCAGGTAATTCGTCTATCCTCAGATCCTACAGCAATATTCTCTCCGTCGGATTACGGGTTGGCAGAAAGATTTATTTACAATTCTGTTTCCAAAAATTTGGCCACTAAAATTGAAGAAATGGCCGACGATCTGGGAGAATACAAGTATCACTATCTATCAATACCCTACTTTTTTATTATTGCACTTTAGTTAGTAAAGCTGTCCACTAATTTTGAAAATTTTTCGCAAATTTGAAATATTGTTTTGTTAATTCACTTGTTTATAGTCATTTTTGGGTCAGAAGCTTATTTAATGCTTATTATGGACCTGTTTATATTTTCACTTTATTTTCAATTGAGGTTTTGATTGCTGAGTGCTGACTGACAAATTTATTTTTATGTGCCAAAAAAGACTGATATTTATCGTTATTATTATTTTTAAAAAATAATTAATATTATATATATCACGTTTCTTGAAAACATATTTATTTTTTATATGAGGTTTGATTTAGGACACAATTGCCCCATATATAGAAATTTTAGCAAAAGATTGACCAGTAAATAATTTGTACTAATCACAAATTTATATTTTGGGGAGGATAGTATTTAGTTTTATTTTTTTTATTAAATATTAAATTAATTAATCGGTATAATTTATTCTTATATATTCTGTTGCCGGGTTTCCAAGGATAAACGATTTGGTGATGAAACTTAGCGGGGCACTGCTCTGGGCCAAAAATGATGCTCGTCGAATGGATGTTAAAGCGAAACAGGATAAACTGGGGTACGGGATAAAAAGTTTTTATTTTACGACGTGATTTTTTGAAAATTTGTATAATCAATATAACTTTTTTTTTACATTATAATCAATTTTCTAGCGAAAATATGTGTAAAGGTGATGAGATTATGATATTAATGATAAGAATATGCGAATATAAACAACACAAGAAAGATCGATAGGCAAACTGTTCTCAGATTTTGGTAGAGTTTCTCGCGGTGAACACTAATATTTTTTAATATTCTACCTATAGGTCTTTTTAAATTATATGCTATCAAAATTGCTTAACACAGCGAGTTTTTTAAACGTCAGTAACTTACAAAGTAATCGGTAAAATTTTGTATTAAGTAAATGATTTATAAATAAAGGGGACAGGAATCCAGAAATCCATAATAAATTAGCAAATCATGTACTGGCGGGACGTGATATATAAACAAAAGAGGATTAAAAACAAAAACTAAGATCATATATGATTTTACCAACTCACTTTTGATTTACAAAATTAGGAAATATATAATTATAACTATGATATAAGACCGTTATGCAATAATGATTAAACAACTGGACATTCATATAATCACATACATGGGCGTAGCCAGGATTGGAGATAGAGGCGGGGGGGCAATAATGATTAAGGAAGGGCAAAATGATAATTTTCAGTAATTTTAGCAAAAAATTATATTAAATTTTGAAGAATTTTTAAATTTTGTGGGGGGGGGGGGCAGCCGCCTTTCCCTGCCACCCTCTGGCTACTCCCATTATCACACATTTGACAATATATTTATTTCCCAATTGTTGTTTTCTAGTTGTTTCTCCTCTACGATTCAAGGAAGCAACGAACCCGAGGGTTCTATCGCGCCACCGGTTTTTGAATTGATGGCCATAGTAGATCCACTTAGTAGAGAAGCTCAACTCCTATCTCACGTTTTGCTGGTATAAATTGCCCTTTACTTTAACATTTTTACTCGAATATTTCAACAAATCGTAAAATAAAAGTTATTTAATCTTCAGGAAGTTCAATATATTTTGTAATTTTCCATTTTTTCTTAAAATAAACTAATGATGTAGGTAAGATAATTTTGAAATTTTTAGGTCTTTTTGGTGATCTTCCATCTTTTCTCTAGGTGCTGAAAGAAGTAATCGACGCGAACGTTAAAGTGTGCTTCAATTGCAAAGCTCAGATCTCCGAAATGCCACTTAAAAAGTAAAACACCTCACCTCGAAATTTTTGCACGTCTTTTAGAGTTGTAAAAACGGCTGGGCTTTGTTTGGTCGATCTTTGGTTTTAGTCGACTAAACGTAAACAGACACGAAAGGTTTGAACCAAAATATTTTTGATCTGTTAAGCGACTAAACATTTTTGGTCCGTCTATGTTTAGTCGACTAAAACCACAGGTCGACCAAACAAAATCCGAACCCTATTTACAACACTACTACTGCTTACGTTTTGCAATATTTATCTCGAATGCTTTCTCAATACAGCTACTATCGCTACGTTTTGAGGCCGGAAATTCAGTTTCCCTCGTCAACTGGCAGTGAAAGCACCACTACCGCCGGGCACCCTATCCCATCTTCGGCCCGATTCGGAAATCCACCGGCCGATTCCCTGTTTACTTTGCACATGCATACCCCCCAAAATTGGATGATACAATCGATTAAAACGCCCTACGATCTCGATAATATACACATGAGCGAGGTGGTTCATCTAAATTTTATGTAATGGACCGGACAAACTAGTGTTATAAAAACGGCTGGGTTTTGTTTGGTCGACCCCAGTTTTAGTCGACTAAACATAGACAGACCAATGGTTTTTTGGTCTGTTTTTCCTAGTCGCAAGAATATACCAAAGGTTTTTGGTCAAACTTATGGTCTGTTTATGTTTAGTCGGCTAAAACTAGGGTCGACCAAACAAAGCCCAGCCGTTTTGACAACACTAGGACAGGCAGACTGACAGACGGGACATTTTTTGTAAGTGGGAATCGTAAAAATGGAGCATTACTATTTTTTGTGCTGTAATCATAGACTATTAGATAGATTGCTCATCAGCTTTAAATAAGTTTGTACCATTTTTCCGCCATGTTGTAATGTGCACAAATAAGGAAAGGACGTATAGCTTGTAGTAGTTTTTGTTAGTTAAACTGTTTTTAAAACGTAGTAATAAAATATTAAACTAAGTTAAACATTGAAGTCAGTATTTGCAAGTATATATCATTTACAAGATACATAAAAATACAAAATAAAAATACTGTTAAAGCAACTTATTTCCATCTACATTTTATTAAATGATCATTTATTAAATAACGAGGAAGGTAAATTCACTTTTTCCGTTTTAACAACGGGGTACATTGTAGAAAGACATTGGAGTTAGTTAAATTCAAAATGGTGGATTTAATGCTACACATTTTACCATACGAAACATATGACACGAGCAGTCTATGTAGTCTATCTATGGCTGTAATATACACATGAGCGAGATAGTCTCTATATATAATTTACAACTAAATTTATATATTGGACAGAACAGACAGACGGGATTTTTCTTAATGGGGGTGGTTTTGAAAAATTGAAATCTTCCCCTCCTTAGCATACCAACTTTTCAAGTTAATTTTTAGTTTAGTTACTATGGTTTCTAAAATTAAATTTTTAGAAAAGTTAGTGACAAATATGAATGCTTTTTATATTTGCAATTAGTTTTATCCTAAGAGCTGCTTAATTTGTACAATTTTTATTTGTAAAATATCAATGTTCGTTTAATTTTGCTATTTCGTCTAATATTTTAACCTTCTTTTAAATATATTTTTCCTCATCCTATTTAGATTGCTTCCGATATATATGCCACCTTTGAATTGGAATATCTTTTGCTCGAAGGTTTTACCTTTTCCCATTTACATATAAATTTTTTTATAATATCTTATTGTATTTATAGTTTTTTTTCGCAATTTTCTAAGTTTTTTAATTTAATCTGCCAATTTTTTTTTAAATCCTAAATTTTTAATGTAATGTTCAGATGTTCATTTATCTGCTCAGAGATTATTAAATTAACCCTATTGATTACTTTTTACATGCTTGTTGTTAAAATTTTTGTAATTTCCTTAGGCCATTGCTACGACAAAACCAGCGATAAACCACCCCGAGGCCTACAATTTACTTTGGGTCCGGCCTCGGATCCCCTCATGACAGATACCTTGGTTATGGCTAATTTGGTAAATTTCAGTTTTTATATCCTGAATTCATTGGCTTTTAAAAATAATAAAGCGAGGGATGGTTTTTTATCTGGCTTTTCACATATGTTAATACATGAAAAACGAATAGTTTAGATTATTATACTCTTATTTAAATATATCATCATCCGCAGATTATATTATTGCTATAATTATATGTTTTAATATCGTAAGCCAAAGCCGAGTTGGTAAAATCGGATGTTTTTATGTAGATAACCTTTTTTTTCTTTTGGTTTTCTTTGTGTGCGTTTCGCCTCCCCTCCCCTGGCTTTATTAATTAATGAATAACTTAGAATTATTATTATATTCCTATTTTTTCATTATTCTTGATTCAATATTCCTTACATTATAATGAATATATTCATTTCCGATTCTATTCATTATCCTTTTATTATATATTTACTAGTGTTGTAAAAAACGGCTAGGATTTGTGTAGCCGACCTTTGGCTTAACTTATACCAATGGTGGACTCTAGTTTGTTTATCAAATTAAGACTAAGCCTAAGGGTCGACTAAGAAAAACAGGCGAAAAAATCTGTGGTCTGTTTATGTTTAGTAGACTAAAACCAAAGGCCGACCTAACAAAACCCAGGCGTTTTTACAACACTAATATTTACTAATGGGCTCTAGCATTTTATTTAAAAAAATACTTTTAATTAGTATGTTTGCTACTCATAAATTATTGATTTCTAAATTTATCTCATTTATTTACAGGTTCTTTAGAGTTGTTGTTCGTTTAAATAATTTTAATTTTTATAATTTACTCACGCGTTTTGATTAGGGTTATTTTCAAATGAAAAGTCACCCAGGAGCCTTTGTTCTGCAGCTAAGGTCTGGAAAATCGGCCGACATTTATCGTGTGGTCAGGTATGAATAGCTTTGAAATTTTCCATTGCTTTATACAGTTGGATTTGTAAATGAATTATTGATTGCTATACAATTAATTAGAGCGCTTTTGGTTGTCCTGTCTTTCCCGTCCTAACTTTTAATTTTTCTAGACGCTATGGAAACTTGTGCTTTTATAAAAGACTTCCTCCTTTTAATTGCATAGCAAATGTGCTACGTTTATATGGAGTATGGACAAGTTTTGTAATAACTCGGCCCAAGTCCGTTTGTAATATAATTTTTTAAGAATATATATGACGCAACATCTCCCCATTAGGAAAAATGTTCGTCTTGTCTGACTTGTCCACTTTATTAATTGCTATGCAGTTTATGGGCTCAATTTTGGTTGTCCGTCCTGTCTTGTCCTGTGTAACTTTTTATTTTTCAATAATTGCTACGGAAACTTACATGGCTGTGGACTTATGCTTCTCCAAAAGACTTTTATTCTGCTTTCCCATATAGACTTGCTAATGACCGCTCGTTGACTTAAGTTTTTTCGACCTCGCCCGAGTCCGAATTCCATTTTCGTTTTGGGACCTGACTGATAACCTTCATACATAAATTTCTTTGGCAACTTGTCTAGGTTGTTGCTTAATTCCCTGCAAATTAATGCTGACCGTTGCTTACTTCGAATTTGTCTGACTTCAGCCTGAGTAATTTTTTAATGATATACATAACGCAACTGGTATTAATGAATTTATTGAATCGCCCCTCATTGTGAAAAATATCCTCCGTCTTGCCTGTCTTGTCCACTTTAATTTTATATATATAGATGTTTTGCTTGATAATTTTTTCTAAATTATTAATAAGCATTTTTATGTGTTGTTAGTCATCAAAATACGGATTCTGCTACGTCGGATTCGCATGATATTATAGTGGTACTCGATAGTTTCCTCAGCAAAACGATACACGTTAAAGTAAACTCAAATGCATAAAATTTCACTGTTTTGCTGTATTTAATGAAAGATTTAAGCCATTTTTGGATTTATCTAAAGAAAATATTGAGGAGATCACATAATATGCAGTAAAAATAATTTTAAAACATATATTCATTTACATTAAATATGCTTTTTTAATCAATGAACCTAGTAGTGGTGTCCAAGCAAACTTAAAGAAAAAACACATTTACTATTACATTTTTTAAATATATATTAATGTATAAATTTTATTTTGTTAATTCTTGGCCACCTTTTAAAAATCCTCTGATGATTTTATGTTTGAATAGTTTATTCTTATAATTTAACGCATTTCGTTTTAAATGCTTTATTTGTTTATTTTATATTAGTCGATATTTCCGGATTTTTAACAAATAAACATTTGGGAGAATAAAAATCGAAAGGAAAAACACACTTATTAACACTTACTTTTGTTTTATATATATTTATTTTTAAAATTTGATTCAAATTTTGTCACTTAACTTTATTTAAAATTAACTTGTTTCAATTATTAAGCAACAAAATTTTTACAATTACACTACAGGTTAGTAAGAAGCCTGGTAAATTTGATCAAGATTTGCTTAGTGAAAATGGGGAACCTTCTCCCCAAGAGGAAGATGATATTATGGCTGAAGAAGATTTCGATGAAGAGGATTTTGATGAAAATACGTATTATTTTATTTATTATTATAAATTTATTTAGTAATTTTTTTATATATTTTGATTTTAATAAATTATTTTATCTGTTAGTAAAAATTTTTTCTTTTTACCATCTATTAGTGTTGTAAAAACGGCTGTGTTTGGTTTGGGCGACATTTGGTTTTGGTCTACTAAACATACACAGACCAAAGATTTTTTGGTCTGCTCTCTTAGTCGACCTTTAAGCTTGGTCGAAATTTGAAAAACATACCGAGTCGACCGTTAGTCTATATTCAACCAAAAGTCGACCAAACAAAACCCAGCCGTTTTTACAATACTACCATCTATCTAGAACGTTGATTTAACCTTTTTTTTTATTAATTTTTTGGGTTATTTAGGGTGAAAAAATCGCGCGATAAAAAAAGTAAAAACGAAAATAGCCGAGAAGATCCGAACAAATTAGAAACGATAAATATATTTTCCGTTGCTTCTGGCCATTTGTACGAACGTTTTCTCAAGTGAGACATTTTCATTTTTATTAGGTATATTGTAAAATTTAATTTTTAAATTAAGGTGCTTATTATTATGAAATAAATTTTAACACTTCGTTTTTATAATGCTCTTACATTAAATAAACATTTTATAAGTAAATAAATAAAATATTTTAGTGCAGTAAATCGTGATTTATAATGATTTTATTAAATTACTATTTTTTTCATGTTTATAATTGACCATAACCTTAAAGGCTTATGATGTTGAGCGTACTCAAGCACACGAAAAATCCGGTGAAGTTCTGGTTTTTAAAGAATTACCTATCGCCAACTTTCAAAGTAAGTCACACAGCCAAGCAGTTTTTTTTTCAATTTTTATGTAATAGTACTTGTATTGGTTGCTATGAAATTTATGTGCTAACTCTTGGATGTCCTGCCTAGAGAACTGCAGAGTCACTTTTTATAACCCGTACCCGACCCCACCCGAAAGCATTTTAAAATTTTCAACTCGATGTCGGGTCGGGTTTAGGGTCACCCGTGCTAGTCTTTAGTCCTGCCATGTCCGACTTGGCTTTTTAATAATCGCTTAAAAAACTTATTGAGGTTTTTAAGGGTTGTGGTAACTTATTCTTCTGGAAAAGACTTTTATTTTGCTTTCGCTTATAGATTAGCTAATCCCCGTTGGTTGGCTTTATGTTTTTATATATACTTATGTAAAAAGGCAAAGTGTCCTTATAATGATATTACAAACATTATGCCCGCTATTTGTGTCTTTTAGTTTACAATAACAATTTTTTCTCGGTAAGCAAATTTTTTTTTTTCTTACATTTTTCCTGTATAATATCACCTATCTGAATATTACATGAATCTCTAATAAATTTTTTAGGTAAGCAACTTAGAGAGCGTTATATGTTGGTTTTGATTTCAAACTCGTTTTTTTGCATTGGCGTATAGGAATTTATTCCCCACATGGCTAAAGAGTATAACTTCGATTACGAACTCGTCCAATACAAATGGCCCCGTTGGTTGCATCAACAAACTGAAAAGCAAAGGATCATCTGGGGGTAAATGATATTAAAAGTTTTAGCTTTTGTGTGTGATTTCATCTCCCTCTGTGAGACCAAATATTTGATAAAAAAAACTCATTCTATAAATCCAACCTCACTGCTTTTATAATATGACTTAAAATTTTATTCCTGGTTTAAGGAAAATTTCGCGGAAAACGATCAAAACCAATTGTATTTCATGTTTGTTGCTTGAGAAAATTAGGCATTGTATTTGGGGCAAAAGTTTGTAATGTTTAGATTTTAAATTAATTCTTTATATGGCTGTTTTGAACCTACTCAAGGAATAACGATAAGGTTACGATGTTAAATTCCGGTACTATAACTTCAATTATTATACTCTTTTTAGGTTATTAATATAATTATTAAATAGGTTTAAAATATTATTTAAAAATTTATTCTTTAAAAGGCCTGCTCTCTCATATATCAATCAAGTTTTATATAGATTTTACAAGTGTTTTGAACTTTTAAGGCAGGTTTGCCCTAAAAATTGATAAAAAGTATTGTTTTAGAATCATGGGCCTAATTTTAATTTTGAGCAACTCACAAATATTTTGAGTTGATAATGGTATATATATTAATTTGAACTTGTTCGATCAAGTCCATGATAAAAAAAACCAAATATATATACACTATATTTTACACTTTATTAATTAGTATTTTATCTACCAAGACTTTTAAGAAAAACCCTTCCCCCCCCCTTTTTCATTTACATATTTCTCGTTAAATTACAAAGCTAAGCCAAAATATTTTATTATGCTCGTTTTAATCAGTTACAAAATCCTCTTTCTCGACGTCCTGTTTCCCCTCCACGTCGATAAAATAATATACGTTGACGCGGATCAAATAGTGAGAACTGACATGCAGGAACTGGTTAAATTTGATTTGGGTGGAGCACCTTATGGATATACCCCGTTTTGCGATAGTAGAAGTGATATGGATGGTTTTCGATTTTGGAAATCTGGATATTGGGCAAGTCATCTCGGGCATCGCAAATATCATATCAGGTTAGTGTAAAGTTTTGAAATTTTTTTATTTTTTCAATTTTTTTTGGAACGTATAAGATGGTCTTAACTCTTCTTCAATAAGTTAAGTCATGTAACTTGGTATAAGAGGGCAGAAAAATTAGCAAGTTTCTGGCAATTTCGGCATAATGACATTTTTTATGGTCTATTATTTTGTCTTCATGTATTATCTCATCGTATAATATCTACTTAGAATAGTTCTTATTAAAAAAATCGAGATTTAATTAAAAGTTTTTGTGGAAAAAAAATTACTACTAAAACTTAAAGTAATCATTTATTCGGGCCAGGTTAAGAACGGCTGGGTTTTGTTTGGACCATTGGTTTCAGTCGACTAAATATAAATAGATTAAAGGCTTGACCAAAAAATCTTTGATCTGTTTATGCGACTAAGAAAAACAGACCAAAAAACATTTGGTCTGTTTAGTAGACTAAAACCAATGGTCGACCAAACAAAACCCAGCCGTTTCTGTAACACTACTCTTAGGTTATTCTTGATTTAATTTATAAACTCCGTTTTATTATTGCCGTTCTAGTGCCTTATACGTGGTGGATTTGAAAAAATTTCGTCAGATAGCGGCTGGAGATAGATTGAGGGGTCAATATCAAGGCTTGAGCCAGGACCCCAATAGTCTCTCCAATTTGGATCAGGTACCGTGTGTTGTTTAAAATAAAATAATCTCTAGATGGCAGTAATTAGAGTGTTCTTATGAATTAATTTGCGGCATTCGGACGTAGGGTTCTTTATCTTCGTTTAATATTAACATACCGCTACCGTTATACCTTAATTTTAAATTTACTTCGGTGTTTTTGGTGGGAAACGTGTGATTCTAATTTATGGTAAAGAAGAGGCTATAAAATCTAATTTTTGGTCATTCGGGAACTAGTGTTGTAAAAAGGGCTTCATTTTCCTTGGTCGACCGTTCGTTTAACTGATACTAACGGTCGACTCTTGTGTGTTTTACAAATTTCAACTATGCCTAGTGGTCGACCAAGAAAAATAGACCAAAATCTTTGGTCTGTTTGTGTTTAGTTAACTAAAACCATGGCTCGACTTAACAAAACCCAGCCGTTTTACAACGCTATGGTTAACTCTGGGGTGTTTTAAATACCTCTTAAACGCTTCTGATTGGTAAAAATTTTAGATTTTTATCGTATGTATAAGAATATAATTTATTTTACCACGTAGGATTTGCCGAATAACATGATACATCAAGTCATGATTAAATCCCTACCTCAAGATTGGCTGTGGTGCGAAACATGGTGTAGTGACGAATCAAAGGCTCGCGCTAAGACGATCGATTTGGTATGTTTTAATTGCTATGCAATTTATGAGCTCGTTTCTGGTTGTCCTCTCCGTCCCGTCCTGTCCTGTCCAACTTGTAATTTTTCAATAATTGCTGTGGAAACTTTTAAGGGTTTTACATGGCTGTGGACTTATACTTCTATCAAAGACCTCTGTTTTGGTTTCGCAAATCGACTAGCTTATGACCGCTGGTTGGCTACAATTTTTTCGACCTCGCCCGAGCCCAAATTCCATTATTCTTTTTGTGTCCGACTGGTTTTAATTTATGGGCTCTATTTCGCATAAATATGTCCTGTCTTGTTCAACTGGGTTTATAAGGGGAAGAAACTACGATCATTCCTAAATTTTTGTCTTAAAATAAATTATGACCGATCTGTAAATTGTCTGACCCCTGCCCGAGTACAAAATTCTTTTTTGCTCTTCAAGCCTTAACTCATAATTTTTGAAACTTGTCCAACTCGTTAGTTTATATTTTTTTTGCGAAAACGTGTAAAATTTTGAATATACCCTCTTTTTTCATGTAGTGTAATAATCCGATGACGAAAGAGCCTAAATTACATAGTGCCATGAGGATCATTCCCGAATGGAAAGACTACGATAACGAAATCAAAAATTTTACTGAAAAATTGCAAAATACCTCCTCTCAAGGTCCGAAATCGCAAAATCAAAGTAAAATTTTTTAGATACAATTATTTAATTTATATTATTATTTAATTTCAGATAAAACCTCGCTCAAACAAGAACATGTAGAATTGTAGCGATGGTATTCGGCCTTTCAAACGCACTCAATAAATCGGCATTGTTTACATTTATGTGTGTGTATTCTGAACGCGCAAAATTGTGTTATGAATATCTATACTATATCTAATAAAATAAATGATATATCGTATATTTTTTAAATTCTTATAAGTGAATTTTAATTAATTATATTAATTTTTTTGTCATTATTTTAAATAATTTTAATATGAGATGATGAAAAATAGAAAAGGACTATGAAAGCGAGATTTAATTTATTTTTTTGCTCTTTCAAATTCTCAATAATTAATTTGATGCCGAGTATTTTTACACAATTTAGCAAGTTATTTTAAAAATATTCTAGTTAAAATTCGAACACAAGTTTAAAAATGGGCATAGCATTATAGCTACTACTACATGCGTGGTATAAGATAAGGATATAATGTGTTAATCTAAATTAAATCGTTTATAGATGGCCAAAACCGATATAATACATTTCCATTTATTATTACAATATAGTAGCGTATTTATTTGATATTATTATTTTATATATTGATATTAGGATACAATATTATTTTAATTTATTTTTTAAATCAAAACAAATGATAATTAAGAATTTATTTTATAAAATTGCTTAGTGACCGTCATTCAGCCGAAATATTAGGATATAAAAACCATACCTTATGAATGGAAACCCCAAGGTGACCTCACCTCGGGGTTTTGCATTTCGTTCCGACCTAATGTTTTGGGCTAGAGTTTGAATCTTGCCCCAAAATTTTAGGTAGGGACGTTGGGGATCCCTTAGGTGGATGCAAAACCCATGCTAAACCTAATAGGTTTAAGGTTAGGTTGGTTAAAAACCTCGAGGTTTTCAAACAACCTAACCTAAAACCTGACCTTGGGCGAACCTCGGGTCCGCCCCACCTAAGGTTTTTCCCACCACTAATTATATAGATTCGGGATTAGAGGCAAAATTTATAAAAAAAATTTAAGAGTTTAAATAAAACTCGGGCCTTCGGCCCTCGTGAAAAGGGGGAGAAGGGAAGGGGAGGAGGGGGGAGGGAGGACGACTCATCTATACTCCGTATAAATGTATCATATTTGCTATGCAATTTATGAGCGAGAAAGGTGGGAAGGCGAGAATGCCTATAGGGGGTATTAAATGCAAAAGAATTGGACTTACGGGCATAGAGTAATTATTAATGTTAACCTATTCAAAAACGAAAAAAAATTCCGATTTTGGCCAATGGTCATTTTTTTCAATGGTCAGTAGCCTGCGGACGGTCAAAAAGTCATATTGAGAAGTTTTTATGTTATTTATATAGATAATGAAATAATATATTATATAATAAAATGAAACAATAATAGAAAATCAATATATTATAGATAATTTAACAAATATAAATTATTATGAAAAATGGAGGGCCGCAAAAAAATTATAAAATATTTTGGGGGGGGGGCCACCTGTAAAAAAGGCTACGAACCACTGATTTAAAAACTTCAGCAATAGGCGTTTTTTGATCATCAATTATTCAAGAATTTGGTTAAGTATTTTATAGTGATTTTGGGAGGTTTAAAAGTTAAAAGATATAAAAATGTACAGGAAAATTTACGTAAATGAGAACTTAAAAATCACGAGGAAAAATAAACATAAAAGTCAAATACTCAAATAAAAAGATTAAGAAATTTAGAGAAGGCAATGGCATAATAAAAAACAGTTAAGATACGTAATTTTGGCTAATTAACTTATAATTCGCAGATTTTGTCACATGCTTAAATGGATTTTAATTAAATAGCCACTATAAAATTACTCTTTAATCCCATTTTATTTATGGGATGTCGTCTATAAAAACCATTAGGATTTTAAAAAATCCCACAAGACTTTTTGTCACGTTAAAATTGAGTTATACATATTGGTAAATTTGGCACGAAGTAATTTAGTAAGAATAGCGGTGAAGCGGGGTTGAAAGATGATCTCTCTTTCTTTCTTCATCTCATCCACTCCCGCCCCCTAGCGGTGGGCGGATAAGAGAGGAAGATAGGGGGGGGGGGGGGGGGGGGGGTAGGGGTTTAACCTTGGCATAGCGCCATTCAAAAAAAAATCAATATAAAATAACGAAGGTATTAATTCCCCCTCTCCCATTTTAATTGCTATATAATAATTAATAGGCGCGGTAGAGTAAACCCCAATACGTATACCGATACCGCTTTGTCGACCCAAATCAGTTTTTAGACATTTTCCTGCCATATAAATAAGGTCTAATTTAAAAGGTCCATTTTTACAGCGTATTAACTGTACATGAATAATTTAGCGTTTAGCTATGATTTTAGATCACCGTGTAATGTGTTCATGCTAAAATAAGCCCAATTAGTGCCTAAAAGGCATACAAATATGGCTATATGTTCATTTAAAACTAAATGTATGTGTGGTTCTACCTAAATCAAGGGGTATTAAAATTTTATAATCTTCAAAGATATAATTTTTTTAATACTTGAAAAGGCAAAAAGATGGAACCAAGAGGTAAAAATGATATATATTTTTAGATAAATAAGTCTAGAAAATTGTAGCAGGTATGTCTAGTCCAGGTTTACTTATTCAATAATAATATAAGCTAACTACCTGACAGACTTCGAAGATGCGTTATCTCTAGCATATATTATTTTTATTTTAAAATTGTTATTAAAAATTCTATTATACATTTTGACTTATTCACGTGCGGTGTAATATCTATGACACGTAGAAAAATTTTACTAGTTATATAAACTTACGCGCGCCATCTAATAAAGTACAATTCGTGTTTTAATAGTTTAATAGAAGATTGAATTTAATAGAAAGAACGGGCTATGATTATACCTTTGAAGGAGGTTTCAAATTTTGTGTTAGTTTCTATCAATATATTGTATCGTAAATTAGAATCTAATTCCTATATTTTTTTAACTATTACTTTTTAGGTTTTCTATGAAATCACAATCTAATTAAATGAAATATATTAACCCAATAAAAAAATATATATGCATTTATAAGGTTAAAAATATATTACATAGTTGGCTGTCTGTTAGACCATCTATAATAAATTATTAGATTATATATAAAATTTGGCCAATGGTCATTTTTTTCCATTGGTCAGTACCAACAGATACTCTATAAGTCAATAATAGCCAAAAAAACGAAAAAAAATTTTTGATGCTCACTTTGGCCAATGGTCATTTTTTTCCATTGGTTTGCAGCCAGGACACGTTAAAAGTCGATATAAATACATAAGAGTCAAAAAGAAATGAAAAAAAATTTTCGATTCACACTTTGGCCAGTGGTCATTTTTTTATTGGTCAGTACCAAGAGATAGTCTATTAATATATAAGAGCCAAAAATAACGAAAAAAATTTTTTTGATTAACATTTTTGCCAATGGTCATTTTCTTCCATTGGTCAGCAGCCAGTGGAAGGCCAAAAAGCCATATTATCAATGGTAGTAACAATAACAATATACTAATTAAAAAATAGAAATTTTTTTTTTAATTTTTTGGCCTCTTCGGGATTCGAACCACAGATCTGAATAGGCATATTGTAGGGGGGGGGGCACAGGGACCCATATCAGTAGAGGCATAGGCTTTGTTAAGGGAGTGCATAGGGTAATTGTCAATGTTAGCCAAAAAAACGAAATAAATAATTTCGATACACATTTTGGCCAATGGTCATTTTTTCCATCGGTCAGCAGCCAGCGGACGGCCAAAAAGTCATAATAGCAATGGTAGTAACAGGAACAATCATAATAGTCAAAAAAAACGAAAAAAAACTTGGATTCACATTTTGGCCAATGGTCATTTTTTTCATTGGTCAGCACCCAACGGACGGCCAAAAAGTCTTATTATCAATGGTAGTAACAAGAACAATCATAAAAGTCAAAAAAAATTCCGGTATTCGAACCCAAAACCTAGTTAAATAATTAAATAGGGGCACAGGGACCCATATCAGTAGATGCATAGGCCCTTGTAGTGGAGGGCATAGGGTAATTATCAATGTTAACCTATTCAAAAACGAGAAAAAAAATTCGATTTATTTGGCCAATTTTTTTAAATGGTCAGTAGCCTGCGGACGGTCAAAAAGTCATATTATCAATGGTATTAACAAGAACAAAATATTAATTTAATTAAATATATACATTGGAGGGTAAACGGACGGACATCAACGGACAGACATCAACGGACAACCAAAAACGAGCCCATAAATTGCATAGCAATTAAAATAAACTCATTTTATAAAAACTAAAATTAAATTTATAATAGATAAGCACTTAAATTAATTACCCAGGCCTGCAAAAAGCCATCTTGTTGGGGTGGGAGTGGAAGAGAAGAAATAAGGGAGAGAGGAGAGTGATGTGTTAGTAAACATCGCGTATGAGTAAGTAGTATTTCAGACACAGTGGGACGAATTGTAATAAGGGGAAGGGGTTCACTTAAACGCAAATTCAAATATAGAGGTGAAACACAAGAATTTTAATAATGGGATATAGTTGAGACTTTATTCATTTTTTAGTGAAATTTATAATGCCATGGCATTATAGCCTCAAAAAAGGTTTAAATGGGCATTTTTTGCACCTTCAACCTCGTTTATCTAAAAAACTGGAACTTTAAAAAAATTAAAAACAAACATTATTATCTAGGGCAAAATTCTCTATAAGAATTATTGGCCTGATTGCCGGATGGAATGACAAAGTCAATATTTGTAGACCTGTGTTGGTATTAAGCAATTTATTAATTTTTTATAACATACTGCACACATGCTCGAATAAGTGTTAAATAAGCTTGTAATGAGTTTCTAAGCCTCAGCCAACTTTAATTAAACACTTATTATGATGTCACAGTAATAAGGATATTTATTGGCTACAAATTATTTACACTTTTTAATGCATTGTACATGGTACAAAATTTAAAGTTTTATATACAATTGTGAACCTGGTTATATAGGAATAATGTAGAATTAATTGTTTTCTTCTAATTTGCTTAAAGCGTTGAGCAATGGTTGAATGTTATATTGGATTAGTCCTTTTGATTTATATTTATCTAAAGTTATATGCAATTCTTTAAATATTTTTAGATGTTTAAATTTCATTAAAGTATGATCTTTGTTTAAATTTAGTATTTGTTTGTCAATTTTTAACAGGTATTTAATGTATGCCAGCATTAATAATAAAGTCAATGTTGCAGTTTCTTCAGATGTCAAATATTCAATAAGCATATTTGTATCATAGTTCAAAAGTTCCAAAAATTTGTTGAATTTTGATAGAGAATTTGGGTAATTTCCCATTAGATTTGAATAAAATTTGTATTTTTTAAACCTATTAAACAAAAACAATTTAATATATATCTTATTTGATTACATTACTTAGGATCTAGTTTAAGGTCTATTACAAGAAAGCTGTAGGACATTTCAAGGATAAAAGTATCATTTTCTAAACAGTTTGACATAATTTTGTCACATTTAATATCTTGTAAATTTTTATCAATTGTGTCTATCAATTCTAAAAATTTTGACTATATATGTGATTAAAATTACCAAAATGTTTGTTAAAAGCTGTACCATCACATGCTACAATTGCCAAAAATTTAATACCAAACCTTTGAATAGAATTTGACCAGTGCATGTCATTTTTAATGCTTAAAGCTTGCCAAAATTTGAGATAAATATCTTGTACAAATTTTGTATAAGAAGATGATGGATTTAAAACATAACCTTCAATAGATACAGAGGAGTATAATAATGATGTAAAAAAAGATTTAACATCATCATTAAATAAAATAAGTGGTAAAACTTCTATTTGTATATCAAAATAATTGATGAGATGGAAATTATTATATTTGTCCTTTGATAGAATCCTGTTGATAATTTTAATCCAAATGATAAGTAAATGTTTGATTA
Organism: Gordius sp. MW1; assembly: GCA_964036665.1. Taxonomy (NCBI): domain Eukaryota; kingdom Metazoa; phylum Nematomorpha; class Gordioida; order Gordea; family Gordiidae; genus Gordius; species Gordius sp. MW1. The sequence continues at coordinate 2,416,367 of OZ038532.1, forward strand.
ATGTAATATCCTTAAATTCTAGAACAAAAAATACAAATTTTTTCCATGCGCATGAGCATTTTTTATATATAGAAACTGATTAAAAATTTTATATATTAATGGCTTAACAATACTTAAATCTGAGGCTTGTCCATGAAGTAAATCCAGCTCGTAAAGAACATATTTACAAATATTATGGGTGTAGTACTCAAATATAAAAACATCTTGATCCCCCTAAAAATACAATAGCATACCCAAATAATTACCATATCTATAAATTTGTGAACTTCTAGGACTGCTAAATTGTAGAGAATAATATTATCATCGGCTGCGCTAATATCTAAATTAATTAGTTTCCATAAAAATTTAAACAACAATTTAACAAAACCTTTTATTAATTGCGTAATTTTAAATTTTTAAAATCAGCTGTAATTGAAGATTATGCCAAAAGGCAGAAAAACAGCTTATTTAGCGCTTCAGGACAAAAGAACTACCTATCAAAATTCTACAACTAATTCGAGATCAGCACGTATTAGCCGGCCCGTGGGCAAAGGTCGGCTTTCAAAACTAAAAAATTAAACGGACCGATCTTGGACGGACGAAACAATTTCAGCAACGTTTTCGGACCAGCATATTATTTATTTATATTAAAGTAGGGCTTGTGAAAATTGTTTGAACTACTAAATAACAAAATATTGACGTTTTAGAAAAGCTATATGGTTTATTATAAATTTTTTGCAAATTGCGTTATTTAACTTTTTATGGTATAAAGACAGGCTAACAATATTTAGATTTGACAATACATTCAGTAAAATAAGACTCATTTAAACATATATAGTTTGACTATGATGGCCCGTCAACTTGCCAAAACCCATCTTGCCGAAATGAATGTCCCGATGTTAAAAAATGTCCCCCGATTAGAAAATGTCCCCCAACAAATAAGCATATTAATCATTTAATTTTGGGTTAAAGTTATAATTTTGGTATTTATAATAAAATTGATAATTATTATAAAAGGTACTCAATATAGGGCATTCTTTATGATAATGGAGAGATGTTCGGTAATGTCCCAGGGTAAATTCGGCAAGATTGTTTTCGGCGAGTTGGCACCTTTGACTATGCACCTTTAACCTCTTGACAAATGTCACTTATTATTTAACGGAATATTCGAAATAATGAGATGTGCACAAAAATTGTCGTTATTAAATAAACCATCGACTCCAGTGTCCTAGCCTCATAACAATATATTATTATAATAAGCACTTGACATATTACAACTTTTAATTAATACTAAATTGCAATTGTTTACCGTATTTTCAATATTTATCTAATTCCCATTTTATTAAAATTTCATAAAGAAAGCGATAGTGAATAGTAAAGTGTGCAATGTTGCGTCTTTCTAGAATATACCATTAAAAACACATTAAATACTGACCTGATTATAAATCCAGAATTACTAATCTTTATTATTAAAATACTATGGAGACAAATTTAAACATATCCTGAAACAACGAAAATGCTATGCCTACTATTCTAAAATTTAAATATATTTAGTCTCATAACGGTATCATTTTTAATTAAAAAGCATTGCAAGGCTATTTAAATTATTTGTTACCAATAAAACGTAAAATCTACAACAAAAGCATTGCGAGGTATTTAAAATTTTTTGCTACGCAATAAAATCTAAAATCCACAACAAAATTTCTTACTTACTATTTTAATGTTTTTAAGCAAATATAAGTAATGTAAACTCGTAATTATTGCTTTAATAACACAGGTCTACAAAAAAAAATTATCCCGCAATCAAACCTATAATTCTGATAGAGAATTTTGCGTTGAATATTTTTATGTTTTTAGTTTTTTTTTCCAAAACTTCCAGTTTTTTAGATAAACGAGGTTGAAGGTGCAAAAAATGCCCATTTTACCCTTTTTTGAAGCTCAATTGCCACGACATTTTTAATTAAAATGTCAAAAAATATTGATTTATTTCTGTATATTAAAGTTTCATCTATAGGCTCTGTGGTATACTGTGGTACACCTCTTTTCCTTTCCATTTAATTTCCATTACGTGTTTGTTACTTTTCCTCCCCCCCCCCACGCTCTTGTACGTGTTTGTTATTTCTTTCCCCCATATATTATTATTTATCAACATGCATCATTCAATTTTGTATACGCGCACACAACGCGTACTGTATCGAAAACTTTTTATATATTCATTCAATTAATTTTTCTTTGTCTCCTTTGCGGAATAAATAAATAAATAAATGAGCGTACGATGTGAGGTTTATTGAAATAAGTCTCCATTGAATGGAAAGGGTGTCCCCTGCCCTGCCGGCCCAACAATATATCCCCCAACCCCTCATTAAGTTAAATCGCATCCTGTAAGAATATCAAAGGTTCATTATTTTATTTTTTTATATCACCCTTGTATTTAAATTTATTTGCGTTTACGTAAACCTCTTTCCCTTATCAATTTCGTCCCGCTATGCCTGGAAAAAGGAGTGCATTAAATTACATACTACACACGCAATGTTTACAAACACATCAATCTCTCCCTTTCTCCATCTCTTCCACTCCCACCCCCATATCTATCCAAGCACAAATGAAGGGGGGCAGGAGTGGAGGAGAAAGAGGGGAGAGTAGGTGAAGGGAGAGAGATATGTGTTAGTAAACATCGCGTATGCAGTATGAACTCTAATGTACTCTATTTCCAAACATCGTAAGACGAATTTTGATAAGGGGAAGGGTTTCACCTAAATGAATATAAATTTAAATATTGAGGTGAAACAAAATATATAAAATAATGGCTATAGAATAGACTTTGATCTACATGAATAAATTAATATTTTTTGATATAAATTAAAATTTTCGTGGCAGTTGAGCTCAAAAAAGGAAATGGGCATTTTTTGCATCTTCAACCTCGTTTATCTAAAAAACTAGAGGTTTTGGGATAAAAACTAAAAACATATTATTATTCAGCGCAAATTTCTCTATAAAAATAAATGGTCTGATAGCGGGATGATATCACAAAGTCTATTTGTAGAGCTGTGTAATTCTAATTACTAATATTCTCCAGTTTTGTGATTATGATTTAGGGTTAAAGGCATAGTGTAAATATTAAAAACAAACACTCAATTACATCTAAAGAGATCACTTATAAATTTTATTATGACTCTAAATAATAATTACAACAAATATATAAAAAAATTCATATTATACAATTTCTTTATACTTTTTAATACACCTTTTTAAGAATCATTAGAAAATACATGCTATGATGGATAACAATTAGATTCCAAAGGGATAGGCATGTAAGAATCTTTAATCGGGATAAATATGGGATTATTTTAGCCACCATAGATTTGAGGATAAGTGTGAATGAGGCCAGTGATGAGGAGTTGGGTGAACAAATTTTCTGGCCTCCAGATTTTGCTGTGGCTTGTAGACAGGTGTTAGTAGCGAATGATTAATTGAGAGTAGATTTGATGGCTAATTTATGTGGTTTTTAAATTCATATGAAGTAATGTATGAAAATGCGCTTGAGGAACGAAAGTATAAATTTTGCAAAATTAAAATAGTTTTGTAATAAATGCAATGCATAATTTCATTTTTACATTTTATGTCTTTAAGGTTATTGCTGAGGTAACTTCTTAAGCATTCTGCACGTTTATTTAGAAAAAGCTTAAGTGCTTTTATCGTAATCCTCAAAACTCTATTTTTTTTAAGTAAACGCTAGTTTCATTAGTGTTTTTTCAAAGTTTTAATGTGTTCACTAATTAATTATGTTATTAATAATAATAAAAAGTATCCTCGCATGGGCGTAGCCAGGATTGGAATTAGAGGGGGGCAATGAGGGGCAAAATAACAGTCATAGTGAATATTAGCTATAATTTGATAAAAATTTAAGATTATATGATTTTAGAGGGGTCAGCCGCCCCTCCCTGCCACCTCCTGGCTACGCCCATGTCCACCCGTACCTAACAAGTTGCTATAACAATATATTTAAAATGCGATAACATTAGGAACAAACTGATGATGGTCATATCAGAGGGCTACAACTTCTGTCTTATTAATTTGAAATTATTTATTCTTTTTTCCAATGCTATCTAAGTGTCCCTGTTAGTTTAAATATGTAAATGACATGTGTATAAAGGTTTTTATAAATAAAGGTTCGTCGACTTGATTTTTTTGTATAGTAATTTAAAAATATCAGGGATAAATTAGATAGTTAAAAATTTCAAAATCAGGACATATCGAGTTTTCTCGTCGAGACGAAACCGAGATTTTTAAAAGCCGAGACGAGATTTTCCTAATTGCACCCGAGACGAGATTTTGCTTTTGGGACCTAGACGAGACGAGATTGCTTTCGAGACATAGACGATACGAGATACAACACTAGATATGATTGCCATCTATCGCTGTAGTGGCAGTGTGGAGGATGATGGCCGTTTACTAAAAGAGGTTGGCGGCAGAGGTCGGAAAGAAAGGGGACATAATGTCGCAACCGAGAACTTGGTAGGGCCTCATGCAATTCATAATCCACGGCGGACACCCAATTGAAATAGGCTGTCTAATTTGTCATAACTTTAAACATCTATTGTGTTGAGTGTTAAAATGTTGCGAGATTACGTATGTGCAATAATTTTGATTTAGAAATATCCATTAGTTTTATAAGTGTATGCTCCTCAAGAAATTATGTTTAGAGTGTGATTTTGCTTTTACGTATATGTATCGCTTATTCCTTCCTAAACAGATGTACCAATCGTTATCGCATGAAATCCATCCCGTCATATTTACATAAATTCCCTTTAGCCTCTTTCCTTTTTTTCACCGATATAATGCTTTAGATACCCTGGGGGCTTGTCCAAACGCTGTGGGTATCTAGGTTCTTCCCTGGGTGTATCAACCCGTCCTTTATTTAATGTCCGCGGGAAACCCTAGGCTCGTTTGACTCGCTCCGTTTCTTATTTGACACTCTGCCAGGAGCTTTCTTGGGAATTCTTGGCCATCCATTCTTTTGTCCCAGATTAGTCCAATCAAGCATATTTCGTCCTCTTATTTCATCCAAATGTCGGTGATGCTTTGTTCCTTGAGCCCACATGATGTACGAGTGACTAACATGCTTGGCTATCATAATGTCCACTACATTTTGCTTGGCCCCAAGAACATATGCACCCAAACTTTGTCTCCTAGGTCTACGTGATTTAACGGTCTCCGCCTTGTTGTGGTCGATTCCCTTAACACCTCCCATTCGGTTTCAATTTTCAGCCTTAACATTCCTTCTGTCGGACATTTCTCTGTCGCTGGGTGGATTGACTTGTAAACTGAGATCAGTCCGATATGAGGAAGGAAAGATAACCAAACCTGGTTAATACTTCGGCCAGGTTTGCGATTACGGTTGAAGCTGACGTATCTACTAGCTAGAATACCTCTCATTTTATTCCGTTGTCCATCGTTACTAAATAGGGTTTGTCGGGCACTGAACCAGGTTTCAAGGCCTCAAATTTTCTTCACCCTTGATTAAAGGTGCCCTTTTTGCTGCTGCGGCCATGTTGCTGCAGCTTTGGCAACTTTTTGCTAGGTTTACAATACCCTGGAACAGTGTTTACCACCACAAATATTGAGCCGCTGCATTAGCTCTACACCCATGTGCCTCCTGTTTAATCGTTGGAGCGCGGCATACTTTAAGTTTTCTAAAATGGGCATTCGTCGTCCCTTTTAAGGTATAACATCATTAGACTCATGTAACTTCGGCGGGTAATCGCATAGTGACGCGTCCGGCGTTTACAGCAGCGCTTTGGGCGTCCTTTATCCAACATTTTAGATGCGGTAAGTTCCATTGTCACTATACTGTCGTACCACGGGGAGTGAAATAAACGAGTCTGAGGTATCCTCCAATACCTCCTTGGTAACTTGGTAGGCTTGTAATTTGGCCTCCTAGACAGAGAATTGGACACTTTATCCTTACCTTATTGTAAGCGAATTTTGCTGAGTAACCTGACACAAATAAAACCCACCGCGTTATGCACAGGGATCAATGATTTTTATCTTTTTTGTTTTAATTAAATATGTAAATCAATGGCTTGTGGTCCTTTATAATTTGATCTCTCTTCTCTGAACAAAATCCTCAAATTACTTAGTCCGTACACGACGGCCAAAACCTGGCGTTCGATCGCCAAATATCGCCCCACGCCACGACTCTCCCTTCTCCACCCGGCGACCGCTGTTGCAAGATAACCCATAAACCTTTTCTCGACGCATCAATAACCTAACTTATCTTATAATCTCCGTTAAATTAGGCCAGCACTGGGCAGTAATGAGCGGCCTCTTGATATCCTGACGGCTAACTGTTGCTCTTCATACTAGTGGAAGACTGTGTTTGCCTTTGATAACTTTTAAATCGGATGTATTGACTCTAATTTTTGATAAATTTTGCGATTCACTATGTCTGCCCTAAAACAGGTTTAACTTCAGTCTTATCTGTTTGAGTTTAAAGACTACCTCAGCCTTCTCGTCACTTTCCCTTATTCCTTCTTTCTAATGATGTATCCCAAGAACGTCACTTGTGTAGCACCAATTACACTTTTGGAAAATTTTGGATAAAATACCATTTGGGCAACGTGGTGAGACTATATGTTATCGGCTGTTGTGGATCTCCTTTGAATCCGACACTATTAATAAATCTTCAATGTATCGTACGCCCTCCATGCCTCCGAATATGTAATTCTTCGTCTCGTGAAAATTGCCCCTCCATAACTACGTTCAAAAACGGCCCCTATGGGTTAAAATTTTTAGAAAGTGGTTTCTTTTCCAACTCACAGTTAGTTGATGGTACTCCTGGGAAGATAAATTCTAGTGAAATACGTTACTAAGCAAAGCGAGTTTTGGGTGAGGGTACTGTAATCCTTGCGTATATTTAACGACCGTAAAGCGATTGTCGATGCAAAGTCTAAGCTTTCGTCATTCTTTCCCAGAAACCAACGGGCTTGCCCAGCGAGAAAATTTGACTGGAGCAATTACGTCGTCCTTCACCCTTGTCCAATTCTTCCTCCATTTCCCTCGTCCATGCTAAAGAAACTCGTCGGGCGGAGATGAACATAGTCTGTGCATTGACAGCCTGCATTTCTTATACACCTTTGATTCCTTCTCCTATTTAGATATATCAAACTTTTTGAAAGGATAGTGTATTTTATTGTATTTCTTAAATTCTATAACCAACGAGTTTATTTTTTCTTAATAATCAATCTTATTTTTCTATCTTAATTTGCCTCTTATACCAAAAATCAGATAAAAACTTTATATATTCGACAATCTTCCTTAGTGTGATTATAATCTGTAAGTTTTAGCAGGGCCAAATGGTAGGATAAAAATTATTTTGCTTTTCTTGGGATTACTCCCCCAAACCTTTTGAGATACGGTTTTGAAAAAAATATTTCTTTTATACCTTTCAAGTCAACTCAGAAACGGTCAACTGGAAAAAAGTTCTAATCTCATCTAATCTCCCCAATCTAGCAGTGAGCCGAACACCAACCACCTAATCTCACTAAACTAATCAGAAAGCAGCTGCGCATACCGTTTATTTTAAATTTTTCAATTGTAAATTGTCTGTAATGTCTGTTCAATTTGTTTTATCCCAAAAAACAAGCCTGTTTTAGGTTATGGTAAATTTCAATACACAAAGGTGAATAGTAGCAAAGACCATAGGGTGTATTACAAATGTCGAACTAATCAATGTTCAGGTCGAGGGGTGCATTATAATGGAAATTTTATAATTACAAGAGAGCATGATGATGTCTTACATAAAAGTTATCCAAATTTTGGGTGCATTGCTGAGCCTCTGCAAACATCACTAGGTTCTGAAGCCGAACCTGTGATAAATTCATCATCATCATTAGTCAATACCTCTTTTAGATGTAAGGATAACAATTCTTATTCATGTATATAGGTAATAATGTATCGAATCATGTTCAAAATAACGACAGTATCATAATAACGTTAACGACACCCTTTACCAGACTAACTTGTAATACTTAATTATATAATTTAGTATTCAATATATTTCAAGCTATACTCCTCATGGAATGCACAAGTATATAACACTTAATAAGATTAAGTAATTTTATAAGAACTTTTCTTTGTTAATTATATAATTTAGTGTTTAATATATTATAATAAGTATGTAGAAATTGCTTATATATATAATTCTATATATTTTATTATATACATATAATGGTTGTCAGTATTATGATACTGCCGTTATTTTGAACAGTAGCGAATGTATCAAGTACCTTGGGTCCCAGCTGTGATAAATTCATCATCATTAGTCAATACCACTTTTAGATGTTCGTATTTAAAATCTTATTCTTTCTAATTCATGTATATAGACATACTTGTCTCATTTACTAAAACATCAATCAATAGTTGATTCATCATTGTTTCCTATTGTTTAAAAATAATAAACTGCAGCTGACATATTTGAGTGTTGTTTTTTTAGAGATTCAATAAATTTCCTAAAAGGTTTGCTGAATTTGGCTCAAATTTAAATAAACTGTATTTTTTAAGATAGCATGTTATAAAAAATTAGATTTGAAAATGCTTTTGACATTTTTATATGTGCATTTTATAAAAATTAAAATAGAAGATTGTTGGTAACTATCTTGAGTAACTTTTAGATTATAACATCAGGTAAAAATATTGAAAATGCTTTTGACATTTTTATATGTGCCTTTTATAAAAAATGAAATAGAAGATTGTTGGTAACTATCTTGAGTAATTTTAGATTTAACATCATTTAAAAAATAAGTTTTGAAAATAGAATTAATAAATTGTTGGTAACTATATGCACAAAGCTTTTGCACTTTTAGAACATACAGGATTTTGATACTACCAATTAACTCTATCGAATTTGGCGAAGGAATACGATTTAAATAAAAAGCTTCAGAAGGGAAGAATTATTAGGAATTAATTGGGGGAATTTAAAGGAAGGATAGGGGGAAATATTGTTGGGGGATAGCCGGGCTTAAAGCCACTAAATAAAGATAACTTTACCGCTTTACATTGTCCTCCCCACAGGGAGTAATTATTAGTAGGAATTTTCACTACATTCTTATTTCATTAACACTACGTAGCAAAATTATATTAATGTATCAATCTCCTTACTACAAATCACTCATCCGTATTCATGTTGATAAACAATCAATATGGGGAGAAATAAATAACACAAACGTATAAGCGCGTCGGAAGGGGGGGGTAACATACGCGTACTAGGAATTAAATGTAAAAGAATAATGGTCTACGCTATGAGTGTACAACGTGTAAGATCAAGAGTTGTACCGCGTGTTGAACTCTTAACTTTAATTTTTGAATAAGATGAGATGGGGGGGGGGGGGGTGTGTGGGAAGACATCTTCATCATCGTATCTCCGGATACGCTAATTTCATTCTTCGTGTATGGGTACACGATATCTTTTCCTTTTAAAAGTCGAAGACTTAATGTATTTTCGATAGAGTTCTAAGAGCTCAGTGCAACTATCAAGGCGGCGTTATTAACATTATAAGTCTCAAACATCTGGCATCGAATACCAACTCTGGCCTTTGCTCACACGACGACTGATATATGTAAAAATCAGAGATAAAAAGGCAACGTCATGACTAACGGATTTTTCTTCCAGCTCTGTGACTCACCTAGCAACAGCCTTGACAAAACTTATAATTAATATAGAGTGTAAACTGCCATCTTGGAAATTATCCTTTCTTGCGCAGCGCAGACTCTCAAACAATAGTCAAAGAAACAGCGGGGGGGGGGGGTTAAATATTGGTTAACAATATAATTTTCATATAATAAATATATGTAATCAAGTGTATAATTCTGTCTTACAATAATATTTTAGCGGCACATTAAGAATTTAGGCCTTGAGAATTAGTTAGGGAAGATTCTGCATAATTGATATTTTGGATAAAATCAGTTTCGGGATTTTCATTCTGAAGGAATTGTTTTCTTCCTCCGTCTCCCAATATTTCCGAATCATGGATTGGTTCGATTATTCTAGTACGTGGTTCGATTGCTTTTTAATCCCGGCGAAGTGGTTCGATTGTTTTACTGGAATAATTTTATCTAATATCCCTGCGCTGTGACGGTTGTTCATGGCAAACGAGATTGATAATTTTATCCAATATCCCTGCGCTGTGACGATTGTTCATGGCAAACGGGATGTTCCTGGAATAATTTTATCCGAATAATTTTATCCATTCCATTCAGAAGAAGGGGGGGGGGCGGCAATTTGAATTCCAAATTAATTTTTCTGTATAAATTATTTCCTTTTCGTTTTGTAGAATAATTCCTGGTTTCCTCCTTCGGGCGTGAGTAGAATATCTGACACCAAAATATCGAATTTGGCGAAGGAATACGATTTAAATAAAAAGCTTCAGAAGGGAAGAATTATTAGGAATTAATTGGGGGAATTTAAAGGAAGGATAGGGGGAAATATTGTTGGGGGATAGCCGGGCTTAAAGCCACTAAATAAAGATAACTTTACCGCTTTACATTGTCCTCCCCACAGGGAGTAATTATTAGTAGGAATTTTCACTACATTTTTATTTCATTAACACTACGTAGCAAAATTATATTAATGTATCAATCTCCTTACTACAAATCACTCATCCGTATTCATGTTGATAAACAATCAATATGGGGAGAAATAAATAACACAAACGTATAAGCGCGTCGGGGGGGGGGGGGGGGGTAACATACGCGTACTAGGAATTAAATGTAAAAGAATAATGGTCTACGCTATGAGTGTACAACGTGTAAGATCAAGAGTTGTACCGCGTGTTGAACTCTTAACTTTAATTTTTGAAGATGGGGGGGGGGGTGTGTGGGAAGACATCTTCATCATCGTATCTCCGGATACGCTAATTTCATTCTTCGTGTATGGGTACACGATAAACTCTTAAAATAAGAAAACAGCACTTATATTATGTGACTCTTAATGATATATGTATAAATGTATTCAGATTTTTACAAACTAATATTTAAGGATTTGTCAGAATGTAAGCAGAATTGTAAATTTAATTGTTATATTAATGATTTCTAATGAAAATCATATTATAAATTTGATATAATACTTAAATGGTCATTCTTATTAATATAAAATGCATAGCAATTAATAATTGTAACTCTCTGACTCACAAATAGTATTTATATGTTGAATATAACACTGCTAACAACAATAATATGAGCAACAACACAAGGTTTATTGTATTAAACGGATAACAAATAAGGTTTCTAAAAAAACCTATTAGAAGTATGTTGTAAATTTTTAAATACAATGGTTAATCAACTATTAATTGATGTTTTAGTAAATGAGACAAATATGTTGAACATTTGAATGGTTGATGTATTTGAATCAACTATTGATTGATGTTTTAGTAAATGAGACAAATATGTTGAATCTTTGAATGGTTGATGTATTTTTCCCACCTCTTTTGTAGATCTAAGAAAATAATTCAAAATTTTATATCTAGGAAAATAGTTATTATATCTATTTATCATACCTTTTTATTGACACAAAATATTGAATTAATGAACAAATCTTGTTTGAAGAGATTAAAATTTATTTATCTACAAAAATAGTTAATATATCTATTTATCATACCTTTATGCCACAAAATGTTGTTGTTACCATATGGATTAGAACAAGCAAAAATGGCGAATTCAAAAAAATTTGTAAACAATAACACGCAAATTAACGAACGCGATGATTGCGCTCGGGAATGGAACGTTTAAGAAATGTGTTTTACGTTTTGTTATCGCTTCTGTTCACAATGCCAATCGTCCATAATGCCAATGCTTTAGACCGCCAATGGCTTCTTAACCAATCAAAATTAAGGGGTAGGGTTAAAGTTAGTGTTAGGGCTAGGGTTAGGGAATATTATAAGTACAATTAGTACACATAGATATAATATAATCATTATAATAGAATTAACTGTATAATGAGCTATTACTTAAAAATAATACAGTCATTGGCATTGTGGATGATTGGCATTATGAATGGGATTCTTTGTTATTTATCACTCTGAATCGAGAATACATAGCCTAGGCCAGCGTTTTGTTCAGTTGGACTTTTCTCAGTTGACTCGGATTCAAAAATATTTCTTTTATAAATTTTACATTATGATTAAATTTGACAAATTTTTTAAATATGTTTTTGATGATAGACAGAAAATCTTTATCCATTATTAAAACAAGAGTTGCAGCTAAGATAACAGCATGCCAATCTATTGCCATTAATCAGGAAGGTACAAGTAATAAAAGTAGAAGTTTATCCAAATTTCAGTTGGTAAAAATCATTCGCCCACTCATTTTATTTCAATTCCTATAGACGATCATCAGGTATCCAATTTTATTTATATATAATGATCCAGATCGTCGAAAATATAGATTCAATCCAAAAGCATGTTTCAAATCTAAATAGTTTGTTTAAAAACGCTTGTGTTGATTTGCAGAAATTGCACCTGACTCTTTTACTTTTGAATATTCAGGAATGCAAGCAAAATGAGTACAATAATTATAATAAAAAATTCTGTAATATTGTTATTGCCATAAGAATTATTGTTGAGCATTTATTTGAATTATATGTAATTCTTTATAATAATTTTCTAAAATACTATTAATTTAATAAAAAAAAATTTAATTCATATTATTAATTTAAGAGCCACATCTATATTGAATACAATATGGTCTGATATGAGTGAACAATGCAAAAAACCATTTGAAATTAGCTTCAAGGGTGTAGATGATTTTCGAAAGAAGGTTTTGTATGCATCTTTGAACATGGATGATATTAATGATAATCATCTAACACATTTAATTGGTCAGATATAATATAAATTATAATTGTGGCAAATAACATGCATTTATTTATTTCAAGATAATTTATTTGTTTTTAACAGTTGTTGTCTCACTTTTTTTTATATAGACAATTTTAGGCAAGGATTCTTGAAAAATGGATATTATGAACAAGGAGAAATCTTGGTTGGGGCACCCTCAATTAATGTTCAAAGTCTCTGCAATGATGTAACTAAAAGGCAAAAGTGAGCTTACTTTTAATTTAAATTTTATTTCACGGCAATCTTTAAAGGTTCTTATTTTTTAGTGAATGTACAATAAACTAAGAAGGGTTTTTTAGACATTTTCTTTAGTAAAACATGAGTGTCAAATATTCTTACATTAATTTAATAACTTTTGATTAGTACTTGAAAATTTTCAAATAATATGAAAATGGATATTTATATAAAATAGCTTTTATTAACTACATTCAACAATTTTTTTGTTACTGTTAGAACTTTTACCCCTCATCTTACAATAATGAAGATGTCTAGAATGTCCCGATGTCATATAAAAAGACTAAAAAAGCCACATATAGATCCTTCTCTGTACGAGGAACAATTTGGAAAGAATTTTAATATTGGAAATCAAGTTGTCAATTCCATACATTTATCTTGCATGCATCGCAGAAATAAAACATTAGATGATCAAACAAATGCATCAACCACGAGTCATTATTACGACAATTTGGGAATAATTAAATTACATAACTAACGTTAATGTTTGAATAATTGGCAAATATGATATTAAAAAGATTTACAAAAATAGTATTTTATTGCCCTAAATTGTTCATTTTATGGTAATAATATATTAATAATGAATTAGAAATGCCTATTAATTAGTGGTTAACCTTATTTGTCATTCAACCTGAATCTATAGCTGTGTATATCCATCTTGGCTATAACTTTATTAAAAATAAGCAACCTGATCAAGCTCCTAAAGTCTTATAAAAGGCAACTAGATTTTTTTTGCTTTTAGCAAATGACGTAATTATTTTTTCCATGACTAACAACAAATATTATCCTAATATGCCACCTTTACGTTTCTGCTAATAAAGCTTAAGAGTGAATTATTTTATTTAGAGGCTTCATATTATTAAAATTACCAGCGGCTTTGGTTAATTTTCCAATTTTTTTTATTTTTGGTAGAAATTAAAAAATATATGGAAATTTTAAAATTAATAATGTTTTTAGTTTGTTATTATGGTAAAGGTAGATGATAATTAAATTATTTTATTCATATTTGGTAACTTCTTATGGTTTCGGGTTACTTAGTCAGTTTTTTTTGTGGTGTTAGTTAAAAGCGGGGAAAAAGCATTTCGATAATCATAACAGAGACAAGATTGATCGGCCCGCCCGAACGGGCCGGGCAACTGTCTTAAATTTTTATTTTCTGGCGGGCACGATGATAGGATTCGGGCTTAATAAAATTATTTAGATAATGTATTATTCTGTTACTTTTTTATTTGATTGTATATGATAATGCTAAAAGAGTTAAGAAACTTGATTTCGCCATCCGTCCCCAAGTTATTTCTATAATTTTTGCCTGAACCACTCGATTTCCATCAAGTCCCTATCCCTTACGTTTATGGAAAGGATGAAATTTAAAATATTTATGTAGCCCTTTCATTGTTCGCAATTCACATGTGTCGTCTATACATAATACAAAAGCGTCATTCCCATATTGACACAATGCGTTCAAGTGTTAAATTCATTCTAATATTTATTTTTTTGTAACAAATCTTATTTGGTTTAACAAAGCTTCCCCAAATCGCCTATTATTATTCCCTTATTACTCGTTGCTATCGCTAAGCTCTTATGTTTATAATAATAAATTTCTATACCTACCTTTCTTTTTATGCTTTAAATTAAAAAAATTCCATAAATAAATTTGAATTCTACTGATAAATTATTGTGTTTTTTTTATCAAAAAAGTAAGTTCTAGGAGCCGCAGATTGACTAATTGTATTACTTTTATTCATTAAGAAGTTTATTTATAGGGTAAAGGCTTAAACGGGTTAACCCATAATGGGAGTGTAGTTTTGTTTATTGTAGAATTATTTATAAAATATGTCTACTTTAAACTTAATTACAAAATTGCTACATAGATATTTTCATGGACATCGGCAGCATTTAATTAATATTTTGCTTTTATATGATTTGTAAATGTTTTAACATGTTTGTACCTAAATGCAATAGCAATGAATATATTAAAATATTAAGACCTAGAGCGGTTTTGCTAGCGATAACAATATTTTAAAGGAACGCTAGCCAAATTTTTTTAGAAAGACCAAATACTACGTTTTTTGACCTATTAGGATTTAAATTAAAGAACAAAAATTTCATCTGGAAAAATCATTTGACTTTTAAATAATATAGGAAATTAGATTTTGTCCGGGATAATAAAATATTGCACTTGTTTTATTCAATATGCCATTATTTTAAAGCTTATTTTTTAATAGTGGTTGAAAGAATTTGAGATCGCAAAATTTCGAGCTTAACAGGCATATTTAATATTTCGGGCCGGGCATTTCGGGTAGCTCTAAAGTTTCTGGCGGACACCTAGAAGGGTTCGGGCGGGCAATGAGGTTAAAAAATTGAACCGGGCCGGGATTCGGGCATAAAATTCCAAACAAATTTGACCTCTGAATCATAAAAGACCATAGACTAGATAGACTGCTCATCAACGCTCAAAATGTGTACCCTTTTTCCACCATTTTAATGATGACATGGTAAAGTAGTCATTATATAATTATTAGTAATTTTTGTAAATTTAATAATCTTAAAAAGGTAAATAAAATAAATATTGAATTGGGTAAGATATAAAAAGCAGCATTCTTAAATAAATATCATTTACACACTACATAAAAATGTAAAAACTGTGATGAAAGAATATAGCGCCATCTGTATTTTGTATAATATCAATTTATTGGCTAAACTAATAAGGAAGGTAAATTGACTGTTATTATAGCGCAAAATGACATTTTTGAAATACACCAGTTGTTGTCTTCAAAATAGAGGAAAATTTGACACACAATTTACCATATGAAACATATGGCATGAGCAGTCTATCTAGTCTATGGTTAAGACCGCTGCCATCACTTGAAGGATTAACATACTTTAATTAAAAGGCCTGACCGATCCTCTTTTAATTTGGCACACAAGTGATGGTAAAGATTTTTTAGTCAGATAAAAAAATCTTAAATCAACACGGTTGGTCATATCTTTGACAATTTCCCCTTTTAAGATTTCCATTAATTAAAGTTTATTTTTTAAATATCCGTTTTTATTATTATAAACCGCACATATGATTATAAGAACAGGCAGAAAAAAAGTGTTGGTTGATATCTAATATGTCATATGCATTTATTAGCTCTTACCCTCATTCCTATATAGCAAAGCTTAACCCAACCCATCTTACATCACAGATTTCGCTGGACTACATTAACTATTAGCTATCCTTGATGTTAGTCATATATTAACTTGGAGCTATCGAGCAAAAAAAGAGCCTGTTAGAAGGCAGCACCTCTAGTTTTTTTAAAATTACTTCAATATGTATAAGAAAAGTACAAAATTTTATATTTTTTACCCTGTGCTTTAAATTAAACTTAATATCTTTTTACATTATTACTATATGAAACACAATTGACACTTTTTAACCATTAGGCTGTCTATTTAATATATAAACATAAGTTATTTGAACCTTTATAATAATTACACAAAAGTTTTTACATATTATTTTAATAAACAAACGTGGTCAGACATTTACAATATTTCGGGTTGCATTCGTATTTTAAAGATTATACTGTACATCTGCGTCGTAACGATAAGATAATATAGTTCCGAACGAGTATTTGTGTTACTAACAATGATAATATTTTTGTCGAGATTTATATTATAATTTTTCGTTTTTTATACGTATATGATATGCGTTGCATTGTATGTAAGGTCCAGCAAATTTATACCTTCTTTCAACATTATGGTTTAACATTTAAGCAATCAGCATCGAATATAATATATCGTTTCTTATCACAGTTTTTAATTAATGAATCCTAACGAAGCAAAGATCAGACCTCAATTGCTTCCCAAAGGGTTTGGCAAGATGGCAAACATATGACTAGTTAGGTCTTTAATTTTTCGAAATGAATCGCACCACCATAGACTACAATCACTACTGGAGAAACTTATTCACATATTCCCGTAAAGACTCGGAAGGCCTGGTCTGGACTTTATTCAAGACAGATCACCTGGACTTGGTTGCAGATGTGTCTTAGTAATCAGGGATCTGATACTGAATAATTTAAAGATCTCGTAGATTTTTGGATGCTCGCGCGGGCTGGATGATTGTTGACGTCTGTGAAAGTTGATGCATTGTCTATCGACGATAATGCTGTGCCATCCAAGGCCATAAGCAACTTTTCCATGCGTTTGTCCAGTCGCTCGAAAGAAGCCTTAACTTCGTTCATGTTAGCATGTAGGTCCATTATTTTAGCGTTCATGTCGCCTTGCATCGCGCTTGAATCTATTACCGTTTCGTGGATGGACGTTTGTATCTGTTAAGTTTATAAGTGTAAGGGAAGTAATATAGGACCATTTAATAACTTTTGTGCATATGTAAATATTTTTTACTCGATTACATTTTGCAAACTATAACTTCATTTGATCATTACTTATTATAAATAGTAGAACAACCAATATTAAGCCGATGCCATTTAAATAATGCACTTATAAAAATTATAATTTCAGGTAACTTCATAATTTATCATGCAAGTTAACATAATTAATATAAATTTTAATATTTAAAACCAAATACGAATGTTATGTGAAATATTTATAAACAAAATAAATGGAAAAGGAGATGACTGCGCCCTATATTAAAGGCATATATGTTGAAATAATCAGCCATTATGGGGGAATAAATACATATAGATGGTGTTTAAAAACATATATTAACTAGTACCTTAGCAATATCGACTAAAGCTGTCTGGTTGTCTAGCAATTTTCTTTGGTCTGTTTTGACCCGACGTAAGCTAGATAACATTGTAAAATTCAATGATTTTAGAGAAATGGAATTTATATGGATTTATTATTCCACAAATTTATAAATATTGTTAAATAGTTTTATATTGTGTAAAGTTGCTTACTCTTTGATCGCGGCTAAAAACTTTCTTTGATGTTTGCGTATTCGACTAGGTTTAAGCCTTTGAGCCAATTTTGTGTTTTTATAGATGAGCCACGTTTCTCTTAATACATTAGCAGCCGCGTTTTTGAGCTACAACACAAACAATCATCATATTTAAATCGGTTACATAAATGATATAATAATGATAAAATTTATCGTAGTAAGAACCAACTCGTTTAGTGTATTGAGTGTCCATCATGAAATTATGAACGTGTTTTTCTGCTCTCGTCAACTCCAATTTCTTAGCCAACACGGCAACAACTAATGCCGTACAACCAGCTCCCTAATAAATAAAAACATGATGCTACAAGAGGGACAAGAATACAGAGACATAGACTTAATAACACTAAAAGTCCATAAGTTGTATAATTTTTAACTACGCTAATATGAAAATTTATCCATGATTTGAGATCTTTTATAATAATATAAATATATTGAAATTTAAACATATTTCAAGAGGTGGGAAAGGGAGCAGTGTTGTAAGAATGGCTGAGTTTTGTTAGGTCGGCCATTGGTTTTGGTCGTCTAAACATAAACAGACCAAAGATTTTTTGGGCAATTTTTCTTAGGCGACCACTAGGCTTAGTCGAAATTTAAAAAACAGACCATAGTCGACCGAATAAAACTCAGCCGTTTTTACAACACTAGGGGAGAGAATTAAGTAAAAAGTATAAATGAAAGTTAACCATAATGCCAGTGCAAACACTGATCCCTCGTCCGCAATAGGTATTGGGAACCAAATCTCCGTATCCTATGGCTAAAAATGTGATGCACGTTAGCCAGAAAGCATCAAATATGTTGGCATTGTTAGGGTCGTGTTGTCTAATTGAAAATTAAGATAACAATTATTTGTCAATTTTTTTAAGGTTTCATCAAATAATAAACTTTATAGTTAAAAAATTAATTGTTTTGATATTTACTTAACTGCCGCATTTAATGATAAGTTCAATACTTTAATGAATTTGTTAGTTTTTTTTTCAATTTAATAGATAATTGGCAATTCGATATTTGAAAAATCTACTTTACATCTGTTACGTCAAACATATTTATGATTTAACTGTATAAGCAATAGCAAAATTCCCAAGGGGCCAGGACCTGCCTATAAAAATGGCATAAATAATATTATTTTAGGTCAAAATATTTATGTAAATTTACGAAACACGATTCAAATTTTATGTAAAAGAGACAGGATATGAATTTGGGGGATAAAAAAATTATTTATTAAGGGGCAAAATGATAAATGTTTAAACTTGTACCATACTTATATTGAAAATTAGATCTTTGTTAAATTTAAGGGGGGCGGGGCGTTCTTCCCTGAGCCCCGCGCTAAGCCCATGAGAATATTGCTTTGATGAGAAGAGAACTATCGATTTTACAATGTAGGGCTAGTTTTCCCAAAGTGCGGGAAATTAGCATTATTTAAGGTTGAGGTGATAAGGTTAAATTTAAAAATATGTAAATAAACAATTTATTTTTAGAGGTAATATATTTTTTTCACTTTTTAGGTAACAAAGATTTGGAAAAAGTGCATAATTTTCAATTTAAAAACATTTAAAAAAAAACCAATAATCGTGATTTATACAATAGTTGATATTTGCTTATATTTACAATTTACAGCAATCCAGATGCCTCTTAATGGGTCGCTTATATTAATACAGTTCAATGGGGCAGATTTAAGTTGATCAAAAAATGTTTATTTAACATAATGTACTTGTTTTGAAAATTTAAAAAGTTCAGAGGAAAAACAGGTATCTTTTGCGCGTTTTGAACTTAACCAACAACATTAGTGAAAACTTTACAGTATGATATCGAAATAGAAGTCAACATTTAAGTTTTAAGTGAAATAAAACCGATAACTATAATAACTAAGCTTGGGTGTAGCCAGCAGGGGGGGGGGCAATAATGATTTAGGTAGGGGCAAAATGATCATTTTTTAAAATTTTAGCCATAATTTTATAAATTTCCACAAATTTTTGGACTTAGAGGGGGGTAGCTTCCCCTCCATGCCTCCCTTGGCTAGGCCCTTATAACTAAGTGTTTTAATTTGATGCAATATTTTACCTTTCACAAGTTCTGAGTATCCAACTAGCTAGTAGAAACCAAGAAATCATAAGGCTCAACATAACAATGACGGGATACATGGTCATAAGCGTTTTAAAAATGAATTGAGTATTGAATTTGATTCTATTAAGTGCTCCGATACTTCGAGAACTAGTGTCCGTAAACATTTTGCTATGTAGCAAAAGCACCCTAACCACAAGGTATAACCGGGCGAACATAAGGACCGACAATAAGACTTCCACTTGGCTAAATTAAAATATAGAATTTTTTTTAAATAAACTATATTGGAATTAAGTTTTATAAACTAAAATCTATAAAAAAAACATTTTTCACGATTTAGTTTTAATTGATTTATTTTAGAGTCAAAAAAACTATTTAAATTTGGGGCAAGAAGGTTTCAGCTTAGAAACAGTTTTAACACATTGTAAATTCTAGTGGATTTCGAAAGCTGCAAAAAGGTAGTAGAAACGGTTTAAGTAAAGGCATATGGCTAATTTCGTTTTTTTGCACATTTGAACAAGATTATTTCAATGTTAATCATCTTTTATATGTTTGACCGAATTTTGGGTTTCGATTTTTAAAGCTTCAAGTGTCGATGTAAAAATGTCAATTTATGATAATTTTGACTTCACGCGTTTGATCTTGTCTTAATATCGGTTTAAATTTAAATTATGCGATATTCTCTTTATCTAAAAGTCCGATTCATTTTTATGGGTCAAACCCGATTGTTATTAATAATTTTTTTCATAGTTAAAAAAGCTTATTTACACCTTTGATTTAATCCAAACTTTGTTATTACCTAAAATTTAAAAATATACAATATTTAAGCTTACGAAAAATTCTGCACAAAATGGCTATTATGTTATGCGTCTGAAATGTAAATCTGCTGTAAATTGGAAGTTAAGGACACGACACGGCTATGTTATAACCCGTATACGACGATTTTTGCTGCGCAGCGAAATTCGATATTAAGACAAGCCCTTAGAAGACATGAGCTTAGGGCTTAACAATATTCTACAAATACCATAAATCGGTATTGTAAATGCTTTAATTAACTTTGTTTCATATTGAATTGATGATCAAAGAATATTTACAAAATTTATGATAAATAGCATCAAGAAATAAAACATGTAAATATTTTAAAGAATACCTAAATTCCATGGTTAAATGTTCGTCAGGTAATTTATGAATTTGAGAATTGGTGGAATGTGTGAGCAGTGAAGGGGACTTTGTTAAAACGTACGAAGAATTTGAAGTTGAGCTACTATCCAAGAAGAAACATAATTAGTTAGAAAATTTAAAACTAACGCCATTTAATTAATTTCAATAAGTAAAAATAAATCTTTATTTTTTGCCTTAAATGTTTAGCTTTTAAATCTAAATGATAAAAGGGCGCTTTCCATGGGCGTAGCCAGCATTGGATTTAGAGGGGGGTAATAAGGATTTAGGGAGGGGTAAAATGATCATTTTTTCAAATTTTAGCCATAATTATAATATATTTCAACAAACTTTTGGATTTAGAGGGGGGCAACCGCCCCTCTCTGCCCCCCCCCCCCCCCCCGACTACGCTCATGTGTAAAGGCCCTTTATTTATACATGTTTTAAATCTAAATCCACCAAAGTTTAAATTCCACAATATAGTGTGGTGTGGACTTACGGTTTGAGTGCATTTTTAGGGTTCCGCTTGACAACAGCACCTAAATGCCTGAGCATCCATACTTTTGGGAAAGGGTGAATTATGCATATCGTTAATTCAAGAATCAAAAATACCACGTTATGACTTGTTATAGCGACCCTCCAATCTTCCACAAAATTTTCAAGTTTGAATAACTAAAAGATCATAAATTTTTAAACAGAATTAAAATTATTATAGTAAACTTGTCAAAGGAGTGACTAAACCATACAGGCGAGCATTACAATTTGACGATTTTGCGCCAATAGATCTGAAAAATTGCAAAAACGGTCAAAACATTTGGACCAAAGATATCAAAAATCTAATCTTACGTGCATGTGGATTGTTCAAAAAATCTATAATGTTACATCATAACAAAATAATCTGATTAAATAAGCGGCTAAACTTTAAAATCTGATTCCTTATCTAGCCAAGCCGAAAAAGATTGCTAACGCTATTGCCAACCATCAAGCACTTAAGAGACCATTTATTTACTTTCCAGTAGATGAATTAAAAGAACAAATTAAAAATGTAAAGATAAAGCTATTAAGTAAAATAATAACTGGAAAATAAAAATAGAATCAAATTACCTTTATCTCCGTTTGATAATAACAAATAATTAACCCGAGTAAAGCAATAGTTGAGAATGTGATTAGGAGTTGAACCATAATATTCATCTTTATAATCTACGCATTTAAAATAATTGTAGTAGGCTAATCAAAAATATTATTTTTTAAAAGTGATCTTAGGTCAAACGGATTAAATATAAAATTTACATCACTAAAGATAAATATGCATTTTCTTCTATAATATTAATTGGATTTATAGTTTAAATGTTTGAGAACTACGTGTTATAATACAACATATCTATAACAAGTTGTTTTGTTACTAAAAATTCTTACAACCGAATAACGCTTATTAAGATAGATAAATAAAAAATAATAAAGTGTGCTTCTGCAAACACCTATCCTTATTCTAATTGCATTAAACTTAACCGTATAAGAAAATTGCTTTATATAAAGGGGTACAGATTAAATTTGAATAATAGCCAATTTTGGCATCGTCAAATAAATTATAAAGAATATTGTTGTCCCATTTTACCTTCTTAATTTGTGTATGTATTACAACATAGGTCAATTAATAAAAAAAAACCTAGCATTCACCTAAGTAATAATCTTAATCACAAAGACATTTTTGGCTAATGGTATATACCATTGATACCTTTATGGATGGGTTATGGAAGACGATTTCATTTTCCAGCATCATGAGAATAATTCCGAATGTGGCTAGCATCAGGCACCAATCGCTAAGCCTTTTACGTCTTTCGAATAACTCTCTCCGCTTGACCAAACGGTAACCGATGTTTTCGTTTTTGTTCAAGGAAATCCCACTTTCAACAACCGAAGCATGATTTTCCCCGCGATTAGCGAGGAAAATGTTAGTGTTATACTTAGGGCCGATGTGATTCCCTGATTTACAACGTTCATCGTGGATTCCGGGATAAAAGTAGGAGGACGATGTTGGTTTAATTCTATGTTTGATACCTTCCTCCAAACACACGTAATCATGAGAGTGAGATCTCTTTTTGAGTTTGAGTCGAGTTGAAATGCGTTGAAACCTATGCATGATAGAGAGGTGACTTCCAGTGTTATTGGATGGTGAAGAGGCTGCAGGATCTAAGTGATAATTAGCCGCGCGGGAACCACTCTGACCGCTAACTTTACGCTCTGTCAAACTAATTAATGTTCCCCTGTTGTCATTATAGTCCTCGTCAAGATTTATGGTAATAGTCGCAGCTGTTAAGCTCGTTTTAGACACGATTTCGGACATAGCTATATTGTCTCCATCATATGGATCTTTAAGACTATTGTTACGTGAATTAGCGCTGGCCCTGCGCGCAGTGGTTGAAGGATGAAGAATCGCTCGACTAAATGTACCTTTTGGTTTCATAAAGGGCACGTGTTCTTTACTAAATAATGCCGGACCCAATGATAAAAAGGATGAATATGGTTTGGAGCCTGAGGAAGTTGGTAGATCATAGCGTTGAATGGCAGCCTGGTCGTTATTGAATAACGTCTGATTGGGAATTAATGAATCGTTGTTGTAAGCACTCAGGGATGAATATCGAGTCCGAGTGGGGTAATTAGCTGAATCTTTATAGCCTGGTTGATTTCTTAAAGGATCTGCTGCGGTTTTTATCACAGGCTGTGAGTAAGGTGGCGGTAATAAGGGTCTAGATTCTAGAGAATTTAAAAAATCATCATCCGTTGGATAAGATTTATGTCGCGAGGTTTGATAAGGTAGCGGCGACGCAAGGACAATAGATTGTTGTGGTTGTTCTTGTTCGGATGTTAAATGGTAACGGTAATTGTTGGATAGGGAGAGTAAAGAACGCTTTGAGTCAATCGTTTTGGCAAAATAAGATTCCAGTTCTCGTTGTACACTACTATTAGTAAATCCTATCGTTAAACTAGTAACTGCTGTTGTGGTTGTAATCGTATTCAAATCATCGCCGAAACGATTGGAGATTGTAGTGGCTGTCGTTGATTCGCTTATACTAGAAAAATATTCATGGTCATTATGCCTAATAAATTGTTCCACGTATATTTTATCGCACTCGTCCGATCCCTTTCGCGATGTCACACCCTCGACATCTTCGATATATTGAATGTCATCTTCAGGCAAAATGCAAGTAGAACTTTGACCCAGCTCTCGAGTCGGTAGACCCATTCCTCTAGACACGTAAGAAGAAGTTCTTGGCATATTTTTGGAATCATCTAGAATAAAATCTTTAGCTGATAAAGGGAATGTCGATATTCTCGTATACAAAGGAATTTGAGAAACCTCGGCTTCAAAATTCCGCGGCTTAAGTAATGGCAGTAATAAGGAATCCTCGAAATTTTTCTCACTAACACCGGCACCTATAGCATCATGACCCGAAACATATGGGCTAGTGGGTTCGCTATCGGATACGTTTGCATTTCGATTAATCTGAATAGTGTGTTTTTTAATAAACCCAAAAATATTGGTCCAATCTCCTTTAGAATCCCGATCACTGCCCTTATTTTTACGACTTCTATCTTTCATAACAATTTTGGGCACACCGAATGATGCGGCTTTTGAAACCTTAGTAGCGGCTATATAACAGGTAGCGGCATCAACCTTATTTTGTTTGCCAGGAGGAGTTTCCTTTTGCGGACGCAGGTCTTGAACCGATATTGAATTACGGCGCTTATCGATAGTTGACGAAGGGGAAAAGGAAACGTACAAATGTGCCTTTTCAGGTTTGATTTGTTGTTGAGAGGATGAAGCGATATTCGAAGCTACATTTTGGGATAGGTTATAACTAACCGAATCTTTACTACCGGTTTTCGCCAAACTCTTTTTAGGTCCAACGTGATTACCCTCTTTTGTCTGAGGGGCAGTAGGTGGCTCAAATTTTCTAAGTTGCCTAAATTGACGACCGCCCCCTAATAACCGTATCGACTCTGAAGCGACATCCCGAAGAAAATCAATATTCGATCCCGAATGTTGAGATGAAGGTTGCGCTTTATGGGGCAGGCCATGGGTCGTCGTTGAAATGGGATACAAGGACAGGGATGAACGGGAGTAAGCATTTTTACCTTTAGAAGAAGAAGTGCTTTTGAGTTTGGCGTTTGATAGTTTAACGGCTTCGACTATGTTCAATAACTTTGGTTTAGCTACGTAACCAGTTTTGGTAATTTTATTGCTACCCACCTTTCCTGCGCCCCGGTTTCCCCTATATTTAAAACTTTTGAGCGAGGAATTATCGGAATTGGGTTGGTATGCAAAGGTTGACTCTTCTTGACTAGTAAATAGGGGAGACGCTTTGGTCGATACTAAAGGCCGCTTTTGGCGAAAGCTATACGACTTTTTGTCGTTACGATTAAGATTTTTGCCACTTTTGGTGTTATCAATTTGGTACTGGGACAAGGGTTCTAAGCTTGACAACGCACTTTGGTAAATGAGGTCGGGTTCATCCTCTTCGGAGGTTAATTGTTGTTCAAAATAATTGGTAAATTTTGGGTTAGCACTCTCGGTTGTCACGTTCGATGTATTTTGAATTTTGGGAATAAAAAAATTTCCTCTGACACCGTCATAATCACGTTCATGAGGTTGATAATTGTTACTATTTCGCCGACGATTTAAAGGAGTGGTGGGACTGCGTTCAATTAATTGTGTCGAATTTAATAAATTTTGAGAAGATAGCGATTTATGTAATAATTTGTTAGACCCCCTACCAGTTGATTTTGTGTCGCTGTCCTGACTTGGACCGGGTTCTGGATTTGATCCCGGGTCATTTTCGTTATTATTACTGTTGTTTCGATTTAACGATGCGTAATTGGAGCAAATTGGGGATGAGTATTTTATATAGTCCCTGTTTAAACGTGTATGGCAAAATTGAATGGTGTTGTCGACGTTAAAACCAAACTTTTCGCTATTCGAACGAGGCTTATGTATTGAACCGTTCAAGTCTTCACTATCGATGTCGCATGATTTATTCCTATTGCAAAAATTACGAGTGATCGGGGAAAAGCGTGTATATTTTTTGATATAGTGGACATAAAGTTGGAATCGCTTGAATCTCTCCTTCGTGGATAAAAGGCCTCGGCAACCTGTTTTGATATCTTTGTCAAGAGGGTGAGAGGGGAAAAGAGGAGCGAGATGGGAAGAAAAATCCTTATCAGGGGAAGTCGTGGTTATTGGGAGAAGGAAGGCCGTTCTATCATCGATCAACCTTGTGAATGCTTTGGCTATTACTGTACCGCTTCTTGGCACTTTTTTGACGACACCACCCCTGGCGCCTCTAGATGAGCTAACTTCGCGGACCGATAAGGATGGGTCTGAGTACCGATAATAACAATAATCATAATCGTAGGGGTAGTTGTAGTTATGATTATGATAAACATCACGACCAACATTCATCATCGTTTTACGAGGGGGTGAGGGCTGCTGTAGGAATTGATTTTATTTGGGATGACTCCCACATTCATATATATTCGATAAAACTATATATAGGATTGAAAAGGGTGGTGATAGTGTTAGGGGGTGATGGAAATTATCTTTAGGTCTCGAAGAGAGGTAATGACTTTGAGGCGTGTGTCAATCATGCAAGGCACAAACTTTAACAAAATGTGGCCGAGAGATGACTTAATTATTAACCGATAATTGTCTTTCGGCCTTCTTCCAACTCCTTAATCGATAGTGAAAAGGAGGGGTAGTCAACGGGCTAATTATTGAAAGTACCCATGGAGAAATTCAATCGATTTCCTATCCCTACGGTGACAAACATATAATTTTAAGCTACAAAAGTAAAATTTATGATGCACATAAATCTTGGGTATCAAAAAAATTTAATTTGATTAGAGCGGGGTATTGGTTAATAGCAATTGAAAAAGCAATGGGGTGGAATATAAATTTAAAGCAATTTTTAGAAATTAAGAGAGGGTACAACTCACCCCCCCCCGGGCCCATGAATTGGATGTTTCTATGTCTACTATGTTAAAAGCGATCGCTCAGACAAAGCATGAAAGACCGTTAATATAAGGTGATGTGTGTTATTGTAGAGAGGCATTTATTAATTATTAATGATAAGTAATGCAAAATCCCATAGCCGAAAGAATTGAGTCTCTCAAGCTCCGCTTTAAAGGTAAGTACTTTCACTACTCAATCAACTACTGACACCTAAAGATGCCTTAATACCAAGCCTCCTGTCAAATTAGATAGTTATATAAATTATTTAGTTTGTAGATATCATATATAAATTTCCCGTGTCGGTTTGTTATAATGAATTGTACTAGTAAAACTACGAAAAAAAATGTTTAACACTTGTACAGGGCCTAGCTATTTATTATCTTAAAATAACGTAAATTGCAAATAACAATAAAACGCAAAAATATTTAATTACAAGTAATTATGGAAACTCACCGCATTTATTTATAAAGTTCAAATCAAGTAGTTACAATTATATAACTCAATTTTGTTTTATATAATAAAACTCTAGAAGACTTTATAAAACAATTGGTATAGATATCCTCCAAAATATAATTAATATTGTCCAACTCACCTACCGTCTTTTTTATCTTTTGCTCACCCTCCCATCGAAAAGCTCCATTTTAATGTATAATGCTCGGCCCGGCTCGGTCGAAACAAAAAAACAAAGAATATTGTGAAGGCTTAACTGTACCCTATGTTCTTTCAAATTTTATAATTAATATATATCTATGTGATAAATTATTCAAATACGTTACAGTAAACAAATGGAAGTGTGTCCATAAAAGCAATATATTTTAATTGTAATAATAAGTGATTTATAATCCTGGAAAATTTCGATTTATATACTTATGAGTTTAAATTTGAAATGGTTCAGTCTGAGACGATGGCGCAATTATTTATTTATTTATTTTACTTTATTTTTAAGCCTGTCGTTAGATATTCTGCTAGTGCAGGTCTTTAAATGTATGTCGTGTTGGCAAAATATTTTAGCTTAAACGCAACGCATCAGCAATTGAGTTATTTATATATAAAGTCGAATAAAAAGAGCATAAAATAAAAATCTTATTATTCCTGAAGTTTGTAATATTATAATAAAAGTTCAATTTTGAATTTATAAAAATTATTCAAACTTTTGTGTTTTAAATTATAGCCAAATATAGGTATCATAATTCTCGGTACAATATTTCTCACATAAAATCTATCGATAATAATTATTATTTCAATACTATTACAATTACATGGTTGAAACCCTGTAAAAAGTTGTATAAACTTCTAATTTCAAACTAACTAAACCCATTTCTTAAAAATTATTTATAAGTCTTAACATAAATCTCTTGAAGGATAGGTTTAAAATTTAAGTGGCCTTTAAAAAGTCAGTTTTAAACAATGTTTTTTTTTATTTTAGCACCTTTCAATTAAAATTAATCATCATGGGCGTAGTCAAGCGGAGACAGCCCCCCCCCCCTTAAATTTAAAGTGTCAATTATTCCATAAAGTAGTAGCAGAAACTTTCAAAAATTTATTATTTTACGTCTTACTAAATCATTATTCCTCCCCCTGCCCGTGAATTATATTTAAATTATTTGTAGGTAGAGGTTAGAGACCTGCAACGGGCCTGTTTAAGTAACAAAAGTTTAAAAGCCCGGCCCGGCTTGGGCCCGTCAAAATATTAAATTATAAGCCCGGGCTCGACCCGCTAATTTTTTAAAAAGCTCGAGCCCGGCCCGGGCCCGTAAAATTTTTAATTTTTTATTTTTTTACCGTGATGGTAAACAATATGTCTGTGTTAAAAATGTTAATAAAAATATTGTAAAAATAATAATTAGTAATTCTTGATCGGACGAGATCTTCTATCTTTTAAGAGGCGACCTACTGGAAAAAAAGCTTTTTACAAGTGGCACTTCGGGATACATGGGCTTAGCCAGGTTTTGGATTAGGGGGGGGGGGGGGGGGGCGAAACGTTTAAAAGTTCAATTAGGGGGGGGAGGCAAAACATAAATTTTTTTAGTTTTTAAGGGTTTTTGTATTAAAAATTTTTTTTGTCCCCTGGCTACGCCGTTGTCGGGATACAAAAACTATATAGCCAAATAGACTTTTAAGATTCTTACTTAACGTTATAGTGTTTTTATAAAGTTAATTGGCTTCTTTGCTTTTCCACCATTTAAAATTTTTAGGTAAACAGTGATATTTTACCGAAGTAATTTGAAGAAATAAATTTTAAAATTTGTTTGTAAACTTGTTAATGAGTATATATTAAATTAATTCACTCAATATTGCTAGAGGGTATAAATGGGGAGGCGAGGATGGGCAGCTCCCCCCCTCCCCCTGTCTCCTCCGAAACCAGAAATTCTTGATCTAAAAAACATTTTTTGCCCCACCTACTGCCCCCACCCTTTAATTTAAATTAGATACGACCATGGGATCACGTTATAATATATCTTTAACATTTAAAATGCGGGTTGAGATATTGAATTAATGAACTAAGATGGAAATAAAATTTAACTTTCCTTACTAATTTAATATACAAAAAATAATTATAAACTAAAACATTATAAAAACACCTTTCTTTATACTAAATCTAATGGATTTTGTAATCTGGCTTTTAACGGGCCTTAAGTATATCTAGGCCCGCCCCGAGTCCGTTAGGTATATATCGGCCCGACCAGGATCGGCCCGTTGTTTAATTTTCAAGCAGAGAGTGTCCGAGCCCGGCCCGCGGGCCGGGCCGGGCTGTGCAGGTCTCTAGTAGAGGTTACACATAAATGTTTTTGTGAAAATTTCAAGAGTGTATAGCTGTTTTTTTAGATATTTTTTTAAATCATTAAACTTAGGTATATAGGAAAATTTTATGTGTAAAATTAAAATATAATAATTGCTTAAAGCATTAAGTTACACATTAAAAAATCAAATTATTTAAAAAAGATAAAATCAGTGATTTAAGTGTGCTTTTTAATTTGTTGAAGTATTTATTAAAATTAAAATAAAAAGGAGGTTTTTGAAAGTACTTATAATTAATCGTTTTTATGCAAAGAATTTTATGTCATAACCCTTCTAAATTTCTTAAACTATTAAAAATATAGACACCGAGTATCTTTAATTTGTCGAAACATTTAAAATACCCCACTAGACACCTGCAACGGGCCTGTGAAAAATAAAAGATCGGGCCCAGCCCGGACTCGTCAAAATATTATATTATAAGCCCGGGCCCGGCCCATTTATTTTATATAAAGCCCGAGTCCGGCCCGGGCCCGTAAATTATTTTATTTTTATTTTTTTGTTGCATTATTATATTACCGATATGTTAAACAATATGTATGTGTTGAAAATGTTAATGAAAATATTGTAATAAAAATAAACTAATAATTCCCGGTCAGACAATTCTATTTTTTAAGAGGCGACCTACAGGAAAAAATTATTTTTACATTTGGCATTACCAAAAAAAACTTTTAAAAGCTTTATTTAAGGTTATAACGTTTTTAATAAATCAACTTGGCTTCTTTGCTTTTCCACCATTTTAAATTTTTAGGTTATTGATATATAATAATAAAACAATAATATTTTACAAAATTACCTTGAGAAATGATTTTTAGGATTTGTTTTTAAATTTGTTAATGAGTATATATATATAAATAATCTTACATAATAAAATTAATTAACTCAACGTTGACAGAGGGTATAAATGGGGAAGCAAGGATGGGCAGCTGCCCCCCCCCCTCAAATTCAAAAAATCTTGATCTAAAAAACAATTTTTGCCCTACATAACCTCCCCCCCCTCTAATTCAGTTGGCTACGCCCGTGGGATCACGTGTAAAAATTCACTTTAACATTTATAATGCCGGTTGAGATATAGAATTAAGGACTAAGATGAAAATAAATTTCACTTTCCTTATAATTTAATATGCAAAAAATATAAATTAGAACATTACAAAAACACCTTATTATATACTAAATTTAATTAATTTGTAACGGGCTTTTAACGGGCCTTAAATATATCTAGGCCCGGCCCGAGCCCGTTAAGTTATATAACGGCCCGAAGTTCAATTAGGAAGGGGTAAAACACAATTTCTTTTTAATTTTTAATGGTATGACTTGTGGCAGGTTTGCCTAAGGAGAGCAGCCATTTTTTAGGCATATACCCACAATTACGTGGAAAGTGAGAAAGAAATACAGCCACCGATCACCAATACTTCGATAATATTATTTTAATTATCATGCAATAAACATGTAATTTCGAGAGAAAAAAATCCGGTTTCATAATTACATAATTGGTAGATTCGAAAAATACTAATAAATGACTAAAAATCTCGATATGCTATACTATTTTTTATTTAATATCCTCTTTAATTTTTCATTTATATATATAGATTTTGCGCATCTTAAGCTGTTGATAATTTTTGAGATTATATCAAATCTGATTTAGGTTGTGATCTTAAGAGTAGCTTTTAATAAAATTAAAGTCAGGCACATGGGCGTAGCCAGGTTTGGATTAGACGGGGGGGGGGGATGTTTCAAAGTTTAATTAGGGGGCGGGGGCAAAACATAAATTTTTTTATTTTTAAGGGCTTTTATATTGAATTTTTTTTCATTAAGGTGGGCGGCCTGCCCCCCCCCGGCTAGGCCCATAGTCGGGCACATTCAAAACGTAAATATTTTTATAGTCAGTATATTGAGGAAGGAGTCCAAAGTGGTGATAAAACTGGCTTTTATGGAAATCTTTTGATTTCATCTAATAGGATAGCTAATACTTCCTGACTTCGCCCATACACATAATTTCCATTTTAATTAGCTCGATAATAATGATAATAATTGATATAAAACGGTAATTGCCATACCGTCTCATAGTCATTTATAAACACAAAATCAATTCAAAAATTACTGTCTACGCTCCAATTATAAACGGTTGTGAGACGAATCTATTGTAATTATAATAAGGCTACCCATTTTGATTTGCTTTACTATAGTTAATAATAAATTTCTAACCTCAATATTACTCCCCTTCTCGTTCTCCTCTAATATTTGTTCGTGGGAAAGTATTCGCGAAACAAGCACAACTTAAATTTCCAAATGTGTAAAAAAATTTCTTTTGATCCAAAAAAAATTATAAATATATAATCTTACGCTTACCCAGGAACCAACTTAATTCTAAATCTACTCTATCCTATATAATATAATAATCCTAGGCTAACTATGAGATGGCATGAGATTGTTAGTAAAAATCTCAAAAGTAGACCCAATCTCCTTTTTATATAATCAAAAGTTAGGTAATGTCCAAATTTAATTTATATCCCTTAATTACAAATTAGAAATATAATATAATTTTGAATAATAATTTTGCGAGGTAAAAGTGGGACATTCTAAATAACTAATATGGCATCGTTATTTGTGGTTTACTGTAATTTTATATTGCTATATTATGAAAAGGTTTTAGAGTTAAAGGAGTTTCTGAGCCTATTTAGTTTTTATGTAAATAGGATAAATTTTTAATTAACTCTTGTTGATATTACAAAAAAATGAAAAATATTTTGGATTCAAATGAATTGATTATTTATTTAATTTAAAGTATCTTTTCCACGGTTTCATTAGTATTATCCCCCTTAAATAAAGTAGCCTAATTCAATTAATTTCAAACCCTACAAGTTCTCCCCTAAAAAAAATGTATTGACTTAACCAAGGGAACACAGCGGGACAGGCCCCCCCCCCTCCGATCATAAAAAAACTTAATAATGTATATCGAAAAAAATTAGCATTTTGCTCCTTCTTAAATTATTTGAATTTTTTACCCCATCTTCATAACCGACCTCTTTCAAATGATACAGAACCCTCAAATTATTAAATACAAACAATTATTTAAAATTATCCATAATAAAATAAGAATTTTGCTATATTAATTATATACTAAAGTTAATCCAAAGTAGTGAGCTGTTGAAAAACCCTTATAAATTTTTATTAAAATTTGATTTTTTTAACTAAAAGAGGCAGATGAAATATATTTAGCTTTATAAATAATAAATGTGAGGTAATACTATAGGGAATATAATTGCTTTATTTAAATATAAAAATGAAAAGGCAATTTAATCTAACCGTTAAAAGAAAAAACTATGGACAATTGAATCATATAAATTATTCATTTTTAAGATAAATACAAAAAAAGTCACTGCTATCATAGTTGAAACTTCAAAGAAAGTTGTTGAAACACGAAAAAACAGTTTTCTTTCTCTTGAATGATTTATTAAAATTTATAAAATAAAATTTATAAGTGTTGTAAGACTTATTCAAGCAAATTCAATTTGCTGAAAATTGTGAATTTGAATTATTTGTTTTAAACTATAAACATTGATATTATGAACCTACAAAAACTCTTATTAATTTACTTATTTTATGGTTAAAATTTCAAAAAATCATTATTATCTACCCTAGATTAATGAACATTTTAGTTGCTTGCTATATTATAACAAATATAAAATCTTCAAATTCACATTTAAGTAAAGATTTAAACATAAACTTTATACAAGACATAATTAAAATGTAATGAATAGAAGAGTAAATAAATGTGCCAGCATATAATTATGAAGCGAGATCATATTTAAAATAAATAGAACATTTTCCATATTAGCACCTTATTATAATTGTGGCACCGTTATAAAAACCATACTAGTGTTGTAAAAAGGGCTGGGTTTTGTCGACTAAAGCAAACCGAAGGCTTTTTGGTCTGTTTTTCTTAGTCGGCCTCTTAATTGAAATTTGAAAAATTGACCAGAAGCGACCGTTAATCTTAGTAAAACGAAAGGTTGACCAAACAACGCAGCCGTTTTGACTAGACTAGACCAAACAAATTAAACATACGCGTACCCATGCGTGCAATATATATAAAAAATATACTATTTTAAAGTCCCATTTTGTTTTAAAAATGTTTTAAAATAAAGACAACAAAATAATATAGTTATATTAAAATAAATATTAATTTTTTGCACTTTCATTTGTGAATAATTTCAAAATTTACATGTTTAATTTGTACAAGATATAGTAAAATACTAGCGCTTTAATTTTGCAAAGAGTATAATTAAAAAATTTTAAATAACCTATTTTGTTAATATATATATATAATTTAAATTTTAAATATATCAAATAGTTTAATAGAATTTTCGCATAATTACCAGCAAATGAATGTATTTATAATATAATAAATAATGTAGTTCTTTTTGGAGATAATGTGTAAATATTGTATTTTTTGCTTGATATTTATAGGGGTAAAATAAGAAAGGTTATTAAATTATACGATAGACATACCGAAACAAGAAGTATTACACTCATAAATATAAAAAGGTTTTCTATTTTTATTATACGACCTTCACAACGCTAAATCTAATTGAAGTATATTAAAAAGAGACGAAAAATTTAAAACTTTACAAATTTAGATAAGAAGGATTATTAAAATAAATTAGTATTTAATTAAATAGTAGGAAATAATAATAACATAGTCCTAACCTAATCTATTCCTAGTATAAATAATAAGACTTTTAGTGAAATAAAGATTGTAAGTTATTTTATGTAGCAAACCTAATTGTGAAATAATTTTAAATTAAAGCACTCTAGAAGGTAATCTTATGAATTTTAATGAATAAGACAACTTATAAATTTTAATCCGTTCTAATTAATCATTTTATTAATTTTTTTGCTGTCACCGTGTCAAATTTTAATCTGTAAGTGAATGTGTTCGTAACAAATTTAAAGCATTTTCTTAAATAGATTGTATGAAAAATGTTTTAATTTAATTTAATCTATTAAGGTAAAAATAGATATTTTGTGAAGGTGAATGAAATACATAACAAAAGTTAAGTATATAAATATTTGGAAAACATTCCGAAATGGCCATGGCGTAGCCAAGGGGGGGGGGCAGAAAGGGGCGACTGCCCCCCTCTAAATCCTAAAAATTGTTAAAACTTATTAAAATTATGGCTAAATTTGAAAAAATGATTATTTTGCCCCTTCCTAAATCATTATTGCCCCTCTAATTCCAATGCTGGCTATGTTTATGGATATTTCTATTGAATTGTATACAAAATAGTGATGATTTTCTGTCTTATAAAAAAAGATTCGCGATTATAATGGGTAAGCAAAGAAATTTGTTTCCCTATTTTATGTAATTTTTAAGGCTTGGGGGTCAAAGATTATGAGAGTGGTTGTCGCAATGGGATTGAAAATTATAGTATTGTTAAGTTTCGAGTGTTTTAAAATTGCATCGCAAAACCGCGGATTTTAGATGAGACGACTTTCCCTTATCTATGACTAACTTAAAAAACTAATCAATTATGCGTTAAGTAAATATCATCTAAAAATTCAGTTATTAAAGGTAAATATTAACAAAAAATCCAAAATTAAGTTTCAACCGATTTTATTAGAAAAAAATGCAATATAAAATATATGTTAGAAATCATCCAAAGCTTTGAAATTAAGTTTTTTCAACTTTAATGTATAGTTTTTATATGTGCTAGTCATAGAAGATTTCGTCTTGTAATGTCTCAAAGTTATTTTCCGGCTACACTAAATTCAATATTTTTTATATTTAAAAAAATTAATTTCCAAATTTTCAAAAACCATTATTTTGCCCGGGCCCTAACCGTATGATCAAGACTTTAACCATCTCAATGCCCTTTTAGAAATATTAAAGTGGTAGAAATCAATTTTTAATTAATTAGGATTAAATTAATTAAACCCAATTAAATCGCACCAAAAACTGGTTAATTTTTAAAAGTAATTTGAGAGGTTCAAATTTTAGTTAGACCAGATGGAAAATAATTTATATTACATAAATATAGATCTAATCAATTTGAAAAGTCTTAAATTATTAATGACGGTGGATAAGAAAAATTTCATTGGGTAAAACATTATTATATTGTAAGAGATAAAATCAAATTTCCTAAAAAATTTATAAGTGTATAAGATCAAATTTACTATGTTATTAGCTCAAAAAGAATAAATGTATTGCTTTGATAAAGAAAGAATTTTTTTATTTTTTTTTAATTGATAGAAGTTTATTTCCAAATAATTATGTATGTTATATGCTAAAATATATTAAATTAATAAGCTGGCATCGAGCCATGGATTGAGATTGTATTAGATTTTACAATTTCCATGGTGATTGTCTGCTTGATGTAGAAAAATTTCTGTAAGGCAATTTAAGTAGTTCTCTAGTTTATATTGTAAAATTAAAAACTCCTTTTTGTGTACTTATGGCTGTTGAATGCCCGCTTTTGCTTTTGGGCCCGTCTGTGGGCCTGGCCGGCCCGTGCAGGTCTCTAGTAGTAGTAGATAAACAACAACACGCAATTAATCCCTAGTGTTAAAGGTAAGGGAGGGCGACCCTAAGTCTGGGGCAATTAATAAACAATGTAAAAAGATAGAGTTAATTTAATTTTGAATATATATCAAAAATTAAGAGCTAGGGTAATACAATTTTTAATGGATTCATTTCCCCTTTATAAATCATATATATATATATTAAATTAAAATTTTATCGATTAATTTGCAAAGTTATTGGCGTTTTAAAAAATCAAAAAATCGCTGATTTCAGCAGCTTTGACAACAAATATTATAATTGACATATAGGGAAAAACCCAAAAATATAGTTATGTTTATTGTAAATAACTCTGCCAGAATGCACACAGTGTGCCAGTTGATTTGATTAGTCCATTATTTGCTGATCAGTGTTCATTATATAATTAAAAATCTCAGTTTCTAATAGATTTTAAGTCAAGTATAAATTAAGCATGCATGAATGAAAGGTGGAAAACACTTTTTAGAATTATCGTTCATGGGCGTAGCTAGGGGGGGGGGGGCAGGGAGGGGGTTGCCGCCCCCCCCCTCTAAATGGCGAGAAAAAAAAATTTCAATGCAAAAAACCTTAAAATTTAAAAAAAAATATGTTTTGCCCCCCCCCCCTAATTGAACTTTTGAGCGTTTCACCCCCCCCCCCCCCTAATCCAAAGCCTGGCTACGCCCATGTTATGGTTTACTTTAAATAGTAATTTCATTATTCGTATTTTGTTATTATTCTCTTCTCTTAAAGTATAAAAATAGGGATTTTAAAAGTTTGAATAAACATAAAACACTTAAAAATATTAAATCATAATTACTAGTGTTGTAAAAACGGCTAGGTTTTGCCCTTTGGTTTAAGTCGACTAATAGGGTCGACCAAACAAAACCTAACCCCATTGATTACAAATAAATTTGATTTGTTTTCCTAGCTTCCTCCTCTATTTCAGAAATGTAGATGGTTTTTAGGGAAATAATTAAGAGCTATGTCCCTTTCATTCAAAAACCTCGTATTAGGGTGAATTTTTGTAAAAATAGCCTTAGAATAGGTGACTTTTCTTGTTAAAATTAAATTCCCTATTAATTAAAGTAATTAATTATTTTTATAAGCGCAACATTAACAAGATTTCTACAAATATCATAGAGTTTTACGTAGAATTCGGCATTTTTTTAATTTTTGTCAATAAAGAAGGGGGGAAGGGAGTAAGCCCCTTGCCCCCCTGCCCTCACCACTGAGTGTAAGCCTAAGCAATTAACTGACCTAAATGGCCCGGCCCGACCCGCAGACGGGCCTAAAACCCGAACCCGCGGGCCGGGCTTGAACGAGCTTCTACTTTGGACGGGTCTTTGTAAAATTTAGCGGGCTCGGGCGGCCTAGATATACCCAAGGCCGCGAACCCGTTACAAAAATTTGTTTTAAAGAATATAATCAAAGGTGTTTTTCTGTAATGGTCAACCCCAGGCGTAGCCAGCATTGGGATTAAAGGGGGGGGGGCAATAATGATTTAAAAAGGGGTAAAATGATCATTTGAAATTTTACCCATAACTTTAATAAATTTTAACAAATTTTTAGATTTAGAGGGGGGCAGCCGCCCTTCCCTGCCCTTCCCCCCTGGCTACGCCAATGGGTCTACTTCTAGTAATTTATAATTATTTGGTGTCTATTAATTTAACAAGGAAAATAAGTCGCGCATTATAATAAGTAATAAAATTAGGGATTATACACGTAACGTAACATAATGGGGGTAGAGAGGATTTGAGGGGGTAGTAATAATTAAAATTGATTTTTTTCTAAATTATTAGATTTTTGAATCCCACTGGCTACGCCACTGCTCAATCCACTCCATTTTTACCGTCTAGCAGCATTAGAGTAAATTAATTCGATATTTATATCAGCGTTGTTACAAGTTTGTGTATAATTTCATATATATAAATACTCTTTAAACAAATTATAAACTCTATTTTAAAAGTCATCTTTTCTTCTAATTTCCTTCATAAAATATCATGTTTTCATTCTATTATATAAAATTTGTAAAAACGGGTGGGTTTTGTTTGGTCGACCTTTAATTTTAGTCGATTAAATAAACAAACCAAATATTTTTTTGACTGTTGGACAAACGTTTGGTTTTTTAACCAAACCAAGCTATTTTTACAACATAATTCCATATCAAAAAATTAAAGATTTAAGATGGCTGAAAAAGTAAAACGCCAAATATCAATAATATCGTAATCATAAATAAGTTTTTAAAAGTATTTATTATGGCATGTATGGTTTTATTTAACTCCCCCGACTACAATGCCACTAATGAAAAAAAATTCACCTCGACTTGGCCCTATAACAGAAGAAGAACTTGACAGGATATTATTGTTGATTTATTATTTTTACATGATTATTTTTATTAACATTTCTAACATATGTATGTGTATAAAAATATCGGGAAAAAATTAAAATGTAAAATCTAAAATCCAAAATTAAAAAAAATAAATAAAATAAATTTTGTTATACAGGCCGGGCTCGGGCTTTGTATAAAATTGGCGGGTCGTGGCAGGGCCAGGCCCGGGCTTCTAAATTTTTATAAGGGGCGGGCCGATTGACTTTGAAGGTCTCTAATATATATACAATGGACAATAAATTATTTATATACGTATATAAATAACTAATTACACCTTTAATAAAAAAGTCAATTATAGAACTTAATTAAAGTTACACTCTTTCTAGGCAAAAGTAATTATTTTTTGGCAATATAAATTGTAAATAGGAAATGGATACCTTGGTAGTTTAAGTTACTGTTATTTTAAATAAATATAATTTATGTTTTTACAAAATTTTGTCTTTTTTTTATATTCAAATTTTTGCTTAAAATCAGGATAACATAAATATGTTTTAGACGGGTTTGAACCATCTATGGTTTAAACAGTAAAATAAAAATGGGAGGGTTGGGAAAAGATGTTCCGTTTAATATAAAAACTTTGTAATTTAAAGGGGGAGGCGGATATTGACTAAGCCAAAATTGCCCAATACTTAATAAATATTTTTATAATTAACATTTCAAGCCAAATTTCCGTAATTAAAAATTGATCATATCTACCTACATTAACTTATCCCATCTGATAAAAACTTTAGAAAGTTAAACTTAAACTTTTATTATAAATTAGGTAAATAATCACAAATAAATATAATTTAAAATTAATTTAGGGAAAAAAGATACAATTTTAATTATGGTAAAATTGAATTAATGCCTCGGGACCAGGGTCCCAAACACATGCAAAAAATAATAGATTAAACTCGTTTTACTAATGAAAATAGTATTATTAAATGTAATTAATACCTGAATATCAATTAATCTATCTTTAATTTGTGCCTTTTTATGGAACAACTGTACGTTTCAGTTTTAAATAATTGATTCAAAATGATATTGAAAGGAAAAAAAACAATTATTCTTGACAAAAGCTACATTTTATTTCTGATTAATTTAGTTTTAATTGAGGTTTTAAGAAATTTTCGGCCATCCTTGACATTGGGGTTCGATACGGAACGACCTATCTTAATAAATATTTAATGTGAAATTTGATAATGTATGCTTGTATCTCATAAATTATCGCACACAAAAACAGATAAAATTCATGAATCGGCCATAAATTTAACCTTTTTTTAAGGTATATTTAGATGTATTTCTGATCAATAATATAAGTTATTATTGCCATTTATAATATTTCTATTTTTACCGGTTTTATTATAAGTTTGCATTTTGGCACAGCGCGCAAACGAGACAATTAGCAGGTTGTTAATGGGCTAACATTATAGAGGTATTAGCCAAAGCAATATTTTGGCTTAAAAAATGATTTAGTTAATGTTTGAGCTGCAGGCTTCTTATTATTAACAAGCCTTTATTTTATGAATTTTAACATCTGTTTAAGGGCTTGTCTCATGAAAAAAAATTTTCAATGCAAAAACATTGAAAAATTAAAAAAAAATTATGTTTTGCCCCCCTCTAAATGTACTTTTAAACGTTTTGCCCCCCCCCCTAATTCAAAACCTGGGTACCCAGGTTTTGATGTCTTAATATCGGATTTTGCTGCGCAGCGAAATTACAACATAGCCGTGTCTTAACTTCGAATTCACAACATAAAATTAACGGAGATTTTGTGAGATGCAAACTTTTTCCTACG
Source organism: Gordius sp. MW1 (assembly GCA_964036665.1). Taxonomy (NCBI): domain Eukaryota; kingdom Metazoa; phylum Nematomorpha; class Gordioida; order Gordea; family Gordiidae; genus Gordius; species Gordius sp. MW1. Next base: position 2,457,144 of record OZ038532.1, read on the forward strand.
CATAAATGTTGTATGTTTTTAAATTTTTAGGTATCAGCAAAATTAGATTTTAACTATCACAACAAATTATTAATAATTACACTGCGTTTGACCCATGAAATTGAATCGGATATTTAGACAAAGATAAATTCGCGCAATTTGAACCAGAATCCGATATTAAGACAAGTCCTAACGTATTAGTATAGACATGGGCATAGACAGAATTGAATTTAGAGGGGGGGGGGGGGTAAAAATCATTTAGGGAAGGGCAAAATGATAATTTTTTGAAATTTTAGCTATAATTATATTAAATTTTAAAGACATTTTGGATTCAGAAAGGGGCAACCGCCCCTCCCTGCCACCCCCTGGCTACGCCCATGAGTATAGTAAAGTTTATAAAATAAAATTGAGAATTTAATCGATATTCAGAGAATAATAAATTTGACAAATAACAACACGATATTATACTGTGCATTCCCAGACAATCCCCAAATTTATCTTCCCCAAATAGTTTTGAATTTCAAACAAAAAAATTGTAAAACACTGCACCTGTCGTATTTCCATTTAGAGGGATCCGTTTTTTAAAATAGTTCTTGTTCCAGCTTGGGATATAAAATATCTGATGTGTATTGCAATCAATGATAATATTTTTTATTATTATCAATCAGAAAAATTATTGATTTTATTGTCGGGGTGGCGACGTGAGAAAGTATATAATTTTCAATAAGGCAATTATAAAATTAGGAATTTAGACCATGAAATAAACTATTTAAATGTCATGATTAATTCCCAGTAGAATATAATTTCGTCACAAACTTATCTGGTTGTCATAATGTCATAAAGATGACATTGGTTAGCTTAAAATTCAAAAAATTAATTTTGAGGCGTAGTTTTGGGAGATAATATTAATTGCTATGTAATTCAAACACCATTCGCCCCCCCCCCTCCTATGAAAAATGTCCTGTCCAATCCCGTCCTGTCCCTTATTATTTTGAAAATGGTCACTTAATGTTGCTAATCGTGGCGTTAAAAAAGCTCTGAAGTATTTTAAAGTTAAACTTTTTGATCTAATTGCATATTCAAGTGTTGTAAAAACGGGTGGGTATTGTTTGGTCGACCTTTGTATCTAGTTGACTAAACATAAATAGACCAAGTTTTTTTGGTCCGTTTTCCTTAATCGACCTCTAAGCCAAGTCGAAATTTGAAAAACTGACCAGAAGCGACCATTTGTCTTAGTTGAACCAATGGTCGACCAAACAAAACCCAGTTTTAACAACGCTAGATAATCATCATATTAAAATCCTTAATTATTTTAAAAAAATTGGGAAGCCATAGTATAATCGAAATTCAAACGCTAAAATGAACAAAAATGGTAAATTAGTTGTAATTGTAAAGCATTACACATACTTAGAGGGAAATAGACTTAAAAAATAAACAATTTTTGTGTTTGTCATATATGTGAATTATTATTAAAACTTTTATTTATATTACATTATCTAGATTTTATATTTATGCTATAATTTTGCGTTTTAATATTGTAAACTAAATTCGAGTTGGTAAAAATCATAATGTTTAATTTGCAAGTTATTGACGTTTAAAAAACGCCAAAATCGGTGTTTTTTGCAACTTTGACGGTAAATATTTCAAAAACTTGACTTTTTGGGAAAAAAATTAAGAACATATTCGTGTTCAACGCAAAAAACTCTACCAAAATCTGCAAACGGTGTCGATTTTTCTTGTTGAACTGTGTAATTTAGTAATTAATAAAGAAATTATATTATCATTCCAGTATTCCTTTTTCTTAATTATATCATTATCGTTATACATATATTGCCATTATTATCATTATAGTAGACATTTTATTTATTCATTTTTTTAAATATAATTTGAGCAGAAAATATTTCTCTACATAAATAGTTTTATAAAAAAAGTATATTTAAGGCTTTAAAGCTACTGTTAATAAGATAAATATTTCTCAATTTAATTAGATTAACATTAATTAACGTAATGACTGAAATAATCGTATTCTTAATAATGAAAATAATTTAAAAATTACATAAATTAAACACTTGGCATAATAAATATTTACGATAATAATGATACAATTTATTATGGCATTTAAGTTACCTTAATATAGAATATTAGAACATTAGTTTTCCCAAAATAGCCTTTTAACAGGTGTAATTTTAGAGAGGAAGAGCTAATTTATATTTTCTCCTGGTTAAAAGGGATATGATATTCTAATTGTTATATACATGGAGAAATTCAAAATATTTTGTATACAAATAATATAATCAATAGCCGCCCTCTCTAAATCCCACCCCCTCCCCCACCCCCTCCCCCTCACTCTCTATATAATTTATCTTCTCCCCCCCCACCTCTTTTTGAAAATTATAATGACCGAATCAAACAAATTTTATTATTTTCTTTGCCAACTCAGCACGTGGAAAAATTGATTTTGAGATTTGCCGGTGTGTGCTTAGGGAAATGAATGAATGATATAATTTAATTATATTCTATTGCCTTTTTTTGATCCATTGTGCGCGGCTATGAAGAAATATCAAAGAAGCCAAAATCTAATTAAATAATAATCTTAAGCCTGAATTGGGAGGGGAGGGTGTTAGGGACAAAATTTAAATGTTGGATAACTCTTTTTGCACTTTCTATTTTTATAATAATTAACTTGGGATTAGCGTTTCTAATTAAGCCGTTGTAGCGTTAATTTTGATTAAGCTTTTAACACCTTCAAGATGAAAGCGCGGTATTATGGTTGACAAAAAGAATTTCTCTGATTAAATAATCCCAAATCCTCGCCCGACAAGGGTTAATCTTGCGGTTGAAATTTGGAAAAAATTGCTGTATTTTTGCTGTAAAAGCTCGATTTCTTAAGAGCATAAGCTGAGTAATTTTTGCGGCTAAATAATATGAAATCAGTTTTGCGCTCAATTTTATATATATAATTAATAATTGGTAGAAATTTTATTCCTTAGGTGACATAGGATTATACATTGGCAGAGCTAGGGGGAGGCAAGAAGGCGTGACTATCTCCCTCTCTCCTCCGGTCCTAAAAATGATATTTTTTAAATATATTATAAAATTAGGGCTAAATTTGATAATATCCTTAGCTCTCATTGAGTGCCCATAACTAATTCGAATCCTGGATCCGTCTAATTATAGCTCGCTTTTTACTGGCAAGTTCAAGGTTAATACAATACCATCGGTATATGTATTATGTATCATTTTGGTGCTGTGTGATGCGATATTTTTTTTGCATACGAATATCATTGCTTCCCTGCATACAATTGCAGAGAAACAATCAATAAAAAGCTTAAAAGAACGCGCACGGCTGTGATAACACTTCTCACATAGCACACTGGCATTGAAATATTGCTGGAAAGTGTTAAAATTACCAGAAGCTTATGCTAGGGCCAAAAATCATAAAAAAAAATTCTTTTTATTTATTACCAATGAATACGATCCTAGATTTTAGTTAAAATTATTAATAAATATGTGTTGTCTGATTTCAAATTTTTTATATTTAGGGCTAACTTTAAATCGAATAAAAAAAACACTGGGAGCTATATAACAATTTGGACTTTAGGGTAACAAGAATTATAAAAATGGTATGTTACATCTGGTCAATATTGCGATTAAATTAGGATTTTTATAAAAATAGGAGATCTCACATAATATAGAAGCTACGTTCACAGATGTCAGTGTGAGAAACTTATTACTATTGTTGAAAGTTTTTTTTTAATTAATCAAAACTTTGGAATGATCTAGTAAAGTATAAATTAACGTAAGATATCACATAGTTGACAACTTAAAAATTAATATGTCACGAGGAAAACATATTTTTTTCTCTCACTTTTTTATATGAAGTTAATTTCTATTTTTTAATTCAACAAAAGTAAAAGCTTGTATTAACAAATTAAACCTACACAGTTTAGTATTCCATGTAGTGAGTATTTTTATTACGCTATTTAATTTAATGATATTCGTTTGCATAATAAATCCCTACAAAATGCAATTAGACATTTTATTTAAAAGGTTAGGAGAGTAATAAAACAAATAATAAATGAGTGAAAAATTAGCATTCAATCTTAAAACTGAGAATTATATTAAATACTTTGCAATGTTAAGATAAAAACTTAGCAATCTATTTTAAAAAATAGGGAAACAATTTTTTTTGCTATATACTACTTTTAAATATAGTTTAATAGCAATATCGGAATGTTTTCCAAATATTTATAGGACCTACCCTTTTTTATTTAGTGCCTAGATCTTCACAAAATATGTATTTTTACCTTAATAAATTAAATTCAAACATCTTAATTGTTGGCAAATAATTTTATGTTTTCAAAACATGTTGGGGTTTGGTTAATTTAAAATACATTACAAAAGGTATGTTCCACAAGTAATATAATCTTACACTTTACATTTTTTTATAATCTACAAGTTCTATTAAAAATTGGAAAATTGCATGTAAATATAGATTTTGTATTAAAAGAAATAAATGCGATTAATGTAAAAAGAGGAGCGGAATAATGATGTGAAAAAAGGATTTCATAGTTATCTTTGCATTAAAAAATTTGAGTTCGAATTCAATTTGTCAAATATAGCGGATTCAGTATGCGAAACTATTTCAAAATCGCCTGAATAAATTACATTTTTAATAAGCCCTCTTCCAAATACCTAGAATTTAAATCGAAATTTAAGCAGGCTTAAATAAATATATTTTAATCATGGTTAAATTTTGGGGAGAGTTAGTTAATGCTTGTTTTAAAATTAAATTTATATAAATATCTATAATATTGGTTTATTGTGTACGGTTTAATAAGAGCCGAATGTACTATGATTCTTGAATTTTAAACGTTATACAATTTATTCTGACTTTTTAGTCTTTTTAAGCTCATGTCTAAATCTAAAAAGGCTCTCGTACTTTAATATTTATAAAAAAGATTTTAGGGAGTGGGAAAACGTCCTATTTTTAGGAATATTATAAGCTATAAATCAATTTCAAATATAGCATTCATATAAAATTATTTATTTCATGGCAATAAAACTGAAGCGTTTATTTTTCATTACAACGTATTATACTTAGCATAGTATTTTACCACAAATTATAACTAATAAATATAGCAATGCGTACATCCCAAATGTTATTATATTATATTGATCATTAAAGATGCCAAAAGGATTGTTTTATTGTTTATGTGTAAAACATATTCCTAAGTGTTAAAACGTTCATTTTGACAAATAAGTGTAAGGAAATATTTATGATTGATAGAATGTGAGATATTATATAAAAGGTAATTTTATAAAACTAGTATGAATACTAATTAGGATATCTAGTATATATATATATATCAATATAATATATTAGTGTTTATAAATTGTATAACACAAATCATAAAAATGTAATGGCATTTTTTAAAATTACTTTATTGTAATAAAATTCTTTACAAATCTTGTTTGCCAAGTTCATATGAAACATGATTCATTCTTAAATGTATCTATCTTCTTAACCTTGATTTGTACTTTCTTACAAAACTTTTGAGTTGAAAGAAGTAAACTCCCACTTCCCAGTCCCACACTTCAAATTAACATCCCTTAACTTAAATCACGTAATGCAAAAAAGTTAGCTATTACATTATCCATTCCCTAATTATACAAGGAATATCTTTTTAGATATATACAAAAGAGTGCGTAAAGAGGGCTATTTGATATATCCCAAGTAGTTGATTTGTATAGTGGGCAATAGATAATTAGTTTAAAGATGCCTTAATAACATGATAAAATTTAAGCTTTATTTAGAAATCGACTAAATCATGAACCCTAATGCCCATCATGGTGATTATTATAAAAATAAAATAATCTTAGAGGGTGTCAAAAGCATGGGCATAGCCAAAGGGGGAGGGCAGGGGAGGTACAACCACCCCCCTTCCCTAAATGTGGAAAAAAATTTTTTTTATATAAATAGGGTAAAATTTAAAAACAAATTAAAATTTTTTAAAATTAACATTAATTTATATAGAAGCTCATTTGCAAATATACATGGTAATTTAATTTTTTATAATTGAAATTGAATATTAATGTGAGATTAGTAGTTGCGTTTGTGTAATCACCAATTGATTTCCTACCACCAAATTTGAATCTATATCGACTAGAAATTATTTTTGCAAATCATGTAAGTTGTGTTTATCGACAAATGATGTTTAATTTAAGTTAAATTTTATGTAGTATGATGACGGAAAATCGGTTACATGGTTGTGTTTAATGAGTGTTCACAGTAAGTTGGTGGAACAAAACTAGACTATATAAGCTCAGAAGTCATCAGACAGTTCGCCAAAAATCCTAGAAAAATAGCTTTATAATTGTTACTAGCTGACCCGGCAAACGTTGTTTTGCTATATGTACTTTCGTTGCAAGGTGACATGTAGAAACAATTAAACGTGTAATAATATTAAGAATTCATCGTTGAAACTACAAAATATATTAATCTATTAATTGCTCTGTTATCGGGATTTAAAAAAATTTACCTTGATTAAAGGCCTTTATACGTTATTTTCATATTTGATAATTAGAAATATTTTCAATTATATTAATTGGGTATTGTAAAACTTATTAATTTTAACGCTAATCAAATAAGTGTGGAGAATATATTTATTCTAGAAACTTTTAAACTTGTAGCTTTTACATTCTTGAAGCCCCTTGTTAGGTTTAGACGCGATAGTGTACCAGGGAAAGCTAAGATCGATGTATCATAGTATGTAACTTTAACTGAAAATTGAAAATGAAGTTTGAACATATAAGAAACTGACGTTAGAAATCTTTTTAAAAAAATATATATATAATCTCATAATTACCTTTTAAGCCATGGAAAAAAGAATTAAAATTATCCAAGGTGGAAAGAAATTTTATTTGTTTCAGGTTTAATTGATAAATTTTATGTTGTCACCGTTAACCGTTCTCGAAAATTAATGGACCGATTTGGCTCGAACAAATCTTAAAACATGCTCCGGAGTGTCAGGAATAAACTGTGAAATTTTGAGCCAAATCGATCTGGTAGTTTTTACAAAAGTTGAGAATCAGGCACTAAACCGTTCTCGAAAACTACTGAACCGACTTAACTCGAACAAATCTTAAAACATGCTCCGGAGTTTGGGGAATAAACTGTGAAATTTTAAGCCAAATCGGTCCGGTAGTTCTCCAAAATTGGTGGCGGCATATATATATATAAAACTCGGGCCTTCGGCTCTCGTGGGAAGGGGGAGAAGGGAAGGGAAGGGAAGAGGGGAAGGGAAGGGGGGACGACTCATCTGTACTTCGTATAAATGTATCATATTTGCTATGCAATTTATGGGCGAGAGAATGCCTATAGGGGGGTATTAAATGTCTAATGATTAATTAATTATTTATACAAATTTTCCATTATAGGCAAAATGTAATAAAGGCAAAATGTAATATAGGCAAGGGTTAGGGTTAGATTTAGTGTTTGCATCTAGTTGCGTATTACATTAGTTTTTATGGCCTTTAGTGATTATGGGTCTAACAAACATTATATTATAAAACAACACAATGTTAAGAATTTGCAGAATTGTTGGGAGAAATTTTTTGTTGAATTTGAACAATTTTTAATTAAAAAAATCAAAAATTTGGCCAATGGTCACTTTTTCTCTATTGGTCAGTACCAACAAATACTCTATAAGTCAATGATAGCCAAAAAAACGGAAAAAAATATTTTGATGCTCACTTTGGCCAATGGTCATTTTTTCCATTGGTCAGCAGCCAGCACACGGTAAAAGTGGATATAAATTCACAAGAGTAAAAAAAACGAAAAAAAAATTTTAGAATCACATTTTGGCCAATGGTCATTTTTTTCCATTGGTCAGCAGCCAGGACACAATAAAAGTGGATATAAATTCATAATAGTCAAAAAAAAAACGAAAAAAAAGTTTTCGAATCACATTTTGGCCAATGGTCATTTTATTCCATTGGTCAGCAGCCAGCGGACGGCCAAAAAGTCATAATAGCAATGGTAGGAACAGGAACAATCATAATAGTCAAAAAAAAACGAAAAAAAAGTTTTCAAATCACATTTTGGCCAATGGTCATTTTATTCCATTGGTCAGCAGCCAGCGGACGGCCAAAAAGTCATAATAGCAATGGTAGTAACAGGAACAATCATAATAGTTAAAAAAAAACGAATAAATAAACTCGGATTCACATTTTGGCCAATGGTCATTTTTTTCATTGGTCAGCAGCCAACGGACGGCCAAAAAGTCTTATTATCAATGATAGTAACAAGAACAATCATAAAAGTCAAAAAAAACTCCGGGATTCTAACCCAAAAACTAGTTAAATTGCATAGCAATTAAAAGTAAACAACTTTTATTTATGTTTATTATATAACATTGGTCAGCAGCCAGCGGACGGCCAAAAAGTCATAATAGCAATGGTAGAAACAGGAACAATCATAATAGTAAAAAAAAACGAAAAAAATAATTTCGATTCACTTTTTGGCCAATGATCATTTTTTTCATTGGTCAGCAGCCAGCGGACGGCTAAAAATTCTTATTATCAATGATAGTAACAAGAACAATCATAAGAGTCAAAAAAAACTCCGGGATTCCAACCCCAAAACTAGTTAAATTGCATAGCAATTAAAAAGTAAACAACTTTTATTTATGTTTATTATATAACTAGTTAAATTGCATAGCATTAAAAGTAAACAACTTTTATCTATGTTTATTATATAACAAAAACTAGTTAAATTGCATAGCAATTAAAATTAAACAACTTTTATTTATGTTTATTATATAACTAGTTAAATTGCATAGCATTAAAAGTAAACAACTTTTATCTATGTTTATTATATAATAGATAATTTAACAAATCTTATATATAACACACCGAGGGAGATAGAGATGAGGGGTTGGGCACCTCTTATGCATTAATTTAAAAAATAACACAGCGAGGGAGATAGAGATGAGGGGTGGGGCACCTCTTTCTCATGCATTAATTTAAAAAAGCGATAACCTAATATACCCAATGCAAATAGATAGGGAGGACAACGGACGGACAACGGACGGACAACGGACAACCAAAAACGAGCCCATAAATTGCATAGCAATTAATACATACATACATAATTTCATTTTTATATATAAGATATATGATGTTGTATATATGATGTTGTATATGTGTTGTTGTATATTGGTATATTAATTGCTATGCAATTTATGGGCTCGTTTTTGGTTGTCCGTCGTCCGTTGTCCACCAAGTTATTGGCGCCAGCTTTGTGACCTGGATATCCGGGGTTCAAGCTCGGGAGAGGACGAATTTTTTTATTTTCTTTTTAAATTAAATTAATATTTTGTTCTTGTTAGTACCATTGATAATATGAATTTTTGACCGTCCGCTGGCTACTGACCAATGCAAAAAATGACCATTGGCCAAATAAATCGAAATTTTTAATTGCTATATGCAATTTATGGTATTTTTTCGTCTTTGAATAGGTTAACATTGATAATTACCCTATGCTCTTTCCTACAAGGGCCTACGCCTCTACTGATATGGGTCCCTGTGCCCCTTACCAAAGCCTATGCCTTTACTGGTATGGGTCCCTGTGCCCCTTACCAAACCCTATGCATTTACTAATGTGGGTTCGAATCCCGGAGAGGTATTTATTTTTTAAATTAAATTAATATATTGTTTATGTTAATACCATTGATAATATGGCCTTTTGGTTGTCCGCTGGCTACTGACCAATAAAAAAAATGACCATTGGCCAAAATGTGAATCAAAATTTTTTTTTCGTTTTTGAATTGGTTAACATAGATAACTACCCCATGGCCTCTCCTACAAGGGCATATGCCTCTACTGATACGGGTCCCTGTGCCCCTACGAAACCCTATGCCTTTACGAATGTGGGTTCGAATCCCGGAGAGGGCAAAATTTTTATTTATTTTTTAATTTAAATTAATATATTGTTCTTGTTAATACCATTGATAATATGGCTTTTTGGTCGTCCGCTGGCTACTGACCAATAAAAAAATGACCATTGGCCAAAATGTAAATCAAAATTTTTTTTTCTCGTTTATTGACTCGTATGTATTTATAGACCGTATTTTGGTGCTGACCCATAACAAAAATGACCATTGGCCAAATTTGTTTTTAAATAAAGGCTAAAATTTCAAAATTCTCCTCCCAAAATCATTATAAAATACTGAAACAAATTCTTGAATATTTAATAATCAAAAAACACCTATTCTTAACCTTTTTATACACGCGGCCACCCCCCGCCCCCAAATATTTTATAATTTTTTTGCGGCCCCCCATTTTTTTCATAATAATTTATATTTGTTAAATTGTCTATAATATATTGATTTTCTACTATTGTTTCATTTTATTATATTATAAACATAGCAATATATTACCAAAATGGGAAGCCCGGCAAAATTTGCAAAAAATTTTTGCCTTAGTCCTAAAAACGTGTTCGATTGAATTAATTAAAAATGGAAATCTTCCTCTATTGATTGTTAATCCCTGAAAAACTTGATGTCATGGGGAAATTTTACAGCAAAATTCCCGTTTTTTCATAGGAAACTTTCTTGAAGGAAATTGATTTTTCCTAGTGATATTCCCTTAAATAACAATAAGCAATTTACAAAGTAAGAATTATTTAACTTAAATTCTATTCACAATTTTATGAATTTGAAATTAAATGTCATAAGTGTTTTTCATTGCTATTGATTATTAATTGATTATCGATTATTGATCAAAAAACCATAACATACCTCCTTCTACTCACCCTTCCCCCCGCCCTTCTCAATCAAACGTTATAAACGATAGTAGCGCTTAGCTAGCTAGTATTCCTCAATTTGACCTTGGACGCGTGAGTGGCAAACATACACCACTACCCTGCCGCGATCTCAGTAAGAGTCAACCTTAGTATTAATTGCTGTCATTTTAACACATATATTCTCAACGATTTCCTCTTTTAATTATAATTACTATTTTAATTATTTAACTAGTTTTTTGGTATTTTTATTCATTTAAAGGGTTGCGAAGTTTTTAGGAACAAAATGCACCAAATTTGAGTGAATAACGCATTTATTGTTAAAAAAATGTTAATTTTATCCCTCCTTAAATCATTATTGCCCCCCCCCTTTAATTGCAATGGTGGCTACGTCTATGACTTATTATAATTAATACTACAAAATTTTTGGTTAGTTATTTAATAACAATTTAAGATATTTGCAATATTTGACTGCACTTCGTTTATGCTGTAATTAATTAAAAATTAACAAGAAGTTCGGCTTTGTCCGTGTATCTATTTATTTATTTATTAATATTGAATATTGTATATTCACGAGGGGGTGGGGTATATGGAATTGGAAATTAATTATAGGGTAAATTGATTTTGGTAAATATTTTAATCCTAGGTTAGGTTAAATCGAATTTGCAAATGATAGAGATCTCTAATCTTTATATTTTTATCAATCTTTAAAACATACTTAAGGGTTTGGTTTTAATCTAAATTTATAATTAGTGTAGGGCAGGTAAATCATTAGCCGTAAAAAATGACCAACAAGGCCTTTTGGGCGAATAATAATGATTTCAAAATTTTGTCAAATCCCCCTGACACCTCCTTTTTTCCTTTTTATTATTCTGATGGCTTACTAAGATATTGACATATTTATTTTATATATGCATGAGCATAGGCCAAATATAATGATTTTTACGAAAGTAATGTATATTCTTTACTAATTTTGGGAGTTTATATACCACATATATATGAGAGGCCTACTATATTTAAAGGGAAAAAGATTAAAGTAATAATTACCTCTTCCTACGTGTTCCTAAAAGCTATTTTACCCCTAGCCACCCTGGGCACCTACGGGTAAAGTTTCGAGCGAATCGGGCGGGTAGTTTCAGAATTTAGCCCTTTTTTAAAACTAAAAGGAATTTTTTTTAATTTTTTTTTTAATTAAATTAATATTTTGTTCTTGTTAATACCATTTGACTGTCTGCTAACCATTAGAAAATATCACCATTGGCCAAAGTGATGGAAAATTTGTATAAATAATTAATTAATCATTAGGCATTTAATACCCCCTATAGGCATTCTCGCCCCTTCCCACCTTTCTCGCCCATAAATTGCATAGCAAATATGATACATTTATATGGAGTATAGATGAGTCGTCCCCCCTTCCCTTCCCCTCCTCCCCTTCCCCTCCTCCCCTTCCCCTCCTCCCCTTCCCCTTCCCCTTCCCCTTCCCCTTCCCCTTCCCTTCTCCCCCTTCCCACGAGGGCCGAAGGCCCGGGTATATATATATTTTTCTACGAATGTATAAATTGTTGGAAATCCAATTATTCTTTAAAAAGGGATTTACTCGATAAATAAAATGTCGTTGATGTATTCATTAACTTAAAGGACAATATGTCACCGCCTCCATTTATGTATTACTATTACACATTTGATAAAAATTAAATATTCATATCAAAAATAAGAAAGATTTGCCCTTCTCAATAAGTTTGTTTATTTGCATTACAAAAATTGTCATTTTCCGGTTGCTTGCCTAAAATAATTTTTAGAAAAAGTACTAGAGAGGGATATTTTCACGGGAATTTTAATTGAGAGAATATTCCCGGGAAAATACGGGAATTTAGGGGAAATAACGGGAATTTAGGGAAATTAATTGGGAAAATAAAAGGTTTAATTGATAATATAGTGATCTTTATTAAATGGTATACAAAAAATTACATACACGACTAAAAAAATATTTAAAAACGCGCTATAACTAAACGGATGGCATTGATCCGTATATGGAAATCGTGTTGGATTTAACGATTTCCATTGTGATCTTTTGCCTGATAAAAAAGTACTCTTTCAAATCTAAAGATACGCTGGAGATCGCTTTTCCAATTTGTTACAGGAGAGCCAGAGCTTCAACGCCTAAATTTCCAATTGTGGTTGCCACTACGGGAATGAATATTGTGTCCGCAAAGAATATTTTACCTATTCTCTGCACTGACTATAAGGTGGGAAGAAAAGTTGGATGGGGCAAATATGTCAACCGTGGGGAAGTCCCAAGTGAGATTCAGTCCACGGAACCATGGGATAAGTGTGACCCCGTCTGGTCTTCTCCCATCTGTGGTGCTAAGGCCTACGGGCTCCAAGGTGTTTGGGTAGCCAGCCTCCCCAAGGTACTGGCCGATGATTTTGTTGATCGCCGTGTGCCCGGGGTTGCGGCCTTTGCTGCATTTGCAATGGAGGGGATGATGACCATTGGGTTGGACCGGCTGTTTGCAGAGATCGCCTACGAAAGGGGATACTATGTCGCATCCGAGACGGAGGCCTATGGCTATGCGTAGCTCCTCCCCAGACATATGAAGTCTCAACTTCCTGCTCGGGATAGCTTCGAGCCATTCGTAACCGCTCTTGGAAGAGGCTTAATTGAAAAGGAGTTTTCCCTGAGATAGTTCGTTCGAAGAAAGAAAAGCTACGTGCTATTAGGAGAAGATCCCATTCCTTTTGGGTCACACCGAGTGGTCGTTGGGCTGACTCGAGCTTGTCCGCGTCCCACCTGTGGAGAGCCTCATGGAGGTGTGGGTCTGGGAAGGATGTCATGGCAGAGAGAAGGGGGTCGGTACTCATGCGTGAAGATATAAAACCCGCTAATGCTATCTGTTGCTGAGATCGAATACCAATTCCCCCACTCTTAGAAGGGAGGGATGTTTGGAGCCATTGGACTGGAGTAAACTTTCTATTTAAGCAGGTTTCAAAAAGAGTCTGAATGTTTCGTTCGATTAAATTTAATTGCTCTGGGCAGCCAAAGATAGGTGAAGCACGCAAGGCATGATTTATTTTCGGAATTAGAATGCATGGTCTGGAGTTAGTTTCTGCAGGGTAAGTTTGACAGCGTCTATGAAAGTTAAAAATTTGGCCAGAAAGCGTTGGGAAGATATGGGCCCACCCAGGGGTGCGCCTAGGTGGCTGAACTGGTCGAGAGTGAGGACAGGAAAGGGGAGTGTTGAGGGATCTATTGAAGGATCCCTGCTGTATATCTTACATTTTAAGTGGTTGAGTTCGAGGCCAATTGAATCTGAAAAGGATTCAATTATCGGTGGTATTTTACGTATTTCACTTGCGGGCCCCACCAAAAATCCATCGTCCATGTACCATAGGTTGCAAGAAAAGCTTCCTGTGATGTAATTTTAGAAAAAAAAGATTCACGAATGTATAATGCAGTTTATGAAGGAATCTAGAAGAAAAAACTATTTAACTTTGGCCGTTGTTTGAAACAGTGATTTCAGTACTCTACCTTAGGGTACGTCTCTTATTAAGTTCAAACTAATTTTATGGCTGAATTTATGTCAGGATAGTTTATTTTTTGATTCACTGGTCTACAAAATAAATAACCGGGAAATGGTCAACATATTCCGATAGAGTTTTTTGTGGTGAACACAAATATGTTTTTCGTCTATTTCCTATACGTCAAGTTTTTTAGATATTTTGATTCAAAGTTGCGAAAATGACCGTTTTTGACGCTTTTCAATGCTCAATAGAGCGATATTGAATGGCTAAAAAAATTTTTAACCTCTAAGTGGTAGAACCAACTTAGGGTAAAACATTGAAAAATGATTTTTTTCCCTATTGTTTTTACTTTTTACAATATATCGAATTTCAATTAGTCCCTATGCGAAATCGCGACATCCTTTGAGCCTCCCTCCCTCCCTCTTTATCTAATTGGGTTTATAACACTATACTCTTGGTGCATGTGAGTGATTGATGGACGATGTGGGGGTGTGGGTATGTAAGAGTAGTGGCGTAATACGAGAAATTATAGGCCCGGCCCGGAATAATTTAGAAGAGTCTAAGTAGTCTTTTATTCTGTTTAAACAATCTATAATATATAAAAAAGTTTATTACAAGATTGAATCTGTTAAACACTCATTTATTCATTTCGCGCTTATTCTAATATACAAACAATTAAGTATGGAACAAAAAAAATCTACTGCTAATAGCTGAAAATATTCAGAAAGAATTTTATAGAGTAAAGGAAAATCTTAGAGAAAAGAGTGAAGTATGGAAAAGATTATAGGAAAATAAATTTTGTTTTTTTAGGATTTGCAGGAATGTGTTATCTTATAATTCATGCTCATCAGGCAATATTTATGTTAGTTTTGATAATGCTTAATATGGAACACCCATCTCCAAAAACATAAATGTTGTAAAGAAGTCCAGGTAAATAAAAATTGGACTACCTATGCAAGCCACTTTTAACAAAACTTACAAATCCTGCAAAAATCAAAAAAGATCTCATATCCTCAATAGCTTAATTTTGTAGATTGGATATGGCATGAAACATCTTCTATGAAGAAAGAGGTAGAGGAAAATGAAGTTGACACCAACACAAAGTTAAAAATCAACGAGAAAAAATAAAATTATCGGATTGGTCGAAAGACCACAGTGGTCATTTCCAGCGCTTAGCCCTCTTGTTTGTAAGATTTTTTCGACACCTGATTTGGCCTCGAGTGAGAGGCGTTTTTCGTCAGCTGGCCGCATTTATAAAGAGCGGAGAACAAATCTAAAACACGGAAATTTTTGATGCCTGTGTTTTTTTGCATCAAAATAGTTTTATTATCAATTTATAATTTTTTTTATCTGCGTTTTATTATTTAATAAATATTTTACCAAAATTAAGTTTGATTAAGTTTCTGCAATTGCTAAAATTCCGAGCCCGGGCCGGGCTCGGGCCTTGTTTTTAAAGATGCTAAAATACTGGCCCGGGCCGGGCCTTAAAAAAATCGATTTTGCAGGTCTCTAGTCACAATAGTTCACGCGATTTTTTATAGTTTACCCTTTAAATAAAATTTTAAAGGTCGTGATTAGCCCTTCACATTCACGACGCTGCTTTATTTTAAATTTTAGGATTAATTAAGTGTTTAAATTCCAAATTATACCTATGGCTTTGTTAAGCTAGGTTTATACACCACCCACAATTGTAATAAATATATAAACCACAGTTTTATAAATTTATTTTCTGGCTATATCTTCAAACGATTTTACTAAGGTGCCTTGTAAACGTGACATTTTTAAGAATTTCCAGATTTTAAGTTTAATTTTGAAGTTTACAATAGTACGTCATTTTTACTAATTGCAATTCAGATGCCGAAAATGTGACCGAAACCTAAGTGCCGGATAAGAAAGAAGATAGCACTAGTACAGCTGATAAAGAGAAAAAGAAGTGGAAAACGAAAAAGGGTAAAAAGAAAAAAGATGTACCCAAAGAAAAGGCTACTCGATTTAACAGGGACATTATAGATGAAGATCTGGGATATAACGACGTCCACAAAAAAACTGGTATAAGTTTATCACATATTATTTTTTTTTTAATTATAATAATTTAAGAAGTTTTGTTTAGATAAATATTTTTGAATAAATGTGTTCTCGTTATTTATAATGTTAATCTTATTTTTAGTATGTGGAACTTATTGAGATAAACAAAAGTGACTTAAAGACTATGTCTTATCCATAAACTAATTTAGTATTACGGTTAAAGATTAAATAATGTATAGAGTTTTTATTTATAAGCTTTGGCCAAGCCTTAACAATTATTTTAAAAATTGAAAAACAAATTTCTATACTCTCATCGCGAATCTTTTTTATGGAACAGAAAATGGGCTGCTATAATATACAACAACAATACCGGAACGTTTTCCAAATACTAAAGATTCTCAACTTTTTTCATTTATTTCGCTCATCCTCACAAAACATGTATTTTTACATTAACTAAATTAAATTATTTTCACCAAATTTTAATATTTCACATAGAAACGACTGAAAGGAGCGATAAACACCCCGCGGACGAATTATAAAGATGCTGGGTGCTCACATTCCCACCTTGCACAATACAACACATTAATTAAAGAATTTTGTCGATCTGAAAAAATTCTCAATACATATTATATAACCGAAAACGTGTATTTTTCGTCAATTTACTAACTACCTTGCATTAAGATGAAATTACCGTAATGATAATCTCTCTAAATCTTTTACATCGTAAAGATATCTGTTTGAAATACATGTAATGTGTACGCGCTTCAATAACTCTACATGCACAAAACTTGTTTTTAACATTTCGACGATTTTATTAGGTATAAATGATTTTATACAAGTTGGAGGTAAGATTTGTTAAAAATATCTGCCCGAACCCGGCTCGGTCCGATTATATAGCTAGTCCGCCCTACTAAGCCTCAATTATTAGAGCTGCCCGGCCCAATTTTTTAGAAATAATATCGTTATATTATGTAAAAAAAAATTCACGATTTTTTGGATAAGAACTCGGAATAACAAATATGATACAAACAAATTAAGAAGTGACAAGATAATAAAGGAAAACAAAATATTACATCATTTAAAAATGTCATTGAGCCCGAATCTTGTTATGCTGCCCGCCCGAAAATTAATATTTAAGACAGTTCTTGGCTTATGGGGCAGGCTTTTTTGGTCTTTGATTACAAACTGGTGTTTAAGCAGTAAGCAGGAATTAAGTAAGATATTGTGTGCAAAAGAATTGCAAATATTTAGGGAGTTGAATGGTGTACTATGCGACAAAGACATAACACTTAAATTGAAAGAACGATTATAAAACACCGTTATTGTACCCACGGTTGTATGAAGCGGAGACATGGGCAATAAAGGCAAAATAAAAGCAAAGCTTGGCTACAATGGAGATGCGAATGTTAAGATGGAACCTGGGAATAAGCAAAAAGGACCATATAAGGAAAAAATACATAGGGGATAAAGTAAATGTAGTTCCGATTCAGAGAAAGTTGGTAGTAAGAAAATTGAGATGGTGTGATCATTTGAAGAGACCGGAGGAAAGGCACCTGACAAATCGTATGAAGAAAGTGCAAGTCCAAGGTAAGCGAAAGAGAGGAAGGCCTAAACTGACATGGAAGCCTAAAATAGATAAACTTAAAAAGAATTATTATTAATAATAGATTCTATCGTTTGTTTTTTATTGGTATAATATGCTTATTTTGAATTGCAGATGTCTGGTAAATATAAAAGTACTCTTTTACGCTACTTAAGTAAAAAGGAAAAGCCTAATAAAAAAGATGGTAAATATGATTTAATTTGGAATAATTTTAATTAAACTCTGGTTTGTTCCATTCAATGTTATAATAAAAAGGATGGTATTAATTGCTATGCAATTTATGGGCTCGTTTTTTGGTGTCCGTCCGTCCGTCGTCCGTTACCCTCCCTATCTATTTGCATTGGGTTTATTAGGTTATCGCTTTTTTAAATTAATGCATGAGAAAGAGGTGACCCACCCCTCATCTCTATCTCCCTCGGTGTGTTATTTTTTAAGTTAATGCATAAGAGGTGCCCCACCCCTCATCTCTATCTCCCTCGGTGTGTTATATATAAGATTTGTTAAATTATCTATTATATAATAAACATAAATAAAAGTTGTTTACTTTTAATTGCTATGCAATTTAACTAGTTATATAATAAACATAAATAAAAGTTGTTTACTTTTAATTGCTATGCAATTTAACTAGTTTTTGTTATATAATAAACATAGATAAAAGTTGTTTACTTTTAATGCTATGCAATTTAACTAGTTATATAATAAACATAAATAAAAGTTGTTTACTTTTTAATTGCTATGCAATTTAACTAGTTTTGGGGTTAGAATCCTGGAGTTTTTTTGACTCTTATGATTGTTCTTGTTACTATCATTGATAATAAGAATTTTTGGCCGTCCGCTGGCTGCTGACCAATGAAAAAATGACCATTGGCCAAAATGTGAATCGAAATTATTTTTTTCGTTTTTTTTGACTATTATGATCGTTCCTGTTTCTACCATTGCTATTATGACTTTTTGGCCGTCCGCTGGCTCCTGACCAATGTTATATAATAAACATAAATAAAAGTTGTTTACTTTTAATTGCTATGCAATTTAACTAGTTTTTGGGTTAGAATCCCGGAGTTTTTGACTCTTATGATTGTTCTTGCATTGATAATAAGACTTTTTGGCCGTCCGTTGGCTGCTGACCAATGAAAAAAATGACCATTGGCCAAAATGTGAATCCGAGTTTATTTTTTCGTTTTTTTTTGACTATTATGATTGTTCCTGTTACTACCATTGCTCTTATGACTTTTTGGCCGTCCGCTGGCTCCTGACCGATGGGAAAAATGACCATTGGCCAAAATGTGAATCGAAATTATTTTTTTCGTTTTTTTTTGACTATTATGATTGTTCCTGTTCCTACCATTGCTATTATGACTTTTTGGCCGTCCGCTGGCTGCTGACCAATGGAATAAAATGACCATTGGCCAAAATGTGATTCGAAAACTTTTTTTTCGTTTTTTTTGACTATTATGAATTTATATCCACTTTTACCGTGTCCTGGCTGCTGACCAATGGAAAAAAATGACCATTGGCCAAAATGTGATTCGAAAATTTTTTTTCGTTTTTTTTACTCTTATGAATTTATATCCATTTTTACCGTGTGCTGGCTGCTGACCAATGGAAAAAAATGACCATTGGCCAAAGTGAGCATCAAAATTTTTTTTTCCGTTTTTTTGGCTATCATTGACCTATAGAGTATCTGTTGGTACTGACCAATAGAGAAAAAGTGACCATTGCCCAAATTTTTTGATTTTTTTAATTAAAAATTGTTCAAATTCAACAAAAAATTTCTCCCAACAATTCTGCAAATTCTTAACATTGTGTTGTTTTATAATATAATGTTTGTTAGACCCATAATCACTAAAGGCCATAAAAACTAATGTAATACGCAACTAGATGCAAACACTAAATCTAACCCTAACCCTTGCCTATATTACATTTTGCCTTTATTACATTTTGCCTATAATGGAAAATTTTTATAAATAATTAATTAATCATTAGGCATTTAATACCCCCCTATAGGCATTCTCGCCCCTTCCCACCTTTCTCGCCCATAAATTGCATAGCAAATATGATACATTTATACGAAGTACAGATGAGTCGTCCCCCCTTCCCTTCCCCTCTTCCCTTCCTTTCTCCCCCTTCCCAGGAGGGCCGAAGGCCCGAGTTTTATATTACTAACAAAATATTGGTCATTTTAAATGTATATTAACAATGATAATTTATTAAATAGATTGTCAAAATAAAAAAGACGGTATTTACATTTATATACACAAAATAATGTTTATAACTAATGATAATTATCTGTCATGCATTGAAATTCTGATATAGATAAAATATCATTTTCATCTATTTGATTTTGAATTAGGGAAAACTGTCTCTTCTTTTTCTTATGATAAAAATGATAATAATTAAAATTGTGCAAGTTGTTTTTATTTTATTAATTAATATATATTGATAAAGATGAGTGTATTGGCAGATCTACTAATTGCTCAGTCTCTGAAAGTGAAAAACATGGGCAAAATTTAAAACTTAAACCATAATATAAATTTATGATTTCATGGACATCTAAATATAAATGGCTAATTAATTCTAAAAGCATTTATTTATGTTTATTTACCTATTGATATTTTTTAATTAAAGATATTTTATAACTTTCAAGATTGTAAATTAGGGTTCACAGATGTTAAAAAATGATGTCTATGAATGAATTCCACCTGATTTGTAGAAAAATTTAATCGCCAATTTTATATTTTTTTATTGACAGATTAAAATAATTTATTGAATTTCAATTTTAGCCTATTAATATAATTTATGACTTCATGATAGAACTTGAGTTCATGCTTCCTTCAATCAAAACTCTCCGGGGGGGTATTTGAAATTGGGGGGGGGGTATTACCCCCCGGGCTCCCCCCTGAAAGAAACATTGTTTATTTATTAAGCGACGAGTTCAAAAGTGTAAAGATTAATCGTTGATTGATAAAGTAAATACGTGAATTAGTAAAATATCGCGGTTAGATTATTTTTATTTTCTATCTATAGTAACCAATTTCCCGCCTTGTTATCTTCTCCACCAGGAACATAGATGTATGTTATATATAGTAAATCAGTAAAAATTTGATTTGTGAAATATGCGATATAATACAATTTTGAATAATTCATAAATTGTAAAACTCTTAATGAGCGCAATTGCGCACCCGCACCGACTTAATCAGGTGCGCGCACCCGCACTCGCTCTTCGTTATAAAAAAGTGCGCGCAAAAGCACGTCGCACCGCAAATCCGGTGCGCGCACCTTAACAACTCTGATTAATTGCTATGCAATTTATTAAACAAACTTGTGATATAAAATGGCGAAAGTAAAATTGCACATTGAATTAAAGTTAATTGTAGGATAAGCCATAATATACATATATTCATGTAATAACTCTTGGCATGTCTCAATAAGATGGTAAATTGGCGGTGATCGTTCACTGAGAAATTGATTATCTTCCTTTGTAGAGAATTACACGGGTGACCCGAGACCCGACCCTTCGTCCAGACCCTGCACAGCTAGTACGTTGGTTCCAAAAGGATTAAGCAAAGGCCAAAGGCAATGTAATTTTGTTCACCAACCTTCTTTTAATGCGGGGAGGGAGGTTCAGATAAGCATGGATAAATTTTAAAATAATAGCGGAAAAAATAAAATTATGATCCTATGGACCAATAATAGGTGTATAAGATTCTAATTCTATAAATATTATTAAAAATATAAATTTTCAATGGCGCGGTAAATGGCCTTTTAATAAAGCCGTTTTTTGCTTTTAGCCTCAATCACAAAATCCGGACAACTAGAAGAAAAACTAAAAGCATATTAAAGTTCAGCGCGAAATTCTCAATCATAATTATTTGTCAGATCGCGGGATACAATCACAGAGTCATTATTTGTAGATCCGTGTAATTATGCATTTATCACCTAAATAAATTTAAATGGGTGTCAAGATGTTCTGATACAATGAAAACGGCGTAATTGACATTTATGGAAAGTAGAAGGCTTACCTTAGATGTTCAAGGATGTGTATACATTGTGTCTCCTATGGTTATACTTCTTTTCTTATTATATTTTACAGTTTCCAAGCATAATCATCTTTACCTCTTTAAACCCCATAGGCGTAGACGGAGGGGGGGGGGGGCAGGGTAAATGGCGAATAAAAATTTTTTTCAATGCAAAAAGCCTTAAAAATTAAAAAAATTTATGTTTTGCTCCCCCCCCCCCCTAATTAAACTTTTGAACGTTTCGCCCCCTCCCCCTAATCCAAAACCTGGCCACACCCATGTTAAACCTTCTAATAATAATTATAATCAACTAAAAACAAATTACTAAAGCTTTATCTTTTTATTATCATTGAAACAAAACAAGTTTGATTAGTGTATAATGATAGAATATGAACATTTAGAATACATAATATTAATAAATCATTAAAATAATTAGAGAAAAGTTTTTGACGCGACTTATTAAACGAAGGAGGAAAATTGGGAGAAATCTTTTTTTGGGTTATTTAAGACGAAAAATTAAGATGTGTCTAGAACGCCGTCTTGTTCCTTATTTATGTTGTTATAGAGGGAGAGGTGGAGGCGGGAAAGGCAATGTTGAGTGTTCAGAACTGACATATCGCAGCTTCCAATATTAACTTATCTGTTGAACCTGTCTTTTTCATGTTGTCGTAAAGGGAGAGGTGGAGGCGGGAAAGGCAATGCTAAGTGTTCAGAACTAACAGATCGCCGCTTCAAATATTAACTTGTCTGTTGCAGCTGTCTTTTTTATGTTGTAGTAAGGGAGGGGTGGAGGCGGGAAGGGGAAGATTAAAGGGGCACACATCATTTGTTTTATCGTTTGACGTATTTGTATACTCGACTTTGGTGGGCATTGATTGGAGGGAGGAAACACATGGTTTTCGTTCGATTTTGGTGGTGATTTTTTATACAAGTACGGTCCTTGCAGCAGCTCTTGATATAAAGTTTATGGTCACTATTTGTTGGGGCACACGTAATTAATTTCATCTCTTGGCATCGGATTAAATTTTGGGGACATTAATTAGAAGTGGGGGGGGGGGGGCACGGCATTTATTTCATCTTGAGATCAGATCTGATTTTGGGGATATTAAGGGGGGGGGGGAACACAGGGCATTCATATGATTTGGGAGAACATTGATTTGGGGGGCACACGGCATTCGTTTGATTTTGGGGGACATTAACGGAGTGGGGGGACACATGGCATTTACATATTGTTGGTTCTGGGGGGGAAGAGGGCACGGTATTTGCTCAATCTTGAATGACATTAACGGAGGGGGGGGACCTATGGAATTTACATTTTGTGATTCGGCGTGGGGGGGGGGGGGGCACAGGGCATTCATATGATTTGGGAGAACATTGATTTGGGGGGCACACGGCATTCGGTTGACTTTGGGGGACATTAACGGAGTGGGGGGACACATGGCATTTACATATTGTTGGTTCGGGGGGGGGGGGAGGGCACGGTATTCGCTCAATCTTGAATGACATTAACGGAGGGGGGGGACACATGGAATTTACATTTTGTGATTCGGCGTGGGGGGGGGCACAGGGCATTCATATGATTTGGGAGAACATTGATTTGGGGGGCACACGGCATTCGTTTGATTTTGGGGGACATTAACGGAGTGGGGGGACACATGGCATTTACATATTGTTGGTTCGGGGGGGGGGGGAGGGCACGGTATTCGCTCAATCTTGAATGACATTAACGGAGGGGGGGACACATGGAATTTACATTTTGTGATTCGGCGTGGGGGGGGGGCACAGGGCATTCATATGATTTGGGAGAACATTGATTTGGGGGGCACACGGCATTCGTTTGATTTTGGGGGACATTAACGGAGTGGGGGGACACATGGCATTTACATATTGTTGGTTCGGGGGGGGGGAGGGCACGGTATTCGCTCAATCTTGAATGACATTAACGGAGGGGGGGACACCTGGAATTTACATTTTGTGATTCGGCGTGGGGGGGGCACAGGGCATTCATATGATTTGGGAGAACATTGATTTGGGGGGCACACGGCATTCGTTTAATTTTGGGGGACATTAACGGAGTGGGGGGACACATGGCATTTACATATTGTTGGTTCGGGGGGGGGGCACGGTATTCGCTCGATCTTGAATGACATTAACGGAGGGGGGGACACATGGAATTTACATTTTGTGATTCGGCGTGGGGGGTGGGGCACAGGGCATTCATATGATTTGGGGGAACATTGATTTGGGGGGGGGGCACACGGCATTTTTCCCGAGGTTCGAGGTCGGTTTTATGTTCAGGTTTTCAAAAACCTGATAAGGTTTTTTGAACACCCAAACCTTAACCTGAGGTTGATATCGAAAATCAACCTGAAAAACCTTCAGGTCAATTTTATCTCCAACCTGAAACCCCAGCTTGACCTCAGGTTAACCTGAAAAAATCTCTTTTTTTATGCGATAAATTTGAGAATAAATTTTATATCTTACTTTAACTATTTTCCTTTTTCAAGATGCATTCAACTTTTTAAGTATTTACAATTATAAATGAATAAAAAAAATTTTTTGTTATTATTTAAAAAAAAATTAAGATTTTTTTTAATATACAAATGATTTAAACATTTAACATGATATATGTGAAAGGTGCCATCTATGTATTAATAAATTTTCATAAAGCGTTGGGATCCATTGCATTGCATGCATCTACTATGCTATGCGGGATAGCAGTGTTAGTCTTAGTAGTATATGTTGTGTGTGTGTGTGTGTGATAAAATGATGGGGCTGTGTGGGGTGTGTGTTATATGCGTATCCTGCAAACCTTACACACTAAATATTCATAAATCAACAAAAAAGTAAGTTCTATTTATTATTATGTAGATTTAAAAGTTATACTTATTTTATTAACGCTTTTAAAATTTAAACCCGACCCGACCCGAAAACGTCTGTAAAATTTCAACCCGACCCGACCCGAAAGCGTTTTTAAAATTTCAACACGACCCAACCTGAAAGCGTTTTTAAAATTTCAACCCGACCCGACCCGAAAGCGTTTTTAAAATTTCAACCCGACCCGCTCCGAAACGTTTTTAAAATTTCAACCCGACCCGACCCGAAAGCGTTTTTAAAATTTCAACCCGACCCGACCCGAAAGCGTTTTTAAAATTTCAACCCGACCCGACCTGAAAGCGTTTTTAAAATTTCAACCCGACGGGACCCTAAAGCGTTAATAAAATTTCAACCCGACCCGCTCCGAAAGCGTTTTTAAAATTTTAACCCGACCCGACCCGAAAGCGTTTTTAAAATTTCAACCCGACCCGACCCTAAAGCGTTTTTAAATTTCAACCCGACCCGACCCGAAAGCGTCTTAAAAATTTCAACCCAACCCGACCCGAAAGCGTTTTAAAAATTTCAACCCGACCCGACCCGAAAGCGTTCTTAAAATTTCAATTCAACCCGCTCCGAAAGCGTTTTTAAAATTTCAACCCGACCCGACCCGAAAGCGTTTTTAAAATTTCAACCCAACCCGACCCGAAAGCGTTTTAAAAATTTCAACCCGACCCGACCCGAAAGCGTTTTTAAAATTTCAACCCGACCCACTCCGAAAGCGTTGTTAAAATTTTAACACGACCCGACCGAAAACATTTTTAAAATTTCAACCCGACCCGACCCGAAAGCGTTTTTAAAATTTTAACCCAACCCGACCCGAAAGCGTTTTTAAAATTTCAACCCGACCCGACTCGAAAGTTTTTTTAAAATTTTAACCCGAACCCGGTCCGAAAGCGTTTTTAAAATTTCAACCCGACCCGACCCAAAAGCGTTTTAAAATTTTAACCCGACCCGACCCAAAAGCGTTTTTAAAATTTCAACCCGACCCGACCCGAAAGCGTTTTTAAAATTTCAACCCGACCCGACCCAAAGCGTTTTTAAAATTTCAAACCGACCCGACCCGAAAGTCTTTTTAAAATTTCAACCCGACCCAACCCGAAATCGTTTTTAAAATTTCAACCTGACCCGACCCGAAAGCCTTTTTAAAATTTCAACCCGACCCGACCCGAAAGCGTTTTAAAATTTCCGACCCGACCCGAAAGCGTTAATAAAATAAGTATAAAATTTTAGATCTACATAATAATAATTAAAACTTACTTTTTTGTTGATTTATGAATATTTAGTGTGTAAGGTTTGCAGGACGCATATAACACACACCCCACACAGCCCCATAATTTTATCACACACACACACACACAACATATACTACTAAGACTAACACTGCTATCCCGCATAGCATAGTAGATGCATGCAATGCAATGCATCCCAACGCTTTATGAAAATTTATTAATACATAGATGGCACCTTTCACATATATCATGTTAAATGTTTAAATCATTTGTATATTAAAAAAAATCTTAATTTTTTTTTAAATAATAACAAAAAAAATATTTTTTATTCATTTATAATTGTAAATACTTAAAAAGTTGAATGCATCTTGAAAAAGGAAAATAGTTAAAGTAAGATATAAAATTTATTCTCAAATTTATCGCATAAAAAAAGAGATTTTTTCAGGTTAACCTGAGGTCAAGCTGGGGTTTCAGGTTGGAGATAAAATTGACCTGAAGGTTTTTCAGGTTGATTTTCGGGATCAACCTCAGGTTAAGGTTTGGGTGTTCAAAAAACCTTATCAGGTTTTTGAAAACCTGAACATAAAACCGACCTCAGGTTGAACCTCGGGAAAAATGCCGTGTGCACCCCCCCAAATCAATGTTCCCCCAAATCATATGAATGCCCTGTGCCCCACCCCCCACGCCGAATCACAAAATGTAAATTCCATGTGTCCCCCCCTCCGTTAATGTCATTCAAGATCGAGCGAATACCGTGCCCCCCCCCCGAACCAACAATATGTAAATGCCATGTGTCCCCCCACTCCGTTAATGTCCCCCAAAATCAAACGAATGCCGTGTGCCCCCCAAATCAATGTTCTCCCAAATCATATGAATGCCCTGTGCCCCCCCCCCACGCCGAATCACAAAATGTAAATTCCAGGTGTCCCCCCCCCTCCGTTAACGTCATTCAAGATTGAGCGAATACCGTGCCTTCCCCCCCCCCCCCGAACCAACAATATGTAAATGCCATGTGTCCCCCCACTCCGTTAAGGTCTCCCAAAATCAAACGAATGCCGTGTGCCCCCCAAATCAATGTTCTCCCAAATCATATGAATGCCCTGTGCTCCCCCCCACGCCGAATCACAAAATGTAAATTCCATGTGTCCCCCCCTCCGTTAATGTCATTCAAGATTGAGCGAATACCGTGCCCTCCCCCCCCCCCCGAACCAACAATATGTAAATGCCATGTGTCCCCCCACTCCGTTAATGTCCCCCAAAATCAAACGAATGCCGTGTGCCCCCCAAATCAATGTTCTCCCAAATCATATGAATGCCCTGTGCCCCCCCACGCCGAATCACAAAATGTAAATTCCATGTGTCCCCCCCCCTTCGTTAATGTCATTCAAGATTGAGCGAATACCGTGCCCTCCCCCCCCCCCCGAACCAACAATATGTAAATGCCATGTGTCCCCCCACTCCGTTAATGTCCCCCAAAATTAAACGAATGCCGTGTGCCCCCCAAATCAATGTTCTCCCAAATCATATGAATGCCCTGTGCCCCCCCCCCACGCCGAATCACAAAATGTAAATTCCATAGGTCCCCCCCCTCCGTTAATGTCATTCAAGATTGAGCGAATACCGTGCCCTCCCCCCCCCGAACCAACAATATGTAAATGCAATGTGTCCCCCCACTCCGTTAATGTCCCCCAAAATCAAACGAATGCCGTGTGCCCCCCAAATCAATGTTCTCCCAAATCATATGAATGCCCTGTGTTCCCCCCCCCCTTAATATCCCCAAAATCAGATCTGATCTCAAGATGAAATAAATGCCGTGCCCCCCCCCCACTTCTAATTAATATCCCCAAAATTCAATCCGATGCCAAGAGATGAAATTAATTACGTGTGCCCCAACAAATAGTGACCATAAACTTTATATCAAGAGCTGCTGCAAGGACCGTACTTGTATAAAAAATCACCACCAAAATCGAACGAAAACCATGTGTTTCCTCCCTCCAATCAATGCCCACCAAAGTCGAGTATACAAATACGTCAAACGATGAAACAAATGATGTGTGCCCCTTTAATCTTCCCCTTCCCGCCTCCACCCCTCCCTTAAAAAGGAAAATAGTTAAAGTAAGATATAACATTTATTCTTAAATTTATCGCCTAAAAAAATGGCGATTTTTTCAGGTTAACATGAGGTAAACCTGGGTTTCAGGTTGGGGATAAAATTGACCTGAAGTTTTCAGGTTGATTTTCGGGATCAACCTCAGGTTAAGGTTCGGGTGTTTAAAAAACCTTATCAGGTTTTTGAAAAGCTGAAGTGAACCTAAACCTTCAGATGGCCCACCCTTTTGCGAGGTTTAGGAATGGGATCACTTATTACCGTTTTAATGTTATTTTCCTCGGTGACCATAACCCTAAAGTAATTTAAAACATTAAACGCTCTAAAAATATATTTTGCACCCATTATAAATATGTTTGCAATTTAATAACAATTACCAATTTGCCTTTAAAATCCAACAATCTTAAGCAGGCTTCGCTTATCCATACGCGCAAATCTAACGCATTTCATAATTTGATTGGTGTAAATTGATCTTTCGGGTTTATATTTAAGCCAATTGAGAGCTGCTTTAAATACCTCCATTTCGTTATCAGCAATCAAGTCATCGTTGGATAAGATTGCACATACCGTTTCAATGTCAAGATCCATAAAACCGTTAGAATTTACAGCACAATTTATTGCTGGAGGATTGATAATTTTGGGACTGTAACGCATTTGCTGATATCCTAAAGGCTGTGGAGCAAGTAGACTTCTAAGAACAGGAGAAGCAGTAATGTGTGGTATTGAGAAGGATTGATTCATCATGGGGAATGTAGTTGGCATCGTACTTGCGGAGTTTAGCATATAAATTTGGGTAATTTGAGGCGGCGGAGCAAAAGGATATGAATTAGTTAATAAAGCGTTAAAATTTGAAGCTTCTTGCTGTATTGATATAAGGATAATAACTCCAGGTCGCTTGATCAATATGATTCAATATATGTTTTAAGTCATGCTTATATCGATGTCTACTAAGTTAAAGCTGTAAAGATTTTTAAACAAATTTAAGCTAATACATTGAAGAAATTAATCATTTATAAAACGTCTGTTGAAATGCAAGAGGTAGGTATTTAATAAATGCAATAATAAATTTTTGAGTAGATAAAAACATAACTATAAAAACATTAAATAGGAGTGATTGTTAATTTATAAATATTATAATACAATAATACGGAGGTGACGTCACATATAAAATGTTTAATATATAAATTCACTTGCGATATGATGCATAATTTAACAATGTTCATAATTATAATTCTTTATTGGTTATGAGCCTCTATTAATTGCTATGCAATTTATGGGCTCGTTTTTGATTTTACGTTGTCCGTTGTCCGTTGTCCGTTACCCTTCACTGTTTTTTATCGATTTTGTAAATTAACACATAAGAGGTGCCCCACCCCTCATCTCTATCTCCCTCGCTGTGTTAGAATTACCCCTGGCCGCCCTGAGCACCTACGGGTAAAGCTTCGAGCGGGCTGGTAGTTTCAGAATTTAGCCCTTTTTTAAACTAAAAGAAATTTAAGGATCCTGCAAGAGCTATTACTTTAAATTTTATTTATTTAACTTAAATAGTTTGTTAAACCCCAATAATTTTGACTGTATACTGTAACATTGATAATATGACTTTTTGGCCGTCCGCTGGCTACTGACCAATGAAAAAAATGATCTTGTCTTGCACCGAATGTCTTGTCTTGCACCCAATGTCTTGTCACGTTGTTTACTTTTAATTATTATTTAACTAGTTTTTGGGTTCGAATCCCGGAGTTTTTTTTGACTCTTATGATTGTTCTTGTTACTACCATTGATAATAAGACTCTTTGGCCGTCCGTTGGGTGCTGACCAATGAAAAAAAATGACCATTGGCCAAAATGTGAATCCAAGTTTTTTTTTCGTTTTTTTGACTATTATGATTGTTCCTGTTACTACCATCGATAATAAAACTTTTTGGTCGTCCGCTGGCTGCTCACCATTGAAAAAAATGACCATTGGCCAAAATGTGAATCGAAATTATTTTTTTGGTTTTTTTTGGCTAACATTGACAATTGCCCTATGCCCTCCCCCGACAGAGCCTATGCCTCTACTGATATGGGTCCCTGTGCCCCCCCCCCTTTTACAAAAGCCTATGCCTCTACTGATGTGGGTTCGAATCCCACCGAGGGCAAATTCTTAATTGCTGGTTCGATACTCAAAGAGGGCCAAATTTTTTTGTTATTTTTTTTTAATTAATATATTGTTCTTGTTACTACCATTGATAATACGCCTTTTTGGTTGTACACTGGCTGCTGACCAATGCAAGAAAATGACCATTGGCCAAAATGTTAATCAAAAAATTTTTTTCGTTATTTTTGGCTCTTATATTTTAATAGACTGTCTCTTGGTTCTGACCAATGAAAAAAATGATCACTGGCCAAAGTGTGAATCGAAATTTTTTTTTCATTTTTTTTGACTCTTATGTATTTATATCGACTTTTAACGTGTCCTGGCTGCTGACCAATGGAAAAAAATGACCATTGGCCAAAATGTTAATTAAAAAATTTTTTTTCGTTATTTTTGGCTCTTATATATTACTGACCAATGAAAAAAATGACCACTGGCCAAAGTGTGAATGAAAATTTTTTTTTTATTTTTTTTTGACATTCACGAGGGGGGTTGGGTAAATGGAATTGGAAATTAATTAAAGGGTAAATTGATTTTGGTAAATATTTTAATCCTAGGTTAGGTTAAATCGAATTTGCAAATGATAGAGGTCTCTAATCTTTATATTTTTATCAATCTTTAAAACAGACTTAAGGGTTTGGTTTTAATCTAAATTTATAATTAGTGTAGGGCAGGTAAATCTTTAGCCGTAAAAAATGACCAACAAGGCCTTTTGGGTGAATAATAATGATTTCAAAATTTTGTCAAATCCCCCTGACAACTCTTTTTTTTCTTTCTATTATTATGATGGCTTACTAAGATATTGACATATTTATTTTATATATCGTGAGCATAGGCCAAATATAATGATTTTTACGAAAGTAATGTATATTCTTTACTAATTTTGGGAGTTTATATACCACATATATATGAGAGGCCTACTATATTTAAAGGGAAAAAGATTAAATTAATAATTACCTCTTCCTACGTGTTCCTAAAAGCTATTTTACCCCTGGCCACCCTGGGCACCTACGGGTAAAGTTTCGAGCGAATCGGGGGGGGGGGGGTAGTTTCAGAATTTAGCCCTTTTTTAAAACTAAAAGGATTTTTTTTTTAATTTTTTTTTAAATTAAATTAATATTTTGTTCTTGTTAATACCATTTGACTGTCTGCTAACCATTAGAAAATATCACCAGTGGCCAAAGTGATAAATTTGTATAAATAATTAATTAATCATTAGGCATTTTATACCCCCTATTGGCATTATCGCCCCTTCCCACCTTTCTCGCACATAAATTGCATAGCAAATATGATACATTTATATGGAGTATAGATGAGTCATCCCCCCTTCCCTTCCCCTCCTCCCCTTCCCCTTTCCTTCTCCCCCTTCCCACGAGGGCCGAAGGCCCGAGTATTATGATATGATCTCTCTCTTGTTTAAAGAAACTTTAGGAATGTCATTGTATATAGATTATATGATTGAATATTGAAAGCCAAAATCCGAGTTGGCAAAAAGGAACATATGTTTTTAACCCCTTAATTAACTTTTATATTTCTTTTGTTCATATATAGTTGTCCCTCCCCCGGCCCTAGTGATAAATAAAATGATATTATTTCTATTCCTATTATTAGTTTATTAGTACGGTCATCCATGATAACTGGTGTCAGAAGTGGGATCTATTGGTAATGAACAAAAAGAGGAATTCCAAATAAATATTCTAAGGAGGAAAAGGAATATGCAAGAGTATGCATAGATGATTCAATGAAAAGGGAAACATTAATCTATGGAAATCATAAGACTTATGAGAGTATATGAATTCAGGAGGTAAATTCATTATTCTAAGGAGATCATTTCAGGATGTCATTATTCTAAGGAGATCATTTCAGGTTGCTAAATTCATTATTCTATGGATATGGGAATGCCCAACTTAAAATAGAAAACTACATATGAAATTAACCCTGCCACTAGCTTCCCCAAAACCCACTTGTCCAAATCCACACCCTCAAACCCCCATATTTCCCCTTCTGACAATTTCCATCCCATCTTACCTTCCCAGCTAATCCATTCTTGGAAATAGCATCCCCAGAATCCACGTACCCAGTCCACACCCTCAACCTACATATTTCCCTACTGATAATTTCCATCCCATCTCACCCTTACAGCTAGCCCACTTTTAAAGTTATGGAATTGTTGAAGTAAATGGTCGAAGATTAAAACCAAGAGTAAGAGGAAAGATGTTGTATATTGAGTCTTCATTCTTTAAAGGGAAAGATGTTGATGTTAAATATTGGTATATTGGTGATTCTTTAAGGGGAAAGATGTTATATATGTGTTATATATATGATGTTGTATATGTGTTGTTGTATATTGGTATATCATTGTATACAGATTATATGATTGAATATTGTAAGCCAAAATCCGAATTGGCAAAAAGGAACATATGTTTTTAACTACTTAATTTACTTTTATATTTCTTTTGTTCATATATAGTTGTCCCTCCCCCGGCCCTAGTGATAAATAAAATGATATTATTTCTATTCCTATTATTAGTTTATTATTAGTACGGTCATCCTGATAATAATGATATAACTTTCAATTTCATTTCGTCTTCTTCTTTATCAGTTATTTGGTCCCACAGTCGTGGGGTTTGTTTTGATTAGTTTCTTCCATCTTGACCGGGTGAGTGCCATATCTTGCTAATCTCCTTTGTTTTCATTACTTTATCGACTTGCCCTTTTCACGTGACACGGAATCGTCCTCTTTCTCTCTTCCCCGGTACTTTCATGTCCAGTACTTTTTGATTTAAGTCATTCGTGTACCTTCTTAGTATATGCCCATACCACCTCAGCCGACTTTCGTTAATCATGTCCGCCATAGGTTGAATAACCATTATTGTCATGAGCAGGTAATTCGTCATATGGTCGAGCTTAGTATACCTCAAGCTCCACCGTATAATTCTCATCTCTGTGGCTTGTAATAGCTTTGTGGTGTTTTATGCCCATGTTTTTTCCATAGAGTAACACCAGTCTGACGATGGATTTGTAAGCTTTGCTCTTTAACCACAACACCGAATATACTTCGCCATTTAAGCCATCCTTTTTGGATTCTGGCATTGACATCCGTTGCGCAACCTCTCTCTTGATGTAGCATCGATCCGAGAAATGTAAACGTGTCTACTTTTGGGTACTTTAGATCATCATGCAGCGATGGGCTGCCTGTACCGTTAGTTTCCATGTATACCGTTTTTCGATCGTTAACCTTTAAACCATATCCAGGCGCTTTGACAACTTTTCGGCTTCTTCGAATACTTTCTCCCTTGTTTCCTCGCATAGTACTATATCATCGGCATATAGCATACACCATGGCGATGGATGTCCCTCGTTATCGTGTCTATAATTATATTAAATAAAAAGGGACTTAAAGCAGATCCTTGATGTAATCCAATTTTAACCCGAAAAGGTTTAGAATCTCCAACTGTCGTCCTAACGCAAGAGTTTGAGGCTTCATAAATATTTTTCATAAGCCGTATATATGCGTCAGGAATATTTTGTTTTCACAGGCACCACCATATTAAATCGCCGGGGACCGTGTCTTATGCTTTCTCCAAGTCGATAAAGACCATATGTAGATCTTACCTTTTTTCACCATACTTATATCATTTGTCTTAGTGTGAAGATAGGGTTGATTGTGGATTTGTCGGCCAGAAATCCGAATTGGTTAGCCGATATTTCCCCCTCGTTTTTCAGCCTTGTTACTAAGATCCTTTCCATAAGCTTCAAGAAGTGGCAAGTTAGCTTGATACCTCTGTAATTGCTACAGTCTTAAGGGTCTCCTTTGCCTTAAATAAGGGTATAATCGTGCTTGCTCTCCATTGATTAGGAATTCGCTCTTCTACCAGAATCGTGTTAAGAAGGTTCGTCATGGTGGTGACTCCTTCTTCACGACATCCGAGCAATGCTTCCATCGGTATTCTGAATAGGTTAAAGTAGCACAACGTTAAAAAAAGTAGCACAAATCGTGGTTAGGGATAAATTCGAACGAATCGTTAAAAACAATGCAGGAATTTGTCAACAGCATCCTTGCCTTCCACTAGTAACTTTGCAAATGAAGAATTAATATATATACATATTACTTAGGTACTTAAAACTTATCAAACAATTGCAATGAAATTGCTAATGTTGATCATAACCAAACAAACTTTAATAGTATTTTTCCTACCAAAGGTTTTTTATTTTATATTAGGTATGTATGATGCTTCATTTATCTTAATGGACACTCTTAACACAAACATTACATCCACAGATGGTAAACTTTATTATTTATAAATTTTAAAATAATTTTTTAGATAATCAAGATTTCATGGTAAAATCATAAATGGGAAAAGACTTACTCATGTTTATCTATACACAGACAGAAAAAAGTTTTCAAGGAGACACAATATTTTGCTTATCGTCTAACTTATATCTCAATGTTAACACCTGATTATACTTTTACAATTATAAATGAATATTATTATTTTTATACTAAATATTAAAACAATAAACTTCATATCTGAATTCCTTTTATTAGAATATTTAGAATTCAACAGTGTAAACTAAAAATGTAATTTCGTAGAAAAATGTTAAGTATTGTTTAAAATATATCCATAAAAACAGTTTTAAATTTTGATGATATTTCAATTATATATGAATATTCTTGTTTTCATACGAAATATTAAAACAATAAACATCATATCTGAATTCTTATTATTAGAATATTTAGACATCAACAGTAAAGTAAAAATGTAATTTCATATAAATAATGTAAGTATTGTTAAAAAAATTTCCATAAAAACAAATATAAATTCTGATGAGATAATATTCTTGTTTTCATAATAAATTTCATATCTAAATTCCTTTTATTATAATATTTAGACATCAACAGTATAATCAAAAAGGTAATTTCATTTCATAGAAATAATGTTACTTCATACTAAATAATAGTATAG
Organism: Gordius sp. MW1; assembly: GCA_964036665.1. Lineage (NCBI taxonomy): Eukaryota > Metazoa > Nematomorpha > Gordioida > Gordea > Gordiidae > Gordius > Gordius sp. MW1. The sequence continues at coordinate 2,492,406 of OZ038532.1, forward strand.
TTTAAAATTAATCCATATCAATAAACAAATGTAAATTATAATGAGTTCTGGTGAAATTTGATAATTTGTGACGAAATTTGATGATATTTCTGTGCCACTTTGACCTCTTCCCGGTATTCCATCTGGGTCATTTGCTTTTCCTTTTGGATCTTGTTCATTTGTGTCCTAACTTCATCCTCTTGAAAGAATTCGATCATACTTATATTTGGCTCAATTTTGGGGAAGGAATCTATGTCATTTGCAATAAAGAAATCGCGATTTTCAGATCGCAAATATAGTTCAAAATTTAGGAGTGTTTAACATCGGCCAACTTTTAGAGAAGAATCGAATGGTTTGAGGATGGAGGATAGCCGCCTTTATCTTTTAATGGTTTATAGACCGATATTCGTTTAATTGGCAATGGACTGGGCGATGAGCCCACTATCTATTTACTTTTTAAAATTTTTGCTATGTATTTGATAACTTTAATACCTAGAATCAAGGCGATTGCTTATGAATTTTACGAAATAAACACAGAGGTATTGTGTATTTGTTTAGTATACATATCAAATTATAATACATTTTTACTGATTTATTTGAAGATTATTCTTAAAGTTAATTTAAATCTGATTAAAGAAAAAAATGTCCTGTGATCTAGTAGACAATTATGAAAAAATGAAGCGGGACGACCTTTTGTTAATACCGTAACAAAATAGTGTGTGTGTTTGTTTGTGTATGTGGTATAAAGTAGTTAATGATTCACCAAATATCATTATTATTTGGACATAAAATAGAGAGTTTGCGGAGATAAATTATTAATATAAAAATATTATATGTAAAAAAACAATTATAGCGTTGTGCGAGTATTATCTACTCACTGCTTGACCATTGCCCCCTCCCCCTAGTGTTGTTAAATTGCTAACTTTAGCAATGCTAACTATGTGCTATGCTCGAGCACAAACACTAGCTGGGTAATATGCTAACACAATGAGCGCTAAGCTAACTGTTCGGTGCAATAGTTTTAACAGTAGCACGTAAAAATGCTCGAGAGGTTAGTCGATAGCAGCCAAATCTGTTAAAAAATTTAGCAGGAGCTCGAGCAGTAAATTCGAGCAGATAGTAGATTGAATTGAATTGCTATTTGTTAAAATTTAATAACTCACAATATTTGCTCATGGTATATTATAAAGTAAATATATTATAGTTTTATAAGAAATTAAGCATGTTGAGCATAAATGATGGATTGCACGATAGATAAGATTGTATATTTGATTTTTGACTTGACATGTTATTATATACATTTTGAGTTTTTAGGCATAAATATTTTGTACAGGTGGTTAAATAAATATATATGGGGTAAATGTTATAATCTATGTTTATGATGCGATTTAAATTTTTTTTTCAAATTGTGACTCACTAAAAACTTAAAAAATGTTTTTCACCTTTGAAATTAAGATTTTTAAAATTTTAGCGGTCGCCCAGGTGACAAATGTCCTAATCCATGTTTATGATGCGATTTAAATTTTTTTTTCAAATTGTGACTCATTAAGAACTTAAAAAATGTTTTTCACTTTTGAAATTAAGATTTTTAAAAGTTTAGCGGTCGCCCAGGTGACAAATGTCATAATCTAGGTTTATTATGCGATTTAAATTTTTTTTTCAAATTGTGACTCACTAGGAGCTTAAAAAATGTTTTTCACCTTTGAAATTAAGATTTTTGAAAGTTTAGCGGTCGCCCAGGTGACAAATGTCATAATCTACATTTATGATGCGATTTAAATTTTTTTCAAATTGTGACTCACTAAGAGCTTAAAAAATGTTTTTCACCTTTGAAATTAAGATTTTTAAAAGTTTAGCGGTCGCTCAGGTGACAAATGTCATAATCTATGTTTATGATGCGATTTAAATTTTTTTTTCAAATTGTGACTCACTAAGAGCTTAAAAAATGTTTTTCACCTTTGAAATTAAGATTTTTGAAAGTTTAGCGGTCGCCCAGGTGACAAATGTCATAATCTACATTTATGATGCGATTTAAAATTTTTTTTCAAATTGTGACTCACTAAGAGCTTATAAAATGTTTTTCACCTTTGAAATTAAGATTTTTAAAAGTTTAGCGGTCGCCCAGGTGACAAATGGCATAATCTATGTTTATGATGCGATTTAAATTTTTTTTCAAATTGTGACTCACCAAGCGCTTAAAAAATGTTTTTCACCTTTGAAATTAAGATTTTTGAAAGTTTAGCGGTCGCCCAAGTGACAAATGTCATAATCTACATTTATGATGCACTTTACATTTTTTCCCAAATTGTGACTCTCTGAGAGCTTAAAAAATGTTTTTCAACTTTGTAATTAAGATTTCTGAAAGTTTAGCGGTCGCCCAGGTGACAAATGTCATAATCTATGTTTATTATGCGATTTAAATTTTTTTTTCAAATTGTGACTCACTAGGAGCTTAAAAAATGTTTTTCACCTTTGAAATTAAGATTTTTGAAAGTTTAGCGGTCGCTCAGGTGACAAATGTCATAATCTATGTTTATTATGGGATTTAAATTTTTTTTTCAAATTGTGACTCACTAAAGCTTAAAAAATGTTTTTCACCTTTGAAATTAAGATTTTTGAAAGTTTAGCGGTCGCCCAGGTGACAAATGTCATAATCTACATTTATGATGCGATCTAAATTTTTTTTTCAAATTGTTACTCACTAAGAGCATATAAAATGTTTTTCAACTTTGTAATTAAGATTTTTGAAAGTTTAGCGGTCGCCCAGGTGACAAATGTCATAATCAACATTTATGATGCGATTTAAATTTTTTTTTCAAATTGTGACTCACTAAGAGCTTAAAAAATGTTTTTCACCTTTGAAATTAAGATTTTTGAAAGTTTAGCGGTCGCCCAGGTTACAAATGTCATAATCTACATTTATGATGCGATTTAAATTTTTTTTTCAAATTGTGACTCACTAAGAGCTTATAAAATGTTATTCAACTTTGTAATTAAGATTTTTGAAAGTTTAGCGGTCGCCCAGGTGACAAATGTCATAATCTATATTTATGATGCGATTTAAATTTTTTTTTCAAATTGTGACTCACTGAGAGCTTAAAAAATGTTTTTCACCTTTGAAATTAAGATTTTTGAAAGTTTAGCGGTCCCCCAGGTGACAAATGTCATAATCTTCATTTATGATGCGATCAAATTGTGACTCACTGAGAGCTCAAAAATGTTTTTCACCTTTAAAATTAAGATTTTAACAGTTTGCCGCAGGGGTTCGTCCCAACCCCTGAACCCGCCGGTTAAAACCCGATGTTTAACGGAACCCGAACCCATTTTAAAAATACCCTTAAAACCCGAACCCGATGAATACAAAATTTTTGCCATCTATAATTAAAAATTTTAAATCGCACCTGAGCCACCGCTAAACTTTCAAAAATCTTAATTTCAAAGTTGAAAAACATTTTTTAAGCTCCCAGAGAGTCACAATTTGAAAAAAAAAATTTAAATCGCATCATAAATGAAGATTATGACATTTGTCACCTGGGCAACCGCTAAACTTTCAAAAATCTTAATTTCAAAGGTGAAAAACATTTTTTAAGCTCTTAGTGAGTCACATTTTAAAAAAAAATTTAAATCCCATCATAAACATAGATTATGACATTTGTCACCTAGGCGACCGCTAAACTTTCAAAAATCTTAATTTCAAAGTTGAAAAACATTTTATAAGCTCTTAGTGAGTCACAATTTGAAAAAAAAAATTTAAATCCCATAATAAACATAGATTATGACATTTGTCACCTGGGGGACCGCTAAACTTTTAAAAATCTTAATTTCAAAGGTGAAAAACATTTTTTAAGCTCTCAGTGAGTCACAATTTGAAAAAAAATTTAAATCGCATCATAAATGTAGAATATAACATTTGTCACCTGGGCGACCGCTAAACTTTCAAAAATCTTTTTTTCAAAGTTGAAAAACATTTTTTAAGCTCTCAGTGAGTCACAATTTGAAAAAAAAATTTAAATCGCATCATAAATGCAGATTATGACATTTGTCATCTGGGCGACCGCTAAACTTTCAAAAATCTTAATTACAAAGTTGAAAAACATTTTTTAAGCTCTCAGAGAGTCACAATTTGGGAAAAAAATTTAAATCGCATCATAAATGTAGATTATGACATTTGTCACCTGGGCGACCGCTAAACTTTAAAAAATCTTAATTTCAAAGGTGAAAAACATTTTTTAATCTCTTAGTGAGTCATAATTAGAAAAAAAAATTTAAATCCCATAATAAACATAGATTATGACATTTGTCACCTGGGGGACCGCTAAACTTTTAAAAATCTTAATTTCAAAGGTGAAAAACATTTTTTAAGCTCTCAGTGAGTCACAATTTGAAAAAAAATTTAAATCGCATCATAAATGTAGAATATGACATTTGTCACCTGGGCGACCGCTAAACTTTCAAAAATCTTTTTTCAAAGTTGAAAAACATTTTTTAAGCTCTCAGTGAGTCACAATTTGAAAAAAAAATTTAAATCGCATCATAAATGTAGATTATGACATTTGTCACCTGGGCGACCGCTAAACTTTTAAAAATCTTAATTACAAAGTTGAAAAACATTTTTTAAGCTCTCAGAGAGTCACAATTTGGGAAAAAAATTTAAATCGCATCATAAATGTAGATTATGACATTTGTCACCTGGGCGACCGCTAAACTTTCAAAAATCTTAATTTCAAAGGTGAAAAACATTTTTTAATCTCTTAGTGAGTCATAATTTGAAAAAAAAATTTAAATCGCATCATAAATGTAGAATATGACATTTGTCACCTGGGCGACCGCTAAACTTTCAAAAATCTTAATTTCAAAGGTGAAAAACATTTTTTAAGAACCTAGTGAGTCACAATTTGAAAAAAAAATTTAAATCGCATAATAAACCTAGATTATGACATTTGTCACCTGGGCAACCGCTAAACTTTTAAAAATCTTAATTTCAAAAGTGAAAAACATTTTTTAAGTTCTTAATGAGTCACAATTTGAAAAAAAAATTTAAATCGCATCATAAACATAGATTATGACATTTGTCACCTGGGCGACCGCTAAACTTTTAAAAATCTTAATTTCAAAGGTGAAAAACATTTTTTAAGTTTTTAGTGAGTCACAATTTGAAAAAAAAATTTAAATCGCATCATAAACATAGATTATGACATTTACCCCATATATATTTTTTGGGATCGGGTCAAAATAGCATAAAAAAAACAGCAGAATTGGTCAGAACTGGTCAGATCAAGATTGGTCAGGAGGGTTAAGGTTTGGGTTAGTGTTTTAGGTCAGCGTTTTAGGTTAGGGTCAGGGTTAGGATTAGATGCACATCAAATTCCCTCCCCATTTGAGATTTAATTCTAATATATTGATTATCTAAAATCTTGTTCTGACCAGTTCTGACCAATTCTGCTGTTTTTTTCTGCTATTTTGACCCCGATTCATATTTTTTTAACCACCTGTACAAAATATTTATACCTAAAAGCTCAAAATGTATATAGTGTTGTAAAAAACCAAGGGTTTCTATTGGTCGCCTGCAAGCGTTGACGTTTATTTTCACCCAGCCTTATCAGTGTTAGGTGAATTTTCTTGGGAGAGCTTTGGCGTTTGGCGTTTTTGTAAAAAAGGCCTAAAGCGTTTTGGGTGAATGTTTCGGGGTGACCTTTGGCGTTTAGGTTTGGGTGTATTAAACAGCTAAAGGGTGTGGGTGGATAATATTGTTAACCTTTTGGTTTGGTTTTGGTCGTTTGGGGTGGGGCATGCAAATATATCAATTTTAGGTAATAAACTTTTAATTTAAGAAAATAAAAATAGTTATATCTTGACGTCACTGAGTTTAAACTTTTCCCATTGTGACGTCATAATGAAAAGTATTATAATTTATAATCTAATCTCTAGTAAATTATAGTTAATTATTATGCTATTATAGAAGTAATGTTTTATTTATGAAAAAAAGATGGCTAAAATCCGTTTAATGATTTCAAAAATTATTTTTTAGACATGCCAAAAATTTATAAAAATTTATAAAAGGTGGTAAATTTCGCTTTATAGAATATCCTAAAAGGTGGCTAAAATCTGTTTAATGATTTCAAAATTTATTTTTTAGACATGCCAAAAATTTGATAAAAATCTAAAAAAGGTGGGAAATTTCGCTTTGTAGAATCTTCTATATAGATGGCTAAAATCTGTTTAATGATTTCAAAATTTATTTTTTAGACATGCCAAAAATTTTATAAAAATTTATAAAAGGTGGGAAATTTCGCTTTGTAGAATCTTCTATATAGATGGCTAAAATCTGTTTAATGAATTCAAAATTTATTTTTTAGACATGCCAAAAATTTTATAAAAATTTATAAAAGGTGGGAAATTTCGCTTTATAGAATATTCTATAAAGATGGCTAAAATCTGTTTAATGATTTCAAAATTTATTTTTTAGACATGCCAAAAATTTTATAAAAATTTATGAAAGGTGGGAAATTTCGCCTTGTAGAATCTTCTATATAGATGGCTAAAATCTGTTTAATGATTTCAAAATTTATTTTTTAGACATGCCAAAAATTTTATGAAAATTTATTTAAATATATATTTTTGAATTTTCTACCTCAGGTTTGCTCTAATTATAGGCATAAAATTTAAACCACTTGATACATTAGGCAAATTAATATATTAATGAACGTATAAGAGTTAAAATATTATCCCTGCAAATTTTGACAAATTTATATTATAAAATATCTAAGTTATAGCTATTTAAAGTTTGGGGTAATTCTAATTATTACCCCAAATACCATCCGTGTTAGCATTTTTGACCCAACCTCTCAAGTGTTAAGAAAATAAATAAGGCATTTCCAAAAAGCATATCATGCTATTCTGTTGACTTAGACCTCGCGTTTACAATGCTTATAAGGATCATAAAAAATATATAGCTACCATATGTGGTCGGACGCATAAGCTCTGTCATAAAGAGGGGTAAAATGCTTAGATTAAGGAATATTAATTAGCTTGTTTACAACTTTACAACTAAGCTTAGCAATACGCTGGGAAAAACCAGCCAGCCGTTACAACACTACTACAAATATAAAATAAAAGGGACATTAGATAACTAATAAGTCTTTATCTTTTACAAGAGCCGAGGAATTCAAAATATATTTGAAATTAAATTTTGTGATTAATCGCAACTAATCTGCTTAGCAAATGTGTAAATTATAAAGTTAAACCATATTAAAATGTTCAAAAAAATTGTTACCACCTGGCTGAGGCAGAAAATTCAAAAATATATATTTAAATAAATTTCATAAAATTTTTGGCATGTCTAAAAAATAAATTTTGAAATCATTAAACAGATTTTAGACATCTATATAGAAGATTCTACAAAGCGAAATTTCCCACCTTTTATAAATTTTTATAAAATTTTTGGCATCTCTAAAAAATAAATTTTGAAATCATTAAACAGATTTTAGCCATCTATATAGAAGATTCTACAAAGCGAAATTTCCCACCTTTTATAAATTTTTATAAAATTTTTGGCATGTCTAAAAAATAAATTTTGAAATCATTAAACTGATTTTAGCCATCTATATAGAAGATTCTACAAAGCGAAATTTCCCACCTTTTATAAATTTTTATAAAATTTTTGGCATGTCTAAAAAATAAATTTTGAAATCATTAAACAGATTTTAGCCATCTTTATAGAATATTCTATAAAGCGAAATTTCCCACCTTTTATAGATTTTTATAAAATTTTTGGCATGTCTAAAAAATAATTTTTGAAATCATTAAACAGATTTTAGCCATCTTTTTTTCATAAATAAAACATTACTTCTATAATGCAGCCAGCATAAGCAAAGCATAATAATTAACTGTAATTTACTAGAGATTAGATTATAAATTATAATACTTTTCATTATGACGTCACAATGGGAAAAGTTTTAACTCAGTGACGTCATGATATAACTATTTTTATTTTCTTAAATTAAAAGTTTATTACCTAAAATTGATATATTTGCATGCCCCACCCCAAACGACCAAAACCAAACCAAAAGGTTAATAATATTATCCACCCACACCCTTCAGGTGTTTAATACACCCAAACCTAAACGCCAAAGGTCACCCCGAAACATTCACCCAGAACGCTTTAGGTCTTTTTTACAAAAACGTCAAACGCCAAAGCTCTCCCAAGGAAATTCACCTAACACTGATAAGGCTGGGTGAAAATAAACGTCAACAACTAAGCTTAGCAATACGCTGGGAAAAACCAGCCAGCCGTTTTTACAACACTAGTATATAATAACATGTCAAGTAAAAAATCAAATATACAATCTCATCTTATTATCGTGCAATCCATCATTTATGCTCAACATGCTTAATTACTTATAAAACTATAATATAATAACTTTATAATATACCATGAGCAAATATTGTAAGTAACTAAAATAGTTTAACAAAAGCAATTCAATCTACTATCTGCTCGAATTTACTGCTCGAGCTCCAGCTAAATTTTTTAACAGATTTGGCTGCTATCGACTAACCTCTCGAGCATTTTTTTGTGCTACTTTTAAAACTATTGCACCGAACAGTTAGCTTAGCACTCATTGTGTTAGCATATTACCCAGCTAGTGTTTGTGCTCGAGCATAGCACATAGTTAGCATTGCTAAAGTTAGCAATTTAACAACACTAGTGTTAGCATATTACCCAGCTAGTGTTCGTGCTCGAGTTTTTAGTTGAAGCTGCTTAGCAATTTAACAACTATACCTCCCCCCTCATAGGCATTCTCGACCCTTCCCCCCTATCTTGCCCATAAAGTGCATAGCAAATGTGCTACGTTTTCCGAGTATGGGATGAGTTTTGCAAAAACAATATCCAAAACTAGGCGGATGTACCAAAACGAACTTCAAGTAAACTGGCTAAATAATTCCCAGCAAACTAATGATGACCGTTGTTTACTTCTACTTTATCTCACCCCGGCCAAAGGCCAAAATTCTGGTTATTTTTTATATTTGCTGTTTTGTGATTTTCTTTCGCCTATTTGTCTAGGTTGTTGCAACGGTGTATTGCGATATGGTTATACTTATGTATTTAAATGTTTTTTGACCTACTGACTGTTGACCATTAGGAAAAATGACCACTGGCCAAAGTGTATATCGATTATCTTTGCTGTATTCTAATTATAGGCTATTTGGCCGTTTGCTTGCTTCTGACCAATGGAAAAAATGACCACTGGCCAAAGTGTGATTAGAAATTTTTTTCCGTTTTTTAGTGTTTGGGCCTTATGTATTTAGACTTTTGACCTTGACTGCTGACCATCAGGAAAAATGACCACTGGCCAAAGTGTATATTAAACTTTTTCCCTATATTATAATTACAGGCTATTTGGCCGTCTGCTAGCTACTGACCAATAAAAATGACCACTGGCCTAAGTGTGATTAGATATTTTTTCGTTTTTATGATATTAGTCCTTATATATTTAGACGTTTTTTGACCTACTGACTGCGGACCATTAGATAAAGTTACCACAAGTCAAAGTGTGAATCGAAATTTTTTATTGCGCATCATGCGTATATAAACGCCTGCCTGCCCTCCGGGTGTCACTTGTCTTTTCTCCTGCGTAACACCCTCCTCACTATTTCGCCCACGACTTGTCCCAAGCCTTTTCCCTTAAATTTCGTTTTCCATACATTCGCTTTTATTCACTTCATTCGCGTTTTATGCTCACCTGTTTTTACATACTTATTTGTACCACTTTATGATGCTCTGATACGCGTGAATAAAAGCCTCCAATGAAAGTTCCTTTAGGGAACCGTAACTGGGGGGATCCAGGATCGGGCTTAACCCGGTCCCGGATTTTATTAAGCGCTCTTCTTGACGTTGCGGCCCTTAGATGCGCCTCCGCCCCTGCCAGTTCTTGGAAAAAACTGCCTTCGTTGAGCATCCTTCTTGACATCGACGTCCTGCATTTTCATTTCCTTTAGTGTGTCTTGGGTTGCGGCAGTTTGCCAGTTAAACTTGATTGCTAGGCACATCTTTTTAAGCTGGTCGTCTATCGGGATCAACTCTTCCAACGTCATCGGGATTCTCGTAAGCTTGGCGCAATGGATTGCAAACTTTGCCTCGTGTTTATCCCTTTTAGCTGCTTTCCCATCGGGGTCTAATATAAGCTCTTCGAGACCTCGCCTGTGTAGGTTGATGTCTTCTAGGACTGAGGCAATTGTGCGCGGCGGTTCGGGCGCGGGCATGATCTGAAGTGTGGACGGCTGCTATGCGGTCGAGGTTATGGTGGCAGTTGATGCGGTTATCGTAGGCCCTAGTGTGGCTCGTTGCAACAGTTGTTGTAGGGCTTCGGTTTGCACTTGCTGTGCTTCGGCTTGTCTATTAAGGGCGTTAACGGCCGTCTCCTGCATGGCTGCTATTCGTGCTAGTAACACTTCAAGGACATTGTCATTGCCAGTTCCAGCTCTCGGAGCAATAGTTTGTGACGGGGGTGAGTTCATGGAGTTATCTGGTGTAATCAGGAAAAAACTATTATGAAGGTCTTGGGACCTGGTATTAACCATTCACCACGGGGGATTACACAAATTTAAGGAAAAAGGCTTGGGACAAGTCGTGGGCGAAATAGTGAGGAGGGTGTTAAGCAGGAGAAAAGACAAGTGACACCCTGAGGGCAGGCAGGCGTTTATATACGCATGATGCGCAAGGAGGTCCACGTCTCACCGCACCCCACAGCCCTTACAAGGTTCTTTATATATATGGTTTTACAAATTGGTTTGCCCCGTCCCTTTTTCTTAATAAAACCGCTATCCACTATCTAACCCTAAATATAGTGCAAAATTTTCACCTTCATTTCACCGTCGCAACTAATATTCGCACCATAATCCATTCTTTTACACGCTAGATTAGGTAAAATGTTACCATTTCATTGATGTTTGTTGTTTATACTATACATATGCGCATGATTTGAATAGAGTTTATAGTTATAATTCAAATTATGGGTTGCTTACTCCAAAAATATTTAAATTAAAGTATTAATTATTTAAACTGTTTTATAGGGTAAAGGAATCCCCTTTAACTCTCAATTTAAAGTTGTACGTTTTGGAAGGATGATTATTGGCTTTTTTAAGGTCATACCCTCTATTTGCGTTCCCTTCGCCATAAATAATAATTTTGCTTATTGTAGAATTTGATATAAGGCAATAAAATAGGAGGTTATAATAAAGAATGAATGAAAGAAACCTATGCCTCAAAATTAAGAATAAAATGCAAAATGTTACTTAGTTTTTTTGTATAGAAATACTTATAAAGCTTATTTGTAATAATGAACTGCTATAAACCATTTATTAATACTTTATTTATTGAGGTGAATTATTAATATGAAATAGTATATTAAAAAAACAATTATAACGTTGTATGAGTATTATCCGAATCCCTGCTTGACTATTGCCCCCCCCATAGGCATTCTCTCCCCTTCCCACCTATCTCGCCCATAAATTGCATAGCAAATGTGCTACGTTTATACAGATTATAGACATAGACTAATAAAACCATGGACTGCCGAACAGCTGATTTTTACTATTGAAATCAGTCAGACACATAAATAGCTGCCATTTTGTAGGAAAAACTCAATAACAGGTATATTTATACTTCTCCAGCATAAAATATTGAAGAAAATAAATAAGACTAATAGCTTGTGCATAATTAAAAAAAACAAGTAGATTAGAACAATAAATTTTGCTGAATTCTATTGTTTGGTTACAATTTCCCACAATATGGCGGTTGCTATATTTGCTGTAAAATTATCAGCTGTTCGGCAGTCTATGGTTTTATTAGTCTATGATTAGAGATGAGTTTTGTAAAAACAATACCCCAAAATAAGCAATTGTACCTAAACGAAAAAACAAACCTGTAGGAAAGTGACAGGGGTAGAATACCAAACAACTTAGATTCCAAACGAAACAACAACTTTTTATTTTAAATCCCGCGAGTAATTATAAGCAGACGATAAATATAAAACGAAGACGATAAATTTATATTTTAAAATAGGTAATTATGTTACAAATAACGAAGCTAACTAAGTAACTAATAACGGTCACTACAGAACCCCAAGTCAGTCTCTCGGCTGTCCCTTTCCTCCCTCACCCTTCACCCCCTTTCACCAGGGACGAAGCCGCTTGTTAATAATTTAACACATTCACTTATTTATCAATTTTTTTTAAATTTTGGCCAAGGAGGGGGGGGGGGGTAATTCCCCACTCCCCCTAGCTACGCGCCTGGTATGACAAACATATAATAATAAATCCAATATACTTGCTAAATTCAATCATCTTTTTGTAATAATCTACCTTTGTAATTGTAAACGTAAATTTTTTGGAGTCAAACAAGGTTTTTTAATAGTTTTTAAGATTTTTTAGAAAGTTGTAATCGCTATTATATATGTGTATTTTATTCAAAAACATGAGAATTATATGTCACAATTTCAGTACCAATAATAATACAGGGAACGCTGTAGGATCATTTTATGATTTAAAATAGAGTTGTTAATTCTGGATGCGTTTTACATAGTTTTCTGGGTTGAGTTTGCTAGGATAGAGCTGGTTCATCAGCCCCACCCCAACCCTATATTTTTTGCCCAAGGTCTACTGAAAATTCCATAGGGCCAGGCCGGGCTGTATTCGACAAAATCTCTGACTAAATTGCAAAGGAATAAACACGTAATAGTGCAACTTCTTAGGAACTAGTTTTACTATTATAATATATCAACTTCCATCCATAGACTTTTCACTTCATGTTCCAATAGTTTTATATAGATAATAAAAATTTTAAGATCATTAATAAATTATTCGCCTAAGGGCTTCAATTTTAAAGAAGCTTTAAAATGTTGCCACCATATTCTTGATACAGTTCAAAACTTAATCATAACCATGGATATAAAGTAGTAGGAAGATTCTTTTGAAGCTGGCTATTTATGGTTGTGGCTAGATATTAGTAAGGGGAGATGATACACCATATAGTTACAAAGCTCTTCGTTTTTATTAATAATTAAGCGTATAATTATCACATCAGTTCAATTTGTATCCTTACAAATTATTTTTATAAACTTTATATCACTAAATAATGTTTTATTTTAAAATATGTTCGATTCAGTTATAATAATGGCTGAGGAAATATTTTTTAGTTTGATCAAGGTGCAGGTCGAAGGTAAACAAAAATGGGAAGACCTAACCTGATTATATACATAATATAGTCTCGGGATTCACCACGTGCGCCTAATATTATAGTAAACATTACGAGGTCTAATAAATTACATTTCACTTGCACTTATTTTCTTAATGTGTAATTTTAATTTTTTTACTGATTTTAATTGCTACGCAATTTATTGGCTCGCTTTTGGTTGTCGTGTCTGTCATGGCAAGTTCAACATGTAATTTTTGCATAATTGCCGTGGAAACTAATAAGGGTTTTTAATGGGTATAGACTTATGCATTTGTAAAATACTTTTATTTTGCTTTCGCAAATACACTAGTTTATGACCGCTGGTACTTTAATTTTTGACCTCGCCCAAACCCAATATCCATTATTGTTGTTGTGCCCGACTGATTACCTTTATATATAGATTTCTTTTGGCAACTTATCAAGGTTGTTGCTCCATATCGGATAACTGCTGGCTAAATGATTCTCTGCAAATTAATGAGTCGCTTACTTCTACTTTATCTGACCCCAGCCAAAGGCCAAAATTATTAATTTGGTTAATTGTTATTTTAATTGTACATTTAATGCTTTGTGAATTTCTTTTTTTCTTAGCCGAAATTTTGCATTGATAATATATTGTTCTTGTTAATAAGATCCATAATATAGCCTTTTTGGCGTCTGCTGGCTAAAGACCAATGTCTTAGTAAGCTTTGTTTACTTGTAGCCTTAGTAGATTTTTAATATGTATAATTAGTATTTGTTTAATCAATTTATTGATTTTTAGGAGTATGCATACTCTTAAATAAACTTAACATTGTGCAACAGAATTTAAATTTCTTGCAACCGATATTAAGTTTATCTAGCTTAATGGAGGCGGAAAAATTTGGAACAATGTTTGATGGTTTTAATGGCAAAGGCAATAAACGGTCTAATTTTCAATTTATGGTGTCATCAGTGTCGGATAAAATTGATAACCCTACAAATGGCCATGTCAATTTGAACAATAACATTAATAATTTAAATCCCCAAAAAACCGCTGCACTATCTTTCCAAAATTACATTCCTAGAAAAGATTCACTTCATGAAACCCTACCCAAGGTTGAACATTACAAAAATAACTTCTCATTAAAGAAAATTATCAAAAGGCCAAGTTTATATGATCTACACAAACCCAAGGCAATTTTTCAGGTTTTAATAGTTTTTTTCGTAATTCTACCCTTTATAATAACTGTTTTAGAACTTTTCATTTTCTATTAAAAAGATTGTAACATCGTTATTTAGTTTGAGAAATAATTAATATGTAATAGTAAATTAATTATAATATCAACACAATTATCTGCTATTTATTAAATTTTCATGTGCATGAGATCATTATTTTCAAACATTATAAGCAACCAATTTGTGATGTCCCACCCAGAGGTCAGAAATGCCCGGCCCGGCCCGCTGCCCGGCCCGCCCGGCCCGGCCCACGGGCCGGGCCGGGCCGGGCAACTGTCTTAAGTTTTACTTTTCGGGCGGGCCCGGGCGGGCACCATAACAAGATTCGGGCAATTCGGGCTCAATTTTGTTTTTCAAATAATGTATTATATTGTTTTTGTCTATATTTTGCCACTTTTTTAATTGATTTCATAATGTTTGTTTATCCTAGTTCTCATTTAAAAAAAAATCAAAAATGAAGACAAAATTTATAAAATATATAACGATTTTAGTGCTAAAAATTTTAAAACACACCCTTTCGGGCCGGGCAGTTCGGGCAGCTGGGATAATTCGGGCATTTCCGGGCGGACACATAAAAGGGTTCGGGCGGGCTCGGGCGGGCAGATTAATTATAAAATCGGGCCGGGCCGGGTTCGGGCAGAAAAATTCTAACAAATCTGACCTCTGCCCACCAACAGAGGATTTGCAATGTGGTATCTCTAAAGGTGCTAAATTTGGTTGGATTAAAGGTGTCACAGTAAGTCATAAATTGCATCACTTTATACCATAGACTAATAGACTGCTCATCTCTTATATATTCACGCATCAAAAGTGTTGCCAAAAATGACCGCCATTTTGATAAATGAAGTAGATTTTGTATAGCGATGGAATGTTTTGGACAATAATCATAGATCTTATGACATGAAACAACCCATATTAATCATTATAGCGATTCTAAAAATTCATCAAACCATATAAATTGGTCAAAATTCATGTTTCACTTTTCAAAATGGCTGCCAAAATGTGGAACTTAAAAGGGAATGAGCAGTCTATTAGTCTATGCTTTATACAGACATTTAAAATATTACGTCACGGTAAATGTAATTTAAATTTATAAAATAATAGCACATGACAATTAAAGTTGTTGCCTAATTTCACTGAATAAAATTTTGTTTGGTACTGTGTAATCTGTAAAAAACATTTTTTTCACTTAATGTCATTGACCAAAAAAATATATTATATTGTGTGTCGTTGCAATTTAGGTCCGTTGTGTACTTAATATATGGGATGTCATGCTCTTTCTCCGCCTTACATGGATCGTTGGGCAGGCAGGCATGGGTAATTTTTATATAAACAAGATTACATTCAAAATATGTGGGAGGAGCAAATACCTCCCCCTTTCGAAATAGCCACCCCTCTTGTGCACATTTCAAAATGGCGGAAATAACGATACACTTATTTAAAGTTGGTGAGCAGCAAACCAAAGATTTGACCAAAAAACCTTTGGTTTGTTCAGCTACTAAACATTAACAGACCAAAAACCAAAACCTAGCCGTTTTTACAACACTACTGCATAGATGACCTCAAGCCCGACTCGAAAATTTAAAGTTTTACTCGGGTGGGTTTAAAAAATTGACTTCGTTTAAGTGGAATTACAGCTAAGGTTTTCAAGGTTGTGATAAGAGTAAATAAAGTTGTGCTATACAAGGATCCTTCCCCTCTTTATATTCAATTAAAATTGTTTGTTTTGGCTAAAGGATTGGTCTGACTTTTAAATTAAAACACGTGGTCTATCGCGCTTGCAAGCAATTACACTTTTTGAAAAAATGGCGATTGATTTTTCCGGGTCTTAGTGTTTAAAAAACGGCTGGGCTTTGTTAGGTCGACTTTTGGTTTAACTAAGACTAACGGTCGACTCGGGTTTGTTTCGACTAAGCCTAGATGTCGACTAAGAAAAACAGACCAATTAACTTTTGGTTTGTTTATGTTTAGTCGACTAAAACCAAGGCCGACTAAACAAAACATAACCTATTTTACAACACTACTTCAGAGTTTCATATGCATACCCTGAATTTTATTTAACCTTTAATCCCTTCGAAACTAATTAAATTGTAATTTCACTAATAAACCCTGAATTGAGCTTTCACAACAAATCAAAACGTTATCGACCGACAATCTCAGATGTGGATAATTTTTGGTTAGTGTGTAGGCCTCATATATTATAATAATTTCTGAAAGTTTTAGCCATTAAACCTATATTTTTTAAGTTATGGGCGTTCAAAGGGCCAAAATCAGGTTCAAGCGCGTTTTACAGATTTTACTATTTTTGTCATATTTTTAAAAGTGATGGCGCTATTTACTTAATTTCTAGTGCATTTTGTTCCTAAAAAAATTATAACTCAACGAAAAACCTTAAACTTTTGCGGTTAATATTTTGTGGTTAAACTAGTGGAAAATCATAAAAACCTTTTCGCCTCTATATTAAATCACCGATTTCACAATGAGCACTCCTTTTTGACCCAATATCATATATCAAAGGTGTTTTAAAATATATTCCTTCTTAGTTGTGACCACTTTTTCTGTTAATTAAAATTAAAGTTATTGTCAAACTCGGTTACTTGACCATTGCGCAGATAAAAGTTGAAAATCTAAGTTTATTTTTATTCCAATATTATTTATTTACCATGTACTTAATTTACAATTTGATAAATAAATTAATATCCTAATATATTCTTTTAATAATTGATAATACCGCCATCTAGAAATATTTTTGGTAAAAATGTAATTTATCGAATTCTTGACCATCTTGTGGCCGACCCCAAACTTTTTATGATTGAAATATGATATTGGGTCATAAAAGTGTGCACATTATGAAATTGGTGATTTTATATGGAGGCGAAATAGTTTTTAAGAGCTTTCACTTATTTGACCATAAAAAAATAACCGCAAAAGTTTGAGGTTTTTGTTTAATTGTTTTGATAGAGAATTTTTTTGGAGCAAAATGCACCAAAAATTAAGTGAATAGCGCCATTACTTTAAAAATATGACAAAAATAGTAGAATCTCTAAAACGCGCTTGAGCGTATTTTGGCCCTTTAAACGTCCATAACTGAAAAAATATAGGTTCAAAATGGTATAACTGTCAGAAATTATTATAATATATGAGGCCTACACTACACACTCACCAAAAATTCCCTAATTTAAATCCGACTACGCCCATGATACTGGTAGACGTATCGAGGGTAGCGCCAGCCTTCCCCTCCTGCACCCCCAACACACTCTATTAAATTAAAATATAATTTTCTTTCCACCTGTATAATATTCTTTCCTTTACCCATTCCCCTAATCCTTTCATTCTCTGATAAAATCGATTTGACACTGGGTAAATATTTGCACAGCATATTGCTTTGAGTTAGTCTGCAAAAATAATTGAATCTGTAAATAAAGCCTTGACGTTCCGACTTAACATTTTTTGGACCTATTAGCTCGAGACTCTAACACGTCGATGCTCAAGGGTAATAAAATTGGTATTAATGTTTTACAAGAACATTATATCAAAAGGTGTGATTAAAATCTCTTTGCATTATTTGACGGACCCAGACCAACCCAATCGTTAGTTAAATGAGCAAGGTCAAATCAAGTGATTAATGGTTTAGTTAAGATGAAGAGAGACATCCCATTCTTACTATGGCGCTAAAGGTAACAATCCTGAACCGCCGCAAGGCGTTGAAGGCGATCAGATACTGCTATGGTTTTGACCATAAACGATTTCCGACCGGTAATTAACTGTGGATCTTTTTACGACCCAGTAAGTGACCTCTGGAAAACCAAAGTGTTTGGGTTCCGGGGAAGTATGGCTGAAAACTGAAATTTAAAGGAATTGGGATTTGAGCTAGCGAACAAATTTGGCGCAACACGGGAAAACTCACCCGGCCAGAACACTGTAAGGATTGACAGATTGATAGCTCTTTCTCGATTTAATGAGTGGTGATGCATTGCCAAAGACTCAATACAGGAAAACTCAACCGGCCAGGACACTGTAAAGATTAACAGATTGATCAGGAGTTGAGCTTGCGGCTTAATTTGACTCAATTCACCCAGCTAATACTCTGTAAGGATTCATAGATTGGTAGCTCTTTTTCGATTCAATTGGTGGTGGTACATAGCTGTTCATAGTTTTAGCAAGTATAACGCTTTTGAACGGTGCTTTAAGCCTCTCAAGTACGGGTTTACCGTGGAAATGGTAAGCGATAACAGGAAAAAGGGCCAATCTCATGTTTGACGCAGAGTCATAATTCAGATACTGATCATCGCCGGTTCATCGTTGGAAGGCTTTGTCTCGCCTGGGATTGAAACTACGACCGATGAGTATAGCAGGTATGGCGCAAGGGAAGGAGATAGCTATTACGGGCCCGGCTAGCCTATTCACTTGCTCCTCGAGGTGATGGGCTCCAAACTCATCAACTCCTAATGAGGGGGGGGGGGTCATCGAAAAGCAAACCCGCTTCTGCGGGCCTGGCCCGGGGCTCTATATGTTAATGATCCGCTCTATTAATATTTATGCCTATCGTTTTCTCCTCAATAATTGATTAACAATTTTATAAAAGATCGCTTTTCGCAATTCCAATTCTTAGAGATGTTAATATGCTTAAATGCTACAACTAACCTATGGTAGTAGCATACATTAAACGTTTTTGTCGGTCAGCTTCCAGCCCGCAGATTTAACCATGAACTATAGAAAATTACTAATCTAAGGCACACATAAAAATAGAGTTTATTATGGTCGTTTAAAAATAAAAGACTTTCTATTTTAATGGGTTTCCATTTAGTCTATATAGGTCTGGGGTTTATAATTATATCATAGGCAGTAATTTATAGGAATTATGATTAATAAATGTGATAATTTTTATTTTGAACCAAATTTAAAACAAGAAGATTTTAAGTCAGATGTGCTTCTATGGTTTGAAAAACACAAACGATTGCTATTATATTTATTTAAATTAACTATAGAGCTTTTCTCAATTCCAGCTCTGAGCGCCACTAATTATGGCACTTTTAGTAGGGCAAGACTACTTATAGAATAAAATTTTATTTAAAATACTACGTATTGAGGAGCGCAAAATAAAGTCCGTATTATATTATTTTGACCCAAGTCAGGCCCGCACATTTTACTAAGACCTATTGTTGACCCTGCCCGGCCCATGCAGACCTCTAGCAAACACCATTCCCATCAAGCCTAATGTGCACATGCTGTTTAATAAGCCGGTTGTAGCACTGGCTGATTAACGCAGCTTATGGTTGTTGTTCGAGTGAGATAGAAACGAACCTAGCATCGATCAGAGTTGCTCGAAACAAACTGTGATATCGGAAGGGTTATTTTGAACCAAACATGCTTTTCAGCAAATTTCTTTATATCGACCCATTTAGCAGGTAGCATTGCATTTAATGCTAATTTTACACTGATTTAATGCGATTTTAATATTATATGAAAAGTGTTATAAAATAATTAGTAATATATTAATTTGTTGTTTTCCCATGGTTAAATTGTAATAATTGACATTTATAGAGGTAAATAAAACTCTTAACGAGAAATGAGCATTTAAGGTGCTATAAAATTATTAAAAATACAAAAATCGCTTTAGTGGTTTTCCCTTGGTGACAATTGTCATAATTGTAATTTTTAGGGGTTAACAAAAACTTCTAACGATAAATGATCGATTATTGGGTTATAAAAATATTAGAATCGCCTGGTTTTCGTTACAATTGTCATATAATTTAGAATTGAAAGCAGGAAGAAATGTATATTATTATAAAGAGCCAATGTTACACGATCCAAATTCTTGTACTGTATAAGCGATCTGACATTCCATTTTCTTATTCAATCCAAAGAAAGTAATTATGTATCTTGAACCTAAAAAGACCTAACCCTAACCCTACAAAACCTGCCCTTGCGAGACCGAAATCACAATATGAAAACGTGAGTAAGAAATTTTGTTTATTTCTTACGATTTGTGTTTTTCCGAATGCGAAAAACACAAATCGGCGCTTCGTTATTTTTTGGATCGAATAAGAAAATGGAATAAGAGATCGCTTATACAGTACAAGAATTGATCGTGTAACATTGGTCATTATAAAGTTAAATTGCGTTAAAATATTAAGACTAGTAAAAAAATGTAATTTGGTTGTGGACATTTGAGATCAATTCAGCACAAGGTAACAAATTGACCAGGCCGTCTGGCTTGGCCTAACCAAAGTATTTTAGCCTGTTCCGCTGTAGCCTCCAATTTTTTACCTTCTAAATTTAAATTGATTACCCTCTCATCATAGTTAACGACTCCAAAGGATATATCGCATTAAATTCAGCGAGACCAAAATTAAAGAGTTACTATGGACTAGTCATTATTATAATTGAAGAAAAACGAAAAATTACTCGCTTTTATGTTTTAAAGCGTTATATTTTTACACTTTATTGCGCGTCAAAATATTTTTATAAAATTTTCAGGATTGGCCACGGTTATAGTCCTTCTATCGGTGATGGTGACCCTGATAACCTCCATGTCTATGTCTGCTATATGCACGAACGGGGAAGTCAAGGGAGGTACTTATACACATAGAAACGACTATTGGGCGATTATTTATGATTTTAAAAAGATGCAAGAATCATGCAAATTTAATATTCGCAAATTTTAAAACAATTGGTCCGATGCCAATTCCGATAAAGATCTGCAGGGGTGACCCAACCCGGACCCGACATCGGGTGGGGTTCGGGTTGAAAATTTTAAAATGCTTTGTCGGGTTTGGGTTCAAAAATTTTTGCGGTTCTCTAAACTCCGACTGACATAAAACAGTTTTGATTAATAGGCTTAAATTCAAACCGATGGATGAATGTAATTCTATTAATTTAAACCCAAACTACCCCCTGAAATAAAAAAATATAACACGTTTTTAGAATAGGAAATATTTGGATCTTTCTTAAACGATAGTCAAAAATAAAAAAAAACTTGCAAAAACGATTTTTTTTAATCCAAACATGCCTTAACCCCTTTTAATACCACTATTAGCACGCGCAGCACCCTAAATTGATCGTATATTTGCGTTTTTTATCTAAGTCCTAAGGACTTATATCCCGTTATAATCAATATATTATCTTGTAATTTATTGTAACATTTTATGCAATAATGTTGAACACTTGCCTGGCTTTCCTTTACTTTTAAAATCTTCAACAAATTACTAATTGCCTCACCGTTTAAAACATCTATCAAGATTTTTAACCCAAAAGGCGTTTTGATGCATCTGGTAAGCCTTACCTTTATCAGTGCCTATATATTATGTTCTAGGCATGGGCGTAGAGGGGGGGTAATGATTTAGGCAGAGGCAAAATGATATTTTTTTGTAATTTTAGCCATAACTATTTAAACTTTATAGAATTTTTGAATTTATAAGGGGGCAGCCGCCCATCCCTGCCACACTCTGGCTACGCACATGCTTCTAGGCATTAGAATCTAGCCCTAAATTAGGTGAATAAAAAGTAAAAATTACAAATTAAAAGAAAGATTTTATCCACACGGAAGGTTGCCGGTATGATTGTCATTGTATGCATTAACAAACCAATCCACATAGTAACCCCCTTAAATTATGGCTTTTACATAGGCATGGGGGCAAAATAATAATGATTTCAAATTTTATCAATACTACTTACTCGGTAACTAAGTGCTAATGGTATATCTATAATTCCGGCTCCTTCATGCAGCTTAGTTATTTTTCGTGGCATAGCGCTCCCACACTGCTGATGGTGACGAATAATGTTTTTAATGCCGGGGCGTCTGTGCGTTTGGTTTGACCTAAAAATTCGTATCCTGGAGTAATTTGATATTATTTTATCATGGTTAAATCGCAGTGTAGGGAGCGATTGTTAAAGATCTAAATTTTTTGTCTTTAACCTTAATATCGATAGCTTTATGGGCGTAAGCAGGGGGTGGCAGGGAGGAGCAGCCCCCCTCTAAATCCAAAAATCTTTAAAAATTTAAAATAAATATGGCTAAAATTTTAGGAAAATTTCATTTTGTCTCTTTATAAATCATTATTACCCTCTAAATCCAATCCTGGCTACGCCCATGGACAGCTTAATTCAAATTTTTGGTAATCTATTGATTTCACTGGTCTACAATGTTGACTTTTGATTATATCCCGTGATCTGACAAATAATTCTGAGAGAAAATTTTATTCTGTTAGTTTTTTTTTAAATCATCCAGATTTTGTGATATATAAGGTTAAAGGCGCAAAAAATGGCATTTTTAACTTTGAGGCTATGGAAAAGAAGGAGAAAAGATGAGGATAAATAAAGAGAGTTGGTGAAGGGAGAAAGTGAAGTGTAAGTGACCGTTGCATATATTATGTACTATTGTTGTAAATACGGCTGGGTTTTGTTTGGTCGGCCTTTTGTTTTAGTCGACTAAATGTAAATAGACCAACGATTTTTTGGTCTATTTTTATTAGTCAACCACTAGGCTTATTCGAATTTTGAAAAACAAATCAGCTTAATTGTTAGTCTTAGTTAACCAACAAAACTCAGCCGTTTTACAACACTAGTATGTACTTTAATATACTATTTTCCTAGACATGACAGGAATTAATTTTAATGCGGGGAGGGGAGCTGGTTCAGATCCCCCATAAAACTGAAAGTAGAGGTGAAACAAAAAATATAATTACAGTCACATGAAGACCAATAAATGATAAATAATTTGAAATGGCGTGGGATTGTAACCATAAATATTGTTATAAGGGCCATTTTTGTACCTTTAACCTTCACAAAATCTGAAAATAAATATTTGTCTAAATTCGGGATATTTTTTTAGTAGACCTGTGTTTTTTAGTACCAATTGAAGCCTTGATAAGACATATAGCTCTTTGACTTACTCCGGCAGGGTCAAATAAGCTATTGCGGACCTTTAATATGTAGTTTTCAAAAAATGTGAATAATTAAGAGTTTGCTTACTATATTTTATGTTAGCCTTTTTAAAAATGAGTTTTATCTTGTAACTGCTCACATTCCTTTCAAGTGTTATCGTAAAAAAATTGGTATAGAAACTTTTTGTAAGCTAGTACTCATCCGCATTTCCAATCAACACTTTTTCCAATCAATACTTGTCTCATGATTGCTTTATACGTGATTAATTTGTACGACTTTTAAAGTTATGACTATTCTATTAAAAATTATAGCCTGCCAAAGACACTAATATAACTTTTGGAAATGAATAGTTTAAACTTAAATATACAAAGGAACCCCTACTTAATGAGATCACTTAACCCATTTCTTTCAGGTGCTATCGTGAAAAAAAATGTTATAGAAACATTTTGTAAGCTAATAGTTATCCGCATTTTCCAAGCCCCCCTCTAAATCCAAAAATTTGTTAAAATTTATTAAACTTATGGCTAAAAGTTCAAAAAATGATCATTTCCCCCCTCTGAATCATTATTGCCCCCCTCTAATCCCAATGCTCGCTACGGGTCTCATGATTGCTCTATACATACGTGTTATGACTTTCTATTGAACCTTATATAGCGTGCCAAAGAGAAGAATAATATACCTTTTGGAAATGAATAGTTTAAACTTAAATATACAAGGGGGCGCCTACTTTATGATATCACGTAATCTTGGGCCGGAATTTGGTGGTGCGATTGGAGTAATATTTTCTCTGGCCAACGCTATAGCCGTCTCTATGAACGTTGTGGGCCTGGCTGAAGCTGTTGTGTATATCATACAAGTAACATTGCTCTTTTTAGTACCCTTTTAATGGAAAAAATATGTGTACATAATCAAGGGTAGCATTTTACGAATATTTATCGCTGGGCCTATAACACTATAAAAAAAATGCTCGCGATTATTAACAACTTTATCAAAATGCCAAGCGTGCAGTCAGGGCTTGCAGGAAGACAGCTGCCCCCCTCCTCGCCCCCTAACTTCAAAATCCCTTTAAAATAGCACTTTTTTGTATTATTTCTAATTTTATATAATTAAACAACCATTTATACCTTAATAATTAAATGTTAATTTGACCTTTTTAAGACTATTTTACAGTATACATTAGCATATTTGGGGTCATAATGACCCCATCTCATTAAAATTGAATTATTCCGGTTTACTATAAAAGTGTTATTATCAGTATTTTTGAAACTGAAGACAGGCACTGGGACGTTTTATGGCATCAGCCCGATCAATTGGACCCGCATAGTCGGCTGCATATCGGTCGTGTTCATATTGGGAATTGCGTTGGCCGGTATGGAGTGGGAATCCAAAGTATTAAATTTTATTATATTCTTCTTTGTATTTGGTCCCATGGGATAAGTTTTCCATCTTGATTCGGTTAGGGCCATGTCCTGATTTATCTTAATGTCCACTCGCCCTGCTGCCTATAACATTAGGTCGTCCTCTTCCTCTCTTCCCGGCCACCTCCATGTTCAAAACATTTCAATTTTCGCCTCCCTTCTTAATACATATATTTTGTTTAAAAATAAAGTTAGTTAGTTTATCGATATATACCCGAACATAATATTTAATTACTACAATTATATAATAATAATAATATTAAAAAACATTATTTCCTCTTCCTCTTGCAGAAGAGGCTAGAAATCCAAAAAAGGATTTAAAATTCCTATTGATTGCTATGCGGGAGAATATTTAGAAGGAGGGGATCTCTTGCTTATTACTTTGAATAAAGCCAACCCCATTTTCCCATAGGATCTTGATCCCTTCTTAATATATACTTATACCAGCTTAGCCGATTTTCGGTAATCAAGTTCGCCAAAGGATGATACCCATTTTTGCTCTGAGACAGTCATTCTATGGTCGAGCTTAATATACCCCAAGTTCCGACCTTTCATTTGGCTTTTAATAACTTTCCTTACGTGGCGTTTTATGCCTATATTTTCATTCCATGGAGTTGTGTTGTAAAAACGGCTGGGTTGCGACCTTTAGTTTTACTAAGGCTAACAGATTTTCGTCTTTTTTTTCAATTTTCGACTAAGCTTAGAGGTCGATTAAGAAAAATAGACCAAAAAACCTTTAGTATGTTTATGTTTAGTCGACTAACCCCAAAGGCCGACCAAACGAAACCCAACCATTTTTACAATACTACAGTGGAGTAACACGGTCTTATGATGTATTTGTAAGCCTTGCTCTTCAACCATATTGGCATAGGCATAGCCAGCATTGGGATTAGAGGGGTGCATTAATGATTTAGGGAGGGGCAAAATGATCATTTTTTTGAACTTTTAGCCATATTTAATAAATTTTAACAAAATTTTGGATTTAGAGGTGGGCAGCCGCCCCTCCCTGCCCCCCCCCTTGGCTACGCCCTTGCATGTTAGCATCTTAATGCCGCACTCTGCGCAATTATTTTTCATTGTAAATTTTAAATTTTAACACTATTATATGTTGGTAGTCTGTATTTATAAAATATATATTTTTTAAAGACTCTGTTTTTTTATTATAAATTTTCTCTACAAATTTATATTTCTAATTTGTCAACTTAATCGTTTTTAATTCTTAACTCCTCTAGGCTGAATTCGCATTTTTGATCATACTGCTCGTCTCCTTTGCCAATTACTTCGTGGGCACCCTAATTATTCCATCGAAGTAGAAGGAGGCCAGGGGTTTTGCAGGATACAAAGGTAGGGTTTTTTTTTAATTAATTTATTATTTATATTATTATTTTTTGCAAATAATTGCTATTTAATGTTATTATTAGCCTATCTATTCCGTGAAAATTTTAAGCCCGATTTCCGCAAGGGCGAAACTTTTTTTTCCATATTTGCCATATACTTTCCCTCGGCTACGGGGATATTAGCCGGTGCCAATATCTCGGGTGATTTGAAAGTAAACCTTGACTACTGCTATATAAATTTTTTTTAATCACACCGTTAAATGTGCCCAAAATGTTAAAAATTTTTTGGCTGCTGGTTCCTATTCCTTCGGTAAGCGGGCAATGGAATTTTTTAAAGAAATCGGAAAACGCTCACCAATTTTTAAAATTTCCGCGTCCTTTTTACTTAGGCAACAACTAGGGATTCTTTTTGTACGATACAACTTTAAATCCTTTGCCGACTCTTGGCCTCTATCAGAAGATGATGATATTGATCTTTGTATTTAACCAATATGGCTTTTACGCGTATGTATGTAACTTTGTTTTAGTGAAAATTAACTTTTTAACCATTAAAAAATTAAATTCACAAGAATTTAGACTGAAATTTGCATGATTTGATTTGCGTTAAGTTTTAAAACCTCTTGAAATAAAATAACCGAATAATTAGTGAGATAAACATATTAAACGGTCTATACAATTAATATATTATATAAAATTTTGGTTAAATTATTTATTTATTTATTTATTTATTTATTTATTTATTTATTTATTTATTTATTTATTTATTTATTTATTTATTTATTTAATTTATTTATTTATTTATTTATTTATTTATTTATTTATTTATTTATTTATTTATTTATTTATTTATTTATTTATTTATTTATTTATTTATTTATTTATTTATTTATTTATTTATTTATTTATTTATTTATTTATTTATTTATTTATTTATTTATTTATTTATTTATTTATTTATTTATTTATTTAGTTATTTATTTATTTAGTTATTTATTTATTTATTCCCATGAATTTAACTATCAACCAAGGATTGCTATATGATTTAGAAGACCTGTATCCGCAAATTGGCACGCTTTAAAAACGATTTAAAATCTCCCAAATTGCTGTTCTTTCAATTTTTAAAGTGGATTTACAAACTGATTCAATCTTACGATGGATTTTGTAATTTTAGGACGCCCAAAAGGCAATTCCCAAAGGAACTTTCTTAGCCATACTTATAACAACCCTATCCTACCTCGCAATGATTTGGACGAGCGGTAGTTGTGGCCTTCGCGCTGCCTCTGGGTCCCTTACCCAACTCATGTTGCCACAAAATACTTCTTCCCTACACGGTAGTGTGCCATTTTACCAGAGGGGAAGTGAACTTAGGGCTTGCGATTTGACCCAAAATTGTAAATTTGGATTCTTGTACAATTATCACGTAAGTTTAAAGTATACGATGTAACGTTAAGTAGTCACGAATGGTTATAGGCATAGACGTAGCCAGGAATATATTTAAGGGAGGGGGGCAATAATGATTTGGGGAGGGGCAAATGATATTTTTTTTAGTAATTTTAGACATAATTGGATTAAATTTGAAGAATATTTGATTCTCCCTGACACCCCCTGGCTACGAAGTGGAGATTTTGTCGTAATTTTTGGCATATTTATAATAATTCTTAATAGGATGATGGGTTAAGGGGAGCATCTGAAATTTACTGCTTATCCTTGGCTAGGTAGGGGTTTGTCCATGTCTATAAACATAAATGAAGGTTGTTTTTTGAATCATGATTATTATTGGTATTTAATTAAAATGGTTATATTAGGGGGTTCGTTATAGTGTTGTAAAAATAAATGGGTTTTGTTTGGTCGACCATTAGTTTGATTAGACTAACGGTCGCTCTGGTATGTTTTTCGCTTTTCGACTAAGCCTAGTGGTCGACTAAGAAAAATAGACCAAAAATTCTTTGGTCCGTTTAGGTTTAGTCGACTAAAACCAAAAGCCGACCAAACAAAACCCAGCCGTTTTTACAACACTAGTTTGTTGTGGAACAGTATTAATTTAAATGAATGTCTTTGAATTCATTGTCTTTGAAATTATACTTGGATTATTATTTGTTAAATATCGCTAATATTTACAAATTAAACCTAGTTGCCACCATTGTATCAAATATACTAAATAATTTAAACATTTTAAATTGTGCGCGGATACAGTTTGTCGAATTGGCAAGCGGGGCGAGTTGGATAATTTTGGCTGGCATATTTTCCGCTACCTTCTCCTCGGCTCTGGCCTGTTTCATTGGTTCCTCCAAAGTTTTCCAGGTATAGTAATGAAATAACCACTGACTTTTATAAAACATATAATGCTTGTAAAATTTCATAAAATTTTCATTATATAATTTTTAAATCATGTCAAATTTTAAGGCCCTCTGTCGCGACAAGTTGTTCCCGTTCATTCACTTTTTCGCAATCGGTTCTAAGACGAACGACGAGCCGCTCAGAGCTTACTTTCTCGCCTTTGTCATAAGCATACTCTTCGTACTATTAGGTCGGTTGCTATAAAAATTCACTAAAAAGCCATTTATATCAGTAAAAAACTGATTTTTGTCGCTTATTCGTCATTTCTTCATGTTTAATTTTTTTGCATTTTGAAAAGGTGACTTAAACGTGATCGCGCCCATCATTTCCAATTTTTTTCTCATGGCTTACGCCCTGATCAATTACTCCTGCTTTCACGCATCCAGCTCCAAATCCGTGGGTATGCATCATGGATTCAATATAAAATACAAATATTTCCTTTGGCAGCCATAAAGGTTGTAAAAATGGCTGGGTTTTGTTTGGTCGATCTTTAGTTATAGAAAAACCTTTGGTCTGTTTATGCAACAAAGAATAACAGACCAAAAATTGGTCTGTTCATGTTTAGTCACTAAAACCAAAAGTTGACCAAGCAAAACCTAACCGTTTTTACAGCATTAGTTTATACAAATTAGCATCCTAGCTACGAGGTGTGTATGTATGAAACCGAAAATCGTCAATTATTCCCCTAGGAGTCAATGTACCTAGTTAGAGCTAAATTTTTTCCAAGGTGCCAGTTCCTTGTTGTATCATTATTAAAATCTTTACAATGTACAACATCCGGTAAATTAGCCTTTAACATATACAATTTTATGACTAGAAAGTGGTATTTGCTGATAGCATGGATTTTCTGTTACAACTTGAAAGAAATGGCTGTTGAATTGCACCAAATGCTGGTGTAAGCATCTTCTCGGTAAATTAGAATGCTTTACATATTTAAGTAAATTGAAAGTGGAGACTTTTGCTCAAAGACGAAGAACGTGGACCAATCAGAATGTTTGCAGACCGGGATTTGCAAGCACTACTAGCTGTGGATGAAGCTTTGCCGTAACATCAATATGAAAAATAATATAAATGTGTCACGAGAAGGTGTTTTCTTACGTTGCAAGCCACGAGAAATCCGAAGTTAAGAAGATTGGTTCTACGTGAAATGAATAAAAGGCGGTGGGAAAACAAAAAAATCACTCGCGAAAGGCTGCTAGCCAGTAACAAAATAAAGTTATCTCTCCATCGAGTTATGATTAAATGTGATGATAGGTATAGTAGTCGTATGCATAGGAGATCATTGGCAACTCCATGCTAACCATCTAATTAAACTGCAAAGCTAAA
The DNA here is from genome assembly GCA_964036665.1 of Gordius sp. MW1. Taxonomy (NCBI): domain Eukaryota; kingdom Metazoa; phylum Nematomorpha; class Gordioida; order Gordea; family Gordiidae; genus Gordius; species Gordius sp. MW1. The sequence continues at coordinate 2,522,114 of OZ038532.1, forward strand.
TCGCCAGGGTCAGGAGATAATGCTCTTTATGGGGGTAAATAAACAGTTATGATCTATTATAAGCTGCTAAAAGTTGGATAAACTGCTAATTTTGAACGCTATCAACAGCAATCAATAAGAATCAAGTTTTATGACACAGGGGTTTTGCTTCATGATAATCCATCTGGACACAACAAAACTGATTAAGAAATGTGAGGCTTAGTTGAAAAATTGATTTGCACGCGGCTTCATCAGACTTGGCTCCGTCCGATTCATGGGCGTAAAGGGGGGGGGGGGGAGGGGGAGGGGGGGGAGCAGGGAGGGGCCGCTGCCTCCCTCTAAATCCAAAAAATTGTTAAAATTTAAAGATTATGGTTAAAATTTCAAGAAATTATCATTTTGCCCCTCCCTCATTATTGCCCCCCCCCCCTCTAATCCCAATGCTGGCAACGCCCATGGTCCGATTAACTTGTTTGCATTGATTGGACATGCATTGGCTGAGGAGCGCCTCACTTCTCACAAAAATGTACGAAAATGGCTTGATGACTGGTATGCCTCACGTTTTTTTAATTTAAATTCACAATCTGCCACTGCCAGACAGGTAAAACCATGTATAGCTAGCAATGGGCAATACTTTTGATCCATTATTTTCATCCGTATTGATGCACGCTATACTCGTATATTCAATTCAAAAATTCCGGTTTCATATTTACTCACCTTGTAACTAGTGTAAAAACGGCTGGTTTTACTAAAGGTTTTTTGGTCCAACATTTGGTCTGTTTATGTTAAGTCTACTAAATCCAAAAGTCAACAAACAAAACCCACACGTTTTGACAACATTATTTGTAACTAAGAAATGCATTTATGACGGTATACCATGATTTGTTACATTACTGACATATACGATCAAATTTTGTATAGTCGAAAATTTATGAATCAGGTAGTGTCAATTTAGATAGGAAAGATTATTCTGGACCGATATGACTTATTGCTTTTAAATATCAAATATTAAAAGCAATATTATCACGAGCTATAAAAGAAGTTGAAAAGCATTATCTATTAAATAAGATTTTTTATAAGAATTTATTTAAAATGCAAAATATTAATGATCGGAACCAGGCCGGCCAAATACCAAGCCTAGCTAACCTGGGGTCGAGCTTATGAAATTGAAATTTGCCACTTCTGTGTACGTTGTAACTATATTTTTGCGATGAATTTAGGCTTTAGACCGGGCTTCAAATACTATAATCGTTGGGTCAGTCTACTTGGCGGAATTCTATGCGTGGTGGCTATGCTCCTTATTAAATGGTGGGCCGCCTTGGTCACACTCGTTGCCGTCCTCTGCCTTTACTTCTACATTCGCATAAAAAAACCGGGTTTTTTTTATTGAATCAACGTATTAATTGCCAAAATTATTAAGGGACCCCACCGTCTACAATATGAAACAAAAAAAAATTCGATACATTTTTTTGAATATATTAGCAAAGACCACTATTCTAAACCTATTTGTAAAGAAATTTTTTATAAACATTTCCTTCGAAAGACTTTTCATTTAACATTCTTAATAAAATTGGTGGTATCTTTTTCCAATATTGGTGTTACTTCCAAATTGTTGTAATAAATGTATAGTTAGTTTTAAGAGTTGTTTGACTCGTGAATTTTTTGCGACAGGAAGTTTGGCATTTTTATAATGAAGAGTGTTCTGTCTTATTTAAAAAGAGACTTTATATAATGACAACACCGAAAATAACAAGCAATATTCCACTAAATTCTCTTTTGTATGGGAAAAAATTTCGAACTTATCGTATTTATTGCGTGGTTTTCCTTTATTTGTATAAAAATTTCTTCGCAATATTTATGCATGCCTGAAATAGACGTAAATTGGGGCTCTACCCAGGCTCACATTTACACGGGAACACTGGATGCCATCTTTCGACTGAATGAAACGGAAGAGCACGTCAAAACATTTAGGTAATCAATTTTTTTTTGTCTTGTTTTGTGGGCATTTTAAATGAAGAATAACACTAACACGATTTTGCTTATTTTTGTGTTGAATTTTTGGCTTACACGTCGCATTTTATTGCTAATTTTCAAATAATTCTTTGAACACTTCTTTACGCATAGCTTTTTGGGGTTGTGTAAATACAAATTAATCATTGATATAATACATTAACAAAAAAATAATACATAAGTGTAGTAATAATTTCTATATTAATAATCAACCTAACTTTAGCTGAGAAATCGGGAATTATATATAAATAGGGGTAAAATTATAGAGCAAAATTTTAATTTCAAAGGCCTCAAATCTTGGCTTTGACTGGGGACTCGAGGATTAGGCCTTCGTTCGTCGACTTTGCCAACTTGTTCACCAAAAACATCAGCCTCCTCATATGTGGGCACGTTATTAAAGTAAGGCACTTCGATTGAGACATATTCTCCAATTTTAAAATTTAGCCTTATAACATTTTAAAATATTTTGCAGTTTGATTCCGACTATGAAAATAGGAGACATATGTATTAAATATGTTTTTACGTATTTCCAAATTTTATATAATAGGTCCTAATGCTTATTTTTCGTAATCTTAAATAACAATTTTTAAATTTAAAATTCCACGTAATAATTTTAAAATTTCGGCCACGTTTTATATCCAAAAATTGGCAAAAAAATCGATAAATTTATAACAAAAACCAAATTATAAAAAGGTGCAAAGTCAAATGCAAGAGTGGCGAAAACATATAATTAGTGCTGTAAACATTTTGAAAAAAAAACGCGCTCGCGTTCAACGTTCATTGACAAAAATTGAACGGGTTCACGTTTGTTTTCAAAAAAAGGAACACGTTCACGTTCGTTCAAAATTTTAATGACTTTTTAAATTTAATTTAATATATATAAATGTCTTATATTTTTTAACACAATATATTAGCCATGATAAAAAATGATAGTTTTATTTCCTTAATATAATTATAAATATAATATAATAGAGCGAATATAAAGATTTTAATTTATAAAATTTCTTATTAATTTATAATAATAATGGTTTTTCAAAATTTTCGTCCGATAAGCAGGAACGCTTGACAGTTAATACAGCATTAGTTATCCTAAAAACCAGCTCCACAGGGGCAGATGAGGGGATTGGAGTATTTTACTTAATAAAAAATCTTTTAAAGCAGGAAATTTATTAAAAACATTCAATGTTTTGTCCCTCGCTTCAAATTGCGATAAGATATCATCCTCCAATCCGCCCTCTACTTCCTCGTCAAAAAAACGATATTTCAGAATCGACAGTTCTTTCATCAATTCTAGGGGTTTCAAACCATTTTTTCAACAAAACTAAAAGTTTATTCTTTTGTACATTTAGTAAATATTGGATTCGGTCCTTTATATGAAATGAGTGAAAAATATTTTTCATATTTTGGCCATGGCAATGTAAATTCATCCGCTGATTTTTAATAATTAGAATCTGAAGATGACGACGATTTATTAATATGATAGTCCATATTAACCTATAAATAAAAATATAATTAATAGTAACAAATTAATAAACTTTAATCTTGTCTTCATGTTATGGTATGTTAAAAGTATTTTGGAATAGGTAATAGGAAAAAGAAAAAACAGGTGATTAAAAAACATAAGACCTTTTTGTTACAAAATTCGGATTAACATTATTTTTCAAATAAAAGAAATAAAAAAGGGTTTTTAAAATTGAACGAACGTTAAATTTGAACGCGTTCATCAAAAAAAGTAACGCGTTCACGTTCAAAGTTCACCAAAAAAAAGAAACGCCGTTCATCAATTTTTTAAAAAATTTAAACGCGTTCACTCACAACACTACATATAATACATGGTTAGGGAGGAGTAAGTTGCATGCGCTCTTTCAAAACCTATGATTGTTCACCCTTTTCTCTCCTACTAGTGTGCGGAGGAGAGTCAAGATGTTCAAAGTTAAAGAAAAACGCTGTATTTTTTTATGTTTTTGTTTGTTAATTAGCCTTACATAGACCACCAGGTTTTTCCCGTAGACGCCAGGGCCGTTTACAGGTCTCTGAAAAACAGGCGTCTCAAGGCCCTCTACAAATGCACCATATCGCCTTCGTTCAAACCGGTGTGCGTTCTTTAATGGAAGTATAAATTAAGCGAGCATTAAAAATAACTTTATACATATATTTTTATAATTTATATTTAATTACCAATAACATTGTATTTGTCGAAATAAAATTAGAGTTAAAATTTAGGACTCGGTGTCTAGAATTGAAAATATTGAATTTAACCTATTTGTAATGCATGGCCGCCATTTATATAAAATGTTGTAAATGAAGTGATTGCTTTCTCATATAAGTACTATAACATTTGAAAACGTTTGTGTGTATATTAGGTTTCGGGACTGGGGCGCTTGACTCCCAATATCATCATGATGGGCTTCAAAAATGACTGGCGATCGGTCGACATTAAGGACGTGGAACAGTATTTTAGCGTTATACAGTATGATCAATCTAGCTTTAATAACGTCAGCACATGAATTAGAGGGAGCCAATAAAAATTTAGGGAGGGGCAAAATAATCATTTTTTGTAATTTTAGCCATAATTTAAATAAATTTCAACAAATTTTGGATTTAAAGGGAGGCAGCCGTTCCTTCCTGCCCCCCTGGCTACGCCCATGCGTCCGCATTTATAAGCATGCCCAATAAACACTATTTTTAGTTACTTACAATACGACAACAACCAAAATTCGTTTTTAGCCTTTTAGATAATCAGTTTAACGCAATTTGTTGCACATAATATTAGGGTTGTACAGGATTGTACATCCTTGAAAAACTATATTTTGTGATAATAGGCTACATCAAACTTTTGAGGTCTCTAATAAATTATTAAACTTAATCCTTAATCAAAACTATGAATGCGCAAAGTATTATTGCAGAAAAACAAATTCATCACTTTTCACAAACTATTTCACAATTTCTCGGTCTTATTGTTGCTCATATCTATAGCACTCGTCTAGTAAAACTATTAAATTTGTTTTATTAATAGCGACGCCATCGACATGAGGTTGGCAGTTGGCATCCTCAGGGTCTCAGAAGGTCTGGACTGTTCATCCTTGCTGTTTAGCGAGAAGGGGAAAAAGGTGGTCCGGTCGCGTCGCAACACACACGACCATGGCAGCCAGTACAAGGAGAGTTACTATAACGCTTCCTTCGTACAAGATGAAAAAGCGTTGCCGAATAAAATTAATAGGGGCGGTACAGACCTGAGCCTTACAACCATAGTCGAGGCGGATTCAATTCCCGACACCACGTTTAAAAATGGCCCCCAAAATGGTGGTGAGCCTCTTATAAATAAAACCCTGTAAAATGGAATATTTCGGCCCGAGTTTTTTTTTACTTAGGCGAGACCCAAGTCCGATTAATTTTAAATTTTTGGTCCGTCGGCCGGGCTTCGGACGGCTCATGCAACACTTTACTTGTAGTCAATATAGGCTGCAAAGGAGTTGCGAAATTCTAAAATTCTCACATCGTTCATTTTCGATTGCATTTTGATTGTTAATCGTTACGTGATTCGAAACATGGCCTATAGGAGCGTTTAGCCGGTTTAAGTGAGTTTTTTATAAATGTAAAGTTACAATTTAACGTTTTTCGATTACGTTACTGTAAATTAAGTAAACTAATTATTATTTAAAAGGTTAATATTTATACTCATTTTTTGCTTACCTTATATTTTATTAGGATTTATTTAGAATTATAGAACTATATTATTTATCCGATAATATGTTTATTTCCATCTACTTTCATATTCATAAATTATTTCCCCAATATAATCCAACATCGCGAAGTATCAAGTAAGAAACGCGAGAATATTAATATTATAAGAACAAAAGAATCTCATCATAATCAGAACAAAAGAACGCGCAGTGATATCTATCTTGTGATGGAAACACGTGATCACAACATGTAAACACGCGTATACATTAATATGCGTATACCTAGATGTAGATGCGTATACAGACACTAATAAATAAGAGAGAGATGATGGGGGGGGGGGGGGGGGGTGTGTGAGTTCACAGAATCAATGCCCCGTACTAGGCGTAATTAATCGATGAGATCCATCGTGTAGTACACAACTACAACAGTTACAAACAGGAGATAGAGCTCAAATATATATTCGTCGAATCTTATTACTATTTAATGCAATATTGATGAAAAGGTGTTATATATCAAGAATCAATGACCTGATACATTCATTAAAAAGTTTGAATAAATACCATATTTAGGTTAATAATAGGTTAGCATAGCAAATTTGATATATATATGAGCCGCGCCCAGTCTTAATGCTGGTTATAGATTTAAGAAAAGCTACTTTCAAACAGCTTAAACTTTGATTCTCAAATATTTTTGCCAGCTTGACGCTTTATAAGTTTTTTTAAGGCGTCTATGTTTTTTTCGACCATCAACAGGTTTCAAATCTCTTTCGCCCCCGCACACTACCTTAAAACGGGTTTGTCAAGTTTTGGGGATCGGGGGAAGCAATAAAGGATGCGAAAAGAAAATACTTACCGGTCTCGACACTCACACACGGACCGTGGCGAGGAGCCAACAAGAAAAATTCTCAACCCTGCCTAAATTCTTGACCCATGGTTGTCTCTTAGCCAAGCCTAATGGGCTTAAGTCGATGGGCGAATTTTTTAAACGGTCCACGCACCATGGACACCCGTCGGCCGAGATGAATCGGCGCAAGTCTTTGCCCGCCTTGACTTTCTTTGCCGGGACCAGAGGTCAGATTTGTTGGGAATTTTATGCCCGAACCCGGCCCGATTCAATTTTTAAATTTATTGCCCGCCCGGGCCCGCCCGAACCCATCTAAGTGTCCGCCCGGCCCCCCCCCCCCCCGAATCGTTAAAGCTGCCCGAATTGCCCGGCCCGAAATATTAAATTTGCCCGTTAGTCCCGAATTTATGAGATCCCAAACAGAGGTCAGATTTATTTAATTTTTTCCTCCCAAAATCTCCTAAAATAATGCAAAAAAATTTGGTCATAGTTTTTTAATTATTATATCATATCTAACAAAACCAATCATAGGTCATACAATTTTAATAGATAAACAAAAAATTTAAATTAGTATTACTTACATAATGCTGACTTTTTTTGAAGCAAAAGAATAATTTTGAATTAATTATGTATTATGACTCAAAAAGGCTGAACGAATTTTTAGTTGTTAAAAAAATTAAATGAATTAGAATTAAACACCTAAATGCACATTGTTAGAAAATGGCATGAGCCTTTGTTTTAAGTCTAGACGGCACACATATATGTGTATTGCGAACAATGAAATGGCTACATAAATATAAATAAAATTCAATCCTTTCCTTTCCTTTCCATAGACGTAGCTAGGGATCTGAAAGAAATGGAGTCGGGCAAAGATTTAACATGGAGGGTGGCAGCATTCGCGAACGCGATAAAAAACTAACAAAATAATTTACTACCGGAGAGTAAAATGGTTTCTTCCATAGTATTAAATTAGCAATTTAAATCGTTGGATATTATTATATTATGTAATTTTATTCTTTTATAATATAATCTGAAAATTAAAATTTTTAATCTTGAGACAAACCATTTATACTAATTTGTTGAAATTAAAAAGACATTTAAGCGATGGAAAAATCTAGTCAAATTTATTACGGCCCAAAATTATTTATAAGCGAATTTTTCACTAAAAAAGTTGTTTTTTTCGAGGAAAATTATTTGATAAATCTGGGCATGCCCTAATTGCCCGAATCTTATCAGCGTGCCCTCCCGGGCCCGCCCGAAAATTAAAATTTGGCCGGGACTTTATTATCTTCGAGTTCAATGTCAACAGGTAGCGATGGCCTTGTCTTAATATAAGATATGGCATTTGTTCCATACCCGATATATGCTTATCAAATTGAAGAGATAAATCTGTTGTAATTTATAATTAACCTTTATTAGAAAATGGGTATGTTTAACACTAATACAGTAGAAAAGTAATTCCAACCTTAGTTTTATATCTCTCATATTCCACTGTTGTGCAATATTGCCGTGTTTTTAAGCTAAATACACCGTCAGGCTATGTTATAAAAAGTACGGATCATTCAAAGTTTGAATTTTATTTGTTAAAAATCCTTCTAAACTTTTTTTAATATTCCATTGTTACGTTCTAGTCAGACCAATGTTACACGCACGATCCAAATTCTTGTACTGTATAAGCGCTCTGACATTCCATTTTCTTATTCGATCCAAAAAATAACGAAGCGCCGATTTGTGTTTTTCGCATTCGGAAAAACACAAATCCTAAGAAATAAACAAAATTTCTTACTCACGTTTTCATATTGTGATTTCGGTCTCGCAAGGGCAGGTTTTGTAGGGTTAGGGTTAGGTCTTTTTAGGTTCAAGATACATAATTACTTTCTTTGGATCGAATAAGAAAATGGAATGTCAGATCGCTTATACAGTACAAGAATTTGGATCGTGTAACGTTGGCCTTCTAGTCAACTATAACCACTCATTTTGAATAAAGGCCAAAACTAGCCTGAATAAATGTTAACCATAAGTTAATTAAACCGTGCATGTATAGCTTAGTTCATAATTTAAAACATATATTTCCGTGATATAAAGCTCGTGTAGCCTGTGGCGTAGCTAGGTGGGGGCCGTGCAACCAGCCCTATGCCCCCCCCCGCCCCAAGGGAAAAATTTAGGGCCCCTGCTGGGCCCCTTGGCCCCCCCAAGAGCAAACCGGGCCCTTTGCCCCCCCCCAAGAGAAAAATCTTGGGCCCCTTAAGCCATTTTATTCTTTTATCTTAATTAAGGATCGCGTCAAAGGCGTAATGAACTACTATTAAAAGACTAATTTTAATATTCAATGAAAAATTATCTGGGCTTTTAAACTTGTTTTAAACTTTTTGACACTTTCAAAATATATTAAATGTTATTAAATTTGCGCAAATTCCATCCTGGATTCAATTTTATTGTCCATCTCACATGCTTATTGTTTAACATATCTTGCATATTTTTATGTACCACATGCACATAAAAAGCCAATGATTTTTCAAAAAATAGTTTGTACACCATGTTTTCCCCATTAGTGATATCCCATCATAAGTTTGATAAATTAATATTAATAAAAAAATCCCTGAATTTTATAGACAATTGTTAACGCATCAAAACTTTCAAGGGATAAAAATCCTAAAAAAATTCATTTTGGTGTGTTATTGGATTTAGCAAAATGTACACAAACGCTAAGTTGTTCTGTGCATCTCACATCTCTATTTCATCTAAAATTATTTAAAAAAATTTCATTCATTTAATTTTGACAGAATGTTTTTAAGGTTCATTTAGACGTAAAATTTATTAGTTCATTTTGATTTTTAGGTGGTGTAAAGAAGGGGGGGGGGGTGTGCAAATATATCTATAATATCTTCAGGGGCAATAACTTCTAAATACTCATTCTCGAACGAATTTTAATTTCATAATTAATTTTTTTTTAATTTAAGTTATAATTTAATCTTTTGAGGATCTAACCTTCAAAAAGGCTTTTAAATGTTCTCATTGTTTTCCTGATATAAATGCTGCCTGAAAATGCTGCCAATATTGCATATGTAAAATTAAAATTTGTAATTTATACGGCCAAGATTTTTTGGGGTTGTGAATAAAATATTTTTATAATAACTTTGTTGTATAATTTTTTTACTATGTTATATTTTTTAAAATGTCAAAGATTTCTTGTCAATATCCCCGTTCCACTTTGTGCTCTTACAATTCATTTATACAAAAACTTATTATACCATGTAAAATTTTTCATATTGCTTCAATACATTACTTTATTTTATTTATGAATGAATTTAATTTATTTTGAGCCAAACATGAGGGTCTGAGACATACCAGTGTGATGTTATTAGAGCCCTGCAAAATAAAAAAATTTCTGCCCGAGCCCGTCCCGAGCCCGAACTACTTTTTTTATTTTGGGCCCGACCCGAGCCCGACATTCATATTGAATATTTTATTTTACCATATATACATAATGCATTAAATTGTTAATAAAATTTTCAATTTCACTCGCTACAATTTATTCAGTTAATAATTTAAAACTGGATGTCTAACTTTATAATATATATTTCATCTAATAGTTCCATATAAAAAACTGTTTAAAATATTTCCTTATTTTATTTCTAAAGTATCAGTTAATAATGTGAATATATTTTAATACTAGAATAAGATTTGCAATTTAGGTCAAAATATTTATAATAAACAGGGAGAAAAAGATGAAGCTTGGAAGCTATATTATGTATGGTGTAAGAAGATAATTATTTAATTTCGAGTCAAGTTTGTTTAAATCATATTTTATAAAAGATTAGTTTGCTTTAGTCAACTCAGGCTGGGGTCAGGCTTCGGGTCGAGCCGCCTTATCAGGCCCGACCCGAGCCCGAGGCCCGATTGTTTTATTAAATTCTGCCCGAGCCCGGCCCGAAGCCCGATAGGGTCGGGCTTCGGGCTGCCCGTGCAGGGCTCTGGATGTTATTAGAAAAAATACACAAAGTATTAGCTTAATTTTAAGTTTGTCCAACGTTTATGAGGGAAAAAATTTTCAATTGCGTTTGACCCATGGGCGTATCCAGGTTTTGGATTAGGGGGGGGGGGGAATGTTTTCAATTAGGGGGGGGGGGGGGACTGAACATAAATTTTTTAAAGTTTTAAGCTACTTACGGCCATGGTTTGACCCCTTATCAAAGCTCGGCCCCCCCCAAGGCAAAAAGGCTAGCTACGCCATTGCGTGTAGCCCGAAATATTCGAACTTCTTTTCTCCTTCTTTCTTTATCAATCCTAAGGAACCATTTATAAAAGCAACTTTCTTTTGAATGGATTGAACATATCTGAGTTTAGTGTTTCTTATCCTTTGGCCGTCACACTATCACTAGGTGGCATGAACGATGAGCTTAACCTCGACTTCGCTCAGGGTATCGTTAATGATTACTTCATCCCATCCGACCAAAAAACAGACCAAGGCCACGGGTCTAAACTTTCGCTTAAACCCGACCTTGTGTCTAGACGGCCGCGTTACAACCAAGCTGATCAGGTGGTAGGGTACGGCTTGGGCACAAATTATATGAACCCTCCACCGCAGCCTCTGGTAACGCAATAGAGGATGTCGAATCAGAACAAGCGTCTGTGAATGGTTATAAGATGAGCTTCAATTTGAAGGATTCCAATTTGGTGTTGGCAAAAAAGTTTAACCAGCCAAATACCACGGAGGTGTCACTTAGGTCCGATTGCCTAAACACCAAAACGACCATCATGCTAAACCTAACCGCTTCCAAAGTGGGTACCTCGGGCTAACAACACCATTAATAGGCCACAGGTCCGGCAGCGGGGTGAAATGACTTTGTTCTTGCGACGGAGCTCCGAGGATTCATTAATAATAAAGGGTTTGAGAGCCGAGCCAAAATCACGACTCTCACCAAATTCCGGCGCGGGCTCGAAAGCGATCGTTTCTAAAATCAAAGTCAACCACAAGTTCGAGGGTAAAGGAGATCATGCAAATGGGCGAGGCGAAAATTCAGCGCCCAATACAACGGCCCCAGCCTTATGGAGTTTCGAAAAAAGGGCTATCATCAACCGTTTTTGCCACAAAAATACGCAGGGAACCATCGACGTTTGGTGGCTTTTCGATGATGGAGGTTTGAACCTATCCATATAAGATATCATTTATGATTTTTATTGTACTGCTATTTTGCGATTTTACGCCTTTAGGCTTGACCATCTTGCTACCCTTCATAATGTCGCAGAGGAAGATTTGGAGTAATTGCCAAATGCGCGTTTTCGCTGTCACAAAAGACAAAACGCAACTCGATTTGGTGCACAAAAAGTAAATCAGCATAATTTTTTTGAACTTCTGAAACCTGTTTTTATCTTAGGATTTCACTAAGCATCTTGATACTATTATAAAATTAATAGATAGGTGGTTGTCCCCTCTTTTAAAATTTGTCTCTAAAATACGCGTTTTTAAAGTTAAATAATCCTTTTATCCAGCAAATCGAACGTTAACACCACAAATAATTTATTATGCCATAAATATTTTTCATAAACTTTTATTATTATTAGTTTTGGAGCTATGTTGACAAAGTTTCGCATCGATTATTCGCATGTTATCGTGGTGCCGGATCTCCATAAATCACCCTACCCCACATCGTAATTATTTTTATAATATATACGATCTGTGAGGGTGATCAGACATTAAGCTATTAAATCCATGTGAACAAAATTTTTGTAGAATTACCAAATTTGAAAATATCGTGGAAAAGTATCGCGTAGACACGAAGAACAATCCAGCATACCGACCAGGTTTGATAACGGACACTGAATACGCAGCTAACCAGAACAAAACGTTCCGTCACATCCGCTTACACGAAATGCTAATGCAGCATTCATCTAACGCCAACATTATATTCATGTTAGCTTTGAACTTCTTTTTAATATAGCTTATAATTGTGCTTTGGGGTTATACTTTTTTTAACAGTGACGTTAAATTTTACTTGTAGAAATAATGATAGGTTTTGTTTATAAAGATAGTTACTTAAAAAATAATTGCACTAAATTAAAGGATGTTTGTCATTTGTTGGTCTTCATCTATATAACTAGCACACAAAGGCTTCTATTATGAACATATTGGCATGGGCGTAGCCAGCATTGGGATTAGAGGGGGCAATAATGATTTAGGGAGGGGAAAAATGATTATTTTTTGAAATGTTATCATATTTGCATTTAGAAGGGGGCAGACGTTCCTCCCTGCTCCCTTTTGGCTACGCCCATGACGTATTCAATTGATCTAGAGTGAGCTGTCGAGGTCTTCCATGCCAAACCCGACCCTTTTTAAATTTGATTTTAATCTCATTTTCACCCTAAATTAGTTGCAGACGTTAATCTAAATGTGCCACAACCATAAATTGACAGCAGATTAGGTTGAACGATTTTGAACAAATCCACCCACCAACTAGTGTTTTAAGAACGGTTGGGTTTTGTTTGGTCGAACTTTGACTTTAGTCAACTAAACATAAACAGACCAAAAGTTGGACCAAAAAACCTTTTATCTATTTATGCGAATAAGAAAGATAGACCAAAATCTTGGTTTGTTGTTTAGTCAACCAAAACCAAAGGTAGATCAAACAAAACCGAGCCTTTTTTACAACATTCACCCAATATTAAAGGAATGTGTTCAAGGGTGTTGCCTAAGCTTAATTTATATATGAACACCGCAGATGCACGGACGCAGTGGCCCATCCCGTTTTCTAAACCCAACGAATCTCACTACTTACGGTTTACAAATTCAATAACTCGTTATCCCCCAAAATTTTGGCAAACATAAAAAAAAGTTTTTTGTAGTAAACTTAAAATACCTCCTGTCTTTTTAACAATTGTACTCATGGGGCGTAGCCAGCATTGGGATTAAAGGGGGACAATAATATTTAAGGAGAAACAAAATGATCATTTTTTGAAATTTTAGCTATAATTTTAAAACATTTTAACAAATTTTTGGATTTAGAGGGGAGCAGTCGCCCCTCCCTGCCATCCCATCTTGGCAACGCCTATGATTTTATTTCTTTTTAAATGACATTTTAGGACCTTGCCCATTCCACGTAAGCGTTCGTGCCCTTCAGCCCTTTACATGTCGTGGCTGGAAATGATGACGTGCGATCTGAAACCTCCAATCCTATTTGTCAGGGGCAATCAACAAAGCGTCCTAACTTTTTACTCCTAAATATGAAGAAAAATACGAAGCCAACAACTTATGTTGTCACCATAACACGTCCATATTTATAACCTGTATATATTATATATCTGAATCAGCTAATCGAGATAAGATAGTTTTGTTTAAATTTTCATTTATTTATATATGTATGCTTCAAATTTTGTGCGAAGAAGGTGCTTATTACCACCATTTAGAGCCCTGCACGGGCCACTCGACTGGGCCCGAGAAAGTCTCGCTGGGCTCGGGCATGGGCGTAGCCAGGGGAGGGAACGGAGGGGCAGCTGCCCCCCCCCCCTAAATCCAAAAGTTCGCTAAAATTTTAAAAAATGATCATTTTGCACCTCCCTTAATCAGTATCGCCCCCCTCTAATCCCAGTGCTGGCTACGCCCATGGGCTCGGGTAAATTTAGAAAAATAATTGGGCTAGGGTCGGGCCTGATGAAGTAGCCCGACACGACATTCGAGCCCAAATTAAATTTAAATCAACTAGCCTTTAATAAAATATAATTTAATTATAAAAAATAGAGTTAGCATTCAAACTCCAGCCCCCCCCCCGTTTCTATAAATTTTTAGATCAAAATGGCAAATTTTATTCTAATATTCATATATTTCTATATTAGCTATTAAAATTTTAAAATTAAAATAAATAAATATACCAAAAAGCTTATTTATTTTATGATGTTATACAAATTGTTCAATAACATATTCCATTTTAAATTAGGAATAACAATCAACCTTTATATATATATGGTAAAATAATTTGAAATGTAAAATTTGCCGATAAGCCGAAGTAATTCTATTTTGCAGGGCTCTACCGCCAACATGTCAATCAATATCTTCTCATAGTTTGGCACAAAGATGCAATCGTAACCTGTAAAAATCACTCTTTACCTCGTTTATTTTCGTTGTTATACATACACCTTTTGCATCCAAAATATGTCGTTAAACCTCATATTATGGCTTCTATGGATATATTTATATGTACATAATAACGTTGTAAATACGGATGGGTTTTGTTTGGTCGACCTTTAATATAACTAAGACTAGTCGACTAAAACCAAACGTCGACCAAACAAAACCCAGCAGTTTTTACAACACTAGATATACCACATAAAAATAATGTTCGGGTATTTGACTATATATCAATTGCTATGCCATTTATGGGCTTTTCGGTAAAAAATGTCGTGTCACGTCCTGTCAATTTTGGATTCATAGTAAAAAATTACAATTGGGAATAAATTTTGTCTTCGAATAAAAAATAATAATGAACGCTGGTTGATCTAAATTTTTCTGACCCTTACCTAAGCCAAAATCCGTTTTTATTTTGTCCCTTAATACATTACCTTTGTACACCCCTCAACCGATTTTATTGATGCTTAGCCAACTTAATGCTTTATAACGAACTACGATTCTGACATAATAATTGATTAAACGTAAACAGATAAAGGTTTTTTTCTTAGTCTAGTCGACCTCTTACCGCTATTTCACTTAATTTGTCTGACCCCCGCCACGACTTTTATTTTTAGATATTTTATAAACCCCATTTGTTGCTTTAGAGGGGAAAGCCTAAAACAGGAGCCCAAAATTTTAGGTTATAAACAATAACACATTATTTGCTTAAACGTTAGGTGTTACTTATTTTAAACTAACCTAAAAACACACTCGATATCACTCAGAACTGAAACATGCCCATTAAAATTTATTTTATAAATTATTTAATAACTAAAATAGTCTTTAGAGCAGTCCGAAACATAAAACTCTTTTAACAACAGAATTTATCAAACCATAAACCATAATGCCATCACAATGACTATAATCTTAAACATAAAAAATATACTTAATGAGTTCCAAGAGCTTTAATTCTGTATTAAAATGATTTCATTTAATTATATAAAAACCTATGGTACCCTCAAAATTCGAATTATATGCTGGCAATTTAATCAATTGTTATATTTAATGTTATTATTATTTTTTATACATTTTCAAGTTATTGATTAATAGGTTCTTTATTTGACTATGTATGGTAATTATAGCAGGCCTTACATTAAAGCATTTAAAAAAGTAATCCATTTAATTTTTTTGATTTGACATTTAAGTTAAAACATAATAATATGTTTGAATAATTAAGATGAAAGCATTTTTAACTTTTTTTGAGACCTATCTGATTAGCTGAAATTTAGAATCTTATTAGCTTTGTTATATTAATAGGCTCATTCATAATGATTAATCACTTAGTTAAGTGATGTTGCCTAAGACTTAAATAAATTCACTGGAATTCTCACATGTTGAATTTAATAAAAGGATTGTAATAACTGGAGTGTTCTACCGATTTAGTATTTTTTATAATCTATGATCATAGGTGATAATTAACTTTTATCTTTTACCTAATAGGTCGGCTTAGGGAAACATCATAGCTATAGACTGGATTAATTGGAAGCGATGGTTCAGAGGAACATGCTCCTTACGTCTACGTGGATGTGATTAGATTTCTACAATTATTTTTTACTGGCTCATAACGGTTAAGCGTTTCTTTAGCTCAGTCTTCAATTCCAAAAATGAGTAATATTTAATGTATCTTATTGAAAATTTATAATGCACTATGTAAAGGTAAAATCAATTGTAACTGGCGGCTTTAAGCTTTGATAAATGGACTTTAAGGAGATGGAAATAAATAAGTTATTACTGCTAGCAAACGTATAAAATAGCTATTTTTACTATGGGTAATCATTAAATTTAGTTTTAATATTTGCTTATCATATTTAAATTCAAGGGGATGCTAAGGGCTATGAATTAGAAACAAGATATGTTTTAACTTTTCAGCCCTAATTTGTCCCGGACTTTATAATGGCATTAACAGCACGGACCAGTCCGAACTCTCAATATGTCTGCCTCGCTATATACTTGCCCACTAGGCTCGAGTTTATGGGTTTCCAAATAAATGAGCACCACATTAATAGCGTCTTAATTAAAATAAAACCAAATATATGCGAGAAATTAAAAGTGTACATAATTATTAAACTCCTTTTCACCAACGTAGCCAGGAATTTAAAACAAAAAAAGGGGGGGGGCAAAGTTTTCAAAAAATGACGTTGGGAAAGTGAGGTAAATCATCATTTTAAAAATTTTTTAGATTTCGTTATGTTAAAAAAAGATATTAGAACTAATGTTTTTTTGATAATTACAGTTAAAATAAAAAAAGTGACAAAATAAAACATTTTATAAAAAACTAATTAAGTCCAAATATCCCGCGAGCCTGTACAAAAAAAGTAATAATATAAAAAATACTAGAATCGCAATTAATTACACGGTTCAACGAGGAAAATGAACTAGCAAACTATTTGCAGATTTAGGTAGTCGCGGCAAACACGAATATATTTTTAATTTTTACCCTGTACGTCAAGTTTTTGAAAAATGTACTGTCAAGTTGCCGAAAACAGCGATTTTGACGCTGCTTTTCAATTTGATTCAAAAATAGAGGGGAGAGGAATTCATCAAATCCTTGTTAATTTATTAAACATTTAATATAATTAAATAACAAACCTTTCTTTATACTTTATAAAACACAAATAATCTAATTTATCTGTAAAGGGCTTTCGGGCCTTACATACATCTAGGCCCGACCCGAGCTTGTTAGGTTATATTCAGCCCGTCCAGGCTGGATCGTTGTTTAATTCAAAAGCAAAGGCCCTTCCAAGCCCAGCCCGCGCTGCCCGAGCCGCGCAGGTTTTTAGTATTAGTAGATAAATAACAACACGCACTTCATAGTGGTAAGGGAGGGCGATCTTATGTCTGGGGCAATTTGTCAATGTACAAAGATGTGTTAAGTAAATTTTTAAATATATATCAAACATTAAAAGAGCTAGGATAAAAAAATTTTTTATCTTCTTTTTATTTACAAACTAAAATTTTTTCGATTAATTTGCAAGTTATTGACGCCTGAAAAACGTCAAAATCGCTGTTTTAAGCAACTTTGGCGGCAAATATATTAAAATCTTGACGTATAAGGAAAAATAACTAAAAATATATTAGTGTTCACCGTAAAAAACTCTACCAGAATCCGCAAGCAGTTTGCCGGTTGATTTCTAAGTCCATTATTTGTTGACCAGTGATCGAATAAGGTTTAATCTCAATTTTTTCTCTTTTAAATGATTAGTAATTACCTACTTTTTTAAATTATTATTTGTAGTTTAAATTTTTTTCCCTTTTTTACAATGATTCTATTTACAATCGATCGCGAAAAGTAGGGACGGAACTGCGCACGCAAAATATCATAAAAGTAAAAAGTCGCGGAAATGTGAGTGTATATTTTTCGGGGAACAAAGTGGATTTTTGTGTACAATAAAAGTTGTGCAGGGAGTAGAGGTGTGCACGGATCAATCCGATCCGACATCCGATCCAATGCGGCCGAACTCGGATCGGATCGGATCAACATTTTAATTTTGAAAGTCGGATCGGATCGGATGGGAGGAACATTTTATTTTAGTCGGATCGGATCGGATTTTCAAATTTAAAATAAACAATAAAAAGTTCTAATTAATTAAATTAATAATTTTTAATATACCTTTTCATAATTATCTTTGCATTCTTTTTTTACTTTATCATTTTCGATGCCAAATACCACCTCTCACCTTACTTACCCTAATATATTTATCAGTATTTCCTTAGCGTTTTTCCCTAGCTAGACTTTCTTGTTTGGCGAGAAAGGAGCTAGTGTCAATGATAAATCAGCATCTTCCGATTCCTTTTTAGCACACGCATCTCTTTCTATCTCAACTCAACTCAACTCCAAAAATATCAATCACAATCTCGTAGCTCCTTTCCCCAAATTAAACCAGAAAATTTAGATTCTATATTATTTTTATACAATAATATGGAATTAGTCAAATAAAATTTTATATTTATTTCAGGTCTATTAAAATTGCTATATCTTATTTTTATGTATTTTGAATTTAATCATCAATAAAAATCTCTGTTCGTAAAATTTTAATTTAAAAATTTCGGATCGGATCGGATCGAATATAGTTTTTAAAAAACTCGGATCGGATCGAATATAGTTTTTAAAAAACTCGGATCGGATCGGATGGATATAATATTTTTCAAAAACCCCTCGGATCGGATCGGATCGGATTAAAAAAATTTGATCCGTGCACACCTCTAGCAGGGAGTGGGTGTAATAATGATGCCAGAGGAAAATAAAAGCATAGGTGTCCCAAAAAGTTTAACGCAGCACGGCATGACCTAGGATTTATTTGAACTGTGTTAGTATGAACGTGAAAGAAGTTACAATAGAAGCAAAATGAAAGTGTGATACTTAAAGATGTATATTTTTTGTCTATTGCTAGCTATAGCATGCATTAAAGGTTGGGTATATTTAGAAGGAAATTTTAGCCTGCAATATCGAATTTATTCTATTTTTGCACAGACACTTTTAGTTTATATACAAAATTTAATTGATTTTGGTTGATTTTTATATTTTTTTTTGTAAATAAGTATTTATATTCAAATATTTTTGGTTTCTTGACCAAAGCTTACAATTTTAAAAATTATTTGTATTTATTTGCCTATATATAAACATTATAATAACACAGCCCTACAAATTTTGACTTTGTGATTACATCCCGCAATCCGATCAATAATTCTGAAAGAGAATTTTGCGCTATAGAGAATTTTGCGCTGAAAAATAATCTGTTTTTAGCTTTTTTTCTACAATTACTAGTTTTTTAGATATACGCGGTTGAAGGTGCCAAAAATGCCCTTTTTAAGCCTTTTTGAGGCTATATTGCCACGGTATTTTTAATATTTAGTGAAAAATAGTAATATATTTATGTAGATTAAAGTTTCATCTATAGGTGCATTCAGGGTTTCTTTCAGAAAAAATGCGGGGGAAGGGGGGAAATTTCAACTTCCGGGGGGGGGGGGGTAAAATTTTTTTAATTGCTAAACCATTTTGTATAATATTTACTGATTTTTATTGGTGACATAAGTGATATATAAATAGATACATACACGCATAATCATTAAATAAATACATGTAATATTTTAACGGGCAAGTGTTCTTAAGAAAGTATTTTTTAAAGAGAACAGACAGAGCTTAAAGCCCCACCTAAGGCTTCATCAAAAATTAGCCATTTGTATTTAGATGTCCATGAAATCAGAAATTTATATGATGGTTTAAGTTTTGAATTTTGCCCATGTTTTTCACTTTCAGAGACTGAGCAATTAGTAGAGCTGCCAATACACTCATCTTTATCAATATATATTAATAAAAAAGAAACAACTTGCATAATTTTAATTACCAGCATTTTTATCATAAGAAAAAGAAGAGACAGTTTTCCCCACTCCAGCAGAATTACAATTTTCATCTTGACCTAAAACATAAAAATATATATAATACTTCTATATTAAAGCCAAAATCTTTCTTGCATCTTTCAGAGCTCATGTAAATTTCACTGCTGGAAGCAGAATAATATTTGCCTTTATATAAATTTAAAATATCTAATGCTTAAAAATAATTACCATAATTTGCCATAGTAAGAGATAAAACAAGAGTTTTTTTAAATTCAGTCCCACATTTACCTATTACAAACAAACATATTCATGTCTTATTTTATATAAACACAAATACCCATACATAATTAAAATTATTCAAAATTAAATCATATTTACCATCTTTTTTATTAGGCTTTTTCTTTTTACTAAAGTAGTGTAAATGAGTACTTTTATATTTACCAGACATCTGCAATTTAAAATAAGTATATTATATCAATAAAAAACAAACAATAGAATCTATTATTAATAATAATTCTTTTTAAGATTATAATTAAGATAGTGGTTTAATAATTCTAAAAACATTTTTTAATGTTAATTTACCTATTGATATTTATAATTAAAGATAATTTGTAACTTTCAAGATTGTATATTAGGGTTCACAGATGTTAAAAAATGATGTCTATGAATGATTTCCACCTGATTTGTAAAAAAATTATTTCGTCATTTTATATTTTTTTATTGACAAATTAAAATAATTTATTGAATTTCAATTTTAGCCTATTTATATTTATGACTTCATGATAGAACTTGAGTTCATGCTTCCTTCAATCAAAACTCTCCCGGGGGGTATTTGAAACCCTGGGTCCATTAATTTATTTTTTTCTACACCTCTATATTTAAATTTAATCGCGTCTTTGTTAACCCCTTCCCCTTATCAAAATTTATCCCACTACGTCTGGAAAAAGGAGTACATTAGAGTACATAGTACACACGCGCTGTTTACTAACACATCTCTCTCTCCTTTTCTCCATCTCTTCCACTCCCGCCCCCATATCTATCCAAGCACACATGAAGGGGGCGGAACGGAGGAGAAAGAGAGGAGTGTAGATGAAGGGAGAGAGATACGTGTTAGTAAACATCGCGTACGCAGTATGAACTCTAATGTACTCCGTTTACCAGACATCGTGGGACTTTTGATAAGGAAAAGGGGTTTACGCAAACGCGTTTAAATTTGAGTATAAGGGTGATATAAAGAAATAAAGGAATGGACCTAGAGATGAAACTTTAATCTACATGATTATATTATTATTTTTCACTAAATATTATAAATGCCGTGGCAATATAGCCTCAAAAAGGCTTAAAAAGGGCATTTTTGGGACTTTTAACCTAGTATAACTAAAAAACTGGTAATTAAAAAAACTAAAACATATTATTTTTCAGCGCAAAATTTTCTATCAGAATTATTGGTTGGATTGGGGGATGTTTTTTTTGGTGTAATTGGTCAATTTAAAAAATAGGTAGATGCACATTTCGAGATTCTTGCTTCCCTTAAAGATTTTGCCCGCTGCATGACTTTTATCTATGTTATGATAGCTAAATGTCCTTATTAAATGTTGTGTAAGCCGCTCTAGATTTAATTTAAAAAATGAATGAGATTTTTATTTGAAGGATTTGAAAATCATTGAATAGAACATTTATTATAGTGCTTCCAATTAATTCCTTCTTTGTTATATCTGCTTATAACCTATTTTACCACAGATGCATAATTTGTTTGACTAACCTAATACATGTGTGTTTTATTTCAATAAATTTGTGTAACTATATAACACGTGAAACGCATTGCATGTCAACGCCATTTGCATTACATATGATTATTAACGAATATGTGTGAGGAAAATTGCGTACAGGTGGCTTAAATGTTTTGAACTTTTTAAAAATGGTAATGAAGATATATTGTTTCAATTTAATTGTTTAGTCGTATCAACCAGGGATTGAGCTGATAACCAAACATTCATATGTCGGGCGCAACCCCGAAGATCTTTCGTTTAATAAAGGCGATATTTTAACAGTTTTGTCTGTTACACAAGTACATTTATATATATACTTTTTGCGCTTTGAGATGAATTTGTATTATATTTTTACGTATACTATGATCTACGTATCAAATATAATGGTGTATTTTATAAACAATATCAGAAACCAAATTGGTACTTTGCTCAAAGGCTTGATGGTGCTAAAGGAATTGTGCCCTCAAGTTATTGCGAGCCAAGAAAAAAAGTGTCTTTATATCATAACATGCCGTAAATTATTTCCATTATATACAATTTAATTTATATGTAGATGGTTTTATGGTAAAATAACTAGAGAAAAGGCTGAAGATATTTTGAAATCAAGGGGAAAAGATGGGTATTACTTAGTGAGGGAAAGCACCAATTTTCCTGGAGATTATACACTTTGCCTGTTGTATAATGGCATTATTGAACATTACCACATTACTATTGTGAATAGAGAAAATGATGAAATGCAAGATAATTTAATTAATGGACATCATACTAGTGTCATCAATTCCTTGGCAAATAATCAACATTCAAATATTCTAAAGAATAACTCAAATAGCAAAAAAAGTCATAAAGCCTTTACTATTGACAATGAAATTTATTTTGACAACCTCGTACAACTTGTTAAGGTAATTTGACAAACTTCTCTTTCAAAAATAATATGTTTAACCAATTCATGTTACACAAGTATTTTATTAGAATTTCTTGAATGCAATCATATTTGTTTACCTTAAGCCTATTCTGGTTGAATATATGTAATTGCCAAATTTTCTCACCTAAATCTTTTAAAATGGATACTACTAACTTTACTTTATATAGCATTACTCCAAACACGAAGACGGTTTGGTGTGTTGCCTTCTCAGGCCAGTTTCTGCCTTGGATAATAATGAAACCCAAAACTTGGCCCATCCCACTCGGTCACGTGACAAATCGCCTATAGCCCCAATCAGCTCCCAACCTTCCGGTCGTGATTCGCCCGATCGAGGAAGTCACGTGACCCCCTCGGTTTTTAAATCAGCTGGTTGGGCCATAAAACCAGAGGCCTTGCTTGTTGGAAATCCCATAGGGAAGGGAGAATTTGGAGGTATAACTATATCTGGGCCTAGCCGGGCCGCAAATCCGGGCCAGGCCGAGCCCCAAAAAACCAGAAAATCCCGGCCCTATTTTTGACATTAAATTTAAATTTTTTAGGCAGGCATAACTAGATTCGGGCTTAGTGATGTATATTATTTTTCATTGAATTAGTTGGTCACTTTTTATTTGATTGTATAATATTTATTAATCGTAGTCTTTAT
Source organism: Gordius sp. MW1 (assembly GCA_964036665.1). Lineage (NCBI taxonomy): Eukaryota > Metazoa > Nematomorpha > Gordioida > Gordea > Gordiidae > Gordius > Gordius sp. MW1. Next base: position 2,545,462 of record OZ038532.1, read on the forward strand.
GCCCCCCCCCCTAAATCCAGAAATAAATTCTTTTGGTAAAACATATGACAAAATTATTGCCAAAAAACTTAGGATCCTCTTGGCTACGTCAATGCATAGCATATTATCAAATTAAACGTTATTCCCTTTAATGAATTTAAAAATTAAATGACAAACTTAGGAATGGAAAGGTAATATCAATCTCCTCCGATGTTTTCGTCATAATTATTTCTCCCATAAATTTTGCAATTTATCCCACACCCAATATGGAGGCCTTAGTTGCTGAATACATATTAAGGCAAAGATTAGCTGTTTGCCACCAGTCTCTCTTATTATAACGCTATGGGTCCGACTTAGTTTCCTGCTCGAGTCGGGTTATGATTTTCATGAGGGGAGGGGGGGGGGCTGCGTAGTTGGTAAAGACTTTGTCTTTTAACTAGAGCTCCCGTGTTCAAACCCGTTTTGGGCACTTTCTTTCAAAAGATATTTAATATTTATCACATGGTCAACACGGGTGTTAGGCTTGGATAGCCGAGCGTCACCCCTCAGCCAAGTATCTTAATAAGCTGACCACCTTGTGTGACAAACAGCTATTTGATAATTTATTTTTTACATAATTTTTTATGGGGAAGGAAGGTGGGTTGGAAAGGGACAATTTTCCCACCCCCCCCCCCCTTTCTTTTGTGTGAATTAGATTAAAATTGTTTAAAAAAATTTGGGGTAAAGGGGGGGGGAATTACTCTTTTCCTTCTCAAAGAGGAAAATTCGTAAGGATCAATATTTATAAGGCAAATTATAAAAATTGTTAGAGAAAATAGAAACATTTTAGGGGGGGGCAGCCATTTTTTCCCTACTTTCTGGGTTATATAAATGATTGACTCTAACGTTTAACGAAATTTTATCAACAGCCCTCCATCCTAGTTTGACTTTTATCACATGTTTCTAATTTTGTATTAAATTTAATTTTTGTCGAGGGACGGTTCTAATAAATTTAACGTTCATTCAAATGGATTTTGTGCCAATATTTTACAAGATAGAGAGGTTCGGTTCAAATGTGCTATTCAGAAATTAAAAGATGGATGTTATGTATATGTAAATGCACAGTTAAACATTCCAAAATGCTCAGTAATTTGTGCTAAGCTTTTAATTAATATGCAAAATAATTTGTCGCCGAAATCAAATCTTTTGACTACCATCCTTCCCCCTTCTCAAACCTAGTGTTGTAAAAGCAGTTGGGTTTTGTTTGATCGACCTTTAATTTTAGTCGACTAAACATTTACAGACCAATGGTTTTTGGTGTCTGCTTTTCTCGTCGCATAATTAACTAAACCAAAGGCAGACCAACCAAAACCTAGCCGTCACACTACCCCCTCATCTCTCCATCTTTACTTAAATTGATCATTTTTATTTTAAATATTGTTTGCCCACCATGGACGAATCAAGGAAAAATCTCTACCTAGTTTGCTATAGTTTTTGTGGGAAATGAGTTTTCGCATGTAGGTGTTTTTATTTGTTTTATTATAATTACCAAATTAATTTGAAAATTGTTTAAAGCTCAATTAAAAAGACATCGTGGCATACTTTTAACTAAGCCTAAAAGTGTGTAAATCCAAAATATACCTTGATAAATTATATTACTTATAATATCACTTAACATCTAGTTTTAATATAATTTTTCAAATTTAAACTGTATTTTCGCGTTGCTAAGGGATTGATATTGATCGATTTTCATTATTTAGACGTTTTACTGGGAACTTTGAGGGGCAAAAAAGTGGCCATAAAGACTCTCAAGGACAAAAGTAGCAAAAGCTTCGAAAAATTTCTAGCCGAAGCCTCCATAATGACGTAAGGATCTAGAGAGTAGTGTTGAAAAACGGCTCGGTTTTGTTTGGTCGATCTTTGGGTTTACTCGCTTAAACATAAAGTGACCAAATAATTTTTGGTCAGTTTTTCTTAATCGACCACTAGGCTTAGTCGAAATTTGAAAATTATACCAGAGTTCTTAGTTGAATTAATGGTCGACCAAACGAAACACAGCCGTTTTAAAACACTAATAGTAAAAACATTTACTTACTTACTTTTTTATTTATTTATTTATTTAAACAGAAAAAAACTTTATTTTATATTTTCTACACGAATATCGATAACGCTTCAACCAAAGTATTTAGTTTTTTTCAATGCACATAATGTTAAATGGATGTTATTTAAATGCTCAGTTAAAAAATCAAAAGTGCTCAGTAAAATATGCTCAGTATTTTATCAATGTGCTCAATAAAAAATTCAAAAATGCTTAGTAAATAATCTTAATAAGTTATATCAGTAAATAATCTTAATATTGCTCAGTTATAAATCCAAAATGCTCAGTAAATAATCTTAATATTACTCAGATATAAATCAAAAATGCTCAGTATTTTTAAAAAAAATGCTCAGTAATTTTAATAAATAATACTCAATCTTAATCTATTTAGCACTAATATTTTGTAAAATAGTTAAATTGAGTGTGTGGAAATTGAAATAGTATATTTTGATTGTTAAATTTTTAAAGGTTATAAGGTATCTTAGTGTCTTAAATTTTTTCCATTTAAGTCCTCCCTTCTCTCAATTCAAATAAATAAATGGCAAGTTAAAAGCTATAAAAAGTAATGACCTATCTAAATGCTCTGCCTTTCCCTTTAAATTTTACATGGTTATAATTTATTTTTTTGCAAATTTTGTTAAAATATAAAAATTTTATTTGAATATAATCACAAATATTTACAAATACAGATTAATAATAATAATAACAATTTAAAATGAAAAATAGACAAATTTTGCTGGAGACAACTTTCATTTCAAAAACCTAAAATTTGTTATATAATCAATGTTAAATAATCAACTTACCATTACTGAACAATAAAGGCTGATTTAGCCTTTGAGGGTCTGCCTCGTTTTTTTGCTCTATAGGCACACTTTTGGCTTCTTTAAATGGTTGGCAAAATTTATGTTTAATTGATAACCCAACGACATGTTTGCAAATATATTGTTTACAAAACGATGGACAATTGCACTTGGAGGAGGTAGTTTATGAAATAAAATTTATTTTAATTAACATATCAACAAAAATAAACCATTTTTCAGGCGAGCACTTTGACTCCATGGGAAACACGCAAGACTCTTACTTGGATATCTTGGGTTCGAATCTCGCTCTAGGATTTTATTTTAAAAACTAATTCTTAGTTACTTTGCATAAATAAAATAATTACTGAGCAAGATTTAAATAAAAAACCGAAAAAATGAATATTATACTGTACAAATAATTAAATTACTGAACATTAAATTATTTACTGAGCATTTGTTTATTCTACTGAGCATTTGAATATTCTACTGAGCAAAAAATAAATTAATTACTGAGCACAATAATTTGTTCTCATGTTAAATTTGCACGTTTTACTCCAATCTTTTCGCCCTTTTACCCCACCACAATTCATACAAATGATTGAGTTTTCTGATAAAACTTAAATTTTCGAGCCATTTAAAATTGGATTTTTTCTCCCTAATTTGCGCATTAGTTTATTAATGGAATTTATAATGCCTCAGCACCTCAAAGCGCCAATTTGTGCAGAAAATTTACCTTTTTGACGGATACTAGTGTTGTAAAAAGACGTGGGTTTTGTTTAGCTGACCTCCGGTTTTAGTCGATTGAACATAAATAATACACCAGCGGTTTTTTGGTCTGTTTTTCTTATTCGACCTCTAGGCTTAGTCGAAATTTGAAAAACAGACTTGAGTCGATTGTTGGTCTTGGTTGAACCAAAGGCGACCATACAAAACCCAGCCCTTTTTACAACACTAACCTATACTTATAAATATGACGTAATTTTGTAGGGCCATCAAGCACCCCAATTTGGTTCGTTTTTTGGGCGTCGTTTTCGGAGAGACGGTTTACATGGTTATCGAGTATATGTCCAAGGGGAATTTGCTGGAATTTTTGAGGTCGCGGGGCAGAACTGTCCTTACACCAGAACGACTACTCAATTTTGCCAAGTACTTAAACTTTGAAAATTTCATCGGGCCATTGTTCTTGTCGGATTTCTTGTAAGAGTTTTCAAAAAAATTGCCAAAATTAAGGATTTTATCAAGTACCAGCTAACTTTTATTTGAACTCTATGAGGTAGTTAGCTATCGATATTTTAAATAAACTAATATTTTTTGGAAATTCTATGACCTAATTTTATAGTTTCAATAAAATGTTTTTATTTAATTTATTTTATGTAATGAGTGGGAGAATTAGCATTTGGGGTTATATTAATTATATAAATAGTTTTTGATTTTAGAGCAAAATTTTGGGTCGGGCCTCTTAACTTTTACTAGCACAAACCGGACTCAATTTATTTTTTCGTATAATATTTCCTGTGTTTTTGTTTGTTATTTCTTTTTTTTAAAATATTGTAAAATATATTGACTTGTAGGGATTGCTCTAACGGGATGATGTACCTGGAGAGCAAGCAAATAGTTCACAGAGACTTAGCGGCCCGCAATGTATTATTAGACGAAGACGAAATCGCAAAAGTACGTGATTTTACTGAAAAATGTACATTATTTTGTTGGTTTTTTTGTTATTTGTATTTTTTGCTGCTGATAGATTTCAGATTTTGGGCTGGCTAAAGAAGACAATTTTTATTGCGACAACGGCAAATTTCCCATTAAATGGACCGCACCCGAAGCCCTGCGGGATAATAAGGTACGATCCCCCATCTGATAGATTTTTAAAATTTGAAAAATTGCGAAATTACTTAAACAAACTAGAGCTGTTTATTACCGTCTATCATTTTTAAGAAATCGCGTGCTACATAAATTTTGTTAAGACATATCGTGGTATATATAATGTAGAATTGTCAATCCCTTTATATGAATATTGTTGTATAAAATCGGTGGGTTTGGATTGATAACGTAGGTAGAGGGAAATGGAACGCGATATTTCGGGCAATTATGGCCCATCTTCAGGGGAAAAAATAAAAAAGGAGATGATGAAGTCTCAAAAAATAAAAAATGAAGTGAGTATTTTTTCCCCCTGATGATGGGCTATATTTACCCTAAATATCGCGTTCCATTTCCCTCTACCTACGTTATCAATCCAACCAAACCTACCATTTTATCCAACAATATTCATAGCGTGGTATTTTTTAAAAGATCATAAAGTTCATAGATTCTATAAATATATAGTACAACAATTTGGAGCATATAATAATGGTATGCTTTAATGTAATTTTAATGGCCGCTTTTTTTTGAATAATTAACAGTGCCGTCTATCGGCTCCATTTCATTTTTATTTATTTATTGAATAGATCAAATTTGTAAGGTTGGAAATTAGAAATTGCATATTCTGTTTGGTGCACTTTTTAATTATACAATGTCATATTTTGGTATAATTTATTTTAAAAAATTAAAAAAGTGTAGCGCGCTACTCAACAGCTCCGTTATAAACACTTTTGACATAAATGTGTATAAAAATTTACCAAGACCCAAGGATTGATTACCTTTTTAGAAGTATAAGTTTAGAAAAGATAGCTTTATAAGGTATGAGTTCACATATAATAAAAAGCGTGAAAATGTAAAGTGGCTGCCATATTTACATGGAAAAGCCCTTTTTTAGATGCTTTTTTATTCATCCTTATGCCGATTTGCTCCCCATTTTTTAGCATAAAAATTGCTGTGATAATGCACTATGTGTTTCTTAAATTCCATGTATACATTTTCTCCGTTTCTAAATCGGGCTTGAAACCATATATTTAGACTTAGGTTTAAGTATATGTTTTTATTTAGCGATTTACGATATTTTGTAACTTTAAGATTTGTTAATCCCTTTCCCTTCCTTTATCAGACTTGCTTTAAAAACGTTCCATAACTTTACATAATTTATTCTAATTTTGCCCAGAAATTTTCCTCTAAATCCGACGTCTGGAGTTACGGAGTTTTGCTGTGGGAAATTTACAGCTTCGGCAAAGTGCCTTTCTCCCGAATAGTAAGTATCCGTGTCCAGTGTTTTGTTTTATACATGAATACAACGCAGTTGCAATTAGAGCGGTAAAAAAGTGTGGGTTTTGTTTGGCCGACATCGGGTTTTTGTCGATTAAACATAAACGGATCAAAGGTGGTCGACTAAAGAGTTGACCGTTAGTTTTGGTTAAACCGAAACTAGCCGTTTTTACAACACTGCTTGCGCTATGAAGCTTACACCTTTTTATAATATTTTATGCTGGTGTGAGTTTCTACGTGCTGTAAATCTTGTTGCAATTCGTATTTTAAAAAATGGGATATTCGCCGTAAACTTTAATTTGTATATGATCTAATTTTCCAAGATGGCGAACTTGGAGCAAAATATGTGGTGAGGCTTGTTCCGCAAACCCTTAATATGTGATCTACCATACTTTTTTGGTCATCCCTATAATTTTGTAAATTGACTATTGCTTCTTACCATAGACCTGTATTCTGTCAATGAGGTTCGTTAATCAACCCTAAAAATGTTTATAAATTAACGAGACCCCCCTAGTTTTAAATACTTGAAAAGCTTAATCTATTTGGCAACATTCTGACTACACATAGCAACAAAAACAATAGTATAACCATATAGCTTTTTTATGCGCCATTTGGCGTAAGAAGGAGTTCAACCTTAAATTGCACTTAATGAACTCTTGGGCGCATGAGCGTAGCCAAGAGGGTCAAGGAAGGGCGGCTGCCCCCCTCTAAATCCAAAATTCTGTTGAAATTTATTAAAATTATGACTAAAATTTTAAAAAAATATTCATTTTGCCCCTCCCTAAATCATTTTTGCCCCCCCCCCTCTAACATACTTATTATAGTTCATATATGTGTAACAATCTTGAAAGAAAACTTATATATTTAAACTGAACAAATAATATGTAATTTTAGTGCGGTGTTATTATAAAAATTGCCTTTTTCGCTTAGCCCTTGTGTGACGTGGTCAAGCACATAGAGCACGGCTACAGAATGGAGTGTCCAGAGAGTTGTCCAGACCCCATGTACAAGCTCATGATTTCGTGCTGGGACCTAGATCCCATAGCTCGACCCGACTTTAACCAAATTAATCGTCTACTCTCTTCAAAACCTATATCCAATCATACACCACCGAAAGAGTTACAACAGCAACGCTGATTTAAAATCAAAATTTAATCAAAAAATTGCATTGAAAATCGTGTTTTGGAAAACTGAGTTGTGTAAATTGATTTTATTATAAATAAGACGCATATATTTTTGTATTTATTAACGTTTAAAATTATTTTTATCACGTCGAATTTCGTCGATTTTTCCACAATGCTTTATATATGTGATGTTTATATAATTTTATTTTTATAATAATTTATTAATAAATTGATTCCATCTATAAAAAGTGGTTGTATAGTGTTGGGTGTTACTTGTTATTTTTCAACAATATCGATATTTTGTTTTGAATTTTTCGCCATTATAAATATTTATGGGCAACATGAGATTCAAAAATAATGAAATTAATATTTTTTAATGTATGAGGAACTTTGGCTGTTTAGCATTATTTTGGTGAATGTAGCATATGTTATAATCAATCTTAAATAGCAGCCACTATCACATAAACATATTGTTAGGTAAACCAAATTTTGGTTTTTAATTTTTTCCATGATCTTTTTGATTTATTTTTTGTCGATGATTTTATCATTGCACGGCTTAGAAAGTTTTTACTAGCAAGACCTTCAATAAATATTATTTTGTAGAAAATGATTGCCTTTTTGGTGATATATATTATCCTACTAATTCCACTTGGAACTTTAAAGTTAATTCAACTTCTACTCAACAAATTATTAACATTCGATGCAATTGTGATCAAGTAATCAAAAATTTTAAAAACATAGGCGGTTTATATCCTAAATGTTTTTATTGACAAAAATGCAATGATTAAAATTTTATTTTTGTCTAATTTTTTTATTGTACTATATTATAAAAGTTTATTATGAGTTAAAAAAGACATATTTTGTGAAGATCAATGTAATAAATAAAGATCTGCAATACTAAAATCTACAATTTTGATGGGTTCAAAGATAATTTTATATATGCCTTATGGGAAAATTTTATTTTATATAGTCGGATTTATATTAAACATTATTATTTAAAAATGGCTAAATTTGATTCGGGCCTTTGATCGGCCTGGCCCGACCAAGCTCGACCCAAAACCCTCTCAGGCCGGGTTGGGCTTATAGCAACCCGTGAAGGGCCCTAGCGTTAGCCTCTAATAATTAAACTAAATTTGTTTTAATATATTTTAACAAATATATAGTAGGTATAAATATTTATGATTTTGTATTAAATCAAATAATCAAGTAATCTTATATCTATGCTAGGAAGGAATTGCGAAATGTCGACCTATTGCAGATTGCACCGAGAAAAATGGTGAATGTTCGAATAATATGGGTAAACGGAATTATAACTTATAGATTATTATATTAGTAATAATTGACAACTTTCAAGGTGATTTTTCCTTATCATACTCTTTTAACTCAGAATAACGCTTATTTTGACCTGGGGTCTTTTTTGACCCCATAACTATATATATAGATTTGAAACAATTTCCATCAGACATTACGAAAACAAACAGGGAAAGGCTTCATACCCTCTCAGACATGTTAGATTTGGTACCGTAAGTGCATTAACGCTTTTGTACTTTCCCAAACAGATTTGTGCAAGATAATGAAGCCAGGAGGCCTATTTATGGGAAGAGGAAAAAATTAAGGACAAAAGGAGATAAAATGGGTGAAAAGAAGTGTTACTTTCAAAACCAAGAATATCTCAATGACGCTCGATTCTCTACGAATAATAGTGGATTGAGCCCAAAATCTTCAAATCAATGCGTCGAATGCGTTTGCAAGGTATATGAATCAAAAAATTAATTAAGTAAACTAATAAACACATTATAGTATTGTTAATTTCAGAGTGTAATTTTTTGTCCCATTGCGACAACCACCCTCACAACATTTTCCCCCAAGCCTTACGAATTATTAAAAAAAAATAGGGAAACAAATCTCTTCACTATCACATAATAATCGCGAAACGTTTTTTGTGAGACAGAAAATTGGCATAACTATCTGTAAATTAAATATAATTCAATGGCCATATTACAATTCTTTTTTTTTTTTTTTTTTTTTTTTAAGATCTAAAAGTTTTATTCAGAAACAAATAATTATAATTATGATATACACGAATAAAAAATATAAAAACGCGCTATAACTAAACGGATGGCATTTTTATTTATTTCCTTCATCTTCACAAAATAAGTATTATTTTATAAAAATAAAAAATGATTATTTAAACAAATTAATTAATAAATGTATGAATATTAAGAGTCCCAAGGTTTATTGTCGCTTAAGAACTTGTGCATCAATGTCAACATGTCCTTTTGATCGTATCCAAATTGCTGACGCCATGGGGTGTTGTCCAGTTTGTGTTGAAATGACCAAAATAGGTTAATTGATCCACCACCAGTTTTCATAAATACATAAAATTAGCAAAAAAAAAATAGTTTTAATCTCGTATTAACTGATTGCATTGATTTTTAGATAATTCTCACAATGGGGCTCACTACGTCGAAAATAAACTTGGAACAACCTCTTCAAGCCATCAACTTTTAATTGCTAGGCTTGACGAAAGCTTTACAACAAGGTAAATTAAGATTGCCTATTGAAAAAAGTTTTTCTAAAGAATATTCTTCTTAACTTTATTTATTTATTTCTACTTCACAAAATATGTTGATTTAAAAATAATAAGGGATTAGTATAAAAATATTTTTGAAATTATTTTTTAATTTTCACGTAGAGGACAAAATATGGTGGAAGATTCAAATTCTGATGAATACGTTCCTTGGGTCGATAACATTTATATTAAAGTTGGCCGTAAAAGTAACAACATTGCACCAAACTTTTGAGTTTTTTTTTTTGTTTTAATTTTATTCACGCTCAAATTTAATATGTTTCATGGCTTAGATGTTATAAATCCAAAAAAGGATTGTGTAGTGGCTGGGAAAAGATATCATCACAACAGCTCTTGGCATCCAACGGTACATATTTTGAACAAAATATTCCCTTGCGTCATTTGCAAGTGCTCGGTAATATAACAACAACAACCTTAAATCCATTTACCGATTTTTAAGACTATTCATTCGTTTAGTTCTTGATCCTTTTTTCATATTCATGATAGGAGTGTTGTAAAAACGGCTGGGTATTGTTTGGTCGACCTATGGTTTTACTAAGGCTAACGGTCTCTTCTGGTCTGTTTTCCACATTTCGGCTAAGCCCAGTGGTCGACTAATATAAATAAACCAAAAAAACCTTTGGCTTGTTTATGTAAAGGTCAACCAAACAACGCCCATCCGCTTTTACGACACTATGATTAAGATTGCCCCTTTTTACACCACAAAATACAATTTCACTGGCCTTATAGATTACCAAATAACCTTACAATTTTTCTGGTTTTAATATTTAGAGGTTTAAAATAGGAAATGTTTTATAATGTAAAAAGTAATTAACTTTCAATACTTAACTATGTAATTTGGATGGATTCTTACTATTATTTTCTAACTTAAAGCACGGGTCTGTGACATGTTCCAAGAAACCATGCAAAACACCTTGATAAATCTTCAATCGCAGCATTCGAATAATATGGAATGATTTCTTAAAATTAATATTACATGCTTTTATATTTATGCTTTTGTATTTGATATTATTAAAGTTATATTATTAAGCCAAAGGTTTTATACTTGTGAAATACAAAACTAGAGAAATCACCCTAAAATCTCTAGATCACAAAGTGGTGTTATAATTATCACTAGACAAAACAATGGCGTTTCAGATTTTCTGAAAATTGTTTATCCATTTTGTTGAGGATAGCATTTTAAAATTTAGCTATCTAAATTAGAGATCTACAATGGGCCCTTTTTAGGAAATCGGCCCGTCGGTACTCGATTCGAAAGCTTCCAGGCCCGCCCGAGCCCGTCTTTAACTTTTTTTATGCACTTAAGGCCCAGCCCCCTACCGACCCTCTAGATCCGGACAGCGAGCGCATATTGTGCTAACGCGCATATTAAGCAACTCAGTGTGCGTGCTCGGGTCTGGAGTTTGAAGAAAGTTAGCAATTTACAACTCTAGATACCCCAAGCAATTAGATTGGTGGGTATATATAAGGATTTGAATATAATCAACACCTCGATCCTTATTAGAAAAAATTTTTATTAGTGACTCCTAGTGTTGTGGTTTGTTCAGAATATTATTCCTAATATTATACCCTGATTTCTTAGGCAAAAATTGTAAAAAAAGATTTTTTCCAAGGTTATCATTTCTATATTCGAATGAATGCTAAGCTTTAAAGATCTAGTGCAATTAGATGTCCACCTCTCCATAGTTGCGCTCACAATCATTTAAACGTTTAATCTTAATTTCCAGTTATTTTTAAAAAGCTTTATTATAAAAAAGTATGAAGATTATAATGACAATAAATAAAGGGATACAAGAACGAAAATATTTTTAAATAAAATGATTAAAAGGCATTATCCGTTTCTTTATCATCCAAGAATGGACATTGAATCCATCAAAGAATAAAAATTAGATTTAGCGAGGGCAATGGCGATCGATTATTTTAGAAATCTATTCGAAATATTTGAAGAAGGTGAGCAGTCTTTTAAGATTAAGATGCAATAAACCCCTAAAACACAATATTTAATTTGTTAGCATTTTATAATTGATTTGTGACAAAGTGTAGTCATATAAATTAAATTAAATATGAGCCATTTTTTAAATTCGATACAACACCAAAAGCAAAATGAATGAACAGGTAAGAAGCTCCTAAATAAGTGCAATTATTAAAAAAAATATAACACCATATCCATATACGGTTTAAGGCCATCTAATTGGACTTTTGTTTTATTGTGGAATAGATAAAAGAAATGCCTTAAAACTTTATAACAGTATACGCAATTAACATATAAGCTCCACTATAAAAATAGATCGCATACCACGGTGTACATTAAATCTATTTGCTTATGGCATTAACAACCTTTACTTTCGTGGATCGTTTCCGCATATCGGTAGATCTGATGTTTTTTACAAATATTTATGAAAAATTAATTCAAAATTAAATTCATTACTACCTATGACGGTCCCAAGTACGTGCGCAAAAATTGGAGGGTTGGCGTCAGGCCGAAAATTGGCTGTAAAAACCAACTTTAAATTACCACAAAAAGACAATTTTTTTAATCAATACCGCTTTATATAAAAATATTCAGGTGTTTGGAGCATTGAGGTCGCACAAATGCTAAAAAGACATAAGGTACACATCGCCTGCCTACAAGAGACGAGGGGGAACGGAACCAAAGCTCGGGTGTTATGGGAGATACCAAATTATTTTACAGTGGGCCACAAATCATAGAAACGGGGTCGGTATCGTTTTAATCGAATCGTTCAAGGACAAGTGGTGGAAGTCAGGCGTTGTTTAGACGGACTAATGTGGGGGAAAATTGCAGATCAAGGGAGTCTAACAATTATGTGCGCATACTTCCCAAATTGGGAGTAAGGAATCAGAGAGAAAATTCTTCGATTCCTTTAAAAATGGAAATAGAAGGAATAGGTCAAAAAGAAAAGAAATTTATTGGGGTGGATTTTAACGCTCACGTAGGGAAAGATCGCCTCGGGTATGAACAAAGTCCTGGAGGCTATGGGCATGGTTTGAAGGACAAAGAAGGGGAAAACTTGTCCAAGTATCTCAAGCATACGACATGCCAATCGCTAACACATATGTTCATAAGCAAAGATCATAGTGGGTGTTAGGGCTTGTCTCAATATTGGTATCAGATTCAAATCGCGCGAACTTATCTTTGTCTAATTATCCGATTCAATTTCAAGGGTCAAACTCGATTGTAATTATTCATATTTTGTTTTTTGCTAGTTTAAAATATTTTTTTGTTTATTTCTGCTCTTGAAATTAAATCTAAATTTTGCCGATACTTAAAAATTTTCATTTGTGTCCTAGCTTTATCGTCCCGAAAGAGTTCATTCATACTTGTGTTTGGCTAAATATTGGGAGGGAAATCTTTGTCATTTGCATTTGCAATATTCATAAGTTTCTTGGAATATCCTTTCAACCTTTCCATCACCTCTTTAAGCTTGATGAATGTTTGATCCTTCTTATTTTCAACTATTTTAAGAACTCCGACATCGGATAAATGGAGATAAACGTTACAGGCACCCCATAGCTAGATGACCCTATAAAGTACCCAAAAGTAGACCATACCTCGGCTCGATGCTACATCAAAGCGAGGTTGCGCAAAAGAAGTCGACGAATTGTATTCGGTAATGTGTGCCAATATGGTTGAAAAGCAGAGCTTACTGATTTATCGTCAGATCGGTGTTACTTTATGGGTGTAAAACTTGGGCACTACACACTACGAAAGAAAAACTATTACAAGTCACGGAGATGAGAAGGTTACGGTGAATAGGGTGTACTAGTTCGACAATAAGATGAATGACTGTCTTAGGGCAAATTCGTATTCAAAATATGGCAGACAGGATTAACGAAGGCTAGGGTGGTATAATAATATTGTAAGAGGGGAGACGAATGATGAAAATCAAAGTTTTGGACATTGAGGGAGAAAGAGGACGACCTTGTGTTATGTGGAAAAGCAAGTAGACAAAGTTATGAAAATTTAACCCGCCCATGTTTTAATCGACATATTGATTATTTTACTCGCTCATAAATGTCTGGTCTCCCACGTAAATCCAGCTACCCCATTCCCCTTAACCTCAAGACAAAAGGATTCAAATGCAAGCCTCGTATCGCGCTCCGTTGATTACCTCTTATTGAGCAGCGACGCCCGCCGGCACTTCAACCTAACTTTGGGTTTTGACGGATCGAATCACGAGTGGCGAGAAGCTTATCCTAGTTCACTTTGGATTGAGACTGGACGACCCTGAGCTACCATACTCCGTCACCCTTAGACTAAGTATCCCTATTTTGAAAGATTTTCATGTCGCAACTGCTCCCAGGAAGTAGACGTCTACTCAAGGCACCCCCATACACTGCCTTTTTAAATAAATTTGAATACATCGACGAAAAAGTAGACACCCTTATCCAGATCGTATGTAAAAAAGCTAATACGCCGTCCGTTTTAGAGCGGTCTCACTCTTCATTGGAAGGAAGGCTGCCACCCGACGGCTCTACCCTGATCCCTTGGCGAAATGGTATACCACTTAAATAGGATTTCGCTTGTAAAGATATATTCGCTCCGTCCAACCAAAATTACAATGTTCATACCTACGCCGAAGCCCCTGTCAAATACCAGGCCCTTCTACCTTCAAATGTTTTTACTCCTATTGTTACCTCATGTTCTGGGGCTTTTGGACCAGTTGCCCTTAAACTTTTAATTCCACCAACTTTTTACTTAAACGCAAAATAGATATTTTAATCGCAAAGTATAATTTTAAATCCCTGGCCGACAGCTGGCCTCTTTAACGGATGATACATACGACGCTTTCGAATTATACCCGCTTTTATATTCTATATTTCCCATTTATATACTTCACCTTTATAATATTTCTACATCAAATAAATAAAATTTATATCATAAAGACATGGCTCTTACCCAATCATAATTAAAGAACTTATAAAATAGCCTCGTGACTGTGACTAATACATGAAAAAGAAGGAGAAGTATTTGCTTGTAGATTGGATTTTGCAGGGGCTAGAAATAAGCTAATTTGGGCGTTAAGATTTAGGGAAACCCCCTGCAAATCCGCTCTCCTACGTCCTCGTCGTGCAGGGGGGACAACAGATTCTAATATCTGGCTAAAGGAGAAACGGTCCGTGTTACTCAGAAATACTGCTGAAAATGTTAAAGTTCCACGGCTCCAGACCTTTCCATACTTGGTTCGTTTATTTAGAAAGGTTTCAAAAGGATGGTCCTTTAGAACTCACCCTCTGAAGGAAAACGACTCGAACCCCTGTGATTTGGGGTCAGAATAGGATCTCCGCTCCTCGAGAGTCGTACAAACCGACGAAGAGGTTGGCGCCAGGAAGGGTATCCGGCTTTAAAAACTGCTCCAACCCCTATGAACATTATATATTACAATTAATAAATAGCATAAAGTACAACTAAATCAAATATCTAAAATGTAATAATAAGCATAAAGGTTATAAAAAGGAATACCTGATAATATTTAAATGTAAAAAATTATAGGTAACACTTTAAATTAGAAAAGATATAAACCAAGCATACATTATACAATATTTTCATAAATACTAAACAAATAATTCATTTGATCTAAAAATAACTATTAGGGTTCATAATCTAGAAAGGATTTCTCTCATTTCATTTATTAAAGTAGTATCTCCTTGAAGTTGTTTCAGATTTCTAAGTATACATTTATACATCTATGTAGAACTTGCTATTAAAATTAAAAACCGTCTAACTATTTATAAAATGGGGAAAACAAATGTTTAAATAAGAGGCAGCCCCCTTCCCAACCACCCTTGTACGCCCTTGAAAATTTCTAAAACAATATTATGTAAATAAGAGGTTAATATCCAAATTAGCGGCTTATACTCCTTTTTACTGTGTAAGTCCTTGTATTAAACAAATATGCAGCATAAGAAAAATATATATTGGCCCATTAATAATTTTATTATACCTTTTTACTTACACTTTAAAGAACATGGGGCAGAAGTGCGAGTTAGACATGAGCCTACAATGGCAAGGTAGGAAGGGGCAGCTGACCCCTTCCCCTGAATATATTTTTCCACTTGTTTAACAAAATTATCCTGAAACCCCACACCCCACTTCTCAACAAATTTTAAGTTAAGCCCATGGCGATTTCTTCGGGGTTGTCTTAATATCGGATTTAGATTCAAATGGCGCGAATATATCTTTATCGAATATCCGCAATTTCATGTGTCAAACTCGGTTGTAATTATTAATATTTTGTTTTTTAATAGTTAAAAACGTTTTTTTGTTTATTTCAACTCTTGAGATTAGTCGCTGTTATGTTAGCCGTCTGAAACGTAAATCTGCTGTGAATTCGAAGTTAAGACACGGCTATGTTATAACCCGTACAACGATTTTTGCTGCGCAGCAAAATCCGATATTAAGACAAGCCCTTAGGCTCTATATTTTATGTTAATTTTTTTTTTCATTTTCTTATTTTATTTTTGACATACCATATTTAAAATAAAAAATTGTAAGAACATTATGATTAAAATTTAAAAGCAGACGATAAACCATTTAAATGAGTGCTTGGATAGGTAAATGCAGATAGAGCAAAACACAAAAATTTGAAATTTGCAGATTGAGCCAAATAACAAAAAATAAATTTTGAATTTTTTTAAAAAGTTTAAGATAAAATCTATAAAAATCTACCAAATAGCACTTTTACTTCAAAATTTTCAACAATTGCAGATAGAGCACTCCAATTCTTACGTAGCAATATATTTGACAATAAATATTTTTGGGTTGTGGGTGAGCCAGAAAATGGTACATGACTTTTTAAATTACTTGGCATAAATATCTTTTTTCATGTATACAAATATCATTCGTATATTAAGATCTGAAAAAAATAAAAGATTCAAATATAAAAAAAAAGTTTTTAAAGGTTCCCACACATTGTTTTCGAAAAAAACTACCCTGCTAGACTTTTGGAAGATAGTTGGGAAATAATATGCATGTATGTATATAGCCTAACAAAAAAATGACAATAACATAAGCTTTAGTAAGTGTCATGTTTTAGCTTTACCAACTATGACACTCTATCAATTAGTGATTTTTAATCAATTAATGCGTCGTTAAGTACAATAACAAGCACCCTAAGGGGGGGGGGGACATTGTGTTTTCTTCGTTAACCTTGGCTAATCAAGGGTCTTAAAAGTTTTAAATTTTGGTCTAATTTAAATCTTTGCTACATATAATTTTTACTTGACGATAGAACCAATTTCTAATAGAAAATTGTAAGGGAAAGAGGAAATGACCTTTAAAAAGCACTCTGTTTATTGAAGACCAATATACTGCTTAAAAACGGATTTTACTATTGACAAAAAAAGCTAATTTAAGAAGGTTGTCTTTAAACATTGTCGTCGTCCTTGTGCCCAATAGCATGTTTTTTGACAAACATAGAGTATATATTGATTCTAGCGGTGGCTATTTTTTACTTTAATATGCCTGGCCCGTTCTATATCGCATATATATAAAGCTAGGCTGAAATCTATTACATTATCCTTGTTTTATTAGATTTAGTTAATTAATTAACAAAAATTCAAATCTCTCCTCCAAATGTTACCAGTTTTCACTTCCTTTTTAATCCTGTGCGCTCTGCCATTGGCTTCAACCCGTAACATAAGTAACATCAAATTTATTTTGATAATTATTGTTAGAAATAATGAAATTTTGGAATATTTAAAACATTAAAACTTAACAGACATGAATTTCTATAATACATTTTGTTTTGTTTGGAAGTTTATAAATTATGAATTAATTCCACTAAAACTTATTATAATTTTATTGTATTGTTTTAATGTAAAACCTAGAATATACAAATAACAAAATTTTAGTTAGCTTAATGTTTTTCAAATTTCTATATAGATGTGTGCAATTTAAATCCGGGTCAATACAAACCATCAGATATCTTTGGCCAAGATTATCCTCTAGGGTAAGTTAAAATAAACGAAATAATACTAATGCCCCTAATTTTAATTTCAATATAATTAATTTACTAGTTTAATTAACGCTCATATATTTTTAGCGATTTAATCAAAGAAGTCAATGTTACACGTGAGGGAAAAAATCTTAACCTGGTTTTAAATGGCAAAGATATCTTCAAAAATGAAGGCCAATTTATGTCCCCAAAATATAACTTGACCGAGGATTACCTGAAATTCATAGAATGGAGTCAACAATATGATCAGGATATCAAAATAACAATTGACAGCGATGTAATTTTTTTTCCTTTTATAGCATAGAAATTTAAGAATTTACAAGGAAAAAAAGTTTAAATTTTCAATTATACTTCTAAAATAATTTCGAAAAAAATATTTTTTGTCGAAAGTTATTAAATTTTGATATTAATTTAGTTACAAACGCTATCATATTCTGGATCAACATTTACGTATTGTGCCCTCAACATTTCCCGTCCAGCCTACAAACAATGCGAAGAATCTTCTAGAATTACGAAATTCGTAATTTTTTTTAATTAAATTTAAGTGAAAAGTGTTGAAAATTTTGGCTAAAATTGTAATTAAATTCGTATAAATATATTTCACAAATTTAAAGTAATCTCGGTCTACTCTCATCCTACTTTTAAAACAAAATTTTCCATAGAGACTAAATTATACCAGCTTATTATTTTATATTTAACAAGCTGAGCCAGGCCAAGCAGCGTTGCTTTGGTTCAGTATTTAATTCTATAAATGATCAGTATTTAAAAATGGCAAATTTGATTAAAATTTTAATATTTAATAATTTAAAGCCCATTTATATGCAGTTATACAGAATAATTTTTAAAATTTAAAATGAATGTAACTAAAGATATTTTGCATTAAAATTTGAGTAAAAATTGTTTTGGACTTTAGATACGTTATACCCAAAATGAAACTGGAGTATTAAGGGAAGTCATGTATAAAGATGCAAATGGTGGTTTGTGTACCGATTTGACTTTCCTAAAACATCAATTCGTCAGTTCTTTCGAAGGTCCAACACAATTGACAGGCACCAAGCATTTATTAATTTTCACTCTCGCTGACAATTGTCCTGCCGTTACTACAAGTAAAAAAATATTTTTACATTATACGAAACAATTTATTACAAATGGCAATTTAAATTCAGAATTTAAGATAAATAAGATTAAAGGTGCATAAAATAGCCTTTTTTGTGGCTACAATATATTTTCAATTATACTTTTAGAGTTCTCACAACCAAATTTTATTTTTGCTTTACCCCCATATTTAATTTAATTTTAGCTTCAGCAACTACGCCCGCTACCACGACCCAAGTTCCTGAAGGTAAAATTTAAAGTTACTAATTTACTCTCTTTTCATGATTTAATATCAAACAATAAGACAATGGGTGGCAGAGTCCTGCAGAAATATTTTCAACCTACACCTAACGTTTTTTTGCGTGCATGGTTTTGATATAGACTCGTTGCAATTTTACTTATTTAGTTTTTAAAATTTTAGAGATTTTTTTTAATAGGCATTTTTTATTAAAAGAAACTATAAAAAACTATAAAAATCATATGCGAGGTAAGCATTCGAAAATTGCGATATTACAAAACTGTTTTTTATAATTTAAAACAAATATTGTTTTTAGCTTATAAACGTATTTTTCTTAAATATTTTAGTAGTGTATTGTAAACACAGTAAATAACTGTTTTAAAATAAAATGTTTCAAATTTAGACTTTTTAATATTTAAGGTATCCTAGATTTAATTATAATTTTATCAATAATTTCGGTATCTAACTTTAGATAAACTTTGCAAAGAAGTTACGAAGCCAGGGTATTACAACATTAATGAAAACGTAAAATTAACGTAAGTTTTTTTCAAATTAATTCATATTTTTTATGTATAAATATAATAAACAATATTTTGGATTAATTAAATAAATATTCTGTATTTTGCCATGTTCTAGCAACATATACTTGGTACCCAAGGAAATGAATGGTATGAAAGTGATTGAAGCACAAATTCCTGCAAATTTTGCTGCTTACAATGGCTCAAATGGCGTTTCTTATGATCTCTTCAATTATCAAGATTGGAAAAACATGATCGGGCTCAATGAAGTCGGAATTAGCAATATTTCTTTTGATACTAACGATAAGGTATAAATTTTACATTATATTAAGTAGAGACATGGGCGTAGCCAATAAGGGGCAAGGAGGGGCGGCTGCCTCCCAATCCAAAAATTTAATTTCAAAAAATGTCCAATTTATTCCTCCCTAAATCATCATTGCCCCCCCCCCCCTAATTCAAATGCTGGCTACGCCCATGATTAGAGATTTTATTAATATCATATTTAAATTTTTTGATTAATACATCCTTCCCTAATAAATATAGTTTTGATGTTAAACTTATTTATAGAAAACATATACATCACATCTAAAAAAACTTTACTTTGTTGAATCAAAAATATTTTTAAAAACATTTTATGCAATGTTTAAGGTTAAATTTACAATTGAGAACCCGAAAAAGGATTCAACCAGTATCCAAATAGTGAATATTAATAATCCCTACGATACACGCATTTTCATCACCTCTTCTTACAGCAAAGTATGTGTTCAAGTTCCACTAATTTAATGAATAAAGGGACTAAAATAAAATAAATAAATAAATAAATAAATAAATAAATAAATAAATAAATAAATAAATAAATAAATAAATAAATAAATAAATAAATAAATAAATAAATAAATAAATAAATAAATAAATAAATAAATAAATAAATAAATAAATAAATAAATAAATAAATAAATAAATAAATAAATAAATAAATAAATAAATAAATAAATAAATAAATAAATAAATAAATAAATAAATAAATAAATAAATAAATAAATAAATAAATAAATAAATAAATAAATAAATAAATAAATAAATAAATAAATAAATAAATAAATAAATAAATAAATAAATAAATAAATAAATAAATAAATAAATAAATAAATAAATAAATAAATAAATAAATAAATAAATAAATAAATAAATAAATAAATAAATAAATAAATAAATAAATAAATAAATAAATAAATAAATAAATAAATAAATAAATAAATAAATAAATAAATAAATAAATAAATAAATAAATAAATAAATAAATAAATAAATAAATAAATAAATAAATAAATAAATAAATAAATAAATAAATAAATAAATAAATAAATAAATAAATAAATAAATAAATAAATAAATAAATAAATAAATAAATAAATAAAAGGTTGTGCTTTTCTAACCTAAATAAATATAAAAGTATTTGGTTTTCAAGAAGTCTTCTACTTTATTCATATAGTTTTCTCAGGAAAATAATACCTATTTAAACAGTTTTTTTTCGAATTTAAAGCTTTTAAATTTAATTCTTGCAAAATTAAGCTCTAATTCGATAAAATCCCTCGAAAAAATATTAAAAATTTTAAACATTTTTTATGCCACATTTTAATTACAATTTCAAAAAAACAACAATTTATAGATCGTAGTGACACAAAGCAATGATGGGTTCACCTTGGAAACTTATTCCAAAGGAAATCCCAATCCTAACATCAGAAATTTTAAAGGCTATGCCATACAAAGAATTGATACGAAAGCTACTAATCTTTTCCCCGATAAAGACCAAGAACTTATCGTGAAAAAAATTGTGGCACTTTGCTTTTAAACCACAAAATATGTGGCAAAAAATCTGAACATAATCCTTATTTTCTAATTAGCAATTTTGGACCTTACGATTTAATGCTACCGTTTTTATAATGGAATTTTATATTATTTTTTGAATAAACTGAACTTGCTTGATATAGTAATTAAAAAAAAAAGGAAATAATTATTAGTAGCTTACTAAATTATTTATGTGTTATTAACTTTCCCTGTTAAAATCTTAACGACATGTTGAACAAATTAAAAGAAAAAGATACGTGGTTGTTCTTTTTAACAATGTGTGATAGGAATCTAAGTTGTAAGCTTTTTTAAATTGTGAAAAGTAAATAAGGGGATTATAGGGCCGGTGTAGCGTATGAGACGACGTAGCGTTTAAGATCGCGTAATCGTCAATCACGCCTCCACATTCGTTGAAAACACGAAAAAAGTACTTGTTTTGTCAATCACGAGATTTTTTTGAGTAACATGATTGGTTCAAATTTCGGAAAAACATACATTTTATTTTACGTAATGACATTCATTTGAGATCACGTAATTTGCAAACTTTTTTACCAATATAATTTTGTATTTTGTAGTAAGTAAGTTCTAAGATTATAAATATAACTAATGCAAAAGTTTGTTATTTACCTTTTTAGATGTATGCTTCTATAATTGTTGAAATTGTATTAAACTTTGTATTTTGTAATAAGTAAGTTCCTAAGATTGTAAATATAAGCTAATGCAAAAATTTGTTATTTACCTTTTTAGATGTATGCTTTTATAATTGTTGAAGTTGTAGTAAACTTTTTATTTTGTAATAAGTAAGTTCCTAAGATTATAAATATAAGCTAATGCAAAAGTTTGTTATTTACCTTTTTAGATGTATGCCTTTATAATTGTTGAAATTGTAGTATTTTGTAATAAGTAAGTTCCTAAGATTATAAATATAAGCTAATGCAAAAGTTTGTTATTTACCTTTTTATATGTATGCCTTTATAATTGTTGAAATTGTAGTATTTTGTAATACGTAAGTTCCTAAGATTATATATATAAGCTAATGCAAAAGTTTGTTATTTACCTTTTTAGATGTATGCCTTATAAGTCCCTAATATTATAAATATTAACTACTTAATTTATACTTTGATTAATTTAGCATTTATTTAATAGAATGGAAGAATATGGTTTTGCTGAGATTATGGATTATATGAAAAATGGGACTATTCCTATATTTGATAGTTGTTTATAAAATCTTTTTAATTGTTACTATACTATTTTTACTTTATATTTACTTTAAATAAAATATATTATTCTTATTTCAATGTCTAATGATATTTGACAAAACATGGTTTTAATATGCCTTTTTCCAATAAAGATGATATGTAATGGCTAAAAATATATATTTATTAAAATAATAATATCTATATCATTATTTTATATTATAACAGCTTTATCAGATGCAAAATGAATTTAATAAGTTAAATTTATATAGATTGAACAGTGGCGTAGCCAGACGGGGGGGGGGAACGGGAAATCCCCCCCCCCGAAAAAAAATATCAAATGTTTATTTTGTTTTTTTAAATAATGTTACAAAAAAAATTTATTATTCCCCCCCCAGAGAAAATCCTGGCTACGCGCCTGAGATTGGATCACTTATAAAAGAATTAAAACCAAATATATGACACCTAAGATCATCAGGGATTATAAGATCCTTTATATAAAATAATTGTTTTTAAAAACTTAATACATATAAATTGAATTTGTTTATAATGGTTAAAATTAAATATTTAATGAAGCTTAATTTATATTATGTTAAACCTTTATTAAAAAAATATTTAATGAACTTAATTTATATTATGTTAAACCTTTATTAAAAAATCTTAACAAAATTGTTGTATAACCACAATTTTTGATTGACATTTATACCAGCCTATAGTAATCTTTTTTGCAATTATAGTGCAGAAATACATGATTGACGTGTTTGATTGACTTCCGCGATATCAAACGATACGCGAATTCAACATTGATATAGCGTAAGTCAATTACACACGTCAATCATGTATTTTTGCACTATAATTGCAACAAAGATTATTATAGGCTGGTAAAAGATTATTATAGGCTGGTATAAATGTCAATCAAACTGGTAAAAGATTATTATAGGCTGGTATAAATGTCAATCAAAAATAGATTTTTTAATAAAGGTTTAACAAAAATAGATTTTTTAATAAAGGTTTAACATAATATAAATTAAGCTCATTAAATATTTAATTTTAATATTTTTTGTTTTAATATTTTTTAAATATATTTGTTATTTATATAAAATATATCAACTTTTAAATTATAATTTAAGTTATTATCATCTACTAATAAAAAAATTTGCTACTATATTTATTTGTAATATATAAAAACTTTATTGTAGAACGTATAACAATAATTATAAACAAAATCGTATAGATAATAAAACGCGTAACATAACAAGAAAACATTATAAACAACAATCGAAAATAAAGTTGAAATGATTAATGTTATGTTGTAAATAAATTGCGTAATTATCTGGAGAAAAACAATGAGGGTAAGAAAACCATACCCATTTGTTTAATTGCCTCTGCCAAGTATATACATGAATTGAAATATAAAATGCATGAGAAAATAATAAAATATCGATATGTGAAGACCAAGTTTTTAAAATATTTAATTTATGAGAAATAATATATTCTGCTATAGTCTCTGGTGCGACCATAGCCTTCACCTCTGGAGGTGGAGGAGCTGAAGAATAATAATTACAAATATAATTGCGGATTAATGAATGATGATTTGGATCATCATAGATTGCCTTGCTTATTCAACGGTAAAAACAATTACCGTCGCCTTCGACTTCAAAAACCCCAAAATTTGGTTCTAATTTCTTCGGAGGTTGGGTTTGAAGGCCAATTGGGCATGTATAACCCAATCTAAAAAATAATTATTAATAATTTAATCGCCGTTATACATTAAATTACCTAGCCATAGCCCTTTCTTTCCAGGAAACGTCTGGCAAAATAAACGATAGCTTAAATTCCACTATCGACGACTTGTAAATTACGTCTATAAAATATTTAATTTTATAATAATATAATAAGCAATATAACATCCTATATTTTAGATATTTTTTTACCATCATCATGCGTCAACTTATCGATTTCCCCTATATTTCTATCATTTTCGGCTCCTATAGAATTTATAAAAAGATGTAATATAAAAATCCAACATAAAATTCACATCTTAGATGGCTTTTTTTGGCTACAATAAAATGGGTTACAAGTTTTATAAATATTAAACATAATCTATTGAACGTTATAAAGGTTCATTTAGCTACCTGTTCCTTTTATCAAAGAATCAGATTTGGTCCAAAGGTCACTAGGCAAATCTTTTATATTTTATTAATTTATATATAATATTAAATATCCCCATCCAAATTTTGTCTAAATTTCTTGAGAGAACTCCCGTGAATTTTTTTTTTAAGCTTTGCCCTGACATGTTTTCAAGTGAATATGTACCTTAATAATAATAAATAATATAACTTATCTCATACCTTTGAAATTATCGACTATTTTATAGGGCCCCAACCAAGAAGGCGCCGTTTTATCTCCCTTCCTATCGGCCCTTCTAAGGTTGTAACCGAGTACAACATCCCCTTTTTTAAAGGCATATGACGTTTTATGCCTTTTTTCGTATGATTTTTTTTGCACTTGTTGTGCCTTTAGGATATTCATACTGGCAAATTTGTATGCTTGACGAGCTATTGAGGCTACCGCGTCAGCATTAATACCCGATTCAGAGGGGACCTCTACCGCAACCTCTTTAGGCTCAACAGCTATTTCCATGTCGCTCTTTAAAACTCGCCTGGCGTATCTAATAGATATAAAAAAGAAAATTGGTGTTATGACATGATTTGTTAATACCTATTAAACATCAAGAAAAAAGGTGCCATCTTCGTTGATCCCTGAACCGCGGTGTTCAGGGAATAGATCACGCCAGGCAACGCTCTCTCCCAACTCTCACAGTTACCGTCCAGGACTTTAATGAGACTCGTCAATATAGTCCTGTTCATCCGCTCGACCAAACCATTGGCCTGGGGATGATAAGCTGTGGTTATCCTCTGATGTACACCTGCCATAGTGTACATCTCCTGGGTAAAAGAATTCACAAATTCCCTACCCTGGTCATTGATTACAGCCTATTAAAAATGGTTTATTATTACATCATATTTGCTTTATAATATACCTCGGGAAACCCATATTCAAAAAAAATTTGTATAAGGTGATCCCCCACCTCTTGCATTGTATGGCTTTTCAATGCTCTAGCTACTACATGCTTTGTAAAGTAGTCAATGACTACTAGAAAGCAGCAATAACCTTCCGAACTGGGTCGCATGTTGCATAAATCCATCCCAACAAGTCGCCATGGTGATAAAGGGATGGATACAGGATGCAAGAGAGGGGTAGCCTTATCAATTTTTCCAGAGTGCTTTTGGCACATACTGCAACCATTGATATAGGCTGTCACATCCTCAGATAAATGTGGCCACCAATAGCTATTTATAATAAATTATTTAATTTGCTAACAATTAAACTAATACTTTTCAGTGATCTTGGCCCTTGTGCGATTGATGCCAAGATGTGACCCTAGGCTTTATCCTACGATGGTTCCCTCAGTACCATTGTGATACAAACTAAGTAATTGTTTCTTTTCTTCGGGTTCTGTAACAACCCTAAACCACTTATCTAACAAAATAAAATATGCTTCATATTTAATACCTCTTTTTTGGCCACAAAATGTAGCTGCCCTCCTAACATACAACAAATTTTCTTCTAATTTGTATTTTTTTGTCTTTTCAAGGAAATAGAATTTTTGTCTATAGGTAAGGTTTGCTGAAATAGTCCCATTTTTCATATAATTTATAATCTCAATAAAACTATATTCCTCCATTCTATTAAATAAATGCTAAATTAATCAAAGTATAAATTAAGTAGTTTAATATTTATAATATTAGGGACTTATAAGGCATACATCTAAAAAGATAAATAACAAACTTTTGCATTAGCTTATATTTATAATCTTAGTAACTTACTTATAACAAAATACAAAATACTAAAATTTCAACAATTATAAAGGCATACATCTAAAAAGATAAATAACAAACTTTTGCATTAGCTTATATTTATAATCTTAGGAACTTACTTATTACAAAATACAAAGTTTAATACAATTTCAACAATTATAGAAGCATACATCTAAAAAGGTAAATAACAAATTTTTGCATTAGCTTATATTTATAATCTTAGTAACTTACTTATAACAAAATACTAAAATTTCAACAATTATAAAGGCATACATCTAAAAAGATAAAACAAACTTTTGCATTAGCTTATATTTATAATCTTAGTAACTTACTTATAACAAAATACAAAATACTAAAATTTCAACAATTATAAAGGCATACATCTAAAAAGATAAATAACAAACTTTTGCATTAGCTTATATTTATAATCTTAGGAACTTACTTATTACAAAATACAAAGTTTAATACAATTTTAACAATTATAGAAGCATATAATCAATAATTTTCAATCCGTTTATATAAATTTCATTGTATAAATACGGTGGATTTGGATTGATAGCGTAGGTAGAGGGAAATGGAACGCAATATTTCGGACACTTATAGTCCATCTTCAGGGGGAAAAAAAAGGAGAAGATGAAGTCTCAAAAAATAAAAATGAAGTAAAGTGATTATAACAACGATGATATAGATACAAAAAAAAAAAAAAATTACAAAAACTGGTTATAGCGAGAAATTAACAATAGCGATTGTAGGGATGGATGTTTTTTATAAGAATAGGTCTATTCTTATAAAAAACATCCATCCCTACAATCGCTATTGTTAATTTCTCGCTATAACCAGTTTTTGTAATTTTTTTTTTTTTGTATCTATATCATCGTTGTTATAATCACTTTACTTCATTTTTATTTTTTAAGACTTCATCTTCTCCTTTTTTTTCCCCCTGAAGATGGACTATAAGTGTCCGAAATATTGCGTTCCATTTCCCTCTACCTACGCTATCAATCCAAATCCACCGTATTTATACAATGAAAATTATAGAAGCATACATCTAAAAAGGTAAATAACAAACTTTTGCATTAGTTTATATTTATAATCTTAGGAACTTACTTATTATAGAATACAAAATTATATTGGTAAAAAAGTTTGCAAATTACGTGATCTCAAATGAATGTCATTACGTAAAATAAAATGTATGTTTTTCCGAAATTTGAACCAATCATGTTACTCAAAAAAATCACGTGATTGACAAAACAAGTAGTGTAGCGTATGAGACGACGTAGCGTTTAAAATCGCGTAATCGTCAATCACGCCTCCACATTCGTTGAAAACACGAAAAAAGTACCTTTTTTTTGTCAATCACGTGATTTTTTGAGTAACATGATTGGTTCAAATTTCGGAAAAACATACATTTCATTACACATAATGACATGCATAGATCACGTAATTTGCAAACTTTTTCACCAGTATAATCTTGTATTTTTTAACAAGTAAGTTCCTAAGATTATAAATATAAACTAATGCAAAAGTTTGTTATTTACCTTTTTAGATGTATGCTTCCATAATTGTTGAAATTGTAGTATACTTTGTCTTTTGTAATAAGTAAGTTCCTAAGATTTTAAATATAAGCTAATGCAAAAGTTTGTTATTTACCTTTTTAGATGTATGCTTCTATAATTGTTGAAATTGTAGTAAACCTTGTATTTTGTAATAAGTAAGTTCCTAAGATTATATATATAAGCTAATGCAAAAGTTTGTTATTTACCTTTTTAGATGTATGCTTCTATAATTGTTGAAATTGTAGTATTTTCTAATAAGTAAGTTCCCTAAGATTATAAATATAAGCTAATGCAAAAGTTTGTTATTTACCTTTTTAGATGTATGCCTTATAAGTCCCTAATATTATAAATATTAAAAAAATTAATTTATACTTTGATTAATTTAGCATTTATTTAATAGAATGGAAGAATATGGTTTTGCTGACATTTTGGATTATATGGGACTATTCCTATATATTTGCTAGTTGATTATAAAATATTTTTAATTGTTTTATATATACTGTTTTTACTTTATATTTACTTTAAATAAAATATATTATTCTTATTTCACTGTCTAATGATATTTGACAAAACATGGTTCTAATATGCCTTTTTCCAATAAAGATGATATGTAATGGCTAAAAATATATATTTATTAAAATAATAATATCAATATCATTATTTTATATTATAACAGCTTTATCAGATGCAAAATAAATTTAATAAGTTAAATTTATATAGATTGGATCACTTATAAAAGAATTAAAACCAAATATATGACACCTAAGCTAAGATCATCAGGGATTATAAGATCCTTAATATAAAA
The DNA here is from genome assembly GCA_964036665.1 of Gordius sp. MW1. Lineage (NCBI taxonomy): Eukaryota > Metazoa > Nematomorpha > Gordioida > Gordea > Gordiidae > Gordius > Gordius sp. MW1. The sequence continues at coordinate 2,574,283 of OZ038532.1, forward strand.
TAATTATTTAAGTTCCCCAGTTTCTATAATAGTTTAAAAAACTTAGTACATATAAATTAATTGAATTTGTTTATATTGGTTAAAATTTAATATTATTTAAGTTCCCCACTTTTTATAATAGTTTAAAAAACTTAATACATATAAATTAATTGAATATGTTTATAATAGTTAAAATTAAATATTTAATGAAGCTTAATATTATGTTAAACCTTTATTAAAAAAAAATATTTAATGAACTTAATTTATATTATGTTAAACCTTTAATGAAAAATCTTAACAAAATTATTGTATAACAAACCACAATTTTCGATTGACATTTATACCAGCCTATAATAATCTTTTTTGCAATTATAATGCAGAAATACATGATTGACGTGTTTGATTGACTTCCGCGATATCAAACGATACGCGAATTGAACATTACACCGGCAAGGGAAATATGCCCCGGTCAGGATGGAGGACTTGGTTGCGCTTCAATTGTAAATTCAAAAATATATGCTATCCGAATAATGGGCGCGAATAATGGGTTTAAATAATTCATTACCTATCTCGAAAGAGAATTATCCTAATGATGCGTATATATAAAATTATCGATTCAGTATGCGTTACGAATGCGTATAGAAAAATCATTGCAGCGTAATACCTAAAACTAACAATATGAAGGGGGAGGAATAACCATAGACTAGATAGACTGCTCATAAATGCACAAATTGTGTACCCTTTTCCCTCCATTTTAATGTGAACATGATAAAGTGGTGATTATTTAAAAATTAGTAATTTTCGTAAATTAAATAATCTTAAAAAGGTAATTAAAAAAATATTGAATCGGGTAGATATCAAAAACAGCACTTTAAAATAAATATCATTTACACAATACATAAAATAAAAAATATGAAAAATGCGATTAAAATTTGTTTAATAATATAGCGCCATCAATATTTTGTATAATATTAGGTTATTGACGTTCGTTTTAATTTATAAACTAGTGAGGAAGGTAAATTGACTGTTATAGGGCAAAATTACATGGTTAAAATACACCAGTTGCACTCTTCAAAATGGAGGAAAATTTGACACACAATTAACCAGGTGCCCTATTAACCCGCCAAAAACAATCTTGCCGAATTCACCATGGGACATTAACGAATATCTCTCCATTATTATAAAGAAGGCCCTAAATTTAGTACCTTTTATAATAAATATCATTTTTATCATAAAAAATACTTAAATTATAACTTTAATCCGAAATTGAATGATTAATATGCTTTTTGTGGGGGACATTTTATGACTGGGGGACATTTTTTAACATTGGGACATTCAATTCGGCAAGATGATTTTCGGCAAGTTGACGGGCCACCAATTAACCATATACAACATATGGCATGAGCAGTCTATCTGATTTGGGTACATCCAGTCTAATTTTTGTATGCATGAATCAGAAATTCGGATCATATGAAATATTTAATTTGTACATATAAACATATAGATATTATAACATATTTTCATTATATGGTATCAAATAAATAAGATTAGATTGTTAATAATGATAGTTAATGATTAATGAACATGTGTTACTATCAATTCGTTCAATTTACATATATAGCATATGTAAAGCTAAAGTAATGCTATAAAACGTTATACATTTTATATCTGTTGTAATATGTATCTTATATAACTAACATATAACAATAGTTAATGATTTATATAAAATGAATAGATATGTAGCGACATGAACATTGAGAATGTAGCAAGTCGACGAAACACATATGTTTTTATCTTCCTTCAATTTCCTCGGTTCATATTATTAACGTTCGCTCGCGTTTCGCTTATATGTTTGTTTGATTCCCTGTTGTTTTAATAAATTCATACTCTCCTAACTCAATAGTTTAAACATTACTTAAGTGGTGAATTAAATACCACATTGGTGACCGTCCGACGTGATATGGATACACAATCGTCTGACGATTCAACTCTCTAAAATGAGACAGCATCCAACACTCCCACCACGGCAAACACATCACCAGTATACATCAAGCTACCTACATTTCACCTCAGAAACATCCAAATCTGGATAGCTCAGGTCGACGCAATATTTTCCACTAGGAAAATCACATCACAAAGAGTCAAGTATGCTTACCCTTTAGAATCTCTCCCGGTTGAGATAGCCGAAGAAGTGGCCGACCTTATACTTAACATCCCAGATGAAAACCCTTATGAGGTGTTAAAGCAAGCCTTAATCAAAAGAATGGGTGAGAGTGAAGCAAAAAGAATAGACAAGCTGTTCAAGGACATATATTTGGGAGACAAAACACCGTCCCAGTTGCTTAGGCATTTGAAGAGCCTTGTCGGGGAACATCAAATGAGTGATAAAATTCTAAAAACCCTTTGGACACAAAAACTTCCAAGGGAGGTAACACGTATCTTAACATGCGTAGGAGAAGAAAAGTCTCTGGCACATTTGGTTGAGGTGGCAGACAAAATCTACGAGACATATACGGCCAACAGCGTAGCTTCCATAGCAAGCCCTCAAATGAGCCAAACAAACGAAGTCCAGGAACTGGTAAAAATGGTCGCACAGTTGGGATTGAAAGTAAACCAGCTGGTCAATCAGCCACCACAAAGTAAAAAGGTGGAGATCCTCAAGCAGATCACGGTCAACATCAAGACACCGTCGGGAAGAAATTTGTTGGTATCACCACAAGTTCAAGGGTAACGCTCAAAAATGCACACAACCATGTGCATTTACCTCAAACTCCCAGTCAAAAAACTAACTGACCTTTCCAATCAGGCGACTTCCGGAAACGGTCAGAAACCAAGTCGCCTATTCTACATCATTGATCGTACGTCAGGACATAAATTTCTGATTGATACAGGAGCTGACGTGTCCATCATTCCAAGACCCGTCAATTCACCTAAGGTACCCAATGGTCCAGTATTGCAGGCGGCCAATAATAGCAATATCTCTACCTATGGACAAAAGATGTTGTCCACCAATCTAAGGCTGAGACGCCCAATACAGTGGTTATTTCTGATCGCCGAGGTACACACCCCTATCATTGGAGCCGACCTCTTGCACCAATACAACATCATCGTAGATGTCAAAAACCAGCGATAAATTGCTGGTCTGACTCACGTAACTTCAAAAGGAATTTCCACCCATCATCAAACGTTAGGAATCCGCATAGCTCTCTCGAGTCAGGACTCTAAGTTGGAATCTGTGATCAACAACTTTCCATCACTCCTAACTCCTTTAAATTTCACCCAACAAATTTCAACCAACGACATCTTTCACCACATAGCAACAAAAGGGCCGGCACAATACGCACGTCCAAGGCGACTTACTACTGAAAAACTATATGTTGCTAAGAAAGAATTTGAATATATGTTGGAACTGGGAATCATAAGGAAATCTAAAAGCAACTGGGCGGCACCAATACATTTGGCTGCTAAAAAATCAGGTGACTGGCGTCCGTGTGGAGATTATAGAGCTTTGAACAAAGTCACCGTACCAGACAGGTACCCAATTCCTCACTCACGACTTCACAGCTAACCTTCACGGAAAAGCAATATCTATCAACAAGGACGTCACTAACTGGGCAAGAACATGCCTAAGATGTCAACGTTGTAAAGTACACCGACACACCATTACGAAACCAGGTACTTTTAAACAACCCGATGCCAGATTCGCTCATGTCCACTTGGATGTAGTAGGACCACTACCACCCTCCAACGGGTTCACTCACATGCTAACGGCAGTTGACCGTTTCTCGAGACGGCCCATGGCCATACCACTTAAAGAAACATCCGCCGAAGTATCGCGGACAAATTTATCAAGAAGTGGGTGGCAAATTATGGGGTTCCGAGTACAATTACCACAGATAGGGGATCCCACTTTCAGTCATAGCTTTTTAGAGAGTTCGCTAATATTTTAGGATGCGAACACATCAAAACTACAGCTTACCACCCGTCCGCGAACGGGGTAGTCGAACGTTTCCACCGGCAGTTAAAGGCTTCGTTAAAAGCCTCAGGAAACACAAAATGGAGTGAAGTTCTGCCCTTTGTCCTATTAGGTATCCGCACAACCATCAAGGAAGACATTGGTCGCACGCCGGCGGAAGTGCTACGGGACTAACTTAAGTCTTCCAGGAGATTATTTCTCACAAGAAACAACGCAACAATTAGTAGAACAAGTACATCAATTCGTCGAGAAGTTGAGAGAAGCGATGATGGCGTCGCCGTACCTCGTGCCACACCACCATGGAGAAACAAAAGAACAGGTAAATCGATACCTGTGGGAAACACCGCAAGTATTTGTCATACAGTACGCAAACCACTCACCCCACCCTACGATGGGCCCTTCAAAGTCTTACTTCGTAGACCAAAGTACTTTATAATCGAGAAAAATGGAAAAAAGGACTCCATATCAATCGACCGATTGAAGCCCGCGCAAGAAACCGGTACATAATCAAGAAACCTCCCTCAAGAAACCTATTTCACAAGAACCAGAGCAGGAACAACAACCAGTCCAAACCACTCGCAGTGGCAGACATGTCCATTGGCCCAAAAGACTTTGCCAATACAAGTGATACACAGGCGAGATGGTGTCCACCTAATCGATCGTTTAGTGTTACTCCAAACAATCTAGGAGGAGAATATCTGTAGCGACATGAACATTGAGAATGTAGCAAGTCGACGAAACACATATGTTTTTATCTTCCTCCAATTTCCTCGGTTCATATTATTAACGTTCGCTCGCGTTTCGCTTATATGTTTGTTTGATTCCCTGTTGTTTTAATAAATTCATACTTTCCTAACTCAATAGTTTAAACATTACTAAAGTGGTGAATTAAATACTACAGATATTATCACTTGTTCATATTCTATCTGTTGTAATATCTATGGGATAACAGATAATAATAGTTAATGATATATATAAAATGAATAAATATTATCACTAATGCATTTTATATCTGATAAAACATCTATTTTATATAACTAACTTAAAATAATAGTTAATTATATATATAAAATGAATAAATATTATCACTAATGTGTTTAATGTACAATATAGTATAAGTAAAATAAGCTTTAACAATAAAACATACTATTGTTACATTTAAAAATAAATAGTGTGTACAATAATGTATGAAAGTAGTTAAAAAAGTTAGGATAAATTTTTTATAGTTCTTGTTAGGTTATGTTAGAATTAGCAACAATTAACTTAGACAATTTATTTGTATGAAGTTAGCAGGTATAAAATACATTTAATTATAATCAACATAATTATTTCATAGTTAGGATGGGATTATATGATTTAAAAGTGCAATCTGCATAGGAATATATAAACCATTATATGTTTGTATCACTTAATTAGTTAACAAGTGTAATATATTGTTAAGCGTTCCTTGTGTATATATTTTTATGTTACATATGTTTTGCTTGTTCTAAATACATTACTATTGTCCGGTTGTTATAATTCCATATCGTAAATAAATACTACAAATGGCGCTGGTCAAAATAGAAGAATTCACAGATCAAGTGGACATAGAAGATTGGCTGTTAGTTATGGAGAATGCCATGGAAATTAAAGAAGTCGCGCCGGAGAACAAGAAGAAATATCTCATAACATTCATTGGCGTCCCTACCCTGAAAAAATTAAAGCTTAAGGTATATCCGAAACTTATGAATAACTGTAGTTTTGATGAATTAGTAATTAATTTAAAATTATTATTTAAGAGTAAAAATTCTATTTTTTTTCGAGACTAAGTTTTTTAAGATGTAGAGGAGGTACAGATTCAATTGAGGAGTATGCTCAAAAACTTAAGGGGTTAATAACAAAATGCAATTATGATGATGAAGATGAAATGTTAAGGGATGGGTTCTTATTGAATTTAGACAATAGCAGAGTAGAAAATGAAAACAGGATCAGGTTTCCAGAAGGTAAAGATGGAGATGAAAAGCTAAAATTCAAAACTGTATATGAATTAGCTATAAGTTATGAAAGAGCAAGGGATGAAGTAGAGGATAAGGTCATACATAATGATATTAATAAAATTGTAAAAGGTCAAAATAATAACTATAGTGAGCTGAATGTTTTAATTGTAAGAAACAAGGTCATATAGCTAGGTTTTGTCATTTAAATAAAAATAATTCTTATTATAAATATAAGAATTTCAATAAGGAAATGAATGGGAATTATTTAAATAGAGGAAATGGTAACAATTAAATTAGATGTATTAAAACTTATAAAATCAATAGAGCTTTGGTTAGAGCAATATTAAATGGGAAACCTTATAATTTTGAGTTTGATACAGCTGCTCAGGCTACTGTAATAGATAAGCAGACTTGGACAGAGATAGGTCAGCCCGGGATAACAGAATGTCCTAGCATATTAGGTTATGGAAATTATAATATCAAAACTTTAGGTAGGTGTTTAGTTAAAGGGCAAATTAATGATAAATGTTTTGACATCTATGTGATAGTAGTCAATGAAGGTGATTTAATATTAGGGTTGCCTGAAATTTTAAAATTTGGATTTGAACTGCCAAAAAATATTTATATTCGACAAATTAAGTTAGAAAATTTGATTGATCAATTTCCCAAAGTATTTTCAGAGAAATTGGGCGTAGTAAACAATTTTTTGGTTGATTTACATTTAAAAACCCCTTATAGGCCTATAAGTTTGCCCCCGCCTAGGGTACCTTTTCCAATGAGGGAGGCCATTGAAAAAGAGATTAATAGATTATTGGAAGAAGATGTAATCGAAAAGGTTGATTCAAACACTGCAATTCAATGGTGCACACCTACCGTAAACCGTTATAAGAAAGATAAATCAATCAGGATATGTGGAGACTTCAAAGTCACATTAAATGATTATTTGTACGATGTTGGGGATACGTTGCCTACTTTTGAAGATGTTACAGCAAAACTGATTGGAGGCAATAAATTTACCGTCATCGATTTAAAAGACGCATTCTTGCAGTTGAAAATGTCTGAACGGAGTGCAAGGTTACTTACAATTGCAACACACTTAGGATTATATCGTTATCGCAGACTACCATTTGGAATCAAGGTTGCCCCTTTAATATTTCAGAGGTATATAAGCAACCTTTTATATGGAATTCCCAACGCGGCAGTGTTTATAGATGACATTATAATGACGGGAATAAATGACGAACAACATGTGTCAAATATTAAAGAAATATTAAAACGTTTTGAAGAAGTAGGGATAACTACAACCCCGAGTAAAATAAAGTTCCTTCAAGATTCCGTTGTCTACTTAGGTCATAAAATTAGTTCTAAAGGCATTCAACCTACGGAAAAGAAAATTTTGGCCTTAAGGGACTGCAAAAAACCAACAAACAAGTCTGAACTCAAAGGATTTTTAGGGTTATTGAATTATGTAGGAAGATTTATACCGATGCTTCAACCACAATGCGTCACATTACACAACCTTCTAAAAAAGGACTCTAAATGGGAATGGGGAATAGAGGAAGAAAAATGTTTTGATAATTTAAAGACCCTAATATCAAAAGGAGATAGTGTGGTTCCTTATTCATTAAATAAACCAATAGTTTTATACACAGATGCATGTGATACAGGACTGGGGGCGGTACTTATGCACGTGGAGCCTGATGGGAAAGAAAAGCCCATAGCGTATGCATTAAGAGTTTTAACCCCGGCAGAAAAAGAATATTCCACTATTGATAAAGAAGCTTTAGGTATCATATATGCTGTTAATAAATTCCATCAATACCTATATGGGAGAACATTCGTATTGAGAACAGATCACCGACCTTTAAAATATATATTTGGTCGCCAGGGACATCATCACAATTGCAACTTGCGATTACAAAGATGGAGTACAAAATTAATGGCATACGATTTTAAAGTTGAGTATATATCTGGTGATAGGAACCAAATAGCAGATTCATTATCGCGGTTACCTACCCTTGTAGATGTTAGTGAAGACATTCACATACACATGATTGAAGATTTAGAATTTGATAGGAAGACGTTGGTGGAAGGAACAAGGAGGGATGCAAGATTAAATTCTGTTATTGATATGATCCGTTGCAATTGGAGCAAACCTGCCAACGATGCAACTATTCGTAAGTTATTTTACCCAAAGAAAAATGAATTATCCGTTGAAAATAATTTACTTTACTGGCAAAATCGGTTAGTGGTTCCAGAAAATTTAAAGCAAGCTGTGCTCGAGAATCTGCACACCGGACATCCGGGGATATCGGGCATGATTGACCTAGCAAAATTTTATTGTTGGTGGCCAAATATTAACGATGATATTGAAAACTTTGTTCACAGGTGTCAAAGCTGCCAACAAACTCGACCGAATATGGCCGAATCTCCCTTATATTTATGGCCTACTACGGAGGAGCCAATGGACCGTGTACATATCGATTTGGCTGGTCCAGTTAACCACAAATATTGGCTAGTATTAGTAGATGCGTATTCAAAATGGCCAGAAGTAAGGATTTTAAATTCGCTACATTCAGATGGAATTATCAAGGCGTTGCGGGAATGGTTTGCACGGTTAGGAGTGCCTAGGGTCATAGACACGGACAATGGGGGTCAATTGACAAGAATTCGCAATTTTCACAAGAGCAAACGGAATTAAACACGTTCGGACATCCCCATATCACCCAAAATCTAATGGCTTATGTGAAAGATTTATTAAGACTTTGAAAATGCGGTTTTACTCTACTTTTAAGACAAATCGAGATGAAGAAAAGTCGATTGCTCAAGTCTTGATGACTTATAGACTGACTCCCCATAATACTACCAGCGTGTCTCCTAGTGAACTAATGTTCAAAAGAAGAATAAGGTCCTCCTTGGACCAGCTACGTCGATCAGGTAGAGAGATAACAATAGATAATATGTGGAAGCAGAAATATTATCACGATAGGAAGGCTTTTTACCGTACCTTTGAGGAAGGAGATAAAGTATGGGTAAAAAATGAAATGGAAAAGGGTTGGCACACTGGAGTAGTGAATCACAAAAAGAATGATTGGTCCTACGATGTTTGGGCAGAAGGGCGAGTAAAGCGGAAACATGCAGACCAGTTAAGAAGAGCATTGGGGAATGTAACGAACTGGATAGGGGTGATGACGAGAGTGAAGTACGAGAACAAATAACCACGGCAATTAGTCCACGACCGCAGCGACGACGCCAACCTCCAAGAAGATACGATGAAGAATATTATTAACTTAGGGGGGATTATTGTAATATATTGTTAAGCGTTCCTTGTGTATATATTTTTATGTTACATATGTTTTCCTTGTTCTAAATACATTACTATTGTCCGGTTGTTATAATTCCACATCGTAAATAAATACTACAACAAGAAAGATAAAAATAAAAAAAATATCTATTGACAGATTTAAGGGACCAATATTGTAGGAGAGATGATGATCAAGACTTCCTTTTTTCATTCTCTCTTAATTTAGCTATGTAAATTAATGCACTACTTTCAGTATTGTATCAGTTTATTTTTGTTAAACTAACTGATATTAAATTAAAAAAGTACCCTTTTTTAAATTAAGTATTAAATATTCTGACAAGTGTTAATGTGCAGTATTCTCATTCAAAAAACTTAAGATGCGGGAGTTGAGTATGAATCATATGTGATAATATGAAGTATAAGTTATCAGCTTTGTAATTTTAGATATTAGGTTGTATGACTAACCAATTATATTATTTATCACAAGGCTCTTTATGAGATTGAAGATGTAAATAATTCACGATATTATCTGAATAAGAAAAAATATCAACATTATTAATATTATAATAATAAATCAAAAAATAGATTTTAAAATTAATCATTCCATATTTTCTATTCCTGTAACAGACTTCTTTTCATTGATTAATAGGTACAATATTAATATTCATCATTTATTTTACAGTTAACAAGCTATCAAGAAATTCATAGATGGGCAGATGGGCTATCCCAATCAAGCACTTAACCGCATGATGATTGACCTCTAAATAATATAATATTAGCACTATAAATTAATTGGAATGTAAGAAATGTCATTTCATAGGTGAAAGATTAAACTGGTAGCATTCACTAAATTAAAGATTAAAAATTAGCACATTTAATTTTAAAAATAAACCAATTTGCATAATATTTACTTGGAAAGGTGGAGATATTTGAGTTAGAGGATTGAACTTGTAACATTCTTCAATACTACAATAATATAATATTAGCACTCATGGGCATATCAAATATAACAGTGGGAATAGGAGCTGTGGTTTGTGCTATATATATAAAAATATAATAAATAAAATTAAATATTAATAAATGCATACTTTTAATGTAGTTAAAAATATTGTAAGTAATTTTGCCCTAAACACATTTAAAAAGAGATATTTTGATATGATAACTGTGAAATTTTGACAGATAAACTTACAGCAGTTCATTTTGAAATCTTAAATGTATAGTAATCATAAATCAATGTCCCAGAGTTTTAAAATTTGGATTATAAGCAAAATAAAAATATAATAAATAAAATTAAATATTAATAAGACATAATTGTAAAATATTTAAAATGCATACTTTTAATGTTGTTAAAAATATTGTAAGTAATTTTGCCCTAAACACATTTAAAAAGAGATATTTTGATATGATAACTGAGAAATTTTGACAGATAAACTTACAGCAGTTTAATTTGAAATCTTAAATGTATAGTAATCATAAATCAATGTCCCAGAGTTTTAAAATTTGGATCATAAGCAAAATAAAAATATAATAAATAAAATTAAATATTAATAAGACATAATTGTAAAATATTTAAAATGCATACTTTTAATGTTGCTAAAAATGTTGTAAGTAATTTTGCCCTAAACACATTTAAAAAGGGATATTTTGATATGATAACTGAGAAATTTTAACAGATAAACTTACAGCAGTTCAATTTGAAATTTGTCGCTTCGAAAAAGTCTCACGACCAAAAGTTGCGAAATCAGCTGATCAAGGCGATGAAGTGGTGATAACTTAGGGCCTGTGGGGGTCAAAGAAGCACATCAGAGCTCATCAGGAAAGGAGCACACTTTGCTATTATAACCCAAACCTTAACCCTTACCCTGGCCCTAATACTTACCCTAACCCATATATTTACTTGTTATGATATCACTAAGACATGTTAATATAAAATATTTTGTGCTAAGACAATTTGTTAAATTCATCCTGAGCAGTGTGCTCCTTTTCTGATGAGCTCCTTTGACCGGTTCCCCTTACGGCATGGATATGGTAGAAGGGAGTAGCTCTAAGCTGTTATGTCCAATATCTTAGACAATATAGCATACATCATGCCCGGACTTTAAAAAAAATAATTATAAACAAATTTTTAGTAATGGCACTCTCATTTTCTATTTAGTAAAATTACTTAGTAATACATTGTTAATGTTGTTTATAATTGAAGTTGTATTCCAAGTAGCATTGGATTCTGTACATTTTTCTGAAAATTTATTTAATTTTGATGTAGCTCTATTTACAAATGTCGATTTTTCTTAAAGCTTTGTATAAGTTATTGTAAATACATTATTTTATATTATGTTTATCTATTATCTCCACAAATCTTTTAAAGATTAAATCCAAATTTATTTTAATGTTAAAATGATATTATTCGGTAAAATTGATACAAGAAATATACAATAAACGAGCATAAAATAATAATATAAATAAAAAAATTATTTCGTCAATAGCCAACACGGGCCATGTGTCAGATAAAGATTTGTAATTATATTAAGCTATCAAAATGCCGATTTTTTGGCGTAAGATAAAGCTGGGTGAGTGTTTAGGTTTGGGTAGGAAGAGCTCTGAGGAAGATTTGAGGAGAGAACTAATATTGGGAGGATATAAAAAGGGTGGGGGAAATAAGGAATTCATCATGCTTGGCGCGTACATGTATGAATTAGCTGACACCACGGGTCTAGTGCCACCACCACTACCAATAGGACAATACAAATGTCTAGGGTATAATGAATCCAGACTTGGTTTTAGCTTAGGGCTTCTGCTGCGTTGAGATTTTTTGAGTAAGAATTCTATAGCAGTAGAGCTGGCGGGCGAAAGATTAGTTGGAGGGGAGGAGCCTGTTTGTTAGTGGTATTGAGAAAAGTTCCTAGAGCAAAGGCGGACGCCTTATTTTTGGTGGCCATCTTGGAAAGGACACATAAAACCCCGGGTTTTCCCATCACTACTTAAAAGCCTACCTGCTCCACAGCCTTAAGGTTATCAGCAAATGCGTTACTGTCCCAAAATTATCAATCCTCCAGCAATAAATTGTGCTGTAAATTCTAACGGTTTTTTTTTATCTTGACATTGAAACGGTATGTGCAATCTTATCCAACGATGACTTGATTGCTGATAACGAAATGGAGGTATTTAAAGCAGATCTCAATTGGCTTAAATATAAACCCGAAAGATCAACTTACACCAATCACATTATGAAATGCGTTAGATTTGCGCGTATGGATAAGCGAAGCCTGCTTAAGATTGTTGGTTTGGCCAGGGAATTATTTGTGCAAAACAATGTTTTTAGAGAAATAATTTTAAAGGCAAATTGGTAATTGTTATTAAATTGCAAACATATTCATAATATGTGCAAAATATATTATTAGAGCGTTTAATGTTTTAAACTACTTTAGGTTTATGGTCACCGAGGAAAATAACATTAAAACGGTAATCAGTGATCCCATTCCTAAACCCGCAAAAGGGTGGGCCAAACACGCAGTAATGAAATTGGAGCGGGAGAAGGTTACAGTAATATGTTGCAAAATAAATATTCTGCTCCAACAAACGAATTCTCGACTAAAAGTATGCCTAATTTGGATAATCCATACCATTGTCAGCAATGCAATTGTCAATGGCCTTACAGCGCTGGTGGACCCAGAATATGTAACATTTGTAATCGACCTATTCCAGAAACTTATTAACTTATGTATTGCTTTTCTATAGGATATAACATCTGCAATCGATTCCTTCCGGAAATCTTTTGTCACATGTACTGATTTTCCTAATTATTTTAATGATTTATTAATATTATGTGTTCAAAATGATCATATTCTATCATTATACACTAATTACACTTGTTTTGTTTTAATGATAATAAAAAGATAAAGCTCTAGTAATTTGTTTTTAGTTGATTATAATTATTATTAGAGGGTTTAACATGGGCGTGGCCAGGTTTTGGATTAGGGAGAGGGGGCGAAACGTTCAAAAGTTTAATTAGGGGGGGGGGGAGCAAAACATAATTTTTTTTAATTTTTAAGGCTTTTTGCATTGAAATTTTTTTTTGCCATTTACCCTGCCCCCCCCCACGGCTACGCCTATGGGGTTTAAAGAAGGTGAAGATGAATATGCTTGGAAATTGTAAAATATAATAAGAAAGGAAGTATAACGATAAGAGACACGATGTATACACATCCTTGAACATCTAAGGTAAGCCTTCTACTTTCCATAAATGTCAATTACGCCGTTTCTTCAACCATATTAGCATTTTCTTGTCGCACATTACACGGGATATACTTCGCCATTTAAGCCATCCTTTTTGAATGCGGGCATTGACTTCCGTTGTGCAACCTCCCCCTTGATGTAGCATCGAGCCGAGGTAATGGTCATCCAGCGATGGGGTGCTTGTACCGTTCATTTCCATGTATACCGTTTTTCGATCGTTGACCTTTAAACCATATCCAGCTAAACGCTTTGACCACTTTTCGGCTTCTCCAAATACTTTCTCCCTTGTTTCCTCGCATAGTACTATATCATCGGCATATAGCATACACCATGGCGATGGCTTTTGAATGTCCCTCATTATCGTGTCTATAATTATATTAGATAAAAAGGGACTTAAAGCAGAGCCTTGAGGTAATCCAATATTGACCCGAAAAGGTTTAGAGTCTCCAACTGTCGTCCTAACGCAAGAGTTTGAGGCTTCATAAATATTTTTAATAAGCCGGATATATGCGTCAGGGATATTTTGTTTCCTCAGGCACGACCATATTAAATTGCGGGGAACCGTGTCATAAGCTTTCTCCAAGTCGATAAAAACCATATGTAGGTCTTTCCTCTTTACCATACTTATCCATCATTTGTCTTAGGGCGAAGATTGGGTCGATTGTGGATTTGCCGGCCACGAATCCGAATTGATTAGCGATATTTCCACCTCGTTTTTCAGCCTTGTTACTAAGATCCTTTCCATAAGCTTCAAGAAGTGGCAAGTTAGTTTGATTCCTTTGTAATTGCCACAGTCCTGAGGGTCTCCCTTGCCTTTAAATAAGGGTATAATCGTGCTTGCTCTCCATTGATTAGGAATTCGCTCTTCTACCAATATCTTCTTAAGGAGGTTCGTCATGGTGGTGACTCCTTCTTCACGACATCCGAGCAATGCTTCCATAGGTATTCCATCTGGGCCATTTGCTTTTCCTTTTTGCATCTTGTTCATTTGTGTCCTAACTTCATCCTTTTAAAAGAGTTCGACCATACCTATATTTGGCTCAATTTCGGGAAGGGAATCCTTGTCATTTGCAATATTCATAAGTTTCTTAAAATATCCTTTCCATCACTTCTTTCGGCTTGAATAAGGTTTGACCCTTCTCGTTTTTGACTATTTTAAGAACTCCGACATCGCGACTTTTCTTCTCCCTTATCTTGGCCAATTTGTACATAAGCCTATCGCCCCCTTTATGATCCAATTTGTTTGCCATCTCGGTGTACGCGGCATTCTCCGCTTTTGCAACGGCCTTTTTTGCGGCCCTCTTTGCGTCCCTATACTCTTCCGACTTTTTTGATTTATGACACCGTCTATATAGATTTTTCTTTCTTTCGATGAAATCTTTAACCGATTGATCCCACCACCATAGTTCCCTATTCATAGCTTTGCCTCCTTTGGTCTAAACACGAATTGCTGTTTCCCTAATGTCCTTAGATAGCGTCTCCCAATCGTCGTCTACGTCCCTTTGCAACTTCCTTGCACCCAAGAGTGAGGAGGCTTTTTGATGGTATTCTTTGTTCGTCGAAGTATCCTTTAGCCTTTCGTATTGAATTCGGGGTTAATAGACCTTTCTTCTTTCGGGAAATACTTTTCGGTCAAGATCCATAGCAAACGGACGATGTTGCCTGGCGATTTCTTCTCCTGGTATTACTTTGCAATCCTTGATACTCCATAAGTCCTTTCGCCGTATAAGCAAATATTCGATTTGACTAAAAGGCTTCCCGCTTCTATAGGTCACAATATAATCTTCGCGCTTTTGAAAATAGGTGTTAACGATCGCCATGTCATATGCTTGGGATACTTGGAGAAGTTCTTCCCCTTATTTGTTCTTCAGACCATGCCCATAGCCTCCATGATTGCGTTCATACCCGAGGCAATCTTTCCCTACGTGAGCGTTGAAATCGGCCCCATTAATTAGCCTTTCTTCCTGTCGGATTCCTTGTGTTTCCTTTTCCAATGAATCGAAGAATATGTCTTTCTCTGATTCCGTACACCCAATTTGGGGAGCATACGCGCACATAACGGTTAGGAGGCCCCCTTGATCCGCAATCTTCGCCCACATTAGCCTGTCGGAACAACGCTTGACTTCCACCACCTTGTCCTTGAACGATTCGCTTAGAACGATACCGACCCCGTTTCTACAGTTTGGTGACCCACTGTAGATGAGCTTGTATCTTTCTCCTAATTCCCGAGCTTTCGTTCCGTTCCACTTCGTCTCTTGTAGGCAGGCGATGTGTACCTTTCTTCTTTTTAACATCTGTGCGACCTCGATGCTCTTCCCCGTCAACGTTCCCACATTCCAGCACGTAATTCGCATTCTTTCCACAACTAGTTTCCTTAACCGTCTTCGTTGTGAGTTAGGCAGTAACTTTAGTGTATTTTTCACATTGCACGGGCGGGGTATGCAGTGCGCGTCGTTTGTGGAGGACGCCCTAGCCTTTTCTTGTAAAATCTCGTTTGAAACTATCATAAATTTTGGAGTTGATTTTTATAGCCGGTTTCCGACCTGACGCCAACCCTCACTTTTTGCACACGGACTTGGGAGTTTAGCATGATATATTTAAATACTTAGCAATGATTTAAATACTTAGATAATTTAAATACTTAGCAAAACATTTAAATACTTAGCAAACAAATAAAATACTTAGCAAAACAATAAAACACTTAGCAAAATTCATTTAAATACTTAGCAAATAAATAAAATACTTAGCATTTGAATTTAATCATTAATTTAAATACTTAGCAAACTAATTAAATACTTAGCAAAAGAATAAAATACTTAGCAATGACGCTAATAAATACTTAGCAATTTTTTTTAATGTAAAAATTGTTTTTATTGAATGAAGCTATAAACTACTATAAAAATCATATGCGAGGTAAACATTCGAAAATTGCGATAGCGTTGAAATGACAAATAATAATTCCGATTTTCTGTTTAATGAAAAAAGTTTCCCTATTGTCAAGGGTATTGGCAGCTATACGGCGTCCCAATTCTTTCAGGAGGGCTTGGGTTTTAGGACCTATTGTTGTAAGGGTAGTGGTCATTATAGGGGAGAAAAGCATTGAGGAATTAAGTTCTGCGTATTTAGCGGACTTTAATCTTTCAGAATCGACAAGGGGGTCTTTGTTTTGGTTTGAGGGAGCAAAGGCATCCGAGCTAGGCATAGCCCTTTTGCCCATGGGATGAGGGTCTGTCCATCGGGTCTCTTCTTGTCGTTTAGGCAAAGATCATTAGGCTCCAATTGGGAGGGAATGCCCGCCTTTTTGAATGTCTTCTGTAGAAGAGCATTAACAGATGTGTGCCGTATAAAATACTTAGCAAATAATTTGTTGTTATAAATAACTAGTTTAAGTTTAAATTTTAGTTTAATATACTATTTTTTGTTAAATTGCTTACAATATAATATAGATAAAATGACAAATTCAAAAAAAATAAAAATTCAAAATAACTGCCAAAATTAAAAATAATAAATACGGGTAAAATGAAGGCATTTTTTCTGTCATCTTTAACGATAGATACACACCAATAAGCTAATTTAGATAGTTGTGGAATATATTTATTGCCATCAAAAAGTCTTTGTAAAACTTGTATGACTGTCCCATAATATGGATGATTCGTTCTGATTATTTTATCTTTCAATGCATTTACTTGCTAAAATATCATTTGAAATATTAATAAAATCTCAAATTAATGTATCTTCATTTTCATTATTACAATTTCACAAATTAATATTAATAGCTCTGATAATAGATAACAAATGAGAGCTGAATTTTTTTCTCGTAATATAAAGGTATTAAAGTAACAATCTCAAATTAGTAATCAATTCTCAATAAGCGGCCTTCTGAATAGAATCCTCATAGCTACCAACAAAAACCCAGATAATCTAGGAGAGTGGAGAAATCTCTTCACTATTTGGCATCATACCCTATCAATACAGGTCGCCCAATTATCTAAGGTTATTAAAGGATCCTTTCAAAGTTTTGACCCGAATAAGCCCTTTCTGCTCTCAAAGGAGCCGCATAAGCCTAAGCCTTCATTAGATTTAAGAGCTAAAGCACTAGCAAACAAAATTAATGCTTTGGAAATTAACTCAGCTCTCCGTATTCTGGGTTCTTCCTATTTGATCGCACCCCCCACCAATGCTATATACGATCTCCTTTCGCCAAACACCTTGAGGGTGAAGCTTTAACTCCCTTACTGAAGGAAACCCCACCAACCCCAATCATCTACTTCACTATTTTAGAAGTTACATATGCAATAAATTATTTTTAAAAAATATTCAGCAGCAGGTCTAGATGGAATTCGCCTTATTTTCTACAGGACCTAATTAAGCCCTACATAAGCGGCTCACAAAGCTTACTTACGAATCTAACACACCTCAGCAACATTATAATAAGGGGCCAATTCCCTCAGAAATATCCCAAATTCTTTTTGGAGGAAAACTGTTGGCCTTTAATAAACCTGACGGCTCAATTCGTCCCATCGCTATTAGGTCAGTTTTACGGAGAATTGCTTCCAAATTAATCACAATAAAATTCGCGCCTCTTTGGCGTGTTCCCTTCTCCCCAACCAATTAGGCTTCGGAATCAAGGGAGGTTGCGAAGCAGCCGCCCACACGGCCCGAATTCTTTTTGAATCATCACTCCAGACAGATCTTTTAGCAAAACTAGACTTTAAAAACGCCTTTAACAGCGTCAATAGGGCGGCGTTTCTCGCACCCTTTTAGAAAGCATACCCCCAATTTTACACATACGCCCTCAATAGTTATGGAGCCCCATCCTTTCTACCATTTGGGGACAAGATAATACACTCCTCTAGTGGGATACAACAAGGCGATCCCCTAGGCCCAGCGCTTTTCTGCCAAGCTATACAGGGGATCATCCAGAAACTGTCTACCACAAGAAGCTTTTCTTGCAACCTATGGTACATGGACCACGGATTTTTGGTTGGGCCCGCAAGTGAAATACGTAAAATACCACCGATAATTGAATCCTTTTCAGATTCAATTGGCCTCAAACTCAACCACTTAAAATGTAAAATACAGCAGGGATCCTTCAATAGATCCCTCAACACTCCCCTTTCCTGTCCTCACTCTCGACCAGTTTAGCCACCTAGGCTCACCCCTGGGTGGGCCCATATCTTCCCAACGCTTTCTGGCCAAATTTTTAACTTTCATAGAGGCTGTCAAACTTACCCTGCAGAAACTAACTCCAGACCATGCATTCTAATTCCGAAAATAAATCATGCCTTGCGTGCTTCACCTATCTTTGGCTGTCCAGAGCAATTAAATTTAATCGAACGAAACATTCAGACTCTTTTTGAAACCTGCTTAAATATAAAGTTTACTCCAAGTCCAATGGCTCCAAACATCCCTCCCTTCTAAGAGTGGGGGAATTGGTATTTGATCTCAGCAACAGATAGCATTAGCGGGTTTTATATCTTCACGCGTGAGTACCGACCCCCTTATCTCTGCCATGACATCCTTCCCAGACCCACACCTCCAGGAGGCTCTCCACAGGTGGGACGCGGACAAGCTCGAGTCAGCCCAACGACCACTCGGTGTGACCCAAAAGGAATGGGATCCCCCTAATAGCACGTTCCGTAGCTTTTCTTTCTTCGAACGAACTATCTCAGGGAAAACTCCTTTTCAATTGAGCCTCTTCCAAGAGCGGTTTCGAATGGCTCGAAGCTATCCCGAGCAGGAATTTGGGACTTCATGTGTCTGGGGAGGAGCTACGCATAGCCATAGGCCTCCGTCTCGGATGCGACATAGTATCCCCTTTCGTATGCGATCTCTGCAAACAGCCGGTCCAACCCAATTGTCATCATCCCCTCCATTGCAAATACAGCAAAGGCCGCAACCCCGGGCACACGGCGATCAACAAAATCATCGGCCAGTACCTTGGGGAGGCTGGGTACCCAAACACCTTGGAGCCCGTAGGCGTTAGCACCACAGATGGGAGAAGACCAGACGGGGTCACACTTATCCCATGGTCCCGTGGACTGAATCTCACTTGGGACTTCACCACGGTTGACATATTTGCCCCATTCAACTTTTATCCCGACCTTATAGTCAGTGCAGAGAATAGGTAAAATATTCTTCGCGGACACAATATTCATTCCCGTAGTGGCAACCACAATTGAAAATTTAGGCGTTGAAGCTCTGGCTCTCCTTTAACAAATTGGAAAAGCGATCTCCAGCGTCTCTTTAGATTTGAAAGAGTACTTTTTTATCAGGCAAAAGATCACAATGGAAATCGTTAAATCCAACACCATTTCCATATACGGATCAATGCCATCCGTTTAGTTATAGCGCGTTTTTAAATATTTTTTTAGTCGTGTATGTAATTTTTTGTATACCATTTAATAAAGATCACTATATTATCAATTAAACCTTTTATTTTCCCCATTAATTTCCCTAAATTCCCGTTATTTCCCCTAAATTTTGTATTTTCCCGGGAATATTCTCTCAATTGAAATTCCCGGAAAAATACCGATCTCTAGTACTTTTTCTAAAAATTATTTTAGGCAAGCAACGGGAAAATGACAATTTTTGTAATGCAAATAAACAAACTTATTGAGAAGGGCAAATCTTTCTTATTTTTGATATGAATATTTAATTTTTATCAAATGTGTAAAAACATAAATGGAGGCGGTGACATATTGTCCTTTAAGTTAATGAATACATCAACGACATTTTATTTACCGAGTAAATCCCTTTTTAAAGAATAATTGGATTTCCAAATATTTATACATTCGTACAAAAATATATATATAAACTCGGGCCTTCGGCCCTCGTGGGAAGGGGGAGAAGGGAAGGGGAAGGGGAAGGGGAAGGGGAAGGGGAAGGGGAGGAGGGGAAGGGGAGGAGGGGAAGGGAAGGGGGGACGACTCATCTATACTCCGTATAAATGTATCATATTTGCTATGCAATTTATGTGCGAGAAAGGTGGGAAGGGGCGATAATGCCAATAGGGGGTATTAAGTGCCTAATGATTAATTAATTATTTATACAAATTTATCACTTTGGCCAGTGGTGATATTTTCTAATGGTTAGCAGACAGTCAAATGGTATTAACAAGAGCAAAATATTAATTTAATTTAAAAAAAAAAATTAAAAAAAAATTCCTTTTAGTTTTAAAAAAGGGCTAAATTCTGAAACTACCCCCCCCCCCCGATTCGCTCGAAACTTTACCCGTAGGTGCCCAGGGTGGCCAGGGGTAAAATAGCTTTTAGGAACACGTAGGTAGAGGTAATTATTAATTTAATCTTTTTCCCTTTAAATATACTAGGCCTCTCATATATATGTGGTATATAAACTCCCAAAATTAGTAAAGAATATACATTACTTTCGTAAAAATCATTATATTTGGCCTATGCTCACGCATATATAAAATAAATATGTCAATATCTTAGTAAGCCATCAGAATAATAGAAAGGAAAAAAAGAGTTGTCAGGGGGATTTGACAAAATTTTGAAATCATTATTATTCACCCAAAAGGCCTTGTTGGTCATTTTTTACGGCTAAAGATTTACCTGCCCTACACTAATTATAAATTTAGATTAAAACCAAACCCTTAAGTCTGTTTTAAAGATTGATAAAAATATAAAGATTAGAGACCTCTATCATTTGCAAATTCGATTTAACCTAACCTAGGATTAAAATATTTACCAAAATCAATTTACCCTTTAATTAATTTCCAATTCCATTTACCCGACCCCCTCGTGAATGTCAAAAAAAAATGAAAAAAAAATTTCGATTCACACTTTGGCCAGTGGTCATTTTTTTCATTGGTCAGTACCAAGAGACAGTCTATTAATATATAAGAGCCAAAAATAACGAAAAAAAAATTTTTAATTAACATTTTGGCCAATGGTCATTTTTTTTAATTGGTCAGCAGCCAGGACACGTTAAAAGTCAATAAATACATAAGAGTCAAAAAAAAATGAAAAAAAAATTTCGATACTTTGGCCAGTGGTCATTTTTTTCATTGGTCAGAACCAAGAGATAGTCTATTAATATATAAGAGCCAAAAATAACGAAAAAAATTATTTGATTAACATTTTGGCCAATGGTCATTTTCTTCCATTGGTCAGCAGCCAGTGGACGGCCAAAAAGCCATATTATCAAGGTGGTAACAAGAACAATATATTAATTTAAAAAAAAAATAACAAAAAAATTTGACCCTCTTTGAGTATCGAACCAGCAATTAAGAATTTGCTTTCGATGGGATTCGAACCCACATCAGTAGAGGCATAGGCTTTTGTAAAGGGGGGGGGGCACAGGTACCCATATCAGTAGAGGCATAGGCTCTGTCGGGGGAGGGCATAGGGTAATTGTCAAAGTTAGCCAAAAAAAACGAAAAAAATAATTTCGATTCACATTTTGGCCAATGGTCATTTTTTTCAATGGTCAGCAGCCAGCGGACGACCAAAAAGTTTTATTATCAATGGTAGTAACAGGAACAATCATAATAGTCAAAAAAAACGAAAAAAAAACTTGGATTCACATTTTGGCCAATGGTCATTTTTTTCATTGTCAGCACCCAACGGACGGCCAAAAAGTCTTATTATCAATGGTAGTAACAAGAACAATCATAAGAGTCAAAAAAAACTCCGGGATTCGAACCCAAAAACTAGTTAAATTAACAAAAATTAAAAGTAAACAACGTGACAAGACATTGGGTGCAAGACAAGACATTCGGTGCAAGACCAGATCATTTTTTTCATTGGTCAGTATAATGTTACAGTATACAGTCAAAATTATTGGGGTTTAACAAACTATTTAAATTAAATAAATAAAATTTAAAGTAATAGCTCTTGCAGGATCCTAAAATTTCTTTTAGTTTAAAAAAGGGCTAAATTCTGAAACTACCGGCCTGATTCGCTCGAAACTTTACCCGTAGGTGCTCAGGGCGGCCAGGGGTAATTCTAACACTGCGAGGGAGATAGAGATGAGGGGTGGGGCACCTCTTATGTATTAATTTAAAAAATCGATAAAAAACAGTGAAGGGTAACGGACAACGGACAACGTAAAATCAAAAACGAGCATAAATTGCATAGCAATTAATAGAGGCTCATAACCAATAAAGAATTATAATTATAAACATTGTTAAATTATGCATCATATCGCAATGAATTTATATATTAAACATTTTATATGTGACGTCACCCCCGTATTATTGTATTATAATATTTATAAATTAACAATCACTCCTATTTAATGTTTTTATAGTTATGTTTTTATCTACTCAAAAATTGATTATTGCATTTATTAAATACCTCTTGCATTTCAACAGACGTTTTATAAATGATTTATTTCTTCAATGTATTAGCTTAATTATTTTGTTTAAAAATCTTTACAGCTTTAACTTAGTAGACATCGATATAAGCATGACTTAAAACATATATTGAATCATATTGATCAAGCGACCTGGAGTATTATCCTTATATCAATACAGCAAGAAGCTTCAAATTTTAACCCTTTATTAACTAATTCATATCCTTTGCTCCGCCGCCTCAAATTACCCAAATTTATATGCTAAACTCCGCAAGTAAGATGCCAACTACATTCCCCATGATGAATCAATCCTTCTCAATACCACACATTACTGCTTCTCCTGTTCTTAGAAGCCTACTTGCTCCACAGCCTTTAGGATATCAGCAAAATGCGTTACAGTCCCAAAATTATCAATCCTCCAGCAATAAATTGTGCTGTAACGGTTTTATGGATCTTGACATTGAAACGGTATGTGCAATCTTATCCAACGATGACTTGATTGCTGATAACGAAATAAAGGTATTTAAAGCAGCTCTCAATTGGCTTAAATATAAACCCGAAAGATCAATTTACACCAATCAAATTATGAAACGCGTTAGATTTGCGCCTATGGATAAGCGAAGCCTGCTTAAGATTGTTGGATTTTAAAGGCAAATTGGTAATTGTTATTAAATTGCAAACATATTTATAATAGGTGCAAAATATATTATTAGAGCGTTTAATGTTTTAAATTACTTTAGGGTTATGGTCACCGAGGAAAATAACATTAAAGCGGTAATAAGTAATCCCATTCCTAAACCTCGCAAAAGGGTGGGCCATCTGAAGGTTTAGGTTCACTTCAGCTTTTCAAAAACCTGATAAGGTTTTTTAAACACCCGAACCTTAACCTGAGGTTGATCCCGAAAATCAACCTGAAAACTTCAGGTCAATTTTATCGCCAACCTGAAACCCAGGTTTACCTCAGGTTAACCTGAAAAAATCGCCCTTTTTTATGCGATAAATTTAAGAATAAATGTTATATCTTACTTTAACTATTTTCCTTTTTCAACATGCATTAAACTTTTTAAGTATTTACAATTATAAATGAATAAAAAATATTTTTTTTGTTATTATTTAAAAAAAAAAATAAGATTTTTTTTTAATATACAAATGATTTAAACATTTAACATGTATATATGTGAAAGGTGCCATCTATGTATTAATAAATTTTCATAAAGCGTTGGGATGCATTGCATTGCATGCATATACTATGCTATGCGGGATAGCAGTGTTAGTCTTAGTAGTATATGTTGTGTGTGTGTGTGATAAAATTATGGGGCTGTGTGGGGTGTGTGTTATATGCGTATCCTGCAAACCTTACACACTAAATATTCATAAATCAACAAAAAAGTAAGTTTTATTTATTATTATGTAGATCTAAAATTTTATACTTATTTTATTAACGCTTTCGGGTCGGGTCGGGTTAAAATTTTTTTCGGGTCGGGTCGGGTTGAAATTTTAAAAAGGCTTTCGGGTCGGGTCGGGTTGAAATTTTAAAAACGCTTTCGGGTTGGGTCGGGTTGAAATTTTAAAAAGGCTTTCGGGTGGGTCGGTTTTAAATTTTAAAAACACTTTCGAGTGGGGTCGGGTTAAAATTTTAAAAACGCTTTCGGGTCGGGTCGGGTTAAAATTTTAAAAGCGCTTTTGGGTCGGGTCGGGTTAAAATTTTAAAAACGCTTTTGGGTCGGGTCGGGTTGAAATTTTAAAAACGCTTTCGGAGCGGGTTCGGGTTGAAATTTTAAAAAAGCTTTCGGGTCGGGTTAGGTTGAAATTTTAAAAACGCTTTCGGGTCGGGTCGGGTTGAAATTTTTAAAACGTTTTCGGGTCGGGTTGAAATTTTAAAAACGTTTTCGGGTCGTGTCGTGTTAAAATTTTAAAAACGCTTTCGGAGCGGGTCGGGTTGAAATTTTAAAAACGCTTTCGGGTCGGGTCGGGTTGAAATTTTTAAAACGCTTTCGGGTCGGGTCGGGTTGAAATTTTAAAAACGTTTTCGGAGCGGGTCGGGTTGAAATTTTAAAAACGCTTTCGGGTCGGGTTGGGTTGAAATTTTTAAAACGCTTTCGGGTTGGGTTGGGTTGAAATTTTAAAAACGCTTTAGGGTCGGGTCGGGTTGAAATTTTAAAAACGCTTTAGGGTTGGGTCGGGTTGAAATTTTAAAAAGGCTTTCGGGTGGGTCGGTTTTAAATTTTAAAAACACTTTCGCGTGGGGTCGGGTTCAAATTTTAAAAACGCTTTCGGGTCGGGTCGGGTTAAAATTTTAAAAGCGCTTTTGGGTCGGGTCGGGTTAAAATTTTAAAAACGCTTTTGGGTCGGGTCGGGTTGAAATTTTAAAAACGCTTTCGGAGCGGGTTCGGGTTGAAATTTTAAAAAAGCTTTCGGGTCGGGTTGGGTTGAAATTTTAAAAACGCTTTCGGGTCGGGTCGGGTTGAAATTTTTAAAACGTTTTCGGGTCGGGTTGAAATTTTAAAAACGTTTTCGGGTCGTGTCGTGTTAAAATTTTAAAAACGCTTTCGGAGCGGGTCGGGTTGAAATTTTAAAAACGCTTTCGGGTCGGGTCGGGTTGAAATTTTTAAAACGCTTTCGGGTCGGGTCGGGTTGAAATTTTAAAAACGTTTTCGGAGCGGGTCGGGTTGAAATTTTAAAAACGCTTTCGGGTCGGGTTGGGTTGAAATTTTTAAAACGCTTTCGGGTTGGGTTGGGTGAAATTTTAAAAACGCTTTAGGGTCGGGTCGGGTTGAAATTTTAAAAACGCTTTAGGGTCGGGTCGGGTTAAAATTTTAAAAACGCTTTCGGGTCGGGTCGGGTTGAAATTTTAAAAACGTTTTCGGAGAGGGTCGGGTTGAAATTTTAAAAACGCTTTCGGGTCGGGTTGGGTTGAAATTTTTAAAACGCTTTCGGGTTGGGTTGGGTTGAAATTTTAAAAACGCTTTAGGGTCGGGTCGGGTTCAAATTTTAAAAACGCTTTCGGGTCGGGTCGGGTTGAAATTTTAAAAACGCTTTCGGGGCGGGTCGGGTTAAAATTTTAAAAACGTTTTGGCGTCGGGTCGTGTTGAAATTTTAAAAACGCTTTCGGAGCGGGTCGGGTTGAAATTTTAAAAACGCTTTCGGGTCGGGTCGGGTTGAAATTTTAAAAACGCTTTCAGGTCGGGTCGGGTTGAAATTTTAAAAACGCTTTCGGGTCGGGTCGGGTTAAAATTTTACAAACGTTTTCGGGTCGGGTCGGGTTTAAATTTTAAAAGCGTTAGTAAAATAAGTATAACTACATAATAATAAATAGAACTTACTTTTTTGTTGATTTTTGAATATTTAGTGTGTAAGGTTTGCAGGATACGCATATAACACACACCCCACACAGCCCCATAATTTTATCACACACACACACACACAACATATACTACTAAGACTAACACTGCTATCCCGCATAGCATAGTAGATGCATGCAATGCAATGGATCCCAACGCTTTATGAAAATTTATTAATACATAGATGGCACCTTTCACATATATCATGTTAATTGTTTAAATCATTTGTATATTAAAAAAAATCTTATTTTTTTTTAAATAATAACAAAAAAAAATTTTTTTATTCATTTATAATTGTAAATACTTAAAGAGTTTAATGCATCTTAAAAAAGGAAAATAGTTAAAGTAAGATATAAAATTTATTCTCAAATTTATCGCATAAAAAAAGAGATTTTTTCAGGTTAACCTGAGGTCAAGCTGGGGTTTCAGGTTGGAGATAAAATTGACCTGAAGGTTTTTCAGGTTGATTTTCGGGATCAACCTCAGGTTAAGGTTCGGGTGTTCAAAAAACCTTATCGGGTTTTTGAAAACCTGAACCTAAAACCGACCTCAGGTTGAACCTCGGGAAAAATGTCGTGTGCCCCCCCCCCAAATCAATGTTCCCCCAAATCATATGAATGCCCTGTGCCCCCCCCACGCCGAATCACAAAATGTAAATTCCATGTGTCCCCCCCTCCGTTAATGTCATTCAAGATCGAGCGAATACCGTGCCCCCCCCCCGAACCAACAATATGTAAATGCCATGTGTCCCCCCCACTCCGTTAATGTCCCCCAAAATCAAACGAATGCCGTGTGCCCCCCAAATCAATGTTCTCCCAAATCATATGAATGCCCTGTGCCCCCCCACGCCGAATCACAAAATGTAAATTCCATGTGTCCCCCCCCCCTCCGTTAATGTCATTCAAGATTGAGCGAATACCGTGCCCCCCCCCCGAACCAACAATATGTAAATGCCATGTGTCCCCCCCCTCCGTTAATGTCATCAAGATCGAGCGAATACCGTGCCCCCCCCCCGAACCAACAATAAATGCCATGTGTCCCCCCACTCCGTTAATGTCCCCCAAAATCAAACGAATGCCGTGTGCCCCCAAATCAATGTTCTCCCAAATCATATGAATGCCCTGTGCCCCCCCCCACGCCGAATCACAAAATGTAAATTCCATGTGTCCCCCCCCTCCGTTAATGTCATTCAAGATTGAGCGAATACCGTGCCCTCCCCCCCCCCCGAACCAACAATATGTAAATGCCATGTGTCCCCCCCCCCTTCGTTAATGTCATCAAGATCGAGTGAATACCGTGCCCCCCCCCCCCGAACCAACAATATGTAAATGCCATGTGTCCCCCCACTCCGTTAATGTCCCCCAAAATCAAACGAATGCCGTGTGCCCCCAAATCAATGTTCTCCCAAATCATATGAATGCCCTGTGCCCCCCCCCACGCCAAATCACAGAATGTAAATTCCATGTGTCCCCCCCCCCTCCGTTAATGTCATTCAAGATTGAGCGAATACCGTGCCCCTCCCCCGAACCAACAATATGTAAATGCCATGTGTCCCCCCCCCCTCCGTTAATGTCATCAAGATCGAGCGAATACCGTGCCCCCCCCCCCGAACCAACAATATGTAAATGCCATGTGTCCCCCCATTCCGTTAATGTCCCCCAAAATCAAACGAATGCCGTGTGCCCCCCAAATCAATGTTCTCCCAAATCATATGAATGCCCTGTGCCCCCCCCACGCCGAATCACAAAATGTAAATTCCATGTGTCCCCCCCTCCGTTAATGTCATTCAAGATTGAGCGAATACCGTGCCCTCCCCCCCCCCCCCCCGAACCAACAATATGTAAATGCCATGTGTCCCCCCACTCCGTTAATGTCCCCCAAAATCAAACGAATGCCGTGTGCCCCCAAATCAATGTTTTCCCAAATCATATAAATGCCCTGTGTTCCCCCCCCCCCTTAATATCCCCAAAATCAGATCTGATCTCAAGATAAAATAAATGCCGTGCCCCCCCCCCCCCCACTTCTAATTAATGTCCCCAAAATTCAATCCGATGCCAAGAGATGAAATTAATTACGTGTGCCCCAACAAATAGTGACCATAAACTTTATATCAAGAGCTGCTGCAAGGACCGTACATCCCCCCCCCCCCCACTTGTATAAAAATCACCACAAAAATCGAACGAAAACCATGTGTCTCCTCCCTCCAATCAATGCCCACCAAAGTCGAGTACACAAATACGTAAAACGATGAAACAAATGATGTGTGCCCCTTTAATCTTCCCCTTCCCGCCTCCACCCCTCCCTTACTACAACATAAAAAAGACAGCTGCAACAGACAAGTTGATATTTGAAGCGGCGATCTGTCAGTTCTGAACACTTAGCATTGCCTTTCCCGCCTCCACCCCTCCCTTTACGACAACATGAAAAAGACAGGTTCAACAGATAAGTTAATATTGGAAGCTGCGATATGTCAGTTCTGAACACTCAACATTGCCTTTCCCGCCTTCACCCCTCCCTCTATAACAACATAAAAAAGGAACAAGACGGCGTTCTAGACACATCTTAATTTTTCGTCTTAAATAACTCAAAAAAAAGATTTCTCCCAATTTTTCCTCCTTCGTTTAATAAGTCGCGTCAAAAACTTTTCTCTAATTATTTTAATGATTTATTAATATTATGTATTCTAAATGATCATATTCTATCATTATACACTAATCAAACTTGTTTTGTTTCAATGATAATAAAAAGATAAAGCTTTAGTAATTTGTTTTTAGTTGATTATAATTATTATTAGAAGGTTTAACATGGGCGTGGCCAGGTTTTGGATTAGGGGGAGGGGGCGAAACGTTCAAATGTTCAATTAGGGGGGGGGGGGGGGCAAAACATAATTTTTTTAATTTTTAAGGCTTTTTGCATTGAAAAAAATTTTTATTCGCCATTTACCCTGCCCCCCCCCGGCTAAGCCTATGGGGTTTAAAGAGGTAAAGATGATTATGCTTGGAAACTCTAAAATATAATAAGAAAAGAAGTATAACCATAGGAGACACAATGTATACACATCCTTGAACATCTAAGGTAAGCCTTCTACTTTCCATAAATGTCAATTACGCCGTTTTCATTGTATCAGAACATCTTGACACCCATTGAAATTTATTTAGGTGATAAATGCATAATTACACGGATCGACAAATAATGACTCTGTGATTGTATCCCGCGATCTGACAACTAATTATGATTGAGAATTTTGCGCTGAACTTTAATATGCTTTTAGTTTTTCTTCTAGTTGTCCGGATTTTGTGATTGAGGCTAAAAGCAAAAAACGGCTTTATTAGAGGCCATTTCCCGCGCCATTGAAAATTTATATTTTTAATAATATTTATAGAATCTTATACACCTATTATTCGTCCATAGGATCATAATTTTATTTTTTCCGCTATTATTTTAAAATTTATCCATGCTTATCTGAACCTCCCTCCCCGCATTAAAAGAGGGTTGGTGAACAAAATTACATTGCCTTTGGCCTTTGCTTAATCCTTTTGGAACCAACGTACTAGCTGTGCAGGGTCTGGAGGAAGGGTCGGGTCTCGGGTCACCCGTGTAATTCTCTACAAAGGTAGATAATCAATTTCTCCGTGAACGATCACCGCCAATTTACCATCTTATTGAGACATGCCAAGAGTTATTGCATGAATATATGTATATTGGCTTATCCTACAATTAACTTTAATTCAATGTGCAATTTTACTTTCGCCATTATATATCACAACTTAGTTTAATAAATTGCATAGCAATTAATCAGAGTTGTTAAGGTGCGCGCACGTCAAGAGCGCGCACCGGATTTGCGGTGCGACGTGCTTTTGCGCGCACTTTTTTATAACGAAGAGCGAGTGCGGGTGCGCGCACCTGATTAAGTCGGTGCGGGTGCGCAATTGCGCTCATTAAGAGTTTTACAATTTATTAATTTATTCGAAATTGTATTATATCGCATATTTCACAAATCAAATTTTTACTGATTTACTATATATAACATACATCTATGTTCCTGGTGGAGAAGATAACGAGGCGCAAAATTGGTTACTATAGATAGAAAATAAAAATAATCTAACCGCGATATTTTACATTATTCACGTATTTACTTTATCAATCAACGATTAATCTTTACACTTTTAAACTCGTCGCTTAATAAATAAACAGGGTTTCTTTCAGGGGGGAGCCCGGGGGGAAGCCCCCCCCCCGGGCAATTTCAAATACCCCCCGGAGAGTTTTGATTGAAGGAAGCATGAACTCAAGTTCCATCATGAAGTCATAAATTATATTAATAGGCGAAAATTGAAATTCAATAAATTATTTTAATCTGTCAATAAAAAAATATAAAATTGGCGAAATTAAATTGTTCTACAAATCAGGTGGAACTCATTCATAGACATCATTTTTTAACATCTGTGAACCCTAATTTACAATCTTGAAAGTTACAAAATATCTTTAATTAAAAAATATCAATAGGTAAATAAACATAAATAAATGCTTTTAGAATTATTAAATCACTATCTTACTTATGAAACTTAAAAAGAATTATTATTAATAATAGATTCTATTGTTTGTTTTTTATTGATATAATATGCTTATTTTGAATTGCAGATGTCTGGTAAATATAAAAGTACTCTTTTACACTACTTTGAGTAAAAAGTAAAAGCCTAATAAAAAAGATGGTAAATATGATTTAATTTGAAATTATTTTAATTATGTATGGGTATTTGTGTTTATATAAAATAAGACATGAATATGTTTGTCTGTAATAGGTAAAGATGGGAATGAATTAAAAAAAACTCTTGTTTTATCCCTTACTATGGGAAATTATGGTAATTATTTTTAAGCATTAGATATTTTAAATATATATAAGTTAAAGGCAGATATTATTCTGCTTACAGCAGTGAAATTCACATGAACTTTGAAAGAGGCAAGAAAGATTTTGCTTTTAATATAAAAGTATTATATATATTTTCATGTTTTAGGTCAAGGTGAAAATTGTAATTCTGCTGGAGTGGGGAAAACTGTCTCTTCTTTAGATGCTGGTAATTAAAATTATGCAAGTTGTTTTTATTTATTAATATTAATTGATAAAGATGAATGTATTGGCAGCTCTATTAATTGCTCAGTCTCTGAAAGTGAAAAACATGGGCAAAATTTAAAACTTAAACCATCATATAAATTTATAATTTCATGAACATCTAAATACAAATGGCTAATTTTTGATGAAGCCTTAGGTGGGGCTTTATGCTCTGTCTGTTCTCTTTACAACATACTTTCTGAAAAGAACACTTGCCATGTATTTATTTAATGATTATGCGTGTATGTATCTATTTATATATCACTTATATATCACCAATAAAAATCAGTAAATATTATACAAAATCTTTAGCAAAAAATTTTTTACCCCCCCCCCCCCCCCGGAAGTTGAAAATACCCCCCCCCCCCGAAGCATTTTTTCTGAAAGAAACCTTGTAAATAAACAATAGAAAAACACTAAAACATTAGGGTTTCTTTCAGAAAAAATGCTCCGGGGGGGTATTTTCAACTTTCGGGGGGGGGGGTAAAATTTTTTTAATTGCTAAACCATTTTGTATAATACTTACTGATTTTTATTAGTGATATAAGTGTTTTTTGTTGAATAAATAAATCGTTTTTGTTGTAAAGAAAACAGACAGAGCATAAAGCCTTACCTAAGGCTTTATCAAAAATTAGCCATTTATATTTAGATGTCCATGAAATCATAAATTTATATTATGGTTTAAGTTTTAAATTTTGCCCATGTTTTTCACTTTCAGAGACTGAGCAATTAGTAGAGCTGCCAATACACTCATCTTTATCAATATATATTAATTAATAAAGTAAAAACAACTTGCACAATATTAATTACCATCATTTTTATCATAAGAAAAAGAAGAGACAGTTTTCCCTAATTCAAAATCAAATAGATGAAAATGATATTTTATCTATAATAGAATTTCAATGCATGACAGATAATTATCATTAGTTATAAACATTATTTTGTGTATATAAATGTAAATACCATCCTTTTTATTTTGACAATCTATGGAATAAATGATCATTAGTTAATATACATTTAAAATGACCAATATTTTGTTAGTAATACAAATACCATCCTTTTTATTATAACATTGAATGGAACAAACCAGAGTTTTTTCTACCGAACAATTATTCACATCTTCACCTGTTGCATAATTAAAATTATTCCAAATTAAATCATATTTACCATCTTTTTTATTAGGCTTTTCCTTTTTATTAAAGTAGCGTAAAAGAGTACTTTTATATATACCAGACATCTGCAATTCAAAATAAGCATATTATACCAATAAAAAACAAACAATAGAATCTATTATTAATAATAATTCTTTTTAAGTTTATCTATTTTATGCTTCCATGTCAGTTTAGGCCTTCCTCTCTTTCGCTTACCTTGGACTTGCACTTTCTTCATACGATTTGTCAGGTGCCTTTCCTCCGGTCTCTCCAAATGATCACACCATCTCAATTTTCTTACAACCAACTTTCTCTGAATCGGAACTACATTTACTTTATCCCCTACGTATTTATTCCTTATATGGTCCTTTTTGCTTATTCCCAGGTTCCATCTTAACATTCGCATCTCCATTGTAGCCAAGCTTTGCTCTTATTTTGCCTTAATTGCCCATGTCTCCGCTTCATACAATACCGTGGGTACAATAACGGTGTTTATAATCGTTCTTTCAATTTAAGTGTTATGTCTTTGTCGCATAGTACACCATTCAACTCCCTAAATATTTGCAATTCTTTTACACACAATATCTTACTTAATTCCTGCTTACTGCTTAAACACCAGTTTGTAATCAAAGACCAAAAAAGCCCGGCCCATAAGCCAAGAACTGTCTTAAATATTAATTTTCGGGCGGGCAGCATAACAAGATTCGGGCTCAATGACATTTTTAAATGATGTAATATTTTGTTTTCCTTTATTATCTTGTCACTTTTTAATTTGTTTGTATCATATTTGTTATTCCGAGTTCTTAACCAAAAAATCGTGATTTTTTTTACAAAATTAACGATATTATTTCTAAAAAATTGGGCCGGGCAGCTCTAATAATTCAGGCTTAGTAGGGCGGACTAGCTTTATAATCGGACCGGGGGGTTCGGGCAAATATTTTTAACAAATCTTACCTCCGACTTGTATATAATCATTTATACCTAATAAAATCGTCGAAATGTTAAAAACAAGTTTTGTGCATGTAGAGTTATTGAAGCGCGTACACATTACATGTATTTCAAACAGATATCTTTACGATGTAAAAGACTTAGAGAGATTATCATAACGGTAATTTCATCTTAATGCAAGGTAGGTAGTAAATTGACGAAAAATACACGTTTTCGGTTATATAATATGTATTGAGAATTTTTTCAGATCGACAAAATTCTTTAATTAATGTGTTGTATTGTGCAAGGTGGGAATGTGACCACCCAGCATCTTTATAATTCGTCCGCGGGGTGTTTATCGCTCCTTTCTGTCGTTTCTATGTGAAATATTAAAATTTGGTGAAAATAATTTAATTTAATTAATGTAAAAATACATGTTTTGTGAGGATGAGCGAAATAAATGAAAAAAGTTGAGAATCATTAATATTTGGAAAACGTTCCGGTATTGTTGTTGTATATTATAGCAGCCCATTTTCTGTTCCATAAAAAAGATTCGCGATGAGAGTATAGAAATTTGTTTCTCAATTTTTAAAATAATTGTTAAGGCTTGGCCAAAGCTTATAAATAAAAACTCTATACATTATTTAATCTTTAACCGTAATACTAAATTAGTTTATGGATAAGACATAGTCTTTAAGTCACTTTTGTTTATCTCAATAAGTTCCACATACTAAAAATAAGATTAACATTATAAATAACGAAAACACATTTATTCAAAAATATTTATCAAAACAAAACTTCTTAAATTATTATAATTAAAAAAAATAATATGTGATAAACTTATACCAGTTTTTTTGTGGACGTCGTTATATCCCAGATCTTCATCTATAATGTCCCTGTTAAATCGAGTAGCCTTTTCTTTGGGTACATCTTTTTTCTTTTTACCCTTTTTCGTTTTCGACTTCTTTTTCTCTTTATCAGCTGTACTAGTGCTATCCTTATCCGGCACTTCGGTTTCGGTCACATTTTCGGCATCTGAATTGCAATTAGTAAAAATGACGTACTATTGTAAACTTCAAAATTAAACTTAAAATCTGGAAATTCTTAAAAATGTCACGTTTACAAGGCACCTTAGTAAAATCGTTTGAAGATATAGCCAGAAAATAAATTTATAAAACTGTGGTTTATATATTTATTACAATTGTGGGTGGTGTATAAACCTAGCTTAACAAAGCCATCGGTATAATTTGGAATTTAAACACTTAAATAATCCTAAAATTTAAAATAAAGCAGCGTCGTGAATGTGAAGGGCTAATCACGACCTTTAAAATTTTATTTAAAGGGTAAACTATAAAAAATCGCGTGAACTATTGTGACTAGAGACCTGCAAAATCGATTTTTTTAAGGCCCGGCCCGGGCCCGTATTTTAGCATCTTTAAAAACAAGGCCCGAGCCCGACCCGGAATTTTAGCAATTGCAGAAACTTAATCAAACTTAATTTTGGTAAAATATTTATTAAATAATAAAATGCAGATAAAAAAAATTATAAATTGATAATAAAACTATTTTGATGCAAAAAAACACAGGCATCAAAAATTTCCGTGTTTTAGATTTGTTCTCCGCTCTTTATAAATGCGGCCAGCTGACGAAAAACACCTCTCACTCGAGGCCAAATCAGGTGTCGAAAAAATCTTACAAACAAGAGGGCTAAGCGCTGAAAATGACCACTGTGGTCTTTCGACCAATCCGATAATTTTATTTTTTTCTCGTTGATTTTTAACTTTGTGTTGGTGTCAACCTCATTTTCCTCTACCTCTTTCTTCATAGAAGATGTTTCATGCCATATCCAATCTACAAAATTAAGCTATTGAGGATATGAGATCATTTTTGATTTTTGCAGGATTTGTAAGTTTTGTTAAAAGTGCCTTGCATAGGTAGTCCAATTTTTATTTACCTGGACTTCTTTACAACATTTATGTTTTTGGAGATGGGTGTTCCATATTAAGCATTCAAAACTAACATAAATATTGCCTGATGAGCATGAATTATAAGATAACACATTCCTGCAAATCTTACAAAAAACAAAATTTATATTCCAATAGTCTTTTCCATACTTTACTCTTTTCTCTAGGATTTTCTTTTACTTTATAAAATTCTTTCTGAATATTTTCAGCTATTAGCAGTAGATTTTTTTTGTTCCATACTTAATTGTTGTATATTAGAATAAGCGCGAAATGAATAAATGAGTGTTTAACAGATTCAATAACTTGTAATTAATTTTTTTATATATTATAGATTGTTTTAAACAGAATAAAAGACTACTTAGACTCTTCTAAATTATTCCGGGCTGGGCCTATAATTTCTCGTATTACGCCACTACTTTTACATACCCACACCCCCACATCATCCATCAATCACTCACATGCACCAAGAGTATAGTGTTATAAACCTAATTAGATAAAGAGGGAGGGAGGGAGGGAGGGAGGGAGGCTCATAGGATGCCGCGATTTCGCATAGGGACTAATTGAAATTCGATATATTGTAAAAAGTAAAAACAATAGGGGGGAAAATCATTTTTCAATGTTTTACCCTAAGTTGGTTCTACCACTTAGAGGTTTAAATTTTTTTTAGCCATTCAATATCGCTCTATTGAGCATTAAAAAGGGTCAAAAACGGCCATTTCGCAACTTTGAATCGAATATCTAAAAAACTTGACGTATAGGAAAAAAACGAAAAACATATTTGTGTTCACCACAAAAAACTCTATAGGAATATGTTGACCATTTCCCGGTTATTTTTTTTGTAGACCAGTGAATCAAAAAATAAACTATCCTGACATAAATTCAGCCATAAAATTAGTTTGAACTAAATAAGAGAGGTACCCTAAGGTAGAGTACAGAAATCACTGTTTCAAACAACGGCCAAAGTTAAATAGTTTTTTCTTCTAGATTCCGTCATAGACTGCATTATACATTCGTGAATCTTTTTTGACAAAAAATTACATTATTATCTCTATATATATATCAGCTCATAATGGCGTACCGACACGGGCCTGATCTGAATAAAAAAGGGGCAATTATGATATCAGGACCAGCAAAAATGTTTTTTATGCAATATCGACCAAATTTGGATAAATCTTCGCTAAATTTAGATATAAATATTGACCATTGAGCCATTTGATATTTATATCCTTAAAAATATATGATAATTTTCCTAATTTGAAAAAACTTTTTATTAAATTCAATGTACCCTTACCTACTACCATCCAGCGCCCCCGTCGAGTGCCTATTTAGTCTTTGTAAATTAACACTTAGTGAAAAACGGACAAGCTTATTAGA
The DNA here is from genome assembly GCA_964036665.1 of Gordius sp. MW1. Taxonomy (NCBI): domain Eukaryota; kingdom Metazoa; phylum Nematomorpha; class Gordioida; order Gordea; family Gordiidae; genus Gordius; species Gordius sp. MW1. The sequence continues at coordinate 2,610,933 of OZ038532.1, forward strand.
CGACAATATAAACGAGATTTTTAGGCCTCCCTATGCTTACAAATAGTGTAAATTAGCAATAACTGGGTTGTGACAATCAACTTTTCGAGCGTATTCAATTCGACTTCGGTGAAAATGGGTAAACTGGTGGCGGTTTAATTTTTTGCGCTCTCCAAGAAATTTTGGGAGTAATTTAGGAGTTGATTCATAGCATCAACCGCGATACTTCTCTCTTCTTGTTCCACAGCTCGTTCCTTGCTTGATCGGTTTTATAAGTTTTTTCAGTTCTTTCAACTTGGCGTTGACCTCCTAAAAAAAAAATTGTAGACACCATATTTTTTCCGTAGTATAAAGCCTTACGCAAATTGTTTCAAAGACAAACTCTATCACTATATAATTAAGTTATTCCCTATAAAAAGGGTGTAATAACCACCTAAAACTAAAAACAATATCATGCTGAACAAGCTGTTTTTTTCAAACTTTGAGTATTGGAAAAACATAGGAACTATCAGAAAACGGGAAACTATATCGTGAAAGCCCTTAATCTACCAAACAGGTGAAAATCCAACCATTTTTAAAACACTACTACTACAAAAGCAACTACGACTCCAAAAAGAGGGACACAATTTAAAACTTAACTTTGCCCAAAAAGGGGAAAGGATGGACATTGAAATCCATCTAAAAAACACTATAACCATGCCCAGGCAAACGAGGGAAAAAGTGCAATCGTAGCAAATAAAGGAAAATAAATACATCTTTAGAGGCTGTATGGCCATCTTCTTCGAACCATTCGGACACTTGGGCCAATGTGGAGGCCAGGTTTTAAAGTTCTAACTCCGAAGCAAATGCTTTAAAAGCCTCGTCCGCCTCTATCTTTTCCCTAGTTTCAATCAGGGTCGATTCGAGAGCGTTGCACGCTTCTTCCAGTTTTTTTCGATTCATCTCCTTTTCCTTGTAAGACGCTAACCTATCGTGATGACAAAATTATTTATTCCCAAATTACAATTTTTAATTTTCGGCATTTAGTTAAGGTTTTGTAAATTTAACTGACTTTACCAGAGGTTTTTACCGAGAAAAAAAGGTACATAACCTAGGAAATTCAGTAAAAATGGCTGTAAATCTTCGAAAATGCGTATTGCTCCAAGTTTGATAAAACGATAACATTAATATATAATTTGTAACTGTATCCGTTTTTTGCGGAAGTTAATTTATCCTAATTAAAGGACCATTAGGAGTAGGGCATTTGAGGGGAATAATGAACATTCCAGAGAAGTGTTTGTATAAAAGGTATAAAATCAGACATAAAATATTAAATTAATTGAGCAGGCATAGAGCCATGGATAAACTATTTTGGTAACTTTTCTGTTTGTTGAAAGATCTTAGACAGAGTTTGGAAGTATATCCTCCTAAACCCTTTAAGCCTTTAGCCCATTTAATCAAAGTGGCTACTAGCAAATTTAAAAATTATTTTCTGGGAGAACTTTATGCTAGGCCACATGTTAGTGTTGGGTAGAAACTAAAAATAAAGTTAGCTTAGTTGTAAACATTTATTTTTTCCCCTATTTAATTAAACTTTTTGCCGCGAAGCTGCTAATTATGCTATTTTAAATCTTTTTGAAAAAAGTGCTAAACTTTGAATCTAATATAAAAAACAACAGCTTTTTCGGCAAAATCTAAATTTAAAAATCCCGAAAATGAGTGATAAAAAAGTTAGAAGACAAGCCAAAAATTACATTGTCCAATCGGAGCATACAGCTTTCGTCTAGGGTAAAATGAGCTTTGATTCCTTTGAATTCTGTGGCGGGATCGACCGAATGCTTAGCTAAACTAGCTCAACTCCTTTAACGCTAACTTGAGAAATGTTGAGCGTTTTGAAATTCCTGGCAAGTACCCCGTGAAATCAAAAGCAAATTTATCGATTAAAACATTATAAAAATAAAAAATATGATCATTAGGTCTGGTTAAGGATATAGCACTCTGTCTAGATGTAGTGATTGTTTCTTTTTCTATTTCAAATGTTTTGCAGACGTTTAAAAAGCCTTTAAATTAGATTTCTAAACACTGAAGATGGCATTTTTGGGATTTTGATGCATTTTGGGAGTTAAAAACTAGCTTTCGAATAATGGCTTACATAGAAACTTCGCTTTTGGGAGATACCCAACTCGATTAAATTGCTTGAACGCTCCTAAAATGAATTTCTATGAAACACCGACCCTAACATCACCCCCTCCTGGATGTTCAGTCTTGTCATGACTAAGGTAGGCTATGTTAGATGCCTGCACGAATGACCCGAAACCCGACCCGACCTCGGGGTTCAAAAATTTTAAAACACTTTCGAGTCGGGTCGGGTTCGGTCTGACCTCTAGGCTATGTCCCCCCTCCACTCTTTATAGCTAATATGCTTTATATATAACAACTAATCGTCAAAAGGCATGATGCATATAATGATTCCTAGCTATGATTATATTTAATTACATTTATGGTAGAGGGCAAAGCACGCTTAAATATAAAAATTGTTACTAACTTAACTACTGTAATACATCTTTTTAGTCCGTAGCAGTGCTTTTAAAATGGCTGGGTTTTGTTTGGCGAATCTTTGATTTAGTCAACTAAAGATAAATAGACCAACAACACTAGTCCGTAGTTAGCAGTCAGTGCTACTCTTAACTTTCTCCCACGGTGACACAATCGCCATTTACCCTTAAACCATGAGATTTTCGCAAAATGCTCCACCCACTTTTCTATAACTCCTTTAAAAGAAAAGCTATTATGGGTGTCGTACTTCGTGGATATAATATTGAGAAATACTTTTTTTGCCTTAAAAATGGGATCGTACACTAGATTTTTGTTGCAAAACGGTGTAAAATTTTCAGGGAAAGATGAAAATCACTTACTTTAGTTCTACCCGGGGCAAGTAGCTCAAGTCTCCGTACGTAACGTTAAAAACGAAATCGTCAAAATTTTTGTTCAAAGTGATGACTTTCTTTTGCGGGCACGTGTTGAAACGGGTGAAAAGCAGTTTACTAATATGTTTTTTGTCGGCGTTTTGGTGGCACCGTTACTTTCGTTAGAATCAATATCCCCCGCACCCGCTCTGAATCTTTATCGAATTCCACCTATAGGTAATTCAAGATTGAAAAATATAAGAAACCTGCATTGACAATAAAAATTAGTTTTTGCACTTGGCAATTGTCTGAGAGAATTATTTTACTGTATTATTTGTAATATTCGATTTTTCTTTAATTTATAACTTAGATCTACCTTTAAAATTTTTTAAAATCCCTTTTCTATATTTCCTTAATATTTTTTTTATATTTATTGTTAATTTTCTATGCTTAACCCTCAGGGTCAAATAGCGGTTCAAGGAAGTTTATCCGTTTTACTAAATTCCCTTATGCTCTGGGACCTTTGATGTGTCTGGCATCTTACATACCATGTCACGTGCAATCAGCTGTTTGCCCCAAAACTCTAGTGATTTGGGTACATCCAGTCTAATTTTTGTATGCATGAATCAGAAATTCGGATCATATGAAATATTTAATTTGTACATATAAACATATGGATAATATAACATATTTTCATTATATAGTATCAAATAAATAAGATTAGATTGTTAATAATGATAGTTAATGATTAATAAACATGTGTTACTATCAATTCGTTCAATTTAGATATATAGCATATGTAAAGCTAAAGTAATGCTATAAAACGTTATACATTTTATATCTGTTGTAATATGTATCTTATATAACTAACATATAACAATAGTTAAAGATATATATAAAATGAATAGATATTATCACTTGTTCATATTCTATCTGTTGTAATATCTATGGGATAACAGATAATAATAGTTAATGATATATATAAAATGAATGAATATTATCACTAATGCATTTTATATCTGATATAACATCTATTTTATATAACTAACATAAAATAATAGTTAATTATATATACAAGATGAATAAATATTATCACTAATGTGTTTAATGTACAATATAGTATAAGTAAACTAAGCTTAATACAATAAAACATACTATTGTTACATTTAAAAATAAATAGTGTGTAAAATAAAGTATGAAAGTAGTTAAAAAAGTTAGGATAAATTTTTTATAGTTCTTGTTAGGTTATGTTAGAATTAGCAACAATTAACTTAGACAATTTATTTGTATGAAGTTAGCAGGTATAAAATACATTTAATTATAATCAACATAATTATTTCATAGTCAGGATGGGATTATATGATTTAAAAGTGTAATCTGCATAGGGATATATAAACCATTATATGTTTGTATCACTTAATTAGTTAACAAGAAAGATAAAAATAAAAAAAATATCTATTGATAGATTTAAGGGACCAATATTGTAGGAGAGATGATGATCAAGACTTCCTTTTTTCATTCTCTCTTAATTTAGCTATGTAAATTAATGCACTACTTTCAGTATTGTATCAGTTTATTTTTGTTAAACTAACTGATATTAAATGAAAAAAGTACCCTTTTTTAAATTAAGTATTAAATATTCTGACAAGTGTTAATGTGCAGTATTCTCATTCAAAAAACTTAAGATAAGGGAGTTGAGTATGAATCAAATGTGATAGTATGAAGTATAAGTTATCAGCTTTGTATTTTAGATTTATTAGGTTGTATGACTAACCAATTATATTATTCACAGCACGTGAAGATGGGAAAAATAATATAACAAAGTGCGAGAGGGAGAGGGAGAAGGATACCACACACCCCCCCCCCCCCTTTATCAAGAAATCAAAGACTTTTATTAGTGATTTAGCCAAGTTAAACAATCAATAAATCTTAGTTCCCATATAGTTATATCAGAAGTGAGATGAATTGAATGTTGTCAATTTATCTTCCTTTTATTTATAAGTCGAGGCGGCAATTTACTTAATCATTCCTAATTTAAGGTCAGAACTATCTATAGTTAATACTATTTGATAATATATTAAGCCTACCTAGTTGTTTTTAAACATTTCCTAAAATTTAGTTAAAATTTATAAAAAAAAAATTACCTGTCATCTAGTGACAGCTATTTGTTTTGGGCCTGGAAAATATAAGTGTAAATCAACGATAAATTTCAATAAATTGCAGGTATATAATTTTCTAATAGATACTTTCACATAAGATTCTATTATAGTGTAAAAGTATATTAATTGCTACGCAATTTATGGGCTCGCTTTTTATTTTATTTACCGATGTCTTGTCACGCTGTTCGTGTCACGCACCGAATGTCTTGCACCAACAGTATAGAAAAGGAAGGGAATTTTTTATCGATTTTTTAAATTAATGCATAAGAGGTGCCCTACCTAATCTCTATCTCCCTCGCAGTTTAATTAACACGAGATACGTGCGGGAATCGAACCTAGTATCTATTGAAGCTAAGTCAGACGTTTAATCCACTGAGCTATTAGACCTGAAAATATTTTTAGGATAATATCACTTATATATAGCTAAAGCTATAACATTTATTTTTTTTAAATTAAATTAATATTATGTTCTTGTTAATACCATTGATAATATGACTTTTTGACCGTCCGCAGGCTACTGACCAATGAAAAAAATAACCATTGGCCAAATAAATCGAAATTTTTAATTTTTCGTTTTTTAATTGGGTAACATTGATATTTACCCTATGCCATCCCCTACAAAAGCCTATGCCTCTATTTTTAATGTGGGTCGAATCCAGTTTTTTTTAATTAAATGGAAAATTTGTATAATGTTCTTGTTAATACCATTGATAATATGACTTTTTGGCCGTCCCCTTGCTCCTGACCAATGGAAAAAATGACCATTGGCCAAAGTGTGAACCGAAATTTTTTTTTCGTTTTTTTTGACTAAAATTGATAATTACCCTATGCCCTCCCCTAGAAGGGCCTATGCCTCTATTGATATGGGTCCCTGTGTCACCCGCCCCCTACAAAGGCTTATGCCTCTCTTCTCCTGATGTGGGTTCGAATCCCTTTTAAATGCTGATTCGAAACCCGGAGAGGCCAAAAAATTTTTTTGACTCTTATGATTGTTCCTGTTACTACCATTGATAATATGACTTTTTGGCAGTCCGCTGGCTACTGACCAATGAAAAAAAATGACCATTGGCCAAAGTGTAAATCGAAAATTTTTTTTTTGCGTTCTTTTTGACTCTTATGATTGTTTCTGTTAAAACCATTGATAATATGACTTTTTGGCCGTCCGCTGGCTACTGACCACTGAAAAAAATGACCATTGGCCAAAGTATGAAATGAAATTTTTTCCTCGTTTTTTTAGCTAACATTGACTTATTGAGTATATGGCTAACATTGACTTATTGAGTATATGTTGGTAGTGAGTAGTGACCAATGAAAAAAAATGACCATTGGCCAAAGTGTGAAGTCAAATTTTTTTCCTCGTTTGTTTGGCTAACATTGACTTATAGAGTATCTGTTGGTAGTGACCAATGAAAAAAAATGACCATTGGCCAACGTAAGTAAAACATTCCCACAAGCCCATTAATCTTTTTTTTATTGAATTAATTTTAGCAATGCTTAACATTTTTGGTTAGTTCGCCCATTTTATTTTATTATTCCTTTTTATAATTATATATTTTTTCTATATTTTATTTAAGAATTCTTATTTAATACTTTTTGAATGACAATTTTCAAATTAATTTATGCATTTTCTATTAATCCCCACTTAAATATTACTCGACTCGATAACTTTAATATACATAAAATTAAACCAAAAATCATCTTAATTCAGCTCGTTTAAGAAATCGTTACATGAGGGCTAATTCGTAAATCAACGCCGGCGTTATTTCAAACTCATTCCCTCTTATACCTATGCCATTAATTTTAATGTTCCTACACTTACGCATCCCGTTTCCCTCAGAAACCGCATTAAATTCCAAGGTTGAAAGGGGGTACTCGAAAGTATGTTTTTGGGGGGGGGGCATAAATTAGGGTTAATAAATATTAACATATCAAAATTTTATATTTAGGAATAACAAATATTATTATTTCTCAGTAATACCCCAGTAATATTTTCTCGGGTTAATTTACAAATATACAAGAAATTTACATAGAAGATTAGCTTTAAAAAAATAGGCTTATAAACAATTAATTGTTATTTATTAAATTGAAAAGGTGCCTAAAATTTAAAAATAGAGCAACGCGCATTGTAATAAGGTCGACTACAATTTATTAGAAATTTATTGAACGAGGCCTGGAAGCGACCATCAATTTGACCATTTATTGCGAGTAGGTCAAACCAAAATAAAACAGAATAATATTTATATATAATTAAATATAATGCCCATAAATTGCATAGCAAACATGCTACATTTATACGGAGTAGAGATGAGTCGTCCCCCCTTCCCTTCCCTTCCCCCCTCACCCTTCCCACGAGGGCCGAAGGCCCGAGTTATATTATGTCTTAAAATATTTACTTATAACGTTTTGGAAATTATTATGCCATATAATATTTATTTATTTATTAATAAAGCTTAGGCTCATGTATATTATTGTTTTGCAAAATTGTAACATTTACAGAAAATTTGATAGATTAGACTACGCATGTCAACCCTTGTGTTAAAAATAATGTAAACGGCAAAACAAATGCATAATGTGATTTGTCGCTTGAGATTTCAGAGGTGTGCCATGATGAGTTATATCATATATCTTAGCAGACTCAAAATTAAATATCTTTTTTCAAACAGCGGGCATAGATATCGCTTGTGTGCTAAGAAATCTTTTAACATTTTAGTCAAATTCATAAAAGTACTTTGTTTAATTAACGATTCAAAATGTTAGGTCATCAGAAAAGATGGTATAATTGTTGCGAAATTTGAAGGTATTTTAGTGTCACTTACTACATTCAGAGCTCATGTTTTATGTTCATATTATATTAATCCCCAGAATAAAAATATTTAATAAATATATTACACAATTATTTACAAGCGCCACTTATATTTTATTAAACAAGCTAAAATTACTAAAATTCAAATTTTACCCGGTTTTAGATCTTATAATAATTAAACAGGAGCGGGGGGGGGGCAAAGGGGAGGGGGACTGGGAGAAAAGAGGAAGAGGCGTTCGTTTTGGTTCATGCACCTAATTTTAAGATATTTTGTACACAACTAATCATACTTCGTATAAATGTAGCACATTTGCTATGCAATTTATGCGCGAGATAGGGAGAAGGGTCGAGAATGCCTATGAGTGGGAGGGCAATGGTCAAGCAGGGAGTAAGAGAAATGTATACATTGTTAAGATTAAAGTTAGCTGCCCAAACGAACAAAAACTCACAAAAGAAAGCGACCGAAAAACTATTACAAATGAGAAGTAAAAAGATGTTGCAAAAGGTATCATTTGTTAAATATTTGTTGGATGAAAGTGATCACGTATCATCCTCAAGGAAAGGCATATAAAAACGGGCATGTAATAAATACATCGCTTGCTGTTCCGACCGCGCATCTCAAAAATGGCACAGGTGCTCAAAAAATAATAATATGAATAAGAGGCTGAAAAAGGCCATGTAGGCCATAATTATATGAGGGTAAAATATAAAGAAATTTCGATTCACACCTTGGCCAGTGATCGTTTTTTCCATTGGTCAGTAGCCATCAGACAGCCAAAAAGCATTAATATATTATCAATGCAAAATTTAGGTTAATAGCAAAATAAGGCTCTTTTTTGCGAGAGGGTAAATAAGGGGAAGGGGCGAATCTAGAGGGAAAAAAGGCAACCACATTATTATTTATTTTTAGCCCAAAAATTTTAAATATTTGTATATTTGAAGATAAGATACCATAAATTCCAAAACGTGCAGCCACAAAAATAAAAATGGATTTTGACCTTTGGCCGGGGTCAGACAAAGTAGAAGTAAGCAACGGTCATCATTAACTTGCAGGAAATTATTTAGCCAGTTTCGCAAGCCGTTACAAAGCAACAAAAGACTTTGTCAAAAAAATGCCCAAAGCAACAAATTGATAAGCAATCACAGACGAAATTTAATTGGTAGATATATTGTGGATCTACCACTAAACACAAATTTTACCTCCTTATTCATCCGACTACCACAACTTACCGTTAAACAAGTACAGTAGCATGAAGACTATAGGTATCCATTGGAATCCACAAAATGACAACATTTGATTCAACATTAGAAATGAAACTACAAGGGATAATAAATTAAAACAAAATACACTATCACATATTTTTCAATTGTTCGATCCATTTGGATTACTAGGTCCTGTGTTGACCCTAAGGTATTTATGCAGAAACTTTGGAAGCTTCACCAATCTTGGGATGAAACATTTCCTAATGACCTTAGCAATAAATGGACATCCTTTAAAAATCAGTTTGTACTTTTAAGCTCACTTAACATTCCCCGGCGTGTTATAGGTCATGATAATCTCTTGAAGATAGAATTTCAAGGTTTCTGTGACGCAAGCGAAATCGCTTATGGGGCATGTATATACTTTCGATCATGCAGCAATGATAACTGGTCTAGTAGACTCCTTTGCTCTAAATCACGAGTGGCGCCTATAGCCCATTTCAATTCCCAGACTAGAATTGTGCGGGCACTTTTGTTGACAAAATTGTTAAAAGTAACATGAACAACGCATACACTCATGCAAAACATATTATTTTTCTAGAAGACATATTTCAAATACAAAAATACATCATTTCAAGACATCATACTAATACATTCAAGTTTTTGCCACATCATTCAATCACAACACAATACAATACGTTCATACATCAATTTTTATCTCAAACCACTTAAGCATATCGTATAATTTTTTACATTTGATTACATTTATATTTTATACTATTTTCAATTTTCTTATACAATAAACATTTATATAAACAGCAGTTAACCAGAATTTTTGCGTTTGGTGGGGTTCAGATAAAGTAGAAGTAAGCAAGGGTCATCATTAATTTGCGAGGAATTATTTAGCCAATTTCGCAATTATCCGATATATGGACAAGTTTTTCAAAGAATTTAATGTAAAAAGGTAATCTGGGAACAACAATAATGGATATTTGGCTCGGACTAGGTTCAAAAATTAAAGCCAACCAGCGGTCATTAGCTAGTCTCTTTGCGAAAACGAAATAAAAGTCTTTTATTGAAGTTTAAGACCACAGCCTTTAAAAACCGGTAAAAATTACAAGTTGGACGGACGGAGGGATAACCAGAAGCGAGCCCATAAATTGCATAGCAATTAAAACTTGTGTGAAATCTCAATTACATTAATTTACATTTAACATCCTATATGTAATACTAATTTACTATATATGATTATAATGGCCAATTAAAAGATGTTTAAGCCGAGATCTCGAGTATAAAATCTTGTCTCGATTTCGACTAAATTTTTTAAATTCTCGTCTTGTCTCGGTTTAACGAGACCAGGCGAGACCGAGGTTTTTCTTAATTTTCCCGCATCACTATGTACTAAGTCTGTTTACTCCTTTTAACGGCGCTAATTTAAAATGACGCGACACAAACCTACCTGGAATTTGAATGAGAGAGATGCGAAAATTTTGTTTTTTCACCAACTTGAATTACACGGTTCAACAAAAAAAGCAACCGGCAAACTGCTTGCAGATTCTGGTAGAGTTTTTCTCTGTGAGCACAAATGTTTTTAGTTTTTTCACTATACGTCAAGTTTTTTAGATAATAGCTGTCAAAGTTGCCAAAAACAGCGATTTTAGCGGATTTCATACGTCAATAACTTGCAAATTAATCGGTAAAAATTTTATTTAACATATTTAATTCGTAGATAAAAGTGTTAGGAATGTATTCACAAGTTTTTTAAAACGTGTCACATTAACTTTTTAAATTATAAACAAAATTAACTTATCCATATCTATTTAAATTGACAAATTACCCTAGAATTAAGGTCTCCTTCCCTTCTCTTTAGCACTAGGAATTAAGTGCATGTTGTTGTATTCCACTACTATCACTTTACTACTACCCCTCTACTACTACCACTGTTGTCAATGGTTGATTTATCTTATTCACCCCTTCCTATAATCGCTTATGCAAAATTCATAAACCATTTATTGCGGTATTTATTTTTTGGCAGCACGACATGGGCGTAGCAAAAAAATTTGAATACAAAAACCCTTAAAAATTACAAAGAATTATGTTTTGCCCCCCCCCCTCGTAATTCAACTTTAACAATTTTGGCTCTCTCCTCCCCTAATTTTTTTGTATCTTTAATTTTTTTACCAAAATTAATTAATAGTATTGTATGAGGGGATATTTATTTTTTATTGATAAGCAAGGTAAAAACTCGAGTTGCAATAACATGAATTGCATATAACATGGAGGGCGAAGGGTTTTTCGTAATCCATGCAAGGAATAAAAAATCTTTCATACTGAGCCACCGATTTTGTCATTCTTCTTCTAAGGATACACACATAACAAAACTTATTGGAAGAGGTAGTACACTTTCTTTACATGGCCCTAATTAGAATTAGTAATTAATATCTGTAATTACCTAAAAAAGTAGTTTCTGTAATTATATTTTTTGAACAATTTTATAGGAACTAATAAACCTAAAGAATGCGGGAATTTAAAAGTTATATTAATATTAAAAATGTTTCGTACAAGCGAAGTGGAAAAAGAAGATTGCAGACGAAGGAAAATTAAAATTCAATTAAGGAAAGAGGGATGAGGAGTGAATAAGATTGTACTTTAATAGGTCACAACCACTGCTAGCAGTGTAGTGAGTAATTAGTAGTAGTTATATAAAAAATTTAATGCCGAATGTCGCTTAAAATACACTACCTACATTCCCATCTAAACTTTTTTCTAGGAAATTGATGGCTGACTATGCGTGGAATTTGATTCGTTAAACAAACATAATTCATAAGCGGAAATCGCTATTAAATTTTTTCCATTTAACTATTGTAAATTTTATTACTTAAGTTTGTACCTTGCTTATCAAGAAAAAATAAATATACCCTCATACGATACTACTAATTAATTTTGGTAAAGAAATTAAAGGTACACAAAAATAACCGTGCGGCATGGGCGTAGCCAGGTTTTGGTTAAGGGGGGGGGGCGAAAATTGTTAAAGCTCATTTAGGGGGGGGGGGACAAAGCATATTTTTCTTTAATTTTTAAGGGTTTTTGTATTGAATTTTTTTTTTATTTAGGGGGGCGGCCGTTTCCCCCTGCCCCCCCCCCCCCTAACTACGCCCATGCCGTACGGCAAAAAATAAATACCGCAAACAATGGTTTATGAAATATTTTGCATAAGCGAATATAGGAAAACTCTACCTGAAACTGCTAACAGTTTGCCGGTTGATTTTTCTTGTTGAACCGTGTAATTGACTAAAAAATTAAAAGTTACAATCTTGATTTATCAATATAAATTCTTACATTTTATCAATTAGGTGCGTTAATTTGGATAAAGTAAATCAAACTTGCAAGATAAGAGCCAATATGGAAGTTAGTTGCTGTAATACCAATCGATGTAACTAATATTTTTGTACTATTTCACAATTAATTCTAATATTTTATAATAATTTTATCCTAAATACTATGTAAACCCGTCATTTTTCATTATAATACGTTAGTTTTTACCCTAAATAAATTTATGTTTCCAACATTATATGCGTCAAAATTATAAAAAGCATGACTAATATCATTTTTAGTTGGAAAAAAACATTTAAAAACAGGTTTTTTAGGGCAGCTGGAACCTGCCCCCTATAAATCCTCGCATTAAAAAATACATAATTGGTAAAAAGCTTAGAACATTTTTATAATTGTGTATGCAGCTGTTTATAAAATATTTCAAACCTCGCAACATTAAATTCAAAATCCGCATATAATTTGGCAAAATATACATTAATATACTAAATTCTATATTTGTTGATCAGGTTTTATTAAAATTACTTTTTCTATATTTTAAAAGCTATCATATTCTGAGATAAGCTATTCAATTTAGAAAAAAAGAAATTCAAGTTTATAAAATTAGAAAAATGAAAAATAATTATAATTTTGTAAGTTATAGTCACTTGCTCTATTTTGAAACGATTATGATTTAACATCATTTGTCCTACTGGAATATTTTTGTTACAAAAAAACTTTATGGCTATGGCTATATTATTTTCCTAAGGTTAAACTATCAAACTAAACTCCATGTATAAATGCTAATTCAAAATTATTTACAAAACCATAAATGATGAGCGAAATATTTTGGAATTTTATTTTACCAAGCTGTCATAAAGTTTCCCTTTTTATCTTTTACTCTTCAAAAAAAGGAATGGTATTTTAAGTGACTGGATAGTATAATTTAAATTAATAAAATTTAGGCATGGCCACAAAACTATATTTTATTGTTATTTAAGCCAAATTTTTTTTGTCAAATATATAAGAAATAATTAAATGGATTGTCCTGTAACAATGTGTAAAATAACCAAGTTTGTTATTTGACTTCGTTGGTCTGTCATTGTTTAATCGACTAAAACCAAAGATCGAATCCAACAAAACCTAGCCGTTTTTACAACACTAATTTGAACACAATAATTTTTAGCTAGAATGGTTCGTGTAAACATTTAAAACGGCACACCAGCCGTTCAAAATAACAATTTTTCAGTAAAATAAACGAAATTCAAGCATAATTTCCAAAAATTTGGTTGGAAAAACGTTGAAGAAAAGCCAAAAGTCTTCGTCAATTCACGGTTTAATCTCGCCACGTTCCAAAAAAACGATAGTTTCAAATTTTGGCGTTTGGGGAAACATATCTACGGGGGCTACATATATCAGACTGAAAGGCAGACCGGTCAATCTCTTGCTAGGATTTCTGATTAAATCCACTATATTTTTACTAGCCCCAGCGCTAGCAATGTCGCACGAAACGTAAATTACACTGGTCAAGGAGGTTAGGTTTCGCAAGGAATGTATGACTTTACTAGTTACACCGCTCCGAGGAGGATCTAAGATGGCTATAACATTTCCAACGCCATCTTTAATATGGCTAGGTTGCGAGAGGTGCTGGGGCAAGATCGTATTGATTAAACCATCGTCGGCCGACCGACAAATGTATTGGGTGTTGTTGGTTAAACCTGAAAAATGCCAAATGATTAAATGGCACTAGCGAAAATGTAAACTACTTTTTAATGTTTAAATTATTTTACATAGTAAAAATTTAAACGTTTAATATGTTTCATGTCTATTGAATATAAAAATTGACCAACTTCATAAACCGTTAGTAATGCCTGTTAGGTCATTTGATACTATAAAAACTATTGCATATAAAACTGTTTTATTTAATTAAAATCAAAAAAGTAATAAAACTAGATTTTTGTTATAAACAAACTAAAAGCTAGTTACAAGGAAATGGTTTCTAAACAACTATAAGATATTCATAACTCTAATTTAATTTAATTCGTGGCAGCGTGCTTTTGAATCATGTGTGAAAATTTCTCAATATAAGAAATACAATGCAGTAAAATATATTACTTGAACAAGCTCTATACAATTAAATACTATCATTCATAATATATATGCTTACTAATGCGAACAAAATGCATTACGGATAATTTGACTAAAAAAAAGCACAATATAGTTAGAAAATTAGAGGAAAATTTAATTTTTTATTAAATAATTACTATAGCGTAGTGCGAAAAATTAAATAATATAATAAAAGGTTAGATATGGCAAAGTTCTAAATTAATATATTATTTAAATTTAAAATATGTAAAAATACCATTTAAATTAGCATTAAATTGAGCATCTTCTATGGCAGCTTGGCATATATCAATCCCTATCACTCTAACGCGATCGCCCATTTTCTATGTTCAAACAAATTTTCAAGTTTAAAGAAAGTTTTGACAAGCTCAATAATAAAAAAACTATTTTAAAAAACCAACTTTATTGCCTTTATTTTTTAAAACCCTAATATACCAAACACCATCAAAATTTCGATAAAAGCGAAATATACCCCAACACTTTTTTTGATGATAAGCTACAAATATATTAAGCAAGCAAAAGTTCTATACTATCCTTAAAATATTTTGTTTTCCAACATATTACTCAAAAATATACACATAATATAAACTCAAAAGCTGCATTCAGACCTCTAACTAAAAATCATAAAACACTGTGATAGGGTTGGTCTGAAAATGAGTGAGTTCTTTAGATAAAAAATGAGGGGGGGGGGGGGGGGTATTTTGCCCCCCTATGCACTAGTTAAAATAAACCATAGTCATAATCTTACCTTGGCCAAGTATTGTCCGATAGTACCAGTTCCACAACAAACATCCAGCAAAACGGTAGGAACGTCCTTGTTATTCACTTTCTTCTCTACATAATTTTCGATTCGACCCAGCATAACTTCAAAAGCTGCCGTGTTCACTGGAAAAAAACGAAAAGAATATATATATGAATGAAGTATAATTATATAAACAGAATCTAGCCAAAGAGGGGGATTAAGGAAGATTTCTGAAATTTAACGCATAATTTGGGTCGGAAAACTTTTTTACGGATTTAAATGGGCCCACTCTGCCCCTCCCACTCCTAGATACACCCCATAAAAAGAAAGCTCTTTTTGGGGGTAAAAATAGTCATCAAAAACGTAAACTACAAAAGACTGTAAATAGGTTCTAATCATAAACAAATTTTCTTACATATCAACAACTTATCGCCGGTTTATCCGCTCTGTTTAAATCACACGTGAAAAAAATGATTAAAGCGACTAGGCGGCAATAGTTAATTTTTTGGCCAAAAACCCATTAAAAATACCTTAAACTTTAGGCTATGGGTACTAGTGTTGTAAAAACGGCGGGATTTTGTTTGGTCGACCTTTGGCAGACTAATGGTCGACTATGGTCTGTTTTTCAAAAGACACCAAAAAACCTATGGTTTGTTTATGCTTAGTCGACTAAAATAAAAGGTCGACCAAACAAAACCCAGCCGTTTTTACAACACTAGGCTACACGAACATCATACTTGCTCCCGGCTAAGCTACAGAGGAACGATGCCAGCATTCAAACTATAGGGGGTTTTGGGAGTGGCTGCCCATATAAATTGATTAAGCGGCAGACTTTTAGGACGTGGTCAATTTTACTCTCGTCAGGTCTAAGTAGCTTTCACCTAGTGTTGTAAAAACGGCTGGGTTTGGTCTGTTTTTCTTAATCGACCTCTAGCCTTAGTCAAAATTTGAAAAACACACCAGAATCAACCATTAGCCTGTGATTTTAGTCATCTAAACATAAACACATTAAAGGTTTTTTGGTGTATGTTTTTCTTAGTCGACCTCTAGGCTTAGTCAAAATTTGAAAAACAGACTAGAGTAGACCGTTAGTCTGTGTTGAACCAAAAGTCGTCCAAACAAAACCCAGCCGTGTTTACAACACTACTTTCACCCTACGTAACAACCTCCACTTTTTCTCATCCTTTACTTACAATTTAAAAGGGGTTGGCTTGGTAGGGGTAAAATTACCTTGGAAAAAGGAGTTGGGGGATATGCGAAATTTCATGCCACACAAGCTTTCAAAAATGCAACTTTCTCCCCTGATGTGTATTAGTTGGCAATGCTTGTTTGAGGGGGGCAGTCCAGCTGATTGAGAATCTTCAGCGTCCGTATGTATTCTAAGGATATGGTTTCAATATTATAGACTAATATTTGCAAAAATTAAAGAAGTCATAGAATAATAATAATTTACACAACTGTTGGTCATGTGCTGGGCACACATAGGTCATTTAAATAATTTTATTAAATAACATTAATTTGTTGTTACAAAAGCTAGTCATACAAGATTTGAAACTTTAGAGCTTTATCATTACTTACTAAGATTGTGTGTATTGTTTATACATATTCAAAATGTATTTATAAATGGAAAAATATGCAAGAACAAAAATTTTAGCTAAGTCATCCAATTGATATAGTAAAATATAGTCCCACCAATCATTGGGATATTATAAAGAAAAAATATTGTTACAAATTGTAAAACATGTGTTGTAACAATTTTAACATTCAAATTGAGCCATAATAACCTAAATTTTCTTGTATTTTTGAATTAGAATTATTAGATATTAATATTACAACAAAAGAATTTTGTAGAAAGTTTCTATCTAGTATTATACCTTTGTGATTCAAGTTGCAAGTACAAAGATACCACATCCAAATGTTCAAATTCAGATTTAAGCTTTTCAACCATTTCAAAAACATCCAACTGAGTAATTAATTTAAAAATTAATATATTATTTTTATTTCATATATCATTTCTTTCATCTTCACAAACTATGTATTTTATAAAAATGATGAATTGAATGATTAGCATACTTTATAATATTAAATCTGATAATTTTACATGTGAATTTTTTATTCAAAAATTAAGGTTTACGATAATTACATTTTTCTCCAATTCAATTTTGTTGGCATGCAAAATTGCCATAACTAAATTATCTTGATTGGATCTCAATGTCAATTGTGACCAAGTCCCACTTTTATCTACTGGATTGTATGCCGGCAATTTAAGTTCTCGCAAAAGGGTTTCAAACTTCTGTAATAGTTTGTTCAAATTTTTTAAATTATTTTATAGTGTGCTTACAAATAAAATATTGCAGAATATGTACTATAATAAACCTTTACTACATTTTTCATTGAATTATTAACATGAGGGCATTCATCTGGGGATTCAACAGCATTACAGCCATACTTATAAGCACCCAATCTAAATCCTATTGTTATAGGAATTTCTACACTCCCATTAATATTATCAACTATCTCTTCATTGGTGCCATCATCAATGGGTTCTATGACAATGTGAAAAAATAAACGTGTAAATGATACTAATTAAATTACTTTGAGCAATATTAACATTTTTGTAACTTATGGTAAATTCACATTTGTTTCTGTAGCCCTCAATTTGTGGAGAAGCTTTAATTTTTTCAATAAAAATTTCATTATTGAAAGCAATATCATTAGAAACATTATCAATTATATTTATGCTTTGGTTATCAATTTTGTTGGATGAAAATGATGAAAATTGTGCTTGAATTTTGCTATTAATATAATCACCTTTAAGCTATTAATTATTATTAATTAACAAGATTATATACATTAATCTGTTGGTCATATGGAATCTTCCAATAAGGGGTTACAATATCATTTATACACGATAATGTATCTGCATAAAAAATTAGATTAATAACCATCAAAATACAAAAATAAATTAGGTTTAAAATAAATTAAAACATTAGTACTTTCAGTTTTGGTATTTTTTTGTGAAGTAATATAAGGGTCAGCAGCTGGTTTTGCAACCTATATTTAATAAAACAATGTTTGAATAAGTTGAATGAACACGTACCTTAGCACTCAAGTTATGCTTCTTCCATAAATACCCATTTAATTTGACAATAGCGTCATTCTGCTCCTTTTCACTTCTAAAACAATTAAGGACAACTCAAAAAGCATTTTACTTGAAATTCAAAAAAACATGTGGGTTACGACCTCGATTATATTTTATTTTGTGGGGCAGCAGCTTATGTTTAGCCTCAAGATATTTTTTTAACTCGGCAAATCCAAAGAACTTTGGCAAATTTTCTATTATATTTTTATTGAGGATTTTGCATACAATTTTTACTTAATTCAACTTTAAAAGTTTCCGATGAAAAACGTGCGTCTAATAAGTAATCATAAGGTTCCATTTTAAGTTTAAGACAATTGAGTAAACTCAGAATTATGGATGTAAAAACGGCTGAGAGACCAAAAAAGCTTTGATCTGTTTATGTTCAGTCGCCTAAGATCAAAAGCCAAACGAAAAAATACTTGTTTTCTTAGCTATATTGGTATGATGAGTTTTCCTTTCCTCTTAATCGCACCTTCATCAACATAAAGTTCATACGTGCTTAAAAGGTATAGGAATTTGTGCAAATTCGTCCGATCCTGATAAAATATTTTTAATAAAACATAAATCGGGATCGTCGTTAACAGATTCTACAATTCTTAAAATCAATTGTATTTTTTTTCGTAAAAAGCTTATTAATGTATGGCTAATTATTATAAGGTAAAATGTAATACAAATAGAGTTTATTAAAAAAATGAGAGCCTTAAGGCTAATATATATTTATCTTTCTCTTAAGAAAGGACAAGAATCCAAAAAGGATTTAACATTAAATCTTGCGATTAAAATCGCAATGGATTGTCGAAGTAGAAATGCGGGAGAATATTTAGGAGGAGATCGCCTGCCTATTTCTTTGAAAAAGGCCAATACCATTTTAATATGTAACTTACACAATTATTTTGAAATAAACTTCTATCATAAAAAAATACAAATATTGTTAAAGAATTTTTTAAGTAAAACGCTTATCCCATAGTGGCATCGCAATTGCTCGGTATTTTACAGGCTAGGATAAAACGTCCGCAACTTATAAATTACCCCATTTTATCCCTCATTTACAGTGCGGAATTTCTATGATTAAATTGAGAGTCTGTGAATCAGTTGATCAGAGGACAAAGGCGAGATTGTCACTAGGCTCCCTAAATGAAAAAAATTGTTTTAATTAGGGTCAATTTATACGCCGTATTTTATCTTTGTCCTGCTAGACACTTACCTATAATCATCAAAAATAAAGTAGATTACCGTCGATCTTTTAATAAAAGGTGGAAGTGTTGTCTCTGGAAACATTTGGATACTTTAATTCTTTCTGTATTTTATTTTATATTTAAGTAATAGAAAAACTATCGGATGGAAGAAGGGGAAATGATATAGCTTTACACTTGGCACTTTTTCGTTTGCTCTATACTCCCTTCCCTTCTTCTCCTGATCAATAACAATTATTATAGTTGCGGAAAGATATTATACATATCTTATATCAGTCGGTACTAAAATTTTATATTGAGATAACGTTTAAATCTTCATTTATTCAACTAAATACGTTGTCTGGGGAACACATATAGACACTCATGTCATTATTTCTTACAAGAATAAAACCCGACCTACTGACAGACACAATAATGGTATATTTATATGCTAAGAGGGGACGGGAAGGATGTAAATCGAAAAGTATTGGACATGGAGGTGACGGGGAAAAGAGGAAGAGAAGGACCTCGTGTCTCGGGGAAAGGGCGATTAGACAGTGATGAAAACTAGAAAGCTAAGTCAGGACATGGCGCTTACACGATCAGGGTGGAAGAACCTTATCAAAACAAACCACACTACTGGGGGACTTATCACATGATAAAAAAGAATAAGGTATATTTAAGGAAAATAAATCATGGGATGAACTGTTGGTAGTTAAGATTAACAAAATGTTTAGGCTTTAATCACTTTTTCAAAGGTTTCTAGGATTGTTAGTGATAAATAGAAGTAGATTTAAAAACGATTTTGCATTTGGTGAGTAATATTATTACATATTTGAATAAAATTTAATGATTTATATCACTAAAAATTCGAAAGCCATGTTTAGATTATTACGGTCTAAGATCATTTTAATCCTCAAAATTCCGAGTCCGGCCTTATATTTCATGATGCAAAAATTCGGGCCTGGGCCAGACTTTTAACTTTTTTTTTAATTTGAGGCTTGATTCAAATTATAAAAATGAGATTAAAAGTTATATCTTAATAAAGCTATCATTCTAGAATATTCGGCCGCAAGCTTTATATAATACTTATAGTCTAGATATACTGCTCACTACGCACAAATTGTTTACCCTTTTTTCCACCATTTTGATGTAAACATGGTAAAGTGGTGATCATATAGAAATTAGTAATTTTCGCAAATTAATAATCTTAAAAAGGTAAATAAAAAATATTAAATTGGGTAGATATCAAAAACAGCATTTTAAAATAAATATCATTTACACAATACAAAAATTAAAAATGTTTAAACTGGGATTAAAGTTTGTTTAATAATATAGCGCCATCAATATTTTCTAGAATAATTTATTGACGTTCGTTTTAATTTGTAAACAAGTGGGGAAGGTAAATTGACTGTTATAAGGCAAAATTAAATGGCTAAAATACACCAGTTGCTTTCTTCAAAATGGAGGAAAATTCGACACACAATTAACCTTTACAACATATGGCATGAGCAGTCTATCTAGTCTATGATAATACTAGTGTGATAAATTTTCATTATGCCTCCGAATGTTTTCTTCTTTATTAGGAAGAAAATAATGCTTGCAGTGATAATTTTGATAACAAAGTAAAAATAAAATGTTATTTATGATAAATGGCATGGGCGCAGCCAGGAGGCAGCAGGGAGGGGCGACTGCCCCTTAAAACCCCAAAAATTCTTTAAAATCATGGCATAATTATTATCAAAATATTTTTTGCCCTATTCTAAATTATTTTTGTCCCTCTCTAATCCGGGTATATATGGTATTTTTACAAATAAAATACGTAGCCCTTTTTACTTATGGCAGATTTTATAAATAGAATACTTCACCCCTTTTTATATATGAAAGATAATTTACATTGCCGCATTTGAAAATATCTATGTATGACGTTATGATGTTGAGTGTGATTGACATTTTAAAAAGTGTCATATAGAACAAAAATACTGGACTGTCTTATCACAAAAAATATTTTAAGACCTACTCTCAGGCCTACCAAATGTGCATAGAATTTTGCATAGGAATCGATCAAGCCGTATTGGAGGAGTTTGGCTTCAAACACCGTGACACAAATGCTGTGGTTTCTTCAACTCCTCCGAAACGGCTGGACCTATTTGGATGGAAATTTCTGCGAATATTTGGTAGGTCTGAGCCTAGGTTTTTAACTATATTCCAAATCTCTAAGTCATAAGACGGTCAAGTTATTTTGTTTCATACGTTTTGTCACTTAATAAAATGTCAATCAAAGTATTTTCTAGAACGTCATGCGTGTAGGTAGTTTATTTGAAAATTTTAATATACGATCTTTACATTTTACAACATATTCCATTTTATTCATAGAAAAATTCACCTTGAATTAATTATGTTGTTTTAATTAAATGTTAAATTTTTTATTAAATGTTCAGATTTTTATTTATTTGCTCAGAAATTTATTACACTTGCCAATTTTTTATGCAAAGTGGTTTTAAATTTTAAATAGAAAAGAAAAATCCACCTTGAAGTAATTATGTTATTTTAATTAAATGTTAAGTTTTTTATTAAATGTTCAGATTTTTATTTATTTGCTCAGTAATTTATTACACTTGCCAATATTCCATTTTATTCATAGAAAAATTCACCTTGAAGTTTATTTTAATTAAATGAAGTTTTTTATTAAATGTTCAGATTTTTATTTATTTGCTCAGTAATTTATTACACTTGCCTGCAAAGTTGTTTTAAATTTTAAATAAAAAAAGATGGACTGATTTAGTTGCTAATTTCTGCGATTATTTGGTAGGTCTGAGCCTAGGTTTTAAACTATATTCCAAATCTCTAAGTTATAAGACGGTCAAGTTACTTTGTTTTATACATTTTGTCACTTAATAAAATGTCAAAAGTATTTTCTAGAACGTCATGCGTGTAGGTAGTGTTCTTTCAAAATTTGAATATACAGTTCTTTATTTTTACAACATATTCCATTTTATTCATAGAAAAATTCACATAAGGCTGTTTTAAAATATATTTAAGGGAATAAAACAAGAGGCGAGCGAATTTCGAACTTGTTATATGCATTTGGGAGGTTTATCAAGTAAGTTCAATCTTACAGTCCTAAAACACTATATATGACGACAATTTCTGATTATATTGCAGAAAGGAAATAAATATATATAATAAGTGAGTTCTTATATAGAAGATAATATTTTTATTCTTAAAAAAACATGTAAAGGAATCATAGTATATAGCATAAAATTATAAAAAAAAACTTTGAAAACCTCGTTACACACACACACAAAAAAAAATGAGGAGAGCAAAAATCTTTTTTGGGGACTCCAAAAATCCCTAAATAAACTTTCATCAAAGACATGAAGCATTTTGAGTCAACTTGCTGGGTATACTTATAAACAGAACCATTAGTAGCATTTAAATTGTAGATGTGTAGTGTTGACCTAATACAAATGCAAAGTCATAAGCTAAATCAGTAAATAAGGGGGGGGGGGGGGGGGGGGGGGAAACGGGAAATTCCCCCCCTCCCCTTGGCAAAAATTTAAAATTTTTTTATAGCTTCTCAACGCTGAGGAGGCTAAAAACTTACATTAGAAATACCGTGTCTAAGAATAGATTAAATGGATTGGCTTTATTGATAATTCATCGGGAGTTAGCTCCTACTCCCGATGAAGTTCTTAGAATTTTTGAAATTCCCCCCCCTTGAGAAAATCCTGGCTACGCGCCTGAGCTAAATTGAACCTAGAATTTATGAACCTAGAAGGATTTTGATCTGTATGCATAAAAGCATATTTCCTCTAACCATAACTTAAATAAAGCCCATATCTTATATATAAAAATAAAACTATGTGTGTGTGTGTGTGTATATATGCCGCCACCAATTTTAGAAAACTACCAGACCGATTTGGCTCAAAATTTCACTGTTTATTCCTGACACTCCGGAGAATGTTTTAAGATTTGTTCGAGCCAAATTGGTCCAGTAGTTTTCGAGTATTCGTACGCGTTGCACTCTATACGGAAATAGAACAATAGAAGTAGAACATATAGACATCAAACTTTATTTTTACTTCAATAACCGCTTTATCATCATATATGCCCTAAAATTTTAACATAATTCAATACACCCGGGTAAATGGCAAAAGAACGTTTGCCGGGTTCATCTAGTAAACTAATATACATTTAAATTGTAACTAGAACTCTTTAATGAGCCTACTTTTCTTGTTTATAAAAATTGATTAATAGCTACTATAAAACTATATCATAAGATAAGTATTTAATATGTATTTAAGTTATAACTATAACTCTTTAATTAGCCTACTCATCTTTGTTATTATGGAATTGATTACTGGCAATTATATACCTAAACATGAGATATGTATATAATGTAAATTTGCCTAAAATTAAAATAGAAATAACAAAAAAATTATAGAAGTGATGTCGAGACGAGACTCGGTCGGGGCAAAATAAAGGAATTTCGTGCTCGAACAATTTTAAAATAAAGATATCCGACTCGTATATAAAATTTTATTGTAGAGTCGGGACAGAATGAAACACGTTTAATAAATTGAACTTTATTTCCGAAGTAAAATTTAATAGACTCACTGAGAGTATTTAACATTATCAGTGTTAGGGTAAATGTGTTTTGTATATTATAACATTTTAGAAAATATTTGTTCGGGCAATTGATTAATGGTTATAAATAAATAACACTTTATTTTTAGAGGGGTGGGGAAATATAATATTTATAAGAGGGCGCCAGTCTGCTTCCGACTTATTTTTAATTTCATAGTTGGGTATTGACGCCAGATTTCTTCCGGGAGCGTTAAGCAGGAGAATGATAAACTTGTTTAATATAGAGTGGCTATTTTTTGTCTCGCACATAGAGAATACACTCGAAGGGGTGGGGGTAGGGGGTAAAAAGTAAAAGCATAAACGTCCATAGTAAGATGGATGCAGAAAAGTTATCAAAACTCATTTTATTTTATTATAATTGGCTCTAAATAAAATTAATTTAAATTTAAAATAAAGAAAAATTATAAAAAATTAGTAGCATTTCTGTCTTGAGCACGCAGTTATTTTTAGCGTGAGAATAGGGGGAGTAAGTGGGAGGAGGGATATAATATTTACTACAATTAGGGATTTTTTTATTATCAAATATATTCCATATTGATTTACACTTAATACCTGTTGTGGTTGCATACCACGCGCTACATGTCTCCCCTTCCACATCTCTCTCTCTCATTGATTTGTTAGATGCGTATTAATCTATACGCGTTGATGCGTATTAATGTATACGCGTTGCCCCCCCCCCTCGTATCTATCTCCCTTTTCGCTTTGTGATACGCGCATTAAACCCAACACGCGTAGTCCCCCCTCACCTCTCACTTTGTTAGAAGCATATACATACGCGTGTCTCCCTGATGTGGTCACGTGTCTCCCCACATCATCTCTCTCTCTCTCCTTGTTTTATTATATTTATACGCAGATCAGGTCATGCCTGCCTGACTGATCGTATGGGAGAGGGAAGCTCTTTTTTTGTTCGCTGCAATATCCGTTTTCGATAGAATTAATATCCTGCTCTTTCGAGAGGATTAATGTCTTTCGCGTTTTTTGTATAACTTTATAATTCGCATTCTATTGGTACCGTAATAAAGGGAAACGAACTAATATAATGAAATAAACATATGAGTTTCTAAATTGGATGTTATATTAAATATCCTGAATTATAATAAAGTTAAGGTAAGCTAGAAATAAATTAGTATTTATGATTAAAAATAAATAACACTAACCTTAAATAATAATAATTGGTTTTTTCATTTGTTGCGATTCAATTTTTACGGTCAAAGATGAAATCAAATCGAGAAGACCAATTGGAAGGCTGAATCAGAAAACGATCCTGAAAACGTTCAACAATACAATTTGATACATACACCCGAACAAGGGACAATTGGAAACTTAATGCGGTCAAAAACTCATGTCCGATGACCGTGCTAATAGAGAGTCAATACTCGAGTTGGAGGAGGTTATCTTGAAGGGTATGGTGTTGTTGCATACCACGAACGCTACATGTCTCCCCTTCCACATCTCTCTCTCTCTCATTGATTTGTTAGATGCGTATTAATGTAAACGCGTTGATGCGTATTAATGTATACGCGTTGATGCGTATTAATGTATACGCGTTGATGCGTATTAATGTATACGCGTTGCCCCCCCTCGTATCTATCTCCCTTTTCGCTTTGTGATACGCGCATTAATCTCAACACGCGTAGTCCCCCCTCACCTCTCACTTTGTTAGAAGCCTAGTAATACATAGCTTGTCTCCCTGTTGTGGTCACGTGTCTCCCCACATCATCTCTCTCTCCTCGTTTTATTATATTTATATGCAGATCAGGTCATGCCTGACTAATCGTATGGGAGAGGGAAGCTCTTTCTTTGTTCGCTGCAATATCATGCGTTTTCGATAGAATTAATATCCTGCTCTTTCGAGAGGATTAATGTCTTTCGCGTTTTCCTACTGAATAATTTAATCCTTCTTCGCGCGGAGATATTGGGACTGTATATACATAGATGAAATAAATTATAAGTATGAAATAAATATAAATTAATAATTCCCTTAATTCTATGAAATCTTGTATATAAAAATGAAACTATGTATGTATGTGTGTGTGTGTGTATGCCGCCACCTTTTTTGGAGAACTACCAGACCGATTTGGCTCAAAATTTCACAGTTTATTCCTGCCACCCCGGAGCGTGTTTTAAGGTATGTTCCAGCCAAATCGGTCGAGTAGTTTTTGAGATATTGGGTTTTATGCGTTTTGACGCGGTATCGAACGTCAATCAAACGCCCTGCCCTCATCACGTACTGCTGCGTATCTTATCTATCTACTATCGTGTAGGTAGTCTGGTGATAAATGCAGTAGGCATGTGTTGCGGTAAATGAAAACTTTTTACGCACTATCAAAGCCATTTTTTGCTTCAATTATTATTATTATTATAGGACGGTCGTGTCCCCCCCTCCTGCGTGGCTAAATAAATTAAAAAATCTAATTTTGTCATTTTTTGCACGTTAAACAAGGAGAAAAATGAAAATACTTTTAACAAAGTGCCAATAAATGTTGATATATCCATGGGCGTAGCTAGGTTTTGAATTAGGGGGGGGGGCAGATTAAAAAAAAGGTCTTGACTACCCAACAATTTTCCTGAGAGCAAAATAAAAAAAGGTCTCGACTATCCAAAAATTTTCATGCAACCGTAATTTAAATTTTATTTTACCAAAACAATTTTTTTTTAAAACAAATAGTAGTTTATTCTAATAATCACATGGGTAAAATACATTGGTAAATAAAATATTAAAAAGAAAACGCGTTAAAATCTAATTGGATGGCATTGATCCGTGTATGGAAATCGTGTTAGATTTGACGATTTCCACAGTGATCTTTTATTTTTGTGTAAATTCGCTAATAAGCATCTGTATTAATGGAGTTAAGTTCAAATAGGGGGGGGGGCAGCCGCGCCCCCTGCCCCCGCCTGCCTGGCTAATTAGGGGGTGGGGCAAAACATAATTTTTTTTTAATTTTAAAGGGTTTTTGTATTGAAATCCTCGGCTGCCCCCCCCCCCCCCCTAATTTGCGAAACCAAATTTTTTTCAATGCAAAAACATTGAAAAATTTAAAAAATTTATGTTTTGCCCCCCTCTAATTGAACTTTTAAACGTTTTGCCCCCCCCCCCTAATCCAAAACCTGGCTACGCCCATGATTATAGGTAAATTTGACTTAAAAAAATTTGCTTCATGAAAATTTAAATTCGAACATTATTGAGGTAAAATTTTGTGTTTTTAACCACCCTTAAAGATATCAATTATTTGTTATTTTTCGTTAAATAACCTATATGCGTATCCGTATCCGCCTTTTGTTTATATTTTATCATAAAGGCCAGGCGCGATATTTTTTTTTGATTATAGGTAAATTTGACTTAAAAAAAATTTGCTTCATGAAAATTTGAATTCGAACATTACTGAGGTAAAATTTTGTGTTTTTAACCACCCTTAAAAATATCAATTATTTGTTATTTTTCGTTTAGTTGAGTTTTTAAATTTTTTTTTGGTAGTTTTAAATTTTCTTATTTAAATTTTTTAATATTTTTTTTTAAATATTTATAATATGGCAAAACAACGTTTGCCGGGTCAGCTAGTAAAATATAAAGTAAGAAATAAATAATAATAATAACGCAACATTAACCTAACGTAATAATAATCATTTTTTCTTGTGTTTGTTTTAATTATATCTTTCTTAAAATACCTTAAATGTAAATCATGCAAATTAAAAATACACAATAATTTACAAAAATCTAACGATCAATAAAAGGTCGAGATCTCGCTGAAAAAAACTCGTATCTTCTCGTCTCGACATTAAAATTATCGTCTCGATCTTGACTCACTCGTCTCGTCTCGTTGAAACATGACGAAACCAAGATTTTCTCGGTTTTTCCGCATCACTAAAAAATATATATATTTTTTTTTAAATCATAAAGTACGTAAATGAATATTAAAGTTTGCAACTTAAAGGTTTGCTTACTATAAAAGATTACGAGGTTTTCCAATTGCGAAAACAACAAATAACACTTCATTGTTTGTTAGACGGAATAAGAAATCGCGATTTTACATCTCTAATATACTCCAAAATTTGAGATTGTTTAGCATCGGGCATTTTGTCGTTAGATACGTCAATATTTTTTATAAATCTTAATAGTAATTTAATTTTAACAATCTTTTGAAATGATTAGGAATGCAAACTTTTCATCCAAAAAAATTTTAGACGGCTCTATTAAACTTACCTATAAAGACCTCAATAATATTATAAATTGGCGCGTACCATCTACATATCAATTTGTAAGCACATTCCCAATTTCAACTACACCCGATCCCATGTGCTAAAGCGCTCTGACCTAAGCTCTAAGCTTCTAATTGACCTCGAGGTTTTTAGGTTAATTTTGACCTCTAACCTCGAGGCAGAGGTTAGCGTTTTTAAAAGACCTCTAGGTTTTTTGAACGACCTAACCTAACCTATTAGGTTAGGTCGACAAAATCTGAGGTTTTCCCATCACTAGTTCAGGCTTTAGTAGATACGAGCTCTAATCTTCAAACAGCGGCAAAAACAAGAGCATTAATAGCTAATCTTGTTAAAGAAATATCACAACTTAACACAAAAGGCACTCGTAAACTCTCCACTGTATTCATCTTATTTTTTTTAGATTGAACTTATATGCGGCTAATGTTTTAGTTATTACCTAAATAATACCTTTTACATTGTATAAATTTATTCATGCACCTACTAGTAAAGCCTTTAAATAACTAGTTACATATTATTATTACTTTAATTGCTGGGAATCATTTTAGTAAATGTTCAATGAAGTTACTATTACTTTGTAAAATTGAATATCTAAGTTAATTACCCAGTTTGTGTTCTAGATTTTCCTGGGAGAATAAATGTGATTTTTGTTACTAATTTTTATTTGATAATTAATTTAATATTACATATTAAAAAATTTTCGAATATACTTGTATTTAGATCTACTACAGTTTAACCCCTTTAAGTGCTTTAAATTTGCTTAAATACAATTGAAATTACTTCACTCTATTTAAGAGCCTTGTTAAAAGTAAAAAAAAATTAGTTAGATTATAATTAACCTTTCAGCAATGCTAATTTTTTTTAATCACTGAAATTTATCATTTCTGGATATTCAACATGTCTTATTTTGATAAGTGCAATATTATTTTATATAGTTTTTGTCTGAAACTGGTAAACAAGCATAAGATTTTAACAAATTGTCCAAAATAGAAAACATAAAAAAATTATTGTAAGTATTTTCTTTACTTTTTAGTATATATTATTAAAGCTTGGTAATTTATACCCTTAAAGGATCATAAAATTATGATCTTTTATCACCAATATCGCTTTAAAAAGTGATTTAGGCTCTTCCTTTTAATATAAGTTAATTTAAATTTGAGGCTTAATAGGTATGTGTATGAAGTGTTATTTTTTAATTTTTATAGCCTTGTAAAATTTTTGTTTTAAAATTTTACATGCATATTTTTTTCTTATTTTTAATTTTTAATAAATAATTTAAAAATTATAAAAATACATATTAAAACATTTTTGCCTTCAAAAATAGAGGGCCCAAAATTTCTTAACTTTTGTTTTTAGTTTTTCATCTCCCAAATTTTATACATTTATAGTTCCAACTTTATTTTAATGTTCCTTTTAATGAAATCTTACAATTAATTTTTTGTTATGGGACAAATAATTTATATAGGGGAGAATTTCGGGGGTAAACACTTGATAAAATAACAAAATTAAAATATTTAATATAAAATTTGAAATATGAGTCAAAATTTGGAAAGTTTCTAATCTAATACCAAGTTATAGCTACTTTTCAGCATCGTTAAATTAATATTTTGTGAAAAGCGGAAGAGTCTAATTATTTGCTTACCTGTATATTATAATTATTACTAATGGTCATGGTCATGGGCGTAGCCAGGGATGGGCAGCTACCCCCATCTAAATCCAATAATTTGTTTTGTTGAAATTTATTAAAATTATGGCTAAAATTTCAAAAAATGATTATTTTGCCCTTCCCTATATCGTTACTATACCCCGCTCTATTCTAATGCTGGCTAGGCCCATGCTAATAATTAAGGCCCGGGTTTGTGTCGTCGGGGATTAGTAATTTAGGTGCATTTGTAATGCAACAAGGGATTTGTTATAAAACTTTGAGTGCTTCTATAACTGAAAGATTATGTGCGGAAGTGGGGGAATGCTATGTCGTAAGTGAGGAAAAGGGGTTTATTGTAGAGATGCACCGATACCACTATTTTGTGCCGACACCGATACCATGCCGATACTTATAATAAAAAAAAATTTATACTAAATGTCTAGTTTTTAAATGTTTCCTTAAATTTGAAGTGTTAAAGGATTGTTTGTCTTTGCCCCCACGACTTATTTTAGCTTTGCATAATTCACAGATTACAATTTTTTCATCTGCTGACACAACAAAATAACTCCATAGTGTATCCAAAGAATCCATCTAAGGCTTAATATATAATAATTTTTAAAAAAAAATGATATTTACTTAAAAGCGCAGTCGGAACAGATGGTCAATGAGTTTATTATACTCCACATAGAAATATTTATAGCCAATCAAATGAAACAATTTTCAAAAAATTTGAAATAGTCCTCTATTTTTTAATCGTAGGAGATACTATAAGTATTATTTTTTGAGTTTCATATTAAAAAAGGTATCGGCTTGGTAATTGCCGATACTAGCAAAGTATCGGGCCGATTCTTTTGGCAAGGTATCGGCGCCGATACCATCTCTAGTTTATTGCTTGCTTACCAATGGTGTAGTCTAAAAATGGTTTTATCACCTATTTTGGGAGGTAGCGGATG
Organism: Gordius sp. MW1; assembly: GCA_964036665.1. Classification (NCBI taxonomy): domain Eukaryota; kingdom Metazoa; phylum Nematomorpha; class Gordioida; order Gordea; family Gordiidae; genus Gordius; species Gordius sp. MW1. The sequence goes on from OZ038532.1 coordinate 2,641,911, forward strand.
GGGGAATGAAGGGTTGGGGGTAGGAGTAAACCTTGTTACGCGCGATAGTTGGCCGAGGTTTTATAATCGGGGGGGGGGGGGGGGGAATACCTATAAAGGTAGAGGATTAACACTGTGCTAAATGGTCAGACTATAAGCAGGGGTCCACAAAATATTTTTTTTTGGCTTAAAAGTTTGATACCCATATCAACAAGTTGGACAAATGAAAAAAAGTCACAAAAAAATTAGGAATCAAATAAGGCTGATAAAACAAAAATTGGTTGGTGAATAGCCTGGGCAACAGTCATCATATATTTTCAGCCATAAAGTTTTAAGTGAGAAAAAGTCGCCAAAGCCTGCGGGCCCAAGAATAATTATGGATTTTGGCCAGGGTCAGACAAATTAAATTTGAACTTCAGTACTTTTGCGGCAAATTTTAAGGCAAAATCTTAGCTTAACCTCGGGCCGAGGTAATGAGGAGCGAACTTCAAAAAGTAGTATTAACGAAACTATCTAGCAAAAAATGAATAAAAATTAAAGGGATTTAAGCCTCGGGCAGGGGTCATAGAAGTAAGCTACGGTCATCCTTAATTTTAAGGACTTATTTAGCCAATTTTGCAATTTACTGTTAAAAACAACACGTTAGGCAAGATGCTAAAAAAATTTATAAAGGCATCAGGCGGAGGACATTATAAAAATGGAACTTAAGATCGGGAAAGTCGGAAAAGTAATAAAGCCAGAAGTCATTAGCTAGATTTTATGAATAAGCAAAATAATCTTTACAGAATCATTGGATAGGACAGGTGAGGATAACCACAAGCGAGCCCATAAATGGCATAGCAATTAATACATTTCTTTTTATAATCAAAACAATAACTCCTTAAATCGAAAAATTTGATTTAAGTTTTTTTAAAGACGACCTCTACGTCTACCTAATCATCGTTAATTAAACCAAAAAACATACGAATAATATCTGTAATGTAGATTATAAAAAGTCTAACTTCAAAAAAAACTTGCAAGAATCCACGAACACAATACCCCGCAAAGGCGATGGGCGACCAGCCGCAGTAGGTCATTTATTTAAATATCAGTACACTATTAATAAGATTAACCCGATTGTCCGTTACAAAGCACGTGGGATTAAAGAAAATAAATCCTTAGAAAGCGTTTGGATTTACCCCCTAAAGGCAGTAATCAGCGACCAGCTTGGTTAATTTCAAAATGCTTAAACACACATTTACAATAATTAACTATACCTACTTATTATTTTAAATACAATTGTCACATCGCTCTATTATAACCAAGCACCTGTGTTCCCGTATTTATATTTTTTGCACGTTTTTACTACACCCATATGTTTTTAGAACATATTATATTATCTTTCATCCCTACCATCGCTATTGTCCCCCCCCCCAACTCCTACTCCAACCAGTGCCTATTGTTCTACCTATCAATCTGTCTGTCATCTTACCCATCCACTACTTATCATTAGGGCTGCACCGATATTGGTATCGGTACCGATATCACGATTTTTTAACGATATCGGTATCGGTTATTAATCGTACCGATACCGATACTTGAAACTTTTTTTACAAATATTATATTTGTTAGAGCTGTATATCTATATACTTTTTAAATTAAATTTTACTTAATTGGTCTTAAATCTTATTTATTTTTTCATTGATTCATTCATTCAAATTTCTACCGCCACTTATTTATATTATTATGTAAGTTAGTTCGTATTTACAATTTATAATATAATGTATATAGGTCTAAAAGTAAAAGCAAGTCATTAATTTGGAATTATTTTATAATTGATGAGAACTCAGCGTCAGCACATATTGCAGCCTGTACAATTGATAACTGCAATAAAAAAGTTTTAAGAGGTGGCAAGACATCAATTAGTTTTAACACCACAAATCTTAGAGAACATATCCTTAATAATCATCCAATAATATATAAACAATATCCCTTCTGGATCTATTTTTAGTATAACTGGTGATATGGATAATCCACATAGAAGATCTCTTCTACCTGAGACTATCGAAAAATTACTATTTCTGAAAAAAAATTTGGAATATTTTAAATAAAGCTTTAAAAATATTAACTAACAAGTCTAATTTTTATAAGATGTAAAATATCGGTATCGGTATATTTATTTAAATATCGGTAGTATCGGTATCGGTTGAAAATTTGATATCGGTGCAGCCCTACTTATCATCTTTTTTGTTATAGCAATCTAACGTCCACCTTCTATTTTTTCCTGCCATAACATAGATTTTTTGCCCTACATATCAGAAATCAAATTTAATTAAATTTTTCTGCCGAACTCTACCTGGTTTAATTTTGTGACCTACTTCTCCCCCGCGGCCCGCCTAAACCTTCTTAAGTGTTTGCGAGGCCGTGCCCCAAATCATTAGAGCTGCCCGGGTAAAAAATTATTATTCGCTATATTTTATAAAAAAAAAAAATTATTTTCTTTATTTTATGGATAATAATTACGATTAAAAATATTATACAATCAAAAAAGGGACAAAATAATTAATGAAAACATTATTATACACCATATAAAATATCGGACGAGGATAATAATTAAATCATACGACAGTTCCCCAGCCTGGTCTCTTCTATTTAATTCTACAATTCAAATTTAACAGGTTAACAATATTTTATATAATGAGGATTAATAATATATAATCACACTTTTCCATACATTTTATCACATTCAGCTCATACCTCTTTAGAAAAATGTTTTATTTCAATTGAGCAATATAAACCAATAGAACATTAGCCCCCCCCCCCAAGGTTTGAAATTATTACTTAGAAGGGCTTAGATAACTGAAGTTCAACTAATAAAACTGTCGTATCCGGAGATACTCGTATATTTAATTTCTCCCCCCCCCCACCCGTCCCCTTATACAAAAGTTAAGAATTTCCCCCACCCCTTGTAAAACGGCGTATCTCAGACATACTTATTCGATCCCCCTCCCTTCTTTCTTTATACATTAATTGCAAGTTCGTTGATTGTGAGATTCTTTTGATCTTACACACGTTAAAACATCTGCTGTATTTTCTGTACTGATTTTAATTTATACAATCGTAGCGTAGAACTGAACAAAGACTTTGGATATACACGTCTTTTCCTTTACATTTAATTTTACTTACGCGTGTGTGACATCCCCCGTATCGTTGCATTCGACCAAAGTTTAACTGACCAAATATCTATGAATGTCTACGAATGTCTATGAATATTTAACGAAAATGCTCCTTGAGAGGGGTTTACAGAGACGAAAACGTTAGGGTTAGTGTTTTAGGTCGGGGTTTTAGGTTAGGGTTTGGGTTAGGATTAGATGCACACATTTTAATCGACAAATGCATTTTCGTAGACATTTATTTGTTATTTGCTCTTTGGTCAATTGCAACTGAATCGACTTCCCCCCCCCCTACCATCGGCTTCTCCCAATATATTCCTGATTCCCCTTCAAACTTTTTAAATCGTGTTCCAGCGGACGTTTTCTATACTTTATTCCGCCGCTGGGACATGATAACGTCAGAATATTTATCCACGCCAGAAGGAAGAATACAGGAATTATTCAACAAGAGGAAAAGATATAATTAATATGGAAAATTTGTTTAAAAATAATTTGGAACAAATCTCTCCCCCCTACCAATCTTTTGAATAGAAAGAAGCATATTCTTGAAATTAAAATTCTTATCATCTGAGAGGAACAACGCATTAATTATCACCTGATTGCTTCGAAATCTAATTGAAAACTGAATCGAAAGCTATAAATAAGGTCGGGCCTGAGTCTACATTCATAATTGTTAAGGAAGCAGGTGTCTCCTTAATTTTCAGATGAGGGCAAGGTTTCAAATAATGAGACTAGTTCCTCATGTATGGAGGTAAAGGTAGAGTTGGGCGCGGGCCTAATTTTTTATTCACGGCCCGCCCACTCACGGTGGTATTAAAAAAATTCACGCCCACTAACGCTTACCACTTTTTTTTGACCCGACCCGCCCGCTCACGAAAGGCAATATTTTGATTCACGCACGTCACGCCCGAAAATTCAAGGTGTTTATAAATTTTTCAAAATTGGAAAACCTATGATTATACACTTTTTTGAATTTATTCTATTTATTTCAATAATTCCATAACAAAAAATAAATACAATTTATCAATCGAAATTTTTATTTCAAAAAAGAATAATCTCCATGTTTTTTGATTTTAATTGAGTACGCCTTTCCTCCAACCTGCGAATGGCTACAGAAAACAATCTTTCACTAGATGCCGAACGCAGGGGTTTTTTCAAAAAAGGAAACGAATTTTCATGCTTCCAAAACTTTAAAATACTATCATTATTATTTGTCTTTTGAGCGATATCTTTTAAGTTCTTCCTCGCAGCTTTCTTCAATAGACGGTGAGGGGTCATCAGTATCATCTAGAAATTCTCTAAATGTTTCATTTAGAATATTAGGTTTCTTGTGAGTGTAGGACAAATTATAACAGCTAATAGTTGGTTTTGGCATTGACTTACTCATATCATATTTGAATTTGAACATATAAATTTTAAAAGAAAAAGCTAACAAAGGTAAAAATAGGTTCACTCGGATGTTGTTTATAAAATGCGAAAGATTTTTTGTTTTCAAAAACTAATCTTTTTAAAAAACTAAATTAAATTAAATAATATATATATTTTTTAAAATTATAAATCTGCAAATTTATATTAATAAAAAAACAATTTTAAAAATTAAAATTTCCGTGATTTATAGAAATTTGTGTTCACGCCCACTCACGCACGGGGAAAATTTTGGAAAGGCCCGTCACGCCCAGTCACGCCTAATAATTTAAAATTTCTTCACATTCACGCCGCGTAATTTCACGGCCAGCGCCCACCTCTAGGTAAAGGCATATAAAAATGCTGAGAATTCCTCATTTAAGATGGATCGTAGAGATTTTTAGAACGACAATGATTTCAACGAATTAAAGAAAAACTCAAGAAAAATCTAATACAAAGTGCAGGAATATTCCAACTTGTTTCTTTTGCCTATTTACAGTGCGTGGAGGATAGGATTATTCCAGGATTCTTCCTACAAGCCATAACTTAGATAACTCAATACATCCCGTTTGCCATGAACAATCTAATCCTACAAATGAGAAGACCACATGATTTTATTGAATTTTACACATTTGATGGAGCACATAAGAATTTCCAAGAACAAAATCAAATGGAGACTGCAAATTTTTGTCGTATATAATACGCGAGGTTAATTTTGAATAACTGTTATTAGTATAACATTTTCTACATATTATATTATTGATATAATGATATGTTTTAACATTCTAAGTCACAGGCGAGTTTAAAACCATTTAATTTTAATTATATCAATTAATTTTTGTCTACATATTTCACTACTCCTGGCCCTATAATTTTTTGAAAAAGGGAAGGTGTCGTATCCGGAGATACTTGTATATTTATATTCCCCCCCCCATGTCCCCTTATGCAAAAGTTAAGATTTCCCCCACCCCTTGTAAAACGGCGTATCGCAGACATACTTATTCGATTCCCCTCCCCCCTCCTTTCTTTATACATTAATTGCAAGTTCGTTGATTGTGAAATTCTTTTGATCTTACACACGTTAAAACATCTGCTGTATTTCCTGTACTGATTTTAATATATACAATCGTAGCGTAGTACTGAACAAGGACTTTGGATATACACGTCATTTCCTTTATATTTAAATTAGAATTACGCGTGTGTTCCCCCCCCCCCAACGCGCTTATACGTGTTTGTTAGTTCCATCAACACGCATCATTGAATTTCATTTATACAACTTTGATATTTACAAAGTTTTTAGTATAATAAAGATGTAGAGTAAACAAAAAAAAGTAAGTCTTCCTTGGGGGGGGGGGGGGGGGAGCAAGGTTTATCTTACCATCGGCCCAATATATTTCCCTATCCTCCATAATTCTTCCAATATATTCCTGATTCCCCTTCAAACTTTTTAAATCGTGTTCCAGCAGACCTTTTCTATGCTTTATTCCACCGCTGGGACATGATAAAACAACATAATTTTGGCGAATTATAATATATTTAAAAACATACTCAACACCTCCATATAGATACTTGTCGCAGTTAAGCCCGTCATTTAAAAAAATATATTATTCATAACAAAATTTTACACTCTAATCACCATCATAAAAAATAATATAACTCATACTTAATAATTTCTAAATTTGATTCCAACATAGCACTATGCAGGTTGACGAGGCGATTGCAAAAAAAAATTGGTAACATTGACATGCATATAAAAAAGTATTATCATGACATGCTAACTATCAATTTACCAAAAGCTTTGACATTACTATTCTATACCTTCACAAACGCTTTCTCTCTTTTCATTTTTCTTATTAATTAAACTACCTCGGTTAAAAAAATTCGCTTTTAAGGAGCCTTTTCGTCATTAGTACCCAAATGAGGAATAAGTTAACATATGATGTTTATGGTTATGGGCCAAAACTGCTCTAATCATATTATATACGTTCCCGAAAGAAATTTTAAAATGTTTGGATATGAAGGAATAATGAATGGTCATAATCTGCACAACCTTAATAAAATTTTTGTGCACTTTAATCGGATGAATTCTAATTCTTCCCACAATTTTAACTTTATTCCACAAGGATATACCTTACATAGCAATTGTACAAAATCTAATCATGATTTACAAACCATAATCAATGCAAGCTATAAACAGAATACTCCAAAATCTATGGATGTGTGTACTGTACATTTTCAAGAGCATATCTTACACTATCTTTGTTTTTGCCTTGTTAATCTTTTTATAAATCATGAATCTGTGTCCATATTACAGAATTTGTATCCAAAATCTATTGATAACTCACATAAAACTTCCCCAAAACCCCCCTTTAAACATTCACAAAAACTTAATTTAGAAACTTTTCCTCCAGAAATAAGTCTTAATGTTCTCTCTCATTTAAATGCTACTGATTTATGTTTAGCAGGCTGTGTATGGAATGAATTGGGAAATGATGATCTATTATGGCTCAAGTAAATGTTTATTTATTTGATAATTAAGTTGCACCTTTTTCCTTGATTTTCATAACTTAGTTTAAACCCATATTTAGCCTCTGCAAAGAAAATTGGAAATACTGTAACAAATACACCATAACAAATTTGGTTGACGCTCCAGCCTCTCCCATTGTCAATTATTATAAGCAGTTGTATATGCAACTTGATGAGGGAACATTGACTTTTAATGCATCATTTGCTAAGGTAAAACTTAATTATCCCATATCTTTATTTAATAGGGTATTGAATATTTCATCAACCACAAATTACTCAACAATTCACCAAATTCTATAGCTAGTTTCCTTTATGGAACTTCCAAATTAGAACGTTGCAATCTGGGTATGTACTTTAATGAAAGGTAAATTTAGTCTTAAAGACATTGTATTGGTGGGTGAATTTTAGGAGAGATGTCTTTGAAATTTACATGGGATTTCACAATTTTAAAAATGTCTTTCTACCAATTGCTTTAAGATACATTTTAGCCAAAATCAAGCCCACTAATACAGACAATTTCTTGCAAACTTTGCTAGAAGCCTTTTCAAAAGTGTATGCTACTTGCAATCCAACTTTGAATCTCCACAGTGGTTAGTTTATAAAATTTTATGTATTCAACACACTTTTTAATAAATTTTTAAAATTCCACAATCTCACTATTACGATTGTTTAGTAATTTTAGGTATAAATATTTTTGCAGCCAATAAATCTATTTAGTTTTGTTTAGTAGTAATACTTGATATATAATGATTAATGTCTCTTTTAAGTAAGTGAATGTTTAACACTTTGTAGGTTGGGTCAAAAATGCTAACACGGATGGTAATTGGGGTTATAATTACCCCAAACATTAAATAGCTATAACTTAGATGTTTTATAATATAAACTTGTCAAAATTTGCAAGAATAATATTTCAACTCTTCTACATTCATTAATATATTAATTTGGCTAATTGATCAAGTGGTTTAAGTTTTTTACCTATAACTAGAGCAATCCCCAAAAATTTTTCCCCTACTGACTATTTTTTTTTTAGTATAATCAATAAGATTATATAATAAAAGAAGGTTAAAACTATAAATGTGGAAAATTTGGTAAAAAATAACCCAAAAACAAAAACAAAATAGAGATGTTCAAACTTAAGCAATTTTTGGCTTTTAATTTTTTAGGCAAAAAAGTTACTATTGGTCTCAACTCATACTTTTATAAATTTAAATGTTATTTTATAAAATTTTTCATATAGATTCTTAATAAAATATCAAAATTAATGAAAAATGTTATATAAGAAATTTTATGAGGCTATAAAAATAGTTACATATACATTTTCTACATATATTTATAGTCATAAATTTGCTAAATTTCACTCTACTCTTAATTATTTCGTCTGTAATAAGTAATTTAAAACAATCAAGAGGAGTTTTGATTGCCCATTTATATGGCTTTACTCCAGGTAAATGAAATACACAATTCTATTTTGTTTTAACATTTTTATTAGGACAATTTTTGTAGCACTTAGTATTCCTTTGAAATATATCATATAGTAAAAGCTTCCAAGTTATTTCATATAAAAGTAAATAATTTTGTTAGGCATATCGATTAACTCTTCTTTGTCTTAATCTCCTGTTAACTCACTCACAAATTCATACTACACTAGTATATGTAACCATAGAATCATCAAGAACATGATAAAATGTTATAACTGTTATGTTTTTATACCATCTTTAGATGAAGAACTATAAAAAAACTGCACTTTTTAATATTAGATTTAATGCATGAAAAATCACACAAATAAGCACTTTGAAATTCCACGAGGAAAATTTAATACGTTAAAATCAGAGTTTACAATTTGAATATTTTAAATAAAAAGAAATTTACACAAAAAATTTCTTCACAAAGGGTTTGCAATAATGGGTTTTAATAATATATTTCAAAAAAAAATGCTGAAAATTTTTATTACTTTCATTTTATGGAAGGTGGGGCGTGGAAGATTCCGGGCATCTAAAACACTCTTTATCTTAAAACTATTGGATAAAAATAGCCAAAATTTGCAGAGATATTCTGGGGTAAATTTTGTTAAGCTACTGAAAAATGAAATTGTAATATTCACTAATTATTTTGTACAGCAATTACCCCACCCGACCTAAAAAGTGTTAAGCAATTATATAAGTAAACCAAGGTGGTTTGTCTTTGATAAATAACCAAAGGTGAGATATTAAAATTGCTGCCTGTCTTTAATGCTGTTATTTTGAAGTTACAAAAATAAATTGATGAGCCTTTTCAAGTTTATTGTTATAAGTTTAAATCTCATTCTCTCTATATATATTTTATTGAAGGCTAAAGCAATATATTTACTTGTATGTTTTTTACAACTTTAGATCACGTATTTCTCCTCTGTTTTTCCCTCATTATGCTGTCCGTAGATTTGTGTAGCCCGCACGTAAAAAACAAAATGTCCAAGAGGGAATTCATCAAAAACATAAGGCACGCCGTGAGGGGACTGGAAAATGACGAGTTGGTGGGAAGCTTCTACGACGACATATATACCATGGGCCATATTGCCCCAGCTGGTCAAATATTTTAAAACCCTCTCTTGCCCATTTGTCTCGCCACCTAAATGTCCAAAATACTCCATAGTTGCCCCCCCCCCATTTATAATACGTTTTAGTTGAAAGTTTTTCCTCTTGGCTTGACAGCTTTATATATCGTATCCTAGCTACCCCCTCTATTATTATATAGTCTTGAAATTTATATATATTTAATCACAAACAACCTGACTCTAAATGGTCGACTAGTGCTGTAAAAACGGCTGGGTTTTGTTTGGACGACTTTTGGTTCAACTAAGACTAGCGGTCGACTCTAGTCTGTTTTTCAAATTTCGACTAAGCCTAGAGGTCGACCAAGAAAAAGGAACCAAAAAATCTTTGGTGCCTACTTATGTTTAGTCGACTAAAACCAAAGGCCGACCATACAAAGCCCAGCCGTTTTTGCAACTATATGGTGAACAAAGGCGCTCATAGTTACCCGTTCTCCTATGTATGTTTACGTCCGTTGTGTGTTACCTTTGTAGTATTATTGCATCCATCCCGGCCGGTGTTACAATGGTTAATTTTTCAGCGAAATTGCACGACTTACCCTTAATTTATTTCTTTTAAATCGTGTACAAAAATTATACATTAAACCTTTATTACTAATATACTATACGTTAAAATCCACTTTTGTGTGCATCTCTTCTTCCTTAATGCTAATCGTTACTGTAATTATGACTTTTCGAATAATCTACTAAAAAAGTAAAAAATTTATTCGAGGTATAAAAGAAATGGTAAAAATTTTATATCTCCGCCCATATAAATTTTTGCCCGCCCATATAAATTTTTGCAAAGTTTAGTCATGGGGACACTTTCATAAGCAATACTCGATTATTTAGAAGGGTCGCTAAACCATTTGACCGTTTGAATGAAGGCGTTCATATCAACTTTGGGACTGTCTAGGGCATGACCATCGGGGTAAATGTAGACCCTGTGGCATATAAAAAAGATCAGATACATCGTAGAATACATGGAAGTGTTCGCATTTTAAAAACATGTATGTTTTAAAACTTTTTCCAACTGCTTAGTCTTCAAATTATTATGTAGCCAAAAGGATGTAAAATTGTTGCAATCATCACCATTTTGCCCTTCCTAGCCCTTATAGATCTTGGCTACGCCATTTACACTCCTCTGCTTAAATTGAGAATAAAAAATTGAGCGTTTTTCAATCAAAATCGAAGAAATTATATCAAAAAACCAAGAATCGTAAAATAATTTTGCCAAAAGGCTGCACAAAACTTTGGGTGATTTTTTTTCGCAAAGTCAAATAAGACACCTTAGAGGTGAATCTGGTAACCCGGCCTAAAATATGCCCTAAAATATACCTATTTACTTCAATTTTATAAAGGCAATTTCATTAATATGATAAAGTGTGTTTAAAAAACTAACTTCGTAGAAATGCCGCCGGCTTTTAACATCTTGTATAGTTCGAGTCCTTGGTAATGGGGTACCCTTAAATCTTTGGTACCGAGCAAGAACAATGTGGGTGATTTTATCTAGGCGTAAATTCATATTAAAATTATCATAAATTTGATGTCTGGAAGGTGCTCGACCGAAATTTGTTATAAATTCTATCGTAGTATAAAATGTTTGTTTATTAAACTCCCAACCTACTTTTAACTATGATTTTCATAATTAAAAAATACAACTTCAATCGAAATCATGATATTATTATCATCGTCTAAGATATGTAAGTAAAATTTATACACGTTTTTCTTTCAGGATTACATTTCATTTCACAAAAACTTTTGAAATCCACAATAATATACATGATGGAGAATCCATTTTTTTAGAAAGCCAGTATCAAATCTAATTATATATAATTAAAGGTTTAAAATGTATTTTGAGCCATTTTATTCGCTAAACTCATGAGACGTGTTGTAAAAATGGCTGAGTTTTGTTTGGTCGACCTTTAGTTTTAGTCGCCATGCATAAACAAACCAAAGGGTTTATGGTCTGTTTATGTTTAGTAGGCATTAGCGTAAATACTAAGAGCACACTCTGTACCAGCAGGGTTGTGCTAAAAAAACCAGCCGTTTTTATAACACTAGCTCCTCTACTACTTCCCAAAGATGCGTTGTATAACATGTTGCTGCTGAAAAAGTTAACTTTTTGCGAAAAATCCATCGAAAGGAAACTATGTATAGATTTTCACAACTCTCTTACGGTAACTAAAAACCGTCAAAATCAAATTTTAAGATTTTTTAATATATATTAGTTCTTTTTTTTTTTTTAATCAATTTTTATTAAATGAAAATATAGAAAACTATAAAAATTATATGCGAGGTAAACATTCGAAAATTGCGATAGCGTTGAAAAGTTCTTAAATTAAATAAGAATTTTAATTTACGGTTGAGCAATCAACTCTATTCAAATCTTAAAAATCTTTTATTTATAACTAATAAAAGTAATTTTCAAAGTTTTCTTAATTTAACCTTGTGGGCTAAGGAGATAGGAGAACGGTCAAACATCGGTTGTAGAGCGTTTCTCTGGTTATTAATCCAAGTTTCTAACTTTTCCTTCGCCTCAAAATTAAAACCACATTCAACGTACGACCTTAAAGATGAAAATGCAATTTCGCGTTCCGATTGGAAAAATGCCAAATTAAAGAAAATAAAGCTCCGTATTATTCGAAAAAAAACGGCTCAAAATGCCCTAAAAACATATTTAAAACCCAATTTTAAGAGCATCTTACTTTAAATATACATTTCTTATTATGTATTCTATATAACAAGAATTTTAGCCTCTGGCCGGGTCAGACAAATTAGATGTAAGCAACGGTCAGCATTAATTTGCATGGAATTTTTTAGCCAGTTTAGCAATTATTCCATATATAGCAACAACCTTGACAAATTGCCAAAAGAAATTTATGTATAAAGGTATTCAGTCAAGCCTATAAACAATAATATTTTGGTTCGGGCCGAAAAAATTGAAGCCAACCAGCGGTCGTTAGGTCTATTTGAGAAAGCTAAATAAATGTCTTTTACAGAAGCATAAGTCCACGGCCATTAAAAACCCGTTTAAGTTTCCACAGCAATTATAGAAAAATTACAAGTTGGACAGGACAGGACGGACAACCAAAAACGAGCCCATAAATTGCATAGCAATTAATAATAGTTATTTGAATAAAAATATTTTGAAAACCAATTTGCCTACGCGTTCATATAAAATTGTTTCATGTTACCTACCATTCGGGAATGTCGGACAGTGCTGGCATAACTAAAAATGACAAATTTTATAATTTCGAGTAGAAAAATGCTAAAAACATACCTGATATATTAGTAACGGGATTTCGACAAGCGACAGCCGCGTAAAAGTCCTAATATGTATAAAAGAACTAGCTTAGTTGGTATTAGTGTTTTAAAGCACGGCTAGGTTGTGCTTGGTCGTCCTTTGGTCGCAGTCGACTAAACATAAACAGACCATAGGTTTCATGGGCGTACGCAGGGGGGGGGGGCAGGGGGGGGCGGCTGCCCCCCCCTAATTTATGAAAAAAAAAAATTTTCAATGCAAAAACATTGAAAAATTAAAAAAAATTATGTTTTGCCCCCCTCTAAATGAACTTTTGAACGTTTTGCCCCCCCCTAATTCAAAACCTGCGTACGCCCATGATAGGTTTTTTAATCTATTATTCGACCTCTAAGCTTAGTCCAAATACAAAAAACGGACCATAGTCGACCGTTAGCCTTGGTTAAACCAAAAGTCGACAAAACCCAGCCGTTTTAACGACATTAGCTGGTATATAATAGGCATAGGCTAAATAGACTGCTCATCTCTTATATGTTAACGCATCAAAAGTTTTGCAAAAACGACCGCCATTTTGAAAAGTGCCGTAAAATTTGTATAGCGATGGATAATATTGGTCAATAATCATTGATCTTATAATATAAACAATCCATTTTAATCATTATAGCGATTTTAAAAATTCATCAAACCATATAAATTGGCCAAAATTCATGTTAGAAAATAAGTTTAAGTGTAGATGGCGCTATAAAAGTTAATATTATTAATAAATAATTATTAATTTTTATACCAATATTTTAATTTTCAAAAGCTCATGTTGATAAAACTCGAAATGATTTACATTTTATGTCAAAAAAAATATATAAGACATAACCGAAACCATTATAAACATAGACCTAACCATTCAATTCACTTTTCAAAATGGATGCCAAAATTTGGAACACTTTTTAAAAGTGGATGTCTATTAGTCTAAGATAATAGGGCACTCTTGATAACATTTAGTGCAGTTGATTACATTTTTTAAATGCGCAAATGCAATTATTAATGGTTATAAATTATTTTTGCTAAAAGTATTTGTAAGCCTTTTATTTTTTTGGGTAAAAGCTTATTTTTATGAAATCAAAGTCACATATATAAGCGTAATACAAAAAAGCCATATTGGTGAAATACAAAGATCTATATCTTCGTCATCTAAAATAGGCCAAGCGTCGGCAAAGGATTTAAAGTTGTATTGAACAATAAGAATACCAGATGTTGAAAATTTAGATTTCGAAAAACGTTCCAATTTCTATCAAAAAAATCCATGGCTCTTAACCGAAAAACTCGAGCACATGTGGCAACAAAAATAACTTACTGCAAACTTACCGGTTATTATTTTAAATAACCCTTAAAGCCATGGGCGTAGCCAGGTGGAATTAGAGAGGGACAATAACGATTTAAAGAGGGGCAAAATGATAATTTTTGCAATTTTAACCCTAATTTTATGAAACTTTTAAGGATTTCTGGATTTAGAGAGGGCAGCCGCCCCTCTCTGCCACCCCCTGGCTACGCCCATGACTCTACGAGTGTTAAGTAGAGTTTAAAAATTTAGTTTTATTAATACGGGATATTGAGCAGACAAATGGTTGGCTATGAAACCTCCGTGGGACCCGCCGTAGCAATAAACTTGAAGATTATTGATGGTGAATTCCATTGGCGGCGAGTTAATTATTTTTTCGACCGCGTGCTATAATATAATACAAGGAATTTGATTATTCATTTTTACTTTTAAAGAGTTATAAATTCTTTTACAATTATTTCTTACCAAGATGGATTTTAAAATAATAAATTTAACATGAAAATTCGGTCGTAATTTTACCATTTTTATCGTTTAATGATAAAATTTTTTAGTAAGAGTAAATATTTAGAGTTTTTTGAAATTTGATCAATTCAACAAATCAATTTTTAAAGGTAGAATCAAGAAACCTATAACACGAGCATCCACACTAATCCTGGCCACATTGTAGAATGTAAAATTTTTCCTAGGTTTAACCTTTATCAAATCTCAAATGTCTTCAAAAAGGTTGTAAAAACGCCTGGATTTTGTTTGGTCGACCTTTGGTTTTAGTCGACTAAACATAAACAGACCAAGGCTTGACCAAAAAATCTTGGTCTGTTTATGCGACAAAGAAAAGTAGACCAAAAAAACTTTGGTTTGTTAGAGTTTAATCGACTGTTTTACTAAAACTAACGATCGACTCCGGTCCGTTTTCCAAATTTCGACTAAGCCTAGAGGTCGGCTAAGAGAAATAGACCAACAAACTCTTGGTTTGTTTACGTTTAGTCGACTAAAAAACAAGGTCGACCAAATGAAACCCAGCCGTTTGGTCAACACCATCTTTAAATCTAAGCATATATACATACTTGGACATCCTTTGCGTCAATATCACCTATCCGACCTAGGAGGGAATCGATAAATTTTTCTCCGTACCCCGAGGAACCACGGTAATTAACTAATTATCAAACAAACGTACATAAAAAATTAACTTTTCAACTTTTTTGGGATCCATTTTAAGAGTAACTAAGCGCAAATTTTACTTCTTATTCGTTGTTTTTAAGTTTAGGAGTGCAATCAAAAATAACATCTAACGATGGTGATTATAATAAATGCATTTTAAAAAGGAGGATAAATTCTTTAGCTATATTTAATGTCGTCTTTATGTAGTACTAGCTGAACCCGGCAAACGTTGTTTTGCCATTTACCCGGGTGTATTAGCAGAATATATATCATCTTATAGATAAGTTTCAATAGATTAAGAATATATCAAATATTATTAATTGCTATGCAATTTATGGGCTCGTTTTTTGGTTGTCCGTCCGTTGTCCATTACCCTCCCTATCTTGCATTGGGTATATTAGGTTATCGATTTTTTAAATTAATGCATGAGAAAGAGGTGCCCCACCCCTCATCTCTATCTCCCTCGCTGTGTTATTTTTTAAATTAATGCATAAGAGGTGCCCCACCCCTCATCTCTATCTCCCTCGGTGTGTTATATATAAGATTTGTTAAATTATCTATTATATAATAAACATAAATAAAAGTTGTTTACTTTTAATTGCTATGCAATTTAACTAGTTATATAATAAACATAAATAAAAGTTGTTTACTTTTAATTGCTATGCAATTTAACTAGTTTTGGGGTTAGAATCCCGGAGTTTTTTTGACTCTTATGATTGTTCTTGTTACTATCATTGATAATAAGAATTTTTGGCCGTCCGCTGGCTGCTGACCAATGAAAAAAATGACCATTGGCCAAAATGTGAATCGCAATTATTTTCGTTTTTTTTTACTATTATGATTGTTCCTGTTTCTACCATTGCTATTATGACTTTTTGGCCGTCCGCTGGCTGCTGACCAATGTTATATAATAAACATAAATAAAAGTTGTTTACTTTTAATTGCTATGCAATTTAACTAGTTTTTGGGTTAGAATCCCGGGTTTTTTTTGACTCTTATGATTGTTCTTGTTACTATCATTGATAATAAGACTTTTTGGCCGTCCGTTGGCTGCTGACCACTGAAAAAAATGACCATTAGCCAAAATGTGAATCCGAGTTTATTTTTTCGTTTTTTTTGACTATTATGATTGTTCCTGTTACTACCATTGCTATTATGACTTTTTGGCCGTCCGCTGGCTCCTGACCGATGGAAAAAATGACCATTGGCCAAAATGTGAATCGAAAATATTTTTTCGTTTTTTTTGACTATTATGATTGTTCCTGTTCCTACCATTGCTATTATCACTTTTTGGCCGTCCGCTGGCTGCTGACCAATGGAATAAAATGACCATTTGCCAAAATGTGATTCGAAAACTTTTTTTTCGTTTTTTTTGACTATTATGAATTTATATCCACTTTTACCGTGTCCTGGCTGCTGACCAATGGAAAAAAATGACCATTGGCCAAAATGTGATTTGAAAATTTTTTTTTCGTTTTTTTTACTCTTATGAATTTATATCCACTTTTACCGTGTCCTGGCTGCTGACCAATGGAAAAAAATGACCATTGGCCAAAGTGAGCATCAAAATTTTTTTTCCCATTTTTTTGGCTATCATTGACTTATAGAGTATCTGTTGGTACTGACCAATAGAGTAAAAGTGACCATTGGCCAAATTTTTGATTTTTTTAATTAAAAATTGTTCAAATTCAACAAAACATTTCTCCCAACAATTCTGCAAATTCTTAACATTGTGTTGTTTTATAATATAATGTTTGTTAGACCCATAATCAATAAAAACTAATGTAATACGCAACTAGATGCAAACACTAAATCTAACCCTAACCCTTGCCTATATTACATTTTGCCTATATCATTTTGCCTATAATGGAAAATTTGTATAAATAATTAATTAATCATTAGGCATTTAATACCCCCCTATAGGCATTCTCGCCCCTTCCCACCTTTCTCGCCCATAAATTGCATAGCAAATATGATACATTTATACGAAGTACAGATGAGTCGTCCCCCCTTCCCTTCCCCTCTTCCCTTCCCTTCTCCCCCTTCCAACGAGGGCCGAAGGCCCGAGTTATAATTGGTAAGTGTTTATTATGCAAAGATTTATAAACAAATAGTTAAAGAGGGTCCAAGGCCCAGGCCCACCCAAGAGAGAACTGGCCCCATGCCCCCCCCAAGGGAAAAATCTTTGGCCCCCTGGCCCTTCAAGCAATTTTTTTTAATTTTTTGTAATTAAGAAACAATATCATAATTATAATTATTTGTTTCTGAATAAAATTTTAATTCTGAACTTAATAATGTCCGAAGAACTGAGATATATCAACATTTATTGGTACTTTGTTAAAATTATTTTAATTTTTCTCCTTATTTAACGCGCAAAAAATGACAAATTAGATTTTGTAAATTATTTAGCCACGCAGGAGGGGACACGACACGACCGTCCTATAATAATAATAATTGACGTGAAAAATAAGCAAAAAAATGACTTTGATACTCAATGTTTCAAATCGTAAAAACAGCACATGCCTACATTTATCACACCAAACGATAGATACGCAGGGTGCGTTTGATTGACATTTTATTAAACGTCAAAACGTATAAAAATATATTTCGAAAACTACTGGACCGATTTGGCTCGAACAAAACTTAAAACAGGCTCCGGAGTGGCACGGCAAACGTTGTTTTGCCATTTATTTTTGCATTTTGCAGTATCACTTTTTAAGTGTTTCTAATGGCTGTAGACTTACACTTTATGAATAATTGACTAAAAACATAAAATATTCATAACGCAGTATAGATATAACCCAAAAGTTTATCCAATAATATAATTTACACGGAAAAGCTTCTTTTATCATGTGGAATAATATATGTAATTAATTGGGGAAGAGCATATTAATACTCATTAATTGCTATGCAATTTATTTATGGTAAAGTTTAGCATAAGCCTGAAAGAAATGTCACTGAGTTTTAAATGTAATTTAAGTTTCTTCTACAAAATAAACGCATAACCATGTCATAAAATACTTTGTAGAATCTAATGTTTATATTCCTCTGGTTCATTCATATGGTAACGGGTCTGACCTGATTTAATATGAAAGAAAATTTTTATGCAGCAATAAAACATTTAAGCTTCATATACTATACGTCATATGACGTCATTATTAAGTGCTAAAACGTATAGGACAACGTATAAAACAAAAAAACGTGACCCCTCGAAAACTACTGGACCGATTTGGCTCGAACAAATCTTAAAACATGCTCCGGAGTATGGGGAATAAACTGTGAAATTTTGAGCCAAATCGGTCTGGTAGTTTTCCAAATTTGGTGGTGGCATACACATAAACAAACACACAAACACACATAGTTTCATTTTTATATATAAGATATATAGTAGTGTTGTAAAAAGACCTGCGTTTTCTTTAGCATTAACAGATCAAAGGTTTTTTGGTCCTTGGTCGACCTCTAGACTTAGGCGAAATTTCAAAAACAGACCAGACAGTAAGTCTTAGTTGAACCAAACGTCTTTTTACAACACTAGTAAATAGTATGCTTTTCTTTAACATTACTCCTTAATTTAAATGACTAAACATATAATTTAACAATTCCAATAATAAGAAATCTAAGATATAACTAAGGAGGACAATATTGTTTTGCCTTTAAAAAAACTATATAATTAGAAAAAAGACACTTTTATATTAAAATGGGCATTCAATTCCTTCAAATCAAGTGTCGGATATAATTTGCTATTACCTAACAATACACAAAACCCCAGGGCTACGAAACAGGCGCAAGATGGTACCCAAGAGGCTAAAAATGCTGAATGAGGTCCTCCGTGCGGGCAAACGATTAAAGGAAAACCCTTATTAGTACCACATTTTTCAGCTGAAGGATACAAGAATGCAACTTCGAAACCTAAGTCAAAGAAATATTTTACTTTTAAATTTGTTGCAAAAAATCTTGCTTTTTGGTGTAAAAAGATGAATTAAATATGCGGAATATAGTTTACGAATATTTTTTTGTTCTGGAATCGAACCCTTAAAAGTCATTGGCTCATACTCGGTCAGTTTAAAATTAATGATCGTCCGACTCCTAATTTGACAAATGTTTTTAAATTAATTGCGATTCGGTACACAAACAGCCTATTTAAATTCAAAAAAAATACAAATGGCATTAAAATAAATGAATTTTCTTTCTTTCTATACTGTTTATCACCTAGGCTAGTAGTCAGTCCTTTTAACAGTAATATAAAGACATGAGTAGGAAAAACGATATAGATCATATAGGATTTACATATTAGGGAAAAACATTATAGAGGTTAATATTAGACAAATTACGACTTTAAGTTTAGAGTTAATAGATTGTTTTAGGACAAAGGACGCGATAAAGAGGCATCTAAATATATAATCCCATTGGCGTAGTCAGGGGTGGCAGGAAGTGACGACTGCCCCCCCCCCAAATCCAAAAATCCTAATTTAATATAGTTATGGGTAAAATTTCAAAAATTAATTATTTTGCCCAACCCTGAATCATTAATGCCACCCTCTAAATCCAATCTTGGCTACGCCCATGTGAAACCTACAGCAAAACTATAAATTCTGATTCACGCTTTTCAAGGTAGAGACCTACACGGGTGACCCGAAACCCGGACGGGGTTGAAAATTTTAAATGCCTTCGGGTTTGATCGGATTAAAAATTTTAAAAATGCTTTCGGGTCGGGTTCGGTTTGAAAAAGAGTTACTTTGCATCTCTTTACTCCAGGCTCAATTTTTAAAGAGTCACAAAAAAAGCATTGATAATTAGTGTTGCAAAAACGGCCGGGTTTTGTTTGGTCGACCTTTAATTTTAGTCGACTAAACATAAACAGACCAAAAATTTTTTGGTCTATTAATTGTTTTTTGTAGTCGCAAAAACAGATCGAAGGTATTTTGGTCAAATCTTTGGTCTGCTCATGTAAGTCGACTAAGACCACAGGCCGACCAAACAAAACCCAGCTAATTTCTCAACATTACAGACATTAAAGGTGGACACATACTTTTAGCTGATAAACCATGGTGACCGAGGATGTTAGATACATCTCTATCAATCTCCAAAATCTTCCATCCTAACGAAGGCTTAAAGATTTCAGAATTATTTTCTAAAGGCTCCAAAACATCCTGCCATTTCAATGCTTCATCTGGTTGGCCCTCAATTTCTATTCTGGCATACATCTACATAGTATTAAAATCCCAAAATACAGCACAAGCTGTGTTAGTCGGATTTATAATAATAAATTGATGGGAAAGCGAGACACTTTAATAAACTATAACTTGATAATTTTATATGAAAAACCTTTTAAAATTATTTGTAATACGTAATTATTTTACAATAATTAGGTGATGTTATATTATCAATAGTTAAAACAACCATCAAGTATGCCCTTTGGCGTAGGGATGGGGTGGTTTTCGGGTTAGAACCCCTTCTATGATTTTCATTTTATATAATTTTTATATTGTATATTTAATAAAAATAAATATTTCTTGGAATTTTAATTTTAGTAATTTATTATTTTTATGCTATTGTCACTCTAAACTTTTAGGGAAAAAACATTTTTATCCAAAAAAATAGTTTAAAAAAATTTAACCTTGAAAATTTTATAACCCCCCCCCCCTTGAGGAATCTTCGTTACGCCTATGAGTAATGAGTGTGCCCTTTTATTTTTATAAAGTTTAGAGTTTTAGGGCACCCCTCTGACCATTGGAGTGTTAGATATAACTCGTCCGTCTAAATCAAAAAAACTAATACTGCTTAAGTTGTTTAAGAGTATTACATTAACTATAAATGTTATAAATAACGATTTTATGGGTAGTTACACATTTCTTGCCATAAAAATATTACGTCAAAACAACATTTTACAAATCAATACAGCGGGTTATAATATAATTTAGAAAGTTTGAATATAAAAATATTATTTAATTACCAAACGAGGAGGTGTGGCTGGGTCAGAATAAGAAGCTACCATAATGTTCCGTTTAAAACAAAGCAGAGTCCATTTGCCTTCACCTGCGCCAAAAAATAAAATTTTATAAAAATCGTTTGGCTTTTTGGGGGCGTTTCTTATTTTTTCATTTATCCCAAACAAACCAAAACGTTATAATAGAATATTTGAGGTAATTCAAAATAATTATCATTAAATATCGTAAAATTTAATAAAAGTAATTAATAAAACTTGCTACTGTGCTGAGTCAAAACTAGAATAGTAGCATATATCACTTCCAAAAGAAACACTTAAAAATTCAAACTGCAACGGTTGTACATAATAATAGAATTGGTTTCACATATTTGATATGAATGTAAAAAGGTAAACTTTTTTTACCTTAGCTTTTAAAAATTTTAATCAAATCGTTAAAATAAAAATAAATTATTGCTATGCAATTTATAGGCTCGCTTTTGGTTGTCCGTTCTGTCGTACTTGTAATTTTTTAATAATTGCCTTGAAAACGTAAACGGGTTTTCTATGATGGTGTGGACTTATGCTTTTGTTAAAGGCTTTTATATTGCTTTCGCAAATAGACTAGCTAATGAGTAATGACCGTTGGTTGGTTTTAATTTTTCTACCTCGTCCGCCCAAATTTCATTATTGTTTATGTACTGACTGATTACCTTTATAATTTCTTTGACAACTTAGCTAGGTTGTTGCTTTATAACAGATAATTGCGAAATTGGCTAAATAATTTCCTGCAAATTAGACAATTATATCGACTTTGTCTGACCCGGCCAAAAACCAAAATCCATTTTTAATATTGTGCCTGCCGATTTTAGCATTCATGATATTCAATTTCCCTGTAAAAAATAAAAAAATTTGATTGAAAATAAATGATGGCCGCTCCTCGGCCAAAGTTCAACCATTTTGTTCCTTTTTCGGGCCTCACTTGATTCTTAATTTATTGTGCTTTTCTCGGGCATTTTTGTTGGTGTGGGCGGCTAACTTTTAGGCCAAAAAATATATAATTCTCTCACCTCTTGCTTAAAGTTTGTCCATTGCCCCCTCCCCCCTTTTTGCTCGCCCCCCCCCCGACCCACTTCTGTACCCCTCGCCCCCACAATTTTAACCCTCTCTTTGCCCCTTGCCCACTTTTTGACCCTCTCTTAGCCCCCCCCCTTTTATCCCCTTTAGCCCTCACCCCTAGCATATTCATATGGTAACTAAACGAAAATTGTTGATTCCACGACATGTATATCGCATATATAGACGAACAAAAATATGGCGCTCTGAATTTGAATCGTATATTAAGACGGACCCAAAGGTTTATCTTTACATAATTTGGCATGTTTTACTGAATGTTTTTCGGTTTTAGAGTAATTTTAATGGTTGGGGACTTCCAGGTCCCCACGAACCATTATATGAAATATAAAAAAATTTTAATAATTTTTTTTAATATATGTGAACCTATTTTTCTAACGAAATTTATGTATGTATTTATTTTATTTTTAATACCTAATAACTTTGATTATAATGTTTGTTTTTCCTCATCGTCTTTCTAATGTTCATTTGCCTAAATTTTTTTCAGAACGTTGTTTTTTTCAACATGTCTAATTTTAAAAATTGCAATCTTTGATATTCCTAATTCCTATTTCCTCAAGCTGATTTATAAATATCAAATTTAACTGTTTATATTTTGCTTAAACTTAACATTATAGATTAAATAATCATACATTCATGAACTTAAATTACTAACGCTTGTTAAAATAACTTATTACTAATGTCTGTTTCAAACTCATTTATATAATCTTTTTGAAAAAGATAATAATAACCCCATTTAGGAGTGCCGTAACTTAAAAGTTTACTTTAATTAGGGCCATCTAGAGGCAATTTTAATTTATCAATTTAAGCTTTTCTCTGATTAAAAATTCGTATCGGGATTTAAACCGGACATAATGTCTCGAATATGAAAGCTTTTTTAAATCCACGCTCTAAACAACTTTTATAAACCTGGGTTTACTGAAGAAATTTGTAAGTCAAAATTGTCTCGGAATAAAATTGCATCGGCGCTAATTATATTATATTTTTAAGTAGATTGCGGCTAACCTAAATGGGGTTTCAAATTATTTTTCAAAATATAAACAAAACCGCAATTTATTAATTAATTTCAAATATTATATAATCTCATTAATTTAACCGAAGTTATTTTTATAAGCCAAATTAATCATATAGAGGAGAATATTGGACTTCATATTATAGATATCAAACTTTATCCAATTAAAACAACCAAAATAATATATTAATTTAAGGATAAACGTCAAATAACCATGCGTTTTGTAATTCATATTTTTTGTTAGAATCCAACGACTTTATAGAAATTTAAAATTTTAGTATTTATTATTCGTGTTAGTATTTTTGACCTGATCAAACAGTTAATAAATTAGCCACTAATGCTTAAACTTTGACCATAGCACCCTCACCCGTCGTAGGCATTGGTTCAACTTAGACAAAAGATCAACCTGGTCTGTTTTTCAAAATTCGACTAAGCCTAGAGGCTGACTAAGAAAAACAAACAAAAAAATCTTTGGTCTGTTTATGTTTAGTCGACTAAAACCGAAGGTCGACCAAACAAAACCCAGCCGTTTTTACATTAGCAGGAACAATACCCCAGAACTAGGCCCAAGTCCCAGGGTGAAAAAACGAACTCCAATTCTAACCTCCAGCGGAATGTAGCCCCCAACATCCCACCCCCAACAAGGGCGAAGCCCGCCCTTGGTTTTAATTGCTATGAAATTAATGGGCTCGCTTTTCGTTGTCCTAGGTCCGTCCGTTGTCCAACATGTATCTTAATTGCTGGTTCGAATCCCGGAGAGGGCAAATTTTTTTTAATTAAATTAGTATATTGTTCTTGTTAATACCATTGATTATATGTTGATCGTGTCCTGGCTACTGACCAATGAAAAAAATGACCATTGGCCAAATTGTGAATCGATTTTTTTTTCGTTTTTTGAGTTACCATATTAGGTTAGCATTGATAATTACCCTATGCCCACCCCCTACAAGGGCCTATGCCCCTACTGATATGGTCCCTGTGTCCCCCCCCCCCACAAAGGCCTATGTCTCTACTGCAGTGGGTTCGAATCCCGGGGAGGGCAAATTTTTTTTAATTTTATGTAATGGGCTCGCTTTTCGTTGTCCGTCCGTCAGTCCGTTGTCTAACATGTATCTTAATTGCTGGTTCGAATCCCGGAGAGGGCAATTTTTTTTTAATTTAATTAATATATTGTACTTATTAATACCATTGATTATATGACTTTTTGACCGTGTCCTGGCTACTGGCCAATGAAAAAAATGACCATTGGCCAAAGTGTAAATCAAATTTTTTTTTCGTTTTTTGAGTTGCTATACAATTACGCATAGGGGAGACAGGGGCTAGTCGTAGCCCGGGGTTACTATTATCTTTGTAATTATTTTTTAAATAATAATGATTTATATTAAAAATTTAAACCATATGTGTATTTTTCATAAGATATAAGTAAAAAAAATTTTGTTAATAAAAATTAAAATTTTTATAGGGGAAAAACGATTTTTCGGGGCTATTAGTAGCCTTGACAAAATTTTGCATTTTGGATATAAAAATTTTTTGGCTGTATATTTTAATTTAAGTTCTGTCTTATAAAGGTATAATATATAAACCGTGAATGATTAAATTTTTATTTGCAATATAACATGTTAAACTATTAATTGTTAAAAATAGGGGTCGGGGCTAGTCGGAGAGGGGCTAGTGCTAGCCATTTTTCATTGCGTAGAAAAATGTCAAGATTTAAAAAACAATAATTTTGTTTAATAATAATTCATCTATGTGTAACTTGGAATATTAATAAACTATTTAAACATTTTTCCATTGCAGAATTTGTCTTTTATGGGTACCAACAGATTGTCATCTTGACCCTTTTTTATGTAAAGTATAACCGTATAACATTTGCATTCTCTATGTTTTTTATGATAAAACAATCTTTTTATTGATTTGATTTAGCATACACTAATAGGAAGTGAAAACGTAAGGAATAATCTATCCCCCGAAAGAGACTATGACTTGCCCCCGGTTTTTAAATTTTTAGGATTTTTGTTTTTAAAATTTAATTTGTGAGAAAACTATTAGTTTTTTCAATCCGATTTTTTTTTCCTATAGTAAAAATTTAAAATAACGTCCCAAAAAAAATTGAAAAAATAATTTTAGTTTTTTTAAAAAGCAATTTAATTTTTTATGGCTATTTCGTCCCCGGTCTCCCCTATATATCGTAAAATTCGATCAAAGTGATGATAATTTAACCAATTTAGATTGCTTTGCTGCAATACTGTGTCAAAACTACAAATTTAAGCAAACATCACCTCCAAATTGGACACTTAAAAACTATAGGTTGCAACGGTTTTATCAGAATAATAGAATTGATTCACGTATTAGATATGAATGCAAAAGGGTAAACATTTTACCTTAGCTCTTGAAATATTTAAAGTTATAAAGATTGTATAAATCAATCGATTAATATTATACGTTTTCATACAATTATCACTTAACCCCCCCCCCTCCCCTTTAATTAGTAAAGTATGCAATTGAAGGGACATTTCCCTTGGTAGTCTGGTCCTATCCAACTTGCAATTTTTTAATAATTGCTGTGGAAACTTCCCGCAAGATTTCCTGAAGAAAAACTATACGGGATTGAAGATGTCTGTGGACTTAAGCTTCCGTAAAAGACTTTTTTAATATTTAAAACGTGTATAATTTATATTTTAAGCACCGGAGGTTAAAAATGAAATTCCTTCGCTACGTTTTGAACGGGAAATGGGTCTGTCTTGGCACTTCGTACTAATGGTAATAATGTGCTTGTTGAAGCCACAAGTAGTGCTCAAAGCTATGAATTCCGCGTCGGGAGACCAAAATAAGCCATTATTTTTGGTTTGATCGTAGAAATCTTCTGAATTATGGATGCCAGCAAATTTAGTGTTCCCGAGCAAAATTGGTTCTTCAAAAAAATCACAGAGTACAAGTCTAGAAAAAGGCAAATTTAAAATTGATTTAGGCTAAATTAGAGCCTACTTCTCCTTCGATGGCCAATGCAAAAGGCAGAGTTTGCTTCCAGAATGATGGGGCCCGCCATTTCTATTTTCGATGTAGGCTAAATTATCTCCTAGGGGAGAAAACGTGGGGCAATGGAACGCCCCATTTTCTTCTAATATACCTTGATATTCAAATGAAAACCCTTTTTATGAAATTTTTATTACATTAAATTTTCAAAAAAGGTAGCACAAAAATAATAGATATCCTAAATTTAAACCTCAATAAATAAAAAATTTAGTGATTGTTGAAATTCAAATATAAACACCATAAAATCTACCATATTTTAAAACTGTTAAGGAGTAGTTAAATTAACTAGTAGTGTTAAATAGAAATTAAATTTAAATGTATACCATCATATTTGAAATAGGGAAATAAATTTTTACCAAATTTCCATTCGGCATCTTGACCATTTGTATTATTGTTAAGGGTTGTTAGGCACTCAACGTAACAAAGACAGCTTGGGTGAGTAGTTATAAAAGTCAGGCCTGACTTAAAAGGCTTTTTATTGAATGCTACAAACACAATTAAATTTGTGATGGGAGACCAGGCTATCTAAATAATTAATTATTATTTTCAAACGTTTTATAACTATATTTTTATAATGTTAAATTTGTTACTGAGGCAGGGGCCAAATGTTCAGGAATTACAGCTCCAGATATGCAATGAACTATTGGATCTTTATCTAAATCACTCGCTGAAAAGTGTAAAATATTCAGACGAGGATTTATAACTTCCGTTAAACATTCTCCATAGTTTTCCTCGTAATTATACTCCTGACCCTATAGCATACATCATTAAATAAGATTTCATAATTCCATAACTTGCAAGATTTGAGGGCAATTAACGGGCGTAGCCAGGTTTTGGATTAAAGGGGGGGGGGGGCAAGACGCCTAAAAGTTCAATTAGGGAGCGGCAAAACATAAAAATTTTAATATTTGAGGGTTTTTGTATTGAAAATTTTTTTTCCGTCATTCAGGGGGGGGGGGCAGCCGCCCCTGGCTACGCCCATGCAATCAACAGAAAAGGGCAATTTTTATTAACCCTCGAGCGTATTCCTAAAAATCCCGAACGCGAGAGTATTCGTGGGGTATAACTCTACCCCACTTTTTAACTTATAACTTTTAAAGTATTCCTTTAAAACCTTTGAAATTTTAAACATATGTTTATAAAGGTCATAAGATTGATGGTATAAATTTTTATATAAATCTAATCAACATTACAAAACTTATTAACAATTTTCTGGACCCCCCTTTTTATTTTGGTTATTTTAGAGCTTCCCCTCATTTTACCTGTTGACATGATATACCTTAAAATAAATCAAAATAAACGTGATTTTTTATTTAAAAAATGTTCAAAATGTATTAAAAACACACATTGTATAAGATATCTTCATATAAAAAAATACAAACATTTTTTCATATAGAAAAACACTTACGTGAGTGTATTCGTGGTGTATAACAGAACCCCACGAGCCAAAAAGCTTCTGGATTTTAAAAAGTATTAAGCCAAAACCTATGAAATTTTCACCTAACCTAGTTCTTGATAAAATATTAAGCTACTGAAAAGGCCAGATTCATTAGACTTAAATTGCGTTTTATATTTAAATTTATAATTTGCGTGGGGTACCAAATTACCCCACGAATACTCTCGACGGTTAATCGCAATGGTATTTGCACTAGTCCAATATATTTTGGCCATTATATAAAGAGAGCCCGATTTAGGACGGGTGGTAACCGCGAATCAAATAAGAATAACTCTAATTTATAGCCCATCTAGGAAACATTTTAAATTAGAGACTAATTTAACTAAATTATTCCCATCTCTTTTCGAATGTTACTTGAAAATAAAAACAGACATATAACGTTTTCGCTCTTATTGGAGCTCATCAGTATGCCATAGTTCCATGACAAATCAAAACGTTTTCGACCGACCATTTCAGATCAAGGTAATTTTTGATGAGGGTATAGGCCTCATTTATTAAAATAATTTCTGAAAATTTTAGCCATTTTGGGCCAATACTTTTAAGTTATGGACGTTTAAAGGGCCAAAATCACGTTCGGAAGTGTTTTATGGATTTTACTATTTTTGTCATATTTTTAAAAGTAATTGCGTTATTCACTCAAATTTTGGTGCATTTTGTTCCTAAAAAAATTCTCTATCGAAATAATTTAATTAAAACCCTCAATTTTTTTCTGTTAATTTTTTGTGGACAAATTAATGAAAAATCTTAAGAACATATTTACCCTGTATATGAAATCACCAATTTCACAATGTGCACTCCTTTAGGAACCATTATCATATTTCAACCATAAAAAGTTTGGAATCGGCTACGAGATGGTCAAAAATTCGAAAAATAACATTTTCACCAAAAATATTTATAGATGGCGGTATAACGTTTATCACAAAAACATATTTTGATGTTTGTTTTTTATCAAATTGCAAATTTATAAGGAATATATGGTAAAAAAAATATTGGAATAAAAATAAACTTAAATTTTGATCTTTCTTTTATGCAATGGGAAATAAATTTTATTAAAATATTTGTTAGATAAAAAATTTAAATTATTTTTGGTATAATAGTAGAATGTTTACCTGTTTTTTAAAAACATTCAATAGTATTCTATGAAAATAAGTTTAAATTTTGAGATGTTTATAAAAATTGGTTAGAAAGTTATAGAAAATTTAAAGTTAAAATATATACCCCTGAAATGGTCTTGCATTTTGGATGTTTACATTCAATAATAATTGTTAAGGTTACCTGAATACCAGTGATTTCAGTTGTTTCTAATGCATGATATGGTGTGTTCTTGGGTTTAGATTTTTCAGAAATATAAGCCAACATATTTTCTATCATGTTCCACTTAAGACAACCAAAAATGCCTAAAATTAGGTACTTTAAAATCAAATAAATGTGCACCTTTGTTATGTATAGAATCATCTTTAAATTGATCTTTCATATTCCAAGATGCAAGCATTTTATATTGATTCCATACCTTATTTAATAAATAAAATTTATAAAATCATTACTGCAAGCCTATAATATTCTTCTTTTTCTATGCACTTTGTAATAACAGCTTTAAATTTCCAAGATGGAGAAAATTGTGATAAATGTCTACAAACTTATTATATAAAAGATAAATAGTCAATACTCATTAACACTTTCCTTATTTATAGGAACAAATTTAGCTTTTGGGCCAAGACTTAATGTTAAATTATATTTAATTTTTTCCATTGAAACAGTATCAAGTTGGTTCCATTGAGATGCAAGTAATAGGGAAGTTTCATCAATATTTAGATCCGCATTTAAAATTATAGGTTGTCTGTAATATTTCTTATAAGTTTCTGCTGGATTCTTAGTATTCTCTTTATCACCCATTTGATCTAAATTTTGAATTGTGATAACCACGGGCCTAGGCTATGTATTCTCGATTCAGAGTGATAAATAACAAAACTTAAAACGCATTTCTTAAACGTTCCATTCCCGAGCGCAATCATCGCGTTCTTTAATTTGTGTGTTATTGTTTACAAACTTTTTTAAATTCGCCATTTTTGCTTGTTCTAATCCATATGGTAACAACATTTGTGGCAATATAAAGGTATGATAAATAGATATATTAATTATTTTAGATAAATAATTTCGAATTTTTATCTCTTCAAACAAGATTTGTTCATTTATTCAACATTTTGTGGCAATAAAAAGGTATGATAAATTGATATATTAACTATTTTCCTAGATAAATAATTTTGAGTTATTTTCTTAGATCAGTTGCAAAAGAGGTGGGAAAAATACATCAACCATTAAAATGTTCAACATATTTGTCTCATTTACTAAAACATCAATCAATAGTTGATTCACCATTGTTTCTTATTGTTTAAAAATAATAAACTGCAGCTGACATATTTGAGTGTTGTTTTTTTAGAGATTCATAAATTTCCTAAAAGGTTTGCTGAATTTGGCTCAAATTTATATAAACTGTATTTTTTAAGATAGCATTTGAAAATGCTTTTGACATTTTTATACGTGCATTTAATAAAAAATGAAATAGAAGATTGTTGGTAACTATCTTGAGTAACTTTTAGATTATAACATCAGGTAAAAAATATTGAAAATGCTTTTGACATTTTTATATGTGCCTTTTATAAAAAATGAAATTTGTTGTTAACTATCTTGAGTAACTTTTAGATTATAACATCATTTAAAAAATAAGTTTTGAAAATAGAATTAATAAATTGTTGGTAACTATATGCACAAAGCTTTTGCACTTTTAGAACATACAGGATTCTGATACTACCAATTAACTCTTAAAATTAGAAAACAGCACTTATATTATGTGAGATATATGTATAAATGTATTCAGATTTTTACAAACTAATATTTAAGGATTTGTCAGAATAGTATGCAAAAATTTAATTGTTATACTAATGATTTCTAATGAAAATCATATTATAAATTTGATAAAATACTTAAATGGTCATTCTTATTAATATAAATTGCATAGCAATTAATAATTGTAACTCTCCCTGACTCACAAATAGTATTAATATCTTGAATATAACACTGCTAACAACAATAATATGAGCAACAACACAAGGTTTATTGTATTACACGGATAACAAATAAGGTTTCCAACCTCATTAAAAAAAACCTATTAGATGTATGTTGTAAATCTTAAATACAATGGTTAATCAATGATTTATGGATGTTTTAGTAAATGAGACAAATATGTTGAACATTTGAATGGTTGATGTATTTGAATCAACTATTGATTGTTGTTTTAGTAAATGAGACAAATATGTTGAACCCTTGAATGGTTGATATATTTTTCCCACCTCTTTGCAACTGATCTAAGAAAATAATTCAAAATTATTTATCTAGGAAAATAGTTAATATATCTATTTATCATACCTTTATATTGCCACAAAATGTTGTTATTACCATATGGATTAGAACAAGCAAAAATGGCGAATCTAAAAAAATTTGTAAACAAGAACACACAAATTAACGAACGCAATGATTGCGCTCGGGAATGGAACGTTTAAGAAATGCGTTTTACGTTTTATTATTTATCACTCTAAATCGAGGATACATAGCCTAGGCCTAACCACGCGTGTCACAGCTGTTGGTTAAATGTCCGACATAAAGTTTCACAGTCAAGGCTGCCATGTTTTTTATGTTTAAGATCATGGGCGTAGCCAGGGGGGGGGCGGACAAAAAAAAAGTTTCTAATGCAAAAACCCTTAAAAATTAAAAAAATTTATGTTTTGCCCCTCCCTAATAGAATTTTTAAACGTGTCGACCGCCCCTTTTTCAAAACCTGGCTACGCCCATGTATCTCGCTTAAAATGTGACTAGAAAATTAACTATGGCATACTGATGAGATCAAATAAGAGAGAAAACGTTATATGTCGCTTATCATTTTTGACTCCATGCTAAAAAAGATGGGGATATATATAGTCAAATTATATAATCTAGAATTGTCAATCCGTTTATAACGACAATATTCATATAGTCAAATTAGTCTCTTAATAATTGCCTATAGATGGCGCTAAGAAGAGTATACTTTTATGTTATTTGAAAAAAAATGAAAAAATAAATTTTATTTATTTATAAGGCTGAGCACAAAAGTCTTGCACAATTTACTGAACAGCCGTGACAAAGTTGTTCTTGTCATATATGTCGTATATATATATGAGTTTTGAGGACAGAGGCGTTGAAGACTAGCCCGATGCAAGGGATAATTACCAGATGCTAGACGATATTAAGCGGTAGACAAGAAAATCTAAGAAAGAAGAGTAACCTAAAGGACGCAAGGGAAAATAACAACTGGCGCAAGGCCCACAGAACGTCAGATTATTATCAGAGACAAAATAGTTAATATCATCGAATATCAGCATTCATTAATTAATTCCCCTCGTAAAACATGTTGTAATTAGTATCTGTCGGCGTAATATTTGGGAGTTAATTTGTAGTAAAGCATATTTCGTACCTGGGAGTGTTAATTTGTAGTAAAGGATATTTCGAACCACAAAAGTTCTTAACGGTTACTGGGGTTTCAAAAAAAAGATTTTTACATATATAAAATCCTGGTGACATCATACATTGACAACCTTATACATTGATTATCCATATTATGTTCGTAAAAATTTATGTAGTTTAATAGTAGATATTATAATGTCGTATCCGTAAATTGTTTAGATTTTCCAACCCCATGCCCTTATACAAAACTTAAGGATTTCCCCACAACCCCTTGTAAAACAGTGAGATTTCTTAGCATTGTCGAGTCTTTTGATCTTATATCTTATACGAAAAGTACATCTGCCTATCAGAGGCATACTCACTGGGTAACCCCTTTTCCTGTAACCTTAAATTCATATGTGGTACTTTTCCTCTCCATTTAATTTCAGTACGACCCCCCCCCCCACGCGCTTATACGTG
This sequence comes from Gordius sp. MW1, assembly GCA_964036665.1. Taxonomy (NCBI): domain Eukaryota; kingdom Metazoa; phylum Nematomorpha; class Gordioida; order Gordea; family Gordiidae; genus Gordius; species Gordius sp. MW1. The sequence continues at coordinate 2,674,802 of OZ038532.1, forward strand.
TTTGTTATTTATTCCCCATAGATATGTATTATTATTGATCAACACGAATACGCATCATTGATTTTTATACACAACGTACTGTATCGAGAGTTGTTTGATTTTTTCATTTAATATAATTATTTAGTTCTTGTACTTTCTATGTAGTAAAATCAATAGAAGTATACTGCCGCACGCGGCCCTGCCATCTCCCAATATATCCCCTTATTCCTAAAATCTTCCAATATATCCCCCTATTCCCCTTCCTTCAAAAATTTTCATTCTTAATCGTGTTCGTGCGGCCATGCAACACGATACCTTCCCTTTTTCAAAAAAAAACAGGGCCAGTGATAGGGATATATGTAGACAAAAATTTATCTGATAACCTCGCCTGGTTTACAATATTGAAACATTTAATTATAGCACTAATATAATATATCGAAAATATTATACTAATTATAAAAAATTAACCTAGAGTATTATTATATACGACAAAATTAAAAGGATTTTTGAATATATCATAATTTATTAATAAATTTAACGTTAAGGTAATTACATGTATCCAGAGTTAGAGATGATGACTAACTTAATATTTAAATAAACTTTATAAAACTGATCTATGATAAAACGTAATATATAAATATCCGCTAGATGGTATGTTTGCTATGCTCGCAAATAACCAAGTTTTGTCAATCATACGTAAAATGCAGAAAACCGATAATATCGACAACTTTTACAAACTAGAAAAAGGGTAAATTCTCTAAATATATATGCAATATATAAAATATATTATATATATGATATCTCATATTTTATATGAGCATTAAATATATACATTTACACTAAAATAGGCACAATATTAATTTTATATTAATAATTATACATGCATAATGATAATATAAATAATAATTTTAGAGTATTATATTTATATATACAGATATATTAATAATATGATTGGTTTTTCACATTTCCTGCTCTTTTGTTTTTGCTTAGAGATGAGGTTTGTTCCTAAGCCAATATTTAAAATAAACCCATGTTTATACTATTTTACCTGATAATGCTGTATCCAAAATCTTTTACCATTAGCACAATGTAATTGCTAAGCCTTATATTCTCATATGTTTATAAAATATATATTGAATATGCTATCTTCTGAATAATCTCTTATTCTTTAAGTATTAGATCAAGTTTCTTCCTTCTTAGTTTTCATAACAATGTCTACTTGCTTACACAGAATAAGCGTTCAACCTCTTCCTCTATTTTCCGACACCTTCATGTCCAATAATTTTAGGTCTACATCATTCGTCTCACTTCTTATATGACCAGACCTTTTTTCGGATTTTCGTTAATCATGTCTGCCATTGGTTTAAAATATTTTTCCACTTAGTCAGCCATTTGTCATATAGTGGATTAGTAGCTTGTATTTTTTCCCTGGCGTTTAATCCACATTTTTCACTTCCATAAAGTGACCAGTCTTACCATGGATCCATAAACATTTGCTCTTAATCATATTCACATCTTCTTGACGCACGTTACAATCGATATCGCTATTTAACCCATCCTTTTTCAATCAGCTAATTGTAAACCTGTCTACTTCTGGGTACTGGTCATCTAGCCGTGGGGGGCCTGTAACGTTTACCTTTAAACCATATTTATCTAAGCGCTTTGCCGCTTGTCTTTTTCTTCAAACACTTTTTTAGTTATCTCTTCGCATTGTACAATATTATTGGCATATAGCATACACCTTGAAAATGGCTTTTAAATGTCATTTGATAACGCTTTATAAATATGTTGAATAAAAATGGACTTAGAGCAGATGCTTGTTGTAATCTAACTTCTTGTAGAAAGGGTTTAGAGTCTCTAACAGTCGTTGTAACGCAAATGTTTGAGGCTTTATAAAATTTGTGCATATACATTTATGTGAAGGTATAGGATATTTTCGATTTTGTTATTTTCTGTGGAAATACAGAGATCAGAAATTAGCTTTTCCGAAATTTCCCACAAACTAGGCATTTTAACGGATTTGTAGACCGGAATACACGAATCATTGTATCTGCTCGTTGGGCCCAATGGAGCCACAAAATAATTCAGCCAAGTTTTTACTTTCTCCTTTCCCATAAATTAGCCATGCAATGACTACTTAAAAGTTAACCATGATTAAGAATCGTTAAACATCTCTTTTGAGAACAGTATCAATCGCGCTGCAAAATACGCATATTTTGTTTATTTTGAAACCCCTTCAATAACTAGTCTAGCTGGCTTACTCATATCCACTCTTTTTTAATGAAATAAGGAATTGATCTGGGACGAAAAAATCTATAAGCGTGGCATAATAACCCTATACAGTACACTATCGGTTTTATTATCGAATAAAAGTGATTAATTTTTGTTATATTATCCAAATTATTTCAACATTTAACCATATTAATTGAAGGATTTTATCATCCTTAATCTATTTGTTTGTCAGTTGAGTTTGAACGCGAGGAAAATGGCGCAACCAATCTTTTAGAATGTTGCGTCCATGTCCTTATTTTAATTAATTTAATAGTTTGAAGTTTTTAAAATTCCTTTTTATAATCATTCCCGTAAAATATATCAAACAATTTAGAATAAATTTAAGAAATAATAATATTTTATTTTTAGGTGAGGAAACATTCAATTTACCTACCTCACTAGTTAATAAATTTTGAACGCAATAAATAATTATTATACGAAATATATATGACGCTAAATTTTTAAGCAAACTTTCATCGCAGTTTTTACGTTTTTAATTTCTAGGTATTGTATAAATGATAATAATTTTAGAATGATGTTTTTGATATCTACCCAATTCAATAATTTTTATTTACCTTTATATTATTTAATTTAAAAAATTATTAATATCTTGTATATAATCATTACTTTATCATGTTACAATCAAAATGGTGGAAAATGAATCTCATTTTCTATGGTTGTACCATTTTAAAATGGTTTTCATTATGCAACGCCGATTAATATGGGCGTGGCCAAAGGGGGGGGGCAGGGAGAAGCGATTGCCCCCCTCTAAACGAAAAAATTTGTTAAAATGTATTAAAATTGAGGTTAATCATTTTGCCCCTCCCTAAATCATTATTGCCCCCCCCCATTTAATTATAATGCTGGCTACGCCCATGATGATTAATACTGTTCTTAAAAAGATGGGGGCTTAAGAATTTAATTTGATTTTCGAAATTTGAATAATAATCAAGTTGTGGGAAAATACGAATCGGGGTCAAAATAGCAGAATTATGAAAAAAATAGCAGAAAAAGTCGGGGGGATGGAAAATGCGAAGCGCATAGACATTTTAGAATTATACGACAAAACAGCATATATTTAATTGTTATTTTCATGTCTTATTTTAAAGAATTTGTCTCATTTTTGAGCAAGAAGAGAATTAAATTTTAATGCATATTTGGTTAGAATTTAAAAAATCTTCAAGAAGTGGGCAGGTACTGACCCTTGGTCAATATTCTTACATCAAAGCTAATATGGGTAAAAATTATCAGACCCAATATTTATCAATTTATTGATTATCTCAAAAAGATACAGAAAGAAACTAACTCAAATATCTATAAAATAAACCAAGGAAAAACAATAAACCCAAAATCTAAGAAAGAAATCAACAAAGAATCTTGTATCAATAATTTAAAAGAACATTATACTAACAGTGAAATAGACCCATCTCAATTTCTAAAAACAATATCATGTTATCTAAAATATAAAGAAAGAGATGCAATGTTAAATATTATTACCACTTGATTATTTGTCTGTTATAATTTAGTAAATATTAATAAAATTGGTCTGTTATAATCTAGTAAATATTTATAAAAAAAACTTAAATGAGTGTAAAGGCAAAACATTTTAAAGGGTCAAAGTAGCAGGATTAAAAAGAAGCAGAATAATATGACTTTTAGATAATCAATATAACCCTATGTGGTATACGTGTATACCACGTAACCATATGTTGGTATATCGCGTTTTAATGTCCGCGGTATACTTTGATCTTACTTAGATTTATTTTATTAATATTAATGTAAAAGGGTTAAAGAACGGTTCTGCAATCCTTATAATTAAAAAAAGGAATTGGTCAAAGGAAGGCATTTTTACCGCGGGTTAACCTAGACGCGGAAGTGGCTAATTTTCTTTGACGCTTTCTTTTTTTAATTACTTTTTATTTTAATTTTTAACCCAGTCACATATGGAACTCATTTTTGCAGCCCCGTCTGAAGATTTCCCGTACATTGCTCGTTCAATCAAGTCCACCACCCTGGGAAGATTCAACAGCTATAAAAGCGAAATCCCATGTCAATAATGGAGTCCTTATAAATTTTTCCAAAACTTTGTACTCTTCCTAAACCCTTGTAATTGTCCCCAATCCCTACATCTTTCCCCTTTTATTGTAATTTTACGAAACATTTCAATTTTACCGTCGTCAATCACTTTAATTGTAAATCGCCTTTAATTGTAAATATTTAGACGTATTAGCGTAAATAAAGTTATTTTAAATCCTTCGCTCAGCCCTTTTTACTCGGTCGCCAGACATTACATTGGTGTCAGAAGTGGGATCTTCTTAAAAAAAAGGAATTGTAAGTAAAAATATTTAAGATTTAAATATTAACGTAAAATTAGTATTTGTTTTATTAAAATGTTGGAATAAAATTAGTTAAAATTTCTATTGTAAAAAAATTTATTAATGCATAATAATGGATAAAGGGTTTTTAGGTTTGATAATCATATTGTTGATAAAGTTTAGATAACCACGTTCCGTCCTTCGTTACTTTAGCTATGTTCAACCATTTTTTAACAATACCTACATACCTTTCTACCTGCCCATTAGAGCTTGGATGGTACGGTGGAGTTAAAATATGGTTAATTTTATATTTTAAACAAAATTGTTTAAATTCGTTGCTAACAAAAGCTTTACCATTATCCGTAACAATTATTTCTGGAAACCCGTAATTCCCTATCAATTCCTTTAAAATTGTAATTGTTACTCTACTTGATATATTTGATATAACTTTAAATTCCGTCCAACCGGAAAACGCATCTACTATTAAGATGTACCGTTTTTTATCTAATTCGAAAAAATCTATGTGTATACGCTCCCATGGAAATTTAGGACGAGGCCACCTAGATTCTTTATTCCTACGCGGCATTGGTGCATCAAGCTTACAAAGCTCACACTGCCTTACGAATTTTTGGATGTCTTTAGTTAATTGCGGCCACCAGACGTATTGTCTGGCCAAGCCTTTCATTTTAACCATCCCACAGTGTCCCTGATGTAATATTTTTAGCACTTCCTGACGAAGCTTAATCGGTACCACCAACCTTTCATGCTTTTTAAGAACATTATTTTCTACATATAATTCGTTCATAACATGTTTAAAAGGGGTAGGTACATTAACTTTATCGTCTAAGCCTGCCAAAATATCTTTTACTTTACATAATTCAGGGTCCGCGTTACTTTCCTTAACAATATCGTCTAAATCTAAAATATTTAAAGCATTGATTACATGTCCTCCTATTATATCACAAGACAAAGGTAAATCATCGGCCTCAATGGTATCTGCGCCCAAACGCGATAGTACATCAGCCAAATGATTGTCCTTTCCCTTGCCGTATTTTAGGGTTAATGTAAAATTTCCCAACATTACAAGCCAACGTTGTAACCTAGGAGACATTAATAGTTCGGCGTTCGCCTTTTTAAATAAAGCAACAAGCGGCTTATGATCTGTAACTACAGTAAACGATTTGCCAATTAAATATTCGCGACATCGTTGTAAACCGTAAATCATCGCTAATGCCTCGCGTTCTTTAACAGAATATTTCACCTCTGTTTTATTTAATTTACGCGAAAAATACAAAACTGGATGCTCCATTCCATCCTCAACCTGACATAATGCGCCTCCAATACCAATATTGGATGCATCGACCCTTAGTATATGTTGTTTATTAGGATCAAAACATCTTAAAATGGGTTTTTTAAGCAAGATATTTTTCAAAAAAACAAATTTTTCAATATCACTTTTACTCCATTTAAATATGATGTCTTTTTTTGTCAATTCGTACAATGGTCCAGCATATTCAGTGTAATTATTTATAAATTTACTGTAATAGTTCATTAAACCCATAAATGACGATAGTTCCTTTTTATTTGCAGGTAACTTAACATTTTTAATGGCTTCTATCTTGTCATACTTTGGTTGAATATTACCATTATTTAAAATATGTCCTAAATAGACAATTTGTTCAGTCCCAAAAACACATTTTTTAGCTGAAACCTTTAAACCTTTTAGACTAACTAAATTCAAGACCTGAACAAGACGCAAATCATGCTCTTCTTTTGTTCGTCCCGTTATTAATATATCGTCCAAATAAAATATTATACCGTCTAAATTACTAAAAATCGACGCCATAGCACGCTGAAAAATAGCTGCTGAAATGCTTAAGCCAAAAGGTAGCCTTTTAAATTTAAAAAGTCCGGCATCAGTATTAATTGTTAAGAGCCGCGATGACTTTTCATCTACCTGTAATTGCAAGTAAGCGTTGGCAAGGTCAATTTTTGAGAAAAATTTAGCGCCTATTAATTTAACAAAAATAATTTCTAATCTTGGCAATGGGTATTTTACCTCAATGATACATTTGTTTACCGTGATTCTATAATCAGCACAAACCCTAACTGTACCGTCAGTCTTCCTGACCTGTACCAAAGGTGTAGCCCATTCTGAATAGCCAATAGGTTCAATTACGTTATCCTTTAACCATGTTTTAATTACTTCGTCGACCTTATTTTTCAAAATTAAAGGTACGCGCCTGGCAGCACAAAATTTAGGAATTGCATTTAAATTAACTCGAACCGAAAATATTTCGTCATTTAAGCATCCTAAACCAGGTTCAAAAATTTTAGAGAATTGGTTTTTTATATTATCAATTTTGGTGTGCCATGTTGTGACCAAATTAGGCTTTGCCCCCAGGTTAGCTAATTTATGGCAAGTGGGTTCCAGAGGTACCCCGCACTGTAAATCGGCATGAAAAATGGGTCGTTCTTGGCAGACGGGACCTCCCGAGTTATCTGATCTATGGGCTATACGCCCTAAATCAGAATGAAAAACGGGTGTGAAATCCCTGCACTGTGAACTACCTGACAACGCCTTCGACATCACCATGGACTTAACATCAACCTTGAAAATTTCGCGGGCATTATTTTTATTACATAATCCCCACCATTGAATTTGGGGCCCAATTATCCTAATCCAGGACCAGCCCATTATATTATCGACATTCTCTTTAATAATATATAAATCCAATTCAACCACAAATCCTGCCACTTTAACTAAAACATTAATCCTACCCAGGACAGTAATGAAAGTATTATCAACTTGTTTTGCAATTATATTGGCAGTTTCCAAATTTCGGTTGGGCCAAATTTTTTTAAACCTTTTAAAACTAATAATTGATATTGCGGCGCCAGTATCTAATATAAATTTTATCTTAAAATTATCGACATCTACTGTCATTAAAGGTGAAGCTGACGAATTTAAAATTTTATTTATATCTACCATGCGCATATCTATATAATTTGAATTATCCTGCGCTAGTCAATCAAACACAGCCTGCCCATTGGCAGCTGTTTGCGCTTGATTGACATGTCCCCTGCATTTATAACAAAATTTCCCGTCCCCAACCTCTTTGGTATTGTAGTTATTTGAGGTTGTTGGTGCGTTAAAACTTGGGAAGTTTTTCTGTGTAAATCTATGGTCTGTGTAGGGTTTATTGGGGTGCGCATAATTAATAAAATTATTTCTCGGGCCGCGTTGTGCAAAATTTTCCGAAATATATCTGAAATTTTCATTATTACGCCTTTTAAAGTATTTATTATCACAATCTTTCCTAAGGTGTCCCCGTTGCCCACATCGGCAGGCTGTGTTTGATTGACATGTCCCCTGCATTTATAACAAAATTTCCCGTCCCCAACCTCTTTGGTATTGTAGTTATTTGAGGTTGTTGGTGCGTTAAAACTTGGGAAGTTTTTCTGTGTAAATCTATGGTCTGTGTAGGGTTTATTGGGGTGCGCATAATTACTAAAATTATTTCTCGGGCCGCGTTGTGCAAAATTTTCCGAAATATATCTGAAATTTTCATTATTACGCCTTTTAAAGTATTTATTATCACAATCTTTCCTAAGGTGTCCCCGTTGCCCACATCCGTAACACCTTATATTAGACTTGAAATTAGACTTAAGTAAAAAAACCTTTTCTACTCTTTTCAATTTATACCACACAAATAAAACTAGTACGGTTAAAATTGATATATATACAAGTAATTTATCCGCGCACAAATAATTAAAAAAATTAATGCCAATCGACGGTGGCGTGTAAAAACCAAACATTATAAATTACCAAATTCAATCCAAACTATATTAAAATCAATTAAACTAAATAATTTAAATAGAAATCAAATTTAATCAAACCAAGCAATCTAAATTAATTAAATTAAATAATTTAAATAGAAAATCAAATTTAATTAAACAAAGCAATTTAATCAAAATTAATTAAGAAATTTACCAAAAGTTTGCGTATAATTAAAAAAAAATTAAAATTAAACAAGAGCAAATTAATTATTACAACGTATACAGTAACCATTTTATTAAGCATAGACGTATATAATAATTATTCAATGTAATTATTGTTATCAACAATATGATTATCAAACCTAAAAACCCTTTATCCATTATTATGCATTAATAAATTTTTTTACAATAGAAATTTTAACTAATTTTATTCCAACATTTTAATAAAACAAATACTAATTTTCTAAAACACTAACCCTAACCTAAAACACTAACCCCGACCTAAAACACTAACCCCAACCTAAAACACTAACCCCGACCTAAAACACTAACCCTCCTCACCAATCTAAGATGGAAGTATTAGTATTCAACATCTATAATATAAACTATGAATAAAAGATAGGTTAAAACTTAAATTCTATTTCCTTTATTTCCAAAATTGTAAAAATAATAGCATATCCATGGAAGTATTAGTATTCAACATCTATAATATAAATTATGAATAAAAGATAGGGTAAAACTTAAATTCTATTTCCTTTATTTCCAAAATTATAAATATAATATCATATCCATGGAAGTATTAGTATTCAACATCTTTAATTTAAATTATGAATAGAATTTTAGGTTAAAACTTTTAATTCTATTTCCTTTATTTCCAAAATTGTAAATATAATATGATATCCATGGAAGTATTAGTATACAACATCTATAATATAAATTATGAATAAAAGATAGGTTAAAACTTACATTTTAATTCGTCATATCAATAAACAGATGTTCAATCTTGACCAGTTCTGACCAGTCTTGATCAGTTCTGACCAATTCTGCTGTTTTTTTTCTGCGGTTTTGACCCGGTCCCGGAAAATACTCATTTCCCCGCATCAAAACTTGTTTTCAAAATTAGGAGTTTTTAGATATTTTTCCATCGTACACCTTAAATAAGCTTATTTAATTAAAATTACTAAAAAATCACAAAAGAACCCACCATGGTCTAAGTTATTATAAATATAACAATCCTGAATTGGGGTCAACTTTTAAGGTTAATTTATATAAGGTTTTTTACTTAAATGTAAATATCCGCTAGGTGGCAGCACACTGTTATTACCGATGAGATTTATATTTAAATATATCATGTGATGTATGCTAACCTATATTAATAATAAAATAATAAATGATTGATACAAACATGAGACAATTTTAATTTTGGATAAACAAGAAAAAAATAAAAAATAAAATAAAAAAAATAAAAATAACTAAATCTATAATTATTTTTATATTTTGTGGAAAAGAGATAATTACTTAAATATTTTAAATAAATTAGTTTGAAATTATATAAGTTAATTATTAGGACAAAAATAATTTTCTGATAAATATTTAATTAACATGGCCACAAGCACAACTATATAATTAGGCAGAACTTATATCCGATTAAAGATTATACTGCCATCTAGCGGCTTAGCCAATTTGTCTACACGAAATAAAGATACTTTTATTATTGCATTACCGTATTATTATCCAAAAGAAATGTAAATAATATTTGATAAATTTGATCTATTTAAAATAAATAGGTTAATGTAAAGTGTATAAAAAGACATTTCTATCACGTAATTCAACTTACAATAGAATTTTCTCAAACATATTATATAAAAAATGCCATATTGAATTAGTATCAGCCTTCGTTAAAATGTTAATTATAATAGGGGTTACCATCTGGTAACCTTATAAAAAAAAATTTAGAATATTTTTTAATTGCTATGCAATTTATGGGCTCACTTTCCATTTTCCGAAGTCACGCACCGAACGTGGATGTCACGCACCGAACGTAGATGTCACGCACCAAACGTGGATGTCACGCACCGAACGTGGATGTCACGCACTTTTAATTTTTGTTATTTGTTAATTTAATTTAACCAGTTTTTGGGTTCGAATCCCGGGATTTTTTTTTCTATTATGATTGTTCCTGTTACTACCATTGATAATAAGACTTTTTGGCCGTCCGTTGGGTGCTGACCAATAAAAAAAATGACCATTTGGCCAAAGTGTGAAGCGAAATTATTTTTGCGTTTTTTTTTTGACTCTTATGATTGTTCTTGTTCCTACCATTGATAATAAGACTTTTTGGCCGTCCGTTAACTGCTGACCAATGGAATCGTGGATGTCACGCACCGAACCGAACGTGGATACGCACTTTTAATTTTTGTTAATTTAACCAGTTTTTGGGTTCGAATCTCGGGTTTTTTTGAATATTATTATTGTAACTGTTACTACCATTGATAATATGACTTTTTGGCCGTCCGCTGGCTACTGACCACTGTAAAAAAATGACCATTTGGCCAAAATGTTAAACGAAATGTTTTTTTGCGTTTTTTTTGACTCTTATGATTGTTCTTGTTCCTACCATTGATAATAAGACTTTTTGGCCGTTCGTTGGCTGCTGACCAATGGAATCGTGGATGTCTTGCACCGAATGTCTTTTTTGTTTACTTTTAATTTTTGTTAATTTAACCAGTTTTTGGGTTCGAATCCCGGGGTTTTTTTTTGACTCTTATGATTGTTCCTGTTACTACCATTGATAATAAGACTTTTTGGCCGTCCGTTGGCCACTGTAAAAAAATGACCATTTGGCCAAAGTGTGAAACGAAATTTTTTTTGCGTTTTTTTTTGACTCTTATGATTGTTCCTGTTACTACCATTGATAATAAGACTTTTTGGCCGTCCGTTGGGTGCTGACCACTGTAAAAAAATGACCATTTGGCCAAAGTGTGAAGCGAAATTATTTTTGCGTTTTTTTTGACTCTTATGATTGTTCTTGTTCTTACCATTGATAATAAGACTTTTTGGCCGTCCGTTGGCTGCTGACCAATAAACATTTTTGTAAGAATTTAATGTTTTCAGACATTTATCCATTTCTAGACTTAAAAAAACCTTATCAATAACAAATTATTCCCAAACATATTAACATTTAGTTTTTGTGTTATCAAAATTAACTAATAAAACTAGTTTTTATGTATTCAAAAGCTTTAACTACTTGATTGAAATCACAATATCTACATTTCCTATTTCTAATGATTGCTAAAATAACAGATAAAATATTGCCTTTCAACAACTTACTGATAATTAAAATTAAAAATCGTAACCTCTTCTTAAATTTTAATCGCATTTGTAGGTCTCTTAATCTTTCGTCCTCCTGTTTGTTTCTTTTAAAAGATTTTTGTTAATTTTTTAACCAGTTTTTGGGTTCGAATCCCGGGGTTTTTCTTGACTATTATTATTGTGCATTTATTTTCTGGTTACCTAATCTCTGTTGTTTAACGCATCTTTTATCATTTAATAAACATTAATATTCCAAATGTCTTTGTATAATATTATGTTTTCCATATGAACCTATTATAAATGACGTCTAACTCTATAATACATTACACTTTTAAAAAACATTTTATCGTAAAAATATGTTTATCAAAAATGAAATTTAATTGATCAGACAGGGACATGAGCGTAGCCAGGTTTTGGTTTGGGGGGGGGGGGAAGCGAAACTTTAAAATTTCAATCAAGGGGGGGGGGCCCACTAAATGACAAAAAATTTCAATAAAGCTTCCTCCAAGAGTTACATTTTAGCCCCTTCACCCTCCTAACCTAAAATGTTTAACCTAATTTCATATAAAAAAAAATAAAGATGCCCTATCTTACCCTCTTATCCTTCCACCGCTGAGTTGGTATTATTAGGGGGCGGGAGTGGAGGAGATCATCCCTTTTCCCGCTTCGTCAAATTGTAAATCAAAATAAAATTTTACGTTTTTTCGAAAAAAGAAATTGACACAGTAGATGACCCTACCCCTCCCTATCTTACCCTTCCACCGCCGAGTTGGTATTATTAGGGGGCGGGAGTGGAGGAGATCATCCCTCAACCCCTTTTTATTATTATTGATTTTTATATGCTTTTGGCAAATTAACGGAGGGAAAGGGGGGATAGTGTGCGCGTTTAGTTTTAACGGAGGGAAAGGGGGGGGGGAAGGAGGTAGTTACTCTTCTATTCCCCCTCACTTCAGGCAAATACACTTAGAGCGCCAAGTCAGCTGTTTATATCACTCAAATATTTATAGGGCTATATATTTTTAAATCTTTTAAATTAGAAAATTAATCTTTAATTTAATTAACTGCGAATTAGGGCATACTAATTTAAAGGTTTCCTTTACTTACAATAACGTTCCACTAGATTTTTTTTTGGTTCAAACAGTTTAACTTAAAAATGAAATGGTTGCATTTTTTCTAGCTTTATATTTTAATGTATTTAATCTTCTCGGAACTTTTGGTAATAATCCAGCCTCCTTATGCTGACCCCACTTCTTATGTATATACCTTATCTAATCTCTGTTATTTAACGCCTCTTTTATCATTTAATAAACATTAATCTCTCCTTCAATAATTTAATCTTAAATTATGTTTAAATACATTTTTAATATATTCCAAATGTCTTTGTATAATATTATGTTTTCCATATGAACCTATTATAAATGACGTCTAACTCTATAATACATTACACTTTTAAAAAACATTTTATCGTAAAAATATGTTTATCAAAAATAAAATTTAATTGATCAGACAGGGACATAAACGTAGCCAGGTTTTGGTTTGGGGGGGGGAGGCGAAACTTTTAAAATTTCAATCAGGGGGGGGGGGCCAAACCTACAATTTTTAATTTTTAGTTTTTTCATTGAAAAATTTTTTTTTCGTCATTTAGGGGGGTTTTCTTATTTGAACTAAAGGTCGACCAAGCAAAACCCAGGCAAAACTAGTCCCCCCCACTAAATGACAAAAAATTTCAATAAAGCTTCCTCCAAGAGTTACATTTTAGCCCCTTCACCCTCCTAACCTAAAATGTTTAACCTAATTTCATTTATTAAAAAATAAAAAATAAAGATGATATTTATATACTTTATCCAGCCGACATTTATACACTTAACTCATTTATATTTTCCCGCTTCGTCAAATTGTAAATCAAAATAAAATTTTACGTTTTTTTGGCTAACATTGATACCTACCTATGCCCGTCAGTCCAATTCTTTTGGATTTAATACCCCCCTATAGGCATTCTCGCCCCTTCTCACCTTTCTCGCTCATAAATTGCATAGCAAATAAGCTACATTTATACGTAGAATAGATGAGTCGTCCCCTCTTCCCTTCCCCCCCCCTTCCCATCTCCCCCTTCTCCGGGGGTCTGGGGGCGAAGCCCCCAGGAGACGGGGGTTTGGGGGCGTAGCCCCCAACGGGGGTTTGGGGGCAGAGCCCCCAACGGGGGACTGGGGGCGGAGCCCCCAGCAGGGGGTTTGGGGGCGAAGCCCCCAAGAAGGTCTGGGGGCGAAGCCCCCAGTTACGCCCGAAGGGCGTAATATTTTTTAATTTTACATATATATTTTTGAAAATATTATATGAAAAGTGTAAGCTTATATTTTTTTTATGTTAGTCGTACTACTACCTGGCCATGATAGAAGATATCGTGCTCAGGTTCGCCTGGACCTTAACCGTTTCGGTCGGAGAAGAAAAATTACTCGAATCCGACATACTTATATCCATCCTAGCTCCTCTCGAGGTTTTTAGGTAAACTTTAATAACTGCTTATGGTATAATTCGTTTTGTCGCACGACTATCTCTTCCGGGTTTATAAATAAAGTGGGAGAGGGGGAGAAGGGGTTCTAATATTTCATGCTTCAATGTTCCATAACCAGTTTTATCAAATTAATTTAAAGTTGTTCAAAGTTCACCTGGATTTTTCAATCAACTTCAGGTAAGTTACATATTTTTCAACTTTTACAGACATTCATTTGGATTTCTTGTTTACTCAAAATTTAAACTACTTTACCGTCTCTCAACCTTAATTCATGTTGCAGGTATGCAGGCAATTTAATTTAACAAACAAATTTTTAACTTTTTGATGACAAAGGAGCTAGATTTTTTAAATATAAAAATCATTTTAATTGGATTGTTTTGGAAATGGGGGTAGGGGGTTCTATGAGCTCTCAATTGCTATTAGACCATGTAAAAATTAGATCTTTGCAAATTTAGCTTGATTTATATTAAGATAAGTAATAGTTTAAATGCATCAAATATTTTAGAAATGCTTTGTTCTGTAAGATAATAAAATAGCAAGTGACTAGGAAATCTAAACAAATTTTAGATAGCTAATCAACAAAATGCTCATCATATGCTTAATAGTTATTAAGTGGAAAATAAATATTAAGATTTTTACACTTTGTCATTTTGTGAATCTCAATACTACCTTAAATATAAATGATATTAAAGTGCATATTTACATGATGAAAATTAAATAGTAGAATATTTATACTTAGTCAAATTGTCAATGGACAAATCATCATCATTGCATGTTTTAGTTTCACCATGTCCTCTAAGATCTACTGCAATGCATCTACAATCAATGAGTTTGGTGATTTCATGCTAAATAATATAAATAAATCTTTAAAATTTATTAATAAAATAATTTTTAGATTAACAGAGTCTAAAATATTCTATTGTTTTAGAAATTATTACTGCAAACAAAGCCCAAGAAAGACTTGAAAAACCTCCGCCATGAATTAAATATAGTATTGGCCCTTTTGATCCAACATAATACACACAATATTTGTGTAAGCAAAAACTTATAGTCAAGAAATGTATGATTTAAAAATATTTTTTATTAAAAACATTAAAGGATATATTATTTTCAATCTCCAATATTTCTTTCTTGTCGAAAAAATTATTCCATGGCAACGGCTCAAAATTTAATTTGTGTATATCTCTAAAAGGATCATTTAGCAAAATTATCATTCTAAATACGGTTTGTGGTGGGGCAGATGTGACTTTAACAAATCTTTTTGTAAAGAAGGCATTCAAAAAAAGATCAGCTGAAGCACAAATGACTACTTGGCCATTCATGCTAAATTTCACAAAGATGTGTTTTAAAAAATTTCGACTGTTTGCAAACTTTATATCATGCAGTTAATAAGTGTAATCCATCCTACATAAACATAGTCAAATTGAGCATTAGATTCATTTGATATGGTCTGTTAAATCCTCCACAGATATTTTTGCTTTATACAAACTGAATAATTTCCCCACTCCTCTTTTTTGTCATGTATTTTGTCCCACATTGACGGGGTTTGTTTTAATGAGTTTCTTTGATCTTGACCGGGTAAGTGTCATATCTTAATAAATGATCCTAGTCTTTCCACGTGACAAGAGGTCGTCCCTTCTTTTCCCCGATTTGCATTCGCCTCCCTTTTTAGTACATGCTCATACGACCTTTGCCGATTTTCTTTATTCAAGTCCGCCATAGGTTGAATACCCATTTTTGACCTGAAAAAGTTATTTGTCATGTAGTGGAGCTTGGTTTAACTCAAGCTCCGCCGTATCATTTTAAACTCCGTGACTTGTAGTAGCTTTTATTCCCTAGTGTTTAATGCCCATTTTTCACTTCCATGAATTAACACCAATCTTACGATGGATTTGTAAGCATTGTTCAACCATATTTTCTTGTACTTTATATCAGATTACTTCGCCATTTAAAAGATCCTTTTTGGATATGAGCATTGACTTCTATTGCGCAACCTCCCTCTTGATTTGGCATCGAGCTGAGGTATGTAAACCTGTCCACTTTTGGGTACTTTAGATGGTTACCCAGCGATAGGGTGTCTGTAACGTTTATCTCCATGTATACCACTTTCGATTGTTGATCATTAAACCATATTTAGCTAAGCGCTTTGACCATTTTTGCCTTCCTCGAATAAATTCTCTTTTGTCTCTTAGCCTAGTATTATATCATCGGCATATAGCTTACACCATGGCGATGGCTTTCAAATGAATCTCGATATCGTGCTCATAATTATTATGAATAAAAATAGATTTAGAGCAGGTTCTTGTTGTAATTTAATTTCAAGACGGAAGGGTTAGATCCAACTGTCGTCCTAAGCATGAATTTAGGTTTCATAATAATTTTTTATAAGCCATACATATGCATCAGGAATACTTTGCTTTCTCAAGCACCACCATATAAACAGCAAGAAGGACTTTTTTTCCATATTTATCACTCATTTGTCCTAGTGCAAAGATTGGGTCAATTGTGGATTTGAATTTAAATCTAAAGGTGATATAAATAAAATAATACCCCTATAGGTGAAACTTTAATCTACAGGAATAAATTAATAATTTTTGATATAAATTAAAAATGTCGTGGCAATTGAGCCTCAAAAAAGGGTAAAATAGACATTTTTTGCACCTTCAACCTCGTATATTTAAAAACTAAAAGTTTTGGAAAAAAACTAAAAACATATTATTATTCAGCGCAAAATTCTCTTTTAAAATAAATGGTCTGATAGCGGTATGAAATCACAAAGTAAATATTTGAAGAGCTGTTTAATTAACCTTTCTTCCTGTCCGATTTCTTGTATTTCCTATTCCAATGAATCGAAGAATATGTCTTTCTCTGATTCCATACACCCAATTTGGGGAGCATGCAAGCACATAACGGTTAGGAGGGCCCCTTAATCTGCAATCTTCACCCACATTAGCCTGTCGGAACAACGCTTTACTTCCACCACCTTGTCCTTGAACGAATCGCTTAAAACGATACCGACCCCGTCTCTACAGTTTGGAACCCACTGTAGAATAGTTTGTAGCCTTCTCCTAACTCCCGAGCTTTGGTTCCGTTCCATCTCGTCTCTTAAAAGCAGGCAATGTGTACCTTTTTTTTAGCATCTGTGCGACCTCGATGCTCTTCTCCGTCAACGTTCGAGCTCTAATAAGAGATAAAACGTTATATGTCGGCTATCATTTTCAAGTCACATGCTAAAAAAGATAGGGAAATATATAGTCTAATTAATCTCTAATTTAAATTGCCGATAGGTGGCGCTAATTAGAGTTCACTTTAATTTAATTGCGATACTTTTAAGAGGGGTTATTATTATCTTCTTAAAAATATTCATAACGGCAATTTATTAATTAATTTCAAATATAAACAACATATATGTTTTGTTTGTATTTATTATATATGGTTTTTTGATAGAAATTTTATGCAAATGCTTTTGTATTTACTAATTTGAAATATCCTTCATAAAAGTATATGTTGTATCAATATTATCCTCAAAGATGTAGGGTTCATTAACTCAAGTAAATTCAATACTAATTTTTTTGTCAACAAACAATATATAAATTATGAGAAAGCTTAGCATATTTTATAAATGTCATTCATAAACAATATAATTAAACCCAAGAATGTACATTAATCAGATGGCAGACTTTCAGATGATGATTAATTTGATAATATCCAACTATATAAGAGTAACATTTACTTATGAATTTTGTATAAAATGAATACAATTTAATCTATAAAAAGCTTTAATTGTAATACAAATGCAAATATTGTATACAAAATGCAAAATTACCTTTAAACTTTTTCCATATTCCATTGTTATTAAATAATATTATAATTACACACAGGTATAAGATAGACATCATAATAATTGCTTAAAATAACAGCCTATGGCTTAGCATTCAAAATATAAATCCGTGTGTACTTTAGACAGTAAATATTAGTGTGCCCCTTACTTTCAATAAATATTTATTAGTTAATGTGCAGCCTATACACTATCAGATATATTCAATGTTATTTATTTTATATTAGTAGCTTTATTTTCAGTAATTTTATATTATATTATAATTTTGCCATTATAATTCTAATTTTTAGTTTTTGTGTCTAGTTTATAAATATGATTGCCGTTTTGGATGATTGACCTTATGAATGAGATTCGAAGACATTCAAAATAGGTCGTCTTGGGTTTAAAATGTCACAGTCCAAAATGTCACACGAATATCACGAAAAATTAAATCTCAAATGGGGAGGGAATTTGATGTACATCTAATCCTAACCCAACCCCTAACCTAAAACGCTGACCTAAAACACTACCCAATGGAAATTATGCGCTTGCGCAATGAGTAATTGCGAATCTCACGATCGTGAGATTCGCGAATCTCACGATGTGGCTTTGTTACATTTTGGACTGTGACATTTTGAAACGATACCAATAGGTCAGCTAAGGCACAGCTGACCATTTACATGGCCATTCATGCTAAACTTGACAATTAAGTATTTTACTAAACTTTTCGGCTATTCGATAATGTATATCAGATAATATAATCTAACATGTATTAACAAAGTCATGTTAAATTTTAAATTCTTATGATATGTTCTTATTAAGTATCCAATTTACCACACGTTGATTATTCACTTTCGGATACGATCTTTATTATAAATCAACTCAAATTCTTATACAGACGATGTTCGTAATCAGGATAATAACAAAAATAATATCCTACCGATTTACAACATGTTTTTACGAGGGGAATTAATTAATGAATGTGTATTCCCTCCTTTATTTCTGACCCTCTCTCATTTTATGTGTCTTGTTTCCTTTGTTGGTTTTTAACGCCAGTTGTTCTTCTCCCTTGCGGTCCCGTACGTTACTCTTCTTATATTTCCTTTGTCTCCCGCTTACTATCGTCTAGCCTCTGGTAAACACCCCTTGTATCTATGACTGCTATTCTTGACATATACGTCTTAGGCTCCACGCCAGTTGCTCTTCTCCCTTACGTCCCTTGCGTTGCTCTTCTTAGTTTCCTTTGTCTCCCGCTTACTATCGTCTAGCATCTGGTAAACACCCCTTGTATCTATGACTGCTATTCTTGACATATACGTGTTAGGCTCCACGCCAGTTGCTCTTCTCCCTTGCGTCCCTTACTTGCTCTTCTTCGATTTCCTTTGTCTATCTCCTACTATCGTATAACTTTGGTCACATATCCCCTGCCATGCTAGCTACTCTTCACATATATGTCATACATATATGACAGTTCTGTTACATATTCCGCAGATATTTTGGCTTTATACAAACTAAACAATTTACCAGCACTCCCCTTCTTTATCGAGCATTTAGTCCCCAGTCGTAGGGTTTGTTTTGATGAGTTTCTTCGATCGATCAGGTAAGTGTGAAGTCTTGATGATCTTCCTAGTTTTCATCGCGAGGTCGTCCTCTGTCCCCCGGTACCTTCATGTCCAGTACTTTTTGGTTTGCCTCTTTTGTCTCCCTTCTTAGTACATGCCCATACGACCTTAGCCGATATTAGTTAATCAAGTCCGTCATTGGTTTACCCATCTTTATCTTGAGAAAGTCATTCGTGCTACAACCATAACCCATGGTAGTAGCATACATCTGCTACCATTCTTATCTAGCATAACGATCACATGCTGCTTAATAACCCGGTTGCGGCACTAGCAGATTAAAGCTGCTGATGGCTGTTGGTTGAGTAAGTTATAAACTCACTGGGAATCGAGCAGAGTTGCTGGATATAAACCCTGGTACCGAGCAGGGTTGTTTGAAACTAAACATGGTTTTCAGCTGATTTCATTATAGTATACTAGCAGAACAGGCAACTGGCATATAATGCTATTATAAACACAATTATTTAAACATAATTGCTTATCAATTTTGAATAACAAATCAATAGATTGAGGTGTTATGATATTATATAAAAAATAAAAATTATTCATTTTGCGGTTTTACCTTAGTGACATTTATCATAATTGTCATTTTTAAAGCTAAATAAAAAATTTTAACGATAATTTGTGGGTTAAAATGTCATAAAATAAATAAAAATTAAATTCAGGTTTTACCTTGGTGACAAACAAATAATTTTAACAAAACTTAGTGTGCGAACTTTGTAACACCGTTGTAATTCAAAATAGATTTGTGTTAATTTGGGATATTTTATTAAATTTCCACCTTATTAAAACCATCCTGCCCACTTCGTTTATAGGCCATCTGCGAGCTGTAATTTTGTAAATTTAACTTTGACATGGGTATAGTTAGCATTGGAATTATAGGGGGACTATAAAGATATGGGAAGCGGCAAAATGATCATTTTTTGAAATTCTAGCCATAATTTTAATTTATTTCAAGAAAATTTGGATTTAGAGGGGGGGCAGCCACCCCTCCCTGCCTCCTCCTTGGCTACGCCCATAAACTTTGACAATGTTAACTACATTTGACCTAATAAAGTTAGCTTGATCAGAAAAAAACAACATTTACTGTAATTATTAATTATTTTTATTTTTTACGAAGGTTTGCTCTAGTTGTATAAACACTCACAATTACTAAAAAGAAGGAATCTAAAGTAATGTTAAACGTTTATTAAATGCTTCATTTTTATAATTAAATTTGTATTAGCATCTTTGCCCTATATTTTAGTGGTTGAGATCGTTTTTGAGAAAATTGATTAAGAATTAACTTCCTCTCCATTTTAGAGATTCTCTTTAAAATTATATTCTAATTTAAGTGTGGTAATTTATTTATAAATCAAGTTTATTAAACTTACCAAGGTAAAACCGCAAAACAACTTTTTTTTATCTGTACTAAATATATGACACCCTAATCCACCAATTTTCGTTTGATTTTTTTCTTTAGCTCTAAAAATTACAATTTTCACCAAGGTAAAACCGCAAAACAATTTTTTTTAATTTGTACTAATTTCATGACACCCTAACCATAGACTTATAGACTGCTCATCTCTTATATAATCACGCATCAAAAGTGTTTCAAAAACCGCCATTTTGAAAAGTGACGTAAAGTTTGTATAGCGATGGATTGTATTGGCCAATAATTATTGATCTTATAACATGAAACAACCCATTTTAATCATTATAGCCATTAAAAATTCATCAAACCATATGAATTGGCCAAAATTCATGTTAAAAAATAAGTTCAAGTGTAGATGGCGCTATAAAGGTTAATTTTATTTATAAATAACACAGGTCTACATAAAAAAAATATCGCGATCCGACCAATATTTCCGATAGAGAATTTTGCGTTGAAAAATAATATGTTTTTAGTTTTTTCTACGGTTACCAGTTTTTTAGATATACGAGGTTGCAAATGCCAAAAATGCCCTTTTAAGTCTTTTTGAGGCTATATTACCACGGCATTTTTAATATAGAAGGAAAAATAGTAATATATTTATGTATATTAAGGTTTTATCTATATGTCCATTATTTTAATTTTTTTATATCACCCTTATATTAAAATTTATATGCGTTTGCGTAAACTTCCTCTCCTTATCAAAATTCGTCCCACGATGTCTGGCGAATACATTAGAGTTCATCCTACGTACGCGTTGTTACTAACATATATCTCTCTCTCTTCACCTACTCTTCACTCTTTCTCCTCCACTTCCGCCCCCTTCATGTGTGCTTGGATAGATATGGGGGCGGGAGTAGAAGAGATTGAGAAAGGGAGAGAGATAAGATATGTGTTAGTAAACAGCGCGTGTGTAGTATATACTCTAATTCTAATGTACCCCTTTTTCTTGACATATAAAATCAGCTAAAAACTATGTTTAGTTTCAAACAAACCTGCTCAATACCAGGGTTTATATTTAGCAACTCTGCTCGATGTTCAGTTAGTTTATATCTTACTCAACCAACAGCCATCAGCAGCTTTAATCTGCTAGTGCTCTAACCGGGTCATTAAGCAGCATGTGTTCGTTATGCTAGATGGGAATAGTAGGAGATAAGTGCCTATTACCAGGGTTGAGCAGTTTACAAGCACAACCATTTCGAGCATTTTAACATCTCTAGTCATATGGTCGAGCTTAGTATACCCCAGCTCTACCGTATCTCTCCGTGACTTGTAATCGCCTTTGTTCCGTGGTGTTTAATGGCCATGTTCCACTTTTATAAAGTACCAGTCTTACGATGGATTTGTGAGCTTTGTTCAACCATATTAGCATTTTCTTGTCTCACATTACATCGGACATATTTCGCCATTTAAGCCATCTTTTTTGGATCCTGGCTTTGACTTATGTTGCGCAACCTCCACTTTTATGTGGCATCGTGCCGAGGTGTGTGGACCCGTCTACTTTTAGGTACTTTAGATGGTTATCTAACGATAAGGTGCCTGTAAAGTTCATCTCCATGTATACCGTTTTTCGATAGTTGACCTTCAAACGATATCAAGCTATGCGCTTTAACCACAATTCGGCTTTTTCGAATACTTACTCCTTTTTCTCTTAGCATTGTACTATATCATCAGAATATAGCAAACACCATGGCGATGGCTTTTTAATGTCTCTCGTTATCGTGGCCATTAAAAAGGGTGGAGAGCAGATCACAATTTCAACCCGAAAAGGTTAGCCAACTGTCGCCCTCACGCTAGAGCTTTCATAAATATTTTTTATAAGGCTTATATATGCCACAGGGATATTTTGTTTTCAAGCACCAACATATTAAATCGCGACGGACCTTGTCAAAAGCTCTCTCTGTCAATGAAGACCATATGTAGGTCTCTTCTCTTTTAACTAGTGTTGTGAATGAACGCGTTCAAATTTTTTGAAAAATTGATGAACGGCGTTCCTTTTTTTTGGTGAACTTTGAACGTGAACGCGTTCCTTTTTTTGATGAACGCGTTCAAATTTAACGTTCGTTTAATTTTAAAAACCCTTTTTTAATTTTTTTTTATTTGAAAAATAATGTTAATCCGAATTTTGTAACAAAAAAGTCTTATATTCTTTAATCAGCTGTTTTTCCTATTACCTATTCTGAAATACTTTTAACATACCATAACGTGCAAAAGAAGATAAGATTAAAGTTTATTAAGGTTAATATGGACAATCACATTATTATATCGTCGTCATCTTCAGATTCTGAATATTCAAAAGCAGCGGATGAATTGACATTGCCATAACAAAAATATGAGAATGAATCATTTTATATAAAGGACCGAATTCAATAATTACATATGTAAAAAAGAATCTTTTAGTTTTATTGAAAAAGGGTTTGAAACCCTAGAATCAATAATGAAAGAACTGTCGATTCCGAAATATCATTTTTTTGACGAGGAAGTAGAGGGCGGATTGGAGGATGATATCTTATCGCAATTTTTTGAAGCGAAGGACAAAACATTAAATGTTTTAAATAAATTTCTTGCCTAAAAGATTTGTTTATTAAGTATAATACTCAAATCCCCTCACCTATCCCTGTGGAGCGGGTTTTTAGTATAGATAATGATGTATTAACTGCCAAGCGTTCCTGCTTATCCGACGAATTTTGAAAAACAATTATTATCAAAAATTGATAAGAAAATTTTTTTAATAAAAAATCTTTATATTCGCTCTATTATATTATATTTATAATTTTATTATCGAAGTAAACCTATTATTATTTATTATGGCTTATATATTGTGTTAAAAATAAGACATTTATTTATATTAAATTAAAAAAAAATTATCATACAATTTTGAACGGACGTGAACGCGTTCATGAACGTGAACGCGTTTTGGAAACGAACGTGAACGCATTCGATTTTTGTCAATGAACGTTGAACGCGTTCGATTTTTTTAAAAATGTTTATATTTTTAACCATATATATTGTTTTAGTAGATAGAGTCAATTGTGGATTTGCTGTGCCACAAATCCGAATTGCTTAACCGATATTTCCACCTCGTTTTTTAACCTTGTTACTAAGATTCGTTCCATAAGCTTCAAGGAGGGGCAAGTTAGCTTTATACCTCGCAATTGCCACAGTCCTGAGGGTCTCCTTTGCCTTTAAATAAGGGTATAATCGTGCTTGTTTTCCATTGAAGACGCGCTTCTATCAATATATTATTAAAAAGGTTCGTCATGGTTGTGACTCCTTCTTTTCGGCATTTGACCTATGCTTAGAGGTATTCCATCGGGATCATTAGCTTTTTCCTTTTGCAACTTGTTCATTTTTGTCCTACCTTCATCCTCCTGAAGGAGTTCGACCATACTTATGTTTGGCTTAATATCGGGAAATCTTTGTCATTTGCAATATTCATAAGTTGCTTAAAATATCCTTATCACATCCTTCAGCTTGAACCCGGTTTTACCAATCTCGTTTTTGACTATTTTAAAGAATCCGACATCGCGACCTATCCGACATCGCGACCTTTCTTCTCTTGTAGCTTGGCCAATCTATAGTTATGCCTTTTACCCCCTTTGTGATCCAGGTTGTTTGTCGTCTCGATGTGCGCGGCATTCCTCGCTATTGCATCGCAACGGTCTTTTTTAGAGCTCTCCTTGCCTCCCTATACTCTTGATATTTTTTCGACTTTTTTTGCACAGACTTTATAGATCTTTCTTTCGATCAAATCCCTAACCGATTAAATCCACGGCCATAGTTCCTTATTCATAGCTTTGCCTTCTTTAATCTGTCCTAGAACCAGAAGCGCTGTTTCCTTAATGCCCGTGGTTAGCGCCTCCTAATAGTCGTCTACGTCCCTTTGCAACTTCCTTGCACCCAAGAGTGTGGAAACAAAAATATTTCTGGTTCGTCGACGTATCCTTTAGCGTTTCGTTTCGAATTTGATGTTCAAAAACCCTTCTTCTTTCCGGATATACTTTTCATTCAAGATCCTAGTGAACGTTGCCTGGCGATTTCTTCTCCCGGTATCACTTTGCAATCATTAGTCCTCTAATTATTTAGCCTTATGAGCAAATATTCAATTTGACGAAATTCCCACTTAATAAAAAACGTGATCACGATTGCCATGTGGAATGCTTGAGATGTTTGGAAAAGTTTTTCTTTTACTTATTCTTTAGGCAATGCCCATAGCGTCTATGATTTCGTTCATATCCGAGAAGTTCTTTCCCTAGGTGTACGTTGAAGTTCGTCCCAATATTTAGCTTTTATATCAGTCCTAGTCCTTGTATTCTTTTCCAGGGTAGGTGATTTGGCTGGCAGGGGTGGTTTCGAACTGGAAAGTCTGGGATCTTGTTGATCTTCAACAATTTCGGGGATGGAATCAAATTTGGGAGCGAGTTTGACGTATGAAGATGAGAGTGGGGTTTGCCTGCCTCCCGTGAAATATTGGGCGTAGCCAGGAAGGGATTTAGAGGGGTGGGGGGCAGTAGTGATTTAGGGGAGGGGGCAAATTGATATTTTTTTAATTTTTTAATTATACAAAATTTTTAAGATTTTTTTGGATTTAAAGGTGGGCAGTCACCCCTCCTTGCACCTCCCTGGCTACGCCCATGTCCGCAAGTCTTCTGGCTCAAGCCATGACAATTTTAATTAAGTTGTCTATTGTATACTAACCTAATAAAAGGTTTTAAAGCTCCAACATATTGTTAATAGGTGCAAAGGGTATTTCTGAGCAGCATTTAATTTACTCCCAAAGTATTATTATAGCGTTCGAAGACCCAAAAATGAGCTGTTTTAACAACGATTGCCACCATTAATTCAAAATTACTAATAACTTGGAAAACATCGATTGCCATTGCTGCTCGAATTTCTCTCTAATTAATTTAACTTCGCCTAAAGGAGTGTAATTACAAGAGAGATAAATATAGTTGACGATTATCAAATCTAAAGGATAAGCAAATTGGTTGTCCGCAAATAAATGTCTAATCCTACTTATTGAAATTATTACCAAAATCAATAACGCCATTATAAAATATTCAAGGCTAAAAGCTACCATTTTCTTTAGAGCGTCACAATTTTATTATCTAAATACATTTTATTAACCCTTG
Source organism: Gordius sp. MW1 (assembly GCA_964036665.1). Lineage (NCBI taxonomy): Eukaryota > Metazoa > Nematomorpha > Gordioida > Gordea > Gordiidae > Gordius > Gordius sp. MW1. The sequence continues at coordinate 2,700,950 of OZ038532.1, forward strand.
CCTCTAATTGTCTATCCATAAATCGCTAAAATATGTCTATACCGTTGACAATGGGTGTAAATGACTTAATTTATCCTGGGAGCGCCATATAATATAATTTAAAAATAAGCTTATTTTAAAATCTATTATGATGAATTTGGCAGGAGGTATAGGCAAAATTATAGGGTCATCAAAATTAATTAATATGAATTTCATTAAGCACCAAACATATATTTTTTTATATAGCTGTTTTTCACACTAGGTGGTCAGCGCCTTCAAGTAATTTTTTCCACGTTCCTGCATTTACACCAGCATCGCTTTAGCTAGTATCTTTTCAAATCTATATTTATTTTATGTTTTCGTGTCAGCTTAGGCCTCCTTCTCTTTCGCTTACCTTTGACTCGCACCTTCCTGATACTCTTTGCCAGGTGAATTTCCTCCAGTTCTTCAAATGGTCATACCATCTTTCTTTCTACAATCAATTTCTCTGAATCGGAACAACATTTAATTTACATTATCCCTTTATTCATTATATGATCCTTCCTGCTTATTTCAAGTTCCATCTTAACATTTGCATCTCCATTGTTGCCAAGCTTTGCTCTTCTTTTGCCTTAATTGCCAATTTCTCCGCTCCCTACATTGCCGTGAGCACAATAAGGGTGTTATGTAATCGTCCTTTCAATTTGAGTAGGATCTGTTTGTCACATAGTACATCACTCAACTCCCTAAATTTTAACTAAACTGCCTTTATTCTTGACTTAATTTCGTTTTCTAAACCCCTCTCACATTGTACTCTAGAACCATGTTATCCAAAATTCTTCTTAATTCCTATACGTCTTTCATTGATTTGCAGATGAGTTTCTCTGTATATATTTCCCGACTCCAAGCATATTTATTCAATTTTATCCCGAGGCCAATGCTTTCCATTCGATTCATCCACACTTTTACCTGCGTTTCTAATTCCACATTTGAACCTGGGATCAGCATTATATCATCCGGAAAGAGCATTGCCCTATGTGATATGCCTTTCAGATGCCTAGTTATGCAATCCATCATTGTTATGAAGAGCAATGGATTAAGTGCCGATTCTTGATGCACGCCGACATTTACACTGAATCCTTTGATGTACCATTGGATGTCCGTACTTTGGCTTTTGCTTTACTATGCAAATACTTTATTAACATTATAAAAGCGTTGGGTGCACCTTGGGAGATCAGACTATCCCATAGCAACTGCCTTGGAACATCTCGAGAAAGCCTCAACATCGATGATACATTTATGAAGATTCTTCTGTTTTTATTCATATAAATACTTAAGTGGGCCTGAGACTATGTACTAAATCTAAAGTTGACTTTACGGGCATGGACCCAAATTGTCGTTCATATATTGAGATTGTTTTTCGAAGTCTAGCGTCTATGACCTTTTCCCACACCTTGATTGCGTGACTTGTTAACTTTATACCCCGAATATTATTGCACTCTTGTACATCTCCATTCATTTTATAGAGTGGTATAACAAAGTTTTCTCTCCACTCATCAGGCATCATACCACTTGCAAGTATTTTGTTAAACAGCTTTGCAAGTAAATGTACACCTAACAGGCGCGTAGCCAAAGGGCAGGGTAGTGAAGCGGGAAATTTACCCCTCCCCTTCGCCACAATTAGAAGAATTTCTTTTAAATTTATTATAGTATAGTTGCATAAAAGATTTTAAGACACTTATAAACACATGGAAAGATAATATATACTAGAGACCTGCAACAGGCCTGTTTAGGTCAGTCGGTCCGCCCGTAATAAGAATTTAAAGGTCCGTCCCGGTCGACGAGTTATTCTATCTTTTAAGAGGCGGCCTTCTGGATACATGAAACCATATAAGCCAAATAAACTTTTAAACCCCTTATTTAAGGCTATAATGTTTTTAATAAAGTTTCTTGGCTTCTTTGCTTGCCACCATTTTAAATTTTTAGGTTATTGATAAAAAATGAAAAAACAATGATATTTTACAAAAGTAACTTGAAGAATAGAATGTTTGTAAATTTGTTAATGATAATGAGTATATAATTTTTGGCCTTAGGCCGGGGTCAGATAAATTAGAAAAGCAACGGTCAGAATTAATTTGCATGGTATTATTTAGCCAGTATCGCAATTATCCGGTATATAGCAACAACCGAGACAAATTGCCCAAAGAAATTCATTAATACAAAAACGATAATGGAAGTTGAGCACGGTCACTATTCCCGTGCTATATTATAACCACAATGTTTTTAATGTATTTAATTTAAACCTTAAGGGTCAATATGACCCTGCAAGTCAAAGTTTCATAAAATAAAGTTACTAGATACAAAGAGCCAAAAATTTCAATTTTTTTTTAATTTAAATGTTAGAGATAGCTATTTTGTAAAAAATATATTGTTTTATAGTTATTAGTTTCAAAATTATAAAAGTCCAAAAATCCAATTTTTCTATCCTCACAAATGAAATTAGCGCTTAACATTTGTTATTGTTTTTTCGCCATGTATACAAACATTCATGGTCTATACTATGATTTAATAGTAAAAATAAATATGCTTTTATTTAATTTATATACATCATTTATGAATTTCGGTGAAGTTATATTGATTTTTAATTGAGAGCTTTTTCACTTATTAAATAGGAATAAATGCACACTTTGGAGGTATTTTATTAATTTAAAATTTTTTTGTAATAAAAGAGTTTATATTAAAAACTTGTTTGTTATAAATTAAAAAATGCAAGATGAATTAATCTTGAAACAGGATGAAATCTAAATAATTAATACTACTTTGGAAACGATAAAATTATAATTGAATGACAAGCTATTTTAATTAGACATTAAGTTGATAAAAATCAACCTATTTATAAATACAAAGTTAATATCGCCAATAGATATAATTATTTTGAACTTTTGAAAATCTAATATCATTAAAAAATCACATGGTTAATAATTGGTTTTTTGCGACCTCAAATGTTCTCGCCATAACTTATTTAGGTCCATTATGTACAATTAATATTACCTACTTTATGTGATCATAAATATTAATTATATTAATACGTATTCTAGAGCCTTAAATTTTTAAGTAAATAAAAATTGTATACAAAAAAAATTAATTTTACACATGGTCTAATTAAAGACTTTATGACTCAAATTAGGGGCAAAGGTTCCAATAGTTTAAAAGCAAAATCTCCAGTTTGCTTTATAATTTTAAAATTCTAGCCATTTAAACATCTGGGTCATATTAAAATTTCTTACAAAAACCAACTAAATTTTAAGATCATAATCGACAAATTGAAGTGTTGCTAACTTTTGTTGCTGAAAATTGGTTGTACGATCACAGCCTCCAAGAATATTTTCGAATAGACTAAGAAAAATAGCGAAATTAGAAAAATGATCCTTTGAACATTAGCTCTGTAATCTTTTTCTACGATCTTCTTATTTTTCATATTTGAATTAACTTAAATAAAATTGAGTCCCGAAAGATTAATTAATGATTATGTCTGCGGTATGCATTCAACGGTTTTAAGGATAGAGACATGTTAAATTGGTTGGTAATTAAATGTATGTAAATGAAAATTAAACTGCCTTAATCCAGATGGCGTAATTTGGTAAATTCTGGATTAGAAACTGTATGTGCCAAAAAAGCATTACTATCTTAGCTAAGACCTTGCTAGAAAAATGTCGTTTATATAGGACGTTTATTCCTCTTATATTATACGGAACTTAATGCCTTAAAACGGTTAATCTGAACAAATAAAAGTTTCAAAATATTTTTAAATCGGTTTTTATTCTAATAAGACTTAGTATAGCATATTTAAATATAATAATAACCAAATTCACCTATGATCTTAACACTAATATTAAATTTATAAGCCATCATAAAATAACTAATTATTAATTGTACACTTATACAAGTAAGTTAATAATAAAATTATAAGTTTGGCAATAATATGCATGGGCCAGGATTGGATTTAGAGGGGGGTAATAATGATTCAGGGAGGGGCAAAAATTAATGTTTATCAATTTTAGCCAAAAATATTAAAATTTTAAGAATTTAAGGATTTAGAGGGGGCTGCCACACCTCCCTGTCACTCCATGGCTACACCATGTTATTAATTGTTATGCAATTTATGTAATATATATATTAGGGCTGCACCGATATCAAATTTTTAACCGATACCGATACCGATACTACCGATATTTAAATAAATATACCGATACCGATATTTTACATCTTATAAAAATGACACCTGTTAATATTTATAAAGCTTTATTTAAAATATTCCAAAATTTTTTTCATAAATAGTAATTTTTCAATAGTCTCCGGTAGAAGAGATCTTCTATGTGGACCATCAATATCACCAGTTGTACTAAAAATAGATTCAGAAGGGATAGATGTGGCGGGTGACGACAGATATTTTCTGGCCAGTGTTGCTAATATTGGCAAATCGGAACTATTTGTTGCCCAATATTCTAATGGATTTACATATGATCCCATTGATGTTTCGTTTATGATTCTATTACCCTTGTAAATTGGTGTTTTGAGATATGGGTCTAATTCCAATAAACACTGATCACCTTAAAATGAAAATTAATATTAGCTAAGTAAATATACCTATGATGATGTTTGTATCAATAGTTCCAGCCATTGAATCCACTGTTTCATTATATGTATCCCATATATTAAATTTCTTTGTTTTCGTAAGTTGTTTTACAGGTAGTAATGGTTCGTCGTTCTCTTAATAATTATTTTAGAAGTACAATTATATACTTTACCTGGCAAAATAGGTTCTGTGTTCATCGTTTTCTAACCAAGTTTCACAAAAAGCAAGAACCTTAGCGGTCAATAACAAAGGTCGGGCGTTCACATCTGCTTGATGAAGTTTTAGGCTTTGTACGTTAAAAGTTAAAAGAGTCAAATCACGAGCCCTACTATCGGCTAAAAAGGTGACGCATTGATCACTTATCGTGAGCAAAGGCTGACTTTGTAGTCTATTTAGTTCGTGCATCATACTACCGGTAGTTCTCCCATAAGCGTGATAAAAAACGTGGTTGTCGTGTTTATTAGTAAGTTTCAATCCATCTAAACTCGAAACACGAGAAAGAGCAACATATACTAATTGTTGATCGTGCCGCCTATCGTAGTCATATATCAATTTGTCATAGGAAGCGCCCTGAGCCTTGTGCACGGTTATGGCTGCTGCCTCTAGTAAAGGAAATTGAGTGCGCTTACAATGAATGGAACTTTTTAATTTTATATAAGCTGTGTGTAGTTTTATAGGAACCCAGAAGCTATTTAGGTATGGATGCGCTTTAATATAGTCACGATATTTTGTGCGTATTATTTTGCCTGCACCCGAACTGCGCGATAACTCAAGCCATAATCTAACTATTCTATTATTATTATCTTCGGCCGATAATTCTACATATTTTAGCGTACCTATAGTTCCGTTTACAAGGCCGTCACATACGTCAATATTTGTTCGTAGCATGTAAGGTTTATCAACGGCTAACATAAGTACTTTAGGCAGTGCTCCAGTTTCATCTAAGGTCATTTTTGCTACCTTACGTTTCGCACTTTCCAACTGGGTCGTACTTCTATAATCGGAATAAATATCTACAGCATCATGATTAATTGTCGCCGGCCCCGCAAAAGCGCGGTGATTAAAACTCATCACATCTGCTGTTGTGTAGAAAAGGCGTATAGAAGAATCGTCAGTAGAAATGTCAGCGTTTTTAACAAAGCGACTTTCTATTAAACCTTTCTCTTGCGCGGTAAGTCTTTCCCCGTTACCGATCTTTGTAAGGATCATCGAAAAAACTGTATCTGTTTGACGCATAACCTCATTTAAAGGATAGTATTTTAAGGATCTCCAAATGATTGGTGAATGGAGGGAAAAGTGGGCTTGTTTATATATGGGTGTTTGTCTAACTGGAGGGAGCTGGCGCAAATCGCCAATAAACAGGACGTTTAATCCACCAAAATATTTGTCGTTGTTACACGTAAATGTTTGCAATCTAGTATTGATATGGTGTAGAAGTTCTGCTCCTACCATACTTACTTCATCGATAAATACCGTATCTATACCGCGAAAAATTACCCTTAAAGAATGTAATGTTTCTCGTGACAGAGTGCTGATACTAAGCAAAGACTTTTGATTAATTCGGAAAGCAGAATGAACGGTCACACCATTAATCATCTTGGCAGCCATTCCTGTAGAGGCTGCGGCTAAATATGCATTGTAATCGGCCACACTGTCCGAATAGCGGTTACACGTTTCCATGAGAAGTTTAAGCGTAAAAGTTTTACCGGTCCCCGCTGGCCCGCTGAGGAAAACCTGAATGGGCTCAGAATTCCCACCTGGCCATTTTCTATGTATAAATTCCTCTACCAACGCTAGCTGGCGATCGTTGGCACATCTTAACTGAGCACAATATTCATCGCTTGTGGCAATGTTGGTACGCTTTTTGATAATAGCTAACTTGTTGAGAGCATATTTTAAAATGTCACTTGGAGTAGCGACAGGCAATGACTCCGCTATTGCTGTTTCGTCCGCAAAGCGTGTGCGTATCGGGTCTACATGTTCGTCCGGGAGGCTGGGAGCGTCTTCTATATACAACCGTCGACATTCTGACATAGTCAATTCTATATCAACATCCGACTCGTAGCGCTTTCTAGCCATGAGAATTTCACGTTCATTGGCGTCGTAAACGGCGATAAATTTGTTATCCTCTAATAAATCCAACTGTTCATCGCGAAATGGCACGTACAAAAGCGTCATCTCCCTCTTGTACTCAGCAAGTTCATGCAATTGATATCTTCGGTACCGGATAACACGAGGCGTCTTTCGTAGAACATATTCACAAGTCGAACGTTTATTATAAAGAGCCGCAAAATCGGCCAAACATACATCGTCAAGCGCCTGGGGACGAGCTGTGTATCGATCCATCAAGCTTTCTTTCCATATATTGGTCGCACCTTCCTCGAGGCATTCTTCATCCATCTGCACTCTGGGTTTGACGACGCGTTGACGATCATGGGGCCAAACCGTAGGTATATAGAGTATTTGTCGACTAGATTCTGACATGCCTAATCGTAATAGATACCAAGCAGCTTCTTGGCTACTCATTTCAATGGCGCTCAGGGTTCGATTACCTAATTCCCGCATAGTATCGAAGAAATCTTGATCCGGATACTCTTCGCGCAATTTAATTAAATCTCTATGGAGAGAACTTAGACCGCGTTCAGCCTTATTCACATACTCAGCTATATACGCGGCACACGAATATTCATCTAATATGAATTGTATGTCCATATTAGAGCGCAGAGTCGAGGCGATCCAAGGGTGCATCGGATTATTCCATACCTGGTCCATCGAGCGTTTTAAGAAAACCATGGGGCGATGTATGCCGGCTCGCAAAACGTTAAGATAATTCTCGTATGAGGAGATTCGATGGCAATCGAGAAATTCAGCTAAGGAGGAAAACAGCCGGTATCGTGCTTCAAGATCAATTTTCATCGCGGTAAACTTAGTTGCCAATGCAGTTTTGCGAGAATCGTCGTTAGCCATGGGTATAAGGACTCGCGTTTCGTGCATGGGCCAAAATGGTATGCCAAACCTACAGGTGTCTTTACCACGCATTTTTTTGTAACATGTGAATGTATGTTTATGCACTTGAAGAGACACACATCTTGGTTCGAGCCATTTACTAAGATCTACGCTGCTAAGTTCATCTATCAACTCTACTGTGCCGGGCATAGACTCCGAAACGGTTTCCTTTGGATCGTTTGCTAGCCATAGTAGTATATGGGCATGTGGACTGCCGCGATGCTGAAATTCAATACGCTTAAAGTAATCGAGGACATAAAAACGGCCGAAAGGAGAAGAGGTCGTAGATTTAAGAATTAACAATAGCTTTTTAATTAGTTTATCAAAAAAAAGCGAACACGTTACAGGGTCATCATTGACGAGTGTACTGCGTTCCAGACTCGTTAATTCAGTTACTATATCTAAGCCTGCATAAGCTGTACGATTTTTCAATTTATACAGAACGTTTAATAGATCCGGCCATATGAATTCACACGCACTCATTGTTAAAAATAGAGTAGGTCTCCCTAATTGACGAAGCATAGCAAAAAGATCTTTTTTGCGACTGGCCCAATAATGGACGGAATTTGGTATTGATTGTAGAAAAGCTAAATTAGTATTTAAACATTTTTCAAAGTATGCTTCATCTTCTATCATCCTGCGAGTAACGTTACACGATGTAGGTAGCACATTTTTAAACGTAGCGTACATGGCTCCCGTAACGCGTAGTTTCATTACCTTAGCCGCCATGTATAAAACATGATCGGGGATAGCACCTCGCCTATCGCTTCTACGAATTTCACTGGTAGCCATAGCAAAAGGGGTGGCTCGAACACCTTGTTTAAATATTCTGGGTTCACCGAGATATATACTAGGGAATGATAATTCCTCTGCATACTCGTCAAAAGCTAAACCAATGGGGCTGGCATTTTGACCAGGGGCCAGAGATAGGTAATGTTCATCATTCCACAGCATTGTTCGCTGCTGACATAGCATATCCTCTACTGCATCGGTAGTTCGCGGAAATGCCTCAACTTGTAAAAGCGCGTTGTCTATTTGACGTCTTGCCGATATGGGGGCAAAGAAAGAATTATCGATTTGGATATCTCTATATAAAGGTTTTGTTAGCAAATACGTTAGCCATACTTTCACGTGACTGCGTTTGATATAACCAGCGAACTGCGAAGTCTTACAGGCTTGATGGCGCTTAATATGGACGTTAATAGCGCAGTCATCATCAGTTGCTCGGGGTAACGATGTGACCATTAAATTGACATTAACTGGGACATTTATAATCTGGCCATATAGTTTTTTGCTACCGTAGTGATAACGTAAGCGCCTAATTTGAAGGAAAGGCAATCTAGGTGATATAAGCCTCTCAGTAACACAATCTAAAGAAGGTAAATGTGTTGGATATGTCGGATATGCAAAACCATTAGATTTGGACATATTAGGTATACGTGAAGCGCACAAAGATTTATAGCAACCGTTGCATAATAAAAAGTCACTCACATGTTCGTCCGGGAACTCCGCACGCAACACGGCGATGAATTTTTCACTAACCGGGTGCAAATCCAGTCGGAACCAAAGACGATCACACACGCCACATACGTGGCCGAAAGTGTTTTCCTGAAACTGTTTGGTAAAAATTTTACTAGCAGCTTCATAAAAGGCTGGAACGAAGGCAGTTTCTTCTGCAAAGAGACTGGACGTCGTTGCGGCCGAGTCAGCTTGTGTCGTCTCTGACGAGGTGTGTACACGTGAGAGCCGTTGTCTCGCAGCGGCCAATTCCCGTCTACGGGCAATCGCAGCGGCCAATTCCCGTCTACGGGCAAGTCTAGCCTCAACATCTTCGGGGGTATCGGTCGACATTCTGCGGAAAACAGCATTATTAATAATTGAACCATTAGTTGAGGAATAAAAAAATTAAATATCAAGTAGTCTTGATGTTTCTGATGATTACAATGCTGAGGTTTGTGCACGTGAGCTCCGTTGTCTTGCAGCGTACAATTCCCGTCTACGGGCAAGTTTAGCCTCAATATCTTCGGGGATATCGGTCGTCGCTGCCGAGGCTTGTGCACGTGAGCGCCGTTGTCTCGCAGCGGCCAATTCCCGTCTACGGGCAAGTCTAGCCTCAACATCTTCGGGGGTATCGGTCGACATTCTGCGGAAAACAGCATTATTAATAATTGAACCATTAGTTGAGGAATAAAAAAATTAAATATCAAGTAGTCTTGATGTTTCTGATGATTACAATGCTGAGGTTTGTGCACGTGAGCTCCGTTGTCTTGCAGCGTACAATTCCCGTCTACGGGCAAGTTTAGCCTCAATATCTTCGGGGGTATCGGTCGTCGCTGCCGAGGCTTGTGCACGTGAGCGCCGTTGTCTCGCAGCGGCCAATTCCCGTCTACGGGCAAGTCTAGCCTCAACATCTTCGGGGGTATCGGTCGACATTCTGCGGAAAACAGCATTATTAATAATTGAATCTTTAATTGAGGAAAAGTCTAGTATAAAAAAAAATTTCCCCCCCCCCACCTATTTGTTCGACGACCGCGCATCTAAAACTGTCACAGGTATTATAAGGATATCGCAAAAAATTTACATGAGCTAAATTGTTCCATTGGTCAATACCAAAAGACAATCTATTCATACGAGGCAAAAAAAACGGGAACAAAAATTTCTTGCATAGCAAACCCCATATCTAGAAAGGCATGGTCATTTTTTTCCATTGGTCAGTAGCAAATGGACGGATAAATAGTAAGGTTTTGAATGCTCGAATAGTAAAGGTTTAATTCTTTTCTAGGTAACGATATACTTGTAAAACTGAAACATGGTAACAACAGATGCGTTATTATTAAAAGGGCGAAATGGACACGACTATAATGGTAACTTAAGTGAGCACATGTGACCTTTTCAAAGAGTATGAAATAGGAAATGTAGATATTGTGATTTCAATCAAGTAGTTAAAGCTTTTGAGCTAAGATAAGCAAAACTAAAGAAGAAAAGAATATACAAAAACAATGTAATAATCCACCTCTATTTTATGTATAATCAATTATAAAACTAATGAACTTAATTAAAGATTAGCAAAACAAAATCAAAACTAAGATAAGCAAAACTAAAGAAGAAAAGAATATACAAAAACAATGTAATAAAACCCATAAATTGCATCAATTAATAAGAAAATCAATATCCCTCTTAAATCATTTTTAACAAATTAAAGATTAGCAAAACAAAATCCACCTCTATTTTATGTATAATCAATTATAAAACTAATGAACTTAATTAAAGATTAGCAAAACAAAATCAAAACTAAGATAAACAAAACTAAAGAAGAAAAGAGTTTCTGATGATTACATTGCTGAGGCTTGTGCACGTGAGCGCCGTTGTCTCGCAGCGGCCAATTCCCGTCTACGGGCAATCGCAGCGGCCAATTCCCGTCTACGGGCAAGTCTAGCCTCAACATCTTCGGGGGTATCGGTCGACATTCTGCGGAAAACAGCATTATTAATAATTGAACCATTAGTTGAGGAATAAAAAAATTAAATATCAAGTAGTCTTGATGTTTCTGATGATTACAATGCTGAGGTTTGTGCACGTGAGCTCCGTTGTCTTGCAGCGTACAATTCCCGTCTACGGGCAAGTTTAGCCTCAATATCTTCGGGGGTATCGGTCGTCGCTGCCGAGGCTTGTGCACGTGAGCGCCGTTGTCTCGCAGCGGCCAATTCCCGTCTACGGGCAAGTCTAGCCTCAACATCTTCGGGGGTATCGGTCGACATTCTGCGGAAAACAGCATTATTAATAATTGAACCATTAGTTGAGGAATAAAAAAATTAAATATCAAGTAGTCTTGATGTTTCTGATGATTACAATGCTGAGGTTTGTGCACGTGAGCTCCGTTGTCTTGCAGCGTACAATTCCCGTCTACGGGCAAGTTTAGCCTCAATATCTTCGGGGGTATCGGTCGTCGCTGCCGAGGCTTGTGCACGTGAGCGCCGTTGTCTCGCAGCGGCCAATTCCCGTCTACGGGCAAGTCTAGCCTCAACATCTTCGGGGGTATCGGTCGACATTCTGCGGAAAACAGCATTATTAATAATTGAATCTTTAATTGAGGAAAAGTCTAGTATAAAAAAAAATTTCCCCCCCCCCACCTATTTGTTCGACGACCGCGCATCTAAAACTGTCACAGGTATTATAAGGATATCGCAAAAAATTTACATGAGCTAAATTGTTCCATTGGTCAATACCAAAAGACAATCTATTCATACGAGGCAAAAAAAACGGGAACAAAAATTTCTTGCATAGCAAACCCCATATCTAGAAAGGCATGGTCATTTTTTTCCATTGGTCAGTAGCAAATGGACGGATAAATAGTAAGGTTTTGAATGCTCGAATAGTAAAGGTTTAATTCTTTTCTAGGTAACGATATACTTGTAAAACTGAAACATGGTAACAACAGATGCGTTATTATTAAAAGGGCGAAATGGACACGACTATAATGGTAACTTAAGTGAGCACATGTGACCTTTTCAAAGAGTATGAAATAGGAAATGTAGATATTGTGATTTCAATCAAGTAGTTAAAGCTTTTGAACTAAGATAAGCAAAACTAAAGAAGAAAAGAATATACAAAAACAATGTAATAATCCACCTCTATTTTATGTATAATCAATTATAAAACTAATGAACTTAATTAAAGATTAGCAAAACAAAATCAAAACTAAGATAAGCAAAACTAAAGAAGAAAAGAATATACAAAAACAATGTAATAAAACCCATAAATTGCATCAATTAATAAGAAAATCAATATCCCTCTTAAATCATTTTTAACAAATTAAAGATTAGCAAAACAAAATCCACCTCTATTTTATGTATAATCAATTATAAAACTAATGAACTTAATTAAAGATTAGCAAAACAAAATCAAAACTAAGATAAACAAAACTAAAGAAGAAAAGAGTTTCTGATGATTACATTGCTGAGGCTTGTGCACGTGAGCGCCGTTGTCTCGCAGCGGCCAATTCCCGTCTACGGGCAATCGCAGCGGCCAATTCCCGTCTACGGGCAAGTCTAGCCTCAACATCTTCGGGGGTATCGGTCGACATTCTGCGGAAAACAGCATTATTAATAATTGAACCATTAGTTGAGGAATAAAAAAATTAAATATCAAGTAGTCTTGATGTTTCTGATGATTACAATGCTGAGGTTTGTGCACGTGAGCTCCGTTGTCTTGCAGCGTACAATTCCCGTCTACGGGCAAGTTTAGCCTCAATATCTTCGGGGGTATCGGTCGTCGCTGCCGAGGCTTGTGCACGTGAGCGCCGTTGTCTCGCAGCGGCCAATTCCCGTCTACGGGCAAGTCTAGCCTCAACATCTTCGGGGGTATCGGTCGACATTCTGCGGAAAACAGCATTATTAATAATTGAACCATTAGTCGAGGAATAAAAAAAATTAAATATCAAGTAGTCTTGATGTTTCTGATGATTACAATGCTGAGGTTTGTGCACGTGAGCTCCGTTGTCTTGCAGCGTACAATTCCCGTCTACGGGCAAGTTTAGCCTCAATATCTTCGGGGGTATCGGTCGTCGCTGCCGAGGCTTGTGCACGTGAGCGCCGTTGTCTCGCAGCGGCCAATTCCCGTCTACGGGCAAGTCTAGCCTCAACATCTTCGGGGGTATCGGTCGACATTCTGCGGAAAACAGCATTATTAATAATTGAATCTTTAATTGAGGAAAAGTCTAGTATAAAAAAAAATTTCCCCCCCCCACCTATTTGTTCGACGACCGCGCATCTAAAACTGTCACAGGTATTATAAGGATATCGCAAAAAATTTACATGAGCTAAATTGTTCCATTGGTCAATACCAAAAGACAATCTATTCATACGAGGCAAAAAAAACGGGAACAAAAATTTCTTGCATAGCAAACCCCATATCTAGTAAGGCATGGTCATTTTTTTCCATTGGTCAGTAGCAAATGGACGGATAAATAGTGAGGTTTTGAATGCTCGAATAGTAAAGGTTAAATTCTTTTCTAGGTAACGATATACTTGTAAAACTGAAACATGGTAACAACAGATGCGTTATTATTAAAAGGGCGAAATGGACACGACTATATGGTAACTTAAGTGAGCACATGTGACCTTTTCAAAGAGTATGAAATAGGAAATGTAGATATTGTGATTTCAATCAAGTAGTTAAAGCTTTTGAACTAAGATAAGCAAAACTAAAGAAGAAAAGAATATACAAAAACAATGTAATAATCCACCTCTATTTTATGTATAATCAATTATAAAACTAATGAACTTAATTAAAGATTAGCAAAACAAAATCAAAACTAAGATAAGCAAAACTAAAGAAGAAAAGAATATACAAAAACAATGTAATAATCCACCTCTATATTATGTATAATCAATTATAAAACTAATGAACTTAATTAAAGATTAGCAAAACAAAATCAAAACTAAGATAAGCAAAACTAAAGAAGAATAGAATATACAAAAACAATGTAATAAAACCCATAAATTGCATCAATTAATAAGAAAATCAATATCCCTCTTAAATCATTTTTAACAAATTAAAGATTAGCAAAACAAAATCCACCTCTATTTTATGTATAATCAATTATAAAACTAATGAACTTAATTAAAGATTAGCAAAACAAAATCAAAACTAAGATAAACAAAACTAAAGAAGAAAAGAATATACAAAAACAATGTAATAATCCACCTCTATTTTATGTATAATCAATTATAAAACTAATGAACTTAATTAAAGATTAGCAAAACAAAATCAAAACTAAGATAAGCAAAACTAAAGAAGAAAAGAATATACAAAAACAATGTAATAAAACCCATAAATTGCATAGCAATTAATAAGAAAATCAATATCCCTCTTAAATCATTTTTAACAGTAAAATATTTTAATTAGAGTCCCCCTACCTATCCACCTTGAAATTAAAACAAACTATAAATAATATTCAAAAAACAAATTTAAAATAAAGACTTACATTGGACATAAATAGTGAGGTTTTGAATGCTCGAATAGTAAAGGTTAAATTCTTTTCTAGGTAACGACGATATACTTGTAAAACTGAAACATGGTAACAACAGATGCGTTATCATTAAAAGGGCGAAATGGACACGACTATATGGTAACTTAAGTGAACACATGTGACCTTTTCAAAGAGTATAAACAGAAACTTACGAATTGCTATCCTCCCCCCTTTTTTTTAATTATCAGTAAGTTGTTGAAAGGCATAATTTTATCTGTTATTTTAGCAATCATTAGAAATAGGAAATGTAGATATTGTGATTTTTAATTATCAGTAAGTTGTTGAAAGGCAATATTTTATCTGTTATTTTAGCAATCATTAGAAATAGGAAATGTAGATATTGTGATTTCAATCAAGTAGTTAAAGCTTTTGAATACATAAAAACTAGTTTTATTAGTTAATTTTTATAACACAAAAACTAAATGTTAATATGTTTGGGAATAAGTCATATTATTAATGGTATTAACAGAAACAATCATAAAAGTCAAAAAAACGAAAAAAAATTTTCGATTCACATTTTGGCCAAATGGTCATTTTTTTCATTGGTCACTACCAACAGATACTCTATAAGTCAATGTTAGCCAAAAAAACGAGGAAAAAAATTTTACTTCATACTTTGGCCAATGGTCATTTTTTTCCAATGGTCAGTAGCCAGCGGACGGCCAAAAAGTCATATTATCAATGGTAGTAACAGGAACAATCATAAGAGTCAAAAAAACGAGGAAAAAAATTTTACTTCATACTTTGGCCAATGGTCATTTTTTTCCAGTGGTCAGTAGCCAGAGGACGGCCAAAAAGGCAGATTATCAATGGTAGTAACATGAACAATCATAATAGGCGGAAAAAAGCGAAAAAATAAACTTGGATTCACATTTTGGCCAAATGGTCATTTTTTTCCATTGGTCAGCAGCCAGCGGACGGCCAAAAAGTCTTATTATCAATGGTAGTAACACGTTCATTTTTATTTAGCCTTTTTACATTTTACATATAAGTATTGAACTTGCATGCATATGTATATTCCACCATATTAAAATAGGATAATAAAATTGCAATTTATATTTTGTAATGTAAAAAGTACTTGATCTTAGTTATGGAGGCTTAAAACATGATCCATCAGCAATCAATTTATACATAAGTATGTTATACAAAAACTTGATTGCATTGTAGATTATCCAAATAAAAGACAAATTGATAGTGGTAAAAAAGTATTTTTTAATTTATTCCTTTCATGCACCCTACGCCCATGCCCAACCCTTCATTACAATATAAGTTAAACTTCTTATTTAATACATTATTATATATTCATATTAGTATACCATTATAAATTATAATATATACAAATTTCATCCGTCATATATGAGACCGTTGCATAGTCCTGTGCTGCTGCTTAATATAAGATTTTAAAACAACAGGCCAAATTATAGTGGCCTTAATATATGTACATATTCATACATGCATATATCTATCTATCTATATATATTATTATTATGCATATAAATATATTATTGATGTTCTTCTAACCTCCTCCCTATATATCCCACTCCCCTTCCACCCTTTCTACTATATACACCTAACAAATACTAAACAATACTTATTCATTTAATTAATTATTAATTATTATAATGCATTCATTAGAATATATAATTTATATAATAATATAAAAATAGATGGATAAAATAGTATACTACGCATATATTTATTCGTACGTTGTGTATAATATAAACATATGTATAAATAAATCTTTAATTTTTCATTTTATTCCTAGAACTGATGAGGGTGTAGGGTTAGGGGCTGCCCATTGAGGGTGAGCTTAACTAAGCCTTGTATATTATAAATTATGTTTCGTGTATTTAGAAAGGCCATCAATTTAAATAATTTCTCTACCCTAGGCCCTGATGTAATGGTTACTTACCACGGATTCGCTAAATTCATTGGCTGTGCAATGATATCGGTGGCTCTAATTAAATATGTAGATACATATAATACATGCATACATGCACACAATACATTATTTATCTCATTAAAATAATTTTGTTCTTTAAATACTACATATATACGTATACTTAGAAATGAAAGAAAAACTTAAAGAACCTCTTATATACACCTTCAAATAATATATTTTTGGCTATATGTACGTTACTGATTCGAAGAAGTTTCTTATGGCATTAAATATTTTGACTAATAATAACATTCTTGTTGACTAACAAAGAAACTCATTGAGTGAATTTCAACTTGCTAGAATATCAACTAAAATATAATTACGCAATTTGTTTTGTTTCGGCTCCAATTTTTTAGCCTTGATTCCTTATTAGTATATTAAATGCTTTTGCTGTTAAACGATATAAAAGACTTTGTTAAAATTTTACTTAACAATATTTAGGGAATTGTAAACATTGGGACCAACTACAAGTTTGTGAAAGTTTATTTTTGTT
Source organism: Gordius sp. MW1 (assembly GCA_964036665.1). Lineage (NCBI taxonomy): Eukaryota > Metazoa > Nematomorpha > Gordioida > Gordea > Gordiidae > Gordius > Gordius sp. MW1. The sequence goes on from OZ038532.1 coordinate 2,718,012, forward strand.
AAAGATGCGACGATATGTTATATTGAATATTGTTATTATTACAAATAATTGATTCATAAGTGCGTTCGCTTTAAATTAAATATTAATAAGTTTTCATAAATTAACATTATATCTCTAATGCATTAAGCTAATGGATGGGATTATGGCAATTTGCATGTATTTATATTATATACTTAAGTTAATAAATATTTGATGTTGGTGCTAGTATATTAGTTAAAATTGACTTTTTGATACATATCACAAGTCTTTGTTACACTAACTTTATTTAAAAAAACATATATTATGAATATTCAACCTGTTTATGTTTAATTTGAAGATAAAAGGATGATATTGAGTTATAACGATAATAAATTTTATTTATAATTCAATATCCTAATATTTGCTGAAGTCAAAAATGCCACTATCATGCTCTACTATATTCATGGACGTAGCCAGCATTGTATACAAAGGGGGGGGGGGGGGGGGGGTTATGATGATTTAGGGAGGGGCAAAATAAACATTTTTTGACAATTAGCCATAATTTTAATAAATTTTAACATTTTTTTGGATGTAGAGGGGGCAGCCGCCCCTCCCTCATCGCCCTTGGCTACGCCCATAACAACTATATTCACATTGTATTTTAATTTTGATTTTAAAATGATATCGTATATTATAATCTAAACAAGATCTTAAGAATTAATTTTATTTTTGTGAGCCCCTTTTAGGCTAAATAACTTTGGATTCGGTTCCACATCATGTCCGGTTTTAACATGATAAAAACGTACAAAATTAAAATATAAAAAGAATAAGACAAAAAGTTTTAGGGATTTACAGGACATATAGTAGCCATATTAGATAATTTGCTAATTGGCTTTAAAACTATACTAATATTTAATATGCACTTTACTTAAATTATTTTCCACAAAGCTGTTCGCATGGCAAAACCCAACATTCATTCTTGATAAATTTGGAAAATTTGTCATTAATTTGCTCAAAAGGTCCAGCAAATGTTTCCTAAACAACTTTATTAGTATTATAAATTGTCATTTCAAAAAAAAATTTTTCTTATTCATGTGTCCTTTCTCCAAAAACTAGTCGAATTAGTTTGCTTATATATTGAGTATAGAAATATATTAGAATAAAACTGATGAATGCTAATTAGCTCGAATCAAAAGACTCTTACAAGAATACTATAGCTGCAAACAGGTAAAATACACGCCCAGTAAGATTGTAGCAGTAGCTCAAGCTGTATCGTATGAGCTAGTATTCAAAATACTGTAAAAAATACAGAATACTATAAATAACGTCCTTATTAGATTAAATAAATGTTCTCACATAATTTTTTAAGTAATTTAATTTTACAAAATATATTTTTGGATGCGATTTTTATTATATATTTCGAAGAGATGTTTGAAGGCTGCATATTCATTGATACTTTTTAAAAATCAAACGCACTATTTTAATGATGGGCCATTTTTAGTTTAAGCAAAACATTTGTTTTGGTATATTTTTTATTGCTAATTATATATTGATTAAAAAGATAAATTATTGAAATTATAGGTGTAAGCATGAACAACGCATTAGCTAATTAAATACAAATTTATTGCAATTTATACTTTGACCTCATTGCCAACTTTAATAAATTAATACTATGACGAGGGGAAAATCAAGAGTTGATTTTATTAATTCCAAATTAATTGACCATACATAGCGAATACATTTATTAAATAAGATTTGAATCAGGTGATCCCTTTTTGTTATAATTTAACCATAAGATTTTCACCTATGTTGAAGTCAAAAATGTCTAAAAACCCGTTTTGGCTAAAAATTTGAAAAATACTACTAATTTCTCTCAAATAATATAAGCCCAAAGTAAAATTTTTCGTATAAATGTTCTATAATCTTAAAATTAATGGAATATATCGGTAATAGATGCGAGCTCTCTATGGTTCTACATTAAGGATAAATATTATAGAATATAATTATCATATATAAGCTTTTAAATATAAAAATGGACCTGAACATCAAAACTATCATTTCGAAATTTCGATAATTTTTCTCTTAGTAGTTAAACTACGAAATAATGAAACAATTATTTCTACAACAAGTAGATTCAATTTATCATTTTATTGTAGTTGGAATAAAGTTATGTATTTAATGACTTCTATTTGTAAGCTCATGCTATATTTATGTGGGAAAACGAATTTATTGCCTAAAAGTTTATATAAAAATAATATCGGGCCGGACTGGGCTCGGTTCTGGCAAAAAAAATTAAGGATTTTGGGCTCAAATCGGGCTAGGGCAAATTGAAATTAAATATCAGGCTACGGCCGAAGAAAATTTATTTTCCAGGCCTTAAAGACGACCCTGACAGGATTTTATTTCCCAATGCTCAACTTGTAACTCTTTCTACTATAAACTTATGTTATAAATCACACCAGATTTATTATTCAACTTCTTTCTATTTGTTTGCTGGAAATATAATATTTTTCACGTGATGATAAACTAATTTACAGGTCGTTTGTTTTTATCAATTATTCATTTAATTTAAATTCTTAGTTTAAGCCATATAAATTCCCAGCACCTTTAAATACCAAGTCGAAAAACTTAGATATAAACGCTCTTATTTGAATTTTATTTCCTTTTACAAATGAGGTGATAGAAAATTAACTTGTATATTTCATAAAATTCAAGAAGCCTATTTTTAGTTGGAAAACTAAGCCTGACCTAACAATTCTCTCCACTGCGACTATATGGCTTTTTATAATTTCTAATTAAAAAAATGAAAATCTCCTATAACAAGTTTCAATTGTTTTTGATAATATACAGTAAGGTATATTGTAAAAACAGAGTTTGTTCAAAGGCATAGTCATTTATCAGTCAATAATGACATAAAGTTTAAGCTTATTTGAGGCTAAATTTAAAAAATTTATAATATTTCACTTCTAGTCGCTTTAAATGAAATTTAGAATTGAATTTTTTTAATCATATGTAAGCATTCAATAATAGCCCAAACTGCATATATTTAATTTTGATGAATATAATGAGAAACTAAGGAAAACACTTCCTAATTTTTTTAAAATTTTCCTAAACAGAATCTAGAAATATTAGCGTCATAGATTAGAAAGACACTTTTCCTTACTATAATAACTGCCTTAATTATTAACCGCTGTCTATTCAAAAATTAACAAACATTTAATTTTAAAAGTCAATTTATAGAAGATGACCTTAAAATTAACCGACACTTATTAGTAGGACACTGAGAGCTAATTAATCGGATTGCCGCCTACATCTCAGTTACCTTTTGTAATATACCAACTTTAAGAGGCTTTATAACCGTGTCAAAAAATGTGATTTACAAAATTTAAAACAAATTTTTGCATAAAAAAAAGCAAAGAATCATGAAAAATTACGAAATTCACGCGTTTGCACATAAAATTTCCCTTTTAATTTACGAAAGGGGACCGAGCAGGGTTGTTGTGAAAGAATAAAAGTGACAACACTGTGACATAGGTGTAATAAATGTTCTGACAAATCAAATATCACGCAAGGGACATTATTGAAAAATGATTGACAATACACAACTTCTCATGTTTTTATAATTTACCTCTCTCTCTCTCTCCCTCCTCTTCTCTTTGCATAACTCTCGCTTAAATAATACACATATTTCCTAATAATAATCATTTATTTTACCCCAAATTAAATAATTTTTTGTTATCAATTATTTAGCCTTTCAAATTAGAATCGGCATTAAAAACCTATTTTAAACGACAGGACCACAGCAAGCATATACCAAGCTTTTCATGCTTCAATCGGATAATACCTTAGAGTGGTGAGTGTTGTTTCTATATATATTTTAATTCGTTTAACTTTTGATGTAATATTTAAAATTATCTTTATGATGCATTTTTTATTAAAATATTAATAAATTTTAAAATGAGCCAAATTAATATTTTGACTAAGCTCCAGTTTTATCACGCCAATCAAATTTATCATTTAATCAAGTAAATTGGTGTGGTACACAATTTAAAAAGTTAGAAAGAGATGTCGCAATTTTGTACAAATTAGAATAAATTAGAATAAACATAAGCCGAGTTAATATAGATTGAGGCATTATTTTTCCTACACCTTTAAATATATTATCATACCGTTCGTATAATCTTGGAAAATATCTATACATATTAAAGGACATTTTTCCAGTATTTTATAATTTTTCATGGTAAAATTTATTTTTCAATAATTTGTTAAATTATTTTTATTCCAAAATATTCCCATAAATCTATTTCTGCATCTTCGAGAAATTTTTGAAAATCGTGTAAATTAATAATAGTTATAATCATTAAATCGCATTCATTATAACATACTATTGAAATTCAATTGACATTGGTAAGTTTTACAAATTTCACAATAATTAAAATCTAAAAATCCTTTAAATATATGTATAATATAAAAATATAATTTTTTTTCTTTATTCTTAATAATTAAAAATTATCATATTTACATCACATTCATGATTATTTATGGTAGACTGCAATAACTAATTAATAAATCGGTCACAGCTTTCAGATGGCATGCGGGTGGAGGGGGAGGGGGGACAATTTCATTTTTACCTAATATTATTTAATCCTCCTTAAATTAGTTGACATCTGTCCGCCACGTGGACACTGTGTTAAGTAAGTAGCCTTTTAAAACCACCGATATCCAAGGTCAATTAGGTAACGAAAGGACAGGACTCCTCTCTTTTACAGCAATCAACGGCAGCGGTAGACTCTAATTTTTTCCTTTCTTTCGCGATATTTTAACAATTCTAACCGATAATTTTATGCGTAAAATATGTCATTACTTAGACTTAAGGCCTTAGAAATTTGCTAGACGCACTCTAAACACCGTTGCTCCAATGCTATGTCTCTTAAAAAGGTCCAGAGCCAGACAAATTAGACAACTTGTTACATAGACAGGAGATGAGACAAAAGGGGGGAAAGGGTGTGTGTTTTATAAATTATGTAAAGTCTTCGACTTGGCCCCCCCCTCCCCCCATATAAATATTAACACTTTGAGGTAATTAATTAAGTATCAATTAGCATGCCACACTTTAGGGATTATGTATTTCTGAAACTGTGGGGTAGTAAAATGTTCTGGGTATAATGAACATTTGGCACCCTAATATAATACATCGCGAGATCATTTAAATTCATTTACAGAAATCTTTAGAAACTATTTATTCATAGGGGTAGCCAGGATTGGATTTAAAGGGGGGGGGGCAATAACGATTTAGGGAGGGGCGAAATGATAATTTTTAGTAATAGCCATAATTATATTAAATTTTTGGATTTAAAGGGGGGGGGGCAGTCGCCCCTCTATGCCACCCCCTGGCTAAGCCTATGTATTTGTGTATTTCTAAATTTCCACATTTAAATAAATTGTAGAGTTACATTAAGATAGATACAGATCTTAAACATTACATAATAGATGTTAAGAAAAATAACGAGTACCTAAATCTCACAAACTAATGCATATATCTATTAAAAATAAAATATTAAAATTATATTTTTCAAATATTTGGTGCATTTCGTTTTTATATTTTTTATGCATTTTTCTATTATTATCGTCGTATTTCCTATTTTTAATCGATAAATTTTCGATTTGATAAAAAATATTTAAATGATTGAATTCGTCCTATAAATGTCAAATGTCTAGGCATGCATTTATTGGGGGCTTTCCCTTCCGCGTTCGCCCAAATGCTCCAAAATAATAGTTTTTTAAACAATAAAATATTATATTGTTGTTGATGCCAATCTTTTTTAAGATTTCATATTTTTCCCTACCTAATTTGCCCAAAATTAACAAAAATATATTAGATTATTCGAATATAAAATTGTTGAATCTTAAAACGATTAGGTACCTTAAATAAATATATTCAGTAAGAGTGCGGAAAAAGTAAAAATGACATTTTAAAATAATATATATATTGACGATAACTTTATAAAAAATTTTTAAACAATTTATAAAAAAAGTTGATGATCTTTTAAAAAAGTTATCTAGATCGCATGAAATACTACCTTCCTTTAACTTTTTGTTTAAAATATATGGTTTAACAAATAAATATAATTACTTTAACAAATATAAATTGCATAGCAATTAAAAACTAAACTTGTTTCTCAGTCTTTTATTTACTTTTATTTACGGTAAATATTAGAAGCAGCCTTACGGCATAAAATTTAAAATTAAAACCAAGTTTAAATTTATTGCACATCTAACATTTTAAACTGGGATAATGTAAGGAGTGTTCATCACTAATTGCTGGTCTTTAGAACTTAAAACAAAATTAATTGATTTTTCTATATAGTATTGGATGAATAAAAAATTGATATGGGCAAATGATATATTATTCCATGTAAAATTGCTAAAACTTTTAGATGATATAATACCCATTGGGCCCATCCATTTAAACATTTTAGTCGAAAAAAAGAGTGAAAACTTAAAAGGGTCATAAATAATATTAAAACTTCTAAAAATATACTCTTTATAAGTCCCAAGTTCTAATTGCTTTTCAAAATCTTAATTAAAGTTCGTTATTTGATATTGTATTTATTTGTTTGTTATTACTTTCTTTTTTTATTATTTTACGCAAAGTTTTTCAAACAGAATTTAAATTTTGTTGATGTAGATTTTTAAACATATTATACGTGCAATAAAAGTTAGAAGTGTGGGTGGCATGGCTCTTATTACTTTATATATATTTGGGATTACATAGACATCACTTTAAACTTGGCATCTATTGTTATAAAAACGATTGGGTGTGTTTAGTCGGCCTTTGTTTTAGTCGACTAAACATAAATAGACCAAATATTTTTTGGTCTATTTTTCTTAGTCGACCACTAGGCTTAGTCAAAATTTGAATAATAGACCAAGTCTTACTTACACCAAAGGTAGACTAAATAAAACCCAACCGTTTTTACAACACTATTGTGGCATCGTATCTTACATAATAAATTTATAATTCTAATGAACAATAACCCATTTAATCATTTCCTAACCGCATGTGTATGTAATAAAAACACAAAATTTTAATATGTCTTTATTTTTGTATTACGCTTAATGTAACTTGTTTTCGTGAACATAAGCCTTTTAACCATAAAAAAATAATGAGAAGATATTGGGGAGTTAAATTGAAATTCTAAATCGACATACACATATATTAATATGAAAAATATTAATTAAGACAATATATGTTTTATATATACAAAGGAATGAAAACATTAAAACAAATTTGCAGGCAAAGCGTGTTTTATTGCCCGCAAGTTACACGTTAGGACCCGTCTTAATATACGATTCAACTTCAAAGCGCCATATTTCTGTTTGTCTAAATATGCGATATTATAAATGTCGTGGAATCAACAACTTTAGTTTAGTTACCATATGTATATGCATTAATAAGCGTAATTAAAGGATAAAAATTTGTTTTATGAGCAAAAATACAAAAAAAAGACGCTCGTATTAAGACGCGGCTATGTTTTTTTAACATACATTCGCTTTTTTAATCAAGATTCAAAATTGCTTATTAAGACGCACCCTTACATGTATCTAATTTTCTTATAAGGTTGTCTTAAAATGTTGATTAAATAAAATGTTCATTGGACGGTCAGTCATGTTACCCATCAAATAGCTTGGCTCTGGGGTTGAACAAATGTCTGAAAATGTTCTTTAAATTATGTGATACTCTATTATATCAAGTTGTAAATTTGTATAATTTTTGCACAAACAATATTCTTTAATATGCTAGATTTGTTAAAGTTTTTTAAGGAAAGGAACTAGGTCAAGTTTATAGTTCTTATAAAATATTAAAAGCCCAAACAATACCTTACCAGAGGATCAGAACCGTGGGCTTAGCCAGCATTGAAATTAGAAGAGGTGGGCAATGATATATTTTTGAAATTAACCATAATATTTTGCATTTAGAGGGGGTAGCCGTCCCTCCCTGCCCCCCCCCCCCTTCGCAACGCCCATCATTACAACGCAAATATTTGTATGGAATATTTGATAAAATTAGAGCTGTCGCCATTAGAATTGACATAGTTTTTATATGGTCTTCTTAAATATTAGTAATTTGATATTATATTAAACTAACGTATATTTTTAACGATTGCACTATTAAATTTTTGCAAATCTCTGAAATCCACTTCATACGGGGAGATATGACATATTGTTTGCCATAAAGATCTTAAATTACAGACTCGTCTAACATATTATCTAAAAAATGTAAAATCCTATTATAATCTGCTTTAAAGCGTAGATCCAAATTTCTAAGTAACTCTCATATCACAATGATAATTAAAAATAAATTACAATCAGTGGGTGTGAGGCACAGTTTGAGGAAAAATATTTTAAAGAAAACATTTGCCAGTAGTGAAATACCCTCTTCTATTAAAAAAATGCGAGCTCATAAGAATGCCTTGGCCCAAAAGAATGTTCAATGAATTGTGCTTTATTCTCACCTCAACTATATGGGCGTAGCCAGCATTGGGATTAGAGGCGGGGAATAATGATTTAGGGAGGGGCAAAAAGAACATTCTTGAAATATTTAGCCATAAATTTAATAAACTTCATCAAATTTTTGCATATATAAGGGAACACCCGCCATTCCCTGCCTCCTCCCGCTACGCCCATGGCGCTACCATAGGCCAATAATACAGTCAGCCGACGAACAGCTGATTTTTACATTAAGGCAAATGCGGATTACTCAACAATTAGCAGTATTATTATTCGATAGGCGCTGGTCAAAATGAAGTGGAATCAGACATTTCAAATTGAGTAGTGCCTTATCTCCAAATACTTTATCATTGATACAAAAAATGGGCTTACCCAGGAGAGGGAAGGCGGCTGCCCCCCCCTCTGATTTCATAATTTCTTTAAGAAATTTAATATAATTATGGCTAGAAATTAAAAAAATTATCCTTTTACCCCTCCCTAAATCATTATTTCCCGGGTCTAGTTCCACTCCCGGCTACGCCCTTGTATACATATCTGAATCTAATTGATAATCCTAAGCAAATACCATGCTCTATAGTCTAAATAATAGTTATTTTAGTCATGTTTGTCATTGTTATTTACTTAACCAATTAAGTTTAATTAGGTATAACACTAACACATTCTTTTTATATATTGCATCAATAGAAAACGGTGGAAAATGTGTGTTTAACATTACTTTATTTTACATATTGATTTAACAAAACTCAGTTGTTTGCGAGCCTAATAAACATGCCATCTAGCGGATATTTGCATTATATTACGTTTTATTATAGATCAGCCTTATAATGTAAATCTAGAGATTATGTTTGTCATCATCCAAAACACCTGCTATATGTGGTTACCTTAACATTTAATTATTGCTAATAAATTTAATTCGAAAATCCTTGAAATTTTATTATAACCTCCCATCAAACTCCATAAATTTTTACTTATAAATAGTGCTAAAAATAATTTATTTTTAACACATTGTAATAGGGCTGGACAGCACTCGTATCCTTGCCTGTGGCGTGTCTAACTCTAATAGACAGAGTCGTCTTAACCCCAGTAAACGTTAAGAAGTGCGACTGTTAATCCATTCCAGGCGGTCGTGAGAATCGTGCATGACTTTGTGTCCAGCCTTATCATAAAAAATTAAGATATTAATTTAGCGTCTCTTTAGATTTGAAAGGGTACTTTTTTATCAGGCAGAAGTAGAGCCCTGCACGGGCCGTCCGAGGCCCGGCCCGACGGGCTTTCGGACCGGGCTCGGGCAAATTTTAAAACATTGATCGGGCCTCGGGCTTGGATCGGGCCTGATGGGCCAGCCCGACCCGTGGCCCGAGCCCGAAAAAAAATTTGAATAAATATTAATCCAAAATATAATTACAATACAAAATAATCCCCCTACAAATAAATATTTAGAATTTTACTATCCCCCATATATTAATTTGTTTGATTTTAAGTTTTTGATTTAGACGCGTTGCGTATTTTAAACCCTATTCTTACATAGAGAATATATTTAGACAATAGACTGCGTGTGTTTTATGTGTATTACGCCTAGTATAGCCGTCGAGCATGGTAATTTTTTAATTTGCATTAAGCACTTATTATTTTTCCAGATAATATAATGGAGAAAGAATTTTTAGATTTTAGTAGTTGGGAAGAGCCCAGAATAGATAACGAAGCTGAGGAAGATGAATTACATAATATTTAAATACGAATTATATAGATGGTATGGAAGTTTTGGAATGGTGGAAGATGCATCAGAGTGAATTTCCTTGTTTTAGTAATTTGGCTAGAAAGTATTTGGCAATACCTGCTACATCAGCTAGCAGTGAGCGAGCCTTTTCTACAGCTGGGCGAGCTTACGAAGAATGAAGGACTTCGTTAAAACCCGAGAAATTAGACCCAACTTTATTTATTTACCATAATTATTTATATTTTAAATCAAATAATATTCGCGATACGTAATATATTTATAAATAAATTTTTGAAATAAAATTGGTACAAATTTACATTTTTACAAAAGTCGGGCCGGGCTCGGGCTCGGGTCGGGCCTGAGTGAAAAAAACAAATCGGGCTCGGGTCGAGCTCGGGCAAAAAATAAAAAAAAGTTTCGGGCTCGGGTCGGGCTCGGGCCGATAAAATTCAATTTTGCAGGGCTCTAGGCAGAAGATCACAATGGAAATCGTTAAATCCAACACGATTTCCATACACGGATCAATGCCACCCGTTTAGTTATAGCGCGTTTTTATATTTTTTCCTCCACATTTATAGTTTCAACCTTCTTTTATAAAATCTTAATTAAACCTTAAATAAAAAATATTTTTTTGGTATGAGCCAAAATAGTCAGTAGAGGAAAGATTTTGGGGGTTGCTCTAATTATAGGGAAAAAATTTAAACCACATGATCAACTAGCCAAATTAATATATTAATGAATGTAGAAGAGTTGAAATAATATTCTTGCAAATTATGACAAGTTTATATTATAAAACATCTAAGTTATACTATTTAAAGTTTGGGGTAATTATAACCCCAAATACCATCCGTGTTAGCATTTTTGATCCAGCCTACGAAGTGTTAAACGTTGGACAAACTTAAAATTTTGCTACTACTTTGTGTATTTTTCTAAATCACACTGGTATGTCTCAGACCCTCATGTTTATAGGGCATAAAATAAATAAAGTTTATTCATAAATAAAACAAAGTGATGTAGTTGAAACAATATAGAAAATTTCACATGGTATAATAAGTTTTTATATAAATGAATTGTAACGGCACAAAGGAATATTGACCAGAATCTTTGAAATTTTAAAAAATAATACAAATATTAAAAAAACTATACCACAAAGTTTGTATAAAAATTTTTATTGACACAACCCCCAAAAATCTTCGCCATATATATAACAAATTTCAATTTGACATATGCAATATTGGCAGCATTTTCAGGCAGCATTTATATCAGGAAAACAATGAGAACATTTAAAAGACTTTTTTAAGTTTAGATCCTCAAAATTAAAAAAAATTAATTAAGAAATTAAAATTCGTTCGAGAATGAGTATTTAGAAATTATTGCCCCTCCCTTGAAAGTTTTGATGCGTTAACAATTGTTAAAATTCAGGAATTTGTTATTAATATTAATTTATCAAGCTTATGATGGAGTATTACTAATAAAGGGGAAAAAATGGTGTACAAACTATTTTTTGGATAATCATTGGCTTTATATGTGCATGTGGTACATAAAAATATGCAAGATATGTTAAACAATAAGCATGTGAGATGGACAAAGAAATTGAATCCAGGATGGAATTTTAGTAAATTTATTAATATTTTAATATGTTTTGAAAGTGTTAAAGAGTTTAAAACAAGTTTAAATGCCCAATTAAATATTAAAATTAGCCCGACTCGAATGCATTCTAAAATTTTCAACCCGTTGGGTTTCGGGTGACCCGTGCAGGCCTCTAGGCTGCACCCAAATCGCTCTTGAATAATGGATTGAAAGTACATAATATTATTGTGGGTGTGATAAAACTTTAAAACTAAATGGTTTATTGTATAAGTTTTAACAAATTAAACGTGATTCATACATATGTTAATTTTAAAGGTTGCACCCAAATCTTGCTCTTGAATAATGGATTGAAAGTACAGAATATTATGGCCAATGTTACACGTAGAGCCCTGCACGGGCCGCCCGAAGCCCGACCCGATCGGGCTTCGGGTCGGGCTCGGGCAGAATTTAATAAAACAATCGGGCTCGGGTCGGGCCATGAGGTAGCTCGCCCTAGGCTCGGCCTGAATTGACTAGGAAACTAATCTTTTATAAAATATGAATTAAACAGACTCAACTCGATATTAATTAATTATCTTCGAACACCATACATAATATAGCTTTCAAGCTTCAACTTTTTTCCCCTTTCTATATAATATTTTGACCTAAATTGCAAATCTTACTCTAGTATTTAAATATATTCATAATAGCTGTAACTTTATAAATAAAATAAGGAAATAGTCTAAAAAAAATTTTATTTGGAACTGTTAAAAATATATTTTATAAAGTTAGATATCCAGTTTTAAATTATTAGCTGAATAAATTGTAGCGAGTGAAAATGGAAATTTTTTAAAAACTTATCCTAGTTGTAAATTATAATATCAATTTAATGCATTATGTATTTATATGGAGAAATAATTTTCAAAAATTTTAAAATAAGTTTTTAAAATTGTCTATTTGAAAAATCGAGTCGGGCCAAAAATAAAAAAGTCGTTCGGGCTCGGGCCGGGCTTGGGCAAAATAAAAACTGAAACGTCGGGCCGGGCTAGGGCAGAAAAAATTTCATTTTGCAGGGCTCTAGTTACACGATCCAAATTCTTGTACTGTATAAGCGATCTGACATTCCAATTTCGGTGCCTTATCAACTCGCCGAAAACAATCTTGCCGAATTCACCCTGGGACATTAATGATTTTCTCCCCATTATCATAAAGAAGGCCTTAAATTGAGTACCTTTTATAATAATTATCGGTGCCCTATCAACTCGCCGAAACTCACCAAGGGACATTTTCTGATTGGTTGTTTAATGTCCTTCAGCTTAAAATCGTCCCCCATTCAACCAATCACAAATTTGGGGACCTTTTTTAGCTTGGGGACATTAAATTCGGCGAGTTGACGGGCCACCATAATTATCATATTTAATATAAAAAATACCTTAATTATAACTTTAATCCGAAATTGGATAATTAATATGCATTTTTGTTGGGGGATATGTTTTAATTCTGGGACATTCAATTCGGCAAGATGGTTTTCAGCAAGTTGACGGGCCACTTCCATTTTCTTATTCGATCCAAAAAATAACGAATCGTAGATATAAACAAAATTTCTTACTCACGTTTATTTAATGTGATTTCGGTCTCGTGTATCCAATCCATTTTTTATTCTTAGGAACTCTTACATGAAATCAATTAATTGAAGCTAAGGAAAAATTGGAACTGACTATGGTATTTGTTTAATTTTTTATATATTGGATATATTTAGATAATTTTTGTATGTTTAATAATTCATGAAGATTTATGCACAATATATTCGTAAAAATTTATGAAGTTTAATAGTAGGTATTATAAATTAAAAATATTCTCGAATATAACATAATTTATTAATAAATTTAGTGTTTAGTTAATCACATATATCCAAAGTTAAAGATGATGACGAACTTAATCTTACTAACTTTATAAAGCTGATCTATGATAAAACGAATATAATACAAATATCCGCTAGATGGCATGTTTGCTAAGCTCGTTAATAACTTAGTTTAATGACACATAAAATGGAGGAAACCGATAATATCGAAAATTTTTACAAACTAGAAAAAAGGGTATATATAAAATATATTAATTGCTATGCAATTTATGGGTTATATATATAAACGGTAGTATAGTATAACATATACAATGATATCTCATATTCCTATGTATACATACATTAAATATATACATTTACACTTATATAGGCACAATATTAATTTATAATTATAGTTACACATGCATAATAATAATATAAATAATAATATTAGAGTATTTGGTTTATATATACATATATATTAATAATTTGATTGGTTTTCAACATTCCGGCTCTCTTATTTTTGCGTAGAAGTGAGGTTTGTTCCTAAATCAATATTTAAAATAAATCCATGTTTATATTTATTTTACCTGATAATGCTTTGTCCAAAATCTTTTACCAACATTGTAATTGCTAAGCCTTTTATTCTCATATGTTTATAAAACATGTATTTAATATGCTATCTTTTGAATAATCTCTTATTTTTTTACGTATTAGATCAAGTTTCTTCCATCTTCTTAGTTTTCATAACATTGTCTACTTGCTTTTTCACAAGATAAGCGTTCAATTTCTTCATCTCTTTTCCGAAACTTTCATGTCCAATAATTTTGTATCTACATCATTCGTTTCACTTCTTATATGACCAGACCCCCTTTTCGGATTTTCGTTAATCATGTCTGCCATGGGTTAAAATATTTTTCCACTTAGTTAGCCATTTGTCATATAGTGGATTAGTGGCTTGTATTTTTTCCCTGGCGTTTAATCCACATTTTTCACTTCCATAAAGTGACCAGTCTTACATGGATCCATAAACATTTGCTCTTAACCATATTCACATCTTCTTGACGCACATTACAATCGATATCGCTATTTAACCCATCCTTTTTCAATCAGATGATTGTAAACCTGTCTACTTTTGGGTACTTTAGATATCTAGCCGTGGGGGCCTTTTAACGTTTATCTTAAACCATATTTACCTAAGCGCTTTGCCACTTGTCTTCTTCTTCAAACACTTATTTATCTCTTCGCATTGTACAATATTATTGCCATAGCATACACCAAGAAGATGGCTTTTAGATGTCATTTGATAACGCTTTATAAATATGTTGAATAAAATGGACTTGGAGCAGATGCTTGATGTAATCCAACTTCTTGTAGAAAGGGTTTAGAGTCCCTAACAACCGTTGTAACGCAAATATTTAAGGCTTTATTACAATTTATGCATATAGATATGTGAAGGTATAGGTTATTTTAGATTTGTTATTTTCTGTGGAAATAGAGATCAGAAATTAGCTTTTCCGGAACCATTTTGCATCGGATTTGTAGGCCAGAATACACGAATCATTGAAGCTGCTCGTCGGGCCCAATGGAGCCACAAAGTAATTAAGCCAAGTATTTACTTTCTCTTTCCCGATAAAGTAGCCATGCAATGACTACTTAAAACCCCGATTCAGAATCGTTAGACATCTTTTTTAAGAACAGTATCAATCGCGCTACAAAATACGCATATTTTATTAATTTTAAAACCCCTTCAATAACTACTTTAGTTGACTTACTCATTGTCCACTCTTATATTAATTAAATAAGGAACTGATCTGGGATGAAAAATCCTTTAAGTGTGGTCTAATAACCCTACAGTTGAGTTAGAAGGCGAGGAAAATGGCGCAACCAATCGCGTCTTAAAATGTTGTGTCCATGTCCTTATTTTAATTAATTTAATGGTTTTTAAATTGTTGAAATTGTTTTTTATAATCATTCCCGTAAAATAAATCAAAAAATTAAGAATAAATGAAAGAAATGAATTAAATAAAAATATTTTATTTTTAGGTGAGGAAACAGTCAATTTACCTTCCTCACTAGTTAATAAATTTTGAACGAACCTCAATAAATAAATATTATAAGAAATATATATGATGCTAAATTTTTAAGCAAACTTTTATCGCAGTTTTTACATTTTTGATTTCTCGGTATTGTGTAAATGATATCAATTTTAGAATGCTGTTTTTGATATCAACCCAATTCAATATTTTTTACTTACCTTTTTATTATTTAATTTACAAAATTATTAATATCTTCTATATAATCATTACTTTATCATGTTAAAATCAAAATGGTGGAAAAAATGGTACTCATTTTATTCGTTGATGAGCCGTCTATCAAGTCTATGATTGTACCATTATATATAACCTTTAAAGTGGTTTTCATTATGCAACGCCGATTGACATGGGCGTTCACAAGGGGGGGGGAAGGGAGGAACGACTGCCCCCCTCTAAACAAAAAAAATTGTTAAAATATATTAAAATTGTGGCTAAAGTTTCAGATAATGATTATTTTGCCCCTCCCTAAATCATTATTGCCCCCCATCTATTTATAATGCTGGCTCCGCCCATGACGATTGATGGGCTTAAGAATTTATGTTGATTTTTGAAATTTGAATAATAATCTAGTTGTGGAAAAATACCCACTTCCCCGCATCAAAACTTTTTTCCAAAATTAGGAGGTTTTAGATATTATTCCATCATAGACCTTAAAGAAGCTTATTTAATTAAAACTCGGGCCTTCGGCCCTCGTGGGAAGGGAAGGGGGGAAACGAAGGGGGGAAGGGAAGGGGGGAAGGGAAGGGGGAAAGGGAAGGGGGAAGGGAAGGGGGAACGAAACTCATCTATACACCGTATAAACGTAGCATATTTGCTATGCAATTTATGGGCGAGAAAGGTGGGAAGGGGCGAGAATGCCTATAGGGAGGTATTAAATGCAAAATGATTAGTTAATTATTTATACAAATATTAATTTAAAAAAAAATTTGCCCTCTCCAGGATTCGGACCCACAGTAGTAAAGGCATAGGCTTTTGTAGGGGCACAGGGACCCATATCAGTAGAGGCGTAGGCCCTTGTAGGGGAGGGCATAGGATAATTATCAATGTTAACCAATTCAAAAACGAAAAAATAAAATTTCGATTTATACTTTGGCCAATGGTCATTTTTTTCATTGGTCCGTAGCCAGCGGACGATCAAAAATTCAGATTATCAATGGTATTAACAAGAACAAAATATTAATTTAATTTAAAAAAAATAAAAATTTTGCCCTCTCCGGGATTCGAACTCGTTGCCTCCTGTTTACAAGCCGTTCGCCATAACCACTCACACCATGCTGGTATTAAATGATAGAAGTTTTTATGTTATTAATTGCTATGCAATTTATGGGCTCGTTTTTTGGTTGTCCGTCGTCCGTTGTCCGTTGTCTACCCTCCCTATCTATTTGCATTGGGTATATTAGGTCAGTGGCGTAGACAGGGGGGGGGGGGGGGGAAAACGGGAAATTCCCCCCCCCCCGGATTTTTTTTTGTAAAAATTGGAAAAAATTAGTGTTTCGCTCCCCCTTAATTGAAATTAAGTTTTATGTTGGTTGAAAATTTTATTTCACGACCTTTTGACGCAAATTTAAATTATATAATAATTAAATATTGAGATAAGTGGTAGCGTTTGTGTTAGTTCCTTTCCTTCATACATTCGTTTTCATTCCCACCCAATTCAAAATTCAAATTATGGATATTCGTAATTTCTTTACAAAACTCAGTAAGTAAACTTCATTTTTTAATTTTTTTTATTAATATAAAATAATATTAAAAAATTATTATTTTTCTGACCTTTTTTTCTTAACTTAATATAATATCTAAATGTCTCTCCTATTTGTGTTCAACATCATATCATATATATACCATGGATTTTTTAAGTTGAGGTTTATTTTATAATATATATTTATATTAACAATTTATTTAGCAAATGAAAGAAATAATAAAAAGATTGTTACTAATAAATCAGTGGAGGAGTTTGAATTGATAGAAGTTGACAAAGTTTCAAGTTTAGGTAATATAAATTAAATTAATGTTGAATTTATTTTTTATATTACTTAACTTTATTATTGTTTTTGTGGAGGGAGTGTATTAGCTCAACATGTTTTATGTTTTTATGACATTCAAGATTTATTTCATATTTATTATTAAAAATTTATTTAGCAAATGAAAGAAATAATAAAAAGATTGTTACTAATAAATCAGTGGAGGAGTTTAAATTGATAGAAGTTGACAAAGTTTCAAGTTTAGGTAAAATAAATTAAATTAATGTTGAATTTATTTTTTATATTACTTAACTTTATTTTTGTTTTTGTGGAGGGAGTGTATTAGCTCAACATGTTTTATGTTTTTATGACATTCAAGATTTATTTCATATTTATTATTAAAAATTTATTTAGCAAATGAAAGAAATAATAAAAAGATTGTTACTAATAAATCAGTGGAGGAGTTTAAATTGATAGAAGTTGACAAAGTTTCAAGTTTAGGTAAAATAAATTAAATTAATGTTGAATTTATTTTTTATATTACTTAACTTTATTTTTGTTTTTGTGGAGGGAGTGTATTAGCTCAACATGTTTTATGTTTTTATGACATTCAAGATTTATTTCATATTTATTATTAAAAATTTATTTAGCAAATGAAAGAAATAATAAAAAGATTGTTACTAATAAATCAGTGGAGGAGTTTAAATTGATAGAAGTTGACAAAGTTTCAAGTTTAGGTAAAATAAATTAAATTAATGTTGAATTTATTTTTTATATTACTTAACTTTATTTTTGTTTTTGTGGAGGGAGTGTATTAGCTCAACATGTTTTATGTTTTTATGACATTCAAGATTTATTTCATATTTATTATTAAAAATTTATTTAGCAAATGAAAGAAATAATAAAAAGATTGTTACTAATAAATCAGTGGAGGAGTTTAAATTGATAGAAGTTGACAAAGTTTCAAGTTTAGGTAAAATAAATTAAATTAATGTTGAATTTATTTTTTATATTACTTAACTTTATTTTTGTTTTTGTGGAGGGAGTGTATTAGCTCAACATGTTTTATGTTTTTATGACATTCAAGATTTATTTCATATTTATTATTAAAAATCTATTTAGCAAATGAAAGAAATAATAAAAAGATTGTTACTAATGAAACAGTGGAGGAGTTTGAATCGATAGAAGTTACGAAGTTTCAAGTTTAGGTAAAATAAATTAATGTTTATAATTTTAAATATAACATTTATTTCAAAGTTTTTAAATTATATTTGAATTTTTTGATTGAAGGGAATCGAAGAAAAAAAACAAGATATTTTGAAGAAGACGATGAACCAGTTATAGGACCTTATGAAGGTGAAATTTTAAGCCTAAATAAAATATTTAAATATTGTCAATAAGTTAAACGTTTTAATACTCATTTTAAAATTTTTATTGCAGCATTTAAAAAAAAAAATAGTGAAGTGGGTCGATTAGATATTGAGTCTGAAAGTGATAATTCGAGTTTAGGTAAAAAAAAATAGATTAATGTTTTTAATCTAATTTTGAATTTTAAATATAACTGTTATTTCAAATTTTGTATTGAATTAAATTTTGTTAAATTTTTAATTGCAGGAAGAAGTGTAAACAAAGATAAAGAAATTGTACCTATACCTTCATTAACCAAAGGTATAATAAGTTTTAATTATACATATTCTTTATCTTTAAATTAATGTAGAGTTGATTTTCTAATTTAATTTTTTTAAATAAAATTAATTATTTTAGATTCAAGTGACCCATTCCCCTATCCCTATGACATATGTTTATATTTAAATAATCAAAATATTGAGGAGGAAGATGATAAGCTATCGTTACATGATAAGATTTACCAACCTCCTATTTCGTTCAATTTTCCTCGGGATGCTTTATCTAAAAAACTTAAATTTCAACACTCCTGGTTCCAGAGATGGAGCTGGCTCGCATATTCCCCAAAGGAAATCGGGGCATTTTGCAAAGCATGTGTACTTTTTGGTCCAAGATTTGGTGGAATAAATGGAAACCAAAAGCTAAAGGCTCTAGTTGCCAAGCCATTTCGAAGATGGAAGGATGCTAGTGAATGTTTTAATATTCACCAAAGGAATTTATATCACGTGGGTTCATTGAAAACAATTTTATCTTTAACACAAATTAGAACCGGGAAAAAACTTTGCGTCATTAATCAGTTGGATACACAAAGAAAAATTCAGGCTGAAGAAAATCGTAGAAAGTTAGCTCCAATCATTGAAGCGATTTTGGCCTTGGGAATTCAAGGATTGGCATTAAGAGGCCACAAAGACTCTGGAGCGCTTGATTTAGATGTGCATGATAATAATGATGGCAATTTTAGGGCTATTTTAAGGTACCGTGCTAATGGTGACCCACTACTTTTTGATTATTTGAAAAATGCCCTTTACTTAAGTCCTCACTTTCAAAATGAGGTTATATCGATTTGTAATGACCTAATTGTTAAAAAAATAGTCAATCAAATAAACAAATCTCCCTTCTTCACAATTCTTTGTGATGAATCTACTGATATATCAGGGATTCAACAAATGTCCCTGTGTGCTCGATATATTGACTCTTCTACATTAACAATGAAAGAAGATTTTTTACAGTTTGTGCCAGTTTATGATACGACTGGAAGAGGGCTAGGCGACTTAATTATAAAGAGCATAAAAGATTTTAATATAAATATAAATTTGTTAAGAGGTCAGGGATATGATGGAGCCAGAAATATGAGTGGAAAATTCAACGGCGTCCAGGCCTATATTTTGAAAACATACCCAACGGCATTGTATGTACATTGTGCTTCACATTCATTAAATTTGGCACTTTCAGATGCCTGTACCCTTCCTACTATACGGAATTGCATGGGTACCAAAGTATATGATCTGTTTAAATATTCTAAACGTCATCAAGTTTTAATTGAAATGTTGTCAGAAATGGAAGATAAACCCAATATAGAGAAATTAAAGCAAGTGTGTGTCACCCGTTGGGCATCACGGCACGAAGCTGTTTCCACACACATTTTGCTTCAAGATGCCATATATCCAGCATTGGAAAAGATATCTACATGGTATGATCACGATGCTGCAACAGAAGCTGCAACTTTGCTCACTGCATTACGACAAAGTGAATTTATTATTTCCCTTCTATGCCTAAATAAACTCTTTGGCTATACGTCCTTATTATGCAAGCAATTGCAAAAAAAGGACCTAGATCTACAGCAAGTCACACAGTTAGCCGAAGCTTTAGTAAATCAAATGAAATTAATAAGAAACAACGTTGATGAAGAGTTTCGGGAAATTTTTTTAGTAGCCGAAGCTAAGGCTAAGTTGTATGATTTTGACCTTAAGAAACCTCGATATGCAGAAGCAAACTTGTCGAAGTAATATTTTAACTGAATCCATTGAGGATTATTACAAAATAACTATTTTTATACCTTTGCTCGATATGTTCATTCTACAACTCAATGAACGGTTCGTGGACAAGAAACAAGTTTTGGGAAATTTCCAAATATTATTTCCTTCAAATTCTTTGATTGTTTCGCCAGAAACGCGGATGAAAATAAACTTTCTATGGGAGTTTTATTCCAATGATCTCCAAGGGACTAATGAAGATCTCATAGCAGAATTCAACATCTGGTATATGGCGTTGTCTCAGACGTCAGAAAAATTTCGTCCAAAGAATTCCTTGGACGCCCTATCAGGTTATAAAATATTGGAATCTTTACCCAACATCACAACTCTTCTTTACCTGTTAGCTTGTCTTCCTATCACTACATGCACCAATGAAAGAAGTTTCTCAACATTGAGGAGGCTTAAAACGTATATAAGAAATACTATGTCGAAAAATAGATTAAATGGATTGGCCCTTTTAGCGATTCATCGGGAATTAGCTCCCACTCCAGATGAAGTTCTTGAGATATTTTCGCTGGGAAAAAGGAAATATAAAATTATTTTATAATAACTTTCTTTATTTAATTTTAATGTTGAAAGGAAAATGTTATAAAAAGGGCCAATCTATTTCATCTATTTTTTGACATAGTATTTCTTATATAAAAGCTAATAGGTAAAGAAGAGTTGGACGAAATCCTTCTATAATTTATTTTCATTCGCGTTTCTGGCAAGATTCAGAGGTAATATTATTTAAAAATTTGCCAAAACTTGTTTCTTAAGTTCAAAATCATACAACTTAGCCTTAGGTTCGACTACTAATACTAAAGTTTCTGCTAATTGTCTAACTTGCTGAAGATCTAAGTGCTTTGAAGTTGCAGCTTCTGTTGCAACATCGTGATCATACCAGCTTGCTTCAATTTCTCTTTATTTGATTTATCTTAAATTTCTGACAACATTTCAACTCATATTTCTGGCTCCATCATATCCCTGACCTCTTAACAAATTTATATTTATATTAAGATCTTTTATGCTCTTTATAATTAAGTCGCCTAGCCCTCTTCCAGTCGTATCACAAACTGTAAAAAATCTTCTTTTATTGTTAATGTAGAAGAGTCAATATATCGAGCACACATGGACATTTGTTAAATCCCAGATTCATCACAAAGAATTGTGAAGAAGGGAGATTTGTTTATTTGATTGACTATTTTTTTTAACAATTAGGTCATTACAAATCGATATAACCTCATTTTGAAAGTGAGGACTTAAGTAGAGGGCATTTTTGGGACGGTCCGGCGATCTACACGAATCCGAAAACCTATAGAAAGATATGGAATAACTTAAGGGGTAGGAGATGTTATAAACTGCATACTGCGCGGTCGTATTCAAATTCTAATCAACATCACGCGTATCACCCCACCATCACGCGATCTTACCCTATATACACAAAATCGCTCTTAGTTATTTAGTTTAGTCTTTTCGTGTTTTTGTAATCGGAGTTTCAACAATATATATTTAAGCTTCAACACAGATGACGCTGGGAAAAAGAAAATATTAAATTATTTATCATGACTTTCTTTATGTTTTATACCAAATTTTATAATTTTAATGTTGAAATAAAAATGTTATAAAAAATTTTTGGAAATTTCCCCCCCCCCCCTAAAAAAAAATTTTGGAAATTCCCCCCCCCCCCGGAGAAAATCCTGGCTACGCGCCTGTATTAGGTTATCGATTTTTTAAATTAATGCATGAGAAAGAGGTGCCCCACCCCTCATCTCTATCTCCCTCGCTGTGTTATTTTTTAAATTAATGCATAGGTGCCCCACCCCTCATCTCTATCTCCCTCGCTTTCGGGCGGGGTCGGGTTTTAATTGCTACGTTAAATTATTATATAATAAACATAAATAAAAGTTGTTTACTTTTAATTGCTATGAAATTTAACTAGTTTTTGGGTTAGAATCCCGGAGTTTTTTTGACTCTTATGATTGTTCTTGTTACTATCATTGATAATAAGACTTTTTGGCCGTCCGCTGGCTGCTGACCAATGAAAAAAATGACCTTTGGCCAAAATGTGAATCCGAGTTTATTTTTTCGTTTTTTTTTGACTATTATGATTGTTCCTGTTATTACCATTGCTATTATGACTTTTTGGCCGTCCGCTGGCTCCTGACCGATGGAAAAAATGATGATTGGCTAAAATGTGAATCAAAATTATTTTTTTCTTTTTTTTGACTATTATGATTGTTCCTGTTCCTACCATTGCTATTATGACTTTTTGGCCGTCCGCTGGCTGCTGACCAATGGAATAAAATGACCATTGGCCAAAATGTGATTCGAAAACTTTTTTTTCGTTTTTTTTTGACTATTATGAATTTATATCCACTTTTAAAGTGTCCTGGCTGCTGACCAATGGAAAAAAATGACCATTGGCCAAAATGTGATTCGAAAATTTTTTTTTCGTTTTTTTTGCTCTTATGAATTTATATCCACTTTTACCGTGTGCTGGCTGCTGACCAATGGAAAAAAATGACCATTGGCCAAAGTGAGCATCAAAATTTGTTTTCCGTTTTTTTGGCTATCATTGACTTATAGAGTATCTGTTAGTATTGACCAATAGAGAAAAAATGACCTTTGGCCAAATTTTGATTTTTTTAATTAAAAATTGTTCAAATTCAAAAAAAAATTTCTCCCAACAATTTTGCAAATTCTTAACATTGTGATGGTTTATAAAATAATGTTTGTTAGACCCATAATCACTAAAGGCCATAAAAACTAATGTAATACGCAACTAGATGCAAACACTAAATCTAACCCTAACCCTTGCCTATATTACATTTTGCCTATAAATGGAAAATTTGTATAAATAATTAATTAATCATTAGGCATTTAATACCCCTCTATAGGCATTATCGCCCCTTCCCACCTTTCTCGCCCATAAATTGCATAGCAAATATGATACATTTATACGAAGTAGAGATGAGTCGTCCCCCCTTCCCTTCCCCTCTTCCCTTTTCTTCTCCCCCTTCCCACGAGGGCCGAAGGCCCGAGTTTTTTATATAGATAATCAAATAATAAAGTTGTGTTTTATGTTTATTATATAATAAAATGAAACAATAATAGAAAATCAATATGTTATAGATAATTTAACAAATATAAATTATTATGAAAAAATGGGGGGCCGCAAAAAAATTATAAAATATTTGGGGGCGGGGGGTGGCCGCGTGTATAAAAAGGTTAAGAACCACTGATTTAAAACACTTCAGCAATAGGCGTTTTTTGATCACCAAAATTCAAGAATTGTGTTCAGTATTTTATAATGATTTTGGGAGGAGCATTTTAAAATTTTAGCCTTTACTTAAAAACAATTTGGCCAATGGTCATTTTTTTAGTCAGTACCAAGAGACGGTTTATAAATACATACGAGTCAAAAAAAAACGAAAAAAAAAAATTTCAAATCATATTTTGGCCAATGGTCATTTTTTTTTCCATTGGTCAGTACCAAGAGACGGTTTATAAATACATACGAGTCAAAAAAAAAACGAAAAATAAAATTTCAAATCATATTTTGGCCAATGGTCATTTTTTTTTCCATTGGTCAGTACCAAGAGACGGTTTATAAATACATACGAGTCAAAAAAAAAGAGAAAAAAATTTCGATTCAC
Organism: Gordius sp. MW1; assembly: GCA_964036665.1. Classification (NCBI taxonomy): domain Eukaryota; kingdom Metazoa; phylum Nematomorpha; class Gordioida; order Gordea; family Gordiidae; genus Gordius; species Gordius sp. MW1. The sequence goes on from OZ038532.1 coordinate 2,742,739, forward strand.
ACTTTGGCCAATGGTGATTTTTCCATTGGTCAGCGGCTAGCGGACGGCCAAAAGGCCTGGTCAGTAGCCAGGACGCGGCTAAAAAGTCGTATTATCAAGGGTATTAACAAGAACAATATATTAATTTAATTTTAAAAAAATGAAAATTTTGCCCTCTCCGGGATCCGAACCCACATCAGTAAAGGCATAGGCTTTTGTAGGGGCAGCAGCCAGCGGACGGCCAAAAAGTCATATTATCAATGGTATTAACAAAAACAATATATTAATTTAATTTAAAAAATAAATAAAAATTTTGCCCTCTCCGGGATTCGAACCCACATTAGTAAAGGCATAGGCTTTTTTAGGGGCACAGGGACCCATATCAGTAGAGGCGTAGGCCCTTGTAGGAAAGGGCATAGGGTAATTTTCAATGTTAACCTAATATACCCAATTCAAAAACAAAAAAAAATAAAATTTCGATTTATTTGGCCAATTTTCATTTTTTTCAATGGTCAGTAGCCAGCGGACGGTCAAAAATTCATATTATCAATGGTATTAACAAGAACAAAATATTAATTTAATTTAAAAAATAATAAAAAAAATTCGTCCTCTCCTGGCATTGAACACGAGCCTCCAGGTCACACAGCTGGCGCCAATAACTTGGTGGACAACGGACGGACGGACGGACAACGGACACCAAAAAACGAGCCCATAAATTGCATAGCAATTAAAAAAAACTCGGGCCTTCGGCCCTCGTGGGAAGGGGGAGGGGAGAAGGGAAGGGGGGACGACTCATCTTTACTTCGTATAAATGTATCATATTTGCTATGCAATTTATGGGCGAGAAAGGTAAGAAGGGGCGAGAATGCCTATAGGGGGGTATTAAATGTCTAATGATTAATTAATTATTTATACAAATTTTCCATTAATAGGCAAAATGTAATATAGGCGTAATATAGGCAAGGGTTAGGGTTAGATTTAGTGTTTGCATCTAGTTGCGTAATACATTAGTTTCTACGGCCTTTAGTGATTATGGGTCTAACAAACATTATATTAAAAACATCACAATGTTAAGAATTTGCAGAATTGTTGGGAGAAATTTTTGTTGAATTTGAACAATTTTTAATTAAAAGAATCAAAAATTTGGCTAATGGTCATTTTTTCTCCATTGGTCAGTACCAACAGATACTCTATAAGTCAATGATAGCCAAAAAAACGGAAAAAAAATTTTGATGCTCACTTTATCCAATGGTCATTTTTTCCATCGGTCAGCAGCCAGCACACGGTAAAAATGGATATAAATTCATAAGAGTTAAAAAAACGAAAAAAAAATTTTCGAATCACATTTTGGCCAATGGTCATTTTATTCCATTGGTCAGCAACCAGGACACGGTAAAAGTGGATATAAATTCATAATAGTCAAAAAAAAACGAAAAAAAAAATTTCGAATCATATTTTGGCCAATGGTCATTTTATTCCATTGGTCAGCAGCCAGCGGACGGCCAAAAAGTCATAATAGCAATGGTAGGAACAGGAACAATCATAATAGTCAAAAAAAAAACGAAAAAAATAATTTCGATTCACATTTTGGCCAATGGTCATTTTTTCCATCGGTCAGGAGCCAGCGGACGGCCAAAAAGTCATAATAGCAATGGTAGTAACAGGAATAATCATAATAGTCAAAAATAAACGAATAAATAAACTCGGATTCACATTTTGGCCAATGGTCATTTTTTTCATTGGTCAGCAGCCAGCGGACGGCCAAAAAGTCTTATTATCAATGATAGTAACAAGAACAATCGTAATAGTCAAAACTAAAACGAAAAAAAAACTTGGAATCACATTTTGGCCAATGGTCATTTTTTCCATCGGTCAGCAGCCAGCGGACGGCCAAAAAGTCATAATAGCAATGGTAGTAACAGGAACAATCATAATAATCAAAAAAAAACGAAAAAATAAACTTGGATTCACATTTTGGCCAATGGTCATTTTTTCATTGGTCAGCAGCCAGCAGACGGCGAAAAAGTCATAATAGCAATGGTAGTAACAGGAACAATCATAATAGTCAAAAAAAACGAAAAAAAAACTTGGATTCACATTTTGGCCAATGGTCATTTTTTCTTTGGTCAGCAGCCAGTGGACGGCCGAAAAGTCGTATTAGCAATGGTAGTAACAGGAACAATCATAATAGTCAAAAAAAAGAAAAAAGAAATTTGGATTCACATTTTGGCCAATGGTCATTTTTTTCATTGGTCAGCAGCCAGCAGACGGCCAAAAAGTCTTATTATCAATGGTAGTAACAGGAACAATCATAAGAGTCTAAAAAAACTCCGAGATTCTAACCCAAACCCTTGTAGTGGAGGGCATAGGGTAATTACAGCAATTAATATCAATGTTACCCAATTCAAAAACGAATAGATATACTTATGCATTAATTTAACGTAGCAATTAAAACCCGACCCCGCCCAAAAGCCGGGAGATAGAGATGAGGGGTGGGGCACCTCTTAATATAAAAAATAACACAGCGAGGGAGATAGAGATGAGGGGTGGGGCACCTCTTTCTTATGCATTAATTTAAAAAATCGATACCTAATATACCCAATGCAAATAGATAGGGATGGACGGACAATGGACGGACGGACAACCAAAAAACGAGCCCATAAATTGCATAGCAATTAATTACTAAAAAAATCGCAAAAGAACCCACCGTGGTCTAAAAGTTATTATAAATTATAACGAATCGGGGTTAAATTTTAAGGTTAATTTATATAAGGTTTTTTACTTAAATATAAATATCCGCTATGTGGCAATACAACTAAACATTCATATAATTTCTTCTGTTATTGCCGATGAGATTTATGATTATGTTTAATAATATCATGTGATGTATGCTAACCTAAAATATTAATAATAAATTAATAAATGATTGATACAAACATGAGGCAATTTTAATTTTGGATAAACGAGAAAAAAATATGAAATAAATAAAATAAAAATAACTAAGTCTATAATTATTTTTATATTTTGTGGAAAAGAGATAATTACTATATTTAAAATAAATTAGTTTTAAATTATATAAGTTAATTATTCGGGCAAAAATAATTATCTGATAAATATTTAATTAACATCGCCACAACCATATAATTAGGCAGAACTTATATCTCATTAAAAATTATACTATCTAGCGGCTTTTCCAATTTGTCCACACGAAATAAAGATACTTTTATTATTGCATTACCGTATTATTATCCAAAAGAAATGTAAATAATATTTGATAAATTTGATCTATTTAAAATAAATCGGTTAATGTAAAGTGTATAAAAATATATTTCTATCACGTAATTCAACTTACAATAGAATTTTCTCAAACATATTATATAAAAAAAGCCATATTGAATTCGTATTAGCCTTCGTTAAAATGTTAATTATAATAGGGTAGGGGTTACCATCTGGTAACCTTATAATAAAAAATTTAGATTATTTTCTTATTTAAACTTTATATAAATTTGGGATTACATAGACATCACTTTAAACTTGGCATCTATTGTTATAAAAACGACTGGGTGTGTTTAGTCGGCCTTTGTTTTAGTCGACTAAACATAAATAGACCAAATATTTTTTGGTCTATTTTTCTTAGTCGACCACTAGTTAGTCAAAATTTGAATAATAGACCAAGTCTTACTTACACCAAAGGTAGACTAAATAAAACCCAACCGTTTTTACAACACTATTGTGGCATCGTATCTTACATAATAAATTTAGAATTCTAATGAACAATAACCCATTTAATCATTTCCTAACCGCATGTGTATGTAATAAAAACACAAAATTTTAATATGTCTTTATTTTTGTATTACGCTTAATGTAACTTGTTTTCGTGAACATAAGCCTTTTAACCATAAAAAAATAATGAGAAGAAATTGGGGAGTTAAATTGAAATTCTAAATCGACATACACATATATTAATATGAAAAAATATTAATTAAGACAATATATGTTTTATATATACAAAGGAATCAAAACATTAAAACAAATTTGCAGGCAAAGCGTGTTTTATTGCCCGCAAGTTACACGTTAGGACCCGTCTTAATATACGATTCAACTTCAAAGCGCCATATTTTTGTTTGTCTTAATATGCGATATTATAAATGTCGTGGAATCAACAACTTTAGTTTAGTTACCATATGTATATGCATTAATAAGCGTAATTAAAGGATAAATATTTGTTTTATGAGCAAAAATACAAAAAAAAGACGCTCGTATTAAGACGCGGCTATGTTTTTTTAACATACATTCGCTTTTTTAATCAAGATTCAAAATTGCTTATTAAGACGCAGCCTTACATGTATCTAATTTTTTTATAAGGTTGTCTTAAAATGTTGATTAAATAAAATGTTCATTGTAGTTCTAGGACGGTCAGTCATGTTACCCATCAAATAGCTTGGCTCTGGGGTTGAACAAATGTCTGAAAATGTTCTTTAAATTATGTGATACTCTATTATATCAAGTTTTAAATTTGTATAATTTTTGCTTAAACAATATTCTTTAATATGTTAGATTTGTTTAAGTTTTTTTAAGGATAGAAACTAGTTTAAATTTATAGTTCTTATAAAATATGAAAAGCCCAAACAATACCTTACCAGAGGATCAGAACCATGGGCTCCAGCATTGAAATTAAAAGAGGGGTTGCATTTAGAGGGGGCAGCCGTCCCTCCCTGCCCCCCCCCTTCGCTACGCCCATCATTACAACGCAAATATTTGTATGGAATATTTGATAAAATTAAAGCTGTCGCCATTAGAATTGACATAGTTTTTATATGATCTTCTGAAATTTTATTAATAGTATTTTTTATATATAAAGCTAAGGTATATTTTTAGCGACTGCACTATTGAATTTTTGCAAATCTCTGGAATCCACTTCATACGGAGAGATATGACATTTTGTTTGTCATAAAGATCTTAAATTACAGACTCGTCTAACATATTATCTAAAAAATGTAAAATCCTATTATAATCTGCTTTTTAGATCCAAATTTCTCACAATGATAATTAAAAATAAATTACAATCAGTGGGTGTGAGGCACAGTTTCTTGAGGAAAAATATTTTAAAGAAAACATTTGCCAGTAGTGAAATACCCTCTTCTATTAAAAAAAATGCGAGCTCATAAGAATGCCTTGGCCCAAAAGAATGTTCAATTAATTGTGCTTTATTCTATATGGGCGTAGCCAGCATTGGGATTAGAGGCGGGGAATAATGATTTAGGGAGGGGCAAAATGAACATTCTTGAAATATTTAGCCATAAATTTAATAAACTTCATCAAATTTTTGCATATATAAGGAAACACCCGCCATTCCCTGCCTCCCCCCGCTACGCCCATGGGGCTACCATAGGCCAATAATACAGTCAGCCGACGAACAGCTGATTTTTACATTAAGGCAAAAGTTATGGACGAAAAAATGGTGGACTACTCAACAATTAGCAGTATTATTATTCGATAGGCGCTGGTTAAAATCAAGTGGAATCAGACACTTCAAATTGAGTAGTGCCTTATCTCCAAATACTTTATCATTGATACAGAAGGGCTTACACAGGAGAGGGAGGGCGGCTGCCCCCCCCTCTGATTTCATAATTTCTTTAAAAAATTTAATATAATTATGGCTAGAATTTAAAAAAATTATCCTTTTACCCCTCCCTAAATCATTATTTCCCGGGTCTAGTTCCACTCCCGGCTACGCCCTTGTATACATATCTGAATCGAATTGATAATCCTAAGCAAATACCATGCTCTATAGTCTAAATAATAGTTATTTTAGTCATGTTTGTCATTGTTATTTACTTAACCATTTAAATTAATTAGGTATAATACTAACACATTCTTTTTATATATTGCATCAATAGAAAACGGTGGAAAATGTGTGTTTAACATTACTTTATTTTACATATTGATTTAATAACAAAACTCAGTTATTTGCGAGCCTAATAAACATGCCATCTAGCGGATATTCGTATTATATTACGTTTTATTATAGATCAGCCTTATAATGTAAATCTAGAGATTATGTTTGTCATCATCCAAAACACCTGCCATATGTGGTTACCTTAACATTTAATTATTGCTAATAAATTTAGTTCGAAAATCCTTGAAATTTTATAATAACCTCCCATCAAACTCCATAAATTTTTACTTATAAATAGTGCTAAAAATAATTTATTTTTAACACATTGTAATAGGGCTGGACAGCACTCGTATCCTTGCCTGTGGCGTGTCTAACTCTAATAGACTGAGTCGTCTTAACCCCAGTAAACGTTAAGAAGTGCGACTGTTAATCCATTCCAGGCGGTCGTGAGAATCGTGCATGACTTTGTGTCCAGCTTTATCATAAAAAATTAAGATAATATTTTAGCGTCTCTTTAGATTTGAAAGAGTACTTTTAATCGTTAAATCCAACACGATTTCCATACACGGATCAATGCCATCCGTTTAGTTATAGCGCGTTTTTATATTTTTCCCACATTTATAGTTTCAACCTTCTTTTATAAAATCTTAATTAAACCTTAAAATAAAAAATATTTTTTTGGTATTAGCCAAAATAGTCAGTAGGGGAAAAATTTTGGGGGTTGCTCTAATTATAGATAAAAAATTTACACCACATGATCAACTAGCCAAAAAGAGTTGAAATAATATTCTTGCAAATTTTGACAAGTTTATATTATAAAACATCTAAGTTATAGCTATTTAAAGTTTGGGGTAATTATAACCCCAAATACCATCCGTTTTAGCATTTTTGATCCAACCTCCGAAGTGTTAAACGTTGGACAAACTTAAAATTTTGCTACTACTTTGTGTATTTTTCTAAATCACACTGGTATGTCTCAGGCCCTCATGTTTATAGGGCATAAAATAAATAAAATTTATTCATAAATAAAACCAAGTGATGTGGTTGAAACTATAGAAAATTTCACATGGTATAATAAGTTTTTATATAAATGAATTGTAACGGCACAAAGTGGAATATTGACCAGAATCTTTGAAATTTTAAAAAATAATACAAATAGTAAAAAAAACTATACGACCAAGTTTGTATAAAAATATTTTATTGACACAAACACAACCCCCAAAAATCTTCGCCATATATATAACAAATTTCAATTTTACATATGCAATATTGGCAGCATTTTCAGGCAGCATTTATATCAGGAAAACAATGAGAACATTTAAAAGCCTTTTTTAAGGTTAGATCCGCAAAAGGCGTAATTATAACATAAAATTAAAAAAAATTAATTAAGAAATTAAAATTCGTTCGAGAATGAGTATTTAGAAATTATTGCCCCTCCCTTGAAAGTTTTGATGCATTAACAATTGTTAAAATTCAGGAATTTGTTATTAATTAATTTATCAAGCTTATGATGGGATATCACTAACAAAGGGGAAAAAATGGTGTACAAACTATTTTTTTTTTGGATCATCATTGGCTTTATATGTGCATGTGGTACATAAAAATATGCAAGATATGTTAAACAATAAGCATGTAAGATGGACAAAAAAAAATGAATTCAGGATGGAATTTTCGTAAATTTATTAATATTTTAATATATTTTGAAAGTGTTAAAGAGTTTTAAACAAGTTTAAATGCCCAATTAAATATTAAAATTAGCCCGACCCGAATGTATTCTAAAACTTTCAACCCGTTAAGTTTCGGGTGACCCGTGCAGGCCTCTAGGTTGCACCCAAATCTTGCTCTTGAATAATGGATTAAAAGTACATAATTTTATTGTGGGTGTGATAAAACTTTAAAACTGTGGCATAACGCCAATCCCCTCTTAATTTTAGTTTGATCCAGTTGGAGGCGCTTTGTTCTAAATTCCCTCCTTTTCCAGTTTTAATTACATTACCCTTCTTTCTCTTAGGGAGAGTTAAAATTAGATTTAATAAATGGTCGTAAAAATATACCCCATCCAAGGTCACGGTGATCTCGTGTTAGTTTGATTCTTCTAAAGTCCCCCCCCCCATTGCATTATTTACATCTTCAATCACCCCCCCCCGATCGTTATTGTATTGTTTACCTATTTACATCAACCATCATCATTATTATTCCTGCTATTTAAAGTACGAATTGTTGGTAAAAGTGAGTTATATATATTTTTGGTATTATTGTTAGTTTAGATTTTAATCATTAATAAATTCTTGTATTGGAATTAAATTAATAAATTGAGCCCTCCCTTTGGGGGGGGGGGGACAACAAGAAAACAAATTCATTTTTATAACAATCATTCGAGAAATAAAATAAAAAGAAAATCTATATTTATTAGTGTATAGAAAAAAAACTAAATGGTTTATTGTATAAGTTTTAACAAATTAAACGTGATTCATACGTATGTTAATTTTAAAGGCTGCACCCAAATCTTGCTCTTGAATAATGGATTAAAAGTACAGTATATTATGGCCATTGTTACACGTAGAGCCCTGCACGGGCCGCCCGAAGCCTGACCAGAGATCGGGCTTCGGGTCGGGCCATGAGGGGCCTCGCCCCAGGCTCGGCCTGAATTAACTGGAAAACTAATCTTTTATAAAATATGAGTTAAACAGACTCAACTCGATATTAATTAATTATCTTTGAACACCATACATAATATAGCTTTCAAGCTTCAGCTTTTTTCCCCTTTCTATATAATATTTTGACCTAAATTGCAAATCTTACTCTAGTATTTAAATATATTCATAGTAGCTGTAAATTTATAAATAAAATAAGGAAATATTCTAAAAAGTTTTTTATTTGGAACTGTTAAAAACATATTTTATAAAGTTAGATATCCAGTTTTAAATTATTAGCTGAATAAATTGTAGCGAGTGTAAATGGAAATTTTTTAAAAACTTATCCTAGTTGTAAATAACGAGTAATATCAATTTAATGCATTATGTATTTATATGGAGAAATAATTTTCAAAAATTTTAAAATAAGTTTTTAAAATTGTCTATATTTGAAAAATCGGGTCGGGCCAAAAAAAAAGGCGTTCGGGCTCGGGCCGGGCTTGGGCAAAATAAAGAAACGTCGGGCCGGGCTCGGGCAGAAAAAATTTCATTTTGCAGGGCTCTAATTACACGATCCAAATTCTTGTACTGTATAAGCGATCTGACGTTCCAATTTCGGTGCCCTATCAACTCGCCGAAAACAATCTTGCCTAATTCACCCTGGGACATTAATGATTTTCTCCCCATTATTATAAAGAAGGCCTTAAATTGAGTACCTTCTATAACAATTATCATATTTAATATAAAAAATACCTAAATTATAACTAATCCGAAATTGGATAAAATATGCATTTTTGTTGGGAGACATTTTCTAATTCTGGGACATTTTTTAACATTGGGACATTCAATTCGGCAAGATGGCAAGTTGACGGGTCACCTCCATTTTCTTATTCGATCCAAAAAATAACGAATCGTAGAAATAAACAAAATTTCTTACTCACGTTTTCTTATTGTGATTTCGGTCTCGTGTATCCAATCCATTTTTTTATTCTTTCAAGAATTTATATTTTAGTGATTTTTTGAGAAAAACTCTTACATGAAATAAACTAATTGAAGCTAAGGAAAAATTGGAACTGACTATAGTATTTGTTTAATTTTTTATATATTGGATATATTTAGGTAATTTTTGTATGTTTAATAATTCATGAAGATTTTTGCACAATATATTCGTAAAAATTTGTGAAGTTTAATAGTAGGTATTATAAATTAAAAATATTCTCGAATATAACATAATTTATTAATAAATTTAATGTTTAGTTAATCACATATATCCAAAGTTAAAGATGATGACGAACTTAATCTTTAAACTAACTCTATAAAGCTAATCTATGATAAAACGAATATAATACGAATATCCGCTAGATGGCATGTTTGCTAAACTCGTTAATAACTTAGTTTAATGACACATAAAATGGAGGAAACCGATAATATCGAAAAATTTTACAAACTAGAAAAAAGGGTATATATGCAATATATAAAATATATTAATTGCTATGCAATTTATGGGCTCGCTTTTGATTTTGTTTACCGATGTCACGTCACGCTGTTTGTCACGCTGTTTGTTATTAGTTTGCATTGGGTATATTAGGTTTCGATTTTTTAAATTAATGCATAAGAAAGAGGTGCCCCACCCCATCTCTATCTCCCTCGCTGTGTTATTTTTTAAATTAATGCATAAGAGGTGCCCCATTGATAATATGACTTTTTGGTCGTCCGCTTGTTCTATTATTGTTTCATTTTATTAATTTTATATAATAAACATAAATAAAAGTTGTTTACTTTTAATTGCTATGCAATTTAACTAGTTTTTGGGTTAGAATCCCGGAGTTTTTTTGACTCTTATGATTGTTCTTGTTACTATCATTGATAATAAGACTTTTTGGCCGTCCGCTGGCTGCTGACCAATGAAAAAAATGACCATTGGCCAAAATGTGAATCCGAGTTTATTTTTTCGTTTTTTTTTGACTATTATGATTGTTTCTGTTACTACCATTGCTATTATGACTTTTTGGCCGTCCGCTGGCTCCTGACCGATGGAAAAAATGACCATTGGCCAAAATGTGAATCGAAATTATTTTTTTCGTTTTTTTTTTTGACTATTATGATTGTTCCTGTTCCTACCATTGCTATTATGACTTTTAGGCCGTCCGCTGGCTGCTGACCAATGAAAAAAATGACCATTGGCCAAAATGTGATTCGAAAATATTTTTTCGTTTTTTTTTTACTATTATAAATTTATATCCACTTTTACCGTGTCCTGGCTGCTGACCAATGGAAAAAAATGACCATTGGCCAAAATGTGATTCGAAAATTTTTTTTTCGTTTTTTTTTACTCTTATGAATTTATATCCACTTTTACCGTGTGCTGGCTGCTGACCAATGGAAAAAAATGACCATTGGCCAAAATGAGCATCAAAATTTTTTTTTCCCGTTTTTTTGGCTATCATTGACTTATAGAGTATCTGTTGGTACTGACCAATGGAGAAAAAATGACCATTGGCCAAATTTTTGATTTTTTTAATTAAAAATTGTTCAAATTCAACAACATATTTCTCCCAACAATTCTGCAAATTCTTAACATTGTGATGTTTTATAATATAATGTTTGTTAGACCCATAATCACTAAAGGCCATAAAAACTAATGTAATACGCAACTAGATGCAAACACTAAATCTAACCCTAACCCTTGCCTATATTACATTTTGCCTATATTACATTTTGCCCATAAATGGAAAATTTGCATAAAAATTAATAATTAATTAATCATTAGACATTGAATACCCCCCTATAAGCATTCTCGCCCCTTCCCACCTTTCTCGCCCATAAATTGCATAGCAAATATGATACATTTATACGAAGTATAGATGAGTCGTCCCCCCTTCCCTTCCCCCCTTCCCTTCCCTTCTCCCCTCCCCCTTCCCACGAGGGCCGAAGGCCCTAGTTTATATATATAAACGGTATAGTATAACATATATTATGATATCTCATATTCCTATGTATACATACATTAAATATATACATTTACACTTATATAGGCACATTATTAATTTATAATTATAGTTATACATGCATAATAATAATTTAAATAATAATATTAGAGTATTATATTTATATATACAGATATATTAATAAATTGATTGTTTTTCAACATTCCGGTGTAATGTTCAATTCGCGTATCGTTTGATATCGCGGAAGTCAATCAAACACGTCAATCATGTATTTCTGCACTATAATTGCAAAAAAGATTATTATAGGCTGGTATAAATGTCAATCAAAAATTGTGGTTTGTTATACAATAATTTTGTTAAGATTTTTTAATAAAGGTTTAACATAATATAAATTAAGCTTCATTTAATATTTTTTTAATAAAGGTTTAACATAATATAAATTAAGCTTCATTAAATATTTAATTTTAACCATTTTAAACAAATTCAATTTATATGTATTAAGTTTTTAAACTATTATAAAAAGTGGGGAACTTAAATAATTATTTTATATAAAGGATCTTATAATCCCTGATGATCTTAGGTGTCATATATTTGGTTTTAATTCTTTTATAAGTGATCCTATTCCAATCTATATAAATTTAACTTATTAATTTATTTTGCATCTGATAAAGCTGTTATAATATAAAATAATGATATTGATATTATTATTTTAATAAATATATATTTTTAGCCATTACATATCATCTTTATTGGAAAAAGGCATATTAAAACCATGTTTTGTCAAATTTCATTAGACATTGAAATAAGAATAATATATTTTATTTAAAGTAAATATAAAGTAAAAATAATATAGTAACATTTAAAAATATTTTATAAACAACTATCAAATAATAGGAATAGTCCCATTTTTCATATAATCCATAATCTCAGCAAAACCATATTCTTCCATTCTATTAAAAAAATGCTAAATTAATCAAAGTATAAATTAAGTAGTTAATATTTATAATATTAGGGACTTATAAGGCATACATCTAAAAAGGTAAATAACAAACTTTTGCATTAGTTTATATTTATAATCTTAGGAACTTAATTATTACAAAATACAAAATTATATTGGTAAAAAAGTTTGCAAATTACGTGATCTCAAATGAATGTCATTACGTAAAATAAAATGTATGTTTTTCCGAAATTTGAACCAATCATGTTACTCAAAAAAATCACGTGATTGACAAAACAAGTACTTTTTTCGTGTTTTCAACGAATGTTGAGGCGTGATTGACGATTACGCGATCTTAAACGCTACGTCGTCTCATACGCTACACCGGTGTAACGTAAGATTTTGTCTCCGTTAAAATCGTCTCCACGTGAATTACACATTCTCATTGGTTGAAAACCACGAAATGATATGTTTTTGACATGTCACGTGTTTTTTATAAGAACGTGATTGAACGAAAATTAGCCAGAATCACTGTTATTTTCGTATCCATTTCCATCAAAATTGTATCCAGCAATTCTACTTCAATTAATATAAAGTTATACATCAAATAAGGTATTTACAAACTTTTTCACTTCAAGAAATATATGGTTATTCTATAATATTTTAGTAGTTTATCTTTTGAATAATTGATCCTATATCGAGTTATTAGTAAGTTATTGATATAATCATTCTTAAAAGTAAGTTGCACTTAGCTATGAGATCATATGGTTATTCTATAATATTTTAGTAGTTTATCTTTTGAATAATTGATCCTATATCAAGTTATTAGTAAGTTATTGATATAATCATTCTTAAAAGTAAGTCGCACTTAGCTATAAGATCATATGGTTATTCTATAATATTTTAGTAGTTTATCTTTTGAATAATTGATCCTATATCAAGTTATTAGTAAGTTATTGATATAATCATTCTTAAAAGTAAGTTGCACTTAGCTATAAGATCATATGGTTATTCTATAATATTTTAGTAGTTTATCTTTTATAGTAAGTTATTGATATTACACTTAGCATTGGAAATAGTTGTTATATTATAAGAATAGATTGCTATATGTTTTTTTAATTTTATAGAATGGCAGAATATTGTTTTAGTACCTGGTAAATGGAACTAAACCTGAAATCTTTACACGCAAACAGAGAACTTATTTTGTTAGGAAATCAAAAGGTTACTATGTTAAGGGAAATTTTCTGTTTGTAAAAAAAACAGCAAAATTTTGCGACCAGAAAACAGGTACTTAAAGTGAAACTTTTTTATTTTGTTAGAGAAGGATTTAAGGGTAGTTATGGATTCTGAGGAAAGGAAACAGATCCTGGCTTTGTATCACAATGGTATGGAAGGAACTATTGTAGGTCAAAGCTTTGGGGCACATCTTGGTATAAACCGTACAAGGACCAAGATTACTGAAAAGTACTGGTTATAATTTTATTTAAACTAATAATAAATTAAAAATAGGTATTATTGGCCTGGTTTGAGTGAGGATTTTGCAGCATTTATCAAAGGCTGCAGTATATGTCAAAAACATACTTCCAAGATTGATAAATGCACCCCAGAGCTGCAACCTATAACCGTTCCTCCATTTAAATGGCGACTTGTGGGGATGGATATATGTAATCTGCCCGAAAGTGCTGAAGGATTTAAGTGCATTCTAGTATTAATTGACTATTTCTCTAAGTTTGCCATAGCTGTCCCGATGAGATCCCATTCAGCCCTAGAGGTTTCCCAAAATCTTCTACAAATTTTCTCTTTATGGGGATTTCCTGAGGTAAATTAAATCTCATTGTTAAATCATTATTTATAGGATGTTATAAATGACCAAGGCAGGGAGTTTGTGAACTCCATTACTCAAGAGTTATACACTCTTGGAGGGGTACATCAAAGGATTACCACTGCATACCATCCTCAAGCCAATGGCTTGGTAGAAAGGATGAACAGGACTTTATTGGCTGGCCTTAATAAAGTCCTGGATGGTCATTTCGAGCAGTGGGAGTCAGCGTTGCCTGGTGTGACCTATGCAGTCAACACCGCCGTTCAAGCGTCAACAAAGTTGACACCTTACTACCTGATGTTTAATAGGTATATACAAACTATGTCATTACACTCATTTTTTATTTGATATCTATTAGACACCCCAGGCCTGTCCAGAAAACTGACATTGAGATAGCTGGCGAGCCTAAAGAGGTTGTGATAGAGATGGAGCCTTATTCTGTTGTCAATTTTGACGAAGTGGTTTCTGCCACTCGTCTGTCCTACCAATTTGCCAGTAAAAATATTAAAAAGGCACAGAAATATCAGAAAAAGTGGTATGAGAGGAGACATAAAACCAATTATACGTTTAAGAAGGGCGATGCTGTACTTGCCTACAACTTAAGAAGGGCCGATCGAAAGGGCGATAAAACCGCTCCTTCGTGGTTGGGACCTTACAAAATAGTAGATGACTATAAAGGTACGTTATGCTATGTTTTTATAATTTTCCGTTTTATTTAGGCACGTATACACTTGCCAACATGTCGGGGCAAACGCTCAAGAAAAAATATCATGGGGGCAATCTAAAAAAATTAAAGAAAATCTTGATGAGGGTATTTATTAATTAAATATATGTTGATTAAATATTTAGGGTTTGCCTAGCGACCGTTGGAACAAGTCGGATCTGATACAAGCCACAGGTTGCTGGTTAAACCTTTATAACTTTTATGTTTAATTTCTATAATACTTACTGTAATTTATTTTTAAATAGTAGAGAGAGGGGTTATTAAAGATGATGAGGCGGCAGCACTGCCCGTGAATCTCATGTCAAACGGTCCTTCACCAGGTAATAACTTTGATCAAAAATAATCCTTTTTTGAATAATAAAGCGTTAATAAATGGGGATGAAGTGGTATACATATCTAGATCAAAGGAAATACTCGCTAAGGAATCCACAGGTTGCTGGTTGAACCTTTATAACTTTCAACATATTTATGTTCAATTTCTATAATACTTACTGTAAACTATTTTATTGTACCCAAAGATGAGATTGTATTTGTATCAGAAGAAGTTCGAGAAATTCCCAGGTTTAAGCTGCCAGACATGGCTTGGAAATATTGGGCCATGGATAAGTATTATAATTATAAAATTATATATATATTGATATACTAGATTGGGTCATAATATCCTCATAGCTTCTATAGAATCGCCAAGCAAGGAGCTTAAACCTAATTATGGAATTTACATCACTATTGGCGACGGTAACTGTTTTTACCGTTGCATAAGCAAAGCAATATATGACACAGAGGATAATCATCCTTTGATTCGCTATTATATTTATATTTATAATTATTTTATATCCGCTGATCCACCCGAAGTGGTGACAGCCTTGGTACGCCCTCTTACCTTACCACAATATATGACTGTCAAAGAGTTATATATTTTAGGTAAGTGGTCGAACCACATAGATATTTTATTATTTTCCTATGCATTTAACATTCCTGTACATGTATTTTCCGTGGAATTAAAACAATGGATATCATACCTCCTTATTTATTCAAAAGATAGTCACGCGATTTATATTCATCACAATATAAATCACTTTAATTATATATTTGATAGTTGTTTATAAAATATTTTTAATTGTTAAAATTGTTTTATATATACTGTTTTTATAAAATATTTTTAATTGTTAAATTTGTTTTATGTATACTGTTTTTACTCTATAGTTACTTTAAATAAAATATCTTATTCTTATTCCAATGTCTAAAAATGATATTTGACAAAACATGGTTTATTATGTCTTTTTCCAATAAAGATGATATGTAATGGCTAAAATATACATTTATTAAAATAATGTTATCAATATCATTATTTTATTTTATATTATAACAGCTTTATCAGATGCAAAATAAATTTAATAAGCTAAATTTATAATTTATATAGATTGGATCACTTATAAAAGAATTAAAATTAAATATATGACACCTAAGATCATTAGGGATTATAAGAATATCTATATAAAATAATTATTTAAATTCCCCACTGTTTTTAGAATAGTTTAAAAAACTTAATAAAAATGTTTGATTAATACAAAATAATTGATTGAGGTTAAGCCAAATAAAAATGAATTTTATGAAAAATTCTTATATTTATATAAATTAATTAAATTTGTTTATAATAGTTTAAAAAACGTAATACAAAATAAATGATTGACGTTAAATCAGCCAATAAGAACTCATTTTGCTATAAAAATGAATTTATATGATTGACATTTTGATTGACGTGGAGACTATTTTAACGAACTAAAAAATAGACGTTACACCGGCTCTCTTATTTTTGCGTAGAAGTGAGGTTTGTTTCTAAATCAATATTTAAAATAAATACATGTTTATATTTATTTTACCTGATAATGCTTTATCCAAAATCTTTTACCCACAATGTAATTGCTAAGCCTTTTATTCTCATATGTTTATAAAACATATATTTAATATGCTATCTTTTGAATAATCTCTTATTTTTTTACGTATTAGATCAAGTTTCTTCCTTCTTAGTTTTCATAACAAGGTCTACTTGCTTTTCCACAGAATAAGCGTCCAACCTCTTCCATTTTCCGACAACTTCATGTCCAATAATTTTAGGTCTACATCATTCGTCTCACTTCTTATATGACCAGACCGCTTTTCGGATTTTGGTTAATCATGTCCGCCATAGGTTTAAGATATATTTTTCCCCTTAGTCAGCCATTTGTCATATAGTGGATCTGAGGCTTGTATTTTTTTCCCCTGGCGTTTAATCCACATTTTTCATTTCCATAAAGTGACCAGTCTTACCATGGATCCATAAACATTTGCTCTTAACCATATTCACATCTTCTTTACGCACATTACCATCGATGTCGCCATTTAACCCATCCTTTTTCAATCAACTAATTGTAAACCTGTCTACTTTTGGGTAATTTAAAAGGTCATCTAGCAGTGGGGGGCCTGTAACGATTACCTTTAATACTTACTTACCTAAGCGCTTTGCCTCTTCTCTTCTTCTTCAAACACTTTTTTATTTATCTCTTCGCATTGTACAATATTATTGCCATAGCATACACCAAGAAGATGGCTTTTAAATGTCATTTGATATCGCTTTAATATTCTGTTGAATAAAAATGGACTTGGAGCAGATGCTTGATGTAATCTAACTTCTTGTAGAAAGGGTTTAGAGTCCCTAACAGTCGTTGTAACGTAAATATTTGAGGCTTTATTACAATTTATGCATATAGATATGTGAAGGTATAGGTTATTTTAGATTTTGTTATTTTCTGTGGAAATCCAGAGATCAGAAATTAGCTTTTCCGGAACCATTTTGCATCGGATTTGTAGGCCAGAATACACGAATCATTGAAGCTGCTCGTCGGGCCCAATGGAGCCACAAAGTAATTAAGCCAAGTATTTACTTTCTCTTTCCCGATAAAGTAGCCATGCAATGACTACTTAAAACCCCGATTCAGAATCGTTAGACATCTTTTTTAAGAACAGTATCAATCGCGCTACAAAATACGCATATTTTATTAATTTTAAAACCCCTTCAATAACTACTTTAGTTGACTTACTCATTGTCCACTCTTATATTAATTAAATAAGGAACTGATCTGGGATGAAAAATCCTTTAAGTGTGGTCTAATAACCCTACAGTTGAGTTAGAAGGCGAGGAAAATGGCGCAACCAATCGCGTCTTAAAATGTTGTGTCCATGTCATTATTTTAATTAATTTAATGGTTTAAATTTTTAAAAATATTTTTTATAATCATTCCCGTAAAATAAATCAAAAAATTAAGAATCAATGAAAGAAATGAATTAAATAAAAATATTTTATTTTTAGGTGAGGAAACAGTTAATTTACCTTCCTCACTAGTTAATATTTTGAACGAACCTCAATAAATAAATATTATACGAAATATATATGAAGCTAAATTTTTAAACAAACTTTCATCGACATTTTTAATTTATAGGTATTGTGTAAATTATATTAATTTTAAAAAGCCCAATTTAATATTTTTTATTTACCCTTTTGTTATTTAATTTACCAAAATTTTTAATATCTTCTATATAATCATTACTTTATCATGTTACAATCAAAATGGTGGAAAAAATGGTATTCATTTTATTCGTTGATGAGCAGTCTATCTAGTATATGGTTTTACCATTATAACCTTTTAAAGTGGTTTTCATTTTGCAACGCCGATTAACATGGGCGTTGCCGGGGGGGGGGGGCAAAGAGGAGCGACTGCTCCCCTCTAAATAAAAAATTTGTTAAAATGTATTAAAATTGAGACTAAAGTTTAAAATGATCATTTTGCCCCTCCCTAAATCATTATTGCCCCCCCCATCTAATTATAATGCTGGCTACGCCCATGACGATTGATACTGTTGTTAAAAAAGATTGGGGCCTTAAGAATTTATGTTGATATTGAAAATTTTGGAAAAATACCCACTTCCCTGCATCAAAACTTTTCTTCAAAATTAGGAGGTTTTAGATATTTTTCTATCGTAGACCTTAAAAAGCTTATTTAATTATAATTACTGAAAAATCGCAAAAAACCCACCCTGGTCTATAAGTTATTTATAAATTATAACGATCTGGCGTAGGGAGGGGGTAGTTTTCAGGTTAGAACCTCTCCCATAATTTTCAATTTATATAATTTTTATATTGTATATATAATAAATTTAAAAAAAATATTTGTTTGAATTTACTTTTAGTATTTTAGTATTTTTACGCGATTTTCACGTTAAACTTTTAGGGAAAAAAACATTTTGATCCAAAAAAATAGTTACAAAAAAAATATGACCTTGAAAATTTTACAACCCCCCCCCCCCTTGATGAAATCCTACTTACGCCTATGATAACGATCCTGAATCGGAGTTAACTTTTAAGGTTAATTTATATAAGGTTTTTTACTTAAATATAAATATCCACTAGGTAGCAGCACAACTAAACATTCATATTACTTCTGCTATTACCGATGAGATTTATGATTATGTTTGAAAATATCATGTGATATATGTTAACCTAAAATATTAATAATAAATAAAATTTTAAATGATTGATACAAACATGAGATCATTTTAATTTTGGACAAACATGGAAAAAATAAAAAAAAATAACTGTCTATAATTATTTTTATATTTTATGGAAAAGAGATAATTACTTAAATATTTAAGATAAATTAGTTTTAAAATATATAAGTTAATTATTAGGACAAAAATAATCCTTTGATATTGTGGTGTTGCACATTGGTTTTTAGTAGCACTGTGGTGTTTCCCCCTCCCTGAATTATTATTACTTATTTTTATTACTTTACGCCTAACACACGATTGTTTATTAGCTTATTTATTTTTGTTGGTTTGTTTATCCCCCCCCCACACACACGCATATAATTAATTATACGCTATTGTGAGATCTTCTACGATTAAAATAGATTTTATTACCCATTTTGATCGAGCGCTGTTTCGTGATCGAGCACTTTTAATGGCCTTCGCGTTCGCGTTATCGATTATTAATTTATATCCTTTTTGGATTAGTATTGATTTAATAAAATTAAAAATGTAGCCATCCTAGAAATAGAAATTCAATTAATATTATTTCGCGCGTTTTAAATACAATAAATATTCCGCGAATAATAAATAAAATAGTTTGAAACAAAGGAATTTGTTAATTCCGTAAAGGAATCCATTTTTCTTAAGAATTAGGCAGAATTTATATCTCTTTAAAAATTATACTGCCATCTAGCGGCTTACACGAAATAAAGATACTTTTATTATTGCATTACCATATTAATATACAAATAAAATATAAAAAATATATAATAAATTTGATCTGTTTAATATAAAGTTGTCAATGTAAAGTGTGTAAAAATACATTTCGCTCATATAATTCAACTTACAACGGAATTTTCCCAAATATATTATATAAAATAAGCCGAATTGAAAACGTATCGTCCTTCGTTAAAATGTTAATTATAATAGGGGTTACTTCTGGTAACCTTATAATTAAAAAATTTAGTTTATTTTCTTATTTAAACTTTATATATATTTGGGATTACATAAACATCACGAAAAATAGACCAAGTCTTACTTACACCAAAGGTAGACTAAATAAAACCCAACCGTTTTTGCAACACCTCATAAGGGTTCATATCTTGCATATTAAATTTATTATTTAATAAACAATAACCCATTTATTCCCTAACCGCATAGTTATGTAATTAATAAACAAAAATGTATATGTCCTAAAAACACAAAATATTAATAAGTTTTTATTTTTGTATTAACTTTGTATTCGTGAAGTAACCATAAAAAACTAAAAAGAAGAAAACGGGGAGTTAAATTAAAATTTTAAATCGTCATACGCATATATCAATATGAGAAAATATTAATTAAGACAATATATGTTTTATATATACAAAGGAATCAAAACATTAAGACAAATTTGCAGGCAAAGCGTGTTCTATAAAATTAAAGTTCCCCGCGAGTTACACATGTAACCATAAACTAGAGCAGTGATTCTTAACCTGGGGGTCGCGACCCCCTAGGGGGTCGCGAGAAGTTTGCCGGGGGGTCGCCAAATTTTTTTTAGAATAAAATAAAAATATTCAGAGAAGCTTAGAAAAAATACTCACCAGGGGATTCGAACTCGTTGTCTTAAGATTCATTATTAGAATTAATAAATGATTGTAATTTAAAGTCTTTGTTTAAAACTAAAAGTTTGCCGCAATTTTGGTTACAAATTCGTGCAGAATATCCTCCATTATTTTTAGCAGCAATTCAAAATTTGCTGCCGCTAGTACATATTTGTGTGGAAAAGGCTTCTCAACTATAGTGGATATAAAAACTAAAAAACGCAATCGATTGCAACTAGATTCCTGCACGAGGTAGCATTACAATCAATTGAACCAAGAATTAACAAATTGGCTGAAGATGTTCAGCAACAGAAATCTCATTAAGTTATTTCCGAATGCATATATTTTTTATTTTAAACATTCTTTTTATGTTTAATTATGAAGTTTTTATGTTATTATTATTTCATTATCTATTTACATTTTAAATAGATAATGAAATAATAAAGTTGTGTTTTATGTTTATTATATAATAAAATGAAAAAATAATAGAGAATCAATATATTATAGATAATATAACAAATATAAATTATTATGAAAAAAATGGGGGGGGGGGCCGCAAACAGATTATAAAATATTTGGGGGGTCGCGTGTTTAAAAAGGTTAAGAACCACTGGACTAGAGAGACTCCTCATCAACGCACAAAATGTGTACCCTTTTTTCCACCATTTTGATGTTAACATGGTTAAGTGGTGATCATATAGAAATTAGTAATTTTCGCAAATTAAATAATCTTAAAAAGGTAAATAAAAAATAGTGAATTGGGTAGATATGAAAAACGGCATTTTAAAATCAATATTATTTACACAATACATAAAAATTAAAAATGTAATAACTGCGATTAAAGTTTGTTTAATAATATAGCGCCATCAATATTTTGTATAATATTAATTTATTGCCCTTCGTTTTAATTTATAAACTAGTGCGGAAGGTAAATTGACTGTTATAGGGCAAAATTACAGGGTACACCAGTTGCTCTCTTCAAAATGGAAGAAAATGCGACACACAATTAACCATATGGCATGGGCAGTCTATCTAGTCTATGGTTACAACACTCATAAATCATATCATATAGTCAAAAACATGGCAGGGTTGATATACAAATACTATAATAAAATTATTCATGTTAAATTTTTTTTGTTTAAAAAGAAGTCTTTATAAAATGGTATACAAAAAACTACATCCACGACTAAAAAATATAAAAACGCGCTATTAAACGGGTGGCATTGATCCGTGTATGGAAATCGTGTTGGATTTAACGATTTCCATTGTGATCTTCTGCCTGATAAAAAAAATAAAAAAAAGTACTCTTTCAAGAGACGCTAAAATATTATCTTAATTTTTTATGATAAGGCTGGACACAAAGTCAGCACGATTCTCATGCCCGCCTGGAATGGAGTAACAGTCGCAGTTCTTAACGTTTACTAGGGTTAAGACGACTAAGTCTATTAGAGTTAGACACGCCGTGCTGTCCAGCCCTATTACATGTGATAAAAATAAATAATAATTAGCACAATTTATAAGTAAAAATTTATGGAGTTTGATAGGACGTAATCATAAAATTGCAAGGATTTTCGAACTAAATTTATTATTATTAATTAAATGTTAAGGTGACCACATATAGCAAGAGTTTTGAATGATGACAAGCCTAATCTCTAGATTAACATTATAAAGCTCATTTATAATAAAACGTAACATAATGCGAATATCAGCTAGATAGCACGTTTATCAGGCTCGCAAATAACTGAGGTTTGTTATTAAATCAATATTTAAAATAAATAATATTAAACACACATTTTCCGCCGATTTTTATTGATGCAATATATAAAGAATTTATTGTATCAATTATACCTAATTAAATTTAATTGGTAAAGTCAATACTTCAAAATTTAAAGTAATTATGGCTAAAATAACAAAAATTATCATTTTGCCCCTCCCTAAATCATAATTGCCCCCCTCTCAATCCTGGCTACGCCCATGTTTAATATGCATACCTATATAAGTTTCTATAATTTTGGTTCTTGAAATAATCAAGCTAAAGTTTGGAAAATAGGTTTTTATTGCGAAAATAACTTGATGGAATTTAAAAATAAAAGCGATTTAAAGCATTGAGATAAACTTATTGTTTTGTTTTTGACTTATAATGGAATTTAACTTGTGCTTTGTATTTAGAATGCAATATAGCGATAGACTTTTAGCCTCCATTGCTTCATCAATCAATCGTTTTTTTGCCTATAAAAGTATGAGTTATACTGCGAGGTAGTGTTGTAAAAACGGCTGGGTTTTATATGGTCCTTTGGTTTTAATAAGCTAAACATAAACAAACCAAAAGTTTTATGGTCTATTTTTCTTATTTGGCCTCTAGGCTTAGTCGAAATTTGAAAAACAGACCATCGACAGTGAGCCAAAGGTCGACCAAACAAAACCAGCCGTTTTTACAACACTACTGTGAGGGCATGTGTAGTTTAACATTCCCTCCTCCTCGCGCTTTACCTTCTCTTCCTTTCTCTTTTTTCTCTAGCTCTTCTCTTTATGGCTATGTTTTAAAGCCTAATATTAATATTAGGCTTAAAAGGGTATTTTAAAAAATTTGATTATAAAAAATTGCCACCACTTCTAGTGATGCGCAAAATAAGATTTTCGATCTCGAGATGAGATGATTCGAGATTATATCAGCTAGATCTCTGTTTATATTTTATCATACTATAGTAGATTAAATTAT
This sequence comes from Gordius sp. MW1, assembly GCA_964036665.1. Classification (NCBI taxonomy): domain Eukaryota; kingdom Metazoa; phylum Nematomorpha; class Gordioida; order Gordea; family Gordiidae; genus Gordius; species Gordius sp. MW1. The sequence continues at coordinate 2,766,543 of OZ038532.1, forward strand.
ACATTTTTATTTTGCATGATTCACATTTAAGGTACTAAATGCAAATTAATATGATGCGAATACATCTATGCTTGAAAAATCCACGCACCACGTCAAGTAAATATTGAATATTTTTCCACAAAAATAATTTTAGTTAATAGCTAAGCATAAATAAGGGTATGTAAATAGTTTTGTAATACCACGTATATATATCTATGGCATTATTATATAATACAAAAGTTTTAAGCTTAAAGCAAGTTCTGAAAGAGCATTAAATTACAAAAGCATTTTAGCAATCGTCCTGCTTGATGTGATGATACTAAGTTGGTGGTTATTAAATTTAAATAATTGTTTAAACTAGACAAGATTTAATTTATAGTTATTTTAAAATTTGCACTTATTATAAAAAATGATTTTAGTAATTATCTTTCTATTTTCAATGACATTTTGAACCAATTTTATCAAGTCTGTGTTTTGAAGTTTATAAATGATAAAATAGTTTGTCATTTTTATTTTTTTATGATATTTTTATAGAATAATTTTAATGAATTAAGCGCAATTTTTATAATATTTTTTTAAAAGTCGAATACAACTTGACTTTTGGCCTATTTTAGAAGATAATAAAATAGATCTTTGTATTTAACAATTGTGTCTCTTTTTGTATTACGCTTATATATGTAACTTTGTTTTCGTAAAAATAAATCTTTTAATTATATAAAAAACAATTTACTAAATCAGAGGAGGCAACTATGGACTCATAAACACTATTATAAATTATGTTTACATTATAAAAAACTTTATTAATAATTTAAAAACGGTAAATTGTTAACAATTTTGTAGCTAACTTTAATTCATTTACAAATAGTTTACAATGTTTGTGATGAATATACATTCAAGTTTTAACATAATACACCAACGTGGCACAATACAAAATCTAATTAATTCGATTCAAGTACAATAAACTCCTCTACTTTTAGTCCCCCTGAGAATATCATAGTCAATACTTGTTAAAGCCACCTTACCCTCGATATATGATTGTAACGCGACATGCGTTCACAATGCAACCCAAAGGCTTTGCCTGATAATAATCAAACAACTATTATTCGCAGAAGATGTTTGAAAGGTGAAGTAATATTTTTTTCATACGCTCCCCCCTGGTTCCCAATCAAAGGGACTTTTGCGACTATTTTGGCATGAGTTTGTTCGGGATGAACAGGGCAAAGTACCCCCTCTAGTGCCATAATGAGATTTGGGAAGGGTCGATGTAGCATTTGTATCTCGGCTAAATTTACTCGCTAAACATAATGGTCCCCTGTAACCTGCACTTTCTCTAGCTTTATCTCCAAAATCATTATGACTGGTGGCGTTGTTTAAGGTTTTGAGTATTTCCCCTTGTCGATATTTCAAGTAATTCGAAGGACCGAATTGACAATTCAAAGGACACAACGGTGACATATCATCACCCTCTACTATGACTGTGTCTTCATCTATACGCCTCACGTTGTAGCTCGATTGTGGCTTATCGCCGTTTGAAATCGTAGAATCGCTAGTTTCGTTTCTGTATGATAAATTTCGGCAGGATTCGTTGCTAGTAATAGAAGAACTACTGCTACAACAACTCTCACTACTATTGGATGCCGAAGTGCTATCGCTGCTGCTCGAACTAATTTGCAGAGATTTTTTCCGTTTTCCCCAAGTCCCTATGTACCATACCATGAAAGAGGTAGCTATAATGAAGATTACCAACAGACTTACGCTCATTCCAATTATCAGGGATTTCTGTGACGATTTAGATGAATGCGTTGAATTTAAACCGTGGGCGAGCGCTGTAGGTTGAGGCGTCAAAATCGCAGTGTTCAATACTGATAATGTGGTTACGGTTGTTTTGAAAGTAGTATATTTCGAAATAACTGACTCTTTGGCAATATCTGTTGAAGACTGAAGAGTTGAAATGGATTCTAGACGAACGAGCAATTAAGCATTTATAAATTTTTATTTATGTATTGTTAAATTATATTTTTTTAACGCTTGTATAGTATATCTTACTACTACGACGTTGTTTTTGTGAATAAATTTAATCAGCATAATATCATTTTTTACGTGATACCAGTAAAGTGAGGCAATTATAAACGGAAAATTATGAGATACTAAAATGACCATTCATACTTCAAATTGTTTAAATTGCCTTTTTTCTAAACTAAAGTCTTAAATTTACCTAAAATATTAAAATAATTCAACAAAATGCCAATTTATTATAGTATCCATGCCAATAATTTTAAAATAATATTCTTTTTTAAATAAAGGGTAATATATAGTAGTAATGACTAAATATATAGGAGCATTTACTTATGGTGGTTTTTAAAATGGGGTTTATTTATATCTTATCATTTTCGTTTTTATAGACAATTAAATAACTATGGTCATTATTTTAATGTAGATATAAAAATAAATTATTTATTTATTTAATATCTATATAATTAATGAAGGAAAAAATTTTCTTGCATATATTCTAAAATTTGTACTAACCTTTTGAATAATCTGGGAAATAATTTATGATTTTTGAATTAATGTCGTCTGTTTCTTTTCCATATCCTGAGCCTGAAAATTGGTCAAAATATCGTTTGTGCCTTGCTTGATGCTTTGTTAAATGCTTTAGGAATTCGATATGATTAAGTAAGGGCTTTTGCATCAAAATTAATTTTAATTTATGCTTGCAACAAGAAAATAAAATTCCTTTCGAACTCCAGTGTAATAACTTGACTTTTATATTATTGTTAATTATTAAAGCTATCACATATTCATTTTTGGATACATGTTTCATAATTTTAAACAATTTTTTAAGGCATTCATCCATTTCGGAAAAGATAAAAAAAAAATTGCCAATATGTTTATAAACGTTTAAAATCGGCAAGAATATTGAATTAAATCTAAAGATGCTTGTTTAATAATTTTTGTTGTATAAATAGCATAGGTATTTCAAAACAAAAAAATCGTAGGATATAACAAAAATGACGTAAACGAGTCCTAAGTCGAATGTAAGTGCAATTAATTTAAACAATGAAACTAAAGTCCCCCTTATTTAAATTACTTGAAACAGAAATCGTGAGTTACAATCTATCAAAATTGGAAAACTAATTTTTAGATTTGCATAGTATATTCATATATTTTAATCATATCATTAAAATATTATCACCAAATTTATGTCTATTAAAAAAATGTAATAAAATAGGGTTTAGGGTACCAATTATTATAAGTTATAGCATATATATTAACCCGTTTTATTAAAATCTCAGTAGCTAAGGTAACAAATTTATAAAGCGAAAGACACATATAATTCATTTACTCAAAAGTTTGAAAAAATAAATATGTAGCGGTATAAATCAACAAAATAAAAACGTAATGAGCCAAGTTCGAGGGTTTATAATCAAACAAATACAAAATAAATTATTTTGGAAGGTTTTTTAATTTTTCCAATAAGCATTTCCTCCTTTCCAATAACAAGGGCAAGCATGTTTCTCTCTGATTACTGAGATCGCTTAGAGAAACGTAGTTGCGATTGTCATAATCCGGTATACATTTTCCATTTTCTAAAGTTAAGTAATTCATAACAAATTCCAACGTATGCCAAAATGATTCTTGAGCGCTTGGGCGAAGGGCAAAAATTTTAGCACGCCACAAATTTAAGTTTCCAACGCTTATTAAGTCATCGCAAGGGAGGTTAAGCCGTTTGCCAATGTAATTCAAGCTAAAATATTCAGAGGCTTGATTTTCATCCAAAATCACGGCGGGTCGTTTAATATCGTCATACAGGCCTATACAAAATGTGGCAAAAAACACGGTTTTTTCTTCTCCCCTTTCGTGATTACTATATAAAAAAGGACAAGTATACCAAAATGTTCCCGCTGGAATGTTTACAACATTTCTGGCAACAGATGGCTTAAATCGGCAGAGCCAAGGTAAGTCTATAACGCAATGGCTAATGATCGTTTGGGGATGTATTTTGAGTAGTGGGCCGGATTTAAATAAGTCAATTTCACAGTATTCAATTACCGAATTATTTGAAGTTGGATCGTTTAGGTTAGTATAATCGATGCCTCGGGCGATGGAATGCATAATGCGAGAGCCGTGTTGTGATATTTCATCAGCTATGCACTCCAACGGTTGGATGTGCGTTATGGATGAATTGAATAGGCGAGAAAACTTTAGATAATAACCGAGACTATTATTATCCGTATTACTACTGCAATATTCGTGGACTAGTTCTGGTAGCGTCCCCATGTGATAAAATTTGGAACGTTTCAACACTAAAACGTCTACACTTGAGTTTTTGAGTAAATGGTACAAATCGATCCGCGGGGATGAGGAATCACGAAGGTCTGGATAATTTTGGTGAGCCGAAACACCTAAGGGATGCAAAAAATCAATGTAGCAATCAATTTCTTCGTCAATTTTCTCATCCAAATCTGATTTGAAATAATTAAGAAGCATTTTCAAAATTCTCGGTCTGATTAAGAAAGAGCTATCGGTGTAAACGAAACTACCCTTCAAAATATCGTCTGTGTTTTTCGCGGAAGGATCGTAAAATATAGCGCCCGTTTCTTTCATCGTTTTAAAGTCGGGTTTTTGTAGGACTCGTATTAAAGTTTGCATTTCGTGGGTAGCCTTATCACAGCCCTTTGTTTGATTTTTAATATCGTTTTGAATGGGAGGACCTAAAATGAAAACTCCATGTTTTTCCCCTGTTTCAATGGGGGATGGATGTGCCAAACACACAAAATCCAGATTTTCATGATATTCAGTGGTGTCAAAAACTGTAATTTGATATATGAGAGCATCATCCGCACTGGTTATGAAAACACCACCTGATGACTTAAATAAGATGGGGAGCAAAGGAACGTATAAAGCCAATTTGAAGTCAAATAAGTCAAACGCATATTCTGGGGTAAGGTCGATTGGAAGAGGCATAAATATCTTGCCAGTTAAGGTGTGACTGGGTAAACGTTGACTGTAACCACCACAATGAATCATCATAATTTTCATGTTGTCAAACAACTTTTCAGCTCCATAAATTATTTCTAGTTTGTTTAAAGCCTTAAGTGTGGCACCACCTGTACCTTTAAAGTTTGTACTAATATAGATTGAGTTCAATTTTTTACCTATATTTTTGTCTGGCAATGACTCATCTTCAAATACATGTATAGGAATTTGGGGCAAAAAATTGTTGGACCTTTTTATTTTTATTATAGAATCAAAAAAAGATGCCTGGCATTTATCAGCTGCTGTCAATACAATGGCATCCCAATAATGGCTGAGCAACTCTACATCTGGTTTTTCTTTAAAATATAAAAGCAAAAATTAAGATATTAAGTAATTCATCTGTTAAAATTCAAACAAAAATCTATACAAAATTTAATTAATAAACAATTTTATCTTATTAATTTACTGATAATTGTGTTAATATAACTTTGCACCATATTTCTTGTAAACACTTCCCAATCTGACATTTCTGATCTCAATATAATACCAAAGGCTGCAAGTTTACCCTAATGGCATGCTTTCAGCTGGTTCCTAAGAGGCCATTGTTACACGATCCAAATTCTTGTACTATATATGCGATCTGACAATCCATTTCCTTTTCAAAAGATAACGAAGTGCCAATTAGTGCTTTTCGCAATCAACTTCGCTCATAACAATAAATAAACATTTTAAGCGCAATACCATAATCTCTTATAGTATGTTATTATTAAAAAAATACCTACTTTTGGATGAATTTGGTATGTGTTAAATTTCCCTTTGTAATTTGAAATATTCCATATCAAATTGTTAAGACTTGTTTGCTACTGGCTGAATTCTTATATATGGTAATATATTTGTGTTATTTAATATAATTATTTAAACTTAAAAAAGACTTTAAGGAACTCTTTTATATCATGGGATCAATTAATTAAAGCTAATGAAAAATATGAAAAAACTGTACGTGTAAAATGTTATACATCAACAAAGATTGTTCTACAAAAATTTAATCCAGAGACTCTCCAACTATTCAAAAACTCGTCATCAAAATCAAGCTGTGTGAGATTAGAAAAGTTATTATAAGGGATTAGAAACTCTAAAACAAAAAAATTGATTGCTGCCCTAGTTGTTTTTCTTCCAAATTAATCAAAATAGACATTCTATATTTATTTGTCCCGACAAATTCAGAGCACAACCATTTTTTTGTTTTTTTTATAAATAGTATATAATCAATGTTTATTCAAGATGAAGACTATTTTTATCTTCTTCCCTAGCGAAGGAAATTGGATACTGAGCCAACAGTGTTGTTGAATATATATTAGACATTGAAAATCATTTTTAAATTATACTTAATCATTTTTTAGGAGTCTATTTTGAAATACATCTTTATATTATATTTCTAAGCCTAGCTAGGGGGGGGGGGGGGCAGGGGGGGCCCTAAATTACAAAAAAAAATTTAATGCAAAAATTCTTAATAATTAAAAAAAATATGTTTCCCCCCCCCTCCCTAATTGAACTTTTAAACATTTTGCCCCCCCCCCTAATCCAAAATCTGGCTAAGCCCATTATTATATTATAATTAATTTGTAGAATCGAAAATGAGTTAATTGTATACAAATAGCCAACGGTGTTTTGAATCTTTAATTAAAATTACCTTGAAATTATTATTCAAATTAACGTCTTTACTTTACTATAACACCATACTCTTACAAAGCATTAACTCTTTTCTTCTCACTTTCTTTATACTTTTCCTAATTTTAACCCCCCCCCCCCCCCATTAATTCATCAAATGGCTTAATTACCAAAATTTAGATGTCTAGATTCGTCAAAAATCATAGATCACTATAGTTAATAAAAATTTGTTTTTACATGAAAAGGGCTATTTTTACAAAACAATTGAAAGAAAAAAATCAATAATTATTCATTTTAGAATGGCCGAAATTCTAAATACCAAACCTTATATTAAATTCTTAGGTATAGTTATACCTGCTAATAAATAATTTTATATCTTCTATTTTTGCATTGATATTTTTTAATTTTTTTGTTTACACTATTATAAATACTTTATTAAATGGCTTAATGATCAAAATTTAAATTTATCATACGATATTTTATGTTGATAAAAACTTTTTTGCACATATATTGTGGTATCCTCCACCCCCTTACGTCCCAACCCCCTTGCGTGTTTGTTATGTTTACCAATCACGCAGAACGATTTATAATAAAATTCGATAATTTATATATACGATTTCCTCCCCCCACACACATACACACATACCCGTAATTTTTACTCCTAATTTTGCTGATTCACGATTTTTGATTAACAATTTTTATTGCCCCTCTTACTCGTATTTTTGAGTATGATTTTATTTCTCTTACTCATATTTTTGAGTAATGATTTTTAGTGCTTTTACTTAGATTTGTGCTGAGTAACGATTCTTAAGACTGGCACATAAAAACTCGTAAAACAACTGATTAAAGTTAAAAGAATAAATTAAAAAAATAATATTAATTATCCCCTTCTACGAGTGATAAAAAGAAATGTTTTAGTTCTCGATAATTTTGAATTTGTTTTAGTTCCCAATTATGTAATTAGAAGGAGTTAATATATACTTTTCGCGATACCTACGCGCGGACGTATTTAATATTATCCTGTTTATTTCAATATTTGTTTTGATCTTTCGGTATTTAAAATTGGCACCGGAATAAAAGTAATCGGGGCCCACCCCATCATTCGGAAAATTCGATTCAAACACCATTTCCTTATTCCCGACCGAAAAACAATTCGTAAATCGTGTCTCCGCGTGATTATCTACAGTAAAACCGCGACATATATAAAATAGGCTATTTTTACAAAACAATCAAGAGCAGATTAATCAATTAAAATTCATTAAATGTTATTTTAAATGGCCCAATACTTACAAAACATTACATTTTTTGACTTGCAATTGCAAATAACTTATATATAATCTGCTATAATCTAAATTTTCAATCCGTGCCAATTTTTAAAAAAATTTGGTTTTAAATTCTGCAGATATGAATAATAATATTTTATATAATAATAATGGTAAATTAATGAAGGATGGATTATCTATTCATAATTTTAATTTGATCAGCGAAGGAAATTTGAATTTAAAGAGATGAACACATATACTAGACGTGTAATTTCAATATTTAATTAACCAAAATTAAATTTAAAAAAAGTAACTGTAACTTTAATTAAACTAACGCGTTTTCTTTTGTAGTATTTTATTTACCAATGTATTTTACCAATGTGATACTTTTATTAATTAATTTGAATAAAATTTATTTACGTTAATGAAATAATACAACATACTACAGTTACAATTGCCCTGTTTAAAGAAGGGATTAGTTCTAGGAACATGTAACTAATTACTTAACAGCTCTAGTTACTAGGGTAGAAACATGGTCGTAGCCAGGTTTTGGATTAGGGGGGGGGGGGCGAAACGTTTAAACGTTAGGAAAAACATAAATTTTTTTAATTTTTAAGGGATTTGCATTAAAAAAATTATTTTTTCGTCATTTAGGGGGGGGGCCTGGCTACGCCTAAGGGTAGAAATAGAGTTGTTAAATTGCTCGCGTGAGCAATGCTAACTATGTGCTTTGCTCGGGCACGCACACTGAGCCGTTTAATATGCTAGTTAGCACAATGAGTGCTCGCTGTTTGGTGCACTAGGCAGAACAGTAGCATGTAAAAATGCTCAAGTGGCGAGTCGAAGCAGCAAAATCTGTTAAAGCATTGAGCAGATAGCCCGAGCAATAACTCGAGCAGATAGCAGATTTAATTGTTATTTGCTATAATTTAGTAACTTACAATATATGCTCATATTATATATCATAAATATATTAAGAACTTTGCCCCCCCTCTCCTTTTTTTACCCTCTTTCTCACGAGGGGAGGGAGAAGGAGTGGGGGGGGGATTTGCCCCCTCCTTATTTTTTACCCTCTTTCTCACCCAGGGGGAGGGGGAGGTGATTTGCACACCCCCCTTATTTTTAACCTCTTTATCATCAGGGATCCCCCCCCTTCCTTATTTTTCACCCTCTTTCTCACCCCCCCCCCCTTATTTTTTACCCTTTTCCCACCGCCCTTTTTTTTACCCTCTTTCTTATCGGGGGGGGGGGGGGGGATAATTTGCCCCCTCTCCTTAATTTTTACCCTTTTTCTCACCAAGGGGGAGGGGGGGGGGTCATTAGCCCCCCCCTTTTATTTACCCTCTTTTTCGCCAGAGGAAGGGCCTTTCCTTCCTTATTTTTCACCCTCTTTCTCCCCCCCCCTCCCCACATCTGATTTTTTACCCCTTTTCCCACCGCTCTATTTTTTACCCTCTTTCTTACCGGGGGGGGATGATTTGCCCCCTCCCCATAATTTTTACCCTTTAGCTTTTTATCCTGTCCTATTCCTTGTAATTCCTTTTCTCATGACTCGAAGAATATGTATCTCTCTGCCATACACTTCAATTTTGGGAACGCGCACATAATAAGGATCTGCAATCTTGACACAGATTATCCATAACAACGTTTGACTTCCACGACCTTGGCCTTAAACGATTCGCTTAGAACACCGACTCCGTTTCTACGACTTGGTGATCCACTGTAGAATAGTATGTATCCTTCTCTTAACTCTCGAGCTTTGGTTGCGTTCCACCTTATCTCTTATAGGCAAGCGATATTTAGCTTATTTCTTTGTAGTTTGTGCAACCTCGATGCCCTTTTCCGTCAACATGACCATATTCCAGCACGTTACCCGCTTTCTTTCCTAATTGACTGCGGTCTTATTTAACATTCTCGAAATATATGGATCGAAATGGTTATTAATAACACAGGTTTACAAATATTAACTTTGTGATAGTATAGTAGTGTTTAAGTAGAAAGGAATTTTTTATATATTGCTTTTCCTATAAATCATGAAATGAACATAAAGTTAAAATAAGTTTGTAATATATTTTTTAACTGGTGGGGTCAAACAATTTGTACTTAATTATATCTAATTATAAAAAAGGTGTTATATGAAATTAACTTTAATGACAAACTTAAATGTAAGTTTTTGTTAGCTTTGTATTTTTTTATTATAAATTTAATTCCTTTTATGTTACAATGCCCTAAAATTGTAGTGCTTAATTATTTCACACATTTTTCTCTTTTAAATTATTTTAAATTTTTCTAAACGGGCTGGGGCGGGCTTGACGTTTTTCTAAACGGGCTTGGACGGGTCTAAAAAATTTACGGACGGGCTCGGACGGGCCTGAAGTGTTTAAAAAAAATTACGGGTGGGCGCGGGCGGGCCTTGAATTTTTGAAAACGGGTACGGGCGGGCCGACCTTCTAAGAACGACCCGTTGCAGATCTCTAATCCATACAATGTGATTTCAAAAAGCTCAAATAACAATGTCCCAAATGATTACTAATTTTCAAAATAGACTAAGGAATGTTTAATACCATTATAGGCATTTAAACATCGAAATGAGATCAGATTTATGTTAATAACTGAAGTACTTTTATAAAAGGGTGAAGCAATAAAACTGTCAGGCATTAATAAGATGCCCATTGCCTACCTTACCTTGTAAAGTTCATTTTACACTAAACTATTGGCGATTTATTATTTATAGTAAATCATTTAATTGTGTTATATTATAATTATTAAACTTTTGTTGTTATTATATTTATTTATATTCAAGTCCCAACAATTTTTTCATTACAAAATATTATAACAAAGATTTTTTCATCTCTGTTTGAGGCTTGCGTGAAAAAAATTAGTTATCCATCATATCCCATTAATAAATTTTATGTATTAATTTAAGGCCTTTGCATATAATAATTAAGATTACAAGTATTTGGTGTACCAAAATTTTGATGACAGGAGAGACGTCTCTGACAAGTTGGATTAAACCACAAAATTGGTGCCTGCTATTTTTTGAACGCTAATTATCGAATTTAAATTATTCATGGATAAAAACAAAATTAATAAGTATATTATAATTAAATTTAATATAATTTACATATAATTACTCAATAGAAACGTTGAGCATTTGTGTAAGCAATTAGAAAAATTAGGCCACGTACAAGAAGCTTCAGAGTTTTTTAAAGGATCTGGTTTGGTATTTAGAGAACAGTAAGAAAAGTTAAAGTTTAGGATTTATTAAAGTTTAGGCTTAAAGACATAGCTTTGACTTGTTTATTTGATTCAAATTATGATCAATACAAAGAGATTGATTTTGCTGTATGGAGGAAAGCATTTTATGAACCCATTCAATTACTAAAAAGAGACATAAAAAAAGTAAATTTTTTAATATTTATAAACTATTTTCTAGTATAATACGAAATCTGTTATCAATGAGGATATTCCAGTTTATTGGCTTTTGAAAAGTTTCTTGCATTCAAGCATGGGACATTACCAGCATGTTTTAATGTGTTGTCAATTAGAACCTCAAGGATTAAATTTAAGAGGAAAAATTGATGTTGGATATCATTTTGATTTTTCCACTTTTTTGAATAATTCTGGTATCAATTAATCTACATTATCCTTTATTTTTAACCCTAGATTCTATTATGACTTTCAGAGCTGAATCAACATCAGACCAACTTAAAATTCAATCAATTGTTCATCAAACCTTAATCTATTTAGGAGATCTAGGTATATAATGTCTTTACATTAATATGCTAACAATAAAAATTTAAATGAAAATAAAATTTATAATAATTTGTATAAATTTATTTATTCGCGTTATTTGTAAAACTTTTTTATTATAAAATGTATGAAGAGTATACATCTATTAAATTTTATTTAGATTTAATTATTTCTCAATACTTGTTTTGTAATGTAAGTTTTTTATTTATTAAAAGCACGTTATTATGCGGATCTTGATAAAGATCATTCTTCATTCAATCTTGCCTCTAGATATTACCACCAAGCTATTTTATTGTCACCTGATTTGGGTATGTTTTTTATTGATGAATTTTATACGTGTAGTTGTAATAATCATAATAAATATGTATATAATGAATAACTAATTTTTTATATAACTTTAATCCTTAGGTATGCCTCACAGTCAATTAGGAACACTTTTTAATGCCAAATTTGAGGGAATTTCATCAATATTTCATTATATGAATTGGTAAAACATGAAATCTATATTTATAGCTACATTTTAAAATTAAAAAATATATTAATGCACTTTATATTGTTGAGTGTTTGTTACATTTTTATAATTTAGTACCATGAGTAACCAGAGTTTTGATGGGGCTCATGCTAATTTAAGACAAGTTTTTGAACGCATACGACCCATCCATACAGAGAGGATGACCCAACCTGAAAAGTTATAATTTTGAATTATTATTTAGTAAACATGTTTGATGTTTTATAATTTTGTGAAAAAAATTATAAAAATTTTGGTTTTCCGATATTAGATATAAAGGTGTATCAAACATGATGGTAAAATTTGTATATCTACTTGATGCCTTTTACAACGAGGATCTTGGGTATGTGTCATTAATATTCCCAATTTTTTTTAATTATTAATTTACTATAATAGGATTTTATTTACCATATTTTAATTAAGTAGAGAGTGATTTTGCCTTAATTAATTCTATTGAATTGAAATGTAAAATAGCCTATTATAATGTTTGTAAAACTTTTGTAATACTATTTAAAATTAACCTGCTTATAAAATGATAAACAGAAGAAAAGATTATGTCACATAATATTAGTGTTCACTCTTTCTTAACTTGTCCTGAATTTAAATTGTTGACTTATTTATAATTTGTGGTTGTTTTTAAACAATCAGTGTATGGTCTTATTTGAATTATAATAATTGTGTGTTATTAATAGGTATCTGCCATAACTACTTAGATACTCATACTAAAATACCACTCATTTATTTGTTAGTGTTGACCAAGTTACTATCCAGGGCTTGTGTCAAGAAATCCTTTCCCAATTCTCTAGTTTTCTTCCTACCCCATCAGTTTTATCAAGTGAAAATATCCTAGATCATAGGATTGTGTTCCAGATGGCAGCTCTATGCTTCATGATTGTCACCATTTTACAAAACACTGGTTCTCATCATTCTATTCATAAGTTTTGTTTAGAAAACTCATTGATATTTTTAATATATTTTTTAATATATACGTTTAAAGACAAAATGTGGCTTTTTTATAAACAAATTTGACTAGTAACTAGCTTCCAAAAGTTAGAAGACAATCTTTTGAACCCTAATTCTTAGATTATGTCTTAACTTAGTATCTAGTATATATTTTGAAAATGAAAACATATTCTTTATTACCTAAAATCAATAACTTAGACTAAAAATATGATGAAATATACAATTTTAGGATCAGGAAATCTGTCGCTGGCCATAGCTTTTGCCGTAGGCTTTTGTACGTACATTATTAATCAAGCCGTCACCAATCTTCAGATGGGTCTCCAGGCTATAATAGTAAAAACGTACGAAAGACGAATAGGTAAGTTCTTATCCATTTATTATACATGTATACTGATCCTTTTGTCGCTTTTAAAGGAGAATCAATTGATGAAACTTTGGCCCAAAAACCTAAGGATGAGGTAAATTAAGTTTATTTATTTGATTATAACGTGTTGATCTTAAATTTTAATTTTATACCGAGAATTTAACTTTTGAAATGTTTTTATTAATTATTTGGTTTTACTTTTTGATTTACATTATAATTTATTAGAGAAAAGCAATATACTTAAGTACAAATATAGAGCTATGCCTTGTCCCTATATTTTTCATGTCATGTTTGCTAGATTTGTATTTTCCCAATTTTGTATAAATTAATTTTATAATTAATGCTAAATAAATTCCGATTTTTCTCCGTCTCTCTCGCAAACTTTTCGCTAACTTGCCTTAAGAATCGAATAAAAATATATTTAGCCGTGTGGAGAAGAGGGCAATATTATCGAGGAAAGCAAAGAGACTTCTGTTAAAGTGAAGAAAAGGTCGCACAGAACTCTTAGACGTAGGTTCAGTAGTGAAAATCTCTACGGAGCGAGCAATAGCGATTTGTCTTCTTTGTCTAGTTCTAGCTCTGAAGCTGCTCTTAAATCTATTTCAACATCGTCATTATCATCGAACGCAGCAAGTTTGGATAAAACTTTTCCTGGTCTGGCCACTTCGGAACGTTACATTTCGGATTATGAGGAACCCGAGCAGGCCACTACCCCCGCGAAGGAAGGGAAAGAAAGCTTAGGTAGCTTTTTCGTTATTTCCGCTGACTAATGTTGTAAAAACGGCTGGGTAGTTTTGTTTGTTAGACTAACGGTCTACTCTCGTCTGTTTCTTACATTTCGACTAAGCCTAGTGGTCGACTTGGAAAAATAGACCGCCAAAAAATTCTGGTCCTAGCATGGCGGTCCACATTCTTACTTAATAATTAGCAGCTGTTTGCCAAGCTATTGTGTGATTGGTTCATGGATATATCGGAGGATTTCGGTGTTTTTAAGTTTAAATCTTGTTTGGTGTTTATTTAAGGGAATAGTAGGTGTAAGTAATTGATTCTAAAATTTGTTAGTTTTGTATAGAGGAGTTGTTGAAAATTTGATAAATAGTTATAATGTCCGTTGCTTGAAATTGTGTGTCTTCTGAATGGGAATTTTTAATGTGAAAAGTATGTTAGTTTTTTTAACTAAAAATATGATATATATGAAAATTTTTATATTTTCTAAATTTTAGATATTCATGACGTAATGGCCCAACCAAACGTAGATGGTCATAAGCCTGCGACAGATGGCGAAGCTTTTGAGAAGTCCAATACGTCAGGCACGAGTATCTATGGAGCAGATTTGGGAAATTGTCTTTCTCAAGGTTAGCTTAAATACCCTCTAATTCGTCAGATATACTTTTTTAAGAATCTTTATTTTATTGAATTATATGAGCCAGCCATTTTTGTTAAGGTGTAAGGCAAACGACCTGGATCTAATAATAATTATTTGTATGGGACTCTCTAGTAAAATTTTGTATTGGAAGCGAGCATCAATTTTGTTTTAGCCAGGAATTTTAGTCTGTTCCGCATCTATAGACTAATAATAGGACAGACTGAGTAGCTGATTGTTTTTAAGTAAGGGTATAGGCTGCCATGTTGTTTTAAGCATTTGTATTAAAAGTAAAAGCATTTTTTCTTGTATACCCTAGAAATATGAATGATTGAATCATAGACTTAGGTACATGAAAAAAATGATCCTTTCCTGTTTTCGTTTACCTTTCTTCCACAATCGTGTGTTAAAAACGGCTGGGTTTCGTTTGCTCGGCCTTTGGCTTTACTAAGACTAATGGTCGTCTTGGTCTGTTTTTCACATTTCCACGATCCCTAGAAGTCTTCTTCTTCTTCTTCTTCATCGTTTTAAGGCCGTTTTCCAGGATCTCCTGGGTTAGCCTGTTTTCCCCTAATGCATTTCCTCCATTTTATCCGATCATGCGAATGCCTAGAAGTCGACTAAGAAAAACAGGCCCAAAAATCTGTGGTCTGTTTAACCAAAGGTCGTCCAAACAAAACCCAGCCTTTTTTACGACACTAATCCATAATCTATATTTTTACGACACAAGTGCACTCACCTCACGAAAAGTGGCGAAGTTACTTTCTAAACATTAATGCAAATATTAGCCATACCCCGGTCCATAATAAAATTAGTTTATGGCTACCCCATATTTCGACTTCTTTAAGCGAAATATTAAGAATTATACCATAACATTTGGCGTCTTTACACTAACTAAAGCTCGCTGTTTGAGGCAGAACCGTAGTTGTAATTAATCTCTCAGTCTAGTTTAGTAATTAGCCTTAGCACCACCCCACTATCTATTATTATTATTACCCATAAATCATTGTCTAGAGGGTGAAGGGCTGGGAAATATTGTAGAGACGCGGCGCTTAATTGACGATGGGAAAAATCATTCCTCAAGCCCCGAATCCGATACAACTAATGCCAACGAAACTACGGGTGAATCTGTTAAATTGCTCTCCCAAAAGGGTCAACTAGATGATATTGGAGATCTCCCTAACAGCCCGGCTCTGGGGCTCAATTTGCCCCGACCACGTGATAGGTACTATGACTATTAGATAGTCTAATTTTCAAAAAATGCGTTGTTTTTTTTGTTAAATTCTCGTAACTTCTTAATTTTAGTTAGTTGCAAGTTCGATTTTAATAAACAATCGATATTTTGTTTAACTATAAGAATTCAATTTTTATGGTGAAAAGCGTTAATATTGTTTTGGTTTAGCCGTCTCTTTATTTTTTTGTCATTTTGTCCTGTATATTTTGTATGCTGTGTCTAGTTTTAAATCGATTTTTGATTTGACCCGTAACTCTATGAAATGAATATTTTACTCTAAGATTTGTAATAATCTTCGCGTTCTAACTCAGTTCTATTTTTTATTTAAACTTTGAATTTGGGGGGGGGGGGGGGAATTATTTTTTCCCTCTAATTATAACGTTTTGCACAAATGTCCAGATTGTTTTTTTATTTTTTACCTGGTTTTAAAAAATAATTAAGGAATATCTAAAAATAAGTATCATAATACAAAAAATATAAAGAATTGGGGAAGAAGGGTATACTCCAGTGTCATGTATAAACCTACTGTGATCTACCAACCTCAAAACATTAAAAACGACCATGCTTAGTGATAGCATAATTTATACATATTTTGACTTTTTGCTATAAAATCTGGTTCGTAATTCCCGCTGAACAATTGATGAAAATTTATGGTTATATTTAATTTTTTCACTAAAAAACTTTGGTTATTTTTAAGATATAATAAAAATTGACTCTCATCTGACACACTAAATAGTAAATTAATTTTATTTGGTTGTCCTTTGATTGTGGTAGCCAGGAATTGGGGCGGGGAACGGCAAACCGCGAGGGAGAAATTGCGATGCTAAATGACATTGTTGAAATGGTGTCGGGCGAGGGTCTCATGTTTAGCATCAAAATATTCGCTAATTGGCTACATAGTCACAACGAAATACTCGCCTTGTGTTCCAAGGTAACGAAAAAACACTTGCACTATTGTACCAAATTTTAGCGTTAATTTTAGCACATAGGTTTTGTATCGTTTCTAAGATAGTTTTAGGGCAATCGGGTTCATTAGGTTTGGCTTAGGATTTGTAAGGGGAATTTCTAGATGTTTTTCAGACGCTTAGGTGTTAATGTTAGGGCATTCTCAGTTTTTGAAAGTTTTAATGGAAGTGTAATATCATTTCTTTGAACTGCAATCAGTAATTTAAACGCAATTACAATTTGTCAAAATAAATGTGATGTCATTTGTTTAATATGACAGAGTTGCCAAAGTATGTGGAATAGTTTTGTAACGCTCCTCAATACCTTTCCTAACCAGGACCATCTCAAAATGCTAGGTAACTTTTTGAAAGTCTCAAATATTATGGAATAAATGGACATTATATATATATATATGGCAATTTTCCTTCTTATGAATGCTTGGGCACCACCTAGATGAACTAAGAAGTTAAATTTTTTTGTAAATTGTTTATAAGTACTCGCTTGGTAAATTTTAAATAGCTATGCCATAATCTAAATATTTTATAAATAATAACACTTTAATATCCACATTTTAACTTTGAAAGTAAATTGTCATATCAACCTCGCATGGGCGTAGCCAGCATTGGGATTAGAGGGGGCAAAAATGATTTAGGGAGGGGCGATCATTTTAGCCATAATTTTAATAAATTTCAACAAATTTTTGGATTTAGAGGGGGGGCAGCCCCTCCCCCCTTGGCTACGCCCATTTAACCTCGTTCTTCAATATAGTGGGTAGTTACGATTTTTTATTAAAAAACGCCAAGTTTTTTTTGCATTTGTATTGTGTCGGACCGAGAGACTTATAACCCGTTTAAAATGTATAAATTTTAAATTGTTCAAAAGTTCTTTAATTAGTTATAATTACTGAATCGCATGGTAAACTTTAAATAGCTATGCCATAATTTAAACATTCCAAAACTAATTTTTATAAATAAATTATCATATCTCCTTATTCAATATAGTGTGTGGTCGTGGTTTTATAACAATAAACGCCAAGTTTTTTTTGCATTTGCACGGTTTCTGACCAAGCGAGTGTTATAATCCTTTTAAAACTTATAAATTTACTATATATACATTTGAAACAGAGGCTTACCAAAGGCTTCAAGAATATCTCATGTTAAACGTTCAAGCGTCCGGGGACGTAATTGCTCCCCAACAAATGCCCACCCTATCTCAACTTTGTGGAGGCAAAAAGGACGGGCTTTGCTTGCGAGAAGATCTGGCCCTATACGGTTTTATGCCACTCCGTGCCTCTCAAAATCATCTTTTGTACGATCCTTCGGCTTATCCCTCCCTAGACCCCAAAACAGAGGTTGTAGCTTTAGCTAGTTTTAATGTAACTTTAATTCGAGATTATTCTTGTCGAGTAACTTGTAGTTATGGTGGTAATGTTGTAAAAACGGCTGGGTTCTGTTTGGGCACCTTTGGTTTTAGTCGACTAGACATAAACAGACCCATGATTTTTTGGGGTCTGTTTTTCTTAGTCGACCACTCGGCTTAGTCGAAATTTGAAAAACAGACCAGACTCCACCGTTTGTCCTAGTTGGACCGAAGATCGACCAAACAAACCCAGCCGTTTTTGCAACACTGTGTGGTGGTGGTAATGAGTTGTAAATTGATATTGATTGTTAGTGTTACACTTAACATAAACTCGACATTAAATCATGGGACGCTTGAGGAGCGGATTTAGTGCGAGTTGAGGATAGGATTTGGGTTGAGGCCGGGCTAATACATGTACTAATCTAAGACAGGTCATATTTACTAGGAGCAAGAATTTGCAGTAGACCATGTATGTATATATATACGTAGTGTTGTAAAAACGGCTGGGTTTTGTTTGGTCGGCCTTTGGTTTTAGTCGACTAAACATAAACAGACCAAAAATTTGACCAAAAAATCTTTGGATCTTATGCGAACCAAACAACCTATGCTCTGTTTATGTTTAGTCGACTAAAGCCAAAGGTCAACCAAACAAAACCCAGCCGTTTTTGCAACACCAATATATATATATACACACATAAGATATTATTTATTTTTTGGCAAATATTTAGTCATTGTCCCTTATAAAGCAACTAGTTGAACGAGCTTTAAAAAGAATAGGTTGAGATTTATAGAAGAATCAGTCGAGGCGCAAAATTAAAAATGGAATTTGGCCTCGGGCGGGGGTTTAGAAAAATCAAAGGCAACCAGCGGTCATTACTTAGTTTTTTTGGAGGCAAATATTAATTTGGAAATATGTTAATTTCCCTTATAAACCCAAGGCCGACAGGAAATTTAATGGCAAATAATTATAAATTTTGCCTTGTCACATTCGCTACCCATTTCTTCTATATATTATTAAATTCGATTATTATGGGCTCGCTTTTAGTTGTCCTGTCCGTCCGTCCCTCTACCTTCTAATTTTTCAATAATTGCCGTGGAAACTTATACGGGATTTTAATAGCTGTGGACTTATGTATCTTGCATTCTCAAATAGACTACTAATGACCGCTGGTTGGCTTTAATTTTTTCGGCCTCGCCCGAGCCAATTATTACCTTTATATATTTTTTTTGGGGCAACTTGTCTAGGTTGTTGCTTTATGCCGAATAATTGCGGAACTGGCTAAATAATTCCCTGCAAATAAATGCTAACCGTTGCTTACAACTAATTTATCTAACCCCAGCCAGAGGCCAAAATCTAATTTTTGTGCCTGCACATTTTGGCATTTATGGCATCTTAGCTTTCTTCAAAATGTATTATTTAATTCGATTATTATTTTATTATCATCGTGATCTATACTAGACTTTGATTCGGATCATGCAATTGAGAGAATTTGGGAATTATTTGTCGGAAACGAAAGAAATAGACGTTATGTACGATTGTACTACTGACCAATTTTTTAACGCTTTTACCTTCCGCGATAAAGAACTTCAAACGCGCCGGATGAAAGCTATGGTACATTTGCATTTTGTCCCGTTTTGCTTTTAATTGTTATAATATAATGTAGAGGAATAGTTAAAAAGAGGCCTTTGTTGCTTTAGAGTCTAGTTTCTGTCAATCGGGCAATTTATATTTGTCATCTGAAGTCTACACCATGGGCGTAGCTAAGGGGTAGCAGATAATCCTAAAATTCATTCAAAAGGAATGTAATTATTGGTAAAATTTCAATAAAGTATTATTTTACCCGCCCAAAATCATTTTTGCCCCTCTCTAAATCCAATCCTGGCTACGCCCATGGTCCACCCTAATGGTATCTTTACATTTCAAAATATTTGGACAATCATTTTCAAAAAAAAACTTTCCTTTTTTTCACTCATCTTATATTTTCATTTCTCACATGTACGGTTCTATCTTGTTACGGCTGGATCTTGCAAATCTTGAGAGAAATAGATATTGTTTTATAAAATAAGAGTTTATTTATTGTAGCAATTTAAACGGCCGAAATGCCCTTCTAAAAATTTGTAAACTTAAAATAATTTTTGGGGGGGAAACGATAAATTAATATGAATCAACTAATGTTTGACTGTTTTAGGCCGTAAATGAAAAGCACACCTTTGATCTAGCAACCAAAATTGCCTGCCCTGATGGGAGGGAACATAGCGATAGCGAATATGAAAGTGATCCTCAAGATAAAACCTTGCCTAGACAAGATCTCGATTCTAATGATGTGGTGATGCACGAGGTTGAACATGGAAATTCAAGTCTGGAAGCTCTGGCTAAAAAGGATGAACTTATGAGGTAAAAATGCCACTAGTTTTCGTAAGGACTTGCATATTTTTCAAAAATTATTATGTTGGGGTCTTTGTTACTTTTAAGCTGATCAATGTTCTCTATTTTAAAACACCAGTGCTCGAGCGTTAGCCTTTACAGCGCATGGCTTTATCAAATAATATCACCATAGACATTTTATTGTATGTTCAAACATCTATATGGCCCAAAATAGAGATAATTGTAAAACGTCGTTATCATTGAATCTCTTACCTTTTAGCAGGGTTTTATTTAGTGTTATAAATATGCTTTAAATGCCTGTTTTGGTAACTTAATTATTTGCACATGCCATATTATAATGGCAGTTAAAAACCTTTGAATTTTGTGGTTATAGTAAAATTTTAAGGTTTGGATTATGTAAGTTTCCCGTTTCTCTAGACCAGTGGTTCTTAACCTTTTTATACACGCGACCCCCCAAATATTTTATAATTTGTTTGCGGCCCCCCCCCCCCATTTTTTTCATAATAATTTATATTTGTTATATTATCTATAATATATTGATTTTCTATTATTTTTTCATTTTATTATATAATAAACATAAAACACAACTTTATTATTTCATTATCTATTTAAAATTTAAATAGATAATGAAACAATAATAACATAAAAACTTCATAATTAAACATAAAAACAATGTTTAAAATAAAAAATATATGCATTCGGAAATATATTTAATGAGATTTCTGCTGCTGAACATCTTCACCCAATTTGTTAATTCTTGGTTCAATTGATTGCAATGCTATCCTCATGCAGGAATCTAGTCGCAATCATTACGTTTTTTAGTTTTTATATCCACCATAGTTGAGAAGCCTTTTTCACACAAATATGTACTAGCGAAAGGCAGCAAATTTTGAATTGCTGCTGAAAATAATGGAGGATATTCTGCACGAATTTGTATCCAAAATTGCGGCAAACTTTTAGTTTTAAACAAAGATTTTAAATTACAATCATTTATTAATTCTAATAATGAATCTTAAGACAACGAGTTCAAATCCCCTGGTGAGTATTTTTTCTAAAGCTTTTCTGAATATTTTTATTTTTTTCTAAAAAATTTGGCGACCCCCCGGCAAACTTGTCGCGACCCCCGACCCCCAGGTTAAGAATCACTGCTCTGGCCTACAAATTTTTTTAAAATTGCAGGTTGATGGGGAACCTGAGATTAAAATGCTTGATTCCTGTGGCCCAAAATCAATCGATACCTCATATTAACACCTCACCAGAAATTGATTATTCAAATGCAACAAATGTTAATGGTCAAGAGTTACCACCACCTTACTTAGTACCCGATACACACGTTTTATGTGAGAAATTACCGTTGATAAAGGCCCTCTTGGCATCCCATAACTTTATCATAGTCCTAGCCCGTTCAGGTTTATTTGAAATTAAGGTTATTAATCGATTTCGATCGATTAAATATTGGAAATAATTGAAATATTTATTTTTTTGGATAGTTTTGGATCTGCTGGACATTTTAAAGAAGGAGAGCGGCCGGGCCCGTAAAGTAACGCGTTGGCTCGAAAGCGAGCTCAGAGATGGAAACAAGTAATGCTATTTATAAATTATTATTATTTTATTTTTGTTTTTTTTTCAACATTTATTTTTAAGAACTGAAGTATTATGTATATTTTTTGTTAATATTTGCAGGTATTTGCACGTTCAAGCCGATTCTGAAGCTGTTTATAACCTGAAGTTTGGAAAAGATTTCGACGAACGGGACAAAAAAATAAGGTAGGTGGTTAATCAACCTAGCTAAAAAAATTTAGTGTGCATTTAATTAACCGCTAATATTTTCCTCATTTGTTACCATTTTTTAATTGGTTGTCGTGTATGTATTGTTATAGTTTAAAAGGGTTATGTAGTCACCAAAATTATCGGCTACATACTGGTTCACAAATGTGCGCTATAATTTTTCTAATTCTTTCGTATTGTTTTACGATTTCGTGATGCGGTCGAGATACATCGAGAATTTGGAATATTTTTACATATAATTTAGAGTTCAGTCTTTCGCTATATTACTTACTTTTCATTGATTAAATCCTCGTCAGGGATTTATCACTTTGATTCCAATCTAATGCGCATTGACAGACAAAGTCTTGCAGCGTTTACCCCTGATCGGGTTCAAAAAATCAAACTAAAAACTAAATTATTTTAGAAAATCTTTGGGGTTTGACTAATTTGATTTACAAATTGATACCTTGTTTGCAGTAGCTAAGTTTGGATTGGAATTCAAATTCGCATCATTTTGTTGCTTTTCCCATAATACCAATGATATCACTACAGTGCATACCATGTCTCATCTTTCCAGGTTGTTGTGCGACATGATTCGATGTGGCAAGTATTTCGTTAGTAAAGGAACTACCCTAGCCCCAGGTTCTGTTTTGGCCCTGATACTGACCTTCGATTTGCCCGTTAAAGTTGGGGAGCGCTTCAAGAAACCATCCTTGAAAAACGTGATGGAAGGTGCTTTTGATTATACCATTGATCCCCTCGCACTTAATAATGACTTACTGGTCTTCGTCGTTTTTTTGTTGTCATTGATATAAAGGCAAACCTCATTGGAAACCTTATAAATTGGAAAAACTTTTATTTTTATATCTTTTAGGTTGGGTATTAAGTTGTAGCTTACACTCATTTTGATATATCAAACTTTTTTATTGTTCAAAAAAATTGTTACCACCTGGCTGAGGCAGAAAATTCAAAAATATATATTTCAATAAATTTTCTTAAAATTTTTGGCATGTCTAAAAAATAAATTTTGAAATCATTAAACAGATTTTAGCCATCTATATAGAAGATTCTACAAAGCGAAATTTCCCACCTTTTATAAATTTTTATAAAATTTTTGGCATGTCTAAAAAATAAATTTTGAAATCATTAAACAGATTTTAGCCATCTATATAGAAGATTCTACAAAGCGAAATTTCCCACCTTTTATAGATTTTTATAAAATTTTTGGCATGTCTAAAAAATAAATTTTGAAATCATTAAACAGATTTTAGCCATCTATATAAAAGATTCTACAATGCGAAATTTCCCACCTTTTATAAATTTTTATAAAATTTTTGGCATGTCTAAAAAATAAATTTTGAAATCATTAAACAGATTTTAGCCATCTATATAGAAGATTCTACAAAGCGAAATTTCCCACCTTTTATAAATTTTTATAAAATTTTTGGCATGTCTAAAAAATAAACAGATTTTAGCCATCTATATAGAAGATTCTACAAAGCGAAATTTCCCACCTTTTATAGATTTTTATAAAAATTTTGGCATGTCTAAAAAATAATTTTTGAAATCATTAAACAGATTTTAGCCATCTTTTTTTCATAAATAAAACATTACTTCTATAATGCAGCCAGCATAAGCAAAGCATAATAATTAACTATAATTTACTAGAGATTAGATTATAAATTATAATACTTTTCATTATGACGTCACAATGGGAAAAGTTTTAACTCAGTGACGTCATGATATAACTATTTTTATTTTCTTAAATTAAAAGTTTATTACCTAAAATTGATATATTTGCTTGCCCCACCCCAAACGACCAAAACCAAACCAAAAGGTTAATAATATTATCCACCCACACCCTTTAGGTGTTTAATACACCCAAACCTAAACGCCAAAGGTCACCCCGAAACATTCACCCAGAACGCTTTAGGTCTTTTTTACAAAAACGCCAAACGCCAAAGCTCTCCCAAGAAAACTGATAAGGCTGGGTGAAAATAAACGTCAACAACTAAGCTTAGCAATACGCTGGGAAAAACCAGCCAGCCGTTTTCACAACACTGGGCCACAGGAAGGGGCGGCTGCCCCTTTCTAAATTCAAAATTCTTTTAATTTTAATATAATTGTGCCTATTATTTCAAAAAATTATCCTTATCCCTCTAGATCAGTGATTCTTAACCTGGGGGTCGCGACCCCCTGTTTGCCGGGGGGTTGCCAAATTTTTTTATAATAAAATAAAAATATTCAGAAAAGCTTTAGAAAAAATACTCACCAGGGGATTCGAACTCGTTGCCTTAAGATTCATTATTAGAATTAATAAATGATTGTAATTTAAAATCTTTGTTTAAAACTAAAAGTTTGCCCCAGTTTTGGATACAAATTCGTGCAGAATATCCTCCATTATTTTCAGCAGCAATTCAAAATTTGCTGCCTTTCGCTAGTACATATTTGTGTGAAAAAGGCTTCTCAACTATGGTGGATATAAAAACTAAAAAACGTAATGATTGCGACTAGATTCCTGCATGAGGATAGCATTGCAATCAATTGAACCAAGAATTAACAAATTGGGTGAAGATGTTCAGCAGCAGAAATCTCATTAAATATATTTCCGAATGCATATATTTTTTATTTTAAACATTGTTTTTATGTTTTATTATGAAGTTTTTATGTTATTATTATTTCATTATCTATTTAAATCTTAAATAGATAATGAAATAATAAAGTTGTGTTTTATGTTTATTATATAATAAAATGAAAAAATATTTGAAAATCATTATACTATAGATAATATAACAAATATATATTATTATGAAAAAAATGGGAGGCCGCAAACAAATTATAAAATATTTGGGGGGTCGCGTGTATAAAAAGGTTAAGAACCACTGCTCTAGATCCAATCCTGGCTACGCCCCTGCATCCAAGCACGAATATGATTAGTTTTTATTGTTTGTATTAGTTAGTACTTATCTTATAAATAAAAAAATATTTGCCCTAAAATGTTATTTTCGGTTTAAATAAAGTATCGATTGAGCTATCAAGCTAAATACGAGCAAACTAAATTCGTGTATGCGTATTAAATTATTTGTAGCTAAAATAGAGGGTTTTATCAATTGCACGAGACCGTTAATGAAACGCGGACAGAAATATAGGAGCCCCTTTCCTCCCACCTTTTTTATCAATCCCACCACGTGATCATTAATAAACCCCCCCTCCTCCTTAGTTTATATAATGGATTCATTATTTCTGAGTATTTTTGCAGCTAAATTCATTTATTTCCTTAAACAGGGCTCGACCTTATGGATGTGGTTCACTTTTTTGGTCGTTGGAAGCAAATCAAGTACGGAGCAAGGTGGAGCGACTTAGCCAATAGATCACCACCTATAGCTGAACACCACTACGAACACGAAGATGATGGTATAGCAGTGCAACCAAGTCATTTTAAGTCATCCCCCTTACCAAAATCTTATAAGGCTGGGGGACATAAAGTGAGTGGGCATCATTACTATCGCAAACGACAGCCCAACGATAATCGAGACAAAAAAGATGGTTTTAATACGAAATTTAACCAAAGTCAACCGTGAAAATCCTGAGGAATTTCGTTTTCTACGGCTAAATTTATGGTAGTGAAGTTAAAGTTTTAGCCGCAAAACAGCGGTCACTTAAAGTGATATGAGGTCTTTAGGAATTTATAAATGGACTTCAACGGGATTGTCGTTATTATAAATCGATGTATTATCTATTACGTTATATGTGTCTTAATAAAGATGTACTCATTGTGTTGTATTATTAGATAAGACATGAGGTTTTTTGAACTTTCTAAGCAATTGTAATAAATTATATCCCTGATAGTAAATGAAGGCCTAGATGGGATGTTCGACAACGCCCGAGAGAACTCATGTAAACGCTAATAAACAACCTAAAATACATACTTATTTAATTTTTTTTAATTTGGCATTTTTATTAAATGAAACTATAAAAAACTATAAAAATCATATGCGAGGTAAACATTCGAAAATTGCGATAGCGTTGAAATGACAAATAATGATTCCGATTTTCTGTTTAATGAAAAAAGTTTCCCTATTGTCAAGGGTATTGGCAGCTATACGGCGTCCCAATTCTTTCAGGAGGGCTTGGGTTTTAGGACCTATTGTTGTAAGGGTAGTGGTCACTATAGGGGAGAAAAGCAGTGAGGAATTAAGTTCTGCGTATTTAGCGGACTTTAATCTTTCAGAATCGACAAGGGGGTCTTTGTTTTGGTTTGAGGGAGCAAAGGCATCCGAACAAGTGTAGTCCCAAGCTAGGCATAGCCCTTTGCCCATGGGATGAGGGTCTGTCCATCGGGTTTCTTCTTGTCGCTAAGGCAAAGATCATTAGGCTCCAATTGGGAGGGAATGCCCGCCTTTTTGAATGTCTTCTGTAGAAGAGCATTAACAGATGTGTGCCGTATAAAATACTTAGCAAATAATTTGTTGTTATACATAACTAGTTTAAGTTTAAATTTTAGTTTAATATACCATTTTTTGTTAAATTGATTACAATATAATATAGATAAAATGACAAATTCAAAAAAATAAAAATTCAAAATAACTGCCAAAATTAAAAATAATAAATACGGGTAAAATGAAGGCATTTTTTCTGTCATCTTTAACGATAGATACACTCCAATAAGCTAATTTAGATAGTTGTGGAATATTTATTGCCATCAAAAAGTCTTTGTAAAACTTGTATGACTGTACCATAATATGGATGATTCGTTCTGATTATTTTATCTTTCAATGCATTTATTTGCTAAAATATCATTTGAAAATATTAATAAAATCTCAAATTAATGTATCTTCATTTTCATTATTACAATTTCACAAATTAATATTAATAGCTCTGATAATAGATAACAAATGAGAGCTGAATTTTTTTCTCGTAATATAAAGGTATTAAAGATTTAACAAACTCAAATTAGTAATCAATTCTCAATAAGCGGCCTTCTGAATAGAATTCTCATAGCTACCAACAAAAACCCAGATAATCTAGGAGAGTGGAGAAATCTCTTCACTATTTGGCATCATACCCTATCAATACAACAACCTAAGGTCGCCCAATTATCTAAGGTTATTAAAGGATCTATTCAAAGTTTTGACCATAAGCCCTTTCTGCTCTCAAAGGAGCCGCATAAGCCTAAGCCTTCATTCGATTTAAGAGCTAAAGCACTAGCAAACGATTTGTTATTGCTTTGGAAATTAACTCAGCTCTCCGTATTCTGGGTTCTTCCGATTTGATCGCACCCCCCACCAATGCTATATACGATCTCCTTTCGCCAAACACCCTGAGGGTGAAGCTTTAACTCCCTTGAAGGAAACCCCACCAACCCCAAACATCTACTTCACTATTTTAGAAGTTACATATGCAATAAATTCTTTTTAAAAAAGATTCAGCAGCAGGTCTAGATGGAATTCGCCCCATTTTCTACAGGACCTAATTAAGCCCTACATAAGCGGCTCACAAAGCTTACTTACGAATCTAACACACCTCAGCAACATTATAATAAGGGGCCAATTCCCTCAGAAATATCCCAAATTTTTTGGAGGAAAACTGTTGGCCTTTAATAAACCTGACGGCTCAATTCGTCCCATCGCTATTAGGACAGTTTTACGGAGAATTGCTTCCAAATTAATCACAATAAATTCGCGCCTCTTTGGCGTGTTCCCTTCTCCCCAACCAATTAGGCTTCGGAATCAAGGGAGGTTGCGAAGCAGCCGCCCACACGGCCCGAATTCTTTTTGAATCATCACTTCAGACAGATCTTTTAGCAAAACTAGACTTTAAAAACGCCTTTAACAGCGTCAATAGGGCGGCGTTTCTCGCACCCTTTTAGAAAGCATACCCCCAATTTTACACATACGCCCTCAATAGTTATGGAGCCCCATCCTTTCTACCATTTGGGGACAAGATAATACACTCCTCTAGTGGGATACAACAAGGCGATCCCCTAGGCCCAGCGCTTTTCTGCCAAGCTATACAGGGGATCATCCAGAAACTGTCTACCACAAGAAGCTTTTCTTGCAACCTATGGTACATGGACGACGGATTTTTGGTTGGGCCCGCAAGTGAAATACGTAAAATACCACCGATAATTGAATCCTTTTCAGATTCAATTGGCCTCGAACTCAACCACTTAAAATGTAAAATATACAGCAGGGATCCTTCAATAGATCCCTCAACACTCCCCTTTCCTGTCCTCACTCTCGACCAGTTCAGCCACCTAGGCGCACCCCTGGGTGGGCCCATATCTTCCCAACGCTTTCTGGCCAAATTTTTAACTTTCATAGAGGCTGTCAAACTTACCCTGCAGAAACTAACAGACCATGCATTCTAATTCCGAAAATAAATCATGCCTTGCGTGCTTCACCTATCTTTGGCTGCCCAGAGCAATTAAATTTAATCGAACGAAACATTCAGACTCTTTTTGAAACCTGCTTAAATATAAAGTTTACTCCAGTCCAATGGCTCCAAACATCCCTCCCTTCTAAGAGTGGGGGAATTGGTATTCGATCTCAGCAACAGATAGCATTAGCGGGTTTTATATCTTCACGCGTGAGTACCGACCCCCTTATCTCTGCCATGACATCCTTCCCAGACCCACACCTCCAGGAGGCTCTCCACAGGTGGGACGCGGACAAGCTCGAGTCAGCCCAACGACCACTCGGTGTGACCCAAAAGGAATGGGATCTTCCCCTAATAGCACGTTCCCTAGCTTTTCTTTCTTCGAACGAACTATCTCAGGGAAAACTCCTTTTCAATTGAGCCTCTTCCAAGAGCGATGGCTATGCGTAGCTCCTCCCCAGACATATGAAGTCCCAAATTCCTGCTCGGGATAGCTTCGAGCCATTCGTACTCCGTCTCGGATGCGACATAGTATCCCCTTTCGTATGCGATCTTTGCAAACAGCCGGTCCAACCCAATTGTCATCATCCCCTCCATTGCAAATACAGCAAAGGCCGCAACCCCGGGCACACGGCGATCAACAAAATCATCGGCCAGTACCTTGGGGAGGCTGGCTACCCAAACACCTTGGAGCCCGTAGGCCTTAGCACCACAGATGGGAGAAGACCAGACGGGGTCACACTTATCCCATGGTCCCGTGGACTGAATCTCACTTGGGACTTCACCACGGTTGACATATTTGCCCCATCCAACTTTTCTCCCGACCTTATAGTCAGTGCAGAGAATAGGTAAAATATTCTTCGCGGACACAATATTCATTCCCGTAGTGGCAACCACAATTGAAAATTTAGGCGTTGAAGCTCTGGCTCTCCTTTAACAAATTGGAAAAGCGATCTCCAGCGTCTCTTTAGATTTGAAAGAGTACTTTTTTATCAGGCAAAAGATCACAATGGAAATCGTTAAATCCAACACCATTTCCATATACGGATCAATGCCATCCGTTTAGTTATAGCGCGTTTTTAAATATTTTTTTAGTCGTGTATGTAATTTTTTGTATACCATTTAATAAATATCACTATATTATCAATTAAACCTTTTATTTTCCCCATTAATTTCCCTAAATTCCCGTTATTTCCCCTAAATTCCCGTATTTTCCCGGGAATATTCTCTCAATTAAAATTCCCGGGAAAATACCAATCTCTAGTACTTTTTCTAAAAATTATTTTAGGCAAGCAACGGGAAAATGACAATTTTTGTAATGCAAATAAACAAACTTATTGAGAAGGGCAAATTTTTCTTACTTTTGATATGAATATTTAATTTTGATCAAATGTGTAATAGTAAAACATAAATGGAGGCGGTGACATATTGTCCTTTAAGTTAATGAATACATCAACGACATTTTATTTATCGAGTAAATCCCTTTTTAAAGAATAATTGGATTTCCAAATATTTATACATACGTACAAAAATATATATATAAACTCGGGCCTTCGGCCCTCGTGGGAAGGGGGAGAAGGGAAGGGGAAGGGGAAGGAAAGGGGAAGGAAAAGGGGAAGGGGAAGGGGAAGGGGAGGAGGGAAAGGGGAGGAGGGGAAGGGAAAGGGGGACGACTCATCTATACTCCGTATAAATGTATCATATTTGCTATGCAATTTATGTGCGAGAAAGGTGGGAAGGGGCGATAATGCCAATAGGGGGTATTAAGTGCCTAATGATTAATTAATTATTTATACAAATTTATCACTTTGGCCAGTGGTGATATTTTCTAATGGTTAGCAGACAGTCAAATGGTATTAACAAGAGCAAAATATTAATTTAATTTAAAAAAAAATTAAAAAAAAATTCCTTTTAGTTTTAAAAAAGGGCTAAATTCTGAAACTACCCCCCCCCCCCCGATTCGCTCGAAACTTTACCCGTAGGTGCCCAGGGTGGCCAGGGGTAAAATAGCTTTTAGGAACACGTAGGAAGAGGTAATTATTAATTTAATCTTTTTCCCTTTAAATATAGTAGGCCTCTCATATATATGTGGTATATAAACTCCCAAAATTAGTAAAGAATATACATTACTTTCGTAAAAATCATTATATTTGGCCTATGCTCACGCATATATAAAATAAATATGTCAATATCTTAGTAAGCCATCAGAATAATAGAAAGGAAAAAAAGAGTTGTCAGGGGGATTTGACAAAATTTTGAAATCATTATTATTCACCCAAAAGGCCTTGTTGGTCATTTTTTACGGCTAAAGATTTACCTGCCCTACACTAATTATAAATTTAGATTAAAACCAAACCCTTAAGTCTGTTTTAAAGATTGATAAAAATATAAAGATTAGAGACCTCTGTCATTTGCAAATTCGATTTAACCTAACCTAGGATTAAAATATTTACCAAAATCAATTTACCCTTTAATTAATTTCCAATTCCATTTACCCCACCCGCCTCGTGAATGTCAAAAAAAATGAAAAAAAATTTTCGATTAACACTTTGGCCAGTGGTCATTTTTTTCATTGGTCAGTACCAAGAGACAGTCTATTAATATATAAGAGCCAAAAATAACGAAAAAAAATTTTTTAATTAACATTTTGGCCAATGGTCATTTTTTTCCATTGGTCAGCAGCCAGGACACGTTAAAAGTCGATATAAATACATAAGAGTCAAAAAAAAATGGAAAAAAAAATTTCGATTCACACTTTGGCCAGTGGGAATTTTTTTCATTGGTCAGAACCAAGAGACAGACTATTAATATATAAGGGCCAAAAATAACGAAAAAAATTTTTTGATTAACATTTTGGCCAATGGTCATTTTCTTCCATTGGTCAGCAGCCAGTGTACGGCCAAAAAGCCATATTATCAATGGTAGTAACAAGAACAATATATTAATTTTAAAAAAATAAAAAATTTGGCCCTCTTTGAGTATCGAAGCAGCAATTAAGAATTTGACCTCGATGGGATTCGAACCCACATCAGTAGAGACATAGGCTTTTGTAAAGAGGGGGGGGCACAGGGACCTATATCAGTAGAGGCATAGGCTCTGTCGGGGGAGGGCAGTATTTGTCAATGTTAGCCAAAAAAAACGAAAAAAATAATTTCGATTCACATTTTGGCCAATGGTCATTTTTTCAATGGTCAGCAGCCAGCGGACGACCAAAAAGTTTTATTATCAATGGTAGTAACAGGAACAATCATAATAGTCAAAAAAAACGAAAAAAAAACTTGGATTCACATTTTGGCCAATGGTCATTTTTTTCATTGGTCAGCACCCAAAGGACGGCCAAAAAGTCTTTTTATCAATGGTAGTAACAAGAACAATCATAAGAGTCAAAAAAAACTCCGGGATTCAAACCCAAAAACTATTAAATTAACAAAAATTAAGTAAACAACGTGACAAGACATTGGGTGCAAGACAAGACATTCGGTGCAAGACAAGATCATTTTTTTTATTGGTCAGTAGCCAGCGGACGGCCAAAAAGTCATATTATCAATGTTACAGTATACAGTCAAAATTATTGGGGTTTAACAAACTATTTAAATTAAATAAATAAAATTTAAAGTAATAGCTCTTGCAGGATCCTAAAATTTCTTTTAGTTTAAAAAAGGGCTAAATTCTGAAACTACCGGCCTGATTCGCTCGAAACTTTACCCGTAGGTGCTCAGGGCGGCCAGGGGTAATTCTAACACAGCGAGGGAGATAGAGATGAGGGGTGGGGCACCTCTTATGTATTAATTTAAAAAATCGATAAAAAACAGTGAAGGGTAACGGACAACGGACAACGGACAACGTAAAATCAAAAACGAGCATAAATTGCATAGCAATTAATAGAGGCTCATAACCAATAAAGAATTATAATTATGAACATTGTTAAATTATGCATCATATCGCAAGTGAATTTATATATTAAACATTTTATATGTGACGTCACCCCCGTATTATTGTATTATAATATTTATAAATTAACAATCACTCCTATTTAATGTTTTTATAGTTATGTTTTATCTACTCAAAAATTTATTACTGGATTTATTAAATACCTACCTCTTGCATTTCAACAGACGTTTTGTAAATGATTAATTTCTTCAATGTATTAGCTTAATTATTTGTTTAAAAATCTTTACAGCTTTAACTTAGTAGACATCGATATAAGCATGACTTAAAACATATATTGAATCATATTGATCAAGCGACCTGGAGTATTATCCTTATATCAATACAGCAAGAAGCTTCAAATTTTAACCCTTTATTAACTAATTCATATCCTTTTGCTCCGCCGCCTCAAATTACCCAAATTTATATGCTAAACTCCGCAAGTACGATGCCAACTACATTCCCCATGACCATGATGAATCAATCCTTCTCAATACCACACATTACTGCTTCTCCTGTTCTTAGAAGCCTACTTGCTCCACAGCCTTTAGGATATCAGCAAATGCGTTACAGTCCCAAAATTATCAAAGCAATAAATTGTGCTGTAAATTCTAACGGTTTTATGGATCTTGACATTGAAACGGTATGTGCAATCTTATCCAACGATGACTTGATTGCTGATAACGAAATGGAGGTATTTAAAGCAGCTCTCAATTGGCTTAAATATAAACGCGAAAGATCCATTTACACCAATCAAATTATGAAATGCGTTAGATTTGCGCGCATGGATAAGCGAAGCCTGCTTAAGATTGTTGGATTTTAAAGGCAAATTGGTAATTGTTATTAAATTGCAAACATATTTATAATAGGTGCAAAATATATTATTAGAGCGTTTAATGTTTAAATTACTTTAGGGTTATGGTCACCGAGGAAAATAACATTAAAACGGTAATAAGTGATCCCATTCCTAAACCTCGCAAAAGGGTGGGCCATCTGAAGGTTTAGGTTCACTTCAGCTTTTCAAAAACCTGATAAGGTTTTTTAAACATCCGAACCTTAACCTGAGGTTGATCCCGAAAATCAACCTGAAAAACCTTCAGGTCAATTTTATCTCCAACCTGAAACCCCAGCTTGACCTCAGGTTAATCTGAAAAAATCTCTTTTTTTATGCGATAAATTTGAGAATAAATTTTATATCTTACTTTAACTATTTTCCTTTTTTAAGATGCATTAAACTTTTTAAGTATTTACAATTATAAATGAATAAAAAATATTTTTTTTGTTATTATTTAAAAAAAAATTAAGATTTTTTTTAATATACAAATGATTTAAACATTTAACATGTATATATGTGAAAGGTGCCATCTATGTATTAATAAATTTTCATAAAGCGTTGGGATGCATTGCATTGCATGCACATACTATGCTAAGCGGGATAGCAGTGTTAGTCTTAGTAGTATATGTTGTGTGTGTGTGTGTGTGTGATAAAATTATGGGGCTGTGTGGGGTGTGTGTTATATGCGTATCCTGCAAACCTTACACACTAAATATTCATAAATCAACAAAAAAGTAAGTTTAATTATTATTATTATGTAGATCTAAAATTTTATACTTATTTTATTGACGCTTTCGGGTCGGGTCGGGTTGAAATTTTAAAACGCTTTCGGGTCGGGTCGGGTTGAAATTTTAAAAACGCTTTCGGAGTGGGTCGGGTTGAAATTTTTAAAACGCTTTCGGGTCGGGTCGTGTTAAAATTTTAAAAACGCTTTCGGAGTGGGTCGGGTTGAAATTTTAAAAACGCTTTCGGGTCGGGTCGGGTTGAAATTTTTAAAACGCTTTCGGGTCGGGTTGGGTTGAAATTTTAAAAACGCTTTCGGGTCGGGTCGGGTTGAAATTTTTAAAACGCTTTCGGGTCGGGTCGGGTTGAAATTTTACAACGCTTTCGGGTCGGGTCGGGTTGAAATTTTAAAAACGCTTTCGGAGTGGGTCGGGTTGAAATTTTTAAAACGCTTTCGGGTCGGGTCGTGTTAAAATTTTAAAAACGCTTTCGGAGTGGGTCGGGTTAAAATTTTTAAAACGCTTTCGGAGCGGGTTGGGTTGAAATTTTAAAAACGCTTTCGGAGTGGGTCGGGTTGAAATTTTAAAAACGCTTTCGGGTCGGGTCGGGTTGAAATTTTTAAAACGCTTTCGGGTCGGGTTGGGTTGAAATTTTAAAAACGCTTTCGGGTCGGGTCGGGTTGAAATTTTAAAAACGCTTTCGGGTCTGGTCGGGTTTAAATTTTAAAAACGCTTTCGGGTCGGGTTAAAATTTTAAAAACGTTTTGGCGTCGGGTCGTGTTGAAATTTTAAAAACGCTTTCGGAGCGGGTCGGGTTGAAATTTTAAAAACGCTTTCGGGTCGGGTCGGGTTGAAATTTTAAAAACGGTTTCAGGTCGGGTCGGGTTGAAATTTTAAAAACGCTTTCGGGTCGGGTTAAAATTTTACAAACGTTTTCGGGTCGGGTCGGGTTTAAATTTTAAAAGCGTTAGTAAAATAAGTATAACATCTACATAATAATAAATAGAACTTACTTTTTTGTTGATTTATGAATATTTAGTGTGTAAGGTTTGCAGGATACGCATATAACACACACCCCACACAGCCCCATAATTTTATCACACACACACACACACAACATATACTATTAAGACTAACACTGCTATCCCGCATAGCATAGTAGATGCATGCAATGCAATAGATCCCAACGCTTTATGAAAATTTATTAATACATAGATGGCACCTTTCACATATATCATGTTAAATGTTTAAATTATTTGTATATTAAAAAAAATCTTAATTTTTTTTAATTAATAACAAAAAAAAATTTTATTCATTTATAATTGTAAATACTTAAAAAGTTTAATGCATCTTAAAAAAGGAATCTAGTTAAAGTAAGATATAAAATTTATTCTCAAATTTATCGCATAAAAAAAGAGATTTTTTCAGGTTAACCTGAGGTCAAGCTGGGGTTTCAGGTTGGAGATAAATTGACCTGAAGGTTTTCAGGTTGATTTTCGGGATCAACCTTAGGTTAAGGTACGGGTGTTCAAAAAACCTTATCAGGTTTTTGAAAACCTGAACCTAAAACCGACCTCAGGTTGAACCTCGGGAAAAATGCCGTGTGCCCCCCCCCCAAATCAATGTTCCCCCAAATTATATGAATGCCCTGTGCCCCCCCCCACGCCAAATCACAAAATGTAAATTCCATGTGTCCCCCCCCCCCTCCGTTAATGTCATTCAAGATCGAGCGAATACTGTGCCCCCCCCCCCGAACCAACAATATGTAAATGCCATGTGTCCCCCCACTCTGTTAATTGATCCCAAAATCAAACGAATGCCGTGTGCCCCCCAAATCAATGTTCTCCCAAATCATATGAATGCCCTGTGCCCCCCCCCACGCCGAATCACAAAATGTAAATTCCATGTGTCCCCCCCCCTCCGTTAATGTCATTCAAGATTGAGCGAATACCGTGCCCCCCCCCCCGAACCAACAATATGTAAATGCCATGTGTCCCCCCCCCCTCCGTTAATGTCATCAAGATCGAGCGAATACCGTGCCCCCCCCCCAAACCAACAATATGTAAATGCCATGTGTCCCCCCACTCCGTTAATGTCCCCCAAAATCAAACGAATGCCGTGTGCCCCCAAATCAATGTTCTCCCAAATCATATGAATGCCCTGTGCCCCCCCCCCACGCCGAATCACAAAATGTAAATTCCATGTGTCCCCCCCCCCTCCGTTAATGTCATTCAAGATTGAGCGAATACCGTGCCCCCCCCCCGAACCAACAATATGTAAATGCCATGTGTCCCCCCCCCCGTTAATGTCATCAAGATCGAGCGAATACCGTGCCCCCCCCCCGAACCAACAATATGTAAATGCCATGTGTCCCCCCACTCCGTTAATGTCCCCCAAAATCAAACGAATGCCGTGTGCCCCCCCAAATCAATGTTCTCCCAAATCATGTGAATGCCCTGTGCCCCCCCCACGCCGAATCACAAAATGTAAATTCCATGTGTCCCCCCCCTCCGTTAATGTCATTCAAGATTGAGCGAATACCGTGCCCCCCCCCCCCCGAACCAACAATATGTAAATGCCATGTGTCCCCCCCCCTCCGTTAATGTCATCAAGATCGAGCGAATACCGTGCCCCCCCCCGAACCAACAATATGTAAATGCCATGTGTCCCCCACTCCGTTAATGTCCCCCAAAATCAAACGAATGCCGTGTGCCCCCCAAATCAATGTTCTCCCAAATCATGTGAATGCCCTGTTCCCCCCCCCCCCACGCCGAATCACAAAATGTAAATTCCATGTGCCCCCCCCCCTCCGTTAATGTCATTCAAGATTGAGCGAATACCGTGCCCTCCCCCCCCCGAACCAACAATACGTAAATGCCATGTGTCCCCCCCCCTCCATTAATGTCTTCCAAAATCAAACGAATCACGTGTGCCCCCCCCAAATCAATTTTCCCCCAAATCATATGAATTCCCTGTGTTCCCCCCCCCCTTAATATCCCCAAAATCAGATCTGATCTCAAGATAATATAAATGCCGTGCCCCCCCCCCCCACTTCTAATTAATGTCCCCAAAATTCAATCCGATGCCAAGAGATGAAATTAATTACGTGTGCCCCAACAAATAGTGACCATAAACTTTATATCAAGAGCTGCTGCAAGGACCGTACATCCCCCCCCCCCACTTGTATAAAAAATCACCACCAAAATCGAACGAAAACCATGTGTCTCCTCCCTCCAATCAAAGCCCCCCAAAGTCGAGTATACAAATACGTCAAACGATGAAACAAATGATGTGTGCCCCTTTAATCTTCCCTTCCAGCCTCCACCCCTCCCTTACTACAACATAAAAAAGACAGCTGCAACAGACAAGTTAATATTTGAAGCGGCGATCTGTCAGTTCTGAACATTTAGCATTGCCTTTCCCGCCTGCACCCCTCCCTTTACGACAACATGAAAAAGACAGGTTCAACAGATAAGTTAATATTGGAAGCTGCGATATGTCAGTTCTGAACACTCAACATTGCCTTTCCCGCCTCCACCCCTCCCTCTATAACAACATAAAAAAGGAACAAGACGGCGTTCTAGACACATCTTAATTTTTCGTCTTAAATAACCCAAAAAAAAGATTTCTCCCAATTTTTCCTCCTTCGTTTAATAAGTCGCGTCAAAAACTTTTCTCTAATTATTTTAATGATTTATTGTATTCTAAATGATCATATTCTATCATTATACACTGATCAAACTTGTTTTGTTTCAATGATAATAAAAAGATAAAGCTTTAGTAATTTGTTTTAGTTGATTATAATTATTATTAGAAGGTTTAACATGGGCGTGGCCAGGTTTTGGAAAAGGGGGAGGGGGCGAAACGTTCAAAAGTTTAATTGGGGGGGGGGGGGGGGGGGGGGGGGGGGGGGGGGGAGCAAAACATAAATTTTTTTAATTTTTAAGGCTTTTTGCATTAAAAAAAATTTTATTCGCCATTTACCCTGCCCCCCCCCCGGCTACGCCTATGGGGTTTAAAGAGGTAAAGATGATTATGCTTGGAAACTGTATAATATAATAAGAAAAGAATTATAACCATAGGAGACACAATGTATACACATCCTTGAACATCTAAGGTAAGCCTTCTACTTTCCATAAATGTCAATTACGCCGTTTTCATTGTATCAGAACATCTTGACACCCATTGAAATTTATTTAGGTGATAAATACATAATTACATGGATCTACAAATAATGACTGTGATTGTATCCCGCGATCTGACAACTAATTATGATTGAGAATTTTGCGCTGAACTTTAATATGCTTTTAGTTTTTCTTCTAGTTGTCCGGATTTTGTGATTGAGGCTAAAAGCAAAAAACGGCTTTATTAAGAGGCCATTTCCCCCGCCATTGAAAATTTATATTTTTAATAATATTTATAGAATCTTATA